>OW387137.1:51290235-52678365 GCA_936440205.1 Lepidonotus clava
CGAAATTATGAGGGCGAGTATATATTCTAAACAACAAAAATCGAACATGAATGAGAACTGATAACTTTTGAGCTGCAATAAAAGGAAGAGTTAATAGCTAATGTATATATAACCAACTCAATTTAAAGTCAAGCGTCTGCATGCGCTTTGAATCCTACGTTGTCTGAAATACAGAATTGAGATGAAAACAAAAAGTGCTGGTACCATTATAAAAGTAAGTCCAATGTTCAACAGGTAAACAGTACCGTGCACACTGGGGGGGAGGAATGGTACGTGGGGAAGATGCAAGTCACCACGAAGTTTCTTGTATTCGACCTCATTCAGTCGAATCTCTTTCATGTATGTACGGAGGGAAAGGAAATTGTCTTTTGCTCGCTTAAAAATATCCTCTTGGCGGACTCGCATTTGCGGGCTAAGAGGTAAAATTGGGAATGGTTTATCGTACGAAAAATCCGGGTTCACAAGTCGGCTAAGTGACAGGTTGAGGTGTTGAAGACTAGCAAGGTTGACGGGGAAAACTGTTCTTAAGGGGCCTGCTGTAGAAGGCAAACAGTTAACACTTGAGACGGGAATTTCCCATTCTTTGGCGGACACAGAACAACCACATTCAATAGTCCGGGAGCCAAATCCTGAAATCAGTCAAAATAAGGATTTACCCTCCGCGGTGAGCCCCCTGGATTTTTTTGATTTTTTTCATGTTATAGCATCCTAGGGACCATGAATCAAGACGGTTCCGAAGAATTTAGGTATGCGAACACTGTCTAATTACGCGATTTGTGCTTAATTAGCAAAAAATGAAAAACACGTTATTTCTAAATTTCTCTGGAACTATGTAAGATATGATAACATGCTATATGTCATCTGAAAGGTAATTTTTTTCCTGATTTTTTGATATATTGTTTGCTATTGTCATTAATCATGGCAATGAGAAATTAAAGAAAAACTGTTGTTTCAGTCAAAATCATTAGAACTTAAGGATCCAAGGTTAAACTCTGGAATTGATAAACCAAGTCCTAGGTTTACTTAAAGGGGATCTTTAGGCAGTTTTTAAAGAAGGTTGCATCTGATTTCATCGGTAATATAATGTAGAAATCATTTTTTGCTGATTAAATTCTAACCGACTACAGGCTCATTTTGCACTTATATTTCAAAAGGAGAGATGATATCATGAAAATAACACAATATATCCTAAAGAGATTGGAAAATGATTATCACTGTCTCCCTAAGCTGGTATTTCAATGCTTTCTGAGCTATTTAGTCCATTGTATATATTATTGGAGCTGTAAAATAAGTAAACATTAGCAAGAAATATATGTCCATGTAATTTGTAGACAAGCTCATCTTTGTTGCCTGATCAAACTAGTATAGTCATTGATTTATTTACTCAAAATGGTATGGATGGCTCCTTATATTGCCAAAGATTCACACATTGACAATATGCAGCAGACAATATGCAGCAAACTTCTATTTACATACCCCTGTACCAACTGATCTTTAAAAAGCATGTTCCTATAGGGAGAGTGGGAGTTGTAGGCTGTAATACTCTTTTAAATCCCCCCATTGCTGGCCCCAATATCTAATGTTTAACTCACCCTGGCAACAGGCCTGAGGCCTGGAGAGACAGAGGAATGATAAAGATGGCAGACTAGGGTTCTTATCTCCCTGTTGTGTGAGTTAACCCATTGGTAAGACACTGTGCTTACAACCTAATAAAGGTTTCCTCAGAGAGAGGGGCAGGCTTAAATTTTGGCTACTTATGACTGTCTAATTATTCAATTTTATCACATAATTCCACAAGGAGCATGGGGTTCATCACTGCAGCTGGTTAGATAAAATGATAAAGTTAACTGTTTGGACAATGTTGCCTTCCAGCAGTAAAATGAAGGTAGTGGATCTTCAGAACCTTATCAGTGGTGGTATCAGAGGTCTAGCCTTTCCGCTAAGAGACCTGAACTGGGGGATAAGGGCAGCCTCCAATGGTGCAACACACTGTAGGCTTATATATAGTGTGCCATAAACTGTGGGATTGCTGACCACCTGCTGTACTTTTGTTAACATCCTACCAACAATCTGACAAATTAAACTTTGTTACCCTTTTGCTACTAGAGGGTTTACAGTTCCAGGCTGTATGGGTTCATTGCTCACTTAGCTTTACACCCTTTTGTATTATAGACTAAGTATTCAGTGTTGTATTATAAGAACTGGTCATAGACTGGAGGATTATTCATATATTTGAATAATGACTCCCTTAGTTTTGGGTCTCTTGAGTATTTACCATATTGACATTTCCCTTAGTATCTAACTATAAGTTGTCTCTTGCTGTTGGTTAGGGAAATTGGATCCTTGTTCATAGCAGTTGAGAAATGAAAATGGTCAGTTAAATTTTGATAAGGGAATAATATTGTTCCTGAGGTTTATATAACAGAAAGTTTGAGGTTATAACCAGAATTACAGCAATTTGTTGCTCTTGTACATTCTCCTAATACTGTACTGCCTTGGTTATGGTCCCACAGCAAGGGTGCTGTGCACATGCTGCTCAATATGATAAAATTACTAGATACTATTGGGAAACCAGTAATGGCTATACCAAAAAATTGTAATTTTGAAATAGAAAGATATATCAGGAAATTCTGTATTATTTCAGGTTTTTATATTTGTTTGAGGTCTTGCCAATGATATTGATATGGATGTACACACACACAGGTCTCAGTTCCTCTGGTACACTTCCTAATAAAATTGGATATATGGCAAAATCCTGTTAGTTGATAGGATGAATCTCAGTGAAGCATGACCAAATGTTGATCATAACTTGTATTGGTAATTTGGGAGGATTGGAAGTTTGGCTCTTAGAAATGAACTGTGACCATGATCATAATTTAATATCAAATTACTAATACCAATAACCCATATATAGAATAAAATATAAGATATCAATTTGGTGTATGGTCAAGCTAAGTTACTCATTTATATAAGCACATGGGTCTAGAATCCAAGAGTGCAATCTAGTAATTTATTAAAACCAACAATTTGGCAGAGGTAGCACACCGATCAAGTTTACATGTTTAACAAATAGCAAACTTGGTCTTTTTGCAGTTGGCATACAAGGACTCTTTTCTAAATTCAGAACCTTTGATATATGACAGCATACTTTTTGGGATTCATCTCTTCTTTAAAGTAGTATACCCTCAGAAATCTGGATTGGGATCAGGTAATGGGTGAGTCTACTACAAGCTATTCTTTTCTTTATGTAAACAAGAAGTAGAGGGAACTATAAGGGGCCTTCCATTTAATAAGTACACACATTTTCAAAAATCTCAGATCCCCACCCCCCTTTGGTCATAAATATGCATTGGATTTGTACTAGAAAGTACACACATTTTCAAAGATTTCATACCTCCCTCCCCCCCTTGATGCATACAAACTTAATGCAAGGGCCCTAATAAGATGGTTCGTAATAAAACTGAAACATTATCATGGTATTATGCTGAGGAAAGAAATCTTACTCAAACCATAGTTTTATTGTGACACATCTTTCACTGTGATCCAAAATGCTCTCCAAACAGCTACCATATTATATACATGTGCCCAAATGGTTGTGAAAGCACTGAAATACCAGCCTAGGGAGATAGTGATTATCATTTCCACATTTCTTTAGGATGTATTGTGTTATTTTCATGATATCATCTCTCCTTTTGAAATATAAGTGCAAAATGAGCCTGTAGTCGGTTAGAATTTAATCAGCAAAAAATGATTTCTACATTATATTATCAATGAAATCAGATGCAACCTTCTTTAAAAACTGCCTAAAGATCCCCTTTAAGTAAACCTAGGACTTGATTTATCAATTCCAGAGTTTAACCTTGGATCCTTAAGTTCTAATGATTTTGACTGAAACAACAGTTTTTCTTTAAATACTCATTGCCATGATTAATGACAATAGCAAACAATATATCAAAAAATCAGGAAAAAAATTACCTTTCAGATGACATATAGCATGTTATCATATCTTACATAGTTCCAGAGAAATTTAGAAATAACGCGTTTTTCATTTTTTGCTAATTAAGCACAAAATCGGTAATTAGACAGTGTTCGCATACCTAAATTCGCAGGAACCGTCTTGATTCATGGTCCCTAGGATGCTATAAGATGAAAAAAATCAAGAAAATCCAGGGGGCTCACCGCGGAGGGTAAATCAGGGTTTTCAGATTTGGCTCCTGGACTACAAAGGCACGAACGCACGATTCACATCCAGGATGGGTTGTTGTTCGGTTGGGGCAGCGCACAACGACCTCGTCTATGTGAGAGAACAAATAGGTCCCTGTTGCAATGACTTGGATGTTCGACCTTCTGAAATTAGACTGAATGAGTATTTTGAAATCACAATAACGTTTGACAGACTCATGATCACGTAGATAGATAGAAATGAGGCACGACGAGGGAGAAAGCCTGCGAATTGGTAGGTCATAATGACAAAACAGAGAATGGCAATTATCCAGATCTGGGTTGGAGGATACCGTGTATTGGGTTGCGGACACCAATAAATAAGCCGGTGTGTTGGAGAGGCGAGTATAATGCCCATGGAAGGCTAGAGGGAAGGTGTTCACTTTTAGAACTGTAAATATTTTGTCTAAGGAAATAACGGGAATCTTCAAAATAGTTTTCAGAACATTTCGCTGTAAAACCGGGGGGACTAAAAAAGTTACACTTCTATACATGTCGCGAGTGTTTGGAATATAAATATTTGAACGATTGGACTTGGAAAGGAAAAGGTACCGAATCTTCCTCATATCAGTCTCCGATATCAAAGAGTTACTCAGCCTGTTCTCCGTTAGGTCGCGAATAGCCTGTAGCAAGACATCAAGGGAATAGTCCAGTTTAAAATCCAGTAGACGCAATTCTTGCAAATCTTGCATCAACCTGACCATCAATTCCCGGTTACTAATGTAAGCCTGGAGTCCTCGGGACAAATTGTATATGGAATGAGTGTTCTCTATGATGGCCTGGAGTTGGATTTCCAAAGTGGAGTCAACTACCTTTAGGACTGCATTTATTTTGCCATCGAGGAAGCCAATTTCATCGGCATTTACCTGGTCAGCACGAGTCTGTTGCTTCAAGTCATCGAGTGTGGCCGTTCCAAATAAAGTCTCGGAGAACTTGCCGATTTCTGGAATCAGAGCCCGCTGCTTCCTGGATTTGGCTGATGGAGGTGTTGGCTGGGCCGTTGATTCCAAAATTGATTGCACTTCCCGGAGTCCGTTGGTGACCTTCGCTGCTATAGTCTTCCCAATAGATGTTATGTTATTCAACATAAGTTGGATTTTTCGACACTGTTCCATTGAACCGGCTGCCAGGGTAGCGCCGTGTCTACAATTTAGTGCGGCTGCCTGTTTGGGAGAAGGAGGAAGTGGTAAAATGATATTGACTTCGGTAGTGAAGTACTCATTACCTATGTGGATGGACGGTTTACTCTCGAATACTACACCATAGTTGGTACGAAAACGGTTTACCGTACTGGTGCATAGGCATGGCTTAGCTGAGACAGTGCCCAGGATAAAGAGTCCATGAAGGAGCAGTACGGATACTGTTGGAGCCATGTCTGATGCAGGCTAGAGACCGCTCTAGTCTTTTATTACTTTTTCCCAGTCACGGGAAGGAGTAGACAGACAGTGGCCACGTGCACCTGGGATCTAAAGGTTTCGACCTCCGTGCAGAAACCTTACGTTAATGCCAAAAGAAAAGCCGTGCGAAGAGTATAAGCTTAGGCGTATGCTTGCTAGTAAGCTTTCGTTGGTTAGGGTGTCGGCTTGTTCTAATTGAATTGGAAGGCAGACTTCAAAATGAATTGTTGGCATGGGGTTCCTTAACTTGTGGATGAGAAGTGAGAAAGCCTGTAAATGCCATTACTGCCCGATATTTATAGGTTTTATTTGCAGGTGGTTTATATGGAGTTCAGGCCGATTTAAGTCATGCACTGGCTGAAATTAGTCTCAAACCTTAAGGTCGGCTTTATATCTAACCAGCTTAGACCCAGTTTAAGGTGAATTATTTAGGGTAGTTATATAGGCCGGGAGGTACCTTTTATCCATACAGAAAATGTTTAATGAATTTTTAATGACTCTCATCTCTCACGGATGACTTCAAAAGAAGTTAATTTCAAACACTTTTAATACTCCATCTATGGATGGTAAGGGTAAATAGTTTTCCGGGTGGGAGGGGCGATGGATGGTAGGGTGAAATAGGCCTGTCAAAGATTTAGCTACATGTGCTTTGCAGGCGAACGTAGGTTGGGTATGGAAGTGCCCGACCCAGCAGGTTCCCTGGGGCAACTCTGGCCCGTGTTAACTCGATAACTAACCCCTGATAATGGCGGGGAGTCCTTCAGATGACACCCAGCATGAGAGCTGTGTCGCTCTTGAGTCGGTTTGGTGTGAGTTATGTGATTACCAAGACTGTGCCCCTGCCCTTGTCAGATGTCAGACGGGGGTACAGATTAGATGGGGTGCTTCCGGGTACTTATGGGTGTTAATGGATTAAGGCCGGCCATGATGGACGCTTCCAAACTTTGCCGCCGTTAGGAATGGACCTGATTTATTATGAAATGTTATGCACAAGGGAACAGGGGAGCGAGGGATAGCTGCAGAATCGCGAAAATGCTTTCTGTCATGTTACTTAAAAAGTACATGGAACTTGTTAACTAATGGTCATATTTAACTGAGACAATTAATTTAAATGGAGTGTGATGCCCAGTGTCTCCTGTTTATTCAGATGCTAAGATCGGGAAAGAAGGTTTTTTAGAATGTTTGCAAGAAGTATATATAATAAATTTATAATATTCGGAATTTCAGCCGGATCAGTCTCATTACCATTAGGACTATCATGTTTAAAAGTAGTAGTTGAGGAGAGGGCGGGTTCGAGCAGTTTTTTTTTCATAATTTTCCAATTTTTTTTTAGGGTCTTTTTGATTTAACAACTTTTTGATTACAAAATGGAGAGTTCGCCTGTAAAAAGCGTAACGTCCCGATCCTGTTTAAAATAAGTTAACAATCTACCTCCTCTCTTGACATGACGATTAGGGTTGAGAGTAGTCCTATCCTTATCATTAAATTGAGGGAATACTGTTACATACAACAGACGCTTCTTCATAGGGTGCGGGTAAAAAAAGTCACTTTTAATTAAAGTTAAACATATGAACATGATCTAGATGGATGAATTAACATTCGCGCAATTCAAGAATACTTAAAAAGAAACAAGACGTACGGAGGGACACTTACAGGATAATTTAACAAATCCAAGTTTTCTGTACATAGTAGTGAGATCATTCTGGGATATAATAGGTTAGGTAGGTATGACACTAAACTGTGGGCTTACAAAGCCTAAACAAATCCGCCAGGTAACATCATAGTATGAGACACTAGCTGAATATACATCAGTTACAGTTAATGTTATTGAGTTATCTAAGGTAGTCAAATGATATGAACTAATGTATATTTATCTGAAGGAAATATAACAGGCCTAGGTACGTACTTCTTGGGCAAACTAGGAAACAGGTTAGCTATAGGGCTTCCGTATAGCAGGATGCATGGTTAGGGCATTGCAAGAAGCCAAGGAAACTAAAAAAATTGCATTTGTTGGCCACTATACCCGGTGTTCTACATCGATGTTGAGTAGTATTCACAATATATTATGTTTAAATAAACATAGGTCAACTCTAGTAAGGCACAAGATGATTCTACATGAGATTACATTTACATGAGGTAGTAACAATGTAATAACAATGTGAACAGAACGGTATTAACTCTCAACTCAAGGAATCAGTGGACTGAAACATGTTCATTAGGTTCCTATACTAGTACTGGTCTATAGTAAGCTTAAGGCTGCAGTTCTTGAGTGCACTTGGCCTGGGCCAGCCTTAAAATAATGTTTGTTTCCTGTTTACCGCCCGAGTGACTATTTTAGGGCCGACTGGAAACTTTTTTTATCATTTTTTGATTTTTTTTTTTTTTTATCAAAGTTTTCAGTTAAAGCCTTACCAACAAAAAAAGATTTGGAAAAAAAACAGATTGTCCGACCTCCCGACTGCGTATTTATCTGGTCACCCGCTGGACAGGAAACAATTTTTTTTTTTAGGTTGGCCTTGTGCTACAATACCTGTTAAATGATGACCCGTAGGGGACCGAGTGCATTTTGGGTTATTTTCATCAAACCTCTTAAATTGGTTAAACTAATGAAATAATAAAAAGTACATGATTTCTATAAACTATTTGAGTCAGTCTTGCATCCTATACCTTAATTATTTTCTCCGTATTGAAGTACTTTATGACAGGGTACCAACCGAAAGTCCATTTTCAAATTCCCTGTGTTTTCCCTGAGATTTCCCTGTCCCGCGGCAATTTTTCCCTGTGTCATATCCAGCAAATTTTTCCAATTTAAAAGCCTCTGCATGCAGAAAAAATTTGGACAACCCAACAACAAAATGTTAAATCCCTAATATCTTGAGAATCAGGAATTTTAGGACCTGGCTTAATGAAATTCCCTGTGTTTTCCCTGTGTTTTTTGGCAAAATTTCCAAATTCCCTGTGTTTTCCCTGTCAGGGAATTTTTTTTGCCATTTTCCCTGTTTTCCCTGTTTTCCCTGTGTGGTTGGTACCCTGATATGATAGCCACAGCCAAATAAAGACATCCGGAAATTAAGGAAATCTCAAGGTGACATCTCTAAATCTCATACGTTTTTTTAATATTTGGGGTAGACAGAATATTTTGAAACCACTGAATTGCAGTACCTGAGCTATGTTTAGATTTAACAAACGTTAATCAGAGGGTCCATATAAAGTTTTGGAACTGACTAGGAGAACCGGAGGTCTGCAAGATACCAGCAGAGGCTATAAGTTATGTGTTTAAATCACAAGCTAGTCAACGCTTAAAACGGGGAATTTACCAGGCCCAGCAGCCACTGTAATGTTCCCAAAAACTTGTCCTAGGTTATTCAAACATTAGGTTACAGGTAATTAGGTGAGTAATATAAGAAGAAAAAGTTCTTGTGTGGGGGTGTTTACGAGCATTGGTGGCCCAGGTGGGAAAGTTGCTTAGCCCACTTTTCCAAGAGTTGGGGACTAGGACGGAACTGTCGGCTAGCAGCTGGTACCTGTGCGACCAAAAGTGGCTCCGCCCACGTTTGGTACGCCTCAGTTTGTGAACCCATTTTCCTAGGAACAAGGACGGTAGCCAGTTGCGTTTGTTGATGGCTGTAATCTCCTGATTCAGTTTTATAATGGCAGTAGGAAGATGGCGGCATCGGACTGAGCACAGTGATCGGGGGAGAGGCTGATTACCGGTACAGGAACATGTTCTGGATATAGTAGGAACATTGTTTTTGAACTGTAAATCTATTAAGACCTTGTGGTGTTTCTCAGCAGTACCTTTACTTGTAAAAATGAGCACTACCCGCAATAGATCGTCTAAACCTGACCCACCATTGGACCTTGGGGATGACCCGATCGCCGGCTTACTGAAAGAATTTCAGAAAAACCAGGCTGGGAACAAACGCATTGAGGAAAAGCTGAAACTCATAGAAGATACATCAAAGGCCAACAAAACGCTGATTGAAGACCATCTAGCGCAATATGAAGTGGACAAGGCCGAGAATATTGCACGTGCGAATAGCAATGATACTAGACTGGATGAAATGAACAAGAAATTCGACGAGATATCCAATCAACTGAATGACTATGCGGAGGAGAACTTGGCTTTACGCAAAAGAGTTTTCGACCTTGAAAAAATGTCAAAAAAGGTAGAGCAATTAGTGGGTGACAAGAAGCGCCTCAATATTTTAATCAACGGAATACCTGAGTCGCCATTCCCAAAAACAAAACAAACAGTGACAGAGCTACTGTCAACCCTCAGCGTGGAAGTGACGGCAACCAGTGTCAACAACATTTACCGAGTTGGCCCCAGACCCAAAAAGGAAGGAGGAAGACCAAGACCAATCAAAGTTGAGTTTATTTCGAACTTATCGAAGCAGATGCTCTTCAAAAATGTCAAAGCATTGAAAGGTGAAGAGAAGTGGTCGAAAATTAGCATATCTGATGATCTGTCAGAAGAAATTCAATCGACACAGCGAGACCTGAGAGCTCTCGCCGCTGCTGCTAGGGACCGGGGTCACCAGGCTAAACAACGAGGAAATAATCTTGTCATCGATGACAAAACCTACTCCATCAAAGATATCGAGGACCTACCCAATGGGATTTCTTTGGAGAACGCGAAGTTGAGGCCTACAAAGGATGGTTATGCATTCCAGGGACATCACGTTTTCCTGTCAAACCTATCAAAGGCCCCGTTTGTCAATCGGGATAACGGTAAAAAGTACAGTTGTCGCGAGGAGTATTTACAAACAGAACACGCTACACACGCCGGAAACAAGCAGGCATTGAGGCGGCTGCAAGAATGCAAAAACCCGTACGAAATGATGTTTATTGGTCGAGAAATATATGTTGATGAAGCTTGGAAAGCCTTGAGACGACCCATCGTTGCAAAAGGACTGCGAATGAAATTCGACCAGAACCCCCTCATGAAAGAAAAACTGATTGCATTGGATGGATTTATTTACGAAGCGACGCGATCAGAATTTTGGGGTTGTGGAATGACCATCGCGCAGGCCGCAGATATAGGTCAAGACACCATTACCGGGAACAACACGTTGGGCATCGAGCTGGCAAAACTACGTGATGAATACCGACAAGAAATCGGAGCCGAATAATCCTGAGGAGTATTATGATGATATTAATGTTCTCGTGATTATGGACTCTCGTGGCAGCGCCCTAGGTCCGAAAATACAGGAATATTTGTCGTGCTACAAACCAGACTTTAACCTTCATGTTGACATCACCTACAAACGGGGGGCTACGATCCACTCGGCACTACATGGTTTAGAGTTAAAATGGACTGAGGACACTGAGCGATACGATTTCATCTTCTTCTCAGTTGGAATTAATGATACCTCAACTCTTGTCAATGGGAAAATAGTTCCTAAATTTGATGACGTTGGTGATTTTGTAGATACAATGTATGACTCATTGTTTTACGCTAGGAACTCCCTCTTCAAATATGCTGTCCGACCAATTTTATGCGAAATGGTTGGTGTCGATATCCAAAAGTACAATGGAACTGACTCCTTGGACCTTGTTGAACAATCGGTGATGAACCAGGCGATACCACACCTAAATAGGGCAATTTCATCTGTGAACATGGATATTGATGCGATCAGCCCCTGGATCGGCACCACCATACATGCTATAATCCATCACAAAATGCACCACAAATATCGCAGACTTACTGATGGTTTACACCCATCAGAAGAACTTCAGGAAATCTGGGCCGCTGCTTTTGCGAAAGCCATCATAAAAAACTGTGACTGGAAGGACAATGCTTAAGTATCATTACTCATACTGAATCCCATCTCGGAGCAGAGGGCCTCTAATTGTGTCAATTCTACAAAACTTTTATTTATCTATATCAATTGTAATTGATGACTTGTGGTGAGCTCATCCCGTAATGGAGAGTTCCCACCAAATGCTGATGTTACTTATTTACTTACTTTGAGACCAACCTCATCTCGTAGTAGAGAGGTCAGTCACATAGTTGTAACTATACCCAAACTATTAATTGACTGTCTATCAATGCCTCCCCCTGATTTTCCCCTACCCAACCAAGTTGCAAGGTTGTCTAGGCGATTATCTACTAATTTTGTTACACATCCATAACAGTTTGTAATGGATATGGCGTTAAACGCAAATATCCTACTATTCTTATTGATAATACAATGGGCCTACACATCTATGAAACTGTACTGTGTGTCTATACTATATGTCATTCCCTGAAATAGCAGGAGTGAAGGGTCTACATCTAATGCATCTAAATATTAGAAGCCTTTGGCCTAAACTTGAGGAACTTAGGATTTTATTACAGGAAAATTTAAATATAGGTATCTTTACAATCTCCGAAACATGGTTACACGAGGATATTACGGATAATCTAATCAACATACCTCATTTTAACCTTTTGCGCTTGGATAGGAAATCTATTATCAATCAAAACAGAACAAAGAAAGGTGGTGGACTATGTATGCTTATAAATGAATCACTGAAATTCTCCCATACCCAATTTGACTACAATAATATTTCATCCGGTTCCATTGAAGCTCAATGGGTAGTCATACAAAATGATAAATGTAAAGACGTCTTGGTTGTAAATTGTTACCGTCCTCCTAATGGGGATTTTGATGAATTTCTCAACTATATTGAAAACTCCATTGAAGCTGTCAATAGAGACAAATTTGATATTTTTATTACCGGAGATTTTAACCTTGATTTACATGACGTGACTCTACACAAACCAAAACAAATGGTCCGTTTACTTAAAAATTACGGATTGAAGCAACTAATAAATGACACCACCAGATTTGGCCTTAATAAAAACAGCTGCTTAGACCTAATCTTTACAAATTCCAACAATATTGCCAAATCTGGCACTATTGATCTTAACTTAAGTGATCACCAGCTAATTTTCTGTACTAAGAAAAAGATTTCACTGAAAAAAGAAAAAGGTGAATTCTGGGGCAGATCCTATAGAAGATTTAACTCTGAATTGTTTGCAACTCAACTACTTGAATGTGACTGGACTGATTTTGATTTAGCTGATGATCCGGATATTATGTGGCATTTATATAAGACTAATATTCTCAATGTGTTAAATACTATGTGTCCTGTTAAACTTTTCCGAATTGCTAAAAATCGTGATCCGTGGATCTCAGATGAATTAATTGAAGAAATTAAGGCCAAAGATAGAGCCCTAAAAAGGGCTAAAAGAACCGGTTACGATGAAGACTGGGCTACAGCCAGGGTTCTACGGAATACCTGTCTTAATCATGTACGTAATTCTAAAAAAGAGTTTGTCCTAAATGATTTGAATGAAAACTATAATGATCCAAAGAAATTTTGGAGGACAATTAAATCTGTTTTTCCGAATGCTAATAATTCATCCTATGTTAATCTTGTGGATCACGATACAGGACAAGAGGTGATGCCGGATATGGTTGGTGATTATAAAAATACTTTTTTTGCCACTGTTGCTGATAAACTTGTAGCAGATAATAATTCTGATTGGCGCTACTATGGTCCCAATCTTGATACTAATATGCCTGATATTGTGATTGATCATGCTCATGTTTTGCAACTGATAAATGAAATCAGTGAATACAAGTCCTCTGCCATTCCGACTCTATCCAGCAAGATACTGAAATGTGCCTTTTTAAATACCCCTGACAGGTTAATTAAAATCTTTAGCGCTTCTTTACACACATGTATAATTCCTAAAGAATGGAAGAAAGCTATTGTTATTCCCCTTAAGAAAGATGGTGGTTCACGAGATGTGAATAACCTGAGGCCTATATCATTGCTTCCCATTCCAGGCAAAATTTTAGAAAAAATAATTCAATCTAACCTCAGTAAATACTTAGAAGATAACAATATCCTTGACTCTGCTCAAGGTGGCTTTAGACCAAATCATTCGACTACTGATACTGCCGTTAAATTCACTCAGGACTTATATGAAAATATTAACAAAGGTAATCTCACTATTTCTTTATATATAGATCTCAAAAAAGCCTTTGATACTGTTAATCACTCAATTCTGATCAAAAAACTAAGAAAAATTGGATTAACTAACAGGCTCTGCAACTGGTTTGAAAACTACTTAGAAAATAGGTCCCAAGTTACAATGGTTAATAATACTGTTTCTTCTGAAGCCAATATCACGTCCGGTGTTCCCCAGGGCTCAGTTCTCGGGCCAACTATGTTTCTCATTTATATAAATGATCTTAAATGGCCATTAGTTCATAGTAGCCACCAATTGTACGCTGATGATACGGTTCTGTATTACTCACACCCAGACTTACATACCATGGTTGTTAACCTTCAGCATGATATTGACACTCTTTATAGATGGTGTCAGGAGAATAAGCTTACTATTAATACTAAGAAAACAAAGTTTGTTGTGTATGGTACGCCTGGACGTTTGAAAGCTGTTGAAAGTGTAATCTTGAAGGTTGGGAATGATCAAGTCAAACGTGAACAATGTTATAAATATCTAGGTATTTTCCTAGATTCCTCTTTAACCTTTAACAACCATATTGATTACTGCCTCAAGATGGTTAGTCATAAAATCTATATGTTGTCGAAGATAAGATGGTTATTGGACAAAAACGCATCGCTGGCCCTATATAAGAGCATGATAGCACCTATCATGGACTATGGTAATATTATCTTTATGGGTGGATCCCATGCTAAAATACAAAAATTACAAAGGCAACAAAATCGTGCTTTGAAAATCTGTTTATTACATAACAGACGATTTGATACTAACATGTTACATCGGGAATCAAAGTGTGTCACCATTCAGTGTAGATACATCTGTGCCATGGAGAAATATATGTACTTACAACAGGGTAACCAGAAATATGTTGTAACTAGGCACATACCCACTCGTAGACATGATGGAACGATTTTTGAGACTAGTTTCCCAAGAATTGAAAAATATAAAAAATCTCCTATGTACAGGGGTAGCCTAACATGGAATCAGTTACCAGTTGATGTTAGAAATCTAGGTAGCTATACAAATTTCAAATTAAACAGGAAATTTGTTGCCAAGAATGATTTACATATGCAATGAGTGTATGCCCCTTCTTGCTTGATGCTTCATTTATTTTTAATCGGTCTTATTTAATTAATAGACCATAATTGAATTGAAGGTCAACCATGTATTAAGTGTTCTCCCACTGTATTTTTGTATTTTCTGCTTATTGGTGTACAAAAGTCTCAGATTATTGTATCTTACTGAATCTATGTTGCTGCACATGTATTTATCTGTTATACAGAATTTGTGGATAACACTGCCTATTACACACTGGCAGAAGATGTAAACTAGCGCTTGCGCTAACTTTTGTCAGTATAAATAAAATAAAAAAAAAAAAAAAAAAAAAAAAAAAAAGTTCTCTGGTGTTGTGGGTCTGTGTCTTGGACGAACGGACAACGGCTCAGGTTACACCCGGTAAAGTCCGCGAACAAGATGTTGGCTGTCGGGAAGTTCCTATGGAAGGCAATGTCAGCGTCGTTTAAATGTCCCAGGATACGGTCGACAGCCTGATCGGCGGACTCCCGTGTGAAGTGATACTTCTTGACAATGTTGTCCCAAAGAAGGAAATCAAACGGACCTCCCATAACTACTACTAGATCGTGAGGGTGGGTGGTTGTATGGATCCACGCTAGTGAAACCAGGTTATTTACCGTTGCATCCGGCAAGTGTGACACGTCTATCTGCGAGTCCGAAAGGTTCAGCTTGTCCACCTGAGCCTGCAGGTCCATGGCCCTCTCGTCGGCAAAAACCCTGATGATCGTCATTGCAAAATTGAAATTAAATGAACAAAAAACGTAGGGCATGAAGGGGACTCGAACCGGGGTCCGACCGAGTTAGCTGGTACCCAAAGATCCACTGGGTCGAATAATACGATGACATCGGAAACCAGCGAAAGCCGTCTAGAGGTCCTTCCGGTCGCAGGACCAAATACGTCGAAACTACGTTGGGGAAAACGATGATGGGCGATGTAAATTGAAGTTGATAAACTTGCCTTTCCGCCGAAAGAGACACATCAGTGACAATTGAGGGCGATCAAAATTAATAACTTGTGGTATTGCTTGTTTTCCAAATCGGAAAACCCACTGAAACACAAGGACCGAAACTACAAAGTGTCTCTTTTTGGTAAACACCTTTCTCGTTGCCCCGATTACACCCACGGTATATATATGTCGCAAACTCTATACGTAATTGGGTCTGGTTGTGCAAACTAATGAAATGAAATGAACTGAATAATGGCACAGATGAATTCGCCAGACCTGGGTGGTAGGAGCTAATCGAACTTCATGCAATCGATTACCACCTGCCACTCCAACAATTTTTTTGGGAAGTTATATTTGTAATAATGGTATTGAAATGAAAAGATGGCCCACGGGCCGGTCCGGAGGGATGCAGGGGCGGACCCAGGCATTTCTAGGGGGGAGGGGGGGGGAGGGGCTAATGCATTAATCTACGTGGGAGGGGCCCCTTTTTAAACAACATTATTTAACAGGGGAGGGGGGGGAGGGGGGGCATGGCCCGTCAGGCTAATATAGCGCATTTATCATTTCTTATGTCGAGAGTTAAATAAGGGTAGAAACTTGAAATCACACGAAATAATAGTTTTATGTGTAGTCAAGGTTATTTAATATTATCATTTTAAGTGAAGACCATTTGCGCTTTCATGCCTTTCACCCTGTATTTCCAAGAAGTTTAAGAATCTGGTTTAGGCAGCCTGGTTTAACTCCTAAATAATGTGTTTCAAGAAAATCTGTTTTAAAAATGCTATATTTCTACCTGTTTTAGTTAAACTAGTACTGTATCTAAGGGACAGGGGTGGACCCAGGAATTTGTAGAGGGGGGGGGGGGCCCAAAAACATGAATGTACGGGGGGGTGGGCCCCCCATCAAACATGATTTAACAGGGGAGGGGGGGGGCAAAGCCCGTCTGCCCCCCCCCCCCTGGATCTGCCCCTGAAGGACCTTAAAACAAAGTTAAGGTGGAGAGTTCTAGTTGAAATGGTAAACAATAAATAGGGCGAAATACAAATTTAGAATAGGTTTATGAGGCTATAACTTGTGAATTGTATTAGGTAGACAGGTTTTATTCTGTTACTGAGTTCAGTAGCTAGGTTGGGAAAGGTTAACGTTGGGACCAAATTATTTTTGCCTTATAATGCTTACACGAGTCTCACAAGCGAGTTTAAGAAATCTGGTTTAAAACAGGCTTAAACCATATTTGCTTTTTGGAAATACGCTCTTAAAACTTTTAGCTACAAGTTTGGTTGAACTAACCCTATTTTTTTTTAGAAATAGGCCTATTGGACATCACTTTCATGGGATGGAAAACCATTATTGATATGATATGTGATAAGATTTCTCAAAAATATTACTTTCATTTAATGATAAGGGTTGTACCCAACATCATGGGAAGACAATTGTTTCATTATTAAGTAATCATATAGAGGTTATAAAGTTAAATCACGCTTTATCGCTGTTTTTACGCATTTGATTAATTATTATGAATTATTTTTGATTTTATATAACTTTTGTTTTTATATGTAAGGGCTATTAAAACTAAATGCGCTAATGATATACCAATGTGAGCGATACAACCCGGTTTTACCCTAGTTGTGTGCACACTATAGGCTACTCCTTCTGCGCTTCAGCCTCATCTATTCTTATTAGGTCAGGAAACTGAGTATTATTTTTGTTGAGTTTGGAAACCCATATCAACCTGCGTTTATAGATTATATGACGCAAATGTGGGAAGGCCGGTGTAGATAAATAATAGTGTAGCCCTGAAGTTGCCCTTTTTAAAGGTAAATTCGTATTATATGAATAAGAATGAACGGTCGGTGGTTATGTCGCGCATGTAAACTTTGTATGGCGGATTTTTATAGGCTCATTTTTGATAGAAACATGTGAAGTAATCTAATAAGAAATTCCAAACGAAATTTTCAGATTGTGGAGCCAAATTGCTTAATCCAATCGTCAGAATAGATATTAGAATGAAGTCATGATTGAATTTTAGATGAATGACATTTTGTCCCATGTGATAATTGCAAAAAGTATGAAAATTATGATGATTGAATTAATCGAAGCTATTTCATAAGCATTAAAGTGTAGATGCGTGATACAACCCACTTGCGGGATACAAGCAAGTGTAGGTGGGGACGTGGCGTTGGTACTCTTTGGTGACAAGACCGCTTCTGGACCAGGTAGGTGAAATGTTGGTTCACATTGAGTGCTTTTTTCCCGCTTGTTTTGTGTCTGTGATTTTCATTGGATCATGGAAAATGCACAGGTCCCTAGTGGGACTAACAGTGATTTTCATTGGTCACTGTGTGCCACTGGCAGCAGGGGCAGGGTCAGCGCTAGGTCTGGGCTGCTCCTGTCACACACATGGTGGGGGTGTGGGCTGTGGGGGGGTAGTAGGAAGGGGTGGGTGTGTGTGTGTATGGGCTAAAGGGAGGGGGGAAGGGTATGGATACCGCCTTTTTTTCTTTTTTCATAAAAAAAGAATACTATATCTTTTTCTTTTTTGTTTGTTGTACGCTGGTTCATGTCGGTGCGGTTTCGGAAGATTACCTCATCAGTTGTATAGACAAAGAGTGATTTTATTTTACCTATATCTTTGGGTATTTTGTCCTTAGGGACATTTTTTGGGGCAATAATATACCAATGATTAATATATATTATTTGTAGACACTCACACATGTCGATCATAGGATCACTTTTCATGTTTGTTATGTGTATTTTTTCTGGTCCAGGAGAGTCTTATCGGTGATCTGCCAAGAAATAAATAATATTGAATAATTTTCTTATGACAGGTCAGTCTGTCCCTCATGGGTCACGACCTTCCCTGATTGATTATTCGGTCATAAAAAAAAAAATTTATGACCGAATAATCAATCAGGGAAGGTCGTGACCCATGAGGGACAGACTGACCTGTCATAAGAAAATTATTCAATACCACTTGCGGGATACAACCCACATTCCCCCTATAGGTCTATAGGCATAGAAACTTTGCTAAATCTGAGGGGTTCCAGAGACCCCTAATTTGGATAATTCCCTTTATTCTTAGTTTAATTGCGTAAAATTTGAGAAATCTGAGGGGGGTCCACCGAACATGGGAACCCCTCCCCCCCCCCCACCCCCACTCCTGCCCTGAGGGGGAGGGGGGGGACTGGGTACGCCACTGCTGGCAATTATATTGGTGCCTGAATGGAGGGTAGGTACGTTAAGACGCCGAGAAGGTTGGGCGTGTTAAGAGAACTATGAGCGGACGGGACTATTGTGACACAATATAGTTAACACCCCCTGACTTACACTTAAATACACGCCAGAAGGGGAAGGGAAACTTTGAGGTGGGCGCAAAAATATTACCTAACACGCCCACTGCTATTGGTGGTATAATGATACTTTGCTGTGTCAGGGATAATGGTGGAGTAAGACTTACACTCCTTGACACGGTTTAGAGCAAGTGGATTCAGACACGGCCGAGTCTGTCTAATGTATGAGATCAAAATCTTCCCGTGGTGGTCACCTGAATATAATTTGTAGTCGATATGATATTATATATATATATATATATATATATAGTTTTTATATCCATCCAAACTATTCATCCCATTTGAAGTGAATAAGAAATTAGGAAGAACTGCAGTATGTGGCCTTCATAGGCATGTGGTTAGCCCGTGGCTTTATATGCTGGAGGTACTGGGTTCAAAGCTCAGCCAGATCTCATGCCTTTTCATTTGTCTATTTATCTTTAAAGTGTTCTTTAATAATTGCTGAAAAAGCAGTTACAACACTTAATACACATGGGATGCAGAATACAATTATTATGTCGCTATGTCAAAAGCATGAGGTATCCAAATTACAAACCATGCAAAATCGGGCTCTAAGAGTCTGTTTTGACATCTATAACCCGCGTGATTTATCAGTAAACGATTTACATGAAAGGGCCAAGTTGAGACCTTTGAAAGAAAGGAGAGACCTACATCTACTCACGATTTTCTTCAAGAATAAGGAGAATATTGAGTGGATAAATAGACATGAAATATATAAGACTAGACAAACTGATGTATGCAGCTTCCAAACCAACATCCCAAAGAAACGCCCTTATCAACATGGCCCCTATTATGTGGGTGCCATGTTGTGGGATACGCTACCTAATGATATCAAAAATATTAATGATATCGTTGCGTTCAAACGGGCAACAAAAAACTGGCTTGAAAACCAAAATGTTGTTAATAATTGACAACACAAAATAACTGGGATACACATTGTTGTTCTTATTGTCATTTTGATTTTTGCTTTCGATGTATATGTACAAGGTCGGCCATTAAAATACATAGAATCTGAGATGTTTACCGTATATACACTCACTAAGGTGGAGAAATATATATTGGTGCTTAACTTAGCCCCAAACCAAATCAACTTGATCATGTATTAATATATACCGAACCGGGATGACTTATAGTATATATATTTATCATGAGTATATGAGAGAAGATTACCCTGGTGCTTAACTTAGCTCCAAACCATACAAACTCACTCAATTGGTTGATTGAAATTTCAATGCATATCTAAAAATCTAAGTGTCTGATTACTTTTGATTACTTGATATATACATATGTACATATATTTTCATGAAATTGTGGACTACTATATTTGTATGTAAGATGTACCTACATGGAAGATCATCATATCGATGAATGCGGTTTAATGAATAAAAAAAAACCAAAAAAAAACAATATATTTTCATATAATTGTAATTTGATTCACATGTATATTTCTTATCAACATTCTATGTGTTGGATTTAGTACACCTATAGAACCTGTGCCAATCAGTTGCTTCTGTAGCTAAGTGGACAGGGTGGCTGAGTTCCATGCAGAAGGTCCCAGGTTCAACCCTCTAACAACTTTTTTCATGTTCGTTGTCAAATAAGACAAAGAAATAAAGTATTCATTCAAATAATAGGAACCGCGGTATGATATTTAGTTATTTAGACATAACTATATAATGTGTGTATAGCATTCAAGTTAGTAGTATATAACTATTCATAGAAGTAGTAGTAGTCATAAGAAACGCAGGAAATATGGTTTAATAGGTATATCTCACTGCTTGCTTCAGCTGCCCCAGTAGGGTAGTGGTTAGCAGGCACAATTCCAAACTAGAAGGTCTATGGTTCAATTCTTGGCTGTGCAAAATTGAAACTTTTCACAAATTTGAAATTGAATACATAGAATACACATGCTTCAGAGCTCTCTCAAATAACCTCCTTCAGAGGTTATCTGGATAACCTCCTCTGGAAGTTAACCACATAAACCTCCACTGGATGTTGCAACAATCCAAAACTGTAGATTACGCTCAGAAACCTCCTCTGAGAACAATAGAGTCAGGAGTAGTGTAAGGGTGAGTAGACCGGGATATGATGGGGATATGTCCAGGTAGGTCCTGATAATGTAACAGGCCCGGGTGGTGCCAGGGGAAGGGTGTGGGGGCCGGGATATGATGGGGATATGTCCAGGTAGGTCCCAATAATATAACAGGCCCAGGGGGTGACTGGGGAAGGGTGTAGGCCTGGGGAATGCTAAAAATATTGTGGAAGAAATGAATCATTTAGAAGGGTTTTTAGGCCGATTTGAGCACTTTGAAAAATTTCCAAATTTGAAACATTTATGGCTCCCATCATGGGTCAACTATGGTTAACAACTGATTCTACGGTTGTAGCCCCTAATGAGAATGACAATTCTATACATATCAAGAAATTCTGTGATGATAACAACATTATTTAGAAATTTAGAAAGATTGTTCACCATATTTTTATACTGAAAGACTCAACCAATGGATTTGCTAAAAAATTGTATAAATAATGTCCAGGCCTATTTAATTCTAAAAACATTGTTGAAATTGGGGGCATTATTAGGGGCCCACCTCAGGGGCTCAGTAAAGGTGCCCAGCCTAATACATTATAGTTGGGAGTGGAGGTGTCATTCCAGTAGAGGTCTGGGCTGGGCCGAGTTATACCTGCCCCTCCCCACTCCTTTAAAATGCTTCCTATGCCGATTTGAGGCTCATGCCTACCAGAAGTACCCATCCAATATAGCTATGATGCATTAGGCTGGGCACCTTCACCCATTCTAAACCCATGAAATGCCCCCCAGGCAATTCGATGCCCATAAATCCAACAATGTTTTTGGCATGAGATTGGCCTAGATACCATTTATACAAGGTTTTAGTAAAATCCATTGGTTGGGTTTTTCAGTGTAAGAATTAAGGTAAAAATCTGTTTAAATTTTTAGAAAATGTTTTATAAGTCACACAGTACCTGACTAATTTATAATGGTCATTTCTCATTCGGGGCTACAATCTCAAAGTCAGTTTTCACCCATAGTTATCTTTTTATTGGAGCCATAAGTATTTCAAATTTGGAAATTTTTCAAATCGCTTGAATCGGCCTAAAAATCCTATAGAATGATTCTTTTCTTCCACAAGTTATCTGCTTCTTGCATCCTAAGATTATCAAGGAGTTAGGGCCGGGAAAGAGTAAAGTGACTTCAGCCTGGCCCCTGAGGCCTTGGTCCCTGACTCGGCCCCTGATAATTTGATGCCCATAAATTCAACAACATTTTTGGCATTAGATAGGCCTAATTATCAATCCTGGATGGTTTTAGCAAAATCTACTGGTTGAGTTTTTCTGTAAAAAAAAATAGTAAAAATCATTGTGATTTTCCAGATAATGTTGTAATCGTCCCAGAATTTTATGACATGTATAGAATGGACCCTCTCACTATGGGCTAAAACCTCAAAGTCAGTTTTGACCCATAGTTCACTGGGAGTCATAAATGTTTTAAATTTTGATTTTTTTCAAAGTGCTCAAATCAGCATAAAACCCCTTTTAAATTATTTGTTTCTTCCACAAGTCATATCTCAACCCGCCCCGGCACCTACCTATCCTATTCTGTGGACTGGAGGCTGGGAAATGAGTAAAATAACCTCCATCAAATAGGGGAAGCTGAGGGGAATGGACTGGAGGCCGGGATATGTGTAAAATGACCTCCATCAAATAGGGGAAGCTGAGGGGAATGGACTGGAGGCCGGGATATGTGTAAAATGACCTCCATCAAATAGGGGAAGCTGAGGGGAATGGACTGGAGGCCGGGATATGTGTAAAATGACCTCCATCAAATAGGGGAAGCTGAGGGGAATGGACTGGAGGCCGGGATATGTGTAAAATGACCTCCATCAAATAGGGGAAGCTGAGGGGAATGGACTGGAGGCCGGGATATGTGTAAAATGACCTCAATCAAATAGTGGAAGCTGAACAGAATGGACTGGAGGCTAGAAAATGAGTAAAATGATTTCAACAGAAGGCCTAGACACCTTAGAAGCCAAGGACGGCCCACATACCGGGCCTACTACTGGTGACAGCTTTACTACAGGCCTGGGCTAACTATAGATATCCCCAGCCGCCAGTGGGGGGGGGGGGAGTGTTATGTAACCCGCGCGACAAGACCCTTCCACTGCACTGGTGAGAGCTGGGCATCAATACAATTAACGCACTTGGATTGACGCGCATTGACCCCTTGTATGTGAGTAATATTGACACACATTTACAGTATAAAACACCAGTACAATTGACGCACAGAAATTGATGCACACTTCACCACAATTGAGCACAGGGTGACTGACAAAACTTTGCTAGTTTTACTGGAATTAGCATGTGTGCAGCAGATTGCGCCAAAGACACGAGTATCAGTTTTTCCTGTGTATTTTATAGAGAAGGCCCTGCTTGATGGTCATCAGATAACCATGATATTTAGGACAATTACGACTTTCTTGTAATTCATGTATTTATTCTTCCATTTCAATATATTTCAACAAGTAGAAAACTATTGTACCTATAAATCCTGATTTCTTAGCTTTGCAATTCCAACATGCCTTTCAGCTTTATGCCACATTGATTTGATCCGTTATTTCAGAATAATTTTCATAATCCAGCCACTGCTGAGAATGCATGTTTTAGGGCTTTTATTGCCTCTTTGAAAAATTCATGGGCCAAATTTATCAAAACTCTCTAATAATATTATAATTAATAATATACTAGTATTTGGAATTTCACACATACTTTTTCAAGATTTGATTATGTTTTTAATCAAATTGATAGTGTATAGTATTATGATCAACTGCTAATAAGGGTCTATGATTTTAGGATATAATGTCCCTTAAAGGTAAATACAGGTATTCACTTCAGTGCCACCGGGTCTTAATGGTTTGTCATTGCTCAAATTCTTAAAAATATTTTTAAAATTTGATCAAACTATCATAAATTAAGAATATCTACTCAAAAAATACATTACTGCAATTTCATGAAGTGTGTGTTTTAAAATTTCATTATGATCTCTATGCATTCACCTCACAACTATTTCTCATACTTATTGATAAAATCTTATTTGGAGCCATCAGTAAACAAGTAAAGTTTTTATTTCTATCTTCATTATATTTTGATTTGTATACATTAACAAATTTTATTAAGCAATGTCGGTATATATGTGATGTTATGCCTAAAACTAGTCGCTGATAATATTACTCATTCATTAAGGAAAGTTTTTGCCTGGATGAATCATTATGCTAATGAGTTTGTCAAATGCTGCTGGCAGTTGGTTGATCTTAATAATACCCTTCCCCCAGTACACCTCTCGACCTCATTGATTATTTAGTAATTCAATACTTTTTCATACCTAAAAACTAGCAGCAAAGTAGAGCGTACACTTTGTAATGTGTCCATTGGGAGTTGGGATGCTTGTCCCCATGTCACAATCCCCCTTGAGTCCTATTAGGTACTGCAGCCACTGTCTTTTGATTGGTTCAAATCCCATTTCTAAGAAGCAATGTGAATGTAGCTGATTAAGGTGAAAAATACAGGTGGACCCATGCCAGCCCATCACATTTTACTGTAAATTCAGGTAGACCAAGCAGCAAATACTCTTTCATATTATACATAAACGATAAGTATATTTGATACAACATTGCATACTTGGTCCATTTCATTGTAGGTTTCCTAAGCTTTTTAAGTTTGTTGGCTGTATTTGGTGTTCATCATAATTTAATCTTTCATCAATTATTTTTGAATACTCATATTGTCATAGTAGCATGACCAATAAGTGGCTCCCTGCCCCCCCCCCCCCAATCATTGAGTGTCACTGTGCCTATATATAGTTGTGTACGCTATACTTATAGGGCAACGGTGATGTGATGGTAGTGCAGATGTTTATAACGACTGCTTTTTGTAATTGAGCTATTTTTGTAAAATTTAGCTTCCTAAAGAGTACCACAACAACAATCGCCAAATTTGGTGATTTCATCAGCATTTTTCTATCTGAGATAGGGAATGGGCAAGAGATAGGCATGGGAAAGTGAGTATTGTTACCACATAACCACCCTCAGCAGCAGAGGTGATTTAAAACAAACGATGTGATATTGTAACAAATGACAGTGCTAAGTCACATTTGCATGTGTAATAAGCCAACCAGATTAGTTGTTCTATTGCTACTTTACTACATTGCCAAGGGAGTTTCTATGTAACTTGAGACATGACATCATTGCCTGATGCTGTTACAGAAATTTGTTTGTGCTGACATTCATATCTCTGTTTTACAGCATAGAAATCTTAAAAAAAAAAAAAAACTGATGCAAATACCATTGAATTGAAATATAGAATAATGATCAGAAACATAATTTACTGTAACATGCTACAGAAAAGTATGATCAAGGATAGGTAGATATTATCCTTCTTTAGGATAGATCAACAGGGCTGTCGTTATCAATCACGGAAAGCGACTATGGCATGAGCACCCGTGGCATCTTGCCCTGACAGGCAATGTAGCTGATGCATTGCAGTAGTGATTAATAAAGTGTGACATCAAAAACTCAAACACAGTAATGAGAACAGTTTACATCTCTTTAAAATAGGACCACTGTCAT
Source organism: Lepidonotus clava (assembly GCA_936440205.1). Taxonomy (NCBI): domain Eukaryota; kingdom Metazoa; phylum Annelida; class Polychaeta; order Phyllodocida; family Polynoidae; genus Lepidonotus; species Lepidonotus clava. Next base: position 51,315,892 of record OW387137.1, read on the forward strand.
TAGGACAGCAAAAACCGTTTGATGGCGCCTTTGGAAACAAAAAAGGTGTACATTAGTCAATAAGCTGTGCACTAAGTGTGACTGTCCATATTTAGATAATCATGATGTACCTAAGTCCGGAGGTTGAGAGCAAAGTACTTGGCATACCCAGTATGTGAATAATGTTAATGTCTTATCACAATACTTACTCAATCTCTGAAAGAGTGTCATTCTGTCCAAGGGCCAGCAGCATCTTTGACAAACCCACATCTGTGAAGGTGGAATCGCAAAAGCTGAAAAATAATACAGAAGACAATGCCATTGATTATTCAGACTCACATTGTCTTGTGATTGTGCAGGAAAGTAGGGTAAGCAGATTGTACCTGACATTAGCAACTAATCATAAAGTCTAAAACAAGAAATATACGCTGGATCATTTAGCACTGGTTATTTGTTAACTGTATCATGTAACCATCGTTTGGTGGCCCTATGGAGAAAGGGCTACATTTCCACACTCATGGTTTTCACAATATGTTATTTATATACATTATATCAGCTTGTGTGACAGGACTTTTCTCTACATAGAGCAGTACCATATGGATTTATAATGATGACGAAGAAGATGATTATGATTGTTGGAGTTTAACATCCATTTCAGTAGTATTTTAGCTATATCAAGACCACCGAATATTGATTTTCTATTTCTATTAGATTGCTCTCACATTAATTCAGTAATTCAAGAAATCATTTATTTGAGGTATTAAGCATCTCCACAATGTTCTTAGCAACATTTTACTCACTTACTATACGTAATTTGGATCAATATTAAACAAAGTACATGTAAAAGTTTGAAAAAGAAAGTGCAGCGTTCAGGCCCCACCGCTTGGTGTATGTATGGACGCCAGCCCCATGACACTGGACACAGAGAGGGCAGTAGACTGAAGCACCGCTCTCATCTGGGGTGGGTTCCAAAGTCTTCAGCATTTCAGGCCATAAGTCCCTGCGACCAGGGGGTCCATTTACATATGGACATTACAAGGTGAATAGATACGGAGGGGGGTCAACATCGTAAAGGGTCTTCAAATGACTACTTGTGAGTGGATAAGTTTCTGAATGGACATGTCACCCACCAACCACCATGAAAATAGAATATTTTAAAGAAAAGTTAAAAAATTAAATATATTGAGAAGAAATAGTAGGTAATATGACTGTTGGAAATTGTGAAATAACAATACTAATTCTTAGAAAAAATGTTGTGTAAAAAATGTAAAAATAGAAATGACAGTCAAAAATGAATTTGAATCGAGGTAACTCATGCATAACGAAAAATCATAAGTCAAGAAGGTGAAACTATATTGTCGTAGACATATGTATGTCAAGGCAACAGACTATTTTGTTCACTAATATTATGTAATGAGTTAATGGTGTTGGTAATAAATAGACCTTCTGAGTAGTGAAAGATGACATGTTGGCAATGAGTGGGTCAACTACCTTATATGTAGCCTGTAAGGTCTACTCCGGTTACCTTTAACTACTGGCACCAACAGTGGCACCAACGGAGTAGACCAATGTCGTTCGCACACCTTGCAATGGTGAACAAATAATATTTACGGTTTTATGTGAAGAATAACATGCTTATTCATATATAACGTCAGCCCTCAGGAATTCACTGCAACACTTCTAGTCGCAGCGTAACTAACACAAGTAACTAGGTTACATGCCTAGCAACACTGACGTCATTGCACTTAGTGACGTCAATAACATTCGTCGCTAATGGGTCAAGCTGCCAGGCTGTGGTTCTCTTTAATTTTTACTTACCTTACCAGTCTGTAGTTTACTGGTTCCTGTTATTGGTTTTAGGATGTTTACTATAATGAAGCCGGTTTCTGTATAATTATTCTGATCCCAAACCCATCTCTGAGTCTCTGAGTAACATTATACCTTATACTTTTAACTTTTTATATGGAAATATAATTTAGAAAGACATTTCTTTCTTTTGATACAAAGATTTGGGATTTTGTACATTTCTAACTGTCATACTGACATATCTTTTTTTTTCTAACATTCTCATTTCTTGATAGTTACTTTTGATGTTCAAAATTATCTACAACAATTCAAAATGTCATTGCACAGCCAGTACTACTTCTTCACAGATAATAATTATCTAGTTAAAAATCTAAATATTCAGTGTGCCATATTATGATAACAGACACTTAGTGATGTTAAATGAATATTGAAATTGACAATTGTTTCTTTGCAGTTGACATATGTTACAGATATTTCCATCAGGTGAAAACACCGGCTTGTGTACATTGTTACTTAAAAAGATCTATTGCCTTGAACTACGCAACTGACTAAACCTAAAAGACTCTATTAACATGCCAAAGTCAACGAAGCTATATATCTTCAACAGTGAAGCATATTTCTGCCCAGCCTGATTGTAACTCTGTAAGAAATAGTCTCACTGTCTTTTTCCATAAGATGGGGATTCCTCTTGCTGACATTTATGTCTCAAGGGGACTGGAAATGTATGTCTGTACTCTCATACCTTGCCAGCCTCATTCACAAGAAAATGAACATCCAAGTCTCTCGAGCACTGAACCACTATTTACATAAACTCTTTAAGTTATTTGGTTCTCTTTCTTTTAATGTTATCATTTTTATGTCGTGGCAGTCTACTGATACCAGCATAAGCCAATTAACTAGTTGTGTTTCTGTATTACCATGCATGTATATAATAGAACTTTGGCTGTCTGATTATATGCTTTTATACATATGAATTGGAAAAATGTCATCGAAGGTGGTGCCGTGAATTTACCCCTGCCCACTGCTGCCTGTCCTTAAAGATCCAGGGACACAATCTAAGCTAATATACAGAAGAATATATAATTGTTGCATGGTAAAAATGAAATGTTTTGAGAGAGGTAAGAGGTTTCATAGGTGCAGCTACACCACAGGTTGCCCTATATTAACACATGTATATATGGGGTACCTCAACTACTCAGACCCCTTCCCACTGGCCATGTTGTGACATCACAAGATGCCTCTCTGGTATACCATAGTGGTATATTGTAGAGAGACTGTAATGCCACAACGTACCCCTAATAGTCTGAGGCAAAAGTGGTCATTAGTTGAGGTGGTTGCCTTAGTGAAGGGCCAACCAATAGCACTCAATGACATTGTATTGTTTTTTTTTTACTGGACAAAAGAATTAAGTCTCTGAAAAGTAGTGTAAGGAACAGGTTTGACACAACTAAAAGGCTCTCATGTTCTCCAATAATCGTAACTTGTGAGTCATAACTAAGTTATGGTTTGCAAAGGAAGAGTTTAAGTTGTTTTATCTTTTTAAGCAAAATTAATCAAAATTTTTAATCATTTCCCACGTCATTATTGTTCCCTAGCCATCAGGAGATTTTTAAATTAATCAGGGTGCCCAGGACAGAGTTTAGAAATCAGGACGGTCCTGGACAAAATGGGAATACTCAGAAGCCCTGTTATGTTACTAGAGGAAATAGAGAGGTGAGAGGTGACCAAGGTGAGACAATGACACTTGGTGAGCGACCTTGCCGCCCTGGACTTCTGAGGGATATCAGAGGGGTGGTGTGACCAAGGTGAGATATCATGACACGTGGTGAGCGACCATGTCACCCTGAACTTCTAAGGGAGCTGGGGAGGGATGGGGCAACCAAGGTGGGACATTATGACACATGTTGAGGCTGATAACTTTGAAAATAAATAGAGAAGTTCAGTTGTTGCACCGATGTTACTATGAAAGAATTTATTTATCATAATGGTATGGCATGGCGCATCGGGTGTAGACGTGTGTAAGTAGGGCTCCATGTATTCCCCTCCAAAGTATGGACAGTAGCAATCGAGGCAAAATATAGAAGGGCTTGAAGATTTATAACTACCTTGAGTTTCAAAAAATTGAATAACCAAGATAGTTGGACAAACACGTATTATATAAAACAAGGACACAGGAATTACGTTGCAGGGAACTAACACTGGTGAAAACAAACATGGCGGCTGAAGAAAATCACCTGGCCGAAATGAACACGAGCCTAGAGGTGAGTCCCGATAAAAACAATGATCAGGAAACACAAATCTCTGACTTGGTAGACAGTGTTATGCAAAGTGTTAAACGAAAAGTCGATGAAATACTAAGCCCCTCAAAATCCGTTGCTGAAAAGAAAGCTAGTTTGGCTATCCTAGACGGATCTATTGCATTCTCCCCAGAACATAAAAATCAAGTTCAAGTATGTGATCTAACGTCGCCCACTCCACTACATACTTACACTCAATTAATTGATGGTATAGCGACTGAACCAATTGACCCGTGTCAATCACAGAGTGAAGGGAAAGAGGTCGACTCAACTGAGTTACGTAACACCCAAGGTGCCGAAGGGGGCACTGTAAATAGGGACACAAAGCGCCGTGGATCAACAAGGCTAAACAAAATAAAAGAGTTGTTGAACCGAAAACCGGCCCCTATGAGGACAAGAAGTAATAGTACAGATCCAAAAATTGATAAAATAGAAGGATCAAGTGATGCAATAATGCTCCTGCAGAAAATTCAGACCGATATTGCTGCAATGAAAATAGACGGCACCGGAGTTAGACAAGCGGTAACGTTAATGCAACAAGAGCTTAGTGAAACACGTGACACAATGCTTACTAAAGAAGATTTAGATCAGCATAGTGTCAAATTGGTCGAGCACCTGCAAAAAAAGATTGACAAAAATACCTTAGACATGAGCGCACTAACAGACAACGTCACAAAATTGGAAAATGAATTTAAAACAAGTAGAAAGGTAGGAGAGTCAAACGAGAAGCGTGTGACTGAACTGGAGATGGATACAAATGATAAGCTTACCAAAATTGAGCTTGATCTGCAGCAGAGTAGACCGCATATAGATCGGCAGTATCACGAAGTGAACGAGCGCATAGATATAGAAACAACAAAGTTAAGGAGCAACATCACATACCTTGAAGAACTTGTTAAAGATTTAAAGTCAAACCCGGTGGAAAGAGAGCTACCCCGAACAGAAACTTCAAACGTTAAATTACAGAGTTCTCCCTGGAAGAACGTGATCATTGAGGGAGCAAATGAGATAGAGAACGAAAATACATATTCAATTGTATTTCAAATCGGACAAAAGATCGGGGTCCCCTTGAACGCCAGTGATGTAAACAGTGTAAAAAGACTAGGAAGGCCCTCTCCGTACCAGAAGTGGCCTAGGCCAATAAAAGTAGAGTTACTCGCCGACCACAAAAGAATGAGTCTCCTACAGAATAGCCACAAACTCCGTCAAACCGAAGACTGTTTTCGCATAAACATAATGCCTGATGAAACCAAGGAAACAAGAGTAGGGAAAGCATTGCTGCGACAAGCAGCCGAGATGGCTCGTAGAGATGGTAGACGAGTTGAGCAAAAACATGATGAAATAGTAATTGACAATGATAGGTATACACCTGTTACTATCTACCAACTGACAAGAGAAGTCGGCAATAGAAGAGAAATTAGATTGCCCGACAAATCAAACAAAACAAAATGCCAACAGTTGCAGAAGCAGGGGAAAAACATATTTTCCAACAGAGAACGAAAAGAGGGTTAGCCTTTTACACGTGGAGGAGCAAACTTAGTAGTTTTCATCCACGAAAAGTGAAAGTAGATGGAGTTGTGTATGAGACATTAGAGCATGCCTTTCAGGCCCAGAAGGCAATACATCATAAGGATGTCGAGATGCTGAATAAAATCAAATCAGCCCCAACTCCAGCGAGAGCAAAATACTATGGGAGTCTAATTGAGGCATCGCCAGAATGGAATGAAATGAAACCAGATAAGATGTTCATACTTCAGGAACATAAATATCGACAGCACCCAGACCTAGCGGAATATCTGCTGGAAGTAGGAGGAAGTGGCTTTATTGAGGCCTCCCCGACAGATGGTTTTTGGGGTGCACGAGCCGGACTAACAACAACGGCCCTATTAAATGGGGAATGGACGGGTGACAATGTACTCGGTGATATACTTGACCGGGTATATGCAAACCTACTCCGTGACCGGAATACAACAGTGCTAAAATTGGCTCAGCAGAAGCAGCGCGAAACGGGAAACAAAGAGTTACAGGATATACATACACCAGAACAGGTCCCCGTGCAAAACCGTGTAGTTGAACCAATGACCCCAGATAGACTTGATCAACTGAGCGAGTTTGATATACTATAGTGTAGCTGAGATCTAACATGAATAGGTCGATAGTTATCTTCGCAGACTCGCGTGGTCGTAAGCTAGAGAAGAGTATAAAGGAGCAAACCGGAGTAGACGTGCCGGTAGTGTGTATACCAGGTTGCACTATTTCAACGTTGAAGGCTGAAATGAAAGGTTACACGGATTTCTATGAGGTGGATAAGGTGTATGTCATGGTCGGCATAAATGATGCAACCGCCAAGAACAATGTGAGTAAGAAAAACTATGTACCATTTACGTCACCTGAAGAACTGAAAGACAACCTGATGGACCAATATGTAGAATTGATCAAACATATGAAAAATACATGTCACATACCAGAGGTAGTCCTGATTCCATTAACGGGTATGGATGTATCACGGTACAATCGTCGTAAAGATGTTAACGAAAGACGACACATACTGGACGAGGGTGTGTGTTTGGTGAATGATGATATAATAGAGTTGAATGGGGCACATGGTCAGCATACTCCCCTCATTCATAAATATGTCCATCGAATGATTAGAAACAAAAAATCGGGTGAAAGTGTGATACGGCACTTTTACACAAGGTTGTACGATGGGCTTCACCCACTGGACAAGACAGTTAGAAACTGGGCAAAAGGATTAGCTGCGACAATGAAACAGAATTGTGATATTACATATTAACTGCGCGTTGGAGATGTGTAATGTATATATCATACCACAAGTTATACATCTATATATGAGTACATCAGCTCTTATAGGTATCTGTATGTAACTGGGATTACATGTCATAAATAATTGGAAATGTGTATATCAACACTTCCCAAAAAAATTATGACATGTAAAAGGCATTAAATAACTGCCTATATATGTGTATATCAACACTTATAGGCATCCTCGTCAATCCTAATTCATGACATACTCGAAGTTGTATAAAAACTCTACCGCCTACATACGTGTATATCAACACTTATAGGCATATTAATAAGTATATCTATGCCTGAAAGAAGACTACTATAGCAATATGTCATTAAATGTACATCAACATTTGGTATATATATTGCTGAGCTTCCACATCGTATACTATAATGATGAAGAAAATAATTATAACAATAAGCCATTAAATGTATATCAACATATGGCACAAATTGTTATGTTTCTTGTGTTGACATTGATAGATTATTAAGTAACAGAAATCAGTTTGTGTACTTCGACACTTCTGAATTTAAACATGAAAGACAATTACAGAACTACATGCAACTACGAAGTCTACAAGCACATCATTTATTATAAGAATCGGGAATGTATCTCAACCTACTCGATCCACTGTATGATTGTATTCATGTCTTAGCTTATCTTGTTTTGTTATGTATCGTTATGTAAACTTAAAAATAGGATTTAAATCAACTATTTATTACTGTACAAGCCGATTGGTCGTCGTACATTGCCTCAGGTATGTATGTCATTGTACAAGATAATATTATATTGATTAAAGTATCTGTATAATCTTATTATGTTATCATACAAGATTTATAAACTAAGTGTCATATACAAGTAGCGTTATCTAGATGACGTCAAATAAGTTGTATTAGCTACAAATTTCTGAACAAGCCGATTAGTCATCGTACTTGATCTCAGATATGTATGTCATTGCATAAGACACATTAATTAAAGTACCTGTATAATCTTATTATGTCATCGTATTAGATTTAATATATAATATTGCCTAAAATACACCCTTGTAAACGAAATCACAAGTAATGCAAATTTAATATTTATTATTTCTTGATTACATGATAGTAGATATTTAAAAACATCTCAATGTAAGGTGTGTTTTTTGTAATCGAAACTTATACAGGAGGGGATACAAAACTTGCCCTTTCACATCTGAACATTAAGGCAATAAAGCTGATTGTGAAGGTGTGAAAGGCGTGATCTACTGTCTACTGACTTAATGTGGACATTTCATAGTGGTAGCGCATAACATAAATTGCTCCTACCATTCATTACATTTGTTATCATCTTGTTCATACATGCTCACTCATTTTCATCTTTCGATTTACAATATTTTGTTTGTAAAAATACATTTTATATGGCTTTTGAATATATGCAATGAATTTAAAAGGTTTTAAAATATTGCATGTCAATATACGGAGCTTGTTAAAACATATTGAAGAAATTAAATTTCATTTTAAAAATTTTGATATCATATGTGTTAGTGAAACTTAGGTGAACGTGGGGGGGTCTTCGCAGGGTGACGGCTACCGCAACAATGGATGCATTCATCCAAAGTTACCACTATTGACCTTGTTGCCTCTTTCTCAGCGAGCGATATGATTGGTCAGCCCTCACTAGTGTTCATGTGTTAGTGTCGAACAATCCCTATATGGGATATGGTGCTGCCACCTGGCCTCAGATTCAAGAACTGATTGTCAATGCTTTCAGGTCTATATTTTCTGGGCTGATATCACTGCTTTATTTTGTTTGGCCCTGTGGGTGGTCGATGCCTTGTTAAAGGCAACGATTCCGGTGCATCTCATATTTATGAGAAGTGTACAGGGGGTCATTGGTACGGTTTCGGTGCAATACCTCATCAGGCCGTATTAAGGGTTTGCGGTGTCCACAATATAGGGATCTTAATTGGTGTAGGCGGGTCCATTAGGGCTCGTCGGGGTTCCAATGTAAGAAGGCTATATGGTGGTAGAAGGTTTGTTGGAGGCTGAAGGTCAGTTCCCATCTTGTTAGTATATGTAGTTCTCACGGCTGTGTTGATCATCGTCTGCTCGGAAAAGAGATTAGGTATATTGTGTATATTTTAGTTGACGTTGTGGGTCCGCAGTGACGTTATGGATTTGGCAGTCGTGGAAAATTTTAACATACCGTATCTAGAGAGTTTAATCCCTGCGGTATTTGTGTACGGAGACGTTGAATCCAATTGAATTCTACGTGTAGTCTCAACGTACCAGTTCCCTCTAGGTTGCCGTCAGCGTGGATGAAATCCAACACATGGATTTCCACGTCATTCAGTCCATCATGATTGCCGGAGTTGAAGTGTCTGGATACCTCGTTGTTCTCCTTGTTGTGAGCAATATGGTAGAAATGATTCTTGAAGCGTTCCTGGAGGCTGTTTTTGGTTTGGCCGACATACTGTTTGCCGCACCGTTTGCAGCTGATGCAATACACAAGGTTATTGCTTTTGCAGCTGACGTTATGGCGGCTCATGTATCGGCGGCCGGTCGTGTGGGACCTTACGCGTCCGCTGTCATTCAGTTTGGGGCAATATCTGCATTTTGCATTGTTGCATTCTTTTGTCCCTCTCTGAGTTGGGTTTTCTTCGGTGGTGTCGCGCCGAGGTCTCAATTTTGATTGGACCAAAAGGTCTCTCAGGCTCTTAGGTTTCCGATATCCGACCCGCAATTCTCTGGAGTGAAGAGAGCGAGTACTCTTCGAACGGTCCAGTAGATCCCATGTGTTTAGCACCTGGTCTCGTAACCCATCGTAAGTTGGGTTGTAGGTGGTTGTGAGGAAGATTGTGTCGTCTTGTTTTGTTCGGGATCTGGGGTTCTGAGGTCTCGGTTGTAAGAGGTCTTCCCTTTTCTTCTCGGCTGCCAGGAGGTATGCTTCTGTGATCAGCTCCAAGGGGTATCCTTTCTGCAGCAAGAGGGCCGCCTTGCGGGCACAATGTCTGACAAAGTCCCCCTGGTTGCTGCAGATGCGCCTGATCCGCAAGAACTGTCCGTATGGGAGGCCCTTCTTGCAATGGTAAGGGTGAGCTGAGTCATACGGTAAGTAGTTGTTACGGTCAGTGGGCTTGCAGTACAGAGTTGTGGTGATACCTTTGTTGTCACTGTGGACCGTAGTGTCCAGGAAGTTGATGTTTTCCTGGGACCATTCAGCTGTGAATTTGATACTACCATGTACCGAATTCAGATGGTGGATGAATTTTCCTAGGTCCTCCAAACCGTGTTGCCATATGCAAAATATGTCGTCAATGTACCTGTACCACACAACAGGTTGTTGGGCGTACGTGTATACAAATTTCTCTTCAAAACTGGTCATGAAGATGTTTGCATATGAGGGTGCCACACGTGTGCCCATTGCGGTCCCGCCTACTTGAAGGTAGTTCTTACCATCAAACTGGAAGTTGTTGAAGGCGAGGACTTGGCCTAACAACTCCACCAGAGAGAGGTTTTCAGGTTGTGAGCCATCATTCCTGTATGCTGAAAGGGCGTCATACGCAGCCTGGCAGCCTTCAGCATTAGGGATGTTGGTGTATAGAGACGAGACGTCCAGCGTGACTAAGTATTCGTTGCCGGTTAGGTCGTGAATTTCACTTAGTTTCCTTAGGAAATCGCTGGTGTCCCGTACATATGAGCGACCATGTATCACAATTGGGGCCAGGAACCTGTCGACGAACGCAGAAATACGTTCTGTCGGGCTCTCATTGGCGGACACAATTGGTCTTCCGGGGACCGGTCTCGTCTCCTTGTGTATTTTAGGGAGTAAATACAGTTGGGGCGTGCGAGGGCATGCAGTAATTAAGAACTTTTTAGTCTTTTCTGTGATTTCTCCTCTCAGCCGCATGTTCTCCAACTGTTCAATTACTCGTTCTTGATGTAGCATGGTGAGGTCGGTGTTTTCTTCTCTATAGAAGTTTCCGTCTGACAATTGTCTTTCCCCCTCTTTAACGTAGTCTGACCTATCCATGACGACGGTGGCACCCCCCTTGTCAGCTGGTTTAATAACAATATCTGTGTTAGAACCAAGTGATCGAAGGGCTTTCCGCTGGTCAGGGTCCAGGTTGTGTCTACAGGGAATACTTACCTCTTGATTGATGAGTCCCAGCTCATTAATAGAGACCATGCACTCTAAGTTGGGGGGACCTATCGGGGGTGACCATGTGCTCTGTGACGGGAGTTTAATCTCACTGACATTATCGAAGGGGCCTGTACTGGTCCCACCCTCTTGGGTGTAGCCACATTTGCCCTTGTCATAGTGCGACTTGAGGCGCAAAGATCTATGAAATTTATCCAAATCCCGTCGTATGTCACCCATATCCGGCTCACCTGGAGTTGGGCAGAATTTAAGGCCCTTATTTAGGACACTCCTTTCCGCATCTTTAAGGGGGTAGGAGGAGAGGTTAATTACGTTGTCAAGTTGTGACAACCCCGAAATCTCATGTTTAAGCTGATGATGAAAATCGCCAAGACATACTCCTTTTAATTCCCCTTCTACCAGGTGAGTCGCGTCAGGGTTGAAAGAATGAATACGAGAAGCAGTATAATGGTTCTCATTTTTATTTTCAACTGGCGGACTCAGTCTATCGGGTACCGTAGTTGTTGGTGGTGTGAGGCTCACCACCTCTGTCGGGTCAACATGGTCCATTGTGCGGTCATGGTCGGCAGCATTCACATCTCTTTGTTGTGGTCCTGTTTGTTTGGGCGTCGCCCGCGACTGCGACGACGTGGGCGGGGACGTCCCTGCGGTTCTCCTGCCCCGGGGTCGTGGTCGTCCCGACTCTCCGGTACTGGTTGGTTGGAGTTCACGTTGCCTTGCCGAAAAAGGCGTTGCTCGCGGCCGGCGTCATTTCTGGGGAAGTTGCTCGCGTGGGGGCGTGGGCGTGGACCTCGTCGGCGGCCTCGCGATGCTCCTCTCCCTCGGTAGCGCTCAGTGTCATTGGGAGTACTCTCCCTAGAGCGTGTCGAGCCTTCGGAGTATTGGCGTGAGGCGCCAGACGGTCTCTCGTCCCGTCCCCATCTTGTGCTGTGGTTGCCATAGCCATCGGTCTGTCTGTCTGTGCGGTGGGAATCTTGGCGAGAAGTACCCGGGCGGTGGCGTTTGGTGGAAGGGTCCTGGTGAGGACTATGGCGTCGTTTGTTCTGGTTTGATGGACTTGCTTCTGGGCCCCGGGTGGTTTCCTCCCGGCCCGAGGTATTTCCCCAGTCCATTGTCTCAGAATCGTCGTCCTTTGATTCCTCATCGGCCTTCGCTTGACGGTCACCGCGCCCGGACTTATCCGGGCGCATTGTGATCGTTTCCACCATGGAGGGCTGATGGTCGATCAGCCACTCTTTTCTGTCGGACAGCGTTTTGGTTAGTACACGGAGATGGCGTTCCGTATGTTCCTTTATCATTTGTCGGCTGGCCGCGATCTGCTCTCCAGTGAACTCTTTCTCCAGAGAGTCTAATATCTCCCGGCTCTTGTTTTTCTCCTCTAGGTGGCGAAGACGGGTGTGCTCCATGACCACACTCATCACTTCCCGTGAGGCATTGCTCCGTATTTGAAAGATTTCATGGAGCATCGCCTCATCCCCAATGGCCCATGGGGGCAATCCACAGAGGCCGAAGCCCCAATAGGTGGAAGTCTCCTTCTCGATCGCCTGGTCCAGCCACGAATAGCGGCACGCTTGGCGTTCGGAGTTCGTCACCATGGCTCGTCCTTCAGTCCACCGCTTTTGCTGGTCCTCCGTCAACGACTCCAGTAGTCGGAAGCGGGGGTTACCAACCTGAGGGCGAGAGTGGTCAGGGATGTTATTAGAGGGTTTGCCAGGGGTATATTTAACCTTATAGAAGCGTTCATTTCGGATTCTACCTTTCTTAGTAGGTGTGATGTCCCTACTCGAATCTGCGTTTAAATGGAAATTACTTCTAATGCGTTTATCGAGGTGAGTGCTGTCGAGGTCCGCCTCGGAACCCCTCTTAATCCCACGTGTGGGGGTACGAGAGGGGGACTCGATGACGGTTTCCATCTGACACATGTCAATCACAGTGGTTAGTTGGTTAGCAAAACTAACTTGGCGTGTGTGATTCTTAAGACTAGAAGTGTCAGTCCAGTCTTTATCTTTATAATTACCTGTTTCCAAATCCTGTAAAATCAGCAGGTTGTCGCTGTCAAAATGTTCATGGTTGTCAGAACGGTCAGTGTTGTTGTCAGTCGTTGAAGTGCTACTGACCTGAGTGTCTCCGATGTCCAATAACTCACTGGGCAATTTTGATGCGTTATGACTAACGCATGTACATGCATGAGAGTGTGGATGAAGGTTACACTTTTTGTCAGAGTCTGGCACCTGGTCGGCTTCATAGACAATATTTCCCTTTTTGTTTACTGAAAACCCAAAGTTGAGTAGATTGACATTCTTGGCAGGTAATCGAGATTGGGACATGTTTGACTGAATAGGGGTGGTGCTTACCTTGGGTACACGCGAGTCCGTCCAATTTTGATCGGTCGGTCTATCCGCGTGGACTGTCGGCACCAGATCGGATTTGTTCAGATGTCGGTTTCCCGTCTTGAATGGATTGTGTGCTGTACATCCAGTGGTCACGGATATGCTGTGGGAAGAAGCAGAATTAGCTTCAATACTCACATCCGTTTTGTCACTGGTTTCAGCCCTAATGTAGTGCCGGGTCGATTTAGGTGTGTCCGGGGCTGTCGACGTCAACACTGCGGTGTCTGTGACTGGGCTATTGTCACTGTCACGCGTCGTCGGATCGTTGACAGCATCTCCCGAGTGGTGTGCCGACTCCTCCGGCGCTGTGGGTACATGAATAAAGTCAGCACAGGGTTTTTGATTAGACTGAGGAATAGTACTCACGATTAGACTTTGGTTTCCTCGACTCCCGTTCATGTTGTCCCGTGAACCTCCCTTCTTCGCCTCCTCCGGCGCAGTGTCACACCGGGTAGGGTGACTGACGGTCGGGTTATAGCGAGTGTCAACGGTTCGCGACTTCACTCGCCGGCTTGTCAATGGGTCAGTTTCAGTCACGTAAGTGCTTTTGGGGTTATATAACGAACATGAATGGTTAATTCGTGGAAATTCATTCGAGATATGTTGGGTTTTAAGACTTACCGGACGGGCGTTTGTGGCAGCGGCATGTACGTTGCGTGGGGCCCAGGCTCCGAAGTCGATCCGCGGAGGTGTCGGTTCGGACGGGGTCTTCCCGTCCGTGTCCCGTTCCGTTCCGCTCGGGGAGGCCATAATTTCTCCTACTAACACCTTTCGAGAAAAAGAAGGCTACTCGACCCGTAAATATGATGAAGATGGGTGGATGGTAGTGAATTCTGGAAGACCTATAGTTGATAGAAGATAGGTGAACGTGGGGGGGTCTTCGCAGGGTGACGGCTACCGCAACAATGGATGCATTCATCCAAAGTTACCACTATTGACCTTGTTGCCTCTTTCTCAGCGAGCGATATGATTGGTCAGCCCTCACTAGTGTTCATGTGTTAGTGTCGAACAATCCCTATATGGGATATGGTGCTGCCACCTGGCCTCAGATTCAAGAACTGATTGTCAATGCTTTCAGGTCTATATTTTCTGGGCTGATATCACTGCTTTATTTTGTTTGGCCCTGTGGGTGGTCGATGCCTTGTTAAAGGCAACGATTCCGGTGCATCTCATATTTATGAGAAGTGTACAGGGGGTCATTGGTACGGTTTCGGTGCAATACCTCATCAGGCCGTATTAAGGGTTTGCGGTGTCCACAATATAGGGATCTTAATTGGTGTAGGCGGGTCCATTAGGGCTCGTCGGGGTTCCAATGTAAGAAGGCTATATGGTGGTAGAAGGTTTGTTGGAGGCTGAAGGTCAGTTCCCATCTTGTTAGTATATGTAGTTCTCACGGCTGTGTTGATCATCGTCTGCTCGGAAAAGAGATTAGGTATATTGTGTATATTTTAGTTGACGTTGTGGGTCCGCAGTGACGTTATGGATTTGGCAGTCGTGGAAAATTTTAACATACCGTATCTAGAGAGTTTAATCCCTGCGGTATTTGTGTACGGAGACGTTGAATCCAATTGAATTCTACGTGTAGTCTCAACGTACCAGTTCCCTCTAGGTTGCCGTCAGCGTGGATGAAATCCAACACATGGATTTCCACGTCATTCAGTCCATCATGATTGCCGGAGTTGAAGTGTCTGGATACCTCGTTGTTCTCCTTGTTGTGAGCAATATGGTAGAAATGATTCTTGAAGCGTTCCTGGAGGCTGTTTTTGGTTTGGCCGACATACTGTTTGCCGCACCGTTTGCAGCTGATGCAATACACAAGGTTATTGCTTTTGCAGCTGACGTTATGGCGGCTCATGTATCGGCGGCCGGTCGTGTGGGACCTTACGCGTCCGCTGTCATTCAGTTTGGGGCAATATCTGCATTTTGCATTGTTGCATTCTTTTGTCCCTCTCTGAGTTGGGTTTTCTTCGGTGGTGTCGCGCCGAGGTCTCAATTTTGATTGGACCAAAAGGTCTCTCAGGCTCTTAGGTTTCCGATATCCGACCCGCAATTCTCTGGAGTGAAGAGAGCGAGTACTCTTCGAACGGTCCAGTAGATCCCATGTGTTTAGCACCTGGTCTCGTAACCCATCGTAAGTTGGGTTGTAGGTGGTTGTGAGGAAGATTGTGTCGTCTTGTTTTGTTCGGGATCTGGGGTTCTGAGGTCTCGGTTGTAAGAGGTCTTCCCTTTTCTTCTCGGCTGCCAGGAGGTATGCTTCTGTGATCAGCTCCAAGGGGTATCCTTTCTGCAGCAAGAGGGCCGCCTTGCGGGCACAATGTCTGACAAAGTCCCCCTGGTTGCTGCAGATGCGCCTGATCCGCAAGAACTGTCCGTATGGGAGGCCCTTCTTGCAATGGTAAGGGTGAGCTGAGTCATACGGTAAGTAGTTGTTACGGTCAGTGGGCTTGCAGTACAGAGTTGTGGTGATACCTTTGTTGTCACTGTGGACCGTAGTGTCCAGGAAGTTGATGTTTTCCTGGGACCATTCAGCTGTGAATTTGATACTACCATGTACCGAATTCAGATGGTGGATGAATTTTCCTAGGTCCTCCAAACCGTGTTGCCATATGCAAAATATGTCGTCAATGTACCTGTACCACACAACAGGTTGTTGGGCGTACGTGTATACAAATTTCTCTTCAAAACTGGTCATGAAGATGTTTGCATATGAGGGTGCCACACGTGTGCCCATTGCGGTCCCGCCTACTTGAAGGTAGTTCTTACCATCAAACTGGAAGTTGTTGAAGGCGAGGACTTGGCCTAACAACTCCACCAGAGAGAGGTTTTCAGGTTGTGAGCCATCATTCCTGTATGCTGAAAGGGCGTCATACGCAGCCTGGCAGCCTTCAGCATTAGGGATGTTGGTGTATAGAGACGAGACGTCCAGCGTGACTAAGTATTCGTTGCCGGTTAGGTCGTGAATTTCACTTAGTTTCCTTAGGAAATCGCTGGTGTCCCGTACATATGAGCGACCATGTATCACAATTGGGGCCAGGAACCTGTCGACGAACGCAGAAATACGTTCTGTCGGGCTCTCATTGGCGGACACAATTGGTCTTCCGGGGACCGGTCTCGTCTCCTTGTGTATTTTAGGGAGTAAATACAGTTGGGGCGTGCGAGGGCATGCAGTAATTAAGAACTTTTTAGTCTTTTCTGTGATTTCTCCTCTCAGCCGCATGTTCTCCAACTGTTCAATTACTCGTTCTTGATGTAGCATGGTGAGGTCGGTGTTTTCTTCTCTATAGAAGTTTCCGTCTGACAATTGTCTTTCCCCCTCTTTAACGTAGTCTGACCTATCCATGACGACGGTGGCACCCCCCTTGTCAGCTGGTTTAATAACAATATCTGTGTTAGAACCAAGTGATCGAAGGGCTTTCCGCTGGTCAGGGTCCAGGTTGTGTCTACAGGGAATACTTACCTCTTGATTGATGAGTCCCAGCTCATTAATAGAGACCATGCACTCTAAGTTGGGGGGACCTATCGGGGGTGACCATGTGCTCTGTGACGGGAGTTTAATCTCACTGACATTATCGAAGGGGCCTGTACTGGTCCCACCCTCTTGGGTGTAGCCACATTTGCCCTTGTCATAGTGCGACTTGAGGCGCAAAGATCTATGAAATTTATCCAAATCCCGTCGTATGTCACCCATATCCGGCTCACCTGGAGTTGGGCAGAATTTAAGGCCCTTATTTAGGACACTCCTTTCCGCATCTTTAAGGGGGTAGGAGGAGAGGTTAATTACGTTGTCAAGTTGTGACAACCCCGAAATCTCATGTTTAAGCTGATGATGAAAATCGCCAAGACATACTCCTTTTAATTCCCCTTCTACCAGGTGAGTCGCGTCAGGGTTGAAAGAATGAATACGAGAAGCAGTATAATGGTTCTCATTTTTATTTTCAACTGGCGGACTCAGTCTATCGGGTACCGTAGTTGTTGGTGGTGTGAGGCTCACCACCTCTGTCGGGTCAACATGGTCCATTGTGCGGTCATGGTCGGCAGCATTCACATCTCTTTGTTGTGGTCCTGTTTGTTTGGGCGTCGCCCGCGACTGCGACGACGTGGGCGGGGACGTCCCTGCGGTTCTCCTGCCCCGGGGTCGTGGTCGTCCCGACTCTCCGGTACTGGTTGGTTGGAGTTCACGTTGCCTTGCCGAAAAAGGCGTTGCTCGTGTGTTAGTGAAACTTGGTTACATCCATCTATAGAAACCAAACTACTACAAATAGAGGGTTATATAATCTTTAGACAGGATAGGCAACAATGTCATGTTAATGGAAATGTTAAAACTAAAGGAGGAGGACTCCTAATATATGTTACGAATGAGTATGCTAAATATGTGGACATTGTTAGTGAATATTGTTGTATTGATGTTAACTGTGAACTCTTGTGGCTTAGTGTTCACAGACCGGCGCATCGAAAAATGCTCGTAGGTTTAGTGTATAGGCCCCCAAGTGGTAGTATAGGTGAGGCTATAAACACCATATCAGATTCAATTAGGACAATGAAATTTACTCAATATGACAAGAATGAGCTTGTATTACTTGGAGATTTTAATATTAACTATATGAAAAAGAGTACTGCTGAATTCAGACTATTGAAAGAAATGGAGAGGGACTTTGGTTTAAAACAATTAGTAACTACCCCAACCCGTATTACTAAGCAATGTAAAAGTTGTATTGATCTTATATTGACTGATATGGAAAATGTCTCCTCGTGTGGGGTGATTGATGTTGCAGTAAGTGATCATCTACCAATTTTTGTAATTAAGAAGAAATCACGCTTGAAAAGACAGTTATCTACTACTCTGGGACGCTCTTATATTAAATACTCATCTGTTAGATATATTCGTAATGTAAAAAATGATCCAAAATGGTTAAACTTCTGGAGATCAGACCCTAACCCAGAATTACTTTGGGAAATAATGATTGATATATTTATATCAAATTTAGATAATATGTGTCCTATGAAGCAGATAACTTTTCAATTAAATAAGCCAATATGGTTTACACAAGAAGTGGTTGAAGCACTCAATGATAAATCAAAGCTCATGCAAATTGCGCATCGTACGAACGACCCGGAGGATTGGGCTCGATATATCGAATCCAAGAAATATGCAAGACGTTTACTTATAGGTACGAAAAGACATTTAGTAATTGAGATGCTAGAGAATCATGTAAATGACCCTAAAAAGTTTTGGCGAGACATAGGACGATTATTAAATTTAGGAAAAGGGAAATCGGCTGCAAAATGTGATGTTATTAAAGATAAAAATGGGCAATTATTGAGTGGTGATGAGGCAGCACATTTTATGAATAAATTCTATATTCAAAGTGTTGAGGATTAGCTGAGAAGTTTACTAGTGACTGGTCTCCTCCTGATAATATAAATGGGATGCATCATGGTATATTTGAATTTAGATATGTGACTGTGAATGAAATGGTTAGTATATTATCAAGCCTTAGTATATGTAAGCCATCTGGTGTAGATGGTATAAACACTAAGGTATTGAAAGAAGCTATGTTGGCTATGTCATTAGAGGTAACTTATCTTATAAATACTTCATTAGATTCAGGGATATTTCCTGATAGCTGGTCAAGTGGAGACATCACTCCCATACCAAAGGAAGGTTCATTGTTAAATCCGTCAAACTGGAGGCCAATATCGATTTTACCATTCCCAAGCAAACTTATAGAAAGAGCTGTTCATAATCAAATGATGTATTACATCTGCAGTCATTATATATTACATAGTAATCAACATGGTTTTAGAAAAGACTTTAGTACCACAACAGCTGTTTTTAATCTTGTAAAAGATTTATTTGCGGCTTATAATAAACGTCAAGTAACAAGTGCTATATTCATCGACTATCGAAAAGCTTTCGATACGATCGATCATAACATTTTACTTAACAAATTATCATTGTATGGCTTTTCAAAAGACGTTATAACCTGGTGTACAAGTTATTTAACAAATCGTAAGCAGCGTGTAAAAATAGGAACTACTATGTCCGATCAGTTGCATGTGAAGCATGGCGTCCCCCAAGGCTCCATATTAGGGCCACTATTATTTATCATCTATGTTAATGATTTACTGTATCTAGAAAAGGTATCATCTGTACACACGATAATGTATGCAGACGATACTATAGTATATTCCTCACATGAAAATCCCCTGATAGCCATGACAGAATGTACTCTACACTTAAATAAAGTGGTTAAATGGTGTGAAAACAATAGGCTAAGTTTAAATTTTACGAAAACTAAACATATGCTGATTGGACGCAAAGAAGCAACAACAAATTGTAGTAAAGTACAAATCCAAACTCAAGGTGTACAACTAGCTAATGTTGAGGCTTACAACTATCTAGGTATTGAGCTTGACAACCAGCTTAACTTCAGAAAGTTTGTTGATAAAACTTATGTAAAAGCGAACACTAAATTGATCTCCTTGCAGAAAATGCGGCCATATCTTACAAATGAAATCACTGCACGATTGTATAAGCAAACAATACTACCCTTGTTGGATTACGGTGGTTTTTTGCAAGATAGTGCTCCTATTAATAGAGTGATGCGTTTAGAATCATTACAAAATAGGGCAATTCGTTTGATAGACAATGGGGCCCATAGAGATACAGATACTGATGAATTGGCTTCATTGTATGGAATCTCTTGTCTGAAGAGAAGAAGGCAAGAAAAACTATGTAGCGTTATGTACAGTCATAGCCGAAGCAAAAATAACATTGAAAACCAAGTTGCAGGTATGACACTGCGCAACTCTGGTAAAATCAAGTTTAAACTTGAATATACTGATTTAACGAAGGTTATGAAAAGTCCATATTATCGAGGTGTATCTCTCTGGAACCAATTGTCTGAGGCAGTGCAGAAATCTACAACAAGGGTGAAGTTTAGAAGGGATGTTAAATTAGTTGAATTGACTTGATGTTGCTATAATTTGACCATTATCATCTCATCTCATTATTATCATCAATACCTACTATCTGTTACTAGCCCATTGTTTACTGTTAACTGTTTAACTTTCTTTTGATGCGACTGGAAGAACATGTACTTGTATGTGAAGTTGTTGAAAATAAAAAAATAAATAAATAAA
Organism: Lepidonotus clava; assembly: GCA_936440205.1. NCBI lineage: Eukaryota > Metazoa > Annelida > Polychaeta > Phyllodocida > Polynoidae > Lepidonotus > Lepidonotus clava. Next base: position 51,336,453 of record OW387137.1, read on the forward strand.
TAAAAATAAATAAATAAATAAAACCATGGTTTATACCAGATTATAGTTAGGTCCCAATAATGATACAAAATTCAATATATCTTCTAAGAGCAAATGGGATTCCCCAAGGAATCCCCTTGCTACATCATAAATGTGGGGATTACCCTAAAAAATGTAATAAAATGTAATGTTTTTAAAGTCCCTTAACTGTGAGTAAACTTAGATATTTTCCTTCCATTTTGCTTATATTGATAGTGCAAGTTGTGAATAATACGCAACGTTTAATTAATTGTAAGATAACTCTCTTGCAGTTATGTGCAAGATTTCCTTTAAACATATCAAGTCTTTTACTCTGATGGTACTTGTCCACATATTTCAAAGCCCTTCCCTGTAAATTCTCTTTATGCCTTTACCTTCTTTCTGAACCACTTTCTATTATTAAGTCTGAATAGTCTAAGAGGGGCAATATGGTCTGTTTATATTATAGTGCTTATATATGGTGCAATGTCACAGGTAATCTGTAGTTGTAAAACTTTAGTTGATTAATTCTGAGATTAACCTTCTTGTATTTTGTATCTACAAAGGCATTAAATGATAGATTATTATCGAAAATAACACATAAGTAATTATATCTATCCAATAGATCTAAATGATTATATCTGTTAACTAGATCTAAATTTTCATCTCCCAACCGTATTTTCATTGATTCTGAATATTCCACATCCTCCATATTATGAGTAAGTACCATATGATTTGTTTTCTTAGTATTTATATTTAGAGAATTTAAATTACACCACTTATATAACTTATCCACTGTAGATTACCTCCTAGCATTCTTCAACCTAAATGAAATATCCTTACAGTGTTCTGTTTTGGTTTGGTCCTTATCTCACAAAAATAATGTCATAATAATGTTCTGATTTAGTGAGGTTTCAATGATTACAGCTCCTTAAGTATGATGAATATTTTCTTTGAGAACAAAACTCTGATGTCTCTTCCCTACATCCCTTTGAGGAAGTGGAAAACAGTATAAACTCACACACGCTTTGGTCATTTGCTATACCTGCATGTTCTACTGCACTTGAGGCCATGAAAAAAGGCAGGTGTACCTGTTCAAAAGCAAAACTCCCATGTATCTTCCCTGCATCATTTGAGGAGGTGCACAACAACCAACAGGTTGTAGCAGTAAATACCCACACACACCTTGGTCATTTGCTACACCTGCAGGTACCACTGCTCTTGAGGCCATGAAAAGTAAGGGCCCTCAGGCCCAAGGCAGGTGTACCTGTTCTCACGATGGCAAGCTATGTTCCTGGCTAGCCCCTCACCTGGAAGCCTGGAATATCTCCAGCACACAGTTGCACCTCGCTCTAGCCTTGAGCACATGCTTACCCACTTTAACCCTTTCCACACGACACCAACATTTCATTCATGATTTAAAAGACTGCCAGTGTACTCTAGTAAATAGCCTCAAAATACGCCACATTTAGCACACATGAGCCTATCTAGGCCTTATATATGCTCTATATGACATATAAAAACATATTTTCAACCTTCTTATTGTTAGATATACTATATTATGGATGTTTTCAGTGTTTTGGAACAGTAATGGGTATTTTATCCTGAATACTTAGCTTTAAATTCACTATTTTGGCATTCAATGAAAAGATGCCTCAATGCATCTGGCGTGTTTTCAGTGGTGATGCCTCAATGCATCTGGCGTGTTTTTGCTGGTGATGCCTCAAAGCATCTGGTGGGTGGAAAGGTTTAAGAGGTCTCGTTAATGTTCAGGCTGGTTTAGCCCATCTCCAGTCAGTCTTCAGGTGTCCAGGAGGGTTTAGTCTCTCTGCTATCAGCCTTAATAGGTTAACCCTTTAGTGACGCCATTTATACTGATGAATTAAATGAGGTAAATCAATAAAAGTCATAAAGAAATTCTGTTATACTTATTTTTACACATGTAAACGATCTCCACACAAAGGTCATAACTAATTATGATAACAGTCCCTTGGTAAAGGTAATAAAATATGATGAAAGTCTCTAGGTAAAACAAAATAGTCCTTATGTAAAGTCATTCAAATATAAAGACAATCCTTGAGTAAAGGCACAAAAAAATGTTATGACAATCAATATTAAAAGGCAATACAATATATTAACAGTCCATTTGGAAAGAATATGATATTTGATGACAAATAACTAAAGGCAATTCAACCTGATAACAGGTTGTATCTAAAGCAATGATGAAAATAACATTTAGGTGTTAGGATAATTTGTTAGTTAAGTTACATAATGTATTGATCATGTGCTCCCTAGGAATCCCTAGGAAAGACTCCCCTCCCTCCCTCCCTCCCTCCCTCCCTCCCTCCCTCTCTCCCTATATTTATATATTTCTCTATATAATTATACATTTCTGATATGATCCAACATGGGGAGTGGATGCTCCAACCTACCTAAAATATTTCATCTCAATACAAAATGCCCTCATTTGGAATGTCAATAGAACATTTTATTCTTATAATTTACAATAAAGTAGTTATTTGGTTAAACATTATTTTTTCTGATTCCCGTAGAACATTATAACATTTTATTTGAAACTGTACTTTGAGACAAATACAGAATTTGGTAATGATTAAAAGCTATGACAATATTTGTAAATCTTGAAAAATCAGGTAAGCTATTGGGAAAATGTATGTACATTATCAAATATTTCATTAAATACTGAGTAAATCTAGTTATTGGGTTTCCTGGGAACAGTGACATAATTTTGTTCTGGAACTTGTAATGTCATTGCTTATTATTTCATGTTTGATATAATTTAAAAGCCTAAAACCTCAACTATCTTGTTGAATTCCAAAAAGGGGCATCATTTCTATGCTTGGTGGGTCACAAATAGTAAAACAGTTAGCAAAAGATAGATATATACAATTTAATAAATGTTATTTGTGAGGTCAGTACCTTAGCCATCAAATTGCACCAAAAATAACATAATAATGTCCTAAGCTTTTTCACCATTTTAAGTATCTCCAATGCAGACACCTGGCTTTCCATGTTCTTTAAATGGGTACAAATAAGAGATTAATTTGAACCTCCATTAAACACATTTAAAGATATAAACTCATCATGATAATGAGTCCCTAAATGATAAATTAGCTCTTAGAATGTACTTACGACAAAGTTTTTATGGTCTTGTTCTGCTCAAGGAACTGGCAAACAGGATTCACCGCCTCGTTTGTAAATTGTTTGTTGGCAAAACTGAAAATAGAAAACAATTTTCTAACAACAATCTTATTGCAACTAAAATTTGTATTTAGATAACAACATTCAGAGGCTATTTGTTTTTGTTTTTATATAATTTGCACTTCCTTTATTTGAGCCTGGTAATCATGAAACAAACATTTTTATATTGAGGTATGTGAGAGTGATCAGTGCCTAGACTTGTTGTCCTATTTTTGCTTGAAATTTATATTTCATTTCTATTCATGTATGCTTGTATTTGTTCCACAATGGCCAAGTATATGATTATGTTGCTGCTTACACTATTTCAGGAAACTCAGGAACACCCACATGTCATCTTTACAGCTGTACTATTGAGTTTAAGTGAATAGACTTTAACTTTTAAGTGTTTGGATGAAATTCACTTTTTATCATGTGAACAAATTTTCACCCTCTGTCTTGGCTAAAACTGTATACTAGTAAGTTTCCTTCAGTTTGAATGAAAATTTGTGGAAACGTGCACTCATGACACTGAGTAACAGTTTTACTTACAACTAACAGGGATGTAAGTCAGGCTTGATGAAAAAGTCTGAAACCTTACAGGTAATGCCAAACTATATGATTATGAGTCATTCTCAATTCAAACAACATAATAAATGATAAAATTATAACCTATAACTCTTGCTCTTATAAGATTTTTTTTATCAAAGAAATTCTAGGAGTCATACTTGCATTAATATCAACCAATCAGATGCCAGTATTTATTCACTGTTCAGAAAGGTTTCAGACTATTCTGATAATCTGAACTTATTCTAAAGAAAGTCTAAACTGGTTTTAATGTTTAGACACTGTAATCAGGTTTGGATTATCAAGCCCATTGCCACTGTCAAACATGTCTTTGGATACTATTGAGATTTTATCCATGTTTTGACCATATTTTTTATTTATTTATTTATTTATCCTGGGTTATCTCGATACAATCGGTTTTCATCCAACTCCATCCTCTGGTTTCACTGTCTATAGCACTATAAATATAACAAATTCTTAAACTAGACCCTATATAGGCATAGCAGCGTTTACAATATCTTATACAATTTTTCATTCAACCAATGAAGAAATCAACATCATCTTATCACCATACACTATAGGGTCGTACTTAAACATGTACAGCACATCATTATTTAATTGATTAGCAGCTTTTTCAGGGCTAATTTCTGCTTTGCTTTAAAGTTTGATAAAGAAGGGGAATTTCTAAGCTCTACTTCCATCTCATTCCATAATGATGCTCCACAATATAGTGTACTTTTCTGAGATTTAGTTTTCATGTAACCAGGAATGGTTATTAACGGGGCATCATATTTCCTGAGAGGTAAGTCTCGCATGTCTTTGTAAAGATTATTGCGTGAGATTGTATACATAAAGCTAATCAAATGATAATTCCTCCTATCCTCCAGGAAATTTAAGTTGGCAAGTTTGTGAGTTTCCAAATTATTATGCCTAGGAGTTAGATTAAGACATAGTTTTAAATTTTGATTTTGTAAAGTTTGCAATTTTGTGAGCTTGGCTATAGCAGCATTCCTATAAAAGAAATCCCCATACTCTATGTACAGCAAGATCATTGCCTTATAGATATGCAAACTAGCTTTCACATCTAGATACCTCCTAATTTTTTTCAGTATATAGCTTTTATAGGTTATTTTGTTCAGAACATTCGAGAGTTGAAGATTAAAATTTAGCTCAGGATCCAGAACCATACCTGAATATTTGTATGAGTCTGTTAGAGTGAGCAGCTCCTCATGTAGCTTAATTTCTGGATCCGGATGCCTTTTTATCCTATTCTTATTACCGAAAAGCATGATTTTTGTCTTTTTGCAATTAATTGTGAGTCTATTTTGGGCACACCATGATGACATAATATTTATGTCACTCTGCAAATTTGTCTGAGCTATGGTTACATTTAAGTCAGAGGACAGAAGTACTGTATCATCTGCATATAATAAAACATCACAGTGTTTAAAAATATCTATTATGTCATTAATATAAATTTAAAATGCCAGTGGACCGATTATACTACCTTGTGGAACCCCGTTTGGTATTTTTTGGGGGGAAGAAAATACATTGTTAGCCATTACAGTCTGAGATTGATCTTGTAGGTAACTTGTATACCACTTCACACTACCAGTGCCAAAACCTAGATGAATAATTTTGTTAATGAATATAGAATGATTTATGGTGTTGAAAGCTTTGGAGAAATCGACAAAACAAGCTAGGGTTAATAAATTGTTATCTGAATTTTGTGTGATCTTGTTACAAACTTCAAAAACTGTTGAGATAGTTGAGTGTCCTGGACGAAAACCCCCTTGGTTATTGTTTAATAAATTATGTCCATTCAGATAATCATAACTTTGAGCATGTACAAATCTTTCGAGGATTTTCCCAGGTAGTGGTAATAATGATACTGGTCTCAGATTGTTTACATCAGATTTAATTCCTTCTTTATCTAAGGGAATAACTATTGCCTTTTTCAAAGATTCCGGAAAGGTTCCACTATTGATAGACAAATTACAGATATGCAAAAGACAGTGAGGAAGTGTTTGGAAGGCAATCTTGAGAATATAGGATGACAAGTAAGGTATAGCAGATGATTTAGCGATATCAATTGTATCTATCTCTTTTACAATGCCTTCCAAGGTAATCGGACTTAGCTCAAAAGCCCTCACATGGGGGAGGGTTTAAGGTGACCAATTCCCAGTCAACTTATTTGCCAATTTAGTACTAACATTCAGAAATAGTTATTGATATAATCAGCTGTTTCATTACATTCAACATCATTCCCAGTATCCATATCAATTAGCTTTAGTACACCATAATCCGTCCCTTTGTTATCAGGTATAACCTTTTTTTATATTTTGCCAGAATTGTTTGTGGTTATTCTCATTTTCTTGAAGTTTGTGTTTAATTAAGTCCTCCTTAGCTCTCCGAATCATATTATTAGTAGTATTCCTGGCCTGTCTAGCCTGAGACCAGTGATCAGGCAGATTTGATTTTTTAGCTGTGGATAGTAATTTATCCTTCATCTTGATCATCTCCAGAAGCTCATTAGATATCCATTCAGCCTTCATTTTCTTAATTCTATTTTTTTGAACTGGGCAATTTTCATCTAATAAGTCTTCAATGATCGATTTCATCTTATCCCAAGCTAGGTTTGGATCAGTAGACTCTAATATAGGTTCAACATTTGTGTCTAATAACTTTCCTATAAATTCAGCTTCGCCAAATTTGTTAAGCGATCTCCCATAAAAAGAGTTTCGTAATTTGGGTTCCTTCTTTTTTTTCCGATTCTCATAGATCATTTCATGATCACTAATGCTCCAATCCACTATTCCTGAAGCTGATACGATATCTGAGTTTGTGAAAATTACATCAAAGTATTTGAATTGTTTGTAGCATATCAAGTGAGTTCATTGATAAGTTGATTTAATCCCAATTCAAGCATGGAATTTTTTATTAATTTGGCATTTTTTTCTTTAGTTCTAAACATATTAATGTTTATATCACCAAGAATAAATATTTCTTTGTCGTCAGAATTTAACAAATGCTCAACATCAGCACAAATAGTATCAGTAAAAGTCTCAACATTTCCTCTTGGAGGACGATATACAGAGCAGATATAAATGGATTTATTATTCGCAGCATGTAATGAGATCCAAAGTGTCTCAATATTTTCATCACTCCTATTGAAATTCGGCATATTGGTAAAGTTAATCTGGGAATTGGTCGATATATACATACCCACCCCACCACCACTCTTAACCCTATCGTCATTCAACATTGATTTCCTATCATGTCTCACCAATTCGTAGCCAGGTATATTTATAATATTGTTAGGTATATTTTGGGAGAGCCACGTTTCTGACATAGTAAATACATCAATTCTATTTTTTTGAAGGTACCATTCAATCTGGTCCTTTTTATTAAACAAACTCCTCACGTTGAGATGAGTAATGACTAACCCATTCAAACATGTAACATCAATTATTCCCATATATAATCAGAGAACTGTAAATGAAAATGACGGTTGACATATTATAGACGACCCAACTCATAACACCAACAAATTTATAATTACTGTAATTGGAGGTTATGCAAACAATGCCTCCTCCTCTGGCCGGATGAAAATTAATCATACAATAAATCGTAATGTGAATTTTTGTGTATTAACCCACTTAAATACCCATCGAAAGCAGTCATATGATTTACCAATGGTTTCAATGATCAGGAAATATACATCAATATCTCTTATGGTTCATATCGCCATTATAATAAGACATAAGTCATCCCGGTCTTCACAAGGCACAGGGTGACTCCAAATGGTACTTAAGACTAATTTGGATACAATAGACAAAGTCTTACATATGCTACATAGATTTCCAATAAAACCAAAATTCATATCCAAAATTGATTATATTTGATCAATTTTATGCCAGTTTCCTTAAGTCTAAAAAACATCTGAAATCAGACTAAAGTCTGATAACTGACATCCCTGAACTAGAAATGAGGAAAGCAATTGAAGTGAAAAATGTTTTTCTTCAATAATTTTATGGCATCATAACCATAAACTATGTATGAAACAAAACAGTAATTGAAGTTTTTGACCTCCTTTTCAAGTTTTGTCAACCTTCTTTTCAAGCATAAGAAACATGAGACAATGAGACATGATTCAATGGTCTGGGCTAGAATGATATATTGAATATAATTATTTTGAATAAAATTAATGATGATCCAAAGCATACAGTTCAAGATACTCCGATAATCATTTTAAACAGCAAATGAAAATATATTTTTGGGACATAAGCAATAGGTAATAGAAGGTACAACATAGAATTTAGGGAACTCGGACACCAGCAACATTTGGAGAAATTTTAATTACAGCAGGGAATAAAAGCAAGCACAGTAAAAAGTGATTAGAAATACATTTAGAATTTTACCATCGCAACACTTCGCCTGTAGTAGGGTGAAATAATAACCACCGCAACAATTTGCCTATGGTCAATGATCGGAGTAAAAACTGAAAAAGATACAACACTCTGTGAGCATTTAGTGCTTGGGAGAAGGAGCCAGTGAAATGAGAAAATAAGAAACCTTGGAAATGTGGACGGAGTGAGGACGAGGACCGGGCAAGGGAAGGTTTATACAGGAGGGAGTGGGCCTCCCCCTGGAGAGAGAGGAGTAGAGCGGTGACCCCCATTATCACACATTAAGTAACGAGTCCCATTGTACGTTTCTTTATGATTATACGACTAGGTGAAGCAAGATAGAGAGCATGCAAATCACATCAAGTCCCATTTCAGGTGCAATGCTTTTCGGAGGAAGAATCCAGGATTGTGTCTTTAATGCAAAAACATGCTGACATGTGTCTTTTGTTGAATTTTCACGGTTTGTGCAATGCAATTGGTTGTACATCTTGCACCAATGTGTTTGAGTGTGACTAGTGTTTGCATGGTGCAGTACTATTGATGAGCAGCAATAGGCAAGGTTTAGCTTCCCACCCACCCCCATCCTTGCCTTCATGGAGGCCCATAGTCTGTTGAGTCAGACCCATTGTATGGAAGAGGTATCTAGGTCATGGTAGGACTAGGTGACCCTCAGCCCAAAGCTGTATATGTTGTATACACATTGTAGTTAGGTTGTACATGAAAACCTTATTTTTTTAAATGATTAATTAACATCCTGACAGCCTGGTTTCTTTAAAGAAGATACGTTGGTATGCCTCTTTATCAATCAAGGGGATTCATTTATAATTATTACCCTGATAACAGAGGCGCTTGCGTTGGGTAAAGCAAAGTTGAAGGGGTAGTGTCACATATTTAGTCTGTGCATCGATACCTAAATCGTCATAATAAAAACTTCCGGTCTGTTGATCTTCCTGTACATATGTGGCTTATCCTAATCTAGGCATTTAAAGCAGTATTATCAAGCAGCACAATTGCGGTAGACATTGCGGTAGGGGTTGTAAGGTATATGGGCAGACATGCCTCTTGGTCACTGGAATGAATATTAGACCAATTAGTTCAGATCCGTACTACAGGAAGAACCCATGTATAAGGCAGTCGTATCATACCGGCAAGTGAAATTCATATATCTTTTGTGATATGAGCTTAATAAGAAACTAACATGTTGCCTTTAGTGCATACTTAATTCTGTTTTTTGGTGTTGTTAAGCACTATCGTTTGATCCTATAAGAGTACAACACTAAGTCATCAGACTGAAATCTGGTTGATGCCAAAATGTTGCCATGATACAGCAAGGTTATGTGCCAGCAAACAGCAAGGTTATGTGCTCTGAAACTGTGAGGTCATGTACCAGCAAACAGTGAGGTTTTGTGCTGGGAAATGCTGAGGTTATATACCAGGAAACAGCTGGTCATAAGGTTCTGCAAGGTATGTACTAGAAAATGGCAGAATTATGGGCCAGGAAAAAGCACAGGATTAGGTCAGGAAATGGCAGAGATTTGGCCAGGAAAATGCAGGAATACCTGTAAACCAGGAAACCAAGTGGATATTTGCCAGGAAATGGCAGGGATATATGGGAGGATATTGAAGTGATTTCACCACTTTGTATTACTCTGATGTTTCTACACGTTTTCAGGCAAACCATCATGCCGGTTATTTAAGTGAGACTTATGAAAACAACATGATTAGAGACAGACTTCTACTATTTACAATGTTAATGAATCATTAACTGATACAATTAATAAAGTTTTATCACATTTCTGTGATTTGATTGGGGTATGCAATTGAAAGATTTTAAACAACATTGTAGCAACTTTACTGGGAGTATATTTTTACATGGTAACAATGAGAAATGGCAAGGTTGTCACAATAGACCATTTGCAACATTGTATATTGACTTGCAGCAAGGGAGTCAGGAAGGGGGATGGGCAGGGGGCAGGAAAGGAGATAGGTATAGGACAGAAAGGGGGACAGGTAGGGGGCAGGATAGGAGACAGGTATGGGACAGGAAGGTGGACAGGTAGGAGACAGGGAGGGGGATAGGTAGTTGACAAGAAGAAGGACACATAAGGGTCTAAATAGGGGACAAGAAAGGAACAGGAAGGGGAACAAGTAAGGTGCAGGAAGAAACAGGTAGGGGTGGTAAGGGGGGAAGAAAGGGAACAGGATAAGGGACTTTTAGGGGGTGGGAAGACAGGCTGGTAGAGGGCAGCATGTGATGTACAAGCCAGCCTAGGCCTCTATACATACTAAAGCTGTAGTCAGTAGAAAACTGGACAACTGCACCTATCCTTGGCCCCTGAGGCTTGCTGGCCAACCTGGCCGTCTACTTCAGCAGTGGTCAGTAGTAGGCCAGGTAACTGTGCCTATACTAGGCCCCTGAGGTGTGCAGGCCAGATTAGGCCTCTGTTACAGTAATTCACACCTGTGTTCAGTAGCAGGCAAGGGATCTTTATTTAATATAAGGATTCTAGCCAATATACCTTCACCATTGTCTTGCCCTCTCAGAAACTGGTAAAGAACTCTTTTTGCCCCATAGGGCAACCCAGCATTCTGTCAATGCTTATGTAAATCTTTGTGTTTTCAGTGAAATTTGTCAACATTATCTGTGTAATTGATATTGATACAGAATTAATCACGTAGACCACAGGGGCCGTAATACAGTTTTCAGAACTGATTTTTCCCTCGGTGTCTCATGCAATCCTTGTGTTCTACTACATTTTCAAACGTTCTGGATATTCTGGTTCAACAGGCAAAACATTTAGAATTGTCTTTGAATTTTTGTCATCCATCAATACTCATTAACCCAACCTGACAACTGTAAGTATCATGAAAAAGACGTTTTGATTTGGTTAGGCAGAGACATAATTATACATAAGAAAAGTAAACAAAATAGTATATCAATTACAACAAATGACTCCTAACCGTATCAAAACATTTTGGCATTTATGATAAGAAGATATAAACTATTACTCATTATTTTGCTTCTGATTCCCTCAATACTCATTACTCCAGTCTGGCATCTGTGAGCATCATTTGAAATACGTTTTAGTTTGGTTTGGCAGAGATTTTTCCATAAAAGCAAAGTGAATGAAATGGTATATAAAATGCACGAAATGACTCCAAAATTTAAGAGAACTTTTGGCATTTATTATAAGACATAAACTATTACACATCATTTCGTTTTTAAGATCCCTCAACACTCATTATTCCAACCTTGCATCTATGAGCATCATTAGAAATACGCGTATGTTTTGATTTGGTTTGCCAAAGACATGAATAAAATGCACCAACAGTTGGTGAATCAGAATGCATCATCGTTTATGTAAGTAGTATGCTTATAATTGTCATGGTAGTTCTGAAATTAATTCTGTATAAGTAATTTTGCATTTTAAAGTTATTTTAGTCACAGTTTTTGACTAGAGGTCAATGATCAAATCTAAAGGGATTGAAACAATGGCAAGGTAGTGTAGTGTAACATGCACTACCCAGACACGAACCCGGGCCTCCCAAGTGCGAGATGAGTACCTTATCCAACTACATCATGACGCATCATAGGTGGTGCAATTAACAAATGTCAACAAATGTTAACAAATATGAACAAATTTTCACAAAATCCCATACCCACTAGGCGATTTGGGCTGCATCGCCCATCAGTATACTATATTGAAATGAACATGTTTTGATAAAATCATCAGGCAAATCGTCAGGGGATTTTCCATGCAAATCAGATCGAACATGTTTATTTTAATACACCACACTGACAGGTGATGAAGGGGAAATATGATCGCCGAACCCTAAATTGCCTAGTGGGTATAGGGCTTTATATCCATTCATAAAATCAATTATACATGCGGAGGTGAAATAAAAACAAAACTAACATTATTTCGTCTCAGGGTCTGGTTGGATGAGCCGGACCCCTCAACAAAATACAGGGCATGCGACCACAGCCCAGTTAGTATCTGCTTAATACTCAGCCCCTGAGGTTTGCTGGATGACTTAGCCCTCTACCTAAGCAGTGGTCAGTAGTATGCCGTACGCCGGGTAAGTGAAACCTATGCTTGACCCCTGAGGTGTGCAGGCTGCTCTAACCCACTACTAAACTTGTGTTCAGTAGTAGGCCGGGTAACCGTGCCTATACTTGGCACACATCACCCCCCTCCTCCACCCCTGTGGACTATTCCGCTAATTTGACACTCAATCTCCTGCAGATCATGTATCAAGCTCCACAGAGGAGCTATAAATGTATAAAACTATGTGATGACTTCGTCAAAATAATAGTTTTTCATGCTTGCGATTTCTTGCATGGAGGGTGATTCACTGCAGAGTGCCCCATGGATGGGAGGATGGGTGGGCCAAATGGCAATTTGATGTGACTATAAATACACTCACTACCTAGGGTTTGGTGCACAAGACAAGGTTTTCTATGTACTGAATCAATTTATAGTTATAGAATTGTTTTGTGCTCATATTTAAACATCATATCTACCGTATAAGATGCGAATTTTACAAAATTAAAATTTCACTGGCCTCTCTCTCTAAACCCCAGGCCTCAATTGTTTGTGGACATGTGTTGCATCAGTATACATATTTCAACCAGTGACATTAATTAGGAAGAAAAGACACAGAATCACACGTGTCTATGTAAACTCTTATTCTGTATATTTTATATATCATTTATGTAATTGAGGAGACAAACATTGGTAGTAGATGATAAGGACACATCAAGAATTGGTAATAAATCATGTCAAATCAGCCACTATATAATGCGTTTTGGTACCAACCGCCCACATTAGAGTCGGTATATTTAAAGTCTACTGATTTAACATTAAATTCTTTACGAATTGTCAATGAAACTGTCTTTCTCACTCTGAGACGAATATTTCATTTCTTCTTAATGAAAAATATTAATTTTGTGCTATACCTTGAGATATGATCTTTGGGGTCATAATCTTTTATTTTATGTTACAATCCAGGAAGTGTATTATAATTCTTTTAACTGTAACTTCTAAATTTCAAAAAATACACACTTTGTCTGAGTCTAATCTTACCTATGTGAGAAATCTTCAGAATAAACAAAAATATCCTATGAAGGGATGCAAAGTTTTAAGATTATCTCTATGTTTAGAAATATACAAATAAAACTTATTGCTTACCATAAAGTCACTGGTATACAATGTATATCATAAGATAAGAAGTCATGTTTTCAATAATGTATATCACACCAAAATATTCTTTGCACTATCCTAAAAGATTATTTGTCAATGAAACAGCACAAATTGTTCTCTGCCACAATTCTGTCTATTGTAATGTTTACCTCATCCACAACTGTTTGTTTGTATATGTATTGAAGAACAGCAATTGTCACACTAGGCTAACTTTGAATAATTATTTAGTGAGTATAAGAGGGAAGGGGCAACAAATGCACAAATGCATGTAGCTTCCACCACCTTAGAACTGAGGGTGGAGGTGTGAGCCTGACCGAGTACAGTAGAAGCCTGAGCCGGGTAGAGTAGGCCCCCAACCCACGGTAGAGTAGGCCCCCCACCCACCTTCCCATGTCCACCTTTATATTCACATTCACATCAGGCCACAGGTGAGCCAGGCTGGGTAGGCGACCCCCTACCTTCCACTCCTTCATTTGTTTTAGGACCTCTCAAGTTCCTCAATAATTGGTTCCCAATCATAAACATTGATAATATACAACACTGTTGTTCAATTTATCCTATCCTTTTAACTTTGGCCAGGGATTCACATTCCGCGTTGAGCCTATGTACCTCTTAATCAAATGAAAAGGCACATGATTAGCAGTTGATTGAGGTCCAAATTTGGTCCTCAATCACTTGGAGCTCCAAATAAGTAAAATATTTATTAATTTGGACTTTAGCCACCCGATAACTATCTTACATTAATGAAGATAACTGATGAGAAAAGGCTGAAAATAATGCATACTGTTTTGGTATCCTTTGTAATGCATCGCATGCCATCTTAATATCTTGGGACTGTCTCCATGCTTTCTCATGGGAGTAGGTCTCCTATCATTAATTGTAGGTAATTACCTATTTGTTAAAGGTGCCTTATCTCTTGGATTTTTCTGTGGGAAGTCATGGGTTGTTGATAGGATATACTCAACCCTATCAATCTGAATCATGCCTGGCCACGTTTTTACTTTTTGCCCTTGTTTTCACTTGTTTTTCACTTTCTGAATCCTGTCTTGAGTTTGTCAATATATTTCTGGTGGTTTGGTTTCCTTTGGCTTTCCTTTTGAAAGCAATGTGATTTTGAAAATTGATTTGTGCAGTTGGCATGCTATAATGGTTTCCATCTATGGCCCAGCTTAGAAAAAGAAGTGTAACATTGCATCAAAATGTCTTAAACTGCATTCTTGACTAGCACTGCAAAAACTTTAACATTTACTCAGATTCACATGATGCTATTATGTACCGCTACTCATTTGCAGTATACTAAACATTATTTGGAGCATTGTTTGGGAGATAAAATATATAGAAGACCCTTAAGGATTGTCCTTGGGTAGCCATATGACCCATGGGGATTGTACAACCCTTGGGCTTCACCCTTGGGCCCAGATGAACCCCTCTGGCTCATACTGCCATTCTTGGATGACCCCCTTGCACAAAGGTAGAGAGTAAATCACTTTGCGCATGAAATTAATTGTATACGAATATAATGAAGAGAACGTCACCAGTTGTAAATAAGGGAATTGAAGGAAGTATTCCAAATTACAGGAATTGTTATATCACGTAGTATGAAGGTAGCATGAGTTGCTGGTAGGTGTAAATATACCTGTCGCGCAGTAGTAGACAGGGTGCATCTCCCAGCGAGCGTCGATGCTTGGGAAAATCAATAACAGACTGCTATATATAGAGTTAAACCTCTGGGAACGGCGGAGAGCACTATTACGTTTGGACATACACGAGTCTTGAGGATTCGAAGGGGTTTATATAGCTATACGTAGAAAGGACGTCTGGTGCCTGTTGGAAGAATTACTGTGTTGAGAACGGAAGAAAGAATAGGTGGACTCTTAGGAGAAAGCTTACTCTTCGTCAAGCGGATTTGTGACCCTAGGAATATTAACCATCATTGCACTGGCTCTGTATGCATACAAGGGATCCACCGAATAAACCTGACTTACAGCCAAGCGTTGTTTGCATTGTGGAAATGAGCGCCCATCTCGTGAACTTACCTACCACCTGACTAGCATATACTAAAGCGAGTAACAAAGGCGGAAACGTTAAACATCATAAACAGTTCCCCATTTATTAAAGGGAGCCAAAACCAATAAATTCAACAAAATTTTCCAAACTCAAATAATCATGGAAATCCTTTCCTTGAGCCTATTTGTGGCTCATGTTAAAATATAAACCATGAAATATGGTAGTAAATCATTGAAAACATGTTTCAAGTGCTCAACTGAATTAATGCGGATCCACAAAAATGGGGTTTGTTTACAAACAAATGGAAATATTACCACCTATCGTGGAATTCTACTTTGGTTTGAGCTAGTTTTCACAGGTAATACTTTACCATTGACCTCAACTAGACTTGTCTAACATATTTATATAATTATCTGAGTTTTGATAATTTTGAAATTTGTGTCATTTATATTGGTTTTTGCTCCCTTTAAGCAACCATAAAACAACTAATAGCGTTCACCCTCATGGCTTCTTAGATTAATATTTATCTGATATAGACTTCAAAAAGTGATGGCTATTAAGGAAAATTATTAATAAAAATATTAAAGTAAAAACTATAGCCATATTTATTGATCTAAAGAGGGCTTTTGACACTTTAGATCATAAAATACTGGTAAGAACCATAGAGCAATTTTACCTATCAAATGACATTCAGAAATGGATTACCAACTATTTACAAAATAGGCAACCAAAGGCAAAAGCAAAATAATGAAAGATCGAAAATACTGTCAATAACCCATGGTGTACTCCAGGGGTCTATATTAGGCCCACTACTTTTTAACTTACATATCAATAACCTACCCAAAATTGTGAACTTTACCAATATTCTGTTATATGCAGATGACACTGTTATCTATAAATCAGGTCTGATAACACCGTTATTGTTGCAGCATATTCATCAAGACCTGCGGATATCTACCATTTTTGCTTGGGTACAGAACAGATTTAAAATATAAAAACATACAAATATATGGGGATTACCCTTGATTCTGCTCTAAATGTTAAATCTCGACTGAATGAAACCTATAAAATAGCCTCTCATAAGCTATTGTTATTAAGAAAAATAAGGAAGGCAATTACCAACTTCACTGCACTGACCATTTTTCAAACAATGTTATTACCATACCTGGATATGGGAAATTATTATGTCTCTGCCTGCCCACAATATGAAATCTGTAAACTGGAGGTAATTTTAAATGTGGCACTTCATACTTGCTACAGAATTAATAATCCAAGAGATATACATATTTTTTATCTATAAACGAGAGCTAATTTGCTGCCATTATACTATAGGCGACAATATTTTTGACTGAATATGGTATATAGACTTATAAAGACAAATGACATTAGGTTGGCTACCAATAATCGTTGCACAAGACTAGCCAAAGCACCTACTGTCCATATAGCTATTACAAAATATCTGTATATATTAAAAAACAATGCTCATAGGGAGATGAATCGAGAATATGTACAGGCTAAGATAAATCAATCTATATTTTTATTGTTGACATCCCCCTTGATTATTCATTGCAATACCTGAAAAAGCTTATCTTTAATTGGTGTATTTCTCAAAAGAAATGACTTTCTTCAAATCTTACACTTTAAAATGCACTTCTGAACTGGTTAACACTAGCGGTTAAGAGCAGTTTAAAGGCTACTCACTTGAAACTCTCAACTGTTCCATTTTGGGAAAACGCTGTTGTCAGTTTCTGTTTGTTGTTTTCACTGATTGTAGAACCAAAACAGCTGGAACCAAACATAAAACCAACAGATCAAAAATAATAGTACTTGCAACTTAGAGAACCATAAACTCAAAACACAGACTTCCATTTTTATTAGAATTTATTACTGAATATTCATTTAATGGAATGAAAATTTTTCAAGTCAATAAAAACCATTTAAACAAAGTGCTATTCTCCATTATAGGAAGAACTTTTTTCATACTTTTTCCCCAATATTAATCAACTTAGCAATTTTCTCTTCTATTTCGAGTTTGACTTTGGCTCACTTATGAGACCACTCTCTTAGTGAGGGTGAAATGCAGTTGAAAATTACCATTTTTTCTGGAATATTTCTGGAATGCGGGTACTTTACTCCCAAGTGTCAAAATGTTTTGGCAGTGTATATAGAAATACCTGGTCTCATTTGTTTAACATATAAATATAAATGTTTAAAATCTAAACATACATCTATATATGAAACACATGACAATTTTTTTTTTCAAAAACAGTATGTTACAGAGAAGGCCTATGTGCCTGACATTGGTGTTAAAACATTATCTTTACATTTTTTTTTTCTCAACTTGTCCCCTCTCCCTCCCTACACTACTACCCCAGAAGATCTAAGATGGTAACTACTTTATTTACTTACCATGCAAACTTGTCTCAATTTTTATCAGTATTTATATAATAATGTCATATTCTGGATTCCTAATAATACCCATCTGAATAACATTTTGGAAAGTCTGTGTCAACTATCTCAATTAGGTGACCACCTCACTAGCAACCACTTTTTGCCCAGACCCTTTGGTGGTCCAATTAGAGGGTTTCTACTGCATAAATAAATATACAAACATATGTGTTAATACTCACATATACTTAACAGAATACAGTTATGAAAACCAAACAGAGGATTCAGCAGCCTAGTGGCTAGGGTGTGGGATCTTTATACAGTGGGTCCCCCAATCAAATCCCCCAGGAATTACATTTTGGTTTCCCTTATGTTATCTGTTTGTGACCTATTTTACTAGAGGTTTATTAAATATTTCAATATTATTATTTTTATTTCTTTTTTCCCATTTTGTTTCATTTTCTGATTTTTATTGTGCTTTCATTCATGTTGTATTGTAAATAATGGTGTTCCACAGTATATTCAAAACATCTTCCTCAATAGATCATGAATAAAAAATTTGATAGATGAAATAACATCATCTGACGGTCTATCAAAGCACCTCTTTCAGAGGTTTGTCAAAGAAACTTCTGCCTGAGGTTTACCTGAAAAACTGCCTGAAAAGCCTCTGATAAACCTCCTACACAGGTTGAGGCAAACATAGTAAAATCAGGACACCCTGTGTTCTCAATTTGTTCTGATTAAATAGGACAATCCACAAAGCTGAATTGTCCTGAAAAGCCAGGCTATTTGATATTCTCTGCCATTTTACTGTTGTATGTGACCACTACAAGCTGGCACTGGACACCTGTCACTGGGAGGAGTAGTCTATTGAGGCAGACCCACTGTTTCCCAGAAGGAGTCTGTACACCTGCAACCATTTAAGTGAGAATTCCAGTCTGTATTTCAAAATGATTTGCTGGTTCATGGGAGGAGTGGGCCATTATGTCAGTATCAATCTGGTTCATAAGAGCCAAGAGAGGGGTACCTATAATAAGGGCTATCAAGGGAGAACTGACATTCAGGGGCTGGTTATGTATCACGGCCTGGCCTGCATCCACCACCTTGGCTAAGGACCATGGACTGACTAAACCTTGTGCTTTGCCCCCAAAAAATGTGTAGAATTAACTTTAGATTTTATTGTGTAGGAAAGCAGTACGGTTAATTCTTGATGGATTCAATGAGTCAGAAATTTCAGTAAATTGTCCTATGATTAATATTAAAGTATTCCTAGATGTCAGGACAATCTCTGGATCATGATCCTAGAGTGTCCTATTGTTACGGGCTGTTGAAAAATCTCTGTGCTAGCCCAGACCTGGTTTATGGTCAGAAATCATAGATTATGCCAAGAAACCTACTTTATGAACAAAAGAGGCATGGACAAGAAGGAGTTTGAATATGATCAACTGCCTTCCCCGCAATTAAGAGGGTCTGCAGTAGTTTCATAATGTCAGCAGTGGCCTCGGAGGGTTTAATGTTATCTTTTCAGTACCTCTTTAACAAGGGTTGAATGAATTCACTTCTTTTATCTTTCATGAGCTGCATGGTTTGGTGTGCAAATGTTTGAATGCAAATTTGTATGTAATGAGCTAGCATCAAAGATAAGAACATTAAATAAAAAAAAATTGAATTTGTTGAAGATATAAAGACAATCTTTATTTTAGTTTTGAGCAACCTATTATCAGAGTTCAGTATTTTCATTCTTGAGATCATGGGCACTGAAGGGTGCTTGATCTTGCATTATATTATGCATAAATAGTTGCTGCTCTTTTTCTTATACAAACACATTTTTAGTAGTAAGGACTTCTTACACAACTGTAAAATGTGTTGTCATACCATCCAAGATCAATGTAATCCCCCATGTACAAAATATGTGTATACAGTGTCATGAATTCCCTAAGACCTCTATGGTTCCAAAGCTCGAAATTGTCAGATCAGGGACAGGGCAACCCGATGATCGGACTTCTTCGGGGGCTAACTGTATGCAGTTAATAAAGCTATAGAGGACATTAAGATTAACTATTGAAACATGTTCAGAAGCAATTTTGTAATAGAAATTTCATCATAAATGTGTGTCAAATGAACATTTACTGTGAAAATGTAGCCAACAATGTGGGAACAGTATAATGCAATATATTCAGTTTCCAAATTTAAGATTACATCTTAGGTTATAAAAGAGTAAGTAGTGTAGTCAACTTGATGCAAATCAAATTTGGCACATTAAAAGGAAACTTTGTTTGAAATGTCTAATGCTAATTGATTGCTTTCAGTGTCAAAAAAACTAATTGATGGTACCTTCCTCATATCCAGGGACAGATAGAGGATCCCCCATCTATAAACTAAAGGAATGTAAAGGCAACGTTTTCATATACTATTTTACACTAGGAGTAGATCTTCTCAGTGGAGATAAAATATGGTTTAAGAATAAACATGTCATCCTCTTTCCATTGAGCATGATCATGGCTCTGGGAATATTTTCAACATTATCTAGAATCATGTTTTAAACTTCACAACTGTCAATAATTTGCAGAAGGATTCCCCTCAGAATGGCCTGCAAGATCAGAGGGCATTAATTAGAACTCTCCATGGTCAGTAATTAACCCCTACTTATAAACAACCCTCACATAAACAGACCCCTTGCCTACCCGGACTAAATGAACCATTAGATCTTACACTGACCTCATCCCTGCAGGAGGCCTATAGCTTGAGCTGCTCAAACTGCAGCCAAAAGTCCCCCTTATGTTTGCCTCAGGAGTTGTCCTACCTTCTGGCCTCCCTAGGGTACCAGTGTTACATTACCTTTTAGAACCTTGAAATAGCTGCAATTAAATTAATATACAGGTACTACAAAAAATAAACATATTTTATTATTAAATATATTTTAAATAATATGTTTCATAATAGTATTCTTACCTCAAATAGCCTTGCGAGTAATCCATAGTGATCTGTAAAAGAAAAAGTAGCAAAAAGGAGTTCAAAGCAAAGATGAAATGCTAGATAAGTCATGGAGAATGGCCCAGTATAAAGGTTTAAATCCATACATTCTTTGTTTTCTTATGGGCACACTATATATATATAATATCTTCTCAACATAACCAATGAAGTTGCATGTTGACGTTATTAAAGCATAAAACACTACACCACTGTGCAATATCTTTCAACTCACAGACAAGGCCATTCCTATAAGATTTTAGGAATATGCCTGGTGGCTTTATTGGTTGACCCACTGGGCAGAGCCAGCCAACTGATCAGCATTGACACCATTTACTGATTATACCACTGATTCACAGGCTGAACATGTAGATATGTAACAAGAGGTGGCCAAACGGCTTAGAGATGGCCACTTATATAGGGTCGATGTCTGATAATTACAATTTCTAACATTACAATAAAAGCATCATGAATATTGAAAACAAGAGCTCAAACAAAATCAAAAGTACCCCGATAGCAACTTTTTGTCTAAAAATACAGTATATCAAAAAATGCATGTATTTTGCTAGAATAATGCAATAAAAAACACAAAATTAACAACAAGTATTTCTCAGTAATTAGCTTTAATTCTATACATTTTAGTTTCTTATGCAGATGGATTACTTTATAGGTTTAAGATATAATAAACTCTGTCTTTTATACACGGTGTCATTTATACACTACTATTCTGGGTCTGTTATACACTAGTAATTGGGTATACTACTTACTGTGCCTACTGTGTGCCCATCCTCCCCACTCACACCCTGTTCTGTTATACACTACTTACTGTGCCTACTGTGTGCCCTCCCTCCCCACTCACACCCTGGTCTGTTATACGCTACTCACTGTACCTACTGTGTGCCCACCCTCCCCACTCACACCCTGGTCTGTCATGCACTACTTACTGTGCCTACTGTGTGCCCACCCTCCCCACTAACACCCTGGTCTGTTATACGCTACTCACTGTACCTACTGTGTGCCCACCCTCCCCACTCACACCCTGGTCTGTCATACACTACTTACTGTGCCTACTGTGTGCCCACCCTCCCCACTCACACCCTGGTCTGTTATACACTACTCACTGTGGCTACTGTGTGCCCACCCTCCCCACTCTCACCCTGGTCTGTTATAAGCTACTCACTGTGCCTACTGTGTGCCCACCCTCCCCACTCATAGCCAGGTCTGTTATACACTAGTCACTGTGCCTACTGTGTGCCCACCCTCCCCACTCACACCCTGGTCTGTCATACACCACTCACTGTGCCTACTGTGTGCCCACCCTCCCCACTCACACCCTGGTCTGTTATACACTACTTACTGTGCCTACTGTGTGCCCACCCTCCCCACTCACACCCTGGTCTGTTATACACTACTCACTGTGCCTACTGTGTGCCCACCCTCCCCACTCCCACCCTGGTCTGTTATACACCACTTACTGTGCCAACTGTATGCCCACCCTCCCCACTCACACCCTGGTCTGCTATACACTACTCTCTGTACCTACTGTGTGGCCATCCTCCCCACTCACACCGTGGTCTGTTATACACTACTTACTGTGCCTACTATGTGCCCACCCTCCCCACCCATATGCTGGTCTGTTATACACTACTCACTGTGTGCTCACCCTCCCAGTCCCACTCCGGTTCTTTATACACTACCTGCTTTGACAACTGTCACGGCAAATTTTTGAACTCATACATTAAACAGACTCGGCCGTGTCTGAATCCACTTGCTCTAAACCGTGTCAAGGAGTGTAAGTCTTACTCCACCATTATCCCTGAAAAAGCAAAGTATCATTATACCACCCATAGCAGTGGGCGTGTTAGGTAATATTTTTGCGCCCACCTCAAAGTTTCCCTTCCCCTTCTGGCGCGTATATAAGTGTAAGTCAGGGGGTGTTAACTATATTGTGTCACAATAGTCCCGTCTGCTCATAATTCTCTTAACACGCTCAACCTTCTCGGCGTCCTAACGTACCTACCCTCCATTCAGGCACCAATATAATTGCCAGCAGTGGCGTACCCAGTCCCCCCCCCCCCCTCAGGGCGGGAGTGGGGGGGGGGGGGAGGGGTTCCCATGTTCAGTGGACCCCCCTCAGATTTCTCAAATTTTACGCAATTAAACTACCAATAAAGGGAATTATCCAAATTAGGGGTCTCTGGAACCCCCTCAGATTTAGCAAAGTTTCTATGCCTATAGACCGATAGGGGGAATGTGGGTTGTATCCCGCAAGTGGGTTGTATCACGCATCTACACTTTAATGCTTATGAAATAGCTTCGATTAATTTGATCATTATAATTTTCATAATTTTTGCAATTATCACATGGGACAAAATGTCATTCATCTAAAATTCAATCATGACTTCATTTTTTTATTTTGCTAATATCTATTCTGACGATTGGATTAAGCAATTTGGCTCCACAATCTGAAAATTTCGTTGGAATTTCTTATTAGATTACTTCACATGTTTCTATCAAAAAATGAGACTATAAAAATCCGCCATACAAAGTTTACATGCGCGACATAACCACCGACCGTTCATTCTTATTCATATAAATACGAATTTACCTTTAAAAAGGGCAACTTCAGGGCTACACTATTATTTATCTACACCGGCCTTCCCACATTTGCGTCATATAATCTATAAACGCAGGTTGATATGGGTTTCCAAACTCAACAAAAATAATACTCAGTTTCCTGACCTAATAAGAATAGATGAGGCTGAAGCGCAGAAGGAGTAGCCTATAGTGTGCACACAACTAGGGTAAAACAGGGTTGTATCGCTCACATTGGTATATCATTAGCGCATTTAGTTTTAATAGCCCTTACATATAGAAACAAAAGTTATATAAAATCAAAAATAATTCATTATAATTAATCAGATGCGTAAAAACAGCGATAAAGCGTGATTTAACTTTATAACCTCTATGATTACTTAATAATGAAACAATTGTCTTCCCATGATGTTGGGTACAACCCTTATCATGAAATGAAAGTAATATTTTTGAGAAATCTTATCACATATCATATCAATAATGGTTTTCCATCCCATGAAAGTAATGTCCAATAGGCCTATTTCTAAAAAAAAATAGGGTTAGTTCAACCAAACTTGTAGCTAAAAGTTTTAAGAGCGTATTTCCAAAAAGCAAATATGGTTTAAGCCTGTTTTAAACCAGATTTCTTAAACTCGCTTGTGAGACTCGTGTAAGCATTATAAGGCAAAAATAATTTGGTCCCAACGTTAACCTTTCCCAACCTAGCTACTGAACTCAGTAACAGAATAAAACCTGTCTAACTAATACAATTCACAAGTTATAGCCTCATAAACCTATTCTAAATTTGTATTTCGCCTAATTTATTGTTTACCATTTCAACTAGAACTCTCCACCTTAACTTTGTTTTAAGGTCCTTCAGGGGCAGATCCAGGGGGGGGGGCAGACGGGCCTTGCCCCCCCCCCCCCCCTCCCCTGTTAAACCATGTTTGATGGGGGGCCCACCCCCCCGTACATTCATGTTTTTGGGGCCCCCCCCCTCTACAAATTCTTGGGTCCACCCCTGTCCCTTAGATACAGTACTAGTTTAACTAAAACAGGTAGAAATATAGCATTTTTAAAACAGATTTTCTTGAAACACATTATTTAGGAGTTAAACCAGGCTGCCTAAACCAGATTCTTAAACTTCTTGGAAATACAGGGTGAAAGGCGTGAAAGCGCAAATGGTCTTCACTGAAAATGATAATATTAAACAACCTTGACTACACATAAAACTATTATTTTGTGTGATTTCAAGTTTTTACCCTTATTTAACTCTCGACATAAGAAATGATAAATGCGCTATATTAGCCTGACGGGTCATGCCCCCCCTCCCCCCTCCCCTGTTAAATCATGTCGTTTAAAAAGGGGCCCCTCCCACATAGATTAATGCATTGCCCCCCCCCCCCCCTCTACAAATTCCTGGGTCCACCCCTGCATCCCCCCGGACCGGCCCGTGGGCCATCCAGTCATTTTAACACCATTATTACAAATAAAACTTCCGAAAAAAAATGAAAATTTAGAGTGGTAGGAGCTAATCGAGTGCATCAAGTTCGATTAGATCCTACCACCCAGGTCTGGCAAACTCATCTGTGCCATTCAGTTCATTGCATTTCATCGTAGGTTGCACAACCAGACCCAATCACTTATAGAGTTTGCGACATATATATACCGTGGGTGTAATCGGGGCAACGAGAAAGGTGTTTACCAAAAAGAGACACTTTGTAGTTTCGGTCGTTGTGTTTCAGTGGGTTTTCCGATTTGGAAAACAAGCAATACCACAAGTTATTAACTTTGATCGCCCTCAATTGTCACTGATGTGTCTCTTTCGGCGGAAAGGCAAGTTTATCAACTTCAATTTACATCGCCCATGATCGTTTTCCCCAACGTAGTTTCGACGTATATGGTCCTGCGACCGGAAGGACCTCTAGACGGCTTTCGCTGGTTTCCGACGTCATCGTATTATTCGACCCAGTGGATCTTTGGGTACCAGCTAACTCGGTCGGACCCCGGTTCGAGTCCCCTTCATGCCCTACGTTTTTCGTTCATTTAATTTCAATTTTGCAATGACGATCATCAGGGTTTTTGCCGACGAGAGGGCCATGGACCTGCAGGCTCAGGTGGACAAGCTGAACCTTTCGGACTCGCAGATAGACGTGTCACACTTGCCGGATGCAACGGTAAATAACCTGGTTTCACTAGCGTGGATCCATGCAACCACCCACCCTCACGATCTAGTAGTAGTTATGGGAGGTCCGTTTGATTTCCTTCTTTGGGACAACATTGTCAAGAAGTATCACTTCACACGGGAGTCCGCCGATCAGGCTGTCGACCGTATCCTGGGACATTTAAACGACGCTGACATTGCCTTCCATAGGAACTTCCCGACAGCCAACATCTTGTTCGCGGACTTTACCGGGTGTAACCTGAGCCGTTGTCCGTTTGTCCAAGACACAGACCCACAACACCAGAGAACTCTTAACGCTGCCATTATAAAACTGAATCAGGAGATTACAGCCATCAACAAACGCAACTGGCTACCGTCCTTGTTCACATTGTTATTACATTGTTACTATCTCATGTAAATGTAATCTCATGTAGAATCATCTTGTGCCTTACTAGAGTTGACCTATGTTTATTTAAACATAATATATTGTGAATACTACTCAACATCGATGTAGAACACCGGGTATAGTGGCCAACAAATGCAATTTTTTTAGTTTCCTTGGCTTCTTGCGATGCCCTAACCATGCATCCTGCTATACAGAAGCCTTATAGCTAACCTGTTTCCTAGTTTGCCCAAGAAGTACGTACCTAGGCCTGTTATATTTCCTTCAGATAAATATACATTAGTTCATATCATTTGACTACCTTAGATAACTCAATAACATTAACTGTAACTGATGTATATTCAGCTAGTGTCTCATACTATGATGTTACCTGGCGGATTTGTTTAGGCTTTGTAAGCCCACAGTTTAGTGTCATACCTACTTAACCTATTATATCCCAGAATGATCTCACTACTATGTACAGAAAACTTGGATTTGTTAAATTATCCTGTAAGTGTCCCTCCGTACGTCTTGTTTCTTTTTAAGTACTCTTGAATTGTGCGAATGTTAATTCATCCATCTAGATCATGTTCATATGTTTAACTTTAATTAAAAGTGACTTTTTTTACCCGCACCCTATAAAGAAGCGTCTGTTGTATGTAACAGTATTCCCTCAATTTAATGATAAGGATAGGACTACTCTCAACCCTAATCGTCATGTCAAGAGAGGAGGTTGATTGTTAACTTATTTTAAACAGGATCGGGACGTTACGCTTTTTACAGGCGAACTCTCCATTTGTAATCAAAAAGTTGTTAAATCAAAAGACCCTAAAAAAAACTGGAAAATTATAAAAAAAAAAACTGCTCGAACCCGCCCTCTCCTCAACTACTACTTTTAAACATGATAGTCCTAATGGTAATGAGAATGATCCGGCTGAAATTCCGAATATTATAAATTTATTATATATACTTCTTGCAAACATTCTAAATAACCTTCTTTCCCGATCTTAGCATCTGAATAAACAGGAGACACTGGGCATCACACTTCATTTAAATTAATTGTCTCAGTTAAATATGACCATTAGTTAACAATTTCCATGTACTTTTTAAGTAGCATGACAGAAAGCATTTTCGCGATTCTGCAGCAATCCCTCGCTCCCCTGTTCCCTTGTGCATAACATTTCATAATAAATCAGGTCCATTCCTAACGGCGGCAAAGTTTGGAAGCATCCATCATGGCCGGCCTTAATCCATTAACACCCATAAGTACCCGGAAGCACCCCATCTAATCTGTATCCCCCTCTGACATCTGACAAGGGCAGGGGCACAGTCTTGGTAATCACATAACTCACACCAAACCGACTCAAGAGCAACACAGCTCTCATGCTTGGTGTCATCTGAAGGACTCCCCGCCATTATCAGGGGTTAGTTATCGAGTTAACACGGGCCAGAGTTGCCCCAGGGAACCTGCTGGGTCGGGCACTTTCATACCCAACCTACATTCGCCTGCAAAGCACATGTAGCTAAATCTTTGACAGGCCTATTTCACCCTACCATCCATCGCCCCTCCCACCCGGAAAACCATTTACCCTTACCATCCATAGATGGAGTATTAAAAGTGTTTGAAATTAACTTCTTTTGAAGTCATCCGTGAGAGATGAAAGTCATTAAAAATTCGTTAAAATTGTCTGTATGGATAAAAGGTACCTCCCGGCCTATATAACTACCCTAAATAATTCACCTTAAACTGGGTCTAAGCTGGTTAGATATATAGCCGACCTTAAGGTTTGAGACTAATTTCAGCCAGTGCATGACTTAAATCGGCCTGAACTCCATATAAACCACCTGCAAATAAAACCTATAAATATCGGGCAGTAATGGCATTTACAGGCTTTCTCACTTCTCATCCACAAGTTAAGGAACCCCATGCCAACAATTCATTTTGAAGTCTGCCTTCCAATTCAATTAGAACAAGCCGACACCCTAACCAACGAAAGCTTACTAGCACGCATACGCCTAAGCTTATACTCTTCGCACAGCTTTTCTTTTGGCATTAACGTAAGGTTTCTGCACGGAGGTCGAAACCTTTAGATCCCAGGTGCACGTGGCCACTGTCTGTCTACTCCTTCCCGTGACTGGGAAAAAGTAATAAAAGACTAGAGCGGTCTCTAGCCTACATCAGACATGGCTCCAACAGTATCCGTACTGCTCCTTCGTGGACTCTTTATCCTGGGCACTGTCTCAGCTAAGCCATGTTATATGCACCAGTACGGTAAACCGTTTTCGTACCAACTATGGTGTAGTATTCAAGAGTAAACCGTCCATCCACATAGGTAATGAGTACTTCACTACCGAAGTCGATATCATTTTACCACTTCCTCCTTCTCCGAAACAGGCAGCCGCACTAAATTGTAGACACGGCGCTACCCTGGCAGCCGGTTCAATGGAACAGTGTCGAAAAATCCAACTTATGTTGAATAACATAACATCTATTGGGAAGACTATAGCAGCAAAGGTCACCAACGGACTCCGGGAAGTGCAATCAATTTTGGAATCGACGGCCCAGCCAACACCTCCATCAGCCAAATCCAGGAAGCAGCGGGCTCTGATTCCAGAAATCGGCAAGTTCTCCGAGACTTTATTTGGAACGGCCACACTCGATGACTTGAAGCAACAGACTCGTGCTGACCAGGTAAATGCCGATGAAATCGGCTTCCTCGATGGCAAAATAAATGCAGTCCTAAAGTTAGTTGACTCCACTTTGGAAATCCAACTCCAGGCCATCATAGAGAACACTCATTCCATATACAATTTGTCCCGAGGACTCCAGGCTTACATTAGTAACCGGGAATTGATGGTCAGGTTGATGCAAGATTTGCAAGAATTGCGTCTACTGGATTTTAAACTGGACTATTCCCTTGATGTCTTGCTACAGGCTATTCGCGACCTAACAGAGAACAGGCTGAGTAACTCTTTGATATCGGAGACTGATATGAGGAAGATTCGGTACCTTTTCATTTCCAAGTCCAATCGTTCAAATATTTATATTCCAAACACTCGCGACATGTATAGAAGTGTAACTGTTTTAGTCCCCCCGGTTTTACAGCAAAATGTTCTGAAAACTATTTTGAAGATTCCCGTTATTTCCTTAGACAAAATATTTACGGTTCTAAAAGTGAACACCTTCCCTCTAGCCTTCCATGGGCATTATACTCGCCTCTCCAACACACCGGCTTATTTATTGGTGTCCGCAACCCAATACACGGTATCCTCCAACCCAGATCTGGATAATTGCCATTCTCTGTTTTGTCATTATGACCTACCAATTCGCAGGCTTTCTCCCTCGTCGTGCCTCATTTCTATCTATCTACGTGATCATGAGTCTGTCAAACGTTATTGTGATTTCAAAATACTCATTCAGTCTAATTTCAGAAGGTCGAACATCCAAGTCATTGCAACAGGGACCTATTTGTTGTCTCACATAGACGAGGTCGTTGTGCGCTGCCCAAACCGAACAACAACCCATCCTGGATGTGAATCGTGCGTTCGTGCCTTTGAATGTGGTTGTTCTGTGTCCGCCAAAGAATGGGAAATTCCCATCTCAAGTGTTAACTGTTTGCCTTCTACAGCAGGCCCCTTAAGAACAGTTTTCCCCGTCAACCTTGCTAGTCTTCAACACCTCAACCTGTCACTTAGCCGACTTGTGAACCCGGATTTTTCGTACGATAAACCATTCCCAATTTTACCTCTTAGCCCGCAAATGCGAGTCCGCCAAGAGGATATTTTTAAGCGAGCAAAAGTCAATTTTCTTTCCCTCCGTACATACATGAAAGAGATTCGACTGAATGAGGTCGAATACAAGAAACTTCGTGGTGACTTGCATCTTCCCCACGTACCATTCCTCCCCCCCAGTGTGCACGGTACTGTTTACCTGTTGAACATTGGACTTACTTTTATAATGGTACCAGCACTTTTTGTTTTCATCTCAATTCTGTATTTCAGACAACGTAGGATTCAAAGCGCATGCAGACGCTTGACTTTAAATTGAGTTGGTTATATATACATTAGCTATTAACTCTTCCTTTTATTGCAGCTCAAAAGTTATCAGTTCTCATTCATGTTCGATTTTTGTTGTTTAGAATACTCGCCCTCATAGTTTCGTCACACAGCAGCAATTCATTTCCCATTATCAAAATTCGTTAAGGACCAGTTCCGAATTCATTGTCGCCCTCATGAATTCCCATTTAGTCACAGCCACATAAGACTACACACGTTCATGATATCAAAATGTTTTATTGTTATGCATGCGGAAAGGTTTTAGGATGTCCACGTGTCAACGTTTCGCCTATTTTCCCATAATTGTATTTACTGAACATACACTAATGTACATATATAACTCGAAAGCTTCGTGAACATATGCATTTCACAATTAAAATTTTCCCATATCTACTTCAAACATATCGTACACTTTTATATAACTGTTCATCACACCCAAGAGTCTATGTCAGGCATGCAGCCCAGTTTTTCGGCTGGGAGTAGTTCTTGGGCCATGTTGTTCCTGTTGTTTATCAGGCAAACGCTCGCTCTACAAAGTCTGTGCCTGAAAAATTTGTTCAGGCGCACGCGCTCCGTACGAGGAATTTTGAATTCTTGCGGGAGTTCCAACGTCAAGGGTTCATCACTGCCATTCAGATGGACCGTGAGTGGGCCCGACCAGGCGACGGTCAGGGCCTTGGACAGGATGCTCGGTCTTTGGATGATCATTCGTGGGCAGGCAGCACTTCCTACGGCTTCCATTTCGGCGGGAATGGGAGCCAGTGGAAATAGGAGCGTTTCCCATCGGCAGTAGATTCTCAGACAGCACTGCACTGTAGCCCTCCGACGTTGACCCTGCGCCAACGAGCGACAGCCTGCTGCCAATTTCCAGAAGATACCGATAAATTTCCACCCCAGGTATATCACTAACAAGAGAAGCAGCCACTGATGGTCGGATTGGTCCGCGGGTTGGAGGTGACTAGGTCTCACCACTGGCCTTTCCTCCCGAACAAGACGCAGACGCAGACTTGCGTTTAACAGTCGCTCGATGTCCATGGCCATCAAGTGGCTGTTCTGAACCAGTGTCTAGTACAGGCACATACTTATACCCCCCACCCCCCACGACATCACAACCCCCCAGGTACTGTAAGGGCTTCGTCTAGTCTTTAGCGAAAAGTTAACCCTCGGTCGACAACTTAAACGCTAGGTAAGGTACAACTAAAACGACTTCTTCTAGCCGGGGGCTTCACAAGTTTTTACACTGGGTAGCGCGAAGCACGTCTAATAGGCCGCTCGACACGGGGTTCATCTGAAATGACTTCTGTCGCGTTTGACACCGGGACACGCGTCTATGATGACCGCGTCCAGCTGTTGGCCATCTGAGGCGGCGCATGTCAACTAGCTTCTGTGTCAGGTCCCTCACAGGAGTACCGCGGCCCGCGGCCCGCGGGGTAGTCTTACCAGTTCTTGACAAGTAACAGGCCTCACAAGGGGCGGCGGTGAGGGTGTCGCTGATACCCCATGTACTCCCCGTCACGGCTAGCACGTAACTTATGGTAAAAGTCTCTCTTACCCCGTCCACACCCCGTCACGTCTACCACGTAACTTATGTTCAAAGTCTTGCCTCATCGATAAAAGATCGCTTTCGCCAGATCATGTATCCACAGGGGGGCCTGCCGGGCATGTATAAATACGGCGTGGCATATGGCTATATAGATCACTTGAAAACTTGCTGCCACCATGAACGGATCAACTGACTATAGTGACTCTGTCCTGTCAAACCCATCTACGAGCTCATGCAGGATCTTGACCAGCAGCCCAAAATCGGGTGGCGCGCAAACAGATCATGATTCATCAGCAGGCGTAGGTACCCTGATGTTGGATATGTCTGAGGATGCGCGTCAGTATGGGTCTCAGAATGGGTTTCAGGATCTCTCTGCGGATCAGTCTCTTCAGGACTCCCTGTACGCGGACGAAGGATCCACCCTCAACGACGTGGAGCTTAGCCTTGGTGGTTCCCAAGGCGGTACTGCATCCGCATCCTCGTCCACGACCTCCACGCCCTCCACGCCCTCCGGATCCACGCCCTGGGGGATGACGCCCTCCACGTCTCAAACCCATCCATGGTTCCCCACCTCCACGTCCAGAACGTCGTCCATGCCCGGGTTCTTGACGTCTCAAACGTCGTTCACGTCGACCTTGTCCCAAAAGTCGTCCACGCCCGGGCCCTTGATATCGCAAGGGTCCTTCTCGTCGACGACGTCCCAAAGGTCGTTCACGCCCGAAAACTCGTCCTCGTCCGGCCCCTCCACGTCTACAGCTGAACCGTCCATGGCCGATTTGCTGGCCAGGATGGAGGAGCTGGAGAAGAAGTGCGGAAGGGCGGAGGCTGAAGCGGCTGCGGCAAAGGCCCAGGTGGAGCTGCTCGTCAACCAAGCGAAGCCAGCTGCCAAACGACCCAAACTGCACCCACGCAAAGATATATGTGTAAGTTCTAAAGTTTGTTTTTACAGCTTATAATTAACTAATAATCTCACCTTGAAAACGTTACCGTTTAATATAGTTCTCGGTTGGTTTAGAAATGATCTCATTCCTAGTATAGCCCTGATGTTCTTCTCTTTTGCCACGCCAGGGAACATCCCGGAAAACAACGAAAATCCGTAATGATTTCGTACACTGACATATAGTTAGAAGTCCAATATTAATTATTGGCTTATAATATTGTTTGTAGGCATTCGTTCGTTCTGCCTACAAGGCCAGGAGAGGTGAGCCTGATTGGGGATTCAACCTGAACCGTGGGTAAGTTGATTACGTCATAACAACATGAATAGTACAGAAAATAATATTGTTTTTAAGTAAGCAATGGGTAATGTGTTCCTGAACACCAGAAGCTGCAGCTGAATATAAGTTTTGCCGTTTTTTCTCATGTTAATAGAGTCATAGAGCACTTGACGTGATGCCGATGAATTGAACAATATAAATATATTCCAAC
The DNA here is from genome assembly GCA_936440205.1 of Lepidonotus clava. NCBI lineage: Eukaryota > Metazoa > Annelida > Polychaeta > Phyllodocida > Polynoidae > Lepidonotus > Lepidonotus clava. Next base: position 51,369,337 of record OW387137.1, read on the forward strand.
ATTCAGGGCGGGGATCAAACACCCAGAGAACGTTGCGATCATCAAGGCCATTGTTGACAACGTGTGCCTGGGGCCAGATACCCCCAGAGAAGAGGTGTTAGGTAAGTCCCATAGGTAGCAAGTTTCTTTGTTAACTAACCTGCAGCTGTACATTTCATGCATCTAATGTCCATTATTCCAAAGTTTTGGTCCTTCAATTAACACAAAATTTAACATGCTTGAAATGCTGGAAATCTGTTTTTAGTGTCTAAATAGGCTCCACTTACATTGGAAATTGTTACTTTTATAAATTAAGTTATCCTCCCAGTCATCTGAAAAAAACTTAAGTTCGATTATCTGGACAAAGAAATATAATACCGGTGTAATGATGGTTTTAATTCCTGAATAATATGTTGACCTCACTTTGCATTTTTAACATGTATTCCCTTGCTTTATTGCCTTTATATTGCCTTTGTCTACTTAATGGCTCCAGTTTTAAGCATACTTCATGTCCTTCCTCTTTTTCTAGCTGCTGCCAACACCCACTTCAAGACCCTCCAAAGCAGGGCCAGCACCATCCGGAACGACATAATCAAGCAAACCAATGAAAAGGCTATCATCCGTCACCACGTCAACGAGGTAAATAAATGTTTGTTACAGACTTCCTCTATTGTTCTCAACATTGTTGACGTGGTTCGATTCAGGCAGGCCGAAATTTTACACTTTTCAAACATATTCCGTTAATTTTTTTTTTCTGGAAAAGTCGGGAATCCGGGAGAAGCAGACAGTCAGCCTGTGGGTTGCAATCAGCCTGTTGAAGAGGCGGTACCCATGGAAGCCGATGAGGAGTCAGGTGATGATATGGAAGACTATTACGGTACCATGGAAGATTCCCAAGAATCGGATGAAAATGATAAGCTTGATCCAGAGGCAGTCAAGATTCGCAACAGGGCCATCCGTCACTTAAAAGTGGTTTTCGGTGACGGGACGGGTCTTCCTAGCCCATTGGCAAGGCTTGTTAGTGGTACCCCTAATAAGAATATCCAAAGCCTATTTTCATGGGTTCTGTTCTTTCTTTTGCAGTGGCAGATCCACACCTTCACCAGTGATACGCAAATGGCTAAAGTTATGTGCTTCATTTGTGAATTATTGACGGTAGCAGGTAATGACCGGGTTTCACAAGCAGCGGAGGCAGTATTCCCCAAAACGATGCGGATGATGTACAAATGGTTGGGTACAGACCTAACGATGACTAATTACTCTACGAGTGTATGCTGCCCGAGCTGTTATACGTTGTCGCATTCTGTGTTGTCCACCACTGAGCGTGTGCGAGGTCGAGGCTTTTAACGGATCGTAATGGTATTCAGCAACCCATTAGGTGTACAACCATCGGTGATGATTTAAAACGTTGCAACAGGAAATTGTTTTCTGAGGCCAAGATTAATGGGGAAATTACCTTCCTTCCAGTCAGGACATTCTGTTACCAGTCGCTCGAGAAGAGTTTGCAGGTTATGATGAAACGTCGAGGTTTTGAGCTGAAATGTATAGAATGGAAGGGAAGGAGGATACCCGACAGAGTGTATGCTGACATATACGACGGTTCGGTATGGAAAGACTTTAACGCGAACAACGAGGGCTTTCTTGATAATGAAAACAACTTGGCTCTTCAGATGAATATCAATTGGTTTCAACCATTCTCTCGGAAAGCTTCGATGTCAGTAGGGGGCATTTACCTAACAATACTTAACCTACCCAGAAATGAGCGGTACAGACTTGAGAACGTCATACTATACGGTATCATTCCAAACTTAAGTAAAGAACCTGCTGACCTTACCAGTTTTCTGAGGCCCCTAGTCAACGAACTCAAGGAATTCTGGCATCAGGGAAAAAGGCTTATAACCAACGATTGCCCAAATGGCAAGACCGTTAAGTTGGCGCTTTTGAGCGTTGCTGCCGACCTGCCTGCAGGGAGGAAGACCTGCGGTTTCCTGCTACCTAATGCTATCATGGGTTGTTCAAAATGTCTGAAGGAATTCAAGAATTCAAACCGTGGAGGATTCAACATGGCGAATTGGACTCCTCGTACTCTGGACCAACACAAGGAGAGAGTGAGTGAGATTACAGCTGCATCCACCCCGAGAGAGAAAAGTAAACTTGAGAAACAGTATGGAGCTCGTTCCTGTGTCCTCCTAGAATTGCCCTACTTCAATCCCATCAAGTAAGTTCAATCTCCAGGCCGAACAAATTTAAAGGCCAAACTTACACAGAATTATACCAAAATATTAAAAATTTTAATTTGACATTTGAATAAACATTAATAAAAATGTTTCCATTAGCAGTAACTATATTATATGTTTTTACTTAGACGCTTGACATTCATTAATAAAAATGTTTCCATTAGCAGTAACTATATTATATGTTTTTACTTAGACGCTTGACATTCATTTTTTCAGGTTCCTCTCGATCGATGTGATGCATAATGTACTGTTGGGTAAGTGTTGAAGCTTGACCTAACGTTAATTAATGTTTAGCACTGATAATGTGTTTGAAATGGAACTTGCATTTGCCTTTAATTTGGACTATTAAGTTCATTGGGGTTTCAATACCGATTTCACATATGTGCTTTTATTATTGGGATTCAGGGACTGCCAAGCGAATGTGGAAGAGGTGGACCGACAAAGAGTTGTCAAAGAAGAAGAAGAATTCAACAGATGACGTTGTACTAAGCGCTAATCAGGTGTTGACTATTGATGCTCGTCTGAATCAGTTTAAAGAGGGACTACCGGATGACTGCGTGGTAACTAACATCAAATCGAACGCTGGGATGTGGACGGCAAAGGGGTGGAAGAATTGGGTTACAGTCTCGTCTGGATACTGCCTCCAGGGCCTTTTGCCGGATAATATGCTTCATAGCTGGCGGCGTTTCATAGAAGCCACTCGGCTTCTGTGCAAGCCTTGTATTACATACCACGAGATAGAACAGGCACACAGGAAACTATTGTACTTTTGCAGGAGCACAGAGCTCCAGTTCGGTTCTGATTTCATTACCCCAAACATGCATCTACATCTCCATTTAAAGGAGTGTCTCCGGGAGTATGGTCCAGCTCCCAGTACTTGGCTGTTCAGTTTTGAGCGGTATAATGGTTACTTGGGGGATGTGCCGACTAACAATCGCCAGATAGAGAAACAATTGTTTGAGAGGTTTCACCGGATGAGTCGTGTCAGTCAGGCGCGCGCCGAAATGCCATCCAAACACGAGGGGAAATTTGGCAAACACTGCCAGCTGGGAGAAGGAGAGAAGAAAGCAAGAACGGTCCTGGAAACACTCGATGTACCCAATGAGCGAGATTTGGCGCAGTGCGAGAGCCTATGGAGTCTCCCCGACGGCTTCGAGACATTTAGAGAAGAAAAGGTGTGGATCGACTCGGACGATCTTGAGCTGCTCAAAGAAACATACAAAAAGATGTACCCCACAGAACAGGAGATCCTAGAGAAGTCATTTCTGCCTTCATTTTATGTGAAGTCTAAAGTCGTAAAATATGGCCCCATGACTTATTCCAGCACAAATTCCAGCAGTGGTAAAAAGTTGTCTAGACTAATGGCCAATTGGTACAAAGACGGACAGAATGACCCCCGGGAGCGACCGTGCATCGCCACCCACTACATGAAACATTACGTACAATGTAATGCAACCGGGAAGAAGAGGCAACATCTGTTTGCAGCTGTGAAGTGGTACCAACACAGCACCGTCGAATCCAGATACATAAGTCCTTATACAATGTGGCACAAGGAAAAGTTCGAGCAACCTTCATGGGCATCTTTTCTGCCTGTTATGCGGATAAGTGGACATTTTGGATATGTGGTTGAAAAAGAAAATATGATCGTATGTCCCCTTCGGCGCCACGACTTCTTGTAGATCTAGAGGACCTATAGATATATCGAACTCGTGCACGTGGTGTCCGAAATTAAGCTGAAAACGTATGCAGAATTAATGAGATTGTGCACCACAAATATTGGATATGCACCCCCCGATATATGGGAATGAAAAAATTCCATGAGAAGTGTGCACATGTATAAAAAAAAGTGCAAAACTTAAAAATAGCGCACCTGGCCGTGAGTGTGCAGAATCACGAGTGCGAGTGTGCAGACTCACGAGTGTGAGTGTGCACCCCGGGTGAAGGCCTATAGGCCCGGCCTATAGGGCGCAGCAGCTTAATTTCGGACACTGTCCGGTGTTTTATATGCATTGTTAGGATTATGTGTTTTAGACGCTTTTGCCAACAAAAGCAACATTTTATTATTAAAAATTCGTCTTTAAGTAGTGTATTCATGGGAGGAATAATTATATTACGCCCTAAACCTTATAATGTGACTACTTTCAAATTTAAAATAAAAGGTAGGAAATTACTTCACAAGGTTACGGTGCCAGGATGTGCGACTTTGAGGTACGTTTTCTGAAGTTATTTCACAGGCTGGGGGTGTGGGGCTGTGTGCATTTACGGGTGGTTTCTTGAGTCAGGTGTCAGGACGTGCACCTCCTGCCAGGGCTGCGCTGCGCGAGCAACACCTTATGTAACACCTGACACCGGTCGCTCAGGCTGCTCGGCTGACCTAGATCGCCCCTCATTACCCTGGGGCACCAGCTTTATAAGGAGGTGCCCACCACGTGCACACACACAGTCCCGCGCCAGCCTCACGACCATAAAAGACGTACGCAGAAGTTTGCTGATATTAAACGCAAGCGCCACATTGTGAACAATGGCGACCACGCAGAAAACCCGGTAGGTGAATGAGATAACTTGCCTATAATTTGATAAGATAACATGCCTATATAGAGAAGTAGTGTTTTTTCAGGCTTTGCGGGAGAATGACTTGGGGGTTACACTTCCATATATAGAGTGTTTGTTAACAAATGTATAAGGGTGTGGATAATAGCTGTTACGTTTGGTACATATTTTCCATTTTTTTTCGTTTTCTCCCCATACACGCAGATAACCAATTCCAGACACTTAAAGGTTGTTTTTTTGGCTCATTCAAGCAACCATGTGCTGTCAGAGGAGGAAGAGGAATCCCAGGCATGGACACCGCGTGAGGAGAAAAATATTGAAGAGGAGGAAACGATCTGGACGGAACCCCAATGGACCGAGTGGGCACCCCTGTTCACCCCTAAGTAGGTTTAAATTGTTCAACACTGTTGATGGACAGGGATGGAAGAGAAGCATGGAAAGAAAATTATTAACTTACTATCTGGTAGGATGACTATCTTCATGCCAAATAATGCACACTGTCTAAAACCCGACGACGGACTCGCGATCGGACATAGTTGTGGTCGCTCGAATTCATGTAACATGCTGAAACAACAGGCTCTTTTTTTGACAATTTAAAAATTGCAAATTTATCAGACTGGCACAATAACATGAAACAGAGATTGGATGAGAAAAATTGAGATGCCGATGATTTGGTAGTTTCGACCACCTATGTTGAAATGATGGACGGTGTGATGATTTTTGAATTTTTTTCCAGGACGCACGACCAACAGCAGCTCCCGGACGGCCCATCAGAGTGGACGTCCGTCTACTGTTCGGAGGATCCGACCCAGGTTGGTACATTTGTATTTACACGATGAAGCAAAGGGGGAAATAAAACATGTAAGCGTATGAAGGGAAATATGTATAAACAAAACAAAATGATGAGTGGGGCGATTTCACGAGTACAATTGTTCTGAAATTTGCCAATATTATGAGGGACACGCTGGTATGTAGTAAGTGCAAAATTGACTTTTGCACATTTAACTATAACCACACCATTTTTTTCGGAGCAGGAGGAGTACTTAACGGACCAAAGGTGGAAGGCGATGGAAATGTTTGCCGAAGACCAACACGCCACACAACCGCAGGCCATATTCTTGGATGGCAACTACAGGTACCCCGTTTTTTTTTTCATAATAAATAATATTATATAGCGGCAATGATTTTCGATGATGCTACTAGGCAAAAAATAACGAGGGCATAGAATCTTAATGTTGACGTTGGAGTGAACGCCGAATTTCGTACGGTTACTAAAAATTGTGATTGATGATGGTCCGATTAGTTCGTGCACACAATTTAAACAAATGTGTATTTAAACATGCCTCCGTAATATTTCAGAATGTACTTGGTCTGCAACTACTGCGGCCGGTGCTACCACGCCGACTGTGAGGGGGGCGAGCCTGCCAGCATCATGTGCTCCGAGGTGTTGTGCGAGTGGTGCGCCGAGGATAAAGATTAATATAATCGATTCAGCAATAAAGTAGTACACTAGATTTTAACTACACTTTGTGTCAAATGTCCTTTTATTTTTATTTTTATATAGTAACACTAGTTAACCTCGGGAGCATGATAGCTATAGGTTAGAATTTACCTTAAATCACAGCTTCACGCTAAACTATGTTTTTGTGTGTACCTGGCAGTCTACGGCCGATCGTACAGAGTATTGAACAGATAATGTGAGTCATAATATATGTTTCATCTAAATTTACAAATATACTAGATCAGAGTGAAACACAGTCTTTTAATGTCTAACTAACTTCTAAGTACAGTGAGAGTAGAACACTCGTAATGCGCGGCCATCAAATACAACCCACATTCCCCCTATAGGCATAGAAACTTTGCTAAATCTGAGGGGTTCCAGAGACCCCTAATTTGGATAATTCCCTTTATTGGTAGTTTAATTGCGCAAAATTTGAGAAATCTGAGGGGGGTCCACCGAACATGGGAACCCCTCCCCCCCCCACTCCCGCCCTGAGGGGGGGGGGGGGGGGGACTGGGTACGCCACTGCTGGCAATTATATTGGTGCCTGAATGGAGGGTAGGTACGTTAAGATGCCGAGAAGGTTGGGCGTGTTAAGAGAACTATGAGCAGACGGGACTATTGTGACACAATATAGTTAACACCCCCTGACTTACACTTATATACACGCCAGAAGGGGAAGGGAAACTTTGAGGTGGGCGCAAAAATATTACCTAACACGCCCACTGCTATGGGTGGTATAATGATACTTTGCTGTGTCAGGGATAATGGTGGAGTAAGACTTACACTCCTTGACACGGTTTAGAGCAAGTGGATTCAGACATGGCCGAGTCTGTTTAATGTATGAGTTCAAAAATTTGCCGTGTGTGTGGCCATCTTTCCCACACCCTGGTCTTTTAAACACTATAACTCTAGACCCTTCAATTCAACAGGGTGATATGAGCATCTTTTTGCGGTCAGTGACATGCAGACTGGGATTTCAAACGGTAATGATAGGCGACATAGAAATTTGAGAGGGCGACATGACCAATTCTTAAGATCGGCATACAACAATAGTACCCCTCTCCCCATAATCACGGCCCCTAACTGCATTAGTCAGAATACTGACTGTGTGCCCACACTCCCCACTCAGATCTAGGTACTTACGTTGTCAGGTCTTTACAGGTCTGGGTATCTGTATCTTCAGCTGGCCGTAAATCCACTCTCAGCCAAACCCAGACGTCTGATGTGTTAGTCTGACCTACCTATACTGAGTGTGTTGTGGCTCTGTCCCAGTTTCAACTGGATTTTATATAAAGCATTCGAAACTGACCTAGTTGGGAATTTCCCAAAAGAACTGAATGACCATTCTCTGCCAACCAGAGCTGGCTGTATGCATGGTGACGTCAGAAGTAGGTCACGTCTACCTGGTGCTACCATGCAGGGTGTTCAGAATGAGAGATATATTCTATTGCAGGATTATTGATGAAAACTTGCTCTGTGCTGATTGTTTTATACCTCAAGCTTAGAGATGGGGGATAAACATCAGTTTTGCAATAGTTGCCATGTAAAGTCCTCTTAAGGCTATGCCTTTTTTAATTTTAGTCATACATCATATAAAAGATGTATTTCTCAGCTGTCAAATTGTGGCAATCACATTTAAACTGAAACAGATTAAAGAAAGTAGATTAGATAGTATGTTAATTTATAAAATGTAAATATGTATTTCTGTTAGTCTATATAATGTTGCATTTCAGAAAATCATGCAGTGAAGAGTGATGTAATAGGAATGTTGTGCATACTAGAATTTAAACGCTAATGTTTTTATTCATGTGTTACCCGTTATCATCCATTTTTAAATGTATACATGTCTGATTCTCCCCTCATCCTGCTTTGATGTTTATGTAATCGATAGAAGGCCCCTTAGCATGAAAGATATTAATAAAAATCAAAGTAATTACATATGTTGAGTCTTATGCCCTCTTCCCCGCATTCACACTCAGAATAGTACCATGACATGACACCCTGTTGGTTCATACGCTCTCTGTTCACATTTGGTTGTGATAGGATCAAAAACTCTTGACAGTTAAGCCCCATACCCACTAAATACATTTTACACAGTTGGCCAACAAATCGGCAACATAATTGGCAGATTCTTGTGATTGCCTGTGAGTACAGTATATTGAAATGTTCATGTTTAATCTGATTTGGTGCTAAAGCCAGCTAATTCTCCCTACCACAGATAGCTGATTGACAATATTTTAAGCACCTGCAGGCTAATTTTGACTAATTTTGTTGACCTATAGAAAATAAGCAAATAATTCCTGTGAATATGTCTGCAATTGATGAATTTGCAAACAACATAGGAAATATTAATATAGATGGATACCAATTTAAAAAATAATAATAGCTAGTTTTTCACAATGTTAATTTACAAATAACGATACAATTTATGAGAATTTGTATACTAAAGCCATGAGTTTTGTCAACATTACCCAGCATGCATCCTGTTTTGGGCTAACCTGCAGGCAAAAGTCACAAAACTGGCTATCCGTGATTAGCATAATTCTACCCCTAGAATTGGCCGACTTTAGCACTGATCCATCAACATTCTGAGTAAAATTGTCCAATTTGGGATGGGCCATTAACTTGATGGGCCAAAGTACTGTTCTTTGTGTTGCGTCTCCTTCCCAATAGCACACACCCTACACCAAAACCTGCCATAATATTATTTGCAAAACATGTACTGCAGATGTACAGATATTTTGATGCAGAAAACTGTGACCCAGCTAACAATGTTACGTTGCTACAACGTTGCTACAACGTTACAGTTTGGTTGTAGCATTTTTATGTTGTTACAACATAAATTTGTGGACTCCCAGAAAGGTTGCAGCAACGTTGTTCCCAACGTTGTACTGATACCATTTCACAACCTTTTTACAACTTTTTATATATATATATCATATTGATAATATTATCCCTATTCATAAACATTTGGGCTGACATCTTTATGTTCCTAATATTGCCACATTTTGTGGTGTCCCTAATCTATTAAAGAATTTATGTAAAACAAATCATAACAAAATCAAAACACCATAAGAAATATAAATAATATAGGCAATCCCATATTTATGATTTCAAAGTGCATTTTGCACTCTAGAAACCAGCATGATAATCATGTATATTAGCAGTGTCAGATTAATGACCTGTTGCATTTACAATTCTACAGATCTCAAAGCTGGAAAACCAGTACCATTTTGACAATGTATAATAAAGGTGTTTTACTTGGCATCCCATTTCAATACCCCTCTATGTATCATAATATATCGTACCATTAAGAACTTATGAACATAAACAATGTTCTTTCATTTAAGGTACCTTGTTTATGAATTTCATTTGAAAACAAATATCAACTTCTTGTTCTATATGCCATAATATGAAAAAACGTTTTTTCAAAATTTGTAATTTTTAGACAGTGGTGCCACCTGTATGGTGATTTTATGGTGTCCTACAACATTGTGACAACATTGTGTTAGTGACGTTGTCCAAACATTGTGAAAATGACGTTGTCACAACGTCATTTTGAAATGTTGCAAGTATGTTTCAAGAAAACGTTGCAAAATACGTTGTCTGAACGTAGTGAATTTGCTGGGGCCTCACTTAAAGATGATATTTACATACCAACATCATTTAAAGATGTAGTCCAACTAAACCGATTATGTCATTCAATAACGTAAAGGTTGTCAGTGGAAATTAAAGGGTAGATGTGCTACATTGGCTGATATTAGTTATGTTTGTGAGAAAGTTTTAGTTGTCCGACAAATTTATCCCAATATGAATGACCTCTTCATTGTATAACAAATACTACCTGTGTCAGAATATACAGGTTGTCATTGCTTGAATCACCTAACTTTTGTCATCGGTCCTGTTGTTCACTAAATACCAAATATTGGCAAGCCATGTCTGTGAAATAGTAACCAGACTTTACGCGTATCCTATTCAATATAGGTAGACTTTCAAGGTTGAGATGATGCATCCCATTTTACCTCATAGCATAATTACTAGCCTTTCCTCATAACTTAGAAGAAGAGGGTACTTACTGTGTCGTAGCGAGTCTATACGTTAGAGACGGTTGAAATATAACGTCCTACAGACTCAGGACTATACACACTAGGTCTAATGTACCTTGCTTGTACACAGAGAGTGTGTCGTGATATGGTTTTATTTTTTGGTTGTTTTTACTAGGCACGACCGAAGTAAAACATCGTCATACTATGAGGGGAAATAGACCATGTCCAATAAGTAAGCAGGTCTGTATAGGCAGGAGTATCCAAACCTTGTCAGGTGGCGGTACTGAACAGGGAGTCAAAACATCAGCTTGAACTTGTATTACGTTATCACTTACAATTGCACAAAGTTAGTTAGCAAAAACACCTTGTGCATATAATTAGCAATGTGTAAAGAAAGTAAAGGAATAGTCACCAGATTGTAGAAGACATATCATAAAAGGGTATTCAAAATTCTACAAATTACTGCGTTACGTAATGTAAACACGGCAGGGGCTTCTGGTAGGCGTAGCAAACCTGTTTAGCTGCGGCAGACAGGCTATGTCTCCTAGTAAGCAGCACTGCTTGGGAAAAAATCTATAACCAAACCAATATATAAAAGTGGGAAACCACCATTAAGAGAGAGAGCAAGTCAATACCATATAGAACAATACGAGTCTTAGGGATTTGGGGATTTGGACAGCCATATACATGACATCTGGTGACTAGTGACTGAACTATACTTTTGCATGACTGCACAAAGACAGGTGAACTTTATCGAGGAAACTTGCCTTCATGTGGTGTGGTTTGTGAGTATAGGATTAAGATTGGCTGTAATTACACTGGCAATTGTAAGGCAATTGATACATCCACTAATAAACTTGACTCTCAACCAAGCGTCGTCTGCTTCATGGATATGAGCGTCCATCTTGCAGATCAGTCTCCCACTTGGCTAGCCAGGATAAAGAAAGATTAACTAACACAATTCGGACAACAAAGTAATAGCTGTTTCGCCATTTAACGAATAAACACCCATGGCAACAACAAGTGTTAACAATTATATATGGTCTTATAGCAATAATAATTCAGTTACAGATAAGAATGTGACTGGTGTGAATAAAATATGCTATTTTTCATTGACAACGTATTAAATATGGAACACATTCTTTTATTTTAGTTCTAGAACTTTCCTAGTTCAATGGATAATCCACATTAGGATGGAAGGCCTATCAAAATCTTATCACGTTGTGCTCCTAAAAAAGTGTTAATTAAGAAATGCAGCAGAGTCACTGGAAAAAAGTGATTAATATCTGTAGTTATGATGTGGACGTCACTGTCATGAAGATGCGATGTCGCCGTCAATACAGACCTCATAACAGTAAACAGTTATAGTAGTAGTGCTAATACTAATACTTGTTCTCTGCTGATAGCTGAGATCTAAACTGCAACATGAAGCACCCTTTGACGAAAAGAGGCTCTCACCATTGTGAGACCTAAATAATGGCATGAAATAATGATAACTAATTCTCACAGTCATTTAAAAAAATTCTAAGATGTAATAATGCCCTCTACCAATGTAATATTGATGCATTTTCTTTTTCTAAATAGAATAACAAAAATTTTATGTGACACCTCCAGATTTATCTCAACCATGAATTTCGGACGAGGGGTAAAGCGATCACGTCACTACGCTCCATGTAATAAATGATTTAGCTATATATTCAAAAGGATCAATTAAATGTTACTTTTAGAGCTAGCAGATACGTCACTTGTCCAAGGCAGGTCTGTGATGGACCCCTAAATGAAACAACAATTGTTACTATGTTTCTACCATATAACAAGGTTTTAATTCATTTAATGACCTAACTGATGCAATATTATGTATCTAGTTGTTATCTTCAAAAGATGTGTACATCATACATCTAGTCCTGGTTTATATATGACTATATGTCATGTGATGCCAAAGGTTAGAGTAGTATTGCAATAAAGGTACTGTTTATAATGTGTTTTTCGTTGTAAGTTGGTCATGATATGGATCATGAATATCACTCTATGGTTTGTAAAGCTACACTATTTTATTTTAGAACAAACACCAGTTGTTAAGGCATGCAGGCTGCATTTAGATAACAACCACAAACATAGATTGTCATTATTTTATTACCCTTTCCCATGTCAAGATGTATATAGTAGGTGTTTCTGCATGAATAAACTGAAATTGAAGTAAGTTGTACATCGAAGCCTATATATTTTGCAATGTAACATATATATGTTTATTTTTATATTAGAGAAGTGTAAAGTATGATATTTATGCAGGATGATGATTTGAAAAGTCGGTTTCAGCAAAAGGCAGTATGGTGAAATCTCCGTACATCTAGTGTGCTTAAAATCTAAATTAACTGGTGGCCTAAAATGGACTGTCTCCAGGCTGTGATATAATACATTTGAATGTAAGAATGATATTGAACTAGCGTGAACATTTCCTTCGATATAGAATAACTAAAAACTATTCAATGCGAAGAGTACAGGCAAAACGATCATACAATTTTGAAAAAAAAGACAGATGTCAAGTTTTTAACATTGTTTGAAAGTTGTTGCAGGTGATTAGGGTGGCTGATGCATGTTAGGAATCGATCATCTATTGATAGAACACCATTCTCGGTAGGCGGGGGTGATTGGGGAAGGGCATTCATACTCATGTTAGGTTAATAGAGACATGTTGATCAAGGGATTTATGTGAAGGACCTATAAGGGTATATGAGAGGAGAGTGAGGGTTCACTCAACATGGCTAGGCATCATGACCACAATGACCAGAAGGTTTGGAATTTGGCGCTTCCTGCCCTTAGTTACATGTTATGTGACCACTGTTTGTTGTGTATCCAGAGTGGGCTCATTCTAATTGGTCCCTTGTGTTGTGAGCCAATTTGGGGGTTAGTCTTATGTAAGTGAAGATAAATCTTTCTTATTAAAATGATTTATTGTTATGGTTTGCCCGGTATGGAAATTGTGGTTTTGACTTTTAGTGTCTCATCAAGTGAAAATAGGCCTTTATTGCCAAACTTTTGCCAGAATCTCACCCTTGTGTGTGGAGTGTGACTTTGGTGGGAGACACCAGGTGGGGTGTCTGTATGGGGCCCCTGTGGGTGGTGCCACAGTGGTGTGGTGGTCAAGTCAGGTATACTCGGTGTTGTATCCTATATCACGTAGACATGTTGTTTACTGAATAGAGGTCATATGGGTTGGAGTGCGGGAAAATTGCACTTATTGAAATTAATTCACACATACCTGTCTGGATAATTGGGGACAAAATTCCAACGATCCTAACAGGGAGATACAAGAATTCATTTTAATAAATACCTATTAGGGTATATCTTGACTCTTCCTGCCACTCTTGTCACCCTTTCCCTCAGTCATAGCCATCCTCCCACCATTTACTGGGAGAGAGGCATTGGTAGCTGTGAAATTGACACATGGTGACAGGCTGTGAAAGGTAGCAGAGGTCAGACTCTAGGCTTCAAGATTTAGACCCATGCCAGTAGAGGCAATCTGAATTACTCTTCCAAATTATTTTCTTTTTTATTTAAGATGGTATATTATAGTAAGCATTTGTGATGGTCACAGCTATTTCAAAATCCAAATATCATGATGGTATTTGCATTGTCAGTATGTCTTCACTCACCCAGGTTAAATCAGTGGGCAGCAGTTAGTCCTCCATCAAGTTATCTCGTAGAAATATGAAAGTAAACACTTTACTATAGACCTTGCCACATTCCAAATGAGACATATGTAACTGTAGCACTCGGTGAAGTGACAACAATGCTCACATAACATCATGAAAAGTACACTGCAACATCCTGCCGGAATTCGCTGTTACTGACAGTCGGAATGTAGTTTTACAGCATTGAAATACAATCAATCCATGACTGGATATAAATACTTTTGAATTCCATTGTAAAAAATGATCTAAACACTATTCATTGTAATATGTTACACAGAAATCAATCAAAACTAAGTATTTGTCCTCCTACTTTAGGAAAGACCTTCAGGGCTGTCACAATCAACCATGGAAAGTGACTACGGCATAACCACCTCCGGCTACGGCCCTGATGGGCTGTGGGCTGCTGCGCGGCGGGGTGATTAAAAAATGCTGGCTGAAACAGGGGTTAAGGTGTCGAAGGTTCTTACCTTTTGAATTCAGGCTGTAAAATGATATAAATTATGATATTTATACCAAGGATTACTGATGGATGATGAAATTTGAAATCAAACAAAAAATATTCACATATGCTGAAGTAAGGAACGGCTGTGGCCAGTTGGGGGCTGGAGGGAGAGCAGGTTTACAGGCCCTTCTCTTGGAGAGGCATCTGGACTGAAGGATAAAATCATTGACCTGATTCTTAAAGGGATGTTCTCATCCTGCCATTGTTAATCTTATGTCTACCATCATTAACCTTTGTTTATCCGAAGGCTGGCAATGTGCTTTGCGATGTTAGAACATAATGCGCTGACATTTTTTTATCATGTTACAGGTTTTCCATGGTGTTACTCTTATAGGAGTTACAATGGAGCAAATAATGATGTCCTAATTGGTGAGAATGCAGCTTTAATGATGATAGAAACATTCTGAAGCTGGATGCAGACATATTAGATATATCTGGTAACCAGCTCTAAATATATTTTGGTTTGAGAAAGATAAGAAATATGTATATGTATGGATCTGGACCTTAGTATATATATCCTATGTCAAACTAAGCCACTTCTGCTAAGTCAATGGTGGTAGGCAAGGGGGAGGGGTAGGCTGTCACTGAAGTGCAGGGAGTGTAGGGGTGGTGGGCAGGTAGAAATAGGCTTTGTTGTGCTGGATGTAATGAATCATACAATTTTTAGAAAAAAGTTTGTTTTCTTTGCCAAAATTTCCATATTGTCATGGGGTCAGATTTAGTTTTGGTGCTGAAAAAAGCATATTTATCTTGGGGTCATCAATCAGGTCCCCAGCAGACCATAAGTATTTAATCCATTATTTTGATTTTGATTTTGTTTTCAATGGTTAGATACCAGAACCAATTGTGACCCGTTTTGGCGAAATGAGTCGGATGTCGCAGAAAGTCGAACTGAGATATGGGGCTCTGAAGTCGCATTTTGCATTTTTTATCGAAAATGGGTTTTTTCTTTTATTCATATCTCCTATATCAGAAGTCTTCCCAAAAAAAATTTTAGGTCCCAAAGCCATCTCTTAGTCCCTCTAAATAGGCCCCAAAGACGCGCAACGCCTCAGTGATCTGAAACAAAAGACCCTCGATTCACGCCATTTTCCCCTAACTTCGCGGCTTGCCTGTCGGTCTGGATCCCATCCCAGCCCCATGTTCCGGGTACCTGCTGAAAGGGCGCGAAGTGAACTGGCCAATGACAGCCTCGGATTTTGAATTCGCGCCGGCAAGGACCAATCAGAACGTGTTTCCCCGATCGTCGTCCCGTAAACAATCGTCGTCAAGGAGGTCACGTGTGCGGAATGCGGCGCGCTGATTGGCTGAGAGGCCTCGCGTGCCTTCCGGTTTCAGTTGTTGTGGAAATTTAAAGGGACGCATGGCGAGCAGGACGGACGTGCGACATCACTTCTCCGACGGATTTAGCTGTTTTAATCCTGGATCACTGCTGGATTTTGATGTGGATTACCTCCCAACATCGTCGGGAAGGACATGGATCGCGAGGAGGCTGTCGCGGATGCCCTGAATACGATAAATCGGGCAAATTTACGTGGTGTAGCCGAGGCACAGCAATGGCGGACTTTGGTCGACGAGTACTTTCTCTTCGCCGACGGGGAGGAGGGGCAAGACGATCCCCCCGAGGAAGAAGAAGATGTTCAGGAGGATCTAGGGGAACCGGAGGATGCTGAGGACGATGAGGATGAGCCACTAGTCATCCCTAACCCCACGGACGACCTTCTACAGGCGGAGTGGGACGACTGCGAACGCTTCATGTGAGTTTTGAAAAACTTTATAATGGCCGACATGCGGTCGGTTGCCCTATCTCTGAAACAAGTACGCAAAGTGCCTAAATCCCTTTCAATGTTGATGAAACTGCCTACGATTGTGCCCTAGTATGTATTCTAACTGCCTAACTAGTTTTTATCAAGTTTCAAAGTTGATTTCATGCCATAAACAGGGATGATCCGTCGGGGTTGTCCGGTGACCTACTTAATGGCGTCAGCTGATCCGGCCGGCCTGTAACGGTTATCAATCATGTCTCATGCCATTGTGGCCCTCAGGAAGGTGAACTAAGTCTAATATCATGTATGTTGTTGTCTTTAGATGTTCCTGCAAGCACTACAAAGACAAGGAGTGCAGTAAACAGTTCACGACGTCGGAGCTGGTCGCGCGTCGGCAGGAGGTCTTTCAGCTGTCCTCAGGTAAGTTTTTCATGAGATACATGTTATGCAAACCTGTCGCCACGACCATGTAGCTATGTCGTTCTTGCTCAAAACTATCCCATAATCCATGACAACGTCTTGAAGTATAACAGACAACTATTAACACTCAACCAGACCGTTTTTAAGTTAGTATTTAGGGTGTGTTAACCTAGTTCATGGGTCAATCCAGAAACCTCATTCCTTGAGTCACATGCATATCATGTACAGATTGTTATTATCCTAATCTACTTTGTTTTCTAGGCGAGAAGGACATGTTGCTACTGGGCATCGCCAGTACCTGCACAGACAATAGCAGCAGGCTGTCCACCTGGAAGAAGGGGATTAAGGGGAGAGGGGAGAGGCAGCACCAAAGAAGCCACTACCTCGTCGGTTCTCGGCCAGTCTGCAGGGACACTTTCAAGTTCATGTACGCGTGAGTAGCTTTGATATTCAACTTCTTTGCTCAACTAAGGTCTACCTAGATATCCCTACTATTATTGTACTACTTGAGGTAAATTACAAGATGAACTGTAATGAATCATAACAGAATCTGATCATGGCACTTACCATCACAAATCGTCCATATTAATATTACAATACTTACCTGTACTTGTTGCCTGTGTCCAATAATTATTGGCCTAATGTAACTCTTACCTTGTGACCTTTCCAGCATCAGCCAGAACAAGCTGACGTCCATCATCAAGTGGTACAAGTGCTACGGGGTGGTGACCAGGCAAAAGAAGTCTGGCGGGCGACAGGCGACTGCAAGGATCCTCCAACTGGAGGACATCAGGCGGGTTGTGGACTTCATCAACTCCTATGCCGAGACCAACGCCCTCGTCCTGCCTGGTCGTGTGTCTTCCCACAAACGGGATGACATCCTCCTCCTCCCCTCCTCTTCCACAAAGGCCGACATCTACAGGTTTTACAGCAACGCCATGGAGGAGGCTAACTTCAGGTGTGTGGCTGACTCAACCTTTAGAAACCTGTGGCTCCAACTCCTCCCTCGCATAGTGTGTTCCCGCCCTATGACTGACCTCTGCTGGGAATGCCAGCGCAACAACAGGGATATCTCTGCCTCTAGTAACCTACCTGACATTGTGAAACAGGCCAAGCTGAAAAAGCAACAAGTTCACCTGGAGGTGGTGGCTCGGGAGAGGGGCTTTTATCAGGACATGGTCAAGTCTGCCAAGGCTGCCTACAAGGAAGCAGAGTCCCCTCCCCTTGGCCCCCACCCCCCTTGTTCTTCTGACACGAAGGTCCACATCAGTTTTGATTATGCCCAGCAGGTCCACCTTCCCTCCTTTCCTATGCAGCCTGGCCCATTGTATTTCCTTGTCCCCCGCAAGGTCGGCATTTTCGGTGTCTGTGCCGAGGCCATCCCCCAACAGGTGAACTATTTGATCGACGAAAGCCATTGCGGTAGTAAGGGGTCAAATGCTATTATTTCATACCTGCACCACTATTTTGAAAAGTATTCCCTGGGGGAGAAGGCGGTGGACATGCACTGTGACAACTGTAGTGGTCAGAACAAGAACAAGTTTGTGCTAGCGTATCTTCTCTGGCGGGTCCTGACTGGCCGGCACCAGTCCATTTCCTTAAACTTTTTGATCACAGGGCACACCAAGTTTGCCCCGGACTGGTGCTTTGGTTTGCTTAAACAAAGGTTTCGTCGTGAGCCTGTCTCGAGCCTCTCGGAGATGGAGGCGACTGTGGTGAAGAGTACCCAAGAACGTGTCAACATTGCCCAACTTGTGGGGGACGAGAATGGGAAGGTGTTTGTCGAGTCGTATGACTGGCAATCTTTTTTGACCCCTTTCATCAAGCCACTCAAGGGCATTAAGCAGTATCATCACTTTGTATTCTCTGACCAGAACAAGGGCCACGTCACCTTCCGGCAGTATGCCGACTCGGCCCCCGAGACCTTCAAGATGCTGACTGTCCCCCAGGAAGCTGTCCCCCAGGAAGGCCCTCAGCCCACCAAATCCCCTGGCCTCCCGGCCAAAAGACAGTGGTATCTCTTCAAGAACATTCGGGATTTTTGTACTGAGGACACGAAGGACATCATGTGCCCTAAGCCCTCTGTACCAGAACCAGCACCCGGCCCAGGCCCCCGTGCCGTACCTCCGCCGGAACCAGATGCGGAATCAGAGCCAGAGGCTGGCGAAGGGGATGGGCCAGGCAGGGGCAGGGGCAGGGGCAGGGGCAGAGGCAGAGGTAGAGGTAGAGGCAGAGGCAGAGGCAGGGGCAGAGGCAGAGGCGGGGACAGACTCCAGACACATCATCAGGATCGGAGGGGGAGGAGGAGGAGTTGGTCAGACAGCTGGAGAGGGAATCAAAATCTTCATCTGACTCAGAGGAGGAAGGCCCCCCACCCCCACCTAGGGGCAGGGGCCGTCCTAGTAAACGTGCTAAACGTGGTCGTGGCAGGCCCAGGACCACCTGAGAACTATTAAGAATCCGTTTTGAACATTGTTAACTTATTTTTAGTTGTTAAGACTTTTTCTGATTTTAAGATTTTTACCTCGGTGGCTTTTCACTATTTTAACGACCAAAGACAATCATGAACATTCCAAGAACTTTTATAGACACATTATGGATACCCAGGGTACTTAGGGTCATCACAGAGTCGTTTTTAAGAAGCCAAGATGAGGTATTGTGATCCTTTATGCTTGCCGTTCTAGGTTAAGTTGTTGTTTCAGATCCGGATTTTTGTCACTTTTTGCAGCGCCGGCATGAATAAAAGTTTTGTATATAAACGCATGAATTACTGGTATTTATTAGCTAGAATAGTGTAGAATGACTATGTAAAGTTTCAGGACCAAGGATTGATTACAAGTGTACGTTGCTAGGGCTTTATCGGAGGACCGCGGTAGCGCGCGGTAAGAAAAACTTTCAACTCATTTATCTCTGTTTCTTATACCCGCATAGGCGCGGTTCTTTTTATTCTCGTCGCAACTTATCTCAGGCCCTAGATATCGGACCTAGACATGCTATACCTCGTTTTAAAGCTAAGAATTAGTATTTTCTGATGGTATACCTAACTAAAAATCTTCCCCGTGCGACATCCGACTCACTTCGTCAAAACGGGTCACAATTGTGTTTTCACACTAATCAAATAAAGAAAAGTATGGTGTTTTTTTCCTATTTCTCATGTTGTGTTTTAAGCGAAATTCTGACGTGTAAGAATATTGGGTGAGCTTCCATATTTAACACATTCCAGCATGCTATTATCCTTTAAATTATAGAAAAACTGTGTTTGATGCTATGGCTTGGTTAAGGCCTGGCATCCATCTTGGGCATAATTGCCAACCTATCCACTATAACTGCTGGAAGATCACATTGTACTGTGAAGTGGTTCTGAATAAAAAAGAAGAAACAATTGTCCTTAGAAAGGTGAGAGATACATGGTATCAACTTATTTCATTACATTTTGGACCCTTGTTACTCATTCATTTACAGCATTAAGCTATATAGTGTCATTTCTGGCTGTTCATGGTAAATAAAACAAGCAAAATTGTTTACATTGTTTCATGTTTGAGACATGTTTCTTGAGGTTGTACAACTAATGTGTTAGAAGAAAGGAAAACAGTTGTCAGTATACTGAGCTGGACAATTGTATGAGAAATGTAAGTGTAGGTGAATATTCATTTTTCACTTCTGATCATTTATAGTGGAAAAATCATGACTGTTGACATACTCTTAAAAAGCTGGGCTCATGTGACCAGGTCAGACTGGCCGGTTGGTACTTAATAGTAGGGCCCACCCTCTCTCCAATATTTTGGCATCTGACCTAGTGTAAAGATATAGACAATCTTTGCAAATGTAAGATGTGTTGCAATGTGAATCATAATTGAATTATGATTCACATTGCAACACATCTTGACATTGCATATGGGCGTGGTCAAACTTCTTAATTTCGGGTTTTAACATGTTTTTTTGGTCCATTTATGCATTTATTTCCATATTTTGACTAGTCTATGTGCTAAAACGCATGAAAAACGCATAGAATTGCGAATTGATAAAAAACGACACTCAGGAATCTCCGGCAATAACCGGGGGACCGCTTCCGCCGCCTACAAAAAGCAGGTCGGTGTGGATAAAATGGTGACGGAAACATGGTTTCGGACCTTGTAAAGGTGAATAAAGTGTCTGGTTTTCATGATTTACTGTTCACTTAGATGTCACCTGGTGGGTCATCAGAGAACTGAGAACTGATTGCAATGATATGCATTTGAAGAGCTTGTACATGTTTACAAATGGAATGAATAGATATATGATATCATAATAACTAACGATTTTCTTGTATTTTTTTTTTATTAAATTCTTTATTTGCTTTTCAATTTGCCATTAAGATCTTCCAGCGCAGTGAGGTATATTATAAAGATTAACAGCGATGGGAATCTTAAGTACTATTTGTGATATAATGGAATGTAATTAGAGTGAAAACATGAATGATTCAGTCTGTGATAAACCATTAAAAATAACAAACAGTAAGACATCGAAATTGTTGTGTATGATAACAAAACACTACGGTATTATACTAGTACTTACCATGCCGTCAATTTGAATGATATCAGATCAAATTACTTACATTTTGACAATTTCAGACACTGGGATTAGTCATGTCCTTTCCAAATGTAGATATAAGTGGGATAGCTGACATACAGTCATGTTAGTAGGGTGAATGGCAGAGGTCCTGTCTTTGTCCAAATGTGTGTTTGAGTTTAAATGTAGACATGGTGGACAGTTAAGCCCCATACCCACTAGGTGATTTTCCCATCAACCAGCGATGGGCAACTGGCAGAATCGCTGGTAAAATCGCCACCAATTCAGATCACCTGTCAGTATGTCATATTGAAATATACATATTTTATACGAGTCTGTGCTAGAATCAGCCGACTCTTCTACTAGAATTGGCTGATTTTAGCACCAGTGAATCAGCGGACTCTGGTCAAAATCTCCTAGTGGGTATGGGGCTTTAGGGTTTGGGTAAGGTATTTGTCCAGACATAAATGGAGGTTGAAATAACAAGCTGTTATGTCACAACACGACATGACATGTCATAAAATGGTCCAACATGACAATTTGCTCAGAATGTCTCTCCAATCCACACAATACTACTGCATTTCTGGGCGCCATGGAATTAGTCCTTTATACTGTGATCGTTAGATTGTCAACAGAATAATGTCTTTTTTTCATGATGAAGGCCCTAACGATTCGAAACATGTTGATTTGCTGCTATTAAAGCATCAAACCAGTTTGAAAAAATGCCGTTGGGTTTGTTGTGTTATGACATTTGTGAAATTTATTAATCTCGCCGTGATATAACCTTAGATGTTGCTACGGCGTTAAACCCCAATAACCAACCAACATCTTTATTAATCTTTCTTTTTTACATGAACATAGAGCTCATAGTCTTCAATTTGCACAGTGATATGCATAAGAATTAAAGAGAAGGACCATGCAAAAAGATGCACAACATATTATGCAGGCATGTTAGCACATATAACCTTAGCCCTAGGCCCTATCATGTTATCATGCCATGATAAAGTAATATTAACGATGTCACATGGTTGGGACCATAGTGTAAAATCTGGTGCCCTTGAGGGCCCATGATCTTATGAGTAAAATGAACAACTCCAAAACAGGTCTGTTCTCTTCAGAATCCAAAACCAAACTCCACTTTATTTCCACTTCTGGGGACAGGCAGGTGCAGGCCTGGACTTTGGCCCAGGATTAGTTAGCCCAGAAATAGTTGTACACAAAGGCTGGAGGGCTGAAGGTAATCCCTCATTATCAGGATTATACATTTAGGCCCTAGAGGTTACCAGTGTAACCCAGCACACCTGTCCCTACATGTAACCTTTCCAAATACACACTATACCAACTTATGTATATATGAATATCCAGAGTGACTATCATTCTACATAAAACAAGGTAAAACATACCAATAAATTTCTAATCACTACAGGACAAATACATACACATTTTCCCTCAAAAACGGCTGCATGACTTTACATACCTCCTATAATTCCAAGCTTGTGAGCGTTATTATTAGAATTAATCAACTCACAAGCTCAGAAAAATAAAAATAAAGTCATGGCAGCTTACAACAATTCACCGGTAAATACATAAACTATAATAAGGCAATTAAATGTGTATACCTTATATTTTCCACATCAAATGAGAAGAGTTTCAGTCAAACCTGTTCATGGAGATACTCGACATATATAGAATACTGCTTTCAACTCCAGGGCTCACATATATGAACATTTCTTAAACGTGGTAAAGAAAGGTTATAACAATGATTGCAACTGCATATCAATTAAAAAATTTAATTGCCATGTGAATTGTCAATCCTCTTTTAACAAGCTTACTAGGCAAGACTATACCTTTCTGACTTTAGGCTTAACCATGTACAACTATCAGTAAATAAACAATCGACAGACATGATAACAAGAAGATAGCAACAATGGTCTTCTACATACTGCTCTATACAATTATTAATGGACCAATACATCAAGATATTGTTATTAAAGGGGGAAACATGTCAGAAATGTATAAACTAAATTATGCACCAGGTGAGTTATCAATTAGACCTTAATCAAGCTTACTTACCAACCATGTTCGGTCATTTTCGGTCTTGAGCCTAATTATTTATAACCACAGATACACAAATCGACATACATAAATGCTCATGAATGACTTAACCAAGTTTTGTTACGTAAAAATATAATTCACCATACTTTTCTATCAAACTATAATAGGGGGAAACATGTCAGAAATGTATAAACTAAATTATGCACCAGGTGAGTTATCAATTAGACCTTAATCAAGCTTACTTACCAACCATGTTCGGTCATTTTCGGTCTTGAGCCTAATTATTTATAACCACAGACACACAAATCAATATACATAAATGATCATGAAAGTTTTTAACCCAGTATAGCTTGTTATTAATAGGGGGAAACATGTCAGAAATGTATAAACTAAATTATGCACCAGGTGAGTTATCAATTAGACCTTAATCAAGCTTACTTACCAACCATGTTCGGTCATTTTCGGTCTTGAGCCTAATTATTTATAACCACAGATACACAAATCGACATACATGAATGCTCATGAATGACTTAACCAAGTTTTGTTACGTAAAAATATAATTCACCATACTTTTCTATCAAACTATAATAGGGGGAAACATGTCAGAAATGTATAAACTAAATTATGCACCAGGTGAGTTATCAATTAGACCTTAATCAAGCTTACTTACCAACCATGTTCGGTCATTTTCGGTCTTGAGCCTAATTATTTATAACCACAGACACACAAATCGATATACATAAATGATCATGAAAGTTTTTAACCCAGTATAGCATAGTTACAACCTTCCAAAATACCTCATCAAAATTAATATACAGATACAGAAAAATATGCAGTATAAGGATAACAAATCACTAACTAAATACAAAAAAAACACATTCTTGAACAGATACAAGTGCATTTAGCTGGATTCACTATTTCTCCCCACCACCATGGTTCAAAGGCCAATTACTAATTACAAAGTAATGGACTCTTTGAACCAAACAAAATACCAAGAATCCAGCAAAAATTAACACACACACTTATCCTATAAACTAGTTCCTGGGACCAATATATGAAACAAAAAATGGGGGAGAATCCTTAACTAGCATACTCTTCTACCCTGAATTTGATTAAGCAAGCATACAGTTATGTACGTCCCTCTACTACCATGAGCTAAGTATTCATGTCATGTGAGTTGTAAATCAAACCTTTTGGTAAGCACTTGGCGAGCTGAGTCAGTGCCTTTCAGTCTTAGGTCTAATCATTAACAACCACAAAGACAAAATTATAAAATGATTACAATCATGATAATACATAGTTTAACCGTTCTAGAGTAGGAAGCCCATCTAGCTAACACCCTAGAAAACACACAGTAGGGGAGCCCATCTAGCTAACACCCTAAAATACAACCAGTAGGGGAGCCCACCTAGCTACCACCCTAAAATACAACCAGTAGGGGAGCCCACCTAGCTACCACCCTAAAATACAACCAGTAGTGGAGCCCACCTAGCTACCACCCTAAAATACAACCAGTAGGGGAGCCCATCTAGCTACCACCCTAAAATACAACCAGTAGGGGAGCCCACCTAGCTACCACCCTAAAATACAACCAGTAGGGGAGAGCCCACCTAGCTACCACCCTAAAATACAACCAGTAGGGGAGCCCACCTAGCTACCACCCTAAAATACAACCAGTAGGGGAGCCCATCTAGCTACCACCCTAAAATACAACCAGTAGGGGAGCCCACCTAGCTACCACCCTAAAATACAACCAGTAGGGGAGAGCCCACCTAGCTACCACCCTAAAATACAACCAGTAGGGGAGCCCACCTAGCTACCACCCTAAAATACAACCAGTAGGGGAGCCCACCTAGCTACCACCCTAAAATACAACCAGTAGGGGAGCCCACCTAGCTACCACCCTAATATACAAACTGTAATGAAAAGGGGAGTTCACCTAACTGCAACCCTATAGAATACTCCAGAAGGGAGACTTTGCTCCAACCTTCAAAGTATCAAATAACAAAAGGGGAGTTCACCAACTACAACCCCATCAAACTCCCAGCCTGAAGGTAGCCATTATCTAACCTTCAGAACTAACTACAAAAAGGGGAGTTACCAACTATGACCCTATCCAACTTCTATCTCAACAATGAAGGGGGGTTCACGAACTACAACCCCACAAAATTAAAAAAACTAGCAGTAGCCATAATAGCAGCATAAAATGCTATAGGCCTCACTGTTTAACGAGAAAACATCTGAGTATACCTAATACAAATTGCCCACTCAATTTACAGGTACAGGAGGCGTATCAGGAGGGGATCACTGTATTAATGACATTGCATCAAATTTGACAAAATATGGCGAGAAAGGTTGTGCCAAAAATTTGCAAATGTTTTACAAGGTGTACGCAGACAACTAAGGCATGTGAACATGACTATAATGACATTCATTACTTAACCACATTCTGCTGCCCACAGTTATGTTTATGGGGGCAGGACGCTCTGATGTGCTGTCCATCATACAAGGCCGCTGTCAACCCCCTGAGGCTATAATAATATTATCAATTATTACAATTAACACTTCTTTTAGACATAAAATGGGGTAGGCAGCTTCTATCAGCATACCTTTCGACCCACTTAGCTGAAAGTGTATATTTCCACAATAAAGCAGCGAACATGATAATTAGAACATCATATAACGTACCTTCAGTCATAAATAAATTATGAGAGGCAGCTTTCATCAGCATACCTTATCTACTCAGAACTGAAAATAGACATGATTAAATACAATGCAGAATAATAGTAATTCCAACCATAGGAGCGTACTCAGCCTGTCACCAGTCTCAATAGCTTATGGGAAAATATTCCAACACGTAGGATAAATGGTTTGATTAATCAGAATGGGTTAAGGCAGATATCTCATCGTACACCTTATCTTCCCACACTATCATACCAATTTAACATTTTCAAATACCACCACCTCTATTCATGATAATGGGGAAAATTAGAGAAGGGAGATTTTTACATACACATTAGCCATAAATGGGGGAGGCAGCTTTATGGGGCAGCTTACCTCTAGCCTAAAGTAAATATTTATTATCCACTCTAGGTAATATACATGATAATAAAAGTGCCTTAGAACATGGTATAACGTATGTGTAAATATTCAAGGCAGATATGGACACTGATCATGAAATTCAAATATTGCTTTGCATTGGTAATTGATGAACCTTTTTGTGGAGTTACTTGACAAACGCTATTGTTTTTCTGCTCCAGGCCTAACATTACTATGTACTGCAATAACGTTTTCTCTCTTTCCAAAATAATATTAGAGTATATAGGAGTATTCAGATTGAAAACAAAAAGTACGCCCATTAACTAAAATAAAAGTACACCTATTATCTCCTATCATACCCAAACATAATTTTCCTAAATTTGGAAACTCTATGTCCCTGAGCCATGTATGGGTGAGGCAGCTTGACCAACGTACCTTTCTACCATAAAGCTGAAAAGACAAGTTCTCTCTCCATTATAGAGGATAAACATGCAAACAATGTATGTAGGGGGATGATAACATGTCAAAACTAAGGTACAAGCGTATGTAGACAGTGGAGTATATAACCTTGCTAGAATGCCTTACGTTTGTGGAACCAATTGTTGGATCAGTCAGGGTAGGACAGTTTTACCAACGTGCACCTTATTTTCCCAGATTATCAAACAAATAATACATTTTCACATACACCCAAGCCAGAAATGTGGGGAGGCAGCTCTTATCAGCGTACCTTTTACCCTTTGACTTCAAGGTATACATCTACCCTCCCGCTGAGGAGATCAATATGACAATAAAGTGCATAGTAACATAGCAAATATCAAAGCATTAAAAGTATATGAGCGTAATGTAAAATGTCATAGACTACCTACTGACATAAAATATCAAAAATTTCAATAATGAAAGTCAGTTAGATCTTCCCTAGAACTGTCCCAGTGGGAGGGGCTATGACATGTCCCAGCGTGTCCTCCTGTGATTCAATGAGTGGGACAGTGTATCCATGACATCCCCGCACTATGACCATTGGGCTATGCAAGGTAGGTTTTATAGGCACAGGAGGCATGTTATGTATCTCAAAACCCAACAAATTATTTTTTTGCCCATAAGTTTGAATAATAAGGCATTTTCTCCAACCCTTAGCATCACTAACATTTTAAAAATTTCTTGATCCCCCTATATAGCCTCCTGTACCTTACCTTAGATATTAGAGCTCGTTGTCCTGGAGGAGAGTCAGGTGATTGTACCACAACCAGCCCGTCGTAGCAGCAGCGAACCCATCATTGCGCCTGCCTGTGTGGGCGCCCGGGGCTGTCAGGGCCACGTCCTCTCGACGCCACTGTTGTCCCCACCGCGGCCGTTGTCCCTGACGCGGCCGTCGTCCCCGACACTGCCATCATCCTCTCGACGCTCCAGTCGCTCTCAGCTTGATGTGGGGGCCAGGGGAGGGTCAGGTCGTCGTACCTGCCCCTATAGGCGCTCCCGATGCCGGCACTGTCTCCCTGATCCTCCAGTCATCCTCCCGAGGGCGCTGGTCATCTCTCTAGGCTGCTAGACATGTCTCTAGTCAGCTGGTCATTGTGCACGGCCGTCTCTGCTCTCACACAGCTGTATCTGTTCCTGCAGGGCTACTGGACGTCTCTCCAGGCCGCTGGTCATCTCTCCAGGCTGTTGGACGTCGTGTAGGCCAGGGCTGGGCAAGGTGGTCGTACCTGCCGATCTAAACGCTAGCCAGCCTTGCCTGACGCTAGCCCATGGTCGAGGGTCTTCCAAGACTATAGTCTATGATGTGTGGTCGCCATAAAAGTCTTTATAAACCGCTTCTGACTACTTCTGCAGAATTTGCAAGCCTAGTTCTTTGCAGAACTAGATAGTCTCGTCGTAAGGTTGTCCACTGTAAAATCTGGTGCCCTTGAGGGCCCATGATCTTAAGAGTAAAATGAACAACTCCAAAACAGGTCTGTTCTCTTCAGAATCCAAAACCAAACTCCACTTTATTTCCACTTCTGGGGACAGGCAGGTGCAGGCCTGGACTTTGGCCCAGGATTAGTTAGCCCAGAAATAGTTGTACACAAAGGCTGGAGGGCTGAAGGTAATCCCTCATTATCAGGATTATACATTTAGGCCCTAGAGGTTACCAGTGTAACCCAGCACACCTGTCCCTACATGTAACCTTTCCAAATACACACTATACCAACTTATGTATATATGAATATCCAGAGTGACTATCATTCTACATAAAACAAGGTAAAACATACCAATAAATTTCTAATCACTACAGGACAAATACATACACATTTTCCCTCAAAAACGGCTGCATGACTTTACAATAGGGTTTTAACTCAATTGTGATCCACCCCACAGTGCTGGGACTGACCAAAGGGGTCTGAACAACAGGAATGTGTTGTTATTGGACATAAAATGTCTTAGGTATCTGCCTTTCTCAGACAGTATTATAGCAATATTATAATTCTCCTTACCATGGAAAGCTGATTCAATGCATTTCAGGCACCTGCAGGTTATTATTTTGAACGAGTTTTGTTGTCACAAAAACTGGAGTTTATATTTAGAAAATACAAATATTTGCTTTATTTTCTACTGTAATGAATTAGTTTTCGAGCCAACCTAAAAAATGATAACATAGGATATACAAAATAGAAAATTGTCATGAATAGTTTTTCCTAATGTTAAACAAACAGTAATGGCATGATTAATGGGAATTTCTATGCTTAAACTAAGACTTTTGTCGACATATTTCCCAGTATGCACCTTGATTTAGGCTAGTCTGCAGGTAAAACAAAGGAAATATGCTATCCGTGGTAGGGAGATTTAGGCCAATGCGGCGAGGGCCAAAATTAAACTGGGTTTGTCAAGGAAATTCAATGATAAGTGGCAAATAATCGCAAAATATTATGAGGGTAAGTCATCTAAATTCAGTCTATCCATCTGTCTGTAAAACACATTGCGTTATAACAATACTTTACATTATTTAAAAGATTTCCACCATATCATTTAAATAACATAAGAAGTGGCCCTAAAATTGAGCATTGAGGAATCCCATTTGAAATATGCCCTTTATCAGATCTCATACTTGCTACCTGGGTTACCTGAGACCTATTTGTGAGATATAACTTTCAATCCATATTAGCGCTGATGTTGTTATTTCAATAATTTTTTTATTTTTCTATTAATATTAGATGACTAACAGTATCAACAGCTTTTTTAAAACCAACAACTAAGGCAACAGTATCTTGTCTTTTATTCCTATTTACTTAAATATTTGTAGTATATTTAAATAACTATCATTTCAATAGTAGAGTGTTGTGGACCAAATCCATTTTGGAAAGTATGTCATTAGTTAGGTGTACAAAAAGCTGGCTGTGAATAATTCTCTGGATTGTTTCTATCATTTTTTTTCAGGGAAATGCTTGTTTCCAGAAAACTGTTTATAATATTCAGTAGTTGTTGTCCAAGAATTTCAAAAGCCATTTTTGAGAACTTTACTGGCAAGTCAAGAATTCCGGTTGTCAGCACATTAACATAACAAGTATATATGCCTTTCATGTTTAAGAATTGTTACCTACATTCACCTACAATGATCAGAGCGTGCCACAAGTTATTTAGGGAATTATATGGAGAACGAAGCTTACAACCTGTCAATGATTGTGCCAAAGCCAAGGCCCCAACACAAATTATACATGGAGCTCCCACACCCAGAGCACTACCTGTCATCAAGTGGCGGCAAACTGTCTGTATTATACCCGGTGCTAAGGGTGCCTGCATAGGGAATCTGAGGTACTCATTAAAATATCAAGCCCAGAACATAACAAGTAGTAACAACCAGTGGCATTAAGATCAACAAATAACAATTGTTATTGTAACAACCATAAATGATTAACAATCATTATTGTAACAAACATAGTAAAATTGTCACTTGGCGACGACAGCTGACAAACGATGGCTGAGCCAAACATAGACTGACATCATGGCCGAGTGACGTCACAGACTCCCCAGTGACGTTGCCAGGGTGATACATGTCCTGCGACTCATATGCGACTCATGGCCACATATCAACCCTGGAACATAACAAATAGTAGCAACCAGTATCATTTAGTGACAATTTATTGGAAACACACACCACCCAAAGAGCAACTTGCTAACAAAACCTAGCAACTTCCCTATCTGCATTTTACTCTCCATAGGCAGAACTAAGCACCGGTATACGCAGTCTGATTTCTACATGCGGCTTACTTTAACTTGAGCTACTGGACAACCTAACAACAACTTAAAAGTAACACCACCGCGTCTCAGTGAGTGTGAAGCAAAGTTATCAAGGATCCCCGCCATGGAAATAAGATATTTAAAACATTTCGCAGATTTGCTGTAGGTGAGGGAAAGCACCTCTGGCAAAGAAAACACAGCAGCTTGTTTTAGGGCGCTTAAACTTCCTCAATATGAATTTCAACCACCGGACTGCACAAATCCTTCTGATTTGTTGGTATGCAGTACTACAGAGTTCTCTGGCCCCATAGTTTTAGAGGATATAACATTAACGGTACACAGTGAATCTGAAAACTGTACATCTTCTCTCAGGAATGGATGTCCCTAAACTGCAAAAAGTGAAACTGCACCTACAAGGAGTTCTAATTCTAAACTATGGTCCACAAATGCCATAATGGCTGGCTAACAGGTAATAGGGTCCTTCCCAAAGGAGATGTCCCCTTTAGCCCTGCTGATACCCTTCAGGGGTGCATTCCAAAGTGACATATACATATAGAAATTGGTCGTATCATGAGTCGGATCTGAGATACTACAAATTTACGATGGTTTGGTTCCAAACTACATATCAAAGGGGTCGTATTATGTAATCTGTTGGACCCCCTTCAGTATAATTCAATAATAAACTGTTGCAAGGTGAAGGTGGTCTAGTCATAAAATGATCGTAGACAGTCCAATTTCAGTCAAATTGTACGATGACATTTTCAGTGGTTGTAGATAATCTGATAGCAACAATATAAATATCAAAAACCATAGTAAAATCTAAACTGAAATGACTAATATGACTATAGTATATTTGATTATCTGAAACAAATGAAAGATCTAATGAAGATGAAGAAATTCTTGTATTAAAACAGCATTATATAAAAAAAAGTTCCTCTAAAATCAATGTTTTTCCCAAAGCGTTCCATCGTACTACTTGGGCACAGCAGCATTCCATTGGCACCAAGGTTGGCGTCAGCAATTACAGAGGCTTGAATGAGCCATTGACTCTTAGGTAATACCTCTAGTACGTTGTTAGCGCATACATATCTGTTCTGCTTGAGTACCCTCGATTCATTTTTTCAAATCACTCTCATCAAAATACATGTTTTTTGTAGGTATACAAAGCAATTTTTGTCAAGTAATTGTTATCATAAACTTTTGTGTCCAATGTTAATCTTAATCAAATACATTTAAACTTTTTTCACCTTTCCATTATTTTCAATACCATATGGGGGGTGGTATGTCCCTCATGAAATACTTGTCAAGCACAAGTAGATTACAACAGAGGTGGTACGACAAGGACCCCCTCTGTAACTATTCACCTTGCAATGTCCGTGTGTAAATGGTTCTAGCCCTAAGCAAAGGTGGTGAAAAATCACTTATTGGTAAAATGTACAAATGGATGAGTAACTGAGGCTCTTGGCTAGATAAGAAACAAAGTTACAAGCTTGGTTAATGCCACAAGGCAAGGGCTCCCGATCGTAAATTTCATAAGTTTTTAAGTAACAACTCCATTGGCTCTCTCTTGATCTTCTGGTTGTATCCGAGACGGAGTTCATTCTATACAATTGTTCCTTTCTTTCCAAGTCTGCATTGCTGAACACTTTAATTTGTAAGCAGAAGATTTAAATATTGCATAAGTTGCTTGTAGCTAAATCCCTACGATGGAATCACATATACAATCATACAGAAGCAGAATAAAGTATCCGCTATCACATTTGATTTCATATTAATGTATCTGGGAATCAAGTTGATATTAAAAATTACACATAACCAAAACAATTTTCAAATCCACTGATTACAAGTTTCATTCTTGCTGCCCCCGTTAATTAACATATACATGATTTGAGTGTTGTCAGTAAAGATTGAGACTGAACAGTTTCTGAACCTATTTGCCCACCACAATGGGCCATAACTCTAACACATTTATGTTGGTATTATCAAAATACTCTACTAACGGCTTAGAGGCAAAATGGTTACAGTCAGAGACTATGTATACAAAATTGTTATTGTACCTGCCACCCAGTCTGAGTCTAAGTAAACACCAATGCCTTTCAACAAAGCTTCCGATACCATAGGCAACTCAAAGTGACGCTCTAACATTTTCACAGAGCCATTGTAATGTTTACTGAAGTTTCTCCACCACTTGAGGTCCAACTTTTTATATTCAGTAATCTGAATATGTCTCAATTTTGTATTTATCAACTCTTTATAGAGCTGGTAAATTTATTTACATAAACTTTTACCTCCAGGGATGATCTGAGCATGATGAGATAACATACCATGTAGGGATTCTAATTCCCTCTTTGAGATCCTCTTTCTCAGAATAAATTCATCAAACATTTATGATAATTTTCTGAGTTTGCCCTCTGGTAAATGGAGCTCCATCCTCTCAGCATTTACAACAATATCCAGGAATATTACCACCTTAGACGGATTACAATGTTCTTGTACACAATATTAAACCCTAAATTGCAAAGTACACTGACCATGAGGTCCCCAGCTCTGATACAGCCATCGTAACTATTCAATATCAGAATGAAATTATCTAGATGATTCACAATGCGAAGGCCAAACACATCCGTTAATGAATTGTAAATGAAGTTTGTAAAGGGAGTTGAAATATTTTGACCCTATGTACCCTAAGACCAAAACACAAATGGTTATGCAAGAAACATCTTTTTTCGTCCTCCCAGACCCAGCTAAATCCTTAGTAGATCCTTTATTATATGTATAGTTTGAAAACTGACTGAAATGGTTTAAAACAAATGTCTCACATACGTGACAATGTTATGGGACATTAAATGCATTAGATTTAATTAAAGCAATGTGATTGTAGTAAATTACAAGAATGGACGGCAACTCAAAGGCACTTGGTTACATAATAATTGTATAATTAGTTTAATACTACTAAGAGTAGAATAATTGTATGTTTACATTCCTAAATGTTCAATTTTACAATTGTTATATTTGAAGAAATTTTCATTGTAAGCCCACTGGTGCGCCAACAAAAAAAGGGAACTCAGAGTGTTGGCCAGTATAATAAAATGTTAATAAAAAATAAATGCTCCTCTGGGATCAGTACTGACTGCTAGGCTACCTTTATATTAACAATTGACATAAATTCCCCTTGATTTAACATCTTCACTACAGTCGAAGCAACCTTGAAGTAGAACTCACTAAGCAAAGAGTCACAGTGATAGTTCACAGATGCTCCAACTGGTCTAATACAGCCAGCGATACAATGTATCCCATGATTTCCCATACCAAACTGTTTCCCTTTTAATCTTTGAAACTGGCAAAGTAATTGAGCTATAATTTGTATGTTCATAAGAGTTGGGGACAGAATCAACTATCAGGAAGCCATCAGTTGCTCCCCATAACAGCGGCCAGTTGGTATGTGCATTATTACCATCTAAAATAACTCGCAAAATGGCAAGGTCTAGGCTTGCTCCTTACATTCCCTATAAAGAAACTACAGTCACACACACCATTGAAACAATACCTTGAGATTGTAATTTCTGTACCTAGTGGGGATACTAAAGAACAAACAACTTCCAATGTAGTGATCTCTTTCAAGAGAGCTTGTGGACATTGAACTATAGAGAGTTAATTATCCGTTTATGTTAGGTATGCTTAATTATCTGCGTTCGTTTATGGTTAATAGCTAGCTCCTATCGCAGTCTCCACCTCGTACGACTGCTGTCGTCCAATACATAATCATAGTTCCACATCATGTAAGACGTAACACTCGCATGAAAGGATGTTCTTTATTTTTTCTCAATTGATAATGAACAGCTCCAAGGATGGAATCCCCTCAAACACAATCAGTCAATGCTCCTGCCTTTCTATACAGTCTAACAGCTTCTATTCCAAATCCAGGATTCAGCTTCTAAGATACAACCTTTCCAGGATGGTTACTCACAACAATGTTCAGCTTAACTCTGACTGAGCTCGGGCATTACGCACCCCTTTAGTATGGTACGTCATACCTAGACTCCTCCCTAACTCCTAAACATTGACAAGGAGTTACAGCTAAAGTGTGTGCTGATGTAAACATGACGCTAACCTAATAGAGCATGGATTGGCCATCCGCGTCAGTACATCATCTTGGAAACAAGCGTTACTTCTCAGTGTTCGCTGTTGAATGTTATTAGAACTGACAAGTAGGTGTGGAAAGGCCAATGGAAGTAGATAAGTCTAGTATAGGAGAGGTTTCAGGATTCCCTGTAATAAGACCGAATGGCTGGTGTAGCCTTCCTCCATACAAGGTGTTGTGTTGATCCCCTGATAGACTGCGGTACATCCATAATGCCTGTTCACAAATGATTTTTTCAGGCTTATTTTTGACATTGTTACACTCAGTAAAAGAACCACGGATATCCACATTACCTCCACCTATAGACAATACTCAGGGGTGGATACGGTATTTTGAAAAGGGGGGTCCATATATAGGGTAAGTACTAAAATGATATTCATTCATGAACATGGGTGCAACATTTTTTCTCTTTGGCAAGTTTGAGTCCCCACCAAAAGGGGGGGCAGGTCAGGATCTCCTGCCCCTCCTAGATCCACCCCTGATAAATCTGTTCCTACAGGAGGGTATACACTCATAAGTGGAATATCTTATATATCATCACACACAATAGGGGCAGAGTTTGGCTCAAACTGTGGCCTCTGGAGAAGAAAAATCTACTTTTGGTGTTTCTTTTTATCCAGGGTTCAGCAGTCCTTCCTCGGGTGGCCCCACTCCTCACAAGCGATACACTTGTGAGAGTGCCCACATAATTAATTTTGTTGGTGCAACCACCATTGTTGCATAGACTTTGTGCAGAAAGGGTCATGTGATCTGACTTTGCTGATCAGGGTCTAACTGGGCTTACTAAATAGCCACTACCCATTACATCACATTCTCCATCCATATATGTGACCCGTTTTGACGAAGTGAGTCGGATGTCGCACGGGGAAGATTTTTAGTTAGGTATACCATCAGAAAATACTAATTCTTAGCTTTAAAATGAGGTATAGCATGTCTAGGTCCGATATCTAGGGCCTGAGATAAGTTGCGACGAGAATAAAAAGAACCGCGCCTATGCGGGTATAAGAAACAGAGATAAATGAGTTGAAAGTTTTTCTTACCGCGCGCTACCGCGGTCCTCCGATAAAGCCCTAGCAACGTACACTTGTAATCAATCCTTGGTCCTGAAACTTTACATAGTCATTCTACACTATTCTAGCTAATAAATACCAGTAATTCATGCGTTTATATACAAAACTTTTATTCATGCCGGCGCTGCAAAAAGTGACAAAAATCCGGATCTGAAACAACAACTTAACCTAGAACGGCAAGCATAAAGGATCACAATACCTCATCTTGGCTTCTTAAAAACGACTCTGTGATGACCCTAAGTACCCTGGGTATCCATAATGTGTCTATAAAAGTTCTTGGAATGTTCATGATTGTCTTTGGTCGTTAAAATAGTGAAAAGCCACCGAGGTAAAAATCTTAAAATCAGAAAAAGTCTTAACAACTAAAAATAAGTTAACAATGTTCAAAACGGATTCTTAATAGTTCTCAGGTGGTCCTGGGCCTGCCACGACCACGTTTAGCACGTTTACTAGGACGGCCCCTGCCCCTAGGTGGGGGTGGGGGGCCTTCCTCCTCTGAGTCAGATGAAGATTTTGATTCCCTCTCCAGCTGTCTGACCAACTCCTCCTCCTCCCCCTCCGATCCTGATGATGTGTCTGGAGTCTGTCCTCTGCCTCTGCCTCTGCCCCTGCCTCTGCCTCTGCCTCTACCTCTACCTCTGCCTCTGCCCCTGCCCCTGCCCCTGCCCCTGCCTGGCCCATCCCCTTCGCCAGCCTCTGGCTCTGATTCCGCATCTGGTTCCGGCGGAGGTACGGCACGGTGGCCTGGGCCGGGTGCTGGTTCTGGTACAGAGGGCTTAGGGCACATGATGTCCTTCGTGTCCTCAGTACAAAAATCCCGAATGTTCTTGAAGAGATACCACTGTCTTTTGGCCGGGAGGCCAGGGGATTTGGTGGGCTGAGGGCCTTCCTGGGGGACAGCTTCCTGGGGGACAGTCAGCATCTTGAAGGTCTCGGGGGCCGAGTCGGCATACTGCCGGAAGGTGACGTGGCCCTTGTTCTGGTCAGAGAATACAAAGTGATGATACTGCTTAATGCCCTTGAGTGGCTTGATGAAAGGGGTCAAAAAAGATTGCCAGTCATACGACTCGACAAACACCTTCCCATTCTCGTCCCCCACAAGTTGGGCAATGTTGACACGTTCTTGGGTACTCTTCACCACAGTCGCCTCCATCTCCGAGAGGCTCGAGACAGGCTCACGACGAAACCTTTGTTTAAGCAAACCAAAGCACCAGTCCGGGGCAAACTTGGTGTGCCCTGTGATCAAAAAGTTTAAGGAAATGGACTGGTGCCGGCCAGTCAGGACCCGCCAGAGAAGATACGCTAGCACAAACTTGTTCTTGTTCTGACCACTACAGTTGTCACAGTGCATGGCCACCGCCTTCTCCCCCAGGGAATACTTTTCAAAATAGTGGTGCAGGTATGAAATAACAGCATTTGACCCCTTACTACCGCAATGGCTTTCGTCGATCAAATAGTTCACCTGTTGGGGGATGGCCTCGGCACAGACACCGAAAATGCCGACCTTGCGGGGGACAAGGAAATACAATGGGCCAGGCTGCATAGGAAAGGAGGGAAGGTGGACCTGCTGGGCATAATCAAAACTGATGTGGACCTTCGTGTCAGAAGAACAAGGGGGGTGGGGGCCAAGGGGAGGGGACTCTGCTTCCTTGTAGGCAGCCTTGGCAGACTTGACCATGTCCTGATAAAAGCCCCTCTCCCGAGCCACCACCTCCAGGTGAACTTGTTGCTTTTTCAGCTTGGCCTGTTTCACAATGTCAGGTAGGTTACTAGAGGCAGAGATATCCCTGTTGTTGCGCTGGCATTCCCAGCAGAGGTCAGTCATAGGGCGGGAACACACTATGCGAGGGAGGAGTTGGAGCCACAGGTTTCTAA
Source organism: Lepidonotus clava (assembly GCA_936440205.1). NCBI lineage: Eukaryota > Metazoa > Annelida > Polychaeta > Phyllodocida > Polynoidae > Lepidonotus > Lepidonotus clava. Next base: position 51,406,973 of record OW387137.1, read on the forward strand.
AGGTTGAGTCAGCCACACACCTGAAGTTAGCCTCCTCCATGGCGTTGCTGTAAAACCTGTAGATGTCGGCCTTTGTGGAAGAGGAGGGGAGGAGGAGGATGTCATCCCGTTTGTGGGAAGACACACGACCAGGCAGGACGAGGGCGTTGGTCTCGGCATAGGAGTTGATGAAGTCCACAACCCGCCTGATGTCCTCCAGTTGGAGGATCCTTGCAGTCGCCTGTCGCCCGCCGGACTTCTTTTGCCTGGTCACCACCCCGTAGCACTTGTACCACTTGATGATGGACGTCAGCTTGTTCTGGCTGATGCTGGAAAGGTCACAAGGTAAGAGTTACATTAGGCCAATAATTATTGGACACAGGCAACAAGTACAGGTAAGTATTGTAATATTAATATGGACGATTTGTGATGGTAAGTGCCATGATCAGATTCTGTTATGATTCATTACAGTTCATCTTGTAATTTACCTCAAGTAGTACAATAATAGTAGGGATATCTAGGTAGACCTTAGTTGAGCAAAGAAGTTGAATATCAAAGCTACTCACGCGTACATGAACTTGAAAGTGTCCCTGCAGACTGGCCGAGAACCGACGAGGTAGTGGCTTCTTTGGTGCTGCCTCTCCCCTCTCCCCTTAATCCCCTTCTTCCAGGTGGACAGCCTGCTGCTATTGTCTGTGCAGGTACTGGCGATGCCCAGTAGCAACATGTCCTTCTCGCCTAGAAAACAAAGTAGATTAGGATAATAACAATCTGTACATGATATGCATGTGACTCAAGGAATGATGTTTCTGGATCAACCCATGAACTAGGTTAACACACCCTAAATACTAACTTAAAAACGGTCTGGTTGAGTGTTAATAGTTGTCTGTTATACTTCAAGACGTTGTCATGGATTATGGGATAGTTTTGAGCAAGAACGACATAGCTACATGGTCGTGGCGACAGGTTTGCATAACATGTATCTCATGAAAAACTTACCTGAGGACAGCTGAAAGACCTCCTGCCGACGCGCGACCAGCTCCGACGTCGTGAACTGTTTACTGCACTCCTTGTCTTTGTAGTGCTTGCAGGAACATCTAAAGACAACAACATACATGATATTAGACTTAGTTCACCTTCCTGAGGGCCACAATGGCATGAGACATGATTGATAACCGTTACAGGCCGGCCGGATCAGCTGACGCCATTAAGTATGTCACCGGACTACCCCGGCGGATCATCCCTGTTTATGGCATGAAATCAACTTTGAAACTTGATAAAAACTAGTTAGGCAGTTAGAATACATACTAGGGCACAATCGTAGGCAGTTTCATCAACATTGAAAGGGATTTAGGCACTTTGCGTACTTGTTTCAGAGATAGGGCAACCGACCGCATGTCGGCCATTATAAAGTTTTTCAAAACTCACATGAAGCGTTCGCAGTCGTCCCACTCCGCCTGTAGAAGGTCGTCCGTGGGGTTAGGGATGACTAGTGGCTCATCCTCATCGTCCTCAGCATCCTCCGGTTCCCCTAGATCCTCCTGAACATCTTCTTCTTCCTCGGGGGGATCGTCTTGCCCCTCCTCCCCGTCGGCGAAGAGAAAGTACTCGTCGACCAAAGTCCGCCATTGCTGTGCCTCGGCTACACCACGTAAATTTGCCCGATTTATCGTATTCAGGGCATCCGCGACAGCCTCCTCGCGATCCATGTCCTTCCCGACGATGTTGGGAGGTAATCCACATCAAAATCCAGCAGTGATCCAGGATTAAAACAGCTAAATCCGTCGGAGAAGTGATGTCGCACGTCCGTCCTGCTCGCCATGCGTCCCTTTAAATTTCCACAACAACTGAAACCGGAAGGCACGCGAGGCCTCTCAGCCAATCAGCGCGCCGCATTCCGCACACGTGACCTCCTTGACGACGATTGTTTACGGGACGACGATCGGGGAAACACGTTCTGATTGGTCCTTGCCGGCGCGAATTCAAAATCCGAGGCTGTCATTGGCCAGTTCACTTCGCGCCCTTTCAGCAGGTACCCGGAACATGGGGCTGGGATGGGATCCAGACCGACAGGCAAGCCGCGAAGTTAGGGGAAAATGGCGTGAATCGAGGGTCTTTTGTTTCAGATCACTGAGGCGTTGCGCGTCTTTGGGGCCTATTTAGAGGGACTAAGAGATGGCTTTGGGACCTAAAATTTTTTTTGGGAAGACTTCTGATATAGGAGATATGAATAAAAGAAAAAACCCATTTTCGATAAAAAATGCGAAATGCGACTTCAGAGCCCCATATCTCAGTTCGACTTTCTGCGACATCCGACTCATTTCGCCAAAACGGGTCACATATGTGCGAGGGGCTTAACACATGCGTACCATACTCATGCTGGTCCGCGGTCAGCTGGGGTAGAACTGGGTCACCCCTTCTCCTAGGCCCCTTAGTACATGGGGGGGGACAAAAGAATTTAGCGGGTTCTAAAACCTGTAGAAGAGAGGGGAGGGTGGGTAGGGAGTTGGTGTGGTGTCGGGACAACCTGGTAGGAAGGTGGAGATGGTGGAGTGTAGTGAGAAAGGGAGGTAGCCCTGAAAAATGAGTATGAATTAATGTCACACAATTTAACAAATTTCATCTCATCTGAAAATTAAGGCACACATGATGAAATACTGGACAAAAGTCATTGTGCATATAAAATATTAGAGAAAGTTCTTTTATGTGAGATATATTTTGTTTCATGAATGAGAATTTAGATGGAAGATGAAAGTCACCAGATGAGAAAGAAAATTATAAAAGGCATTATAAAGAATATTCAAAATTATATGAACTTGAAAATGGCAGATGCTGCTGGTAGGTGATATACCTGTACAACCATTGCCGACGGGAGGCATCTCCCAGTGCTGCCTGGGTAAAAATCAATAATCGGGATATATTGGGCTGAGCCGGCAGGCGAAGCGAGAGAACACTACCTGTTTGGATCGATACGAATCTATAGGATTCGGGGTTTGGTTTTAGCCATGTACGCAGACATCAGGTGACTTGGACAGGAGTTTACCATTGTACTGCTAAGACAAGCGGACTCTAAGGACGAAGCTAGCCTTGGGCAGTATTGAACGAGAGCCGGATACTTGGGCCATAACACACCAGCCACTGTATGCCTTTGGAATAAACACCAATAAACTTCCTCTTAGCTAAGTGGGATTCGTGTTGTGGATATGAACGCCCATGTTACAGATGTAGTCTATCACTTGACTAGCGACACTAACAGAGACTATACTCAACAGTCTGAGTAACTATTGACTGTAGTTTCCCCATATCAAGAAGTAACACCCATAATAAACCACTAGGGTTCAATATGAGTAAAAGTACAAGTAGGCCTATTCACACAGGATAATAAAAAACAGCTTCACAAAAAAACTAAAACGGCAAAAGAATAAAAAATAAAACGGAATCAATGCAGGGAATTTTGTATAGGACGAGGAGTTGGCAAGAATGGGATATACAAACGGGGGTCCCCTGAAAAATAAGTTAACGTTAATGGCCTGGAATTTGAAGTAAAAGCATATCAAAAAAGAATAGCAGCGAGTTAGAGGAGTTGTATCCAGTGGATCTGCGAACATTAAGTCTCATGTATCAGCAGCTTCAACACAGGAGTCACTGAAACTAAAGAAAATCACATATCAAGAAATATACAACAAAAAGGAATGATGGTTCAGATCATCTAGCCTCATAGATGACGTCCTTCCTTCTTGGTGTACCCAGGCTGAATGATCAGCCTTGCTTGACAAATCTTTATATAACCTCCCCTCATGGTTTTATGACACCTCTCCCTACACAAGGCCTTACACACGGCTCTATGCACGGCCCTACACACGTCCCTATAGCTAAACACAGCCGGCCTCAGATCTTTCATTGCCCCATGTATTAGATAAGACAGGGACTGGGGTGATGGTTCTATAACAATTATTGCTCCTCGGCTTCACCTCAGGGCGAATAATTGTCATAGAATCCTCACCCCAGTCCCTATCCTATACCAGGCCCCCTACCTGTCTCCCTCCCTGGCCCTGCTCCCCTCCTCCAGGTGGCCCTTTGTCATAAACCCCCGGTGGTAGGATTTAGGGTGAAGACAGGGAGAGAGGAGGTCATTTCGGTGGGAAATCACTGGTCCATGATATTTCTAGTATTCAGAATTTCCTATTAAGACTCCCACACAAAAGTAAGTCTTTGAGAGAAATATCCTTTTTAAAAAGAAACCATATGTGCTATTCATTCTGTTTGTTTCAAAATGTGATTAATGCAGTAAATGTTTGAATATATGAACAAGTACAACAAAAAATCATATCTTGGGAAGTTAAACGCTAGTTGTTTGTTATGTAGTTACTTGTTAATTGAGGAACTGTTCTTGTGATGTTCAATAAGATTGCCTTATATCACTCCTTCTGTTTATGCTAGTCAAGTGGCAGATGCGTTCACGAAATGGGCGTTCATATCCACAACATGAACAACGCTTGGCTGAAAGTCAGGTTTTATTCATGGATCACATCAATGCGTACAATGGCCAGTGTGATGATGGTTTAAGATTCCTAGGTTCACAATTCCAATTGATAAAGAGTAAGCTTTCTCCTGAGAGTCTGCTTGATCCCACATGCAATCCGCAACACAATAGTCCTTTCAACAGTCACCAGATATTCGGCTACATGTAGCTATTCAAACCCCTCGAATCCTTAAGACTCATATTGTCCAAACACTAAATAGTGTTCTCCGCCGTACCCATAGGTTCTACCCAATATATAGCAGTCTGGTATTGATTTTCCCCGTGCATTGATGCTTGCTGGGAGATGCGCCTTGTCTGCTATTGCTCAACAGGTATATTTACACCTACCAGTGGCCCATGCTGTATTTACACTATACAGTGTGGTAATTCATAAAATTTTGAATACTTTCTGATATTCCTGCTATAAAACTGGTGACATTACTTCATTCTGTTTCTATACAATTGGTTATATGTGCAAAGTATTTTACTATCTACCTTTGTGCAAAGTGTTGTGACTATTCTTAATAATGTTTGTTATATATATATGTATATATCACTAAAATGAGTAGGAGGTGAATACAGTTTAACTTGAAAATTAACTCAAAATTGCAAAGAGTATTGGGTTTATCCTATAAAATGTAGAAATAATTGGAAGTATACCAAATACAATATAATCAATTGGTTTCAACATTATGGTAAGACACACATACAATAAACATTTATCACTCCAATCCATCTACCAATATTTCAATACATTTTGCTACTTAGTGTCATTTTGTGATGTAGTGTCTTTGCCATATAGAGTCATTTTGTGACTTTCCAGATTTCGTGATTTAGCGTTTTTGCCATTCAAAGTTTTTTTGTGTGACATCGTTTCTTGATGTGGTGCTAAGTCACAAAATCTTTTGCGACTTAGTGTCTTAACAGACCTCCCTCCCATACCCTATTCAAAATTTTCCATGGCGGGGTTTGGCTCTTATATACATCTATTATCTTATACTACAAATAAAATCTTCTTAATACTATCATATTATATTAATAAATACTACTATCCCAATTCCTGCCTCTTCATTGACTCCTATATCTTAACGAGGGGGATAGTTAATGGTACTATAATGTCTGTAGTGGACATTGTAGATCATTGACTCCCCCTGGTGGATCCTTTACTAGTAACAGCCCACCCATACCTGATCCCTGCCCCCGCCTGGTGCCAGTCACAGGCACACATACCTATATAAAAAACCCGGCCCTGGTTTACTTAAATGATAACGATGACAACGGTTTGGGCAGACCCAGTTTTGATTGGCTGGTTATTTCTTTTCTTCAGGACTCTATCATGGGATAATATAGTTAGCCAGCTTTATTAGTGTATCAATCCAGCAGGAGGTGCCACATGTCTCAACTGGCCTGCCACCTGTAGAAGACATTCTCAGGGACACAGTGACCAGGTGCAGGCAGTATCAGACCCTCTTCTGGCACCGGACAGGACGGATTGAAAAAATGTTTGCTTTGAACATGGTACTAGCGGTCTGCTCCAAGTGTCTTAGGAAGCACTTCCCTCCTGTGGGCACAAAATGTGAGTACTTTAAAGTGGCCTTAGCCAAATATGCATATTTAGCAGCCCCGTCATCAGACTATCTGTTACATTTGTCAGAATTGGGAGAATTAGAAATTGACTGGGTCGAATCAAACATGAAGGGAGTCATTTGCCCAAGACCAGGTCATACTGAATTAGACTCTGCCTTGTTAAAAGAGGTTCTAGAAGAAAATGTAACAAACCGTCGGTTGTTAGAGGAAAGTCAAGCACAAATGCACAAGTTATCAACACAGGTAGCTGAATTAACTTTATCTTGCCAAAATAACAATGGCGCTGGTTTAACCGGGCCCAATTATACAGTGGCGGGTAATGTGGACACTTGTGCTCTGCCGACTGCAACTACTACCCCTATAATCTCAACAGTCTCAAGTGGTTTTGGGAATATCAACACGGTGGCTTGTACTGCCACCACGTTTTCAACAAAACATTCTGTTCCAAATTTGGGCCCATTTCAGAATTATCCCGGTATGCCTTTGGGTGTTGGACATTGGCCTCAGAACTACCAAGGGCATAATATATATCCAGTCCAGAATGTTGTGACAGTTTCTCACACTTCCACAGTTGGGCAATTCCTGTCCGGGAATAACTCTTCGACGTCAGCTTCTGTGGGCAACACCCTCCAGACAGGGACTTGTGTGGGCTTCAATCCTCATGGGGCTGTGTATGGTGTGGGCCGAAACAAGGCTTACATGGCCCCCCAGATGCCACCTCATCCACCTCAGACGCCATTTCTTCCACCGTGCTTGATTGCTGGTGGGAGTCAGCAGTTCACCACTACTCTACCCTACCGTGCAGAGCCTGACCTCAAGTGCCCGGGCACCAAACAAACACCTTCAACTGGGGGTATAGACCCCTAAAATCAACAGGGTGACATGTCCATTTATTAAGTTTGACAGGGCAACATGGCCATTTATTAAGTTTGACAGGGCGACATGGCTGTCTTTGAAATGCGACAGGCGACATGGCAATTAAGTGACAAATGACATGGCCCTATTCTTAAATTCAACAAGAGACAGAGGCCTAAAAAAGATAACGACATGGGACATGGCTGTTTCTTAAATTAGACATGTGACATGGGTCAAAAAGGAGATATAATGACATGTGACATGGCTAGTTTTTAAATTTGACATGCAACGTCGGACCCCCCCCCATCCATACCCCCTCAACTGGGAAACGTAAGCTGACAATTTATGACCTTGATATACACATGCGATACACTCAGTCAACTTCTGTGACCATTGAAGATGTAATGGGAGCTAACTTGTCTCTTCTTGAATGCATGCTTAGGCAGGGTGTAGATTGTACTGGTATGATAAAACACGTCAGGTTTCTAGTAGAAAAATGCAAACTATACAATTCCCAAGCGTTAGTAGGCTATGACTTAGAAATGAGAGAACAAGCTGAAGTCTTTGGCCCATCTGTTTTCTGTTACAGAGATCATGAGTTAACTCATAGATGGTTGGGGGTCGATGCCCTACGTCAAGTAGCACCACCAACGACCAAGAAACAAACCGAATCAAACCATAGAATCTCAGGTATGGGTTGGTTGTGGAACGATGGTAAGGCATGTAAGAACAACCCGTGCAAATACAAGCATGCTTGCAGTCATTGTCAGGGGGATCACAAAGTTGTTGTACTAACAAAAGTTGCGGGTGCCTCGGAACCCACCATATTCCAGCGGCCTGCTGCAAAGGGGGCCGTCTGTCCTAATCCACTAGGTTGCATGGTCATACCCATGATTTGCTATGCAACCAAAATATTCATCGTTCATATGGTCTCATGAAATGTACCCAATTGATGCATTTTAAGTTTTTGTGGTATTACATGAAATCTATCAAATCTATTTTACTGTTTTCGTAATATTTGCATTTCTAAATGCTTTACCTTTATCAGAGACCCAACGTTTGCCTGTATTATCTCCAAATTTAGATAATTATAATGAAGAGTATGTTTTTTTCTGTAATTATTGTGGGAGGTACTTTTTCTGTAATAGTGTCTCTAAGCACTACTCCAAGATTTATCAGATACAACTGAAAAATATTTCACCTACTTGTAACGTGTGCTGATGGATAAGTATTTTTTCCAAAACAATTGATATTTCAACATATTTTGTTATTCTTGTGTATTGTATGCTGCTGGCATTGAAGGTGGGAGCTGTCATTGATTGATGGCTTCTATATAACAGTTCTATGAATGTAATTTTGAAATGAGTAATTATTCTTTTATGATATTGTACCATGTATGCAGGTATACATATTTTGATTTTAAATGTAAATGCTTTGTACGAATTGTTCATCAAATCTTTTGGTGTTTAAGGCTTTGTCATTGATAGTGGGGGCTGTCATTGACAGTGGAGGAATTCAATGTCAAATATATTCATAGATGTGATTAATTGTTGAACGATATGCTATCATGTATCTATTCCTACCCAAGCATACATGTTTTACCTTGAAATAAAGTAATTTAGACAGTACAACAGAAAAATGAAATATTCTGGGCTGAGTACACTATTTTCGGGCCCTATTTATGCCCCGATTAGGCCTATTTTGTCAGAATTAACCAAATGTATAGGTCTCCTACCTAAAATTTCCTTTTAATCTTTCCATGTTTATTTTTCATTTTGATTCCAGTTTGAGTCGTAATCTTCCCAAATAGAAAAGCATGAACTGATTTGTCAGAAATCTAAAAAGTGTTATGTGACATGCACTCTCTTGCACTCTGAATAAGGTGATTTTTACATTTCCTACACACAGAACATGTGGCATTGTATCCCTAGTTGTGTGGTGCCATCTGCCAGGGCCCCATTGTGTTATGCTTGGTTTTCCCACTAGGGGGCTCACATACATGGCGCCATTCCTGACCATGGTGTCCATTACAATGCTTCGCCTCGTATCTGGAGACAGCTTACGTGATTAATCGAACATGAAAAAAGGATTGAAGAAAGTGAATATGAGCCAAAGGGGCTATCTTACCTTGCTGGTGGCAGAACAGCACTGTGGATTTGGTTCTCTAAAGAGGTCTGATGTTTCCTCTCTTCTTCTTTTGTCTAACCATTGGTTGGTATTAACATATCAGTACTATAATTCACCATTAAATGACAAGTTTTTTTTGGCTTATTGTAACTATGGATGTTTCCCATGATAATATGAAATATCAATCAATAGATTAAAAAGTCTACTGAAAAAGTAATAATGAGGTAGGACAGAAGTCTTAAGCCCATATTCCACGTACTGATTTTGATGCTACCGATTTTGTATTTGTCTAATTTTCTGAGTGAACATGGTAGCAACCCATACATCCTATATACCATTTGAAAAGAATTGTAAGAGCTTTCTAGTGATATAAAATATGTCTCTATTGAAGTTTATTTTCCACTGCCGATTTTTAAAATCTGTAGCAAAATCGGTATGTGGAATATGGCCTTTAAAGGGCTGCAAGGGTACCAGATCTAGAACTGCATTTTTAGGAAAAGGTTTACAACAGCCCTATATGTGGAGATGGTGGTAGGTTAAGTTCAAGAAATAATTTTCTGTCTCCTCAATGAAACCTTTTAGACTCAGAAAAATGCCACAGGTTTTGCTCGAAGAGTTGGTTACTGTAACTAGAGGCTAGACATTGCTACTAGAGACCAGACAATGTAACCAGAGGTGAGCACTGCTAACAGAGGGTGGCCAGTGCTACAAAAGGACTGGTAGTACTGCCAGAGGACAGAAAGTACCTCCACAGATCAGACAGTGCTATCAGAGGGTAGACAGTTCTACCATAGGACAGACAGTTCTACCAGAGGGTAGGCAGTGCTACAATGGAGCAGGCACTGCTACTATATAGAGGATAGTGCTACCAGAGGGAAGACAGTGTAACGAGAGAGTAGGCACTGTTACAGGGTGGGTAGTGCTACCACGACAGTTTAACTGGAAAGCAGACAGTGCTACAAGAGAGCAGACAGTGCTATCAGAGAGCAGACAGTGCTAACAAAGGGCAGGCTGTGCTGACAAAAGTAGGCAGTGCTACCAGAGGGTGGAAAGTGTTACCAGATCGTAGACAGTGATCCTGAGTTTGGCCACCGATACCAGAAGGTTAGCAGTGTGATCAAAAGATAGACACTGCTAACAAAGAGCAGGATGTGCTACCAGAGGGTGGGCAATGCTAACAAAGGGCAGACAGTGCTAATAGAGCATTGGCAGTGCTATCACAGGGTGGGCAGTGTTACCAGGGGGAGGATAGATCTACCAGAGGACAGGCAGTGCCCTCAAAGAGTATATGGTGCTATCAAAGGGTGGAAGTGTTACCTAAAGGTGGACAGTTTTTCCAGAGCGATGATAGTTTGACCAGAAAGCAGGCAGTCCAACCATTGCAGTCAGTCCAGGCAAATTGAGGACAGTACTACCAGAGTGCATACAGTGTCACCAGAGTGCATACAGTGTCACCAGAGTGCATACAGTGCCACCAGAGTGCATACAGTGCCACCAGAGTGCATACAGTGCCACCAGAGTGCATACAGTGCCACCAGAGGTGCGAAATGCTACCAGAGAGTAAGCACTGCTTAATCACTATAACAAACGTGTCCCAGGTAGAATTACTCAATTTTCATATCCGCCTTCAGAATGAAACGTTGTTCCTTATGAATCATCATTTCCATACAAGAAGTATTTTTACTAAACATTTCAATTGCGATTCCATATCTACTTTAATATAAGTATATATCTTTAGCGACCATAATTGCTTTTCCATAAATCTTCATGCCTCTTATTTATGCATATAAATGCCTTTCATTTCTCAGACAACATTGATGAAACCAGGGTCCATATCATCAAAACTAATTTTACTAATCCGGGAAATTTTGATCAGCATCTCATGATTAGAAATTCTGTCTATCATGAACAACTTCTACATTACACACATTACTGCTATTTGACCACAAATAGCAGACAAAAAATGCCAATTAGCATTATCGTTGATGATAAATTGCCATCCTTTGACAGGATCCTTCTAAACCCTTGATAATGTACAGATATCTCAGTGCTCTCACATACTACTGTGTTTGACATCCATTTTGTTACATCTTGGCCATTTCAAAGAGCTTTATGGAATCAATTCCAACCAACTGACAGGTCTTCATATTCCTGACATCCTCATTCACAACTGAACAATCAACTAAAGCTGAAATGTAGCTCAAGTACCTTCATTTATTCCTTACAATAAGGGGCAAATTTGAAAGGAAGAAGGATTTCAATTTATGCAGTTTAGGGTTGATACAGTAACTTCAGAAAGGGTGTGTGTGCCGTAGCAAAACTCTTCCTTGTCCCTGCGCATCTGTGTCGTTACATAGCAGGCTCAACTATAGCTATTAGCTAGCAGGCACAATTAAACTGTGATATAAGATGGAAATATGAATTAAAATTTCTTTTAGATACCGCTATCAATTTTCTATGAGGATGAACTGTCTAGATGGCACTCCCAGTCCCTCTGTCTCATAGGGATTGTAAAGGGTAGAAACATGAATGGGTACCCACAAATTTTCACATACATGTAAATATATATGATTCATGCTTAAAGTACACAAACTCATCTTTTACCATTGGTAGTCATATTTCTTACAATACATAGTATACTTTGACACTACAAGAGGCCTATTTTCTTAAAATGTTGTTGATATGAAGACCTTCCATTTGTAATCTATTTTTTTGGTAAAAGTGAGAGTATTAGGAGGCTGTGTGATACTTATGTAATGTACACCCAGAAAATTATACACACACACACATTTGTTATTGTATATAATCTCTCTAAATTAGATACTAAATGAACAAAAGGGAATATATATTTCAGTTTCTGCTCCTTTTAGTATGAGAAACATTGACTGCCACAGCTTGAATCATCCTAGAATTTCTGAATTCAGATAGAAAACTAACTTACAAAACTATTCATGCTAGATCTATAGTGTTGAACAGATAGTTGAGGCAATTTGTGGCCTTTTCCATTTAACAAAATCATCCAATGATAAACTTTTTCATGCGGCCTTGTATGTTACAAGGATATTACTATAACCACTTTCATGGAAGTGTCTATTTACATGGGAGACCTTCAAATAAACCCTGAGGAATGTTCCTACCCCTTGGAGGGGGCTCTCACGGGTACACATAGTTTAGTCCCCATTACAAACTTTGCAAAATGTAATGAATTTATATTTATTTACTTGCACCCCATACACCTAGACTCTTTCTCTTTAAGAAGAGGAGGAAGGTTTCCCCTCATCCTCTTGAAGCAGACCTTTCACTCCCTATTATACTTATGCTTGGTTCATTTGGTGAGGGATTTTGCTTCAAGAAGAAGAGGACATACATGCACCCCCTGGTGGTTTACATCAATACTAAACCTCTATGCTTCAAGAAGAAAACCTCACCTTATAAGCCTCATGTGAGGTATAACAGGGAGAATCTTTGCTCTTCAAGAGGAAGAGGCTATACCTTCCTCTTCCTCTTAAAGAGAAAGAGTCTAGGTGTATGGGGTGTTACTTAAGTGCATTTTAGTATTTGGGCATTAATTTTTGATATATATTTAGTCTACTTCCAATTATTAAAAACTGTGGAAAATAGTGACTAGGAATTAGGACAAGTTAGCCTTTTAGGTATGCATCCTAAAGAACTATCAGAAGAGAGGGATATTTAGTTTAGTCCCCATTACAGAATAATTAAAAACTGGAAGTGGGACCCAGCTAAACCCACCCCTTGTGGGCTCAATTAAGACTGGGTCCACCAACCCTAAGTGGTTACGTAATCAAATGGGGGTTTATATGGCTGCAGGCATTTACATATGTGATGGTTAACAAACAGCAACTGGCAGGGGATAACATAACACAGTAGTTTATAGACTAATAAACACTATTAGATTTGTGTCCTTTAGGTAAATCTGCAAGTATGAATTATAAAGGACTCAGTTATGTGAATACTGTTTGTGCTACAAGCTCAAAATTGCCCTTTTTAAATGGCTCATAACAAACCAGCCTAATCAATAATATATATTTCTTTTAATTCTAAACAAACTTTAATAAACATTTCAGTTGTGTCATTTGAAAAAAAAACATTTTATTTTCCAAATAAACAGTTTCCCAAACACTCATGCAGAAAGCTGATTGTATAGTAACCTATTTTTTGCAAAGCACAAGGATTTGATCTCATCCATATGCAGTCAAGAAGAATCTCATAGGAAAGCCAATAAATCCTATACACAGAACACAACAACATTTGACCTTCACAAAGATAAATACAAAGTCAATACAGACTGTGCTGTTCATGATTTCATTATGTTTATCATGATTACTGCCTTCAAAGGTTGTTTTACTTAGACAGCTGTTCCACAACATTGGAGGTTGATGATAACCGAAAGTATTATATTATTCCTAAAGGAATACGTTGAAAAATCTGAGATGCTCTTGGATAAATATTCAATACTTCATATCATATACAGGCCAAAACTAGGTTTATAAATGCTACAATATGAACTCTATTTAATGAAGTTAAGTGGCCATTACACAAAGCAGCAGTTGTAAATTCTGCTAGTATCTACTGAAAAGATGACTTAAATATTTTCACCTTGGCTATCTTAATTGTTGGCAGCAATATATATTAGTCAGGATCATAGCTAGCCATTTGGATTAAGCTGAAGCTTAGGATAGTATTTTCACCTAATAATGTTTTCCTCTTATGATAATGAAACATTCTCTTTGGTACTATGATTACTATGATATGATAACCTATTCCACCAAACAATATGTTTTTCAATATTCTCATACAAGTGGTAAATATATTGAGAAGTACATATCATTAACTACATTTAGCACATAATAGTATAAAGTTCCTGTCAAAACCACTTGCCACTTGTGACTGTACAACTCCAAGCAACTTATTATTGTCCCCTCTGTCAGCAGATAAGCTACCAGATTATCCTTAACATTTTAGTTTTCTTTTGATGACCTCTTTCAAGTTATTTCACATGTGCATGGATATCTAGAATTCCTAGTGTATTATATTTTCATTATTTTGAGGCTGTTTTACAATGGTTGCGACTCTAAGATAAGTAAGTCTGATTAAGAGAACTGGCTTTTAACAAAAGATAATTCAAGTTTTCATCTCAATATTGCAATACCAGCTTAACATCTTAGGGCATAAATATTCACAATATGTCTCATACTTAAAAATGTAATAACTACATGGAATGAATCAGGTATACATATGAAATTGGTCCATAATCTGTAGTTGTTAAAAGACTCTCGGCCAAGTTAGGTTACATATATATACTGGTTTAATCTTAATATGTACACATCTTTAAATGTTTGAAAATCATTGCATGTTTTAAGTATTGCCATTATCCATGGTCAGTATAACTAATACATAATGCATCATGTAATCATTGGATCTTGTATCTAATTGTGTTAATGTGAAAAAGGTGGGTGCAATCACACATGCTTTAGATTTTATGTTACTGACCTTTGATATTGTGCATCATATATTTCTCATTTCCTATTGTATATTATTACTCAAGCTGGGTAAATTCTACATCCCTACAATGCAACCTAACCATTGCATATTTCAGGAATTCTGTATACACAAATAAGATCATGTCAGAGCATCAGGGAACATTAGGAAGTAGACTAAATTTTCATTAGCATTAGGAAGCGTTAGAAAATAGTCAATATTTTCAGATATTCCTGACCATCCCGACCATTTGATTGTAACTAGTCAGACAGTATATGCCCACCTTTACAATGTGATTCAAACATCTCACCTCATGGTTTTCTGACAATTCCCAAACAATTAAATATGACTCTATAGCACAGTTTCAATCTAGGTTATGAAAATTAAGAAGAAATGACACTGCAGATAGTCATAGCCTACATGTACATGAGCTCTAATTTTGGCCAGTTTATGCAGGTACATTGATGTTCTTTATTCAGCACCTGACATTCAAAATTTAGAATTTTCAAATCAGTAATATCCTTAATCTAAAGCATTCTGGAAGAGATTACGAGTTTCCCTTGTAATAGAGCCAATTGTAATGTCTGAGGGCTCTTCAATGAACCCAGTAGGAAGGCTGACATTTGCAACTGATGGAATGGATTGATTATCCAGTGTGTGACACAGTGTTGTAACAATGTCAGTGGACAGAGTTTTGAAGTCTGAAAGGATATCCATTACTGAAGTGGTTGCTAAAAATTGTTCACACTTTGATTTCAACTCTTGTACCTTTGCCCTGTTTGACTTTCTGTCTTCTGCAAGTTGCAGGGCCTCTTCTAATTGTTCCTTACTTTGCTGCAAGGAATGAATTAACATTTCTTTTTCTTCTTCAATTTTCTGAATTTTGGCATTTGCTGTCCTTCCGATTTGTTCAATAATCTCTGAGGCGGTTTGATCAAACTTCCTACAAATGTTCTCAGCTACACCCTTTTCCCTCCTGCATATTTCACTGTGTACTTCTTCTAATTGACTGACAGATGTTTGAATCACCTGGTAGCACTCTTTGATATAATGTTTGGCCTGAATGACTTCACATTCTGGATGATTCTCTGTTACACAAAAAATGCACTCAAACACAACACAATTTTTACAGAAATACTCCTGCAGATCCCCAGGATGCTTTTTGCATGTCACCGTTTCAAAATCATTTCCTTTTAGGACATTTAATGTATGTGTGCTGAATAAAAGCTGCTGATTGTGTTTTTCAGAGCAATTATTACACAGATAGCCCTTGCAGCTTGTGCAATAATAGTATGCTTTGTTTTGGCAAATTCTGCACTTTGTTTCAGAATAATCTGTTTGACCAACAGATGTTGTTGACAACTTTTCCATCTCACCCCTCAATGATTTGATACTAGACAGGTTTATTTCTGACAACTTTTTCACTTTGAAATCAACTGGTAAGTCTTTTACCCCAGACCTCGGTATCTGAGTCTTACATCTACAGGTGGGACAAACTATCTGGTGTCCTTGGTTATGTTGCACCAGACTCTCCAAACATGAACTACAAAATGCATGTTGACACTGAAGACCTTTTGGATCTTTCATTGTCTCCATACAGATGTTGCAGGTAATGATGTCCTCTATTTCATCTTCAAGCAATGCTATGGCACTTTGATGTGTTGCCATCCTGAAAAACAGTATTGAGGGACATTGATTTCGTTTGGTTTTTGATTCTAAATCAAGTAGGGGAGATAAGGGAGTTATATGCAAGGTTTATACCTTAAATCACAAATTTGGTGACTATCCAAGTCAGGCTTCTTAATTACTCATAGTGCCTAAACAAAGTTATGAAATAATCAAATGAATATAATAAATGCTTTGACTGTTCTGACGCATTATTTCTTTTTTTATATATATTTATTCTCAACTTCATATACAGTAAGTTATGTTCTTCCAGTTGAGTTCAGAATAATGAAAATGGACAGGACAGTCATATATACAATAAGATACCACATAACAAATATGGGTGGACATAAACAGGCAATGTGTGTGTCGATATATATATTTAAATGTGGGAGGCGGGGTGCTATTGGAATAAAAAGATCATTAATTACTTTTTGGCTGAGTTCTACATTAAAAAAGTCAAAATTGGCCCCCCAAAAAAAGGGTTGCACAGATAATGAAAACATTTTCCCAGAAAGTAGACATGGCCTAGCCAAGGGGGGATGATGCATACCCCACGTCACCTGCCCTTGATACAGGCTTGATCTTTTTTATTACAATTACAATTCTTCCTATTCTCAAAAATGTTTTCACTTATCATAGTATAGCATATGATACTCACGGGGGACTGCTCTGCTTGTTAGCCTCAACCAGGTCTTGTAGATACTTTCTGAGATCAGAGTCACTACATTGATCTGGGAACCTGCAGCAAATACAAAAGTGACCATGAGCAATTGATTTTTAACAATTTTATAAAAATACTTGATGAAATATGTCCTAAACCGGATCATGTTTGAGGTCTAACAGGGGTATTTAGAATAGTAAGTTAACCTTCAAACCAAAAAAAGATTTATCTTGTGAGATAAGTTGGCTTTATTTCTTAATAAGATACGACATTTTAGACACGTTAGTCCTTCATCAGGGAGTATCTACAATAGCTTTCACTCTATAAATCAGAAGGTGTAATAGCTTTCAGTTCTTGTGTCAGAGCATGTCCCTCATCCTTCACTATCACATTTTATCTTGGAAGAAAAAATTACATTCATGTAGGAACTATTTCATCACATCCCACAGGGACTTGTAGAGGGATTGGTTATACATGCCAGGTCTGCAACAAGACCTTGACATAGTAATTCATTAAATACATGGACCTTGATAAATGGCAGACAATGCTAGATTAACCCTGAAATGCTAACATTTTAATTACTTTTCTCACTCAATTCCCGTATATTTAACATGCTATATACCAATATCTACGTGCACATATGTATATACGTCAAACAAATCCATAGCTTTATGCTTCTTTATATGCATGAAAGATTCAATCTTTAAAATTGATATCACAATGTATGTACGTATGTATGTATGTATATATATGTATATGCAGGTTGGGGCTAACATAGGAAAACAGGAACGTCCTGAAATCTCAGGACGTCCTGGTTAAACGGGACAACCTGAGAAGTCGGACCAGCCTGATAAACCGGGCTAATTGATATTCCCCACTTTTTTATTGTTGTATCTGACCGCTCTAGGTCCGCTGGTCACTAGGAGGAGTACCTATAAATAGCCCTATACTAAGGGTGTGTCGCAGACCCCGGGACTGGTTATGTAATGCAGCCCGGCCTGCTCCTCCACCACGGCCCAGTCGCATAGTATTAAGGGGCCATATTCAGACTTGTTTTGTGCTTTGCGAAAAAATGTGCACATTTAACTTCGGATTTAAAGAACTAGATGATTGGAACCACAAATTTATGAGACATTTACCGAGTTAGAATTTTCAGCAAATCTCTCTATTAAATAATATTGTTAGTTTTATTCAAGTGTTCCTAAATTACAGGACGATCTGTGTACCAGGAAAATGGGACGTCCTGTTATCACGGGTCAGTCCGAATTTCTGTGTTAGCCCGGACCTGATATGTTGGCTCATTTATGAGGCTGACCTATTTTTTTTTTAAATGATATAATGCTATCACCTTTCCTATAACAGCAGATGCATTTAACATAATCTCAGTCCAACTAAACTCTCCATTTGCTGCTCTTATTCTTTGCTTCCACATTTATCAAACAAGAAACAGTCAGTTTGGGATATGTCAAAATAAACTTACTATGGAACACGCGTGCCACATCATGAATTAAAAGGTGCACCTACATGTTAACAATAAGTACAAACCAAGGCCCTTGACCTCAGGTAGTGTAAGTCAGTCTGCACTTGTAAAGACCCATTCTTAAACCCATAGTAGGGGTAGTTAAGGCTGGGTGGCACCTGGCATAGTCTTGGTAGCCTGGGACAAGCCTTCATCTGTCAGCAGCACATATGCTGTGTAACTGTTTGATCTCCAATCCCACAGCTAGTGTAACCTTTCCACAGAAATGTTTTGTTCAAAGCCAAACTTTGCCCCTCCCCAGTGGAAGAAGTAACCAGTATAATTTATCACATCCCTACCAGGAGAATGAAATTCCTTCATGATAATGGACACAACAACTTCTGGGGTGAAGGACCTCGGGTTTGGGGAATTGTCAAACACTAATGCTGACCCCTGCTGTGGGGCCTGCTTTGATACCCATAGAGCATGGAAGGCTCCCTGAGTGGGCCATAAGGTATTGTCAAGTTACTGTGGGTAAGGTATGATTATAATCTGATCTTTAAACAGGTTTGTTTTTGACTACCATACGAGCAGCCATAGTTCTTCCTTTATAAAGATAAAGTTAGTATATTTTAAATGTTTAGGTCAAATCCCTGCACAGTTGATAGACTATTAATTGGGTCTCTGCAATAAACCAAAAAACATCAATAGGCAGGCCGACCAATCAATTGCTCCTTTTACTGACAACAAATCTAGTTTGCCTAAAATCTCTCTGAATAGAGATGGCATAGTGAGTAGTTAATCACATGCAGCCTCAAGTTGAATGACACAGACTGCCAGAGGATCTGTCTCATTACCCCAATAACAAAGGGTTTTCTTTGCCGTGCCTCTCTTTAATGTCCCAATTGCAGCTTGGTTATACTATAACTTTCTCTCCCTCCATGCATAACCCCAAAAGGTCCACTGCATGGGCCAGGGCTAACACCTCCTTGTAGTTTATTTGAAGATCTGCTGCTCCTGGCCACAGCTCCCACCACAGGTAGTAACAGTCCCCCACATAATATCCACCCACCCCATCCCTCCAAAAGGATCTGTACACAAATATGTGGGGTCACGCATTTCTGATAATTATTGGAGTGTAACCATTGAAACAGTACACATTATGCATCCACCATAGGAGATCTGTATACATTCTGGTCTTATGAGAGGAGGTCTTCATTCATTAATGCATGTGGGCACGCTCTCCATATATAACTCAGGTGGCCCAGTTAAGTTTCTGAACTAAAGATTGCAGGTCCCTTTTGGAGATTGTCTTTTTCTGTTGGACCTAAGTGGCATAAGTCTATCAGTTTGTCTCCCGGTAAACTGAGAGTGAACTCCTCTAGATCTGTATCTATTTGTATTCCTAAAAACGTTAATGTTTATGATAATAGTTTATGCTAAACCAAAGTTGCTGTAGGGTTTGCATTAAACAATTTATGGCCCTCATGGATTTTTCCTTGGTACTTCCCCCTGCTAGAAACTCCTTCAAATATGTGACTGTCTTGGGATATCCTTTTTTTATATAGGGTATGGCATAAAACTTGGATCAAGGAGTTGAATATTATAATCACTTTCTTGCCCCATGGGGTCAATGTTTGTTATATAGGAAACTGGGTTCCTGGTCACCCCTAAAGGTCCACTGCAAGTCCATCAGGCTTAAGTCTCTTGCATCTATCCTAACACTCCATTATGTGCAAAGTAGTCAGTGGGCCGGATGATATTTGTTGAGTGTTTTACAGACTGAAAGCAGAACTTCTCCACCAGTACCAGGTCATTCAGGGACCCCCAAGTGGCTGGATGTAGTCATGTATAACCCTGATCTTGTTGGTACATGGTTAAGGGAAGACTCTCAGTGCCAACACTAGTCTCTGAAGCTGGGGAAGCCACTTGTGAAAAAACATAAGCTATCTCTCCTTTTATCTGTTGGTCTACCACTGATCTCATTGGATCACTAGTGGCAGAGCTATAGTTACTTTGCCACACATCTGGTCCCTTGTAATTTAAGCTTGTGATTTGGAACATTATACTCCAGATTGCTTGACCATTCAAATTTTGCTGCTAGGCCTAGGTCTGATATCATGGCAGTATAGGCCATGTAGCAGATCATGTCATCTGCCTTCAGGTTTCACGGTTTTAGGAGTTTCAGGAGCCCCGAGGCTCAAGTTGGCTCAACTCCACTTATCAAAAACCAGGGGATATACCTTGTTAATGCATTTGTCTGAAAATCAACGAAAACCAGGGGCAACCCTAAAGTGAATAAATAATCAAAAATATTTAAAGAAGTCATGTAATAACCATTGTTATCTTCTGTTTGAGGAATACAGTACTCCCAGCTGTTGTTGAGAATGTCATGTGCTTCCCCCTCTATGTTTACATGACAAAAAGTTAACCAGCTAACAATTCTAAGTTGCTAAAATGTTGCTATAATATTGCACTTTCATTGTAACAATAGTGCAAATATGCATTATAACAACATACTGAACGCTAGTGGTTGTTTATGGGTCTTATTGTGAACTTGGGGAAACCTGCCTTTAACTCTCGTTTAGTCTGCTCATCTTAGTTTATATTATTGTGGCTAGTTAAGTGGTAGACTACATCCGCGGTATGGGCGTTCATTTCCACAACACAAATCTCACTTGGCTGAGAGGAAGTTTATTGGTGTGTAATCCAAAGGCATACACTGGCTGGTGCGTTCGGCCTAAGTATCCGGCCCTCGTTCAACACTGCCCAAGGCTAGCTTCATCCAGAGAGTCCGCTCGTCTTAGTGCAGCCGTACGATGGTAAACCCTATCCAAGTCACCCGATGTCTGCGTACTTTGGCTAAACCAAACCCCGAATCGTATAGATTCGTAGCGATCCAAACAGGTAGTGTTCTCTGGCCCTGCTTACCGGCTCAGATTATTATATACTATCCCATTATTGATTTTAACCCAAGCAGCACTGCTTACTGGGAGGCGCTCTTCATCTGCTGTGGTTATACAGGTATATCGCCTACCAGCAGCGTCTGCCATTCTCATATTTGTGTAATTTTGAATATTCTTTGGAATTCCTATTATAATTTCCTTCTCATCCGGTGACTTCCCTTTCATCTAAAATCTCAAAAATAAAATGTATTATTCATAAAAGAATTCTACTTATATGCACAATGACTTTTGTGCAATACAATTTGGACTCTTAAAATGGTTTCAGTAATGTTGTGAATCATTCCTTGATGTTACATTTCTGCAACTTCTTCACAACCTTGATATACCTTGTTAATGCATTTTGTCCGAAAATCAATCAAAAACATTGATATTGATTGACATTTTACAAAAAATGTTTTTTGAAAAATATCACCTTTTAAACAGTGCTGACATCTGTAAGTTATTTTCTGGTTTTCCCACAAGGTTGCTGCAATTTTGTGAAAGTAACGTTGTTATATGCAATGTTTTTACAACTTATTATAACAAAGTTTCAGAAATGTTGCAACAAAACATTGTAAAATAATATAGAATCATTGATGCACTGTTTGCTTTGATTATTGCAAAGAGACTAATGAATGTTGTGTGTTTGCTGGATCATGGCCTCAGAAAGGAAGGTGACTATCCATAGGACCTTCTTTGTGGTCACCCTTACTGGCAGTCGCATCAGGTTCAAATACCTTTAAATGTCTGATACTGTTTAGGTCTGGAGCTTGGCTGGGTGGTTTGTTTAGCTTGTTCCACCCCTGCTGTATCCAGAGGCAGGGCTCCTTCTCTCTCTTGGTCCACCTGCTGAAGATCAGCCAGTTCCCTTCCTACATCTTCAAGCAATTTCTCATAGTCAACCTGTCCCTCATCCTGGTTCTTTATCCTTGCTTGAGGGCACTGTTTTCCAGGAACATGGGATTTCCCAGTGACTGTAGTGCCAGGCATAAAAGTCATAACTGTCCTTCTGCTATGTCCGTATGATTAATGTCATTGCATATCCAATGCACTAGTGCTTTTAACTTGTCACAATCTTTTCGTCTAAGGTGCAAGTTGTCTTCCTGCTGAACTTATGTCTTAAAGATCAAAGGTTTCCTGGGCATTTTCAATGCTGCTCCACCTCCTGGCCCTCTCTAGCCCACTTCCTGGCCCTCTCCACCCCCAATTCCTTGTCCTCTGCTGCCCCACCTTCCTGTCTCATTCTGCTCCATGTCCCTTTTCCCTCCTGCCCAACCTCCTGGCCCTCTCCTGCCCCATCTCTCAGCCCTCTCCTGCCCCATCTCCCAGCCCTCTCCTGTCTCATCTCCTGGCCCTGTCTTGTCCCACCTCCGGGCCCTCTCCTATCATACCTCCCAGGCCTCTCTTTTCCCACCTCCCGGCCCTCTCCTGCCCCCACCTCCCGGCCCTCTCCTGTCATTCTCAGATTCGGTACGCCATCGTTGCTAGGTGCTAAGCCTTATCTCTGCCATTTTGTGTGGTGACAACAACTCCATAGATACCCCTGATAAAGCTAGGGGTGAGTGAGGCGGGAATATTGAAGCACAGTAAAATATGCCTTTCAAAAAAATCATTGGACTCCAGAAACATTACACTGTATACCTAATTAGGAAAGAAATGTGTGAAAATCAGCTTTATAGCCCTATTAAATTGCTGAAAATCAAGAGAAATGTGTTTCTCAAGCATTGGCCCTACGGGGTTGTATTCACCAACTTTCACACCTGGCTGCAACGCCACCTTAGCCAAGTGCCCCGGATTACAGAATCCAAGAATACCTCCCGGCCATCTCCTGTCCCACCTCCCAGCCCTCTCCTGTCATACCTACTGGGCCTCTCTTGTCCCACCTCCAGCCCCTCTCCTGCCCTCACCTCCTTGCCTTCTCCTGACCCACCTCAGAGCCCTGTCCTGCTCCTCCTAACCATCTCCAGCCCTCCTGTCTCACCTACCTTCCTGCCCCACCTGCACACCCTCTCCTGTCCTTCTTACATGCCCTCTCCTGCCCTACCTCCCCCTCCTTCCCAACCTCCTGGCCCTCTCTTGCCCACTTACCGGAGTCCTTGTAGTATTCCTTCACAGCACTACCCTTATAAGGCTTATTAGGGAAAAGCTGGGCATGCGCGTATTCATTAGCATTGATCAGAGGTAATTTTACACTCATTTTAGAGGAACAAAATATTGTGGTTGGTTTTGCCTCTTATCCATGGAGACTACATGATAAAGAACTGTAGGCATTTCTATTGTCTTAGAAATAAATAAAATCACTTAAATCCCATAATAACTATGTTGATTTAAAGGTGTGTATGCATCATAACTTTTATAGTGATACCTCT
Source organism: Lepidonotus clava (assembly GCA_936440205.1). Lineage (NCBI taxonomy): Eukaryota > Metazoa > Annelida > Polychaeta > Phyllodocida > Polynoidae > Lepidonotus > Lepidonotus clava. Next base: position 51,430,644 of record OW387137.1, read on the forward strand.
TAATCATAAAATTCACTTACTCTAAGGTTGTGACAACTTGATTGACTCTGATGAAGTCACAAAGTGAGTCCAATCCAGCATTTGTCAGCTTGAAGGAGCCAAGTCTAAAAGAACATATAATGTCAGTGCAAAAGATCTTAAAAATAATGACAATGAGAATGACAATATTTGCATGTACAAAGCAAACCCATTAAACCCAAATTTGAGGAAACATTGACATTTTGGCATCTTTTTACACTGCTTCTTTCATTATTTTTTAATGACTCATCATTATAGTTGTGTGTGCTTTCCATCATCTTATACTGTATATCAGATGAACCTGTGTAAACAGTTTACCTTGAGCAATAAATTACTCAGCTCTATGAGCCGAGTTTAATCTATTTACTGACTACTATAACTAAGTCTGACAATTTCAGAAGAAATATTTATATGAGTCTGTAAATGTTAATCATAAACTTACTTGATGGATGATATGACTTGGTCTTTCCAAAGAGTATCGAGCAGCTTTGCCCTTGATTCATATGATACAGTGTGAGATAATTCTAAACTGAAAGATAATGAGTATAAAATATAAATTAAGCTTTACATCATTAACAAAAAAGAAGTGAGTGGCTAGAAAACACTTAATTAAAGAATTAAACATGACACACCATAGAAGTTGTTAAAACTTAGGTCTTGACTATGATAGTAAAGCATGATAGTAGGGATGGGGGTTAAGGTCAGAGTAGCAGTGTCTGGCCCAATGAATGCCAGGTGGGGAGAGTATGTGTATATATACTCTTTGTGATGTCACCACCCATTCAGGTCATTTATTGCCAATGGGTCGATGAGCCCCCAATTAACAAAAGAAGGCACACAGAGAGTGTCAATAAGACATTTGATTAGGATAAGCTCTACACGACCATCCAGTTATACATAGAAGGTCTATAACCGTCTAGTTGGTATTTGCATGCATGTGTCCAAGCCTTTACAGCTGCTGCCATCAGGTAACCCAGGACAAGGCAGATCAATTGAGTCAGACCATCTGCTGTCAGGCACCCACTGTAGTAATGGAGAGTGGTGCATCTGGTGTGTTCTGGGTAGTTTGCTTAGCCATTAGGTAGGCCATGACTAGGCAATATTTTGACCCAGGCAAATGCAGAACTGGAATGAGACATGGGCTGCCTCCTGGTCTGTGACTGTTGACTATCACTAGAGGATATGGTCTGTGAGGGTTAGCCTGTCTCCTGTGCACCAGAAGGTAAGCTGTACCAGGGGTGTATAGACTTGTGCAGACATGGTCACATGATCCCATTTTGGTGATTGCCATGTTCTCAAAATATCCACAAATTACTACTTTTGACTTAGTGTAATTATATCAAATAAATTCAGCAAAGATATTTGGTTAAGATATCTAAAAATCATGAAAAATCTAACTTTCAAAATGATCACCAATATGGCACCCAGACCCCTTCTGGGAATTACGATGTCATATGCACAAGGTCTATAAAATGTTTGATTGTCTGAGTAAATCCCAAACAGACACAAACCTCAGGCAATTCTAGGGCTGGGTCCAAAGTTCCATAATTAGTCACAGACCTGTTTAAGTTGAACAACTGAAAATTCTGGGACTAACCCCTTTTATCAAAAAAGGCTAGTGAGAAGAGAAGAGGAATTCATTGCCATCTCTTATAACAACATAAGTCTTTGCCCCAGACAGGTATTTCAACACTGGTTCGTACAGTGTCAGGCATGGCAGATGGTGATCGGGAGCTGGTGAAAAGCGACAAACAATCAGAGATATTTCGCACAGGCCGCTAAAATGTAAACCCAGATGCAGCCTGTCATGATAACCTGAGCTGCCGCTGTGTTATCCATCATCACCACCATGTCAAGGTGAGTTTGTCTGAAGTTTGAGGGTTTTTATGGTGACCATGATGTTTATCACCTCTAGCAGACACTCTAGTAGTTTCGGGGCAAGAAACCAGCCCCTCCCTCCATTTTTGTGCATTAATCGTATTGATGTTTTACACTGTAAATGCGCAGCAATAGTACACACATACAAGGTGTCAATGTGCATCAATCCCTGCACGTTAATTGTATTGATGTGCAGCTCTCACCTTTGCAGCGTGAAGGGTCTGGTTGTGCAGTTTACATAACAGCACACCCCCACCGATCACCACCCAGCAGCGCCAGGTTACATAACAACTTGGTCGCGGCCAGACCTTCACCCCGTCCTACTGACCACAGGTTTCAGTCAGAGGTTTCAGTAGGACGGCCCCTGGTATGACGACCAAAGAAATTTCACAAATCTTACGTCCACTATTCCAAAGGAAACTCAAATTTTTTTAGAATTATAAAATTTGTGTGTGTTAAAAACAATTAAATTTCAAGTTGTTTCTAATGGATAGAAGAAAAAAGTTCTATAAATATTCATAGTTTATATATGTTTTTATTTTGGCATTTTCATTCACGAATCCATCATGCATCTTCTTTGCATTTTGATGCATCATTTTTTACATGCGTGTTAAAGTGTTTTCTGGAAGAGGATTGATGAGAAAAGAGATTTATGAAATTTCTGTGGTTGTCAGTCCTGGCCTCTACTGATCACAGGTGTGAGTAGGGACCTGAACTGGCTTGTGGAAGAAAAGAATTATATAACAGGGTTTTTATGCCAATTTGAGCACTTTAAAAAATCCAAATTTGAAAGATTTATGAATCCCAATATGAGTTAAATATGAGTCAAAACTGACTCTGAAGTTGTAGCCCAGAGTGAGAATGTCCATTATTTTCATGTCAGGAAATTCTGTGACGATTACAGCATATTATAGAAAATAACACAGATTTTTACCTTTTTTATACTGAAAAACCCAACAGATAGATTTTGCGAAAAACTTGCATGAATAATTTTTATGACCATCTAATGCCAACATTGTCCCCTATTTAGTGGAAATCATTTTACATATTTCCGAGCCTTAGGTGAGGGGATCGGTTGGGGGTTGACTGGAAGGACCAATGAAAAGAGCTGAGGCCTACAGGTGAGTCGACAGGTCCCACGTACCCTCCTCCCCCCCTGCCACTGCCCAGCCACACCTGGTTACATAACACCTGGGTCACGGCCAGACCTCCATCACTAAACTTTCACCTTGGTGAGGGGATGTCCTTTAGGACCCCTTGCATGGGGGGATCGGACCCAATGACCTAGATAATATAGTATTATATGTATGTATGTATGTATAAATGTATGTATGCATGCATGTGTGTATACTTGATAATTTGTGGACAAAACAAATCATTTAGGAGGGTTTATAACCCTCTTTAGAGGCCGGGAAGTGGTGAGGGCATGTCCCTGAGGACCCCTTGCATTCTTTTGGCATTCTGACGGGAATGCAAATTCCTGATGACTTGTAGAAGAAAAGAACCTTTTAATTTGATTTTCATGCACACTGCTGACAGTGAATAGGATTAGTAGGGGGCCGGAGAGGGTTGAGGGGGTGTGCCTAGGGACCCCATTGCCGCATCGCATAACGGGTCTCGCTGTTGCGAACATTGGCACATTTCAAAAGACCTCTCCCTGTTCAAAATAGACTGTTTTTGATGTGCTGGGGGGACATTTTGGGGTGCGAATTTTAATATTTTGTTTTCAGTAAATGATATCAGTGGCCCTCATCTCATGAGATATATAGGAGGTAAGTGGTGGAAATATAGTTATATGTCAATTAAATGTGTTCAAAATGTGTCCAAACAGCGAGAGAGAAACTAAGCCATCCTTAATCTCTCCCTGTTGCGAGCGTTTGGTTATGCGACGCGGCACATGCTTGGTTGTGGCATTCTGACAGGAATGCAAATACCTGATGACTTGTGGAAGAAATATCATGCAATGCCATCATACATGCAATACCATCATTAAGAAAAGCAGTGTCTAACTCAGTAAATTGTAGCTTCTGATGCCAGCAGAGGAGAATATATATGTGACCCATCGTGGGAAATGGTAACCTAGAGGGATATTAAGCAACTTGCTCTAAACCCATTATTAAATGAGTTATTGATGAAAATGTGAAGACCATACATAATTTCCCTGAGATTTGTACAGAATTTTCTAGAGATTATGATTATGAACATAAAAACATTTTATTCACTCATTACATTATGGGTAATTTACTATGGAACATACATTTCTCTTAGGATACCAAAATAAGCAAAAATGTTATGGTAACATATAAAATAATTTCCAGATTGTGTAAGATTTTCCTCCCACTCGTTCACAAAACTATTTTTCTTCCCTAAAATGAAAAAATGTAGTAGATTGAAGATCTGTTTGAGAAATGATGGTATTTTAAATAACTGAGAATGAGGAGCTAAACTAAAGGTGTTTCTTCAATCCAGAGCAGGGATATTCAAACAACCATATCTTGGACCTTAATAGGAATATTCTAAAACAGTTTGCACTATTTGAAAGAGGGTATTGTGAATTGCATTTCATAATTTTTCCTGTTATGTCACCATTTCCCATATTCACATATAGCCCTTGTAATGTCACTGCCCACTCAGTTTACTTATGGCGAATTGATCAATTAGCCCCTCACCAAAAATATGGCAGATGTCGTTGATATTTTATTATGCTAACTTTCATACCATATTCCTAATACTATGGCACAATAACATTGCAAGTTTCAACTTAATTTTTGAACCCTCATCTTTGATATGCTGTGATTAAATCCTTATTTTTTTCTTTTTGAGTATCCAAAATCTTATAACAGTTTATTGGGCTTTGTCAATCATGTTTTGAATTAGTTGAATAGATCACACATATCTAGGAAGGCACAAGATATGGTTTTTAGATTTAGAAGGCAACTTACTCAAATGTTTTCAGTGTTTTGTTTATGGTCAGGAAGTGGGAAAGTGACTCAACAAATTGTGCTGTAGGATCCGGAGGAATTCTGAAAGATTAAGGAACAGTAGCAGTTAAAAAGGGCCATAAGACCACCAAGACAATGAGAAGTAGTTTGTCATTCCTGTCGTGTATATGGTTAATAAGTTATGAAATTTTATCAAGAAAGTGAGTCAAGGACTTACACAGAATTCCTAAAAATAAATAATGATTTAAGGAAAATTTACAACTTTGCCTACAACAGCCATGTATGCCAGTTGTAAATTTCAAGTGTCGTTCCTAAAGTGGAATGTAATTATGTGACTGGTCAACATCTCAGTTGTAAGTTAGTATCATATGCCCCTACAACAATGAAAATAGGTAAAAAAATGTTATTTTCTCGTAATCTGGTTCATTTTAGTGCTTGATTCAATGACAAATAATGGAATATTAGCTGTAAAACTTGAACTAAGAAATATATTGTGGAAACATGTGCTATAAATCTTGAAAAACTAAGAAAAAAAATTCCCCCTCATAACTCACCAGTATTTACAACTATGCAAATACAACTTGCACAAATACCATTCCTAATTTTCTAGTACTACAACTGGTTGTAAATTTTGTTGCAGTTGCATGTTTCAAAACTCATGTTTAAACAACACTATTTTCACCCTTCCAAATGGATTCAAACATTGGATGACAATTGATTGATTATTTGTTCTAACTACTGTAATTCAAGCCACAAAAATACAAGAAAAAATTGTTTGTTGAAATATATGATCTGATCAAAAGTTACACATGCCTAGAGCATGTGTAGGATTTAGTTGTAATCTTTTCAGTTACAACTTCATTTTCATGTGTAACTTCACCATTAGGAATGGTTTTCCAGCTCATCAGTGTAATTTTATGGATTCTAACCTCTTTTCCATTTTATTACAACTATATTATGTCAGTTAGTTGTAATTTTTAAAATATTGACCATTAAGAATCAATTTTACAATTATAAAAATTTTCCTCTGATCTATAGGTTTTACAACTACATAACCCCTAGTTGCACAGAGTAACAGTCACATTTTTCACTTTTAGGAATTTGCTGTAAGACTTGCTTTGTATTATGTGTTAACACATTAGACAGCTCCATTTGAAATAGGATGATAGTTCTTTATCAAAATACCATGAAAGTCAGGTGTGCTCAAAAATGGCATTATGTGTGTAACTCTTTTCCTTGGTTCTGTTATGACATTAGATGTTATTTGAGACCTAGTGCACTTAATCTTGGCACTATTGTGATAGTCTCTGGGATTTCCAGCCTCATGGAAATGCATATTCACACCTCTAGAGTCTTTTCTAGTTTAGGAATCATAAGAATATAACCTTAATTCATGCCAAAAGTGCAATCTGGTTGAAACTGGTTGAAAACTGGTTGTAAACTATGTTACAAAGCTGATACTAAAACTGACAAGAAAAATAAGTTTTTTAAAGTGGTCATATGTCGAGTATAAAACTTTTATCTGGGATGAGCATAGACGTTTTCCATGACTCAATATATAAGACCTTTATGAAGGATTTTTCTTAAAAATGTTTGAAAGACATTTCTCAATAATATTCTGAAAACCTACAATAAAACTGGTTCAGTATTGAGTAGGAAACTTTCATTTTGGAAGTTCTATTATGGCTAACATGTTTTAGATGTTCTAAAAGTATTACTGTGTTACCTAGGTAAATATTCATTCTATTCCCTTCTGACTTTGCAGTAAATTCAAAAGGCAACAATTGTAAAATAGATAAATTGATTTGAAATCATTTAAAATGATCTGTCTTATGTTTATTCACAGTCCATTTACTGCAAATTTCTTGCAGTTGGATAAGGACAGGCTGTAATTGGGTAGGACCAGGGGCCAGGCCCTACCAAGTGTGTTATCAGTCACGTTTCTCCAACTAATCTATTTTCCCTCATTCCTGAAATTCCAGATATCAGCCCATGTGACATAGCTCTGTCATAATTTGTATATTACATTGGTAGGCCCTATCATAGCCCCTTACAGGGTCCCTTGCCCAAACTTTTGCATATCATTTCCATGAGGATAACTTTACTTGAACATTCTAAGCCTAAGTTCTAAGTTGTTGTTATTTGACCAAGAAATATGATGCCAAATTTTGCAATTACACAGATTACTGAGAAACCAATACCAAAGGAGAAAGTTTTTACATGTTTGTTGTTCAAACAATATAACTTGCACTTTATATCTAAAGCAATTCTTAAGTCAGATACTTATCTCTACGGGATTGATGTATTTGCAATACTATTATGCTCATAATGGCACACAAACTCGTTTTAGACTGATTATTTATTTGAAAAACTTCCATTTTATCCTAGAGAAGTAGAAAGTAGTTTACTTACCCAACGAAGACACAGAAACTGAAATAAAAGACAAAGATAGATAGAAAGTGTTCAGGTTGCCAAATTAACCAAAGTTCTAATTTTAGTTAGTGATTTTTATTCCATTCAGCCTAGCTTAAATCCTTTAAACACACAGCCAAATTGTTAGTTTTCATAGTGCTATAAACCTGTAATCATCAGATTTGTTGGGATTACCTTTGATATTACAGTAGTTCTTTTCTAATAATTAGAGAATCTCTTTGTCACTAAGGACAAATATGCCATGTATAATAAAAGATCAGTCAAATCATTTTTCTTATTGATTTTATCTAGGTAAAGGTAAGGTAAATTACTGAAAGATCAAAATTACATACATGTATTATAAAAGATATTATCTGATACAAGGTGATTTGTAAGATTTGTAAGCACAGACTTTGCACTTGCATATGTAAGAAATTCTATATGCGCAAGGTCTGTACTACGGATGATAAACATATAACAATCACTTCATATACAAGGTTCTGCTTCAATAAAACAGTGGTTAAAAACCACTCAATAAATAACATCTAATGTTAGTTAATGTTTCATAATTTGAGTACATTGGTAGGGTTGAAGATGGCAGTTTTGTACATACATGTAAGAGTGCAGCATCGTGAGATATTAGGTAAAGACATATGAATGATATGAGCAATAATAGTCATCGAATGCCCAAAGGTTTGAAAACAGTAGACATAGAAGGTTAAGATATCACAATATCCAATAGTACAGTGGATACCACCAACCTCACAAAAAGATATAATTGCTTGGAAGGCCAAAATCAAAATGTTTGACAATACATCATCTATCATTGGGAATTGAATGATAATGTCTTTGTTATTATGATATATGTAGTCACAACATAGATATGCTTAATTTTGAAATATCTGCCACACCCAGTAGATATAATTGAGCGGGTAGATCAATCGTAAACCCATTATATGCCTAGTAGTGTAGTAACTCTAAAAGGTTTCTCTATTACATTATACATCTGAATGTCAGAAGTTTGTATATGAAGTTAGATGAATTGAATACTTACTTCCTGTTCTAATCATGATATGATATGTGTCAATGAGATTTGGTTGCATGATAAAATTCTGGATCATTATCTGAATTACCAAGGCTATGACTTTGAGGTTGTAGCCCTGAGTCAGAGTGTCCATTAAATTCATGTCAGGAAAATATGTGGCAATACAATATTTTCTGGAAATTTAAAAAGAATCTTACTGATTCTTTTTTCTTCGGAAAACTCAGTAAAAAGCTTTATAAAGACTTCCATAAACAATATTAAGGTCCATCTAATGCAAAAAGATGTCCCCCCTTTGATGGAAATCATTTTACTTATTTCTGTGCCGTCATTCCACATGCCCAGCCTTTCCTCTTTGATAGAGGTCATTTTACATATTTCCTGGCCTCCATGCGACACCCCTAGCCTCCACTCCATGCCCCCAGCAGGCAGGTGAGTGGATAGGATAGGAGGGTGACTGGAAGAACTTCCAATAAAAGACTGAGCCTGTGAGGTGAGCGGATAGGTCAATGGGTGACTAGAAGGTCACAACGTTTTGTGTATGGCGGGCTAGCAGGACGTGGTTGCGATCGGTGGAGAGTGGTACTCTGAATACATGTGATCTAAGAATTTAACTGGCTATTGGACTAGATAAATACTACAGTGAATATTCCCAGATCACTTCAGACATTGTAACTACTTGGAATTTTACTGGAGTATAAAGGAATATACAACTTTAGCTTGAACATTGGAGCTTTACAAGACCAAGCAACATGGCCGCTGCAAGTACATACATCCCACCCAATGAGAGATCGACAACTAAGGATCCAGATAAGTCACTTCTTATCCCTGATAAACATGATGACATTTTTGAGCCAAGAGATTTAATAAGCCATATCACTGTTAGGAAATCTTCACTTTCTGGTATGCAGTTAGTAGGGAAAACTAATCTCGCAGAGGAACTGCACACTGTCAAAAATACCTCTGAGCCACTAGAGCATGACAATAACAAGGTGGTAAAACCTCTAAATGCTGTGGGGGAAAGAGCGGTTGAAGATGATAATTCTGATAATTCTGCCAATGACACAGAGAAATCTGAATTAGACCCACCTCATCCAGCACTGATGAAATTGTTGGGTAAAATCAATGACCAACTCATGGATCACGGAAAAACATTAAGTACACTGAGCGTCTCAGTAAGTGCAACAAGTAAGTCAGCTGATTTTGCACACTCAGAGATACAAGATACGAAGAAACAATTACATCAACTTGAGCTGGAAAGAGAAAGTCAGACTAGAAGAAACGATAATTTAGAAAGGCAGAACAGGGACCTTCTTATAGCAGGAGTAAGAGAATCACCAGATGAAAATACTACAGATATCGCAATCAACATTTTCACAGTAATTGATCAATCTTTTGAAGTGAAAGACATTGAATTCTGTCAAAGGGTATCCCGACCAGGACAACAAACAAAACCTATCCTAGTGGTCTTGAAATCTGTAGCAAAGAGGGATCTCATCATGAGAAACAAAAAGAGTCTAAAAGACAAAAGAGAATTAAGATCCATATGGTTGAACGATGATCCAAATTCAATGATCTTCAAACAGAGATCAGAAGCCCGGGCCATTACCAGGGAAGTGGTACGACAGGGTTTTACAGCCAAGCAGAAAGGTACAGCAGAAAGGTACAGGGGTAGTAGTCCGCGATGTATTCTACCCTCACCAGCGGTTCGACCAACTGCCTGAGTGTATCAAGTTAGAATCGACTAAGACCAGAATTGAAGGTAATTCAATAAGTTTTCAGGGACATTTAGCGCCACTCTCAAATATGTTCACGTGTGACATTGAAATGGATGGCATAGTATTTAAATCGGCCAAGCAAGCAATGCAATATTTGCATTCAAAATTCTGAGGGGCAGATCTAGTAGCACAGAAAATACTAGATACATCCAACCCATATACTGCTAAAGCCCTTGGCAACTCCATATAAGTCGACGAATGGCAGCATGTGGAGGAGAGTGAAGTCAGAAAGGTTGTAAGGGAAAAATTCCTACAGAATGCCAAACTCAGGCGCATGTTATTGGAGACAGGTACTATGCGCCTATTGGAATGTACCTCAAATAGGAAATGGGCCGCAGGGATAGCTATTGACAGTAAGCTCCTTGGAACAGGAAAACATCCAGGTCTGAACCTAGTAGGATTCATGTTAGGAGAACTAAGAACGGAACTGATTTGCCCATAGATTTAGAGGAGGTTCAAAAGGGGCCTTCCATTAAGTATGTACGCAGCAAGGGGGGGTGGGGGGGTCTGAAACTTTGGAAAATTTGCGTATGTTCCTATACATATTCAATGCGTATTTTAGCTCAATGGGGGATGGGGGGTCTAAAATTTAGGAAAATTTGCGTACATACTAAATGGAAGGCCCCAAAGATAGTGAAGGAAATTGATACTACCAAGTCGGCTTCTATTGAAAATGTTAAGTGTTTGGTACTTAAAGATGCTTTTAATATACAATTGATAAGATTTTGTGCATTGTTAAATAATTCAATTAGACAGCATCTATTTCCTAAAGAGTGGAAAATTAGTTCTATTGTACCCTTACCGAAGATTAGTAAACCCACCATGGCTACTGAATTGAGACCTGTAGCTCTGACACTGTTACCAGGTAAACTATTAGAAAATAATTTGTAATAGACCCCAGCAATATTTAAATGACAATAATATCCTCGCTACTTGTCAACATGGATTTAGGAAGAACCATTCAACTATTTCTGCAATTGTTGAATTATTAGATCAGCTATACAATAATATTAAGAATGGTAATGACTCCTACATAATTTATTTAGATCTAAAAAAGGCTTTTGACACGGTTTCACATAAAATTTTGTTAACTAAATTAAAAGCAATAGGCCTACATAATGATACAGTTAATTGGTTCAATAGTTATTTGGCAAAAAGACAGCAATGTGTAAAATTGAATAATCATATGTGACATCCTCTGCGAAAAGCAGTCTTATGGCCTGGAATATTGAATAAGAAGGGTGTCTTGGGGAATCCAATACTGAAAGAACTATGTAAATATTTTTATTAGGAAAAAAGTTATGCTAATTTGAAAATGCGAGGGTCAGATATGCTAAATATGGTAGAATCGACCAGTTGTCGGTATCTGTAAAGATATAACATAGTTGATCTGGGCCAAATATTGAAATCCCAAATAGAATTTTATGAAACATACTGCTATTTCCTTTCTATTCCAGAATCTTCATAATCTGTTTTTTGCAGAATATAGCCAAGCGGTCCCTTGATTCAGAATTCCAATTTTTGGAAACTTTTGTTCCATGGTTGCCATGGAAACCCTCATTTGCATAGCAGTAGTATTGGTGGGTTTGACCTTCTATCAACATTCCGGTTGCCATGGCAACGGAATGCGAAAGAATCCAAATTTTTTCACCATTAATAAAAACTATGGAAAATTTCACTTATAGCATAAATGTAGCTTCTTTTTATGATTTTTATGATTTTTAAGCTAAATAATGGATCTAGAACCATGAATATGTATTTCCATAAGGCTGGAAATCCCAGAGACTGTCACATATTTCAGACTTAAGACCTATAACTTATGGAGTACCTCAAGGTAGTATACTAGGACCAATATTATTTTCCAATTATATAAACGATATACCTAAAATTGTAAACTGTGGAATCCAGTTGTATACGATTCATACCGTTCTGTATCATAAAGAAAAGGTAGTATTACAGGACAATCTTAACAAGATTGTCAAGTGGTGTAATAAGAACCTTCTGACAATTAACATTAAAAAATCACAATGGATGCGAACGAATATAATTAGTGAGGAAAGAGATATTGAGTCATTCATGATTGACAACACTTTTTTGGAGAGAATTTCCAAATACAGGTATTTAGGAATATTAATGGACACTAGATTATCATTTAAAGAACATCAAAATCAGTTGAAAGGATTTGTTCAACAGAAATTAAATTTTTATAAGCTGATCCGTAAGAGATTGACTCTTAAGGCTGCTGTTGCAGTGTATAAAAGTACAATCTTACCAGTGATTGAATATGCAGACTTTGTTTATGATCAAGGTATACAATACCTTAACTATATGTTAGAAAAACATCAGGGCCTTCTTATAGTCTTTAATCAACATAACAACTTATATGTTGATAGGGACTCGACTGAGGTACTCCATAGAAATAGTAAAGTTTTTAGATTGGAACATAGACGAAAATTACACCGATTACAATATGCCTATTTACTGTCTGCTGATAATAGTCTTTTGGTTAAAAGAGATATAGTTACTAGGAGACATAATGGGAAGCTCTTCCTTTTGCCTAAGTCAAATCATTCGAAATATACAAAAGATCCTAAATTGACATTAGTGTCAAATTGGAACAATTTATGTATTGCTCATAGAAATATTGAAAACAGAATAAAATTTAAGAATACAATGAAAAAGAATATTCTGAATCCATATGCTAAAATATCATAGGTAAACTGAATTTTAGTTGTTTTCTTAAATAATTGTGATGTAAGTGGAACAAATAAAACAATTCATCTCATCTTATCTCATTAAATATCACCAAATGCCGTTCTTATGGCAAAATTGATTAAATGAGACCTGTGTATAACATGAAGCCCACACCCAACATTGTAAATATGAGACGAACGGGTGCGGGTGGAAGATCAGCATAGCTGAACCCATTTACTGTCCAAATAAAAACAATAAAAAAAAGGACTTCTAATAAAGGACTGAGGCCATCAGGTGAGTGGATAGGTCAGGGATTAACTGGAAGGTCTTCCAATAAAGAGCTGAGAGGTGAGTGAATAAGTTGGGAGGTGATATCATATCACGGCCCCCGTACCCATCCCTGCCCTTCCATCAGGCTTATTACTTAATTAGGACCTACCTGGACCTATCTTTTTCATATCCTGGCCCCCATACCCTTCTCCTTCCTTCCCCCAGGTGTATTATTGGAACCTACCTGGAACTATCCCCATCATATCCCCGTCTCCATACCCTTCTGCCCCCATACCTTAGGCCTTTTACTTTATTGGCACCAATGTGACCATTCCTCATCATATCCAAGCACCCTTACCCTTCTCCTTCCTTCCTGAAGGCCTATTACTTTATTGGGACCTAACTGGACCTATCCCCCTGGTACCGCAGCCCCCATACCCTTCCGCCCCCTCTCCTACAGACATTGTAATGACACTATTCACCCTCATCTGTTGATACCTACCCTACAAATCCTCATCTGTCACTAACCTTCATTACTCATCGCTACACAATCTCACCTGCCACTATTCACCCTTACCTGTCACTACCTATCCTCACCTGTAACAACACATTCTCATCTGTTACTACCAATCTTAACATGCAACCATTCACTATCACATATCACTACCTACCGTGACCTGTAACTACAAATCTTCATTTGCCACTACCTCTTCTCACCTGCAACTATTAATCCTAATATGTCACTACCTACCCATACCTGCAACTATAAGTCCTTATATATGTCACTACCTGCTGTACCCTATGTACTCAATGTCTGTTGTTTCAAATATTGTATGTAATAAATACTAAGGGTCATGTCAAAATTCAGGATGTGATTAGAAGAGCATTACACAGTGGTGAAAAGAAATAGATATCTTTTAATAAACCTTTATCAGAAGTGTACAAAAATGATCGGAAGTTTTGAAGCTATAGATATTGGACCATATTCCCAATGAAGTTACAGCCAATGGAGTTGAAAACCGAATTCTGTAAGAGCTTGATAACAGATTTATTGTACAAAATCTGGGTATATGGAAGAGGGGTGACTTAGGATAGTTTTATGTATGAAATGCAAGTAAGTAAGATATTGTGTACATTGATAGAATATTGATGTATATATAATGTATGTACAAATATATATATATATTATATGTTATAGGAATATAGCATTGTCGTAGCAATGTTAAGTTCATTAAGAAAAAAATAATCTGACCTTTCTTTACGATATCAGAGTATAGCAAAACAATTTAGTTATTTTGACAGCTTGTTGCAATAAGGAGTTTCATATGTTACAGATTGGAAAATCATTCTGAGATTAACTATGAAGATAAATAACTATAATACTTTGCTAATTTTAAGCTAGAAATTAGGTGTTCTGTACTCAGGATAATGAGCATTATCGACAAATATTGGGCCAAATATAGACGTTCATGACTCTTCGATATCTCCTGATTAGTATAGGCAATATATACATTTTGCTAACTAATGATTCTCTACTTATTTAGAAAAGATTACGTCACATGATTCAACAGTCTGCTTCATCCTCCGAGCTTTGTGTATGAATGTATATAGGGATTGACAAGGGGTCTAAAGATGGTACCTTGAATTTAGACACATGTTCTGAGATCTATAGCACTTATTGTGTCACATCATTGATCATATGAAAGGTCATAATTTAATCACTTTTGGTGTTTTATTGTACAAAGATAACTGACTAAGCAGCAAAGAAATTATTGATTCTAAACTTAGTGTTTGCATTTTATTTTCTGAACATCAGAATCTCTTTTTAATAATTATCGGACTGAAATTTTGGATGTGTGTCCATGACATTCTTTTCAAGAGAAGTGTCGCAATTTATTTAACTAAGATCCTAGTTTTTGTTTCATGGCAGCAATCATTTCATTTTGTTTTTAATTGATATTTCACATCATGAATTTCCAGTAAATATCAATTGGGCGCCCGGGACTTACTTCAAAATTGCAAGACCTGTTTCCCTCTAAATGCATTTCTAGAATACTCTTTCAAATTGTAATTGTCTATGTTTAATAGCAAATAAGATATCCTTGTCTGGAAAATGGTCATGAAAAGTCTATTTTCAATGAATTTTCATCTTTTTCACATTTGATCAATAACACCAAGTGCATACTATTTTCAGCAATATTAAGGAGCCTTTTATATGTACATGTACAGAAAATTACTGGTCATGCCCCCTTGTCAACTCCTATGCAACTTATGCAGACACTCAAAAGACTCCTACCGGAACTTGAAGCACTCCAAACTTGTGTTGTGACAAAGAGCTGTTGAAACCATTGACATATGTTCATCTGTGAAAATGGCATTTAGGCTGAAAATAAAACACATTATCTTATTATTATTTGTGGATAACAAAGGATGAAATAGAATCTAAATTAAGCTGACATAAATGTTCCCCCTTTGGGTAAACAATCTGATTTCAGGACTTCATGATACACTGACACAGATTCCCTGGACTTTGCCCTGACATCCATTGCCCTGCAACCCATTGCCTGACGCCTGTTTCCCTGATGCCCATTGCCTGATGCCCATTGCCTGACACCCTTTGCGTGACTCCTGTTGCCCGACGCCTGTTGCCTAGGTTTAACCAAGGACAAAGTAATAGGTAATTAAAGATCTTTGGTTTTACTTTGACATTAGACAGGACAATTTATTTTAGCAAAGAGGTTGAATTTATTTGGACAGTTGCATACCATACAGTGTAAGTTTAAGACCCTGAGGAACGACAGATGATAATCATTGGATCCAGCGTTTTTCCTCTTTATCCCGTTCTAATTGTGCCAAGGTGGATCCAAGAGGTGCACATATAAACGATAAGACTGATATTTAGAAGCCCGCCTTTAGACCTGGATCTTCTGCTAGGCAGGTAAATGGGTGGACTTTACCAATTTTACTTTAAAATTGGAAGGGGCCTACCAAATGATTTACTAAATCTGAACAACATTCAGTGATTCATAAATTTACAATTATCAATGGAACGTTTCTGTATAATTGTTAAAAGATCCACACCTGACGAGCCAT
Organism: Lepidonotus clava; assembly: GCA_936440205.1. Classification (NCBI taxonomy): domain Eukaryota; kingdom Metazoa; phylum Annelida; class Polychaeta; order Phyllodocida; family Polynoidae; genus Lepidonotus; species Lepidonotus clava. The sequence goes on from OW387137.1 coordinate 51,446,771, forward strand.
TTAAGGCAAAACCATTTATTTGGGTTACTAGGGATACCTAACATAATGCATCGCCCAATCAGCACAAGTGTACCTGAATCCCATTATATATTGATGATGTTACAACCCTGGTTGATACACAACTCTGGGTTGTTAAAGAGAGGAGCCAGTGAAGTTTCAGTTCTGGAAGTATGCCAAATTTCAATGCCAAAAATTAAATTCTTCATATGATAACTGAGATTTTGCTTTGGGAGCATCTGAGTCCTCTGATCCTCAGGAAAACACAAGTCTGTGTATGACGTCACAAAACAGAGGTTATTTTCGAATTTTCAAATTAAAGTATCCTTAAAAAGACATTCGAGTTGTGAATTTTTGCCATAGCTTATTTTATTTCATGCTTTATTATGTTTTACAATTGAAAAAGATGGTTACAATAAACAAATTGCGCTTTTTCTGCATTTTAAAAATTTTGTCTGATCTGTTTGTGACGTCACACACAGACAGATGCTCTGTGTAAGCTGTACAAGCTGCACACGGGACCAGTCTGTGCAATTTACAAAAAGATGAATAAAAAAGAAAATATTATAGATACATTTATAAAAATTGGTATGATAACTCACTTGGCACTATAAAGGATCACACCAATACAGTATTTTACAGTCATTGGCAATTCAGGAAAACATTGATGCCTTTCTTTTTGATGCTCTGATCATAACATGCTATACATCAATTTATAGCTCAGAACTTCATGCCTCTGTTCATAATTATCTGATTTTAATAAATAAAAACCTATTTTTTTACTTGCATTTTTTCAGCATCAATATCTTGGATAATATCAGTCTGATGTGTATAATATTTTACATACATGTTTAAAATATTCATATCCAGCTGCAGGGAATCATGTCTCAGATTCTTTATTTAGGCCCTAGTTTTTATTTTATCATCAAAAACGGTAAAAAGCGGACAAGTTTTTCAGAGTTTTTTTTGTTACACCATGTTTTACATTTCATTGAAACAGAACTAGGGCCTATATTAAAAATCTGAGACAAAGTCCCCTCTGTATATATCTCAAGAAGATGTACACAAAATGTCAGACCTTTAAGTTGAAAATTAATTGAGATATTCTTGTTCAAAAACTAAATTTGAATATCACGATTTTCAGGTTTGAAGCTGACTTATATATTCTTCTGTACATTTTTATATAAGTTATATCAATAGGTTGTGTTATAAACTGGCTATATCTAATGAGTTTTCTGTTTTAGGATACTTTAAGTAACAAATAATTATAATGATCATAATTGAAGACAGCCACGCCATTCACACACCCATCAGTGGGGTCTATCCTTAAGCAGGTTACTGTTGGCAACTTCTAAGTGACAACTGTCACTTTGTGTGGTAGTAATTGGCAGTGAAGACCAAAAATCCGTCTCACCTGTTTTCCCACCACATATTTTAGCAAACACAACAGGGCAAATGGCCATGAGCAGCAGGTGTTGTTTTTAAATCAAGGGACACATCCCCCTATCCCATCCACACCCTCTAAGTTGGTCCAGGGCATTAGGTTTTTAGTGGTTGAACAAGAAGGTATAGTAGATCTAAATCCAACATTGTAGGGATAACAATCATGCAAAATTTCTATTGCCCAAAAACAGTTTTCGGGGTGATTAGATTTTTTCCGGGGTGAATATCATAATTTCTTTTTTAGCTCTTGGCATGGGCTGACAATGTCAGAAAATTGACAGTACTGCTAGCTGTCAGTCAGCCCAGAAAAATAGCATACCAATGGCCAAAAGAAGCATATAATATGGTTGAAAAGGGCATTGGCTCTTCAGATTGACTGAACAATAATTTCTCAATATTTGTTGGCCTTGTTCCAAATTGGTTGACCATTGGCCAACAGGTCGTTGGCCAATAGGCCCTCTTCATCCTCCGTCCCTCCAGCCCTGGTTGCCCTCTTGGTTCCCTATTACCAGGTTAGGGCTACAGCAGTGAGATCAGGGAGGATCTATTCTTTAACATCTGCTGAAGTTTTGGCCTAGGCTGTGTAAGGAGTCAAAGATGATAACAATAGTGTAATAAATATACCTTTCCACTCTTCCCACCTGCCCTATCCCCACCTGCCCCACCCCCTTCTGCCCTTTCCCCCACCTGCTCTCTACCCAATCTTCCCTGTCCCCCATCTCCCCCATCTCTCCCAATTCTGAACTCTCCCCACCTGCCCTCTCTCCCACCTTCTCTCCCCCCCACCTGCCCTCTCCCCCACCTCCCCCCTTCGTGAACTCTCCCCCTCCTGCCTTTTCCCCATCCTACCCTGCTGCCCTCTCCCCATCCTGTCCTCCTGCCATCTCCCCCTCCTGCCCTCCCCCATCGTACCCTGCTGCCCTCTCCCCCTCCTGCCCTCCCCCATCCTACCCTGCTGCCCTCTCCCCCTCCTGCCCTCTCCCCATTCTGCCCTGCTGCCCTCTCCCCATCATGTCTTCCTGTCCTCTCCCCCTCCTGCCCTCTCCCCATCCTGCCCTTCCCACCATCTGTCACCTGCTATTGCACTATAATTTAACGTCCAGCAATTAATATAGAAAAAAACTTCAATTCATGGTTAATACTTATTCGTAAGAATTGTGTACCTTTTTTTATCACCCCAACAGCAAAGCAGCCCATGGCCTGCAAAGGTGGGGGTAGTTATTCTGAAGTCACTTTCCATTGTCAATTGCTGAAATTTCCTATAGATAGATGATTACTGGGAACCCTTGTTCGTTTGTTACATATTACAATAAATAATGTTTTGGATCATTATTTATAATCAAATTCAAAAGTATTTGCATCAAGGCACAGATTGATTGTATTTCTATGGTGTAAAATAAGGTCACAAGTATTGGCAACAGCAAATTCAACCTGGAAAACACTCATGTTCATGAGTATACCATGGCCATGATGACACTATAGCCATGATGACACCTGACTTAGCAGATTTCCCACACAGAAACCCAAGATGTCATGTGTTTCTTCATAGCTCTTTAAATAGACAGGGACAGGGATAGGGCAGGTTGGAAAGAAGGCAGGAGGGGAAGAGGGCAGGTGGGGAAGAGGACAGGAGGGGGAGAGTGCAGGAGGGAGAGAGGGCGGGAGGGAAAGAGGGCAGGAGGGGGAGAGGGGAGGTAAGAGAGAGGGCAGGCGGGGGAGAGGGCAGGAGGGGGAGAGGGCAGCTGCAGGCAGAGGATATTAGACCCATGATTTGGAAACTGTAGGTTAAGAGAAATAAGGATGAGGAGAGCCGGTGGGATCAGGGGAAGCAAGGTTAGGGGATACATGGACAGAGCATGTAGGTGGGGAAAAGGCAGGTGAAGAGAAGGTACAGAAAAGAAAGATGAGGGAAGGGCAACTTGGCATTAGAGTACACAGAGAGGGGCTACAGTTAGCTGGAGAGGGCAGTGTAAGAATAATAGCGGGTAGGCAGCCAGAAGGAATAAGGTTTGAATGAGGCAGGCTTGGAAAGGGCAAGCTCGGAGAGGGAAGGTTTGGATAGGATAGTTGTGGAGAGGGCAGGTTAGGAGAGGACCGGTTAGGACAGAGCACTTAGAGAGAGATCAGTTAAAGGGAGAGAGAGAAAGTAAACATGGGGCAAGTCATTGTTCCATTTGCTTGAATAAAGGGAGGGTATTTCTCAAAGAATAAAAGTATGGTACACTGTTTTAAAAAAAAAAAAGTTTGACAGTTATATAATGTAAATCTCAACAGTATAATACCGTATTTCATTTTACGGCTATCTACCATAATATCGTTGCAATTTACATTATATAACTGTATTCATTACTGAAATTCTCCCTACCACAGATAGTGGATTTCTTAGGTTTTACCTGTAGACTATCCTAGATTAAAGTGTATCCTGGGAAATGTGTCGACAAACCACCAGGCTTAACTATAGAGATTTAAATGTTGTTTAACATGATGGAAAACTATTATTAACTTTTTTTCATTTTGTATCAATATATATTAACTATTTCTTAGATTATTTTTTAAATTCATTCATTGTATGTTTCTGTATATTTTCTATATATTTACCTGTGCTTTTGTCAACAAAAAAAGGCCAAATTAACCTGCAGGTGCCTAAAATAGTGAAAATCAGCTATCTGTGGTAGGGAGTCAGCAAATGCTTTGACGTATTGCAGTAGTGACCAGTTGCACAATGAATTTTGTAACAACAATTTACAATATATAACTGTATTTATTCCTTAAATTAGCCTCACAGTAATATATCTTATTTCGGAATTCTATACTTGTATGGAAAAGGAAAATGGACACTTTGGGATTAGAACCCACATTTTCCACATTCAGGGTAGAAGCCTTACCAACTGAACTAACTTGGACTGCATGCAGTGCACACTCTCATAGTCAGTACTAATCAGTAGGATCAGTACTTCTATACAGGTGTTCAAAATTACACAGACATTAGGTCAGTACTCTCATACCCCTACTTATTCAGTTAAGTAGCAAAGCCAGGCACTATCTACCTACAGGCCTCCATAGCTCAGTGGTAAAGCAAAGGCTTCATATGTTAGGGATCCAGGCTTCACTTCTCAGCTAGTTATGTTATCAAATCACTACTATGCAGTAGTGGTATTTTTAGTAGTAGTACTTTGCAGCATACCCTCTGAATTTTTGGCCATGATTAGTAGAATATCTTTTTCATATATTTAGGAATTTGGAACTTTGTGATTAAAAATGTCAGATTTTTAGGTTATTGATAATCACCTCATTGGCCTGCTATTTTTGGTATGGGCAACCAACCAGAACACCCCTAAAACATTTACAAGATGTTTTAAAACACCTTTTCAGTAGGATTAACATGTAGACACCTTTTTAGTACAAGAACTTTATCAGCTATACCCCTGTAGGTTTTACCTCCAACAGTCAAACAACCCCTACAAGGCTAAACCAAGAAGGAAGGATGTACTTGGTTATGAGCTAAACTATCTTGTAGTGTGATTACAGGAAAAATAAAACTTTCAATGTTGTTAACATTACATCCAGCATAAACTGTATGGTATACTACTATAGTATGTATTACAGTATATTACTGTTGAACTTAAACAGTTTTGATCCGTAAGAGTGAAACTCCACGGTATATTACTGTTTAAATTAAGGCTAGACTACTGTGATGAGGGGCTATTTCACTAGTCTCGCAAAATTATAGAAAGTTTATTTTGCTACTAGCTATCTTAATATATATCCCACATCAATAGATTCATGTTGGAATGGACTATCTTATGATATTAAGTATATTACTATGGGTAATAGGATAGAAATATAAATTAATCAGAAATGTGAAAATTATGATTTATACTTAATTTGTTTGAACTGAAATATCTCGTTCAATAATCAAGGGAAATTCATAATATTTTTTATACATGTAGTTTATATTCATATTGAGGGAACCGTGTCTCAGATTTTGTATTTAGGTCCTAGTTTTTATGTTATGAAAGCTGGAAAATTAAGTTGTAAAAAATCATGAAAGAATGCAAAAAGTTTCCCGATTTTGTCATAAAATAAAAACTAGGGCCTAAATAAGAAATCTGAGACACTGTTCCCTTAAGACCAATGTTATTGATGATATAGCCAAGTTTCAAAACTATGACAATAATATTGAGTAAGAAATTTTGGTTCAAAAAATAAAAGTGAAAAAATACAATTTTAACTATTCTTTTCTCGAATGTAAATCTATAAATGTAGCAAGAAATGTCATAAGATGGAGAAAAATTAGAGCTTTTAAATGGTATCTAACACGTTCAAATATCATCAATAGCCCGTGAGATTTGACAGTTTTAGCAACTTTGCTACTCATCACCGTAGTCTAACCTTAAACAGTCTTCACCTGTAAAAAATTTGGTCACACAGAATTAGGGTCAGCTGTTAAATTTACGATAAAAGTTCGGCAACATAGTTGTCAGTACTTTACTGTAAATTTGACGTGTTTTTTTTAACGGTGTAAAAGAAAAAAATAGTTTTGGCCACTGGTGACAAGAAATAATCAAAAAGTCTTGAAATATAACTTATATACGTTATCTTATTTTCTTTATAGTCATTATTACACAGTGGGAATCTACAGACATCCTTAGAAGAGGCATGGGCTGCATCATAGGTATAATTTACAATAAGTTGAATTTGACTTTCATGCAGAAGGTGATATTTTGATTTCCCTTTATACTCCATATTCCTTGTATTTCCTGAACATCAAATAAGTTGATGTAACCTTCTGACAACAAATATCTTTTTAATAATAGGATTCTTAGCTATAACAATTCCAAAACTAAGGCAATGAAGCATTGGAAACTCCAATTTGATAACAATGTAATGTTCATTCTTTTGATGAAATAGCCTGAATTGTTGGAACTGAATGCTAGATATACCTTAATCCCTTGATGGTCTTGTTTTTTGTGAAGACCTCACACAGCGAATCCACTGTTCTATCCGCCAGTTGACAGTAGGGGAAACTGAAATAAAAGAGTATTTATAATTATTAGACCATTAAACTATCATAGTCAAGCCACTACCATTGGTTAGAGTATCATATGATTATATGTGACTCCCTCTGCAAATTAATTTTTTTTTTTAAATAAACTTTAACAAGTCTAGAGTCAACAAGTACTTAAAAAAGAAAAATTAGCTCAAACTTTGTCAAAAATATTAGAAAATTAGAAAAATATTTCAGGATTTATTGTGTGAAAAACAGATTAAAACTTTATAATGATTAAAACAAAAATGAGAGCATTTTTAAGTCAAAAGGTTTAAGTCAAAATTTTAGCATTCTTCTCTCTGTTTAACTTGTCAAAACTTTTGTGGTAGCCTTTGTAGTGTATTTTTGATGAATTCAAGGTGTCTGACCTTGGCATGTTATAAAAAATGTTTTAATTCAGTTTAATAATTTTGAAGCTGTTATACAAATCAGTCTATCAATTAAGACTTGTTTCCATTTGTGCCAGCTTTATAACAAATCGCTGATTGCACAAAGTATATGGACACATATTTAGGAAATACAGTGTAGTAATCACATGTTGTCCTCATAGGACAAGTTCATACGTAAATCCCTTCTATCATATAATGCTTTAGGGGATTGAACAGGTTATATCACCAATGAATCTTCTCAAAAATTGTAATGTTAAATAGTTGATTTTAACCATAGCTTGGAGTTAGCTTTAAAAGAGGGGTATGAATCAATATTGCGAACTCCAGGTTTTAGGGAGTTCCATATACAGCATCCATTATATGCCATTGATCTTTTATAACTCTCAAGATTAGGCTTCTTTATCTTGAATAGTTTTGCGTCTCTAGCATGGGTCTGAACGGGCAAATCACCTAACAAAGGTCTAGTATTTAGTTGAGTATACATAACATTTCTAATTAACATAGTCCTTCTGTTTTCTAACATTGGCATTTTCAATTCAAAATGAATTTGATTTGTGTTTTTGCGCCAGTTACATGGCTGACAGATATTTATGGCATGGTCCTGAATTCTTTGTAATTTAAGTAAATCACTTGAGTTTGCAGTAGCATAAATTACACTACCATAGACAAAATATGGAATAATCTTGGTTGTATTTAGTTTAAGGATGCAGATGCATTAATGTATCTTCTGATATTATTCAGAAGAAAGATCTTATGTAAGGTCGACATTATGATGTTTTTTATATGTTGCCTAAAGTTTAGTAATTAGTCCATGGTCATTCCTAAGTATTTGTAAGAGGACACCATTTGCAGAGTACAACCATTCATAACAGTTGCTTGTTTTGCATTGTTTAGCGTCTTAATTGCATTTCTACTCCCAAAATACATACTTTTGGTTTTTTTTAGTGTTAACACATATTTAGTTTTCCTTGCACCATTGACCAATTGCATCCAAATCTAACTTGTGGAGTCTATGCGATTCAGAAGTGTCTTCATTTATTGTATATAGAGCCAGATCATCTGCATGAAGAAGGTAACACGAGTGATTGATAATATTTCCCATGTCATTTATAAAAATAATGAACAATAGAGGCCCTAGTATGGACCCCGGGGGAACGCCGCATGTAACCGGGGCCTGTTCTGAAATTTTATTTTTAGCGATAGTGGATTGAGTTCTATTTTCTAAGTAACTACTTAGCCAATGAAAAAGATTTCCTTTAATTCCTAAATTATCTAGTTTCTGTTTTAAGATATGGTGGTTAACAGAATCAAAAGCTTTTTTGTAATCAATGTATGTACATAGGGTTATTTTCCCATTATTTATTGCCTCAAAGATATCATCAGTTAACTTAATAATTGCCGAGGTAGTTGACATTCCTTTTTTAAACCCGAATTGACTCTTGTCTAGTAGGGTATTGTCATTCAGAAAGCAAGAAAGGTTGTTGTGTACTATTTTTTCTATAATTTTGCCTGGAATGGGCAGGAGTGACATGGGCCTAAGATTATTCACATCAGTATTGTCACCACCTTTCTTTAATGGTGTAATTAGTGCATGTTTCCAGGCCTCAGGAAAAATACCACTGTTTAGGGATAGGTTGAAAAGATATGTAACCTGTTCAACTAGTGCTATCATAGCAATTTTCAAAATATTTGAAGATAGATTTGTGATAGCTGATGATTTTTCTATAGCAATTTTCTTAAGGAGTTTTAACGCTTCATGCTGGTTTGTATTAACGCTAGCTAAGTTCTCCACACTTGTGGTACCAGAGTAGTGCCATTCATTTGTGTAATTCTTAGAGATGTTAGAGCCAACAGAGGCAAAAAAGGAATTTATATAACTTGATGATTCATCCTCAGTTATTGCAACACCAGTGACATTATCCTTTAAGTTTAATTTTAATTTCTTTTTTGGTGTTATTAGGTAGCAGATTAGCCATAGAGGCCCAGTATTTTTTCGGATCGTTTTGATTTTCTATCAGGCTATCCTTTATATATTCTGATTTCAAGTGCCTCACTCTGTTGTTCACTGTGTTCCTTACCTTCCTAGCTGCAGTCCAGTCACCCGGGCTGTTACTTATTCTAGCCTTTTTAAGAAGCCTATCTTTATCTTTTATTATTTCAATTATTTCTCTTGTGATCCATGGTTGTTCCGTGTCTCTAATGGACATGCTTCTTAGTGGACACAATACATCAAAGGGATTTGCATAACTCAAAAACGGAGTCGCGTGGTATTATCATGCTTCTAGTTTGGTATACTGATACTATTAAAATCTATGAAAACAATATGAATTAAAAAATGTTGTTTAATTAAAGAATTCGGCACAACTAATGTGTAAGGTCAGTTTATGAAACATTTAATATTGAACTTTTGTTCTCTCATTTACAAAACGCACAGCCCCACAATTGATCTTTTCTATAAAATACAATTGATATTTAAAACTGTTTTGCATATATATTAGGGGTCTACATCATTAATGTACAGCCACTTCACCTTTTTATTGTGCACACTCCCCTTAAATAAACACTGCATTTTAGCTTCTTTTTCTAAGGTTGCTTATGACAAATGTCTCTCAAATGCAACTGGCTGGAGAGAGCTGACTCTTGCTGTTGAGCAAAACTTTTTAAAGGTAAAAATCAACATCTTTCTCAGATTACTGGACAAAGATTTCAACATTTTTACTGGATTTTATGTTTTTTATTTTTCAATTTTACTGGATAAAGATTTCAACATCTTATCAGAATCTATATAAAATTCTTATATTATCTAAGACCAATGGTCTAATTGAATCCATCCAAATTATACTTAAAATTGCCAACAAAATTGGGACTTTCACTATAAAAATGGAATTGCATAACAATCATATGTTTTTGTGGTATTCTGGTGTGCAGTGGTTGAGACTTTCTGTATTTTGGTTGGGACACAGATCAAAATTTGGGACTACATATCCTGACTATACCAGTTATTTAAATCAGCTGAGGTTATATGTGCCAGCATGGAAAGGGAACCCAGCGCACATATCAACTCTTTTATGCATGGACTTGCATGTACAAGTTCTGTGCACACACAATCACAGCTTAACTTGTACATTAAACCACTCAGAGCCTGGGCCCCATACTAATATGGGGCAGTTCTAATCATATCCTACGTACCCACCACACCCCTCATCAGGCCTTTCTATGTTAGACCCCTGTGTTCAGTATTTCTCATTCATGCATTTGCATGTGTAGGATCCACATTGATAACTTTGTACACAGCGATATGTGTCCATGCATCTAAGGTGTTTCACATATGCAAACTTAAGCTAGAATGCATGTGTATGCAGACATATCAATGTTCTCATCATTTATGATGGTCTATCACAGGAGGAGTCAATTCCTTAAGCTTTTATTGTTTAGTTAATTCCTATAAAAATGATAAAGAATGGACAAAGCTTAAAGGTTAAAATTCTGTGTGCACATTCTAATATTCTGATAATAATTCTATATGCACATGTCTATGCCTGCATGTGTTATTTACATTATAAACATGGAACCCCTTCCAAATCAAAACCCATGCCAATTAGCTTACTTGTCACTATTCCACAGATGCAAATAAGGAGAACTGCCTATGTGGTTTCGGGATGAGCATATGTGCAAAGTTTTATATGCATGACTGTCGTGTGTAACCATCCCCCTGGGGGGCACCCTCTGAACCCACCTGTTGAAGTGGCCTACAGTAGGTTGGCTCCATGACCAGACAGGTTGCACAAAGGTAGTTAGCAATACACCTTGTGCATGTAATTAGTAGTGTATAAACAAAATGAAGAAACAGTCACCAGATTGTAAAAGATATATCATAAGTGGTATTTGAAATTATACAAAGTACTGCGTTATGTAGTATAAATATGGAAGGCGCTTCTAGTAGGCGTAATAAACCTGTTCAGCTATGGCAGACAGGCTACGTCTCCTAGTGAGCAGCACTGCTCGGGAGAAAATCAATAATTAAACTAATATAAAGGTAGTGATCTGAGGTTGAGAGCAGAGCAAGTTGATACACGTTTGGATCAATTCAAGTCTCAAGGATTTGAGGGTTTGAATAGCTATATACGTGACATCTGGTGACTAGGAATGGAACTGTACTGTTGCATAGCCATACAAAGTCAGGCGGACTTTACGGCAGAAGCTTGCCTTCAGTGGGTGTTTGTTCGTGAACATAAGATTAAGACATGCTGTAACTTCACTTGCAATTGTGAAGCAGTTGATATATCCACTAATAAACTTGACTCTCAACCAAGCGTACTTGTTGTCCGCGTTATAGGTATGAGTGCCCATCTCATGGACCAGTCTACCACTTGGCTAGCGAGGAAAGGAAGATTAAACTAAGGCTGTTCGGACAGCGAAGTGATAGCAGTTCCCCATTCAATAAGTAAAAATTTATCGTTCATTGTCTCTCCTACAAATTCAATAAATTTTGTTTCAAGAGTAGACACATGTCTATTTTATTCATAGATATGACAATATTAGTTTTGTGGGTTTTTTATAGGCATCCAGCAATTTTACAATCGCAGCCAAATCTGATACTTGTGTCTTTGCCGCAATCATATTTTACGCCATAGGAATCAGTATGTGTCAATACTACTGATGCCCAGCTGCATCAGTATGACTGATGCCTGAATGGCATCATTACTATTGACGCCATACAGCAGACAATGTTTAGGCAAAGTTTAGCTGTGCCCTGACCCACTGCCAGTATGACTGATCCCTAAATGGCATAGTTACTATTGACGCCATACAGCAGGCAAAGTTTAGGCAAAGTCTAGCTGTGCCCTGACCCCTGCCTCAGTATGACGAATGCCTGAATGGCATCATTACTATTGACGCACAGCAGCAATCACAGGGCCAGGTCACATAACAGGGTCCCTGTCCCAGTGACTGGTCAACTAATCTTTCACCTACTTAAGTTGACCCAATGACCTAGATAATATAGTATTAGATATGTCTGTATGTATGTATGTATGTATGTATACATAAATACATGTATACATGTATACATATACAGTGTGGGGGCCGGGATATGACTGGGATATGTCCAGGTAGGTCCCAACAATGTTACAGGCCAGGGGGTGCGAGCGGAAAAGGATTGGGGCCGGGATATGACGGGGTTATGTCCAGGTAGGTCCCAATAATGTAACAGGCCCGGGGGTAGTAGGGTAAGGGTGTGGTGGCTCGGATATGACGGGGATATGTCCAGGTAGGTCCCAATAATGTAACAGGCCCTGGGGTAGTAGGGTAAGGGTGTGGTGGCTGGGATATGACGGGGATATGTCCAGGTAGGTCCAAATAATGTAACAGGCCCGGGGGGTAGTAGGGTAAGTGATAGTAAACCGCCGCGGAGGTGGAGTTTATGGTATATAACTTCCGAGGTGTCAGCCGAGAAGGTTATATTCTATAAACTCCACCTCCAAGGCGGTTTATGAGCCTCTACTACATCCCATAACCATGGAACCCATGTTTTGGTACTCCTGTGGTCACCTGATTATAATTTGTAGTTGATATGATATTATATATATATATATATATACTTATATAGTTTTTATTATATCCATACAAAACTATTCATCCCATTTGAAGTGAATTAGAAGTTAGAAAGACAAATTATTTCAACAGAAGGCCTAGACACCTCAGGGGCCAAGGACGGCCCACATACTGGGTCTACTACTGATGACAGCTTTACTACAGGCCTGGGCTAACTATAGATATCCCCAGCCGCCAGTGGGGGGGGGAGTGTTATGTAACCCGCGCGACAAGACCCTTCCACTGCACTGGTGAGAGCTGCGCATCAATACAATAAACGCACTTGGATTGACGCGCATTGACCCCTTGTATGTGAGTACTATTGACGCACATTTACAGTGTAAAACATCAGTACAATTGACGCACAGAAATTGATGCACACTTCACCACAATTGAGCACAGGTTGACTGACAAAACTTTGCTAGTTTTACTGGAATTATCATGTGCGCAGCAGATTGCGGCAAAGACACGAGTATCAGTTTTTCCTGTGTATTTTATAGAGAAGGCCCTGCTTGATGGTCATCAGATAATCATAATATTTAGGACAAATACGACTTTCTTGTAATTCATGTATTTATTCTTTCATTTCAATATATTTCAACAAGTAGAAAACAATTGTACCTATAAATCCTGATTTCTTAGCTTTGCAATTTCAACATGCCTTTCAACTTTATGCCACATTGATTTGATCCTCTATTTCAGAATAATTTTCATAATCCAGCCACTGCTGAGATTGCATATTTTAGAGTTTGTATTGCCTCTTTGAAAAATTCATGGGCCAAATTTATCAAAGCTCTCTAATAATATCATGATTAATAATATACTAGTATTTGGAATTTGACACATACTTTTTTCAAGATTTGATTATGTTTTTAATCAAATTGATAGTGTATAGTATTATGATCAACTGCTAATAAGGGTCTATGATTTTAGGATATAATGTCCCTTAAAGGTAAATACAGGTATTCACTGCAGTGCCACCGGGTCTTAATGGTTTGTCATTGCTCAAATTCTTAAAACTATTTTTAAAATTTGATCAAACTATCATAAATTAAAAATATCTACTCAAAAAATACATTACTGTAATTTCATGAAGTGTGTGTTTTAAAATTTCATTATGGTCTCTATGCATTCACCTCACAACTATTTCTCATACTTATTGATAAAATCTTATTTGGAGCCATCAGTAAACAAGTAAAGTTTTTATTTCTATCTTCATTACATTGCACAAAGGTAGAGATTAAATCATTTACTTTGTGCATGATAATTGAAATAGTGTAAAGGTCACCAGTTGAATACAAAAGGATAATAAGAATTCTTCCAAATTACCTAGCTTATGACAATACCTAGTATAAATATGGCGGGTGCCGCTGGTAGGTGTAAATATACCTGATGACAAAACTCACCGGGGTACATCTCCCAACAGGCGTCGATGCCTGGGGTAAAATCAATACCAGACTGCTATAAGAGCGGGAACGCAGTGTAAGAGAGGGAGAGAAATCATTAGCGTTTGGATAATACGGATCGAGAGATTCGAGGGGTTTTAGATAGCTACACAACCACAGGGACATCTGGTGACTTACATGGTACTACCGCACTACGGCTGGAGGTGAGACTAGGCGGACTCTGAGGAGGAAGCTTACTCTACCCTGAATTGGAATTATAACACCTAGGAACTTATCATCATCACTGGCAATTGTAAGCATCACCGTATCCACCAATAAACTTATAATTACCCTACTGCCAAGCGTTGTTCATGTTATGGATTGAGCGCCCATCTCGTGGACTTACTTATCACTCAACTAGCACCCATTAGGAATAATATCAATGACAGTAATTATCTCGGACAATGCACTATAACTATAATTAACCATAAACAATACAATAGCATTCAATATTTTGATTTAGATACATTAACAAATTTATATAAGCAATGTCGATATATATGTGATGTGATGCCTAAAACTAGCTGCTGATAGTATTACTCATTCATTGTGGTAAGTTTTTGCCTGGATGAATCATTATCTTAATGAGTTTGTCCAATGTTGATAGCAGTTGGTTGATCTTAATAATCCCCTTCCCCCAGTACACCTCTCGACCTCACTGATTATCTTGTAATTTAAAGGTACACACAACTGTTCAGGGCGCCACCTGAGTGGTGAATTATGAACTAAAAAGAAAACCATTTATTTCTGCAGATTTAGATTTCTTAGAAGTATCTTGGTATTAAAGACATACTTTTTTATCATGATTTCCCTGATTTGATTAATCAAGAATCATGTCATAAAACATTATATAAGCAAAATTACCCTATTTTTTGAATTTCTTGTAATAACTCTCTTCAAAAACGGTGAACATTAGTTTTTAAGTGTTCTGTATCTACTTTGATAGCAATATAAAATACCTGGCAAGTTTCAATAACAAAACATTGGTAGTTTTTTCTCTATGTCATTTTTCTTGATTTTTGCCATTGAATCAATGGTTAAGCCTCAATTTCTTAAAGGTTAATATCTGCTATTACAAACAGTGAACATTGAATTTTCTTTTTGATATGTACTTCTAAAGCCATGAGTAAAGGCTAGTAAAAATATCTAAGATATATTATTGGTCATTCCAAATCATGTTGAACAGTTGCATGTACCTTTAATATTTTGTTTATACCTAAAAATTAGCAGCGAAGTAGAGATGCCTGTTGGGATGCCTGTCCCCATGTGACATCCCCCTTAAGTCCTGTCAGGTATGTTAGCCACTATCTTTTGATTGGTTCAAATCCCATTTCTAAGAAGCAATGTGAATGTAGCTGATTAAGGTGAAAAATACAGTGGACCCATGCCAGCCCATCACATTTTACTGTAAATTTAGGTAGACCGAGCAGCAAATGCTCTTTCATATTATACATAAAAGATAAGTATATTTGATGCAACATTGCATACTTGGTCCATTTCATTGTAGGTTTCCTAAGCTTTTTAAGTTTGTTGGCTGTATTTGGTGTTCATCATATTTTAATCTTTCATCAATTATTTTTGAATACTCATATTGTCATAGTGGCATCACCAATAAGTAGCCCCCTCCCCCACAATCATTGAGTGTCACTGTGCCTATATATAGTTGTGTCTAAGCAGATGCTGGAAACTCCAATACCTGGGTAATGGTGATGTGATGGCAGTGCAAATGTTTATAACGACTGCTTTTTGTAATTGAGCTATTTTTGTAAAATTTACCTTCCTAAAGAGTACCACAACAGCAATCGCCAAATTTGGTGATTTGATTAGCATTTTTTTTATCTGAGATAGGGAATGGGCAAGAGATAGGCATGGGAAAGTGAGTATTGTTACCACATAACCACCTTCAGCGGCAGGGGTGATTAAAAACAAACAATGTGAAATAGTAACAAATGACAACACTGAGTCCCATTTGCATGTGTAATAAGCCAACCAGATTAGGTGTTGCATTGCTATTTTACTACATTACAAAGGGAGTTGCTATGTAACTTGAGACATAACATCATTTCCCGATGATGTTGCTGATATTTGTTGGTGCTGACATTCATATCTCTGTTTTACAGCATAGAAATCTAAAAGAATGCAAAACTGATGCAAACACATTTGAATTGAAATATAGAATAATGATCTGAAACATAATTTACTGTAAAATGTTACAGAAAAGTATGATTAAGGATAGCTAGTTATTATCCTTCTTTAGGATAGTCCTATAGGCTGTCATTATCAATCATGGAAAGTGACTATGGCATAAGCACCCATGGCATCTTGCCCTGACTGGAAAGAACTCAGCATACCCTGTATGTGAACAATATTAATGTTTTCTCACAATACTTACAAAATCTCTGAAAGAGTGTCATTCTGTCCAAGGGCCAGCAGCATCTTTGACAAACCCACATCTGTGAAGATGGAATTATGAAAGCTGAAGAATAAAACAGAAGACAATACAATTGATTATTCAGACTCACACTATATCATTGTGCATAAAAGTAGGCAGATTACACCTGACATTAGCAACCAATCATAAGGTCCTAAACAAGTGTGGCACACACAAGAAATAAAAGCTGGAGCATTTAGCACTGGTTATTTTTTAACTTTATAATTTAACCATCATTTAATAGCCCTATGGAGAAAGGGCCGCAACTTCCATACTTGTGGTTTTCACAATATGGTTGGTTGGTCAGTTATTGGTGTATCGACATCTATGGTCATATCACGGTGAGAACAAGGTCTTGACAATTCTGTCTGTTTGATGATCATATCTATGAAATGATCATATATATGAGAAGGTAGAGACCATACCCCTACACTTTTACCAAAGCAGGTGTTCTTTAATGTGCAGGGTCCCATAGGCCCTACACACAACAGTGGGTGGCCCTCATAGGAGCCTTTGATATCCCTGTCGGGGGACATGCAGAGGGGTCCAGTAGCCAGCCCACCCCAGCCCAGAATTGAACCCTGGTGGCCTTCACAGCAGTCGGATGCGTTGACCACTACACCACCCCACACGCCTTTTGACACAATGTCATTTATATACATTATATTGGCTTGTCTGAAATTTTCATAACATAGAGCACTAGCATATCTATGAATATTGACGATGATGACGATGATGTTGATGATTGTTGGAGTTTAACATCCATTTCAGCAAAAATTTTAGCTATATCAGGACCATCAAATATTGATTTTCTTTTTCTATTAGATTGCTCTCAGATTAATTCAGTAATTCAAGAAATCATTTATTTGAGGTATTCAGTATCTCCACAATGTTTGTCACTCATTTACTTTATGTATTTTGGATCAATATTAAAAGAAGTACATGCAAACATTTGAAAAAGAAAGTGCAGCGTCCAGGCCCCTTTGCTTGGTGTAACCTGAGTTACCACTCTCATCTGCTGTGATGGCCTGTGCCGGAAAGGTCACTTGGACTAGAGACAGACACGTTCAGACGGAGGGGGGAGGGGGATGTGGGGTGGGGGGCTTTGAT
The DNA here is from genome assembly GCA_936440205.1 of Lepidonotus clava. NCBI lineage: Eukaryota > Metazoa > Annelida > Polychaeta > Phyllodocida > Polynoidae > Lepidonotus > Lepidonotus clava. The sequence goes on from OW387137.1 coordinate 51,464,228, forward strand.
ACCCATTGGACGAAATGGAGAAAATTTGTTTTGTCCAAAATTGCTGTTTTATGTTGTTTAAAAATCTCCATTTATATGTTCAAAAATAATTTTGCACAAATCTTGAAAGTAATTACCTCTGTAACCATTTTAAAATGCATTCATAATGTACAGCCAGTACTACTTCACCACAGATAATAATTATCTAGTTAAAAATCTAAATATTCATTGTGCAATATTATGACACTTCTTAATGTTAAATGAATGTTGAAATTCACAATCGTTTCTTTGTAGTTGACATATGTGACAGATATTCCCATCAGATGGGAGCACCACCTTGTGTACATTGTCACTTTAAAGGATTTGTTGACTTGAACTATGCAACTGACTAAATCTAAAAGACTATTAAAAGACTGTTAGGGCAACCACTTGAAACTCAGGACGGTGCCAAATCATATGGTGACATATTATATGAACACGTTGGAGTGCTACGCGTGAAATCAGTGAAGCATGACGGTGTCGTCTGCTTAGCTTAGTCCCATTGATTTCAATTGGGAGTACAAGTACACACACAGGGCTAAGAATCTACACCTTGAGTTTTTCTAAAAATATGATATAAGATTACATATGTAAAATGATAATTTGCAACAAGTCATTTAAAGTTAGGCATATTCACAATCAGGAAATATTTGAATTAGAAGGCTGTCTATGAGTAATTCGCATTAGATCATTCTGCAATGATGTTATATTTTGCCACGCCTGTGAATCAGAAGTTTGCAACGATACAAGATAAGGTAACGGGACAACTTTGCAGCCGTTTTCCCAACCTGATTAACATGCCAAAGTCAATTAAGCTATATCTCCAACAATGAAGCATATTTCTGCCCAACTTGGTTGTAACTCTGTAAGAAATAGCCGCACTGACTTTTTCCATAAGATGGGGATTCCTTTTACCGATGTTTTGTCTCGAGGGACTGGAAATGTATGTCTGTACTCTCATACCATGCCACCCTCATTCACAAGAAAATGAACATCCAAGTCTATTAAGCACTGAACCACTATTTACATAAACTTTTTAATTTATTTGGTTCTCTTTCTTTTAATGTTATCATTGTTATGTCTTGGCAGTCTACTGATACCAGCATAAGCCAATTAACTAGTTGTGTTTCGGTATTACCATGCATGTATATAATAGAACTGTGGATGTCTGATTATATGCTTTTATACATATGAACTGGAAAAATGTCATCGAAGGTGGTGCTGTGAATTTACCCCTGCCCACTGCTGCCTGTCCTTAAAGATCCAGGAACACAATCTAAGCTAATATACAGAAGAATATATAATTGTTGCATGGTAAAAATGAAATGTTTTAAGAGAGGTAAGAAGTTTCATAGGTGCAGCTACACCACAGGCTGCCCTATATTAACACATGTACATATCGGGTACCTCTGCTACTCAGACCCCTTCCCACTGGCCATGTTGTGACGTCACAAGATGCTTCTCTGGTATACCATAGTGGTATATTGTAGAGAGATTGTAATGCCACAACGTACTCCTAATAGTCTGAAGGGCCAACCAATAGCACTCAATGACATTGTATTGTTTTTTCTTTACTGGACAAAAGAATTAAGTCTCTGAAAAGTAATGTAAGGAACAGGTGTGACACAACTAAAAGGCTCTCATGTTCTCCAATAATCTAAACTTGTGAGTCATAACTTAGTTATGGTTTGCAAAAGAAGAGTTTAAGTTGTTTTATCTTTTTAAGCAAAATTATTCAAAGTTTTTAATCATTTCCCACGTCATTATTGTTCCCTAGCCATCAGGAGATCTTAAAATTAATCAGGGTGCCCAGGACAGAGTTTAGAAATCAGGACGGTCCTGGACAAAATGCGAATACTCAGAAGCCCTGTTATGTTACTAGAGAAAATAGAGAGGTGAGAGGCGACCAAGGTGAGACAATGACACTTGGTGAGCGACCTTGCCGCCCTGGACTTCTGAGGGGTATCAGAGGGGTGGTGTGACCAAGGTGAGATATCATAACACATGGTGAGCGACCATGTCACCCTGAACTTCTAAGGGAGCTGGGGAGGGATGGGGCAACCAAGGTGGGACATTATGACACATGTTGAGGCTGATAACTTTGAAAATAAATAGAGAAGTTTAGGTGTTGCACCGATGTTACTATGAAAGTATTTATTTATCATGATAAAACCATGGTTTATACCAGATTATAGTTAAGTGCCAATAATGATACAAAATTCAATATATCTTCCAAGAGCAAATGGGATTCCCCAAGGAATCCCCTTGCTACATCAAAAATGTGGGGATTACCCTCAAAAATGTAATAAAATGTAATGTTTTTAATGTCCCTTAACTGTGTGTAAACTTAGATATTTTCCTTCCATTTTGCTTATATTGAAAGTGCAAGTTGTGAATAATACGCAACATTTAATTAATTGTAAGATAACTCTCTTGCAGTTATGTGCAAGATTTCCTTTAAACATATCAAGTCTTTTACTCTGATGGTACTTGTCCATATAATATATTATTTCAAAGCCCTTCCCTGTAAATTCTCTTTATGCCTTTACCTTCTTTCTGAACCACTTTCTATTATTAAGTCAGTATAGTCTAAGAGGGGCAATATGGTCTATTTATATAATAGTTATAATAATTACAGTGTTTATATATGGTGCAATGTCACAGGTAATCTGTAGTTGTAAAACTTTAGTTGATTAATTCTGAGATTCTTGTATTTTGTATCTACAAAGGCATTAAATGATAGGTTATTATCCAAAATAACACATAAGTAATTGTATCTATCCAATAGATCTAAATGATTATATCTGTTGACTAAATCTAAATTTTCATCTCCCAACCATATTTTCATTGATTCTGAATATTCACCACCCTCCATATTATGAGTAAGTACCATATGATTTGTTGTCTTAGTATTTATATTCAGAGAATTTAAATTACACCACTTATATAACATATCAACTGTAGATTACCTCCTAGCATTCCTCAACCTAAATGAAATATCCTTATAGTGTTCTGCTTTGGTTTCATCCTTATCTCACCAAAAATAATGTCATAATAATGTCTTGATTTAGTGAGGTTTCAATGATTACAGCTCCTTAAGTATGATGAATATTTTCTTTAAAAACAAAACTCTGATGTCTCTTCCCTACATCCCTTTGAGGAGGTACAAAACAGTATAAACTCACACACAGCTTGGTCATTTGCTACACCTGCAGGTTCCACTGCTCTTGAGGCCAGGAAAAGTAAGGGCCCTCAGGCATAAGGCAGGTGTACCTGTTCTCACGATGGGAAGCTAAGTTCCTGGCTAGCCCCTCACCTGGAAGCCTGTAAATCTCCAGCACAAAGTAGCACCTTACTCTAGCCTTGAGCACATGGTTACCCACTTTAAGAGGCCTTATTTTCACACATGTAAAAGATCTCCACACAAAGGTCATAATTAATTATGATAACAGTCCCTTGGTAAAGGTAATAAAATATGATGAAAGACTCTAGGTAAAGGCTTTGAAAACAAAATAGTCCTTATGTAAAGTCATTCAAATATAAAGACAATCCTTGAGTAAAGGCACAAAAAAATATAATGACAATCCATATTAAAAGGCAATACAATATATTAACAGTCCATTTGGAAAGAATATGATATTTGATGACAAATAACTAAAGGCAATTCAACCTGATAACAGGTTGTATCTAAAGCAATGATGAAAATAACATTTAGGTGTTAGGATAATTTGTTAGTTAAGTTACATAATGTATTGATCATGTGCTCCCTAGGAATCCCTAGGAAAGACTCCCGTCCCTCCCTCCCTCCCTCCCTCCCTCCCTCCCTCTCTCCCTATATTTTTATATTTCTCTATATATACATTTCTGATATGATCCAACATGGGGAGTGGATGCTCCAACCTACCTAAAATATTTCATCTCAATACAAAATGCCCTCATTTGGAATGTCAATAGAACATTTTATTCTTATAATTTACAATGAGTAGTTATTTGGTTAAACATTATTTTTTCTGATTCCCGTAGAACATTATAACATTTTATTTGAAACTGTACTTTGAGACAAATACAGAATTTGGTAATGATTAAAAGCTATGACAATATTTGTAAATCTTGAAAAATCATGTAAGCTATTGGGAAAATGTATGTACATTATCAAATATTTCATTAAATACTGAGTAAATCTAATTATTGGGTTTCCTGGGAACAGTGACATAATTTTGTTCTGGAACTTGTAATGTCATTGCTTATTATTTCATGTTTGGTATAATTTAAAAGCCTAAAACCTCGACTATCTTGTTGAATTCCAAAAAGGGGCATCATTTCTATGCTTGGTGGGTCACAAATAGTAAAACAGTTAGCAAAAGATAGATATATACAATTTAATAAATGTTATTTGTGAGGTCAGTACCTTAGCCATCAAATTGCACAAAAAATAACATAATAATGTCCTAAGCTTTTTTACCATTTTAAGTATCCCCAATGCAGACATCTGGCTTTCCATGTTCTTTAAATGGGTACAAATAAGAGATTAATTTGAACCTCCATTAAACACACTAAAAGATATAAACTCATCATGATAATGAGTCCCTAAATGATGAATTAGCTCTTAGAATGTACTTACTACAAAGTTTTTATGGTTTTGTTCTGCTCAAGGAACTGGCAAACAGGATTCACTGCCTCGTTTGTAAGTTGACTGTTGGCAAAACTGAAAATAGAAAACAAATTTCTAACAACAATCTTATTGCAACTAAAATTTGTATTTAGATAACAACATTCAGAGGCTATTTGGTTTTTTTTTATAATTTGCACTTCCTTTATTTGAGCCTGGTAAACATGAAACAAACATTTTTATATTGAGGTATGTGAGAGTGATCAGTGCCTAGACTTGTTGTCCTATTTTTGCTTGAAATTTATATTTCATTTCTATTCATGTATGCTTGTATTTGTTCTACAATGGCCAAGTATATGATTATGTTGCTGCTTACACTATTTCAGGAAACTCAGGAACACCCACATGTCATCTTTACAGCTGTACTATTGAGTTTAAGTGAATAGACATTAACTTTTAAGTGTTTGGATGAAATTCACTTTTTATCATGTGAACAAATTTTCACCCTCTGTCTTGGCTAAAACTGTATGCTAGTAAGTTTCCTTCAGTTTGAATGAAAATTTGTGGAAATGTGAACTCATGACACTGAGTAACAGTTTTACTTACAACTAGCAGGGATGTAAGTCAGGCTTGATGAAAAAGTCTGAAACCTTACAGTTAATGCCAAACTATATGATTATGAGTGTGCAAATCTCTGCCTGGAGTGGTTGCCTGTGATTGAGAATGTGAAGTGGAGCATGTTCACAGTGACCAAATGATAAGAGAATTGTAAAATATATTCATTCTCAATTCAAACAACATCATAAATGATAAAGTTATAACCTATAACTCTTGCTCTTATAAGATTTTTTTTATCAAAGAAATTCTAGGAGTCATACTTGCATTAATATCAAACAATCAGATGCCAGTATTTATTCACTGTTCAGAAAGGTTTCACTTCTCAATTTTATGCCAGTTTCCTTAAGTCTAAAAAATATCTGAAATCAGACTAAAGTCTGAAAACTGACATCCCTGAACTAGAAATGAGGAAAACAATTGAAGTGAAAAATGTTTTTCTTCATTAATTTTATGGCATCATAACCATAAAATATTGATGAAACAAAACAGTAATTGAAGTTTTTGACCTCCTTTTCAAGTTTGGTCAACCTTCTTTTCAAGCATAAGAAACATGAGACTATGAGACATGATTCAATGGTCTGAGCTAGAATGATATATTGAATACAATTATTTTGAATAAAATTAATGATGATCCAAAGCATACAGTTCAAAATATAATCATTTTAAACAGCAAATGACAATATATTTCTGCGACAAAAGGAATAGACAATAGAAGGCACAACATACAATTTAGGGAACTCGGACACCAGCAACATTTGGAGAAATTTTAATCACAGCAGGGAATAAAAGCAAGCACAGTAAAAAGTGATTAAAATTACATTAAGAATTTTACCACCACAACACTTCGCCTGTGGTAGGGTAAAATAATAACCAATGCAACAATTTGCCTATGGTCGATGATCGGAGTAAAAACTGAAAAGATACAACACTCTGTGAGCATTCAGTGCTCAGGAGAAGGAGCCAGTGAAATGAGAAAATAAGAAACCTGGGAAACGTGGATGGAGTGAGGAGATTACCGGTCAAGGGAAGGTTTATAGTGGAGGGAGTGGCCCTCCCCCTGGAGAGAGAGGAGTAGAGCAGTGGCGCCTCCTACCCCCCATTATCACAAATTAAGTAACGAGTCCCAATGTAAGTTTCTTTATGATTATACCACTAGGTGAAGCAAGATAGAGAGCATGCAAATCACATCAAGTCCCATTTCAGGTGCAATAATGTTTTTTTTTAAATCAAGATAACTGCTTTTCACAGGAAGAATCCAGGATTGTGTCTTTAATGCAAAAACATGCATGCTGACATGTGTCTTTTGTTGAATTTTCACAGTGTGTGCAATGCAATAGGTTGTACATCTTGCACCAATGTGTTTGATTGTGACTAGCGTTTGCATGGTGCAGTACTATTGATGAGCAGCAATAGGCAAAGTTTAGCTTCCCACCCACCCCCATTATTGCCTACATGGAGGCCCATAGTCTGTTGAGTCAGACCCACTGTATGGAAGAGGTATCTAGGTCATGGTAGGACTAGGTGGCCCTCGGCCCAAAGCCTTATATGTTGTATACATAGTGTTGTTAGGTTGTATATGACAGCCTTATTTTGTGAAATGATTAAATAGCATCCTGACAGCCTGACTTCTTTAAAGAAGATATGTTGGTATGCCTCTTTATCAATCAAGGGGATTCATTTATAATTATAACCCTGATAACAGAGGCCCTTGTGTTGGGTAAAGCAAAGTTGAAGGTGTGGTATCACATATTTAGTCTGTGCATTGAGACCTTAGTCGTGATAATAAAAACTTCCGGTTTGTTGATCTTCGAGTACATATGTGGCTTATTCTAACTCAGTAATCTAGGCATTTTAAAGCAGTATTATCAAGCAGCACAACAGGTGAGACATTGCAGTAAGGGTTGTAAGGTACATGGGCAGACATGCCTCTTGGTCACTGGAATGAATATTAGACCAATTAATTCAGATCCGTACTACAAGAAGAACCCATGTATAAGGCAGCTGTATCATACCGGCAAGTGAAATTCATATATCTTTTGTGGTATGAGGTTAATAAGAAACTAACATGTTGCCTTTAGTGCATACTTAATTCTGTTTTTCAGTGTTGTTAAGCACTATCATTTGATCCTATAAGAATACAACACTTAGTCATCAGACTGAAATCTGGTTGATGCCAAAATGTTGCCAGGATACAGCAAGGCTATGTGCCAGCAAACAGCAAGGTTATGTGCTAAGAAGGGGTGGGGGGGGGGGGGTTATGTACCAAGAAATGGCAAGGTTATGTGCCAGCAAACAGAAAGGTTATGTGCTCTGAAACTGTGAGGTTATGTGCCAGGAAACAATAAGGGTATGTACCAGGAAACAGTGAGGTTTTGTGCTGGGAAATGCTGAGATTATATACCAGGAAACAGCTGGTCATAAGGTTCTGCAAGGTATGTACTAGAAAATGGCAGAATTATGGGCAAGGAAAAAGCATGGGATTAGGTCAGGAAATGGCAGAGATTTGGCCGGGAAAATGCAGGAGTACCTATAAACCAGGAAACCAAGTGGATATTTGCCAGGAAATGGCAGGGATATATGGGATGATATTGAAGTGATTTCACCAGTTTGTATTACTCTGATGTTTCTACATGTTTTCAGGCAAACCATCATGCCAGTTATGAAAACAACATGATTAGAGGCAGACTTCTACTATTTACAATGTTAATGAATCATTAACTGATACAATTAATAAAGTTTTATCACATTTCTGTTATTTGATTGGGGTTTGCAATTGAAAGATTTTAAACAACGTTGTAGCAACTTTACTGGGAGTATATTTTTACATGGTAACAATGAGAAATGGCAAGGTTGTCACAATAGACCATTTGCAACATTGTATATTGGTTGTGAGAAGACTTGCAGCAAGGGAGTCAGGAAGGGGGATGGGCAGGGGGCAGGAAGGGGGCAGGAAGGGGGACAGATAAGGGATGGGAATGGGGATGGGTAAGGGGCAGGAAAGGAGATAGGTATAGGACAGAAAGGGGGACAGGTAGGGGACAGGATTGGAGACAGGTATGGGACAGGAAGGTGGACAGGTAGGAGACAGGAAGGGGGATAGGTAGTTGACAAGAAGAAGGACACGTAAGGGTCTAAATAGGGGACAAGAAAGGAACAGGAAGGGGAACAAGTAAGGTGCAGGAAGAAACAGGTAGGGCTGGTAAGGGGGGAAGAAAGGGAACAGGATAAGGGACTTTTAGGGGGTGGGAAGACAGGCTGGTAGAGGGCAGCATGTGATGTACAAGCCAGCCTAGGCCTCTATACATACTAAAGCTGTAGTCAGTAGAAAACTGGACAACTGCACCTATCCTTGGCCCCTGAGGCTTGCTGGCCAACCTGGCCGTCTACTTCAGCAGTGGTCAGTAGTAGGCCAGGTAACTGTGCCTATACTAGGCCCTTGAGGTGTGCAGGCCAGATTAGGCCTCTGTTACAGTAATTCACACCTGTGTTCAGTAGCAGGCCAGGGATCTTTATTTAATATAAGGATTCTAGCCAATATACCTTCACCATTGTCTTGCCCTCTCAGAAACTGGTAAAGAACTCTTTTTGCCCCATAGGGCAACCCAGCATTCTGTCAATGCTAATGTAAATCTTTGTGTTTTCAGTGAAATTTGTCAACATTATCTGTGTAATTGATACAGAATTAATCACGTAGACCACAGGGGCCATAATACAGTTTTCAGAACTGATTTTTCCCTCGGTGTCTAATGCAATCCTTGTGTTCTACTACATTTTCAAACGTTCTGGATATTCTGGTTCAACAGGCAAAACATTTAGAATTGTCTTTGAATTTTTGTCATCCATCAATACTCATTACCCCAACCTGACAACTGTAAGTATCATGAAAAAGACGTTTTGATTTGGTTAGGCAGAGACATAATTATACATAAGAAAAGTAAACAAAATAGTATATCAATTACAACAAATGACTCCTAACCGTATCAAAACATTTTGGCATTTATGATAAGAAGATATAAACTATTACTCATTATTTTGCTTCTGATTCCCTCAATACTCATTACTCCAGTCTGGCATCTGTGAGCATCATTTGAAATATGTTTTAGTTTGGTTTGGCAGAGATTTTTCCATAAAAGCAAAGTGAATGAAATGGTATATAAAATGCACGAAATGACTCCAAAATTTAAGAGAACTTTTGGCATTTATTATAAGACATAAACTATTACACATCATTTCGTTTTTAAGATCCCTCAATACTCATTATTCCAACCTTGCATCTATGAGCATCATTAGAAATACGCGTATGTTTTGATTTGGTTTGCCAAAGACATGAATAAAATGCACCAACAGTTGGTGAATCAGAATGCATCATCGTTTATGTAAGTGGTATGCTTATAATTGTCATGGTAGTTCTGAAATTAATTCTGTATAAGTAATTTTGCATTTTAAAGTTATTTTAGTCACAGTTTTTGACTAGAGGTCAATGATCAAATCTAAAGGGATTGAAACAATGGCAAGGTAGTGTAGTGTAACATGCACTACCCAGACACGAACCCGGGCCTCCCAAGTGCGAGATGAGTACCTTATCCAACTACATCATGACGCATCATAGGTGGTGCAATTAACAAATGTCAACAAATGTTAACAAATATGAACAAATTTTCACAAAATCCCATACCCACTAGGCGATTTGGGTTGCATCGCCCATCAGTATGCTATATTGAAATGAACATGTTTTGATAAAATCAGGCAAATCGTCAGGGGATTTTCCATGCAAATCAGATCGAACATGTTTATTTTAATACACCACACTGACAGGTGATGAAGGGGAAATATGATCGCCGAACCCTAAATTGCCTAGTGGGTATAGGGCTTTATATCCATTCATAAAATCAATTATACATGCGGAGGTGAAATAAAAACAAAACTAACATTATTTCGTCTCAGGGTCTGGTTGGATGAGCCGGACCCCTCAACAAAATACAGGGCATGCGACCACAGCCCAGTTAGTATCTGCTTAATACTCAGCCCCTGAGGTTTGCAGGATGACTTAGCCCTCTACCTAAGCAGTGGTCAGTAGTATGCCGTACGCCGGGTGAGTGAAACCTATGCTTGACCCCTGAGGTGTGCAGGCTGCTCTAACCCATTACTAAACTTGTGTTCAGTAGTAGGCCGGGTAACCGTGCCTATACTTGGCACACATCACCGCCCTCCTCCACCCCTGTGGACTATTTGAAACTCAATCTCCTGCAAATCATGTATCAAGCTCCACAGAGGAGCTATAAATGTATAAAACTATGTGATGACTTCGTCAAAATAATAGTTTTTCATGCTTGCGATTTTTTGCATGGAGGGTGATTCACTGCAGAGTGCCCCATGGATGGGAGGATGGGTGAGCCAAATGGCAATGTGATGTGACTATAAATACACTCACTACCTAGGGTTTGGTGCACAAGACAAGGTTTTCTATGTACTGAATCAATTTATAGTTATAGAATTGTTTTGTGCTCATATTTAAACATCATATCTACCGTATAAGATGCGAATTTTACAAAATTAAAATTTCACTGGCCCCTCTCTCTAAACCCCAGGCCTCAATTGTTTGTGTACATGTGTTGCATCAGTATACATATTTCAACCAGTGACATTCATTAGGAAGAAAAGACACAGAATCACACGTGTCTATGTAAACTCTTATTCTGTATATTTTATATATCATTTATGTAATTGAGGAGACAAACATTGGTAGTAGATGATAAGGACACATCAAGAATTGGTAATAAATCATGTCAAATCAGCCACTATATGATGCGTTTTGGTACCAAGCGCCCACATTAGAGTCGGTATATTTAAAGTCTACTGATTTAACATTTTGTGTTATACCTTGAGATATGATCTTTGGGGTCATAATCTTTTATTTTATGTTACAATCCAGGAAGTGTATTATAATTCTTTTAACTGTAACCTCTAAATTTAAAAAAATACGAACTTTGTCTGAGTCTAATCTTACCTATGTGAGAAATCTTCAGAATAAACAAAAATATCCTATGAAGGGATGCAAAGTTATAAGATTATCTCTTTGTTTAGAAATATACAAATAAAACTTATTGCTTACCATAAAGTCACTGGTATACAATGTATATCATAAGATAAGAAGTCATGTTTTCAATAATGTATATCACACCAAAATATTCTTTGCACTATCCTAAAAGATTATTTGTCAATGAAACAGCACAAATTGTTATCTGCCACCATTTTGTCTATTGTAATGTTTACCCCTTCCACAACTGTTTGTTTGTATATGTATTGAAGAACAGCAATTGTCACACTAGGCTAACTTTGAATAATTATTTAGTGAGTATGAGAGGGAAGGGGCAACAAATGCACAAATGCATGTAGTTTCCACCACCTTAGAACTGAGGGCGGAGGTATGAGCCTGACCGAGCACAGTAGAAGCCTGAGCTGGGTAGAGTAGCCCCCCCCCCCCCCCCCCACCCACCTTCCCATGTCCACCTTTATATTCACATTCACATCAGGCCACAGTTGAGCTGGGCTGAGTAGGCACCCCCCCACCTTCCACCCCTTCATTTGTTTTAGGACCTCTCGAGTTCCTCTATAATTGGTTTCCAATCATAAACATTGATAATATACACTGTTGTTCAATTTATCCTATCCTTTTAACTTTGGCCAGGGATTCACATTCTGCGATGAGCCTATGTGCCTCTTAATTAAATGAAAAGGCACATGATTAGCAGTTTATTGAGGTCCGAATTTGGTCCTCAATCACTTGGAGCTCCAAATAAGTAAAATATTTATTTATTTGGACTTTAGCCACCCGATAACTATCTTACATTAATGAAGATAACGGATGAGAAAAGGCTGAAAATAATGCATACTGTTTTGGTATCCTTTGTAATGCATCCCCTACCAATTTAATATTTTGGGACTGTCCCTATGCTTTTCTCATGTGAGTAGCTCTCCTATTATTAATTGTAGGTAATTACCTATTTGTTAAAGGTGCCTTATCTCTTGGATATTTCTGTGGGAAGTCTTGGGTTGTTGATAGGATATACTCAACCCCATCAATCTGAATCATGCCTAGCCATGTTTTTAATTTGTGCCCTTGTTTTCACTTGTTTTTCACTTTCTGAATCATGTCTTGAGTTTGTCAATATATTTCTGGTTGTTTGGTTTCCTTTGGCTTTCCTTTTGAAATCAATGTGATTTTGAAAATTGATTTGTGCAGTTGGCATGCTATAATGGTACCATCTATGGCCCAGCTTGGAAAAACAAGTGTAACATTGCTTCAAAATTTCTTAAACTGCATTCTTGACTAGCACTGCAAAAACTTTAACATTTACTCAGATTCACATGATGCTATTATGTACCGCTACTCATTTGCAGTATACTAAACATTATTTGGAGCATTGTTTGGGAGATAAAATATATAGAAGACCTTTAAGGATTGTCCTTGGGTAGCCATATGACCCATGGGGATCGTACAACCCTTGGGCTTCACCCTTGGGCCAGGATGAACCCCTCTGGCTCATACTGCCACTCTTGGATGACCCCCTCATGGCTTTTTAGATTAAGATTTATCCGATGTAGGCTTCAAAAAGTGATGGATATTAAGGAAAATTACTAATAGAAATATTAAAGTAAAAACTATAGCCATATTTATTGATTTAAAGAGGGCTTTTGACACTTTAGATCATAAAATACTGGTAAGAACCATAAAGCAATTTAACCTATCAAATGATATTCAGAAATGGATTACCAACTATTTACAAAATAGGCAACAAAAGGCAAGAGCAAAATAATGAAAGATCGAAAATACTGTCAATAACCCACGGTGTACTCCAGGGGTCTATATTAGGCCCACTACTTTTTAACTTACATATCAATAACCTACCCAAAATTGTGAACTTTACCAATATTCTGTTATATGCAGATGACACTGTTATCTATAAATCAGGTCTGATAACACCGTTATTGTTGCAGCATATTCATCAAGACCTGCAGATATCTACCATTTTTGCTTGGGGACAGAACAGATTTAAAATGTAAAAACATACAAATATATGGGGATTACCCTTGATTCTGCTCTAAATGTTAACCCTTTAGACCCCACAGGTTACATTCATGAATTGCTTGATTTCCCCAGGATTTCCATGGATTTCCCTCTGGAATTCCCTAAATTCCTTGGTATTGAGGAAGTTTAAAGACTAGCCCACTCCTCTCAATGAACGTAATAGAAATGGGGTTTGTAGCATTGGATAGGAAATTCAATCAGCTTTTAAACGATATGTTGGCCAATTTTATCCTTTGAATAGTCATAATAGTGTTCAGCTTTGAAAAATATTTGAAAAATATTTGAAAAATTTCCTTTTTTTCGGGCGGCTATGGCTGGATTGGGGAATACACCCGCGGGCAGCTATGGCCGGATTGGGGGCTAAAGGGTTAAGTCTTGCGTGAATGAAACCTATAAAATAGCCTCTCATATGCTATTGTTATTAAGAAAAATAAGGAAGGCAATTACCAACTTCACTGCACTGACCATTGTTCAAACAATGTTATTACCATACCTGGATATGGGAAATTATTATGTCTCTGCCTGCCCACAATATGAAATCTGTAAACTAGAGGTAATTTTAAATGTGGCACTTCATACTTGCTACAGAATTAATAATCCAAGAGAGATACATAGTTTTTATCTATAATTATAGGAGAGCTAATTTGCTGCCATTATGCTATAGGTGACAATATTTTTTACTGAACATGGTATATAGACTTATAAAGACAAATGACAATAGGTTGGCTACCAATAATCGACTATAATAATAACAAGACTAGCCAAAGCACCTACTGTCCATATACCTATTACAAAATATCAGTATATATTAAAAAACAATGCTCATAGGGAGATGAATCGGGAATATGTACAGGCTAAGATAAATCAATCTATATTTTTATTGTTGACATCCCCCTTGATTATTCATTGCAATACCTGAAAAAGCTTATCTTTAATTGGTGTATTTATCAAAAGAAATGACTTTCTTCAAATCTTACACATTTAAAATGCACTTCTGAACTGGTTAACACTAGCGGTTAAGAGCAGTTTAAAGGCTACTCACTTGAAAATCTCAACTGTTCCATTTTGGGAAAACGTTGCTGTCAGTTTCTGTTTGTTGTTTTCACTGATTGTAGAACCCAAAAAGCTGGAACCAAACATAAAACCAACAGATAAATAATAATAGTACTTGCAACTTAGAGAGCCATAAACTTAAAACACAGACATCCATTTTTATTAGAATTTATCACTGAATATTCATTTAATGGAATGAAAATTGTTCAAGTCAATAAAAACCATTTAAACAAAGTGCTACTCTCCATTATAGGAAGAGCTTTTTTCATACTTTTTCCCCAATATTAATCAACTTAGCAATTTTCCCTTCTATTCCATGTTTGTCTTTGGCTCACTTATGAGACCACTCTCTTAGTGAGGGTGAAATGCAGTGGAAAATTACCATTTTTTCTGGAATATTTCTGGAATGCGGGTACTTTACTCCCAAGTGTCAAAATGTTTTGGCAGCGTATACAGAAATACCTGGTCTCATTTGTTTAACATATAAATATAAATGTTTAAAATCTAAACATACATCTATATATTAAACACAGGACATCTTTTTTTTTCAAAACAGTATTTATATAATAATGTCATATTCTGGATTCCTAATAATACCCATCTGAATAACATTTTGGAAAGTCTGTGTCAACTATCTCAATAAGGTGACCACCTCACTAGCAACCACTTTTTGCCCAGACCGTTTGGCGGTCCAATTGGAGGGTTTCTACTGCATAAATAAATATACAAACATATGTGTTAATACTCACATATACTTAACAGAATACAGTTATGAAAACCAGACAGAGGATTCAGCAGCCTAGTGGCTAGGGTGTGGGATCGTTATACAGTGGGTCCCCCAATCAAATCCCCCAGGAACTACATTTTGGTTTCCCTTATGTTATCTGTTTGTGACCTATTTTACGAGAGGTTTATTAAATATTTCAATATTATTATTTTTATCTCTTTTTCCCTTTTTGTTTCATTTTCAGATTTTTATTGTGCTTTCATTCATGTTGTATTGTAAATAATGGTGTTCCACAGTATTTTCAAAACATCTTCCTCAATAGATCATGAATAAAAGATTTGATAGATGAAATAACATCATCTGACGGTCTATCAAATCACCTCCTTAAAAGGTTTGTCAAAGAAACTTCTGCCTGAGGTTTACCTGACAAACTGCCTGTAAAGCTTCTGATAAACCTCCTACACAGGTTGAGGCGAACATATTAAAATCAGGACACCCTGTGTTCTCAATTTGTTCTGATTAAATAGGACAATCCACAAAGCTGAATTGTCCTGAAAAGCCAGGCTAATTAATATCCCCTGTTATTTTACTGTTTTATGTGACCACTAAAAGCTGGTACTGGACACCTGTCACTGGGAAGAGTAGTCTATTGAGGCAGACCCACTGTTTCCCAGAAGGAGTCTGTACACCTGCAACCATTTAAGTGAGAATTCCAGCCTGTATTTCAAAATGATTTGCTGGTTCATGGGAGGAGTGGGCCATTATGTCAGTATCAATCTGGTTCATAAGAGCCAAGAGAGGAGTACCTATAATAAGGGCTATCAAGGGAGAACTGACATTCAGGGGCTGGTTATGTATCACGGCCTGGCCTGCATCCACCACCTTGGCTCTGGACCATGGGCTGACTAAACCTTGTGCTTTGCCCCCAAAAAATGTGTAGAATTAACTTTAGATTTCATTGTGTAGGAAAGCAGTACAGTTAATTCTTGATGGATTCAATGAGTCAGAAATTTCAGTAAATTGTCCTATGATTAATATTAAAGTATTCCTAGATGTCAGGACAATCTCTGGATCATGATCCTAGAGTGTCCTATTGTTACGGGCTGTTGAAAAATCTCTGTGCTAGCCCAGACCTGGTTTATGGTCAGAAATCATAGATTATGCCAAGAAACCTACTTTATGAACAAAAGAGGCATGGACAAGAAGGAGTTTGAATATGATCAACTGCCTTCCCCGCAATTAAGAGGGTCTGCAGTAGTTTCATAATGTCAGCAGTGGCCTCAGAGGGTTTAATGTTATCTTTTCAGTACCTCTTTAACAAGGGTTGAATGAATTCACTTCTTTTATCTTTAATGAGCTGCATGGTTTGGTGTGGAAATGTTTGAATGCAAATTTTTATGTAATGAGCTAGCATCAAAGATAAGAACATTAAATATAAAAAAATTGAATTTGTTGAAGATATAAAGACAATCTTTATTTTAGTTTTGAGCAACCTATTATCAGAGTTCAGTATTTTCATTCTTGAGATCATGGGCACTCAACGGTGCTTGATCTTGCATTATATTATGCATAAATAGTTGCTGCTCTTTTTCTTATACAAACACATTTTCAGTAGTAAGGACTTCTTACACAACTGTAAAATGTGTTGTCATACCATCCAAGATCAATGTAATCCCCCATGTACAAAATATGTGTATACAGTGTTATGAATTCCCTAAGACCTCTATGGTTCCAAAGCTCAAAATTGTCAGATCAGGGACAGGGCAACCCGATGATCAGACTTCTTCGGGGGCTAACTGTATGCAGTTAATAAAGCTATAGAGGACATTAAGATTAACTATTGAAACATGTTCAGAAGCAATTTTGTAATAGAAATTTCATCATAAATGTGTGTCAAATGAACAGTTACTGTGAAAATGTAACCAACAATGTGGGAACAGTATAATGCAATATATTCAGTTTCCAAATTTAAGATTACATCTTAGGTTATAAAAGAGTAAGTAGTGTAGTCAACTTGATGCAAATCAAATTTGGCACATTAAAAGGAAACTTTGTTTGTAATGTCTAATGCTAATTGATTGCTTTCAGTGTCAAAAAAACTAATTGATGATACCTTCCTCATATCCAGGGACAGATAGGGGATCCCCCACCTATAAACTAAAAGAATGTATAGGGGACGTTTTCATATACTATTTTACACTAGGAGTAGATCTTCTCAGTGGAGATAAAATATGGTTAAAGAATAATTTTTTTGCATTTCCTTATTGTTAAGGAAATGCAAAAAAATTGGCTTCGATGGCAAAATTTATCATTGGTTATCAAACTACTTGTATCAAAGGAAACAGTGTACTAAAGCAAATACCTTCGTGTCAAAAAGCATGGATATAACATGTGGTGTTCCACAGGGTAGTGTGTTAGGCCCTCTTTTATTTTTAATTTATATCAATGATATTGCTAGAATTGTTGAAAATAGCTGTATATCATTATATGCAGATGATACTGTTTTATATGTTAGCTCAAATGATTTTAACCTTGCTTTTGAAGAGGTACAAAATGATTTAAACCGGGTTTACAATTGGTGTAACAAAAACAAACTAACTATGAATTGTAAAAAAACAAAATATTGTATTTATGGAATGAGATCTATTGTTAAAGCAAGTCAGACGCTCAATCTTGGTTTAACTATGAATGATGTTATGTTGGATAGAGTGTGTTCTTATAAATATTTAGGTTTTTTCCTAGATGAACATCTGAATTTTAACAAACATATATGTGAACTGAGGCAAACATTATCTCATAAACTTTTTTTGTTCTCAAAAATTAGAAGATATTTAACCTTACAAGCAAGTATTTTAATTTTTAAAAGTATGTTTTTACCGGTAATTGAATATGGAGATATTATTTATACAGGGACTAGTATATACAACTTGGATAAAATTGATAAATTATTCTATAGAGGTCTATGAATTTGTGATAATTCAAATTTGAATCGGAGTAAAGGTGACTTATGTAGAATTGTGAACGTTGCTAAGTTATCTGATCGTAGAAATTCACATTTACTAAATTTTATGTATAAATACAGAAACAATGAGAACATGTTACTTGACTTTACAGTCAATACGAGAAGGAGAATGGCCCCTACTTTTATCTTATATAAGCCAAAAAATGAAAAAGTCAAACAAAATGTTATGTACCGAGGTGCTAGCCTCTGGAATGATCAAGATATTGATCTTCGGAATATTGATGAATTACAAAAATTCAAAAATAATGTTAAAAAAAGATTAGCGATTGCTATTGATAATTATTAGAGTCTATGTGCAGAGGTATATCTCTCTATTTTACTTTATTTTATTTTTATAGTTAGCATTGCTATAGGATTAATATAAGACTTCGTGGGAAAGTTATCTATTGCAGTTAATGATGTACTGTTCTCTACATACCATCTGTGATTTAACTTGTGATATTAAGTGATTACTATGACTATTTTATTGTTAATAATGTATTTTATGTCTAGACTTGAATTCTACTGTGTATTAGTAAACCAAACTTTGTGATTGGTATGATGTTTTCATCATGCAACTCAGATGTAAAAAGAATACAAGCATCATTGCTTATTTTATGTCTGAATAAATAAACGAATTCAAAAAAAAAAAAAAAAAAATAAGCATGTCATCCTCTTTCCATTGAGCATGATCTTGACTCTGGGAATATTTATTATCTAGAATCATGTTTTAAACTTCACAACTGTCAATAATTTGCAGAAGGATTCCCCTCAGAATGGCCAAAACCAACCCCCTGCAACATCAGAGGGCATTAATTAGAACTCTCCATGGTCAGTAACCCCTACTTGTAAACAACCCTCACATAAACAGACCCCTTGCCTACGGGGACTAAATGAACCATTAGATCTTACACTGACCTCATCCCTGCATGAGGCCTATAAGTTGAGCTGCTCAAACTGCAGAAACTCCCCCTTATGTTCCGCACAGGAGTTGTCCTATCTTCTGGCGGTTAGACTCCCTAGGCCACCAGTGTTACACTACCTATTAGTATCTTGAAATAGCTGTAATTAAATGAATAAACAGGTACTACAAAATAAATAAACATAATTCTTCTTTCGATAATATGCTTCATAATAGTTTTCTTACCTCAATTTGCCTTGCCAGTAATTCATAGTGACCTGTAAAAGAAAAAGTAGCAAAAAGGAGTTCAAACCAAAGATGAATTGGTAGATAAGTCATGGAGAATGGCCCAGTTTAAAAGTTTAAATCCATACATTCTTTGTTTTCCTGTAGGCACACTATATATATATATATATAATATCTTCTCAACATAACCAATGAAGTTGCATGTTGACGTTATTAAAGCACAAAACACTACACCACTGTGCCATATCTTTCAACTCACAGACAAGGCCATTCCTATAAGTTTTTAGGAATATGCCTGTTGGCTTTATTGGTTGACCCACTAGGCAGAGTCAGCCAACTGATCAGCATTGACACCATTTACTGATTTTACCACTGATTCACAGGCTGAGCATGTAGATATGTAACAAGAGGTGGCCAAACGGCTTAGAATTGGCCACCTATATAGAGTTGTGTCTGATAATTACAGGCCAAACAGATGTCTTTTTATTGACCATACATTATTTTTCATACTTTTTCGTTAATGAGTATGTAACGACATATCATTCATTTCCCCATGAGGTGAAAATATAGGTAGCCCCAATGAATTTCTGTTTGCCACAGCAACCGTTTCTTGATTTTATTTCATATAAGATTCAATTCTGAAAGTGATCATATATTGCTCAACAAAATTTCTTAATTACAATAAACGCATCATGAATATCAAAAACAAGAGCTCAGTCAAAAACCAAAGTTCCTCAATAGCAACTTTATGTTTAAAAATACAGTATATCAAAAATGCATGTATTTTACTAGAATAATGCAAAAAAAGCACAAACATAGCAACAAGTATTTCTCAGTAATTAGCTTTAATTCTATACATTTTAGTTTCTTATGCAGATGGGTTCCTCGATGGGTTTAACATAATAATAGACTGTGTCTATTATACACTGTGTTATTTATACACTACTATTCTGTGTCTGTTATAAACTGCTAATTGGGACCATCCTCTTTACCTACACCCTGTTTTGTTATTAACTACTCATGTGCCTACAGTGTGCACACCCTCCCCACTCACACCCTGGTCTGTTATACACTACTCACTGTGCCTACTGTGTGCCCAACCTCCCCACTAACACCTGGTCTGTTATACACTACTAACTGTGCCTAATGTGTGTCCATCCTCCCCCCTCACACCTTGGTCTGTTATACACCACTGACTGTGCCTACTGTGTGCCCACCCTCCCCACCTCACACCCTGGTCTGTTATACACTACTCACTGTGCCTAATGTGTGACCACCCTCCCAACTCACACCCTCGTCTGTTATACACCACTCACTGTGCCTACTGTGTGCCCACCCTCCCTATTCACACCCTGGTCTGTTATACACTGCTCGCTGTGCCTACTGTGTGCCCACCCTCCCCACTCACACCCTGGTCTGTTATACACTATTCACTGTGCCTACTGTGTGCCGACCCTCCCGACTCACACCCTGGTCTGTTATACACTACCCACTGTGCCTACTGTGTGCCGACCCTCCCCACTCACACCCTGGTCTGTTATACACTACTCACTGTGCCTACTGTGTGCCAACCCTCCCCACTCACACCCTGGTCTGTTATACACTACTCACTGTGCCTACTGTGTGCCCAACCTCCCCACTAACACCTGGTCTGTTATACACTACTAACTGTGCCTAATGTGTGTCCATCCTCCCCCCTCACACCTTGGTCTTTTATACACCACTAACTGTGCCTACTGTGTGCCACACCCTCCCCACTCACACCCTCGTCTGTTACACACTACTCACTGTGCCTACTGTGTGCCCACCCTCCCTATTCACACCCTGGTCTGTTATACACTGCTCGCTGTGCCTACTGTGTGCCCACCCTCCCCACTCACACCCTGGTCTGTTATACACTATTCACTGTGCCTACTGTGTGCCGACCCTCCCGACTCACACCCTGGTCTGTTATACACTACCCACTGTGCCTACTGTGTGCCGACCCTCCCCACTCACACCCTGGTCTGTTATACACTACTCACTGTGCCTACTGTGTCCCAACCCTCCCCACTCACACCCTGGTCTGTTATACACTACTCACTGTGCCTACTGTGTGCCCAACCTCCCCACTAACACCTGGTCTGTTATACACTACTAACTGTGCCTAATGTGTGTCCATCCTCCCCCCTCACACCTTGGTCTTTTATACACCACTAACTGTGCCTACTGTGTGCCACACCCTCCCCACTCACACCCTCGTCTGTTACACACCACTTACTGTGCCTACTGTGTGTCCACCCTCCCCACTCACACCCTTGTCTGTTATACACTACTCACTGTGCCTACTGTGTGCCCACCCTCCCCACTCACACCCTGGTCTGTTATACACTACTCACTGTGCCCACTGTGTGCCCACCCTCCCCATTCACACCATGGTCTGTTATACACTGCTCGCTGTGCCTACTGTGTGCCCACCCTCCCCACTCACACCCTGGTCTGTTATACACTATTCACTGCGCCTACTGTGTGCCGACCCTCCCCACTCACACCCTGGTCTGTTATACACTACTCAGTATGCCTATTGTGTGCCCAAACTCCCCACTCACACCCTGGTCTGTTATACACCACTCCCTGTGCCTACTGTGTGCCCACCCTCCCCACTCACACCCTTGTCTGTCACACACTACTCACTGTGCCTACTGTGTGCCCACCCTCCCCACTCACACCCTTGTCTGTTATACACTACTCACTGTGCCTACTGTGTGCCCACCCTCCCCACTCACACCCTGGTCTGTTATACAACACTCACTGTGCCTACTGTGTGCCCGCCCTCCCCACTCACACCCTGGTCTGTTATACACTACTCACTGTGCCTACTGTGTGCCCACCCTCCCCACTCACACCCTGGTCTGTTATACACCACTCACTGTGCCTACTGTGTGCCCACCCTCCCCACTCACAACCTGGTCTGTTATACACTACTCACTGTGCATACCGTGTGCCCACCCTCCCCACTCACACCCTGGTCTGTTATACAACACTCACTGTGCCTACTGTGTGCCCAACCTCCCCACTCACACCCTGATCTGTTATACACCACTCACTGTACCTACTGTGTGCCCAACCTCCCCACTAACATCCTGATCTATTATACACTACTCACTGTGCCTTCTGTGTGCCCAACCTCCCCACTCACACCCTGATCTGTTCTACACTACTCACTGTGTCTACTTTGTGCCCACCCTCCCCACCCACACCCTGGTCTGTTATACACCACTCACTGTGCCCACTGTGTGCCCACCCTCCCCACTCACACCCTGGTCTGTAATCCTCTACTCACTGTCTTGGGGTCGGGGTGCCAACCTTGTTGAGGGGTTGGTACCATTCCTTGGCATTGCCACTTCATGTGTTCGAGTCCCATCGGGTGCAGCTTGGAAAAAGGATATTTGGATGACCCCTGCACCGAATAGTGCCTAAATGGTCCACAGGACTGCAATGGCAGAACATTTAATAAAGCAAACTCAGCCTGTATAAAAATTCAATGAAGAAAAACTGTGCCTGCTGTGTGCCCACCCTCCCCACTCACACCCTGGTCTGTTATACACTACTAACTGTTCCTACTGTGTGCCCACCCTCCCCACTCATACCCTGGTCTGTTATACACTACTCACTGTGCCTACTGTGTGCCCACCCTCCCCACTCACACCCTGGTCTGTTATACGCTACTCACTTTGCGTACTGTGTGCCCACCCTCCCCACTCACACCCTGGTCTGTTATACACCACTCACTGTGCCTACTGTGTGCCCACCCTCCCCACTCACACCCTGGTCTGTTATACACTACTCACTCTGCCTATTGTGTGCCCACCCTCCCCACTCACACCCTGGTCTGTTATACACTAAGGGCCATTCCTCAATGACATCATGCCGTTTTTGACCTTTGTGACATCCCCTCGCCCCAATCGGGGCTGGAGGGAGTGGGATTTTCTTGGCCGACAAACACTACTGTCCCGTAGAAAATCTTTAAATTTAGCCAACAATATCCTAACCTCACCTAAAATTTTCTCAACATGATATCATGCACCTCATGATCCCCCCCCCTCTACTGCATTATGTCATTTATAGACGGCCCCTAGCCACTGTTTCTACTGTCTGCCCACCCTCTCCCATCACACCCTGGTCTATACACTATGGCTCTAGAGTCTTCAATTCAACAGGAGGACAGTGGTCGATCTTAGCACTA
Source organism: Lepidonotus clava (assembly GCA_936440205.1). Lineage (NCBI taxonomy): Eukaryota > Metazoa > Annelida > Polychaeta > Phyllodocida > Polynoidae > Lepidonotus > Lepidonotus clava. Next base: position 51,487,715 of record OW387137.1, read on the forward strand.
GCCCGCAAATCAGGTCGGGCTAGTGCATTTTTGGAACAGCTAGCCCGATGGGCTAATCCAAATTATGGCTCTTTGTTTTCTATCACAGCATTAAGGGTTGCCAGCCACAAGTTTGTTTCAAATGTATGATGTCTAAATTATTGTTTGTATTTGATAATAACTAGAAAATGATTATAAAAATTGACCTGGAAACCTTCCATTTTTTTCCTTAAATTCGGTACTAGTGAAATACTTTTAGGACTAGTGGAAATAGACAACCACTAACCCGGTTGACCAGTGGAAAAAGGTTAAGGTCTACCCCTGGGGGATATGAGCATTTTTGGGGGTTACTGACCAGGTCCGGGCTAACATAGGAAAATGGGAACGTCCCGAAATATCAGGCCGTCCCGATTTAACAGGACGTCCTGAGCCGCCTGGCCGTCCTAATAAGTCTGGTTAATTGATATTCCCCGCCTTTTTATTGTTGTATCTGACCGCTCCCGGCCTGCCTGGACGCTGGTACCGATAAATAGCACTACTTGGGGTGCGTCGCAGACCCCTGGGCTGGTTATGTAAGGTAGCCCCGACCTGTACCTCCACCACTGCCCAGTCACACAGTACTAAGGGACCATTTGGAGACTTATTTTTGTTTTGCGAAAAAATGTGCACATTTAACTTCAGATTTAAAGACCTAGATAATTGGAACTACTTGATTATGAGACATTTACCGAGTTGGAGTTTTCAGCAAATTTCTCTATTAGTTAATATTGTTAGTTTTATTCAAGTGTTCCTAAATCACAGGACGATGGGAGACCCAGGATTATGGGACGTCCTGTTATCACGGGCCATCCCAAATTCCTGTGTTAGCCCGGACCTGCTGACATGTGTCATGGGATTTAAAAAATAATGAAAGGGGATATAGAAATTCAACAGGGTGAAATGGCCAATTCTTAAATCTGACAGTGCAACGTGGCCAATTCTTACGATTGACATACAACACCAGAACCGCACCCCCCCCTCCCCCAAGCCTCCCAAGGGCTGCCAAGCATCCCAGATTTTCAGAGACAGTCCCGAATTTTAACCCCTGTCCCCAGACGTCCTGGAAATTCGCCCTACCACTGATAGCCAAACAACAGTATTTTATGCACCTGCAGGCTAATTTGCACTAATTTTGTCAACAAAAACCCTGGAGAAAGTATAGAAAATGAACAAATAATTGTTATATTTCCATCTATAATGAATGATTTTTCAAATAACTCTGAAAAAAATTAAATATATATATGCATGCAAATTAGAAAACAATGATCACTAGTTTTTCACCATATTTAATAACAAATTATTTATTACTGAAAATCTCTATGCTAACGCCTTATGGTTTGTCAACATATTACCCAGATGCATCAAGATCTAGGTAAAACTAAAAAATGTGGCTATCCATGGTAGGGAGAATTGAGACAGAAGTCTCAGAAAATGAGGAAATAAAATTGTATTTATGTGGCACAATCCACCTTAAGTCTTGCATTGTATATGCAGAAAATGGCAAAACTTGACATCAAACTTCAAATGATTAATTCAATATGTTATTTCAATGCAATAATCATGGACTTTCCAAACAATTTTTACATAGTTGATATCATTTAAGAAAATACAGCCACTTGAAGTGAAACATTCATTATCCTTACATTAAAAAGTATTCTCCATCAGGTTTTTGAACAAATTCTATAATTATTTAAACATCAACCTTTTTTTTTTTATAAATTTCACTCAATATAATCATAACACATTAAAATATACTGAATACGAAAGATAGGTAACTGTTTTGCATTAAATGGCCTATAACATGGTGTTTGTCTAATTATACTTGATTTTGATATTTCAAATCAATTTTAACTACAACGTTCTATCTCAGGATTGTAAACAAAGTAATTTCATACTTGTATTTAAGCAAAGGGGGATCCTGACGGAGGTTACACCCTTAAATTTTTTTTTTTTTTAACTATATTCAAATGCTGGTCGTCCTTTTGAATTCAGGAAGATAACTTTTAAAACCTGCCTTTTTTTCTGGTATTATATATCTAATGTTTTCTGTAACACAATTTATACATTAATGAGTTTATACTTTTCAAGGGTATTTTATAATCCTGACAGTGATTATTCAAAGTTGTGGACAATTTTCAAAATCAATAAAGAGATAAAATTTCATAGAAAATTAAACTTGAAATGAGTGAGAATGATGTTCCCATAGTACTGAATCATATGCATTAAGATATGTGACCATCAAAACGTTTATAAAATGTTTTTCATAAAAAGATGAAAAATAGCTCATTTCTGTGGACATATCATTTCAAAGTAGTATACGTCATTGTAAAAATATGACAATATCCTATTTTTCAAAAAAAATAAATGTAATAAGTCGGCATCTTTGACGTAGGGATCAAAATAAACCATTCATAATAATATGATTAGACCAATACAACTAATATTTTGTGTATACAAAAGGCAGGAGACATGGTATGCAAGACTTAACGTATACGTATATGATAAATAATTAGCAATTTTATTCATAAAGTCCATGAAATTCCATCTTCCCATACGAAATTTCTGAAATTTTCTCGCCCTAATCTGTATTTTGAGAACAGTCCATAAAGATGTATATTGATTTACTCAAACATTGCAACTCCCTTTAACCCTAGATAGACGGACAGATAGACGGAAGGAAGGACGGACAGACGGACGGATGGATAAAGATAGGAAAGACTGGAGAAATCTAACCCCAGGGTAAATAGAATTCTCCCTACCACGGATAGCTCATTTACTGTATTTTAGACACCTGCAGACTAATTTTGACTGATTTTGTAGACCTAAACACCAGAAAAACTATAGAAAATTTACAAATATCTGCTATATATCTTTCTGAAATGAAGACATTTTCAAACCAACTTGAAAAATATTGATATATATCGATACAAAATGGAAAAATAATCATTGTTAGCTTTCCATCATATCAAACCACAAGTTATGCTAAAATTATTGAAAATTCCTATACTTAAGCCTTGCAACTTGTCTACTTATTTCCCATGATACACCTTTATTTAGGCTATTCTGCAGGCAAACTACAATAAATAAGCTATCTGTGGAAGGGAGAATTGATACCTAAAACATAAATATTTATAGATAGATAGATAGTACAAAAAAGAGCAAGCCTTACAGCATTCAAAAAGTTGTTATCATGTGAACACTACTCACTGTGCCTACGATGTGCCCACCCTCCCCACTTACACCCTGGTCTGTTATACACCACTCACTGTGCCTATGGTGTGCCCACCCTCCCCACTCACACCCTGGTGTGTTATGCACTACTCACTGTGCCTACTGTGTGCCCACCCTTCCCACTCACACCCTGGTCTGTTATACAATACTCACTGTGCCTACTGTGTGCCCACCCTCCCCACTCACACCCTGGTCTGTTACACACTACTCACTGTGCCTACTGTGTGCCCACCCTCCCCACTCACACTCTGGTCTGTTATACACTACTTACTGTGCCTACTGTGTGCCCACCCTCCCCACCCTGGTCTGTTATACACTACTCGTTGTGCCTACTGTGTGTCCGCCCTCCCCACTCCCACCCTGGTCTCTAATATACTACTCACTGTGCCTACTATGTGCCCACCCTCCCCACTCACACCATGGTCTGCTATACAGTACTCACTGTGCCTACTGTGTGCCTACTGTGTGCCTACCCTCCCCACTCACACCCTTGTCTGTTATACACTACTCACTGTGCCAACTGAGTGCCCACCCTCCCTACTCCCACCCTGGTCTGTTATACACTGCTTGCTGTGCCTACTGTGTGCCCACCCTCCCCACTCACACCCTGGTCTGTTATACACTATTCACTGCGCCTACTGTGTGCCGACCCTCCCCACTCACACCCTGGTCTGTTATACACTACTCACTGTGCCTACTGTGTGCCGACCCTCCCCACTCACACCCTGGTCTGTTATACACTACCCACTGTGCCTACTGGGTGCCGACCCTCCCCACTCACACCCTGGTCTGTTATACACTAGTCACTGTACCTACTGTGTGCCCACCCTCCCCACTCACACCCTCGTCTGTTATACACCACTCACTGTGCCTACTGTGTGCCCAACCTCCCAACTCACACCCTGGTCTGTTATACACCACTCACTGTGCCTACTGTGTGCCCAACCTCCCCACTCACACCCTGGTCTGTTATACACTACTTACTGTGCCTACTGTGTGCCCAACCTCCCCACTCACACCCTGGTCTGTTATACACCACTCACTGTGCCTACTGTGTGCCCAACCTCCCCACTCACACCCTCGTCTGTTATACACTACTCACTGTGCCTTCTGTGTGCCCAACCTCCCCACTCACACCCTGGTCTGTTATACACTACTTACTGTGCCTACTGTGTGCCCAACCTCCCCACTCACACCCTGGTCTGTTATACACTACTTACTGTGCCTACTGTGTGCCCACCCTCCCCACTCACACCCTGGTATCTAATACACTACTCACTGTGCCTACTGTGTGCCCACCCTCCCCACTCACACCCTGGTCTGTTATACACTACTCACTGTACCTACTGTGTGCCCACCCTCCCCACTCACACCCTGGTCTGTTATACACTACTCACTGTGCCCACTGTGTGCCCACCCTCCCCACTCACACCCTGGTCTCTAATACACTACTCACTGTGCCTACTGTGTGCCCACCCTCCCCACTCACACCCTGGTCTGTTATACACTACTCACTGTGCCTACCATGTGCCCACCCTCCCAACACTCTCTCTGGTCTGATATACACTACTAACTGTGCCTACTGTGTGCCCACCCTACCCTCCCATACGCTGGTCTGTTATACACTACCCACTGTGTGCTCACCTTCCCAGTCCCACTCCGGACTCTTTATACACTATCTGCTTTGACGACTGTATGGCCATCTTCCCCACACCCTGGTCTTTTAAACACTATAACTCTAGACCCTTCAATTCAACAGTGTGATATGAGCATCTTTTTGTGGTCAATAACATGCAGACTGCAATTATAAATGGTAATGATAGGCGACATAGAAATTTGAGAGGGCGACACGGCCAATTCTTAAGATCGGCATACAACAACAGTACCCTCTCCCCATAATCACTGCCTCTAACTGCACTAGTCAGAATACTGACTGTGTGCCCACACTCCCAACTCAGATCTAGGTACTTACGTTGCTGGGTGTGTACAGGTCTGGGTATCTGTATCTTCAGCTGGCCGTAAATCCACTCTCAGCCAGACCGGGGCGTCTGATGTGTTACTCTGACCTACCTATACTGAGTGTGCTATGGCTCTGTCCCAGTTTCAACTGGATTTTATATAAAGCATTCGAAACTGACCTAGTTGGGAATTTCCCAAAAGAACTGAATGACCATGCTCTGCTAACCAGAGCTGGCTGTATGCATGGTGACGTCAGAATTAGGTCAGGTCTACCTGGTGCTACCATGCAGGGTGTTCAGAATGAGAGATATTTTCTATTGCAGGATTATTGATGAAAACTTGCTCTGTGCTGATTGTTTTATACCTCAAGCTTAGAGTAGGGGGATAAACATCTGTTTTGCAATAGTTGCCATGTAAAGTCCTCTTAAGGCTATGCCTTTTTTTAATTCTAATCATACATCATATAAAAGATGTATTTCTCAGCTGTCAAATGGTGGCAATCATGTCTTTGTAAATATTCACATTTAAACTGAAACAGGTTAAAGAAAGTAGATTAGATAGTATGTTAACTTATAAAATATAAATATGTAATTCTATTAGTCTATATAATGTTGCATCTCAGAAAACCCTCCAGTGAAGATTGATGTAATAGGAATGTTGTGCATACTAGAATTTAAAGGCTAATGTTTTTATTCATGTGTTCCCCGTTATCATCCATTTTTAAATGTATAGATGTCTGATTCTCCACTCATCCTGCTTTGATGTTTATGTAATCAATAGAAGGGCCCTTAGCATGAAAGATATCAATGAAAATCAAAGTAATTATGTTGACTCTTATGCCCTCTTCCCTGCATCCACACTCAGAATAGTACCATGACATGACACAATGTTGGTTCATACTGTCTCTGTTCATATTTAGTTGTGATAGGATCAGAAACTCTTGACAGTTAAGCCCCATACCCACTAAATACATTTTACACAGTTGGCCAACAAACTGGCAATGTACTTGGCAGATTCTTATGATTGGCTGTGAGTACAGTATATTGAAATGTTCATGTTTAATCTGATTCGGTGCTAAAGCCAGCTGATTCTATCCCTAGAATTGGCCAACTTTAGCACCGATCTGTCGGCCGTCTAAGTAAAATTGTCCAATTTGGGACGTGACTTTAACTTGATGGGCCTAAGTACTGTTCTTTGTGTTGTTTCTCCTGCCCAATAGCACACACCCTACACCACAACCTGCCATATTGCAAAACCTGTACTGCACATGTACTGATATTTTGATGCAGATAATCATGGCTTATTTAAAGATGCTGTAGTCTGACAATACCGATTATGTCATTCAATAAGATAAAGGTTGTCAGTGGCAATCAATTAATGCTGATATTAGTTATGTCAATGAGAAAAGTTTAGTTGTCTGACAAATATATCCCAATATAAATGACCTCTTCATTGTATAACAAATACTACCTGTGTCAGAATATACAGGTGGTCATTGCTTGAATCACCGAACTTTTGTCATCGGTCCTGTTGTTCACTGAATACCAAATATTGGCAAGTGTTAAAAGTATGGGGTGTGTGTGTAGTATTAAAAAGTGTTAAGTCCTGTGTGTTAGTTGTAGCTAGTAGTGATGAGTTTTCATGTAGATGGTTGGTTATGTATCTGTATTATTAATCCACAGTGATATAATGTCCCCCAGTATTATGGCACACATACACAAACTAACACGGGTAAAGCTGGTATGTACGTAGGATCTTGTCTCTGCCTATATATATGTATACTAGCACTGTCCACTTAGTAGGTCGGTAGCTGTATATTTTCCAATAGCTTGTCCCAGTTTTAGTGTTTATGTCTGGAACCTCTCAACCCTGACTCCCCCTGTCCCACCTGCCTCCGCCATTGATAACTGACCATCGCCTCACCCTAGGAGACGAAGTCCTCATCTATTCACCAGCCCCTTACCTTTGTCCCTGTTTGGGACACGCCCTGAGGCTTGCATAATTTATGCTGAGTGGGGGTACAGGTTTGAAGTCAACACCTTATTTCTCGGGCTTTAAATGAAAGCCTGAATATATATCTACCAATGAAAGTATGTGCACATAGCCAATGCTACTGGATTAAATACAAATACATATTAGATCAAGACTACCTAATTCATTCACATTTCCAAACTCACAATCTTGTGTGAAATAAAAAAACCTATACCCTATGAATAATTACTTTTAAACCTAGTATTAGGTTTACAATGTAATTTAAGCACAAGCATCTATGTTAAGTATAATCATTCAGACTTAATTATATTCTTTAACACAAGCCAAGTCTGTGAAATAGTAACCAGACTTTAGGTGTATCCTATTCAATATAGGTAGACTTTCAAGGTTGAGATGATGCATCCCATTTTACCTCATAGCATAATTACTAGCCTTTCCTCATAACTTAGAAGAAGAGGGTACTTACTGTGTCGTAGCGAGTCTATACGTTCGAGACGGTTGAAATATAACGTCCTACAGACTCAGGATTATACACACTAGGTCAAATGTACCTTGCTTGTACACAGAGAGTGTGTCGTGATATGGTTTTATTTTTTGGTTGTTTTTACCAGGCACGACCGAAGTAAAACATTGTCATACTATGAGGGGAAATAGACCATGTCCAGTAAGTAAGCAGGTCTGTATAGGCAGGAATATCCAAACCTTGTCAGGTGGCGGTACTGAACAGGGAGTCAAAACATCAGCTTGAACTTGTATTACGTTATCACTTACAATTGCACAAAGGTAGTTAGCAAAAACACCTTGTGCATATAATTAGCAATGTGTAAAGAAAGTAAAGGAATAGTCACCAGATTGTAGAAGACATATCATAAAACGGTATTCAAAATTCTACAAATTACTGCATTACGTAATGTAAACACGGCAGGGGCTTCTGGTAGGCGTAGCAAACCTGTTTAGCTGTGGCAGACAGGCTATGTCTCCTAGTAAGCAGCACTGCTTGGGAAAAAATATATAACCAAACCAATATATAAAGGTGGGAAACCACCATTAAGAGAGAGAGCAAGTCAATACTGTTTAGAACAATACGAGTCTTAGGGATTTGGGGATTCGGACAGCCATATACATGACATCTGGTGACTAGTTACTGAACTATACTTTTGCATGACTGCACAAAGACAGGTGAACTTTATTGAGGAAACTTGCCTTCATGTGGTGTGGTTTGTGAGTATGGGATTAAGATTGGCTGTAATTACACTGGCAATTGTAACGCAATTGATACATCCACTAATAAACTTGACTCTCAACCAAGCGTCGTCTGCGTCATGGATATGAGCGTCCATCTTGCAGATCAGTCTACCACTTGGCTAGCCAGGATAAAGAAAGATTAACTAACACAATTCGGAGGACAAAGTAATAGCTGTTTCACCATTTAACGAATAAACATCCATGGCAACAACAAGTGTTAACAATTATATATGGTCTTCACAGGAAGAACTGAGCCTTGTGTCGTTTTCGATATTTGCTGCGCAACAGCACATTATGTAAGTCGGGCACAGTCCGTGCCAGTCTTTCTGCGCCAAAATGATGAAATAGTCATAGTATGACCAACGCACTGTTTGGTAATAACCTTATTTTGTACCCCTGTCCCGTATTGCATAAACCTAATTCACGCCCCAAATGCACAGTCCCATCACGCCAATAAAGCACAGTGCTCCCTTCGTGCAACACGTGCAAAGTTTTAGCCCAGCTCAGCTATGTTTTTTGGGCATTATGTACTGTGTGCAGCGGTTAGCGCAAGTTAGACTGGTGCGCCTTTACTCACGCTCAGTGTGTGCAAAGTGCTTTCATGGGAGCACTGTGCCTCTTATACAACTTTAAATGGTAAGCAGTCTATATCTCCTGCCCTCTGATCATGGACCAGTGCCTCTTATGCTCATAGGTAGTCGCTCTTTCCAAGCATAGGGCACCTGCTCTTCCAAAATGTTATGTAGAACCCCCTCAATTTATAGGAAAGTATGGAAAAGTCCTAGATTTTACTTTTAATTTCTAATAATGTCCACCTCCCTTTCCAAAATTTCATGTAGATGCCCCTAAAGTTAGCAAGAAAAAATGGAAAGGTCCACACTTTACTGCTTTCCAACCCCCCCTTTCCTTTACAAGTTCTGACAAAAAGTGTGAACAAAATGTTTTGGAAATCCATCTGTGCAATGGGACTCCTCATATGAAGTCCCACCCTTGGCTTTCTCCTTTTCCAGTTTCTACTTGAAAGGGGTATAGTACTGTAGAGTATGGCGCATGTTCCTGTAACAACTGCAAAGTCTGAATGGCTATCCCATGAAGGACAACGTCTTTTCAACTGAAAATCATGACATTTATTAAATAAAACTCATTTTTAGACAAGAAAAACACGACCGTACTGAGATAGGATACCAAAATTTTTGACGATCTGAAAAAGCTTTCAGCCGACGTAAAACCAAACTCAGGATTGTTCTTTAGATATGCATGATTTATTTTTCAGACAATAAATAACCTTATTTTCAAATCGGGTCAACTGGGTCTTAGATCAGTTTTACCACTGTTAATTTGTAATTTATTGCATGGGCACTTGCAGGAAAATACGCCAATAAACTCACAATTGCAACATTTCCATATTTATTTGATCGGTACTGAATTACGGAACACGAAATGTTTTACTGTATATGTATAGTCTGCTGAATTTATATATCCATCTTCGAATCTCTTTCCACATTAATATTCATGCGAAACAAACAATGCCCAACTAATAAACTATACAACACTTTTGAAAAAACTCCTACATGTTTTTAAGGGTCTTAAACGCAAATATATTTCTGGGCACTTTGTCCTTGTGCATGAGGTATATGTATATGTGGCCCGCATAATCTCCTCAAAAAGAATAACTTAATAGAGTCTTCTCCAACAAATTAAGGTCAGCAGTCACGCTTCAGTGGAGGCTGGACAAAGGAACGTGTTGGAGCAGGCTCAGCGTTGGAGGTGTTGGGTCAGTATGTCAAGTGGGGATATGGTTTACCCATGTCTCTAAGCTTTATGACGATTCGACATGGGTCTGACTGACCCATGTCGAATTTAAGAAATGCATGTGTCACCCTGTCGATTTTAAGAATCAGCCCTGTCACATGTCACGAAAGGTGCCTTGTCCCATGTCAATTTTAAGAAATGGCCATGTCGCCCTTTCAATTTTAAGAAATGGCCATGTCTGTCACCCTGTCGATTTTAAGGGTCTATACCCATTACACTATTCAGCGTACTGACTGTGTGCCCACACTCCTCACTCAGATCTAGGTACTTACATTGCTGGGTGTTTACAGGTTTGGGTATCTGTATCTTCAGCTGGCCGTAAATCCACTCTCAGCCAGACCCAGACGTCTGATGCTTTAGTCTGACCTACGTTAGTACGTATACTGACTGAGTGTTGTGACTCTGTCCATGATCCGGCTGTGTCTTTTTTATAAAGCATTGGAAACTGACCCAGTTTGGTTTTTCCGGGAAGAACTGAATAAACCATGCTGTATCAACCACTAGCCTGGCCGTGGCAAGGTGACGTCAGAACTAGGTCGGGTGAGGCTACCATGTAGGGGTGTTCAGAATAAGAGAAATGTTTACTTGGGGTATCAGTTGAAGGCAGTTGGCGCAGTGCTGATTGTTTTAATCCTCAGGCTTATAGTATTGGGCAATAGCCCTCATAACTCTACGGCTATTTTAATTCTAGACGTATCATGTCTCATGTCTGAGGTCTGTCCTAAATTAGGATTCAGCTAACTGTGGTTATTAATATATATATTTTCGTTATATAATTGAGGTATGTCCTGAAATAGGAATTTAATTCATTTTGCTTGGAAGATCAAGTTTTACTTGAAAGCTATGAGGAAATAAAAAAATCATACATCATATGAAAGATGTATGTCTCAGTACAAATGTTGGCAATTATGCCTCAGTAGATTTGAGTATCAAACTGAGATAAGGGAAATTAGACAAGCTGATCGGTGTACTTTTAAGGCCATACAAATATTAATTAAATGTAATATTTATGGGAAATCTCCTTATTACATAGGTAAGGGGCCTTCCACTTTAGTATGTACGCAAATTTTCAAAAATCCTAGACCCCCTCACCACCACTTGTTAAAAAAATACACTTTGGAATTGTACTAGAACACAGGCACATTTTCAAAAATCTCAGACCCCCCTCACCCCCTTGATGCGTACATACTTATTGTGAGGCCCCTAGTCAGCAATTCAATTCTCTCCTCAAATATGTACAGGGCAAAAAATATCTCCATGACTTTAAAAGGGCATCTTAAGATAGAATTCTAAAACGTCTTTAAATCACGGATCCATACTTATCTTAGCTATGTGAAGGCATTATTTCCCATTATTTGATTAACGTAACCATTGTCGTTGGATTTGTGTTTCTGTTACCGTGTTACTACTGATTTTGACGTATGTATATGGCTTTGATCTCGAACATACAAATGCTCATCTTAGCTATGTGTAATCACGACCTGTTTTTATTTTGTGTAGCTCTGTCATATGTTATCACATCATCACGTATAATTATTATGGAAGATCATCATTTTTGTATAAATGAGTACGGCTCAATAGATTTAAAAAGGAGAAAAAAGAAAGTAAAATAGTAATTCAGCTCATATAATATACAAATATATATATTATGGCCGATAAATGTGACATCTCAGAAAAACATTCAGTGACATTTAATGTAAAAGAAATGTTCTGCTTACTAAACATTCATGTTTTTTTCATTGACCCATCCCCCTCCTTTCCCTTCTGTACACACACACACACACACACACACATATATATATAATGTACACATGTCTGACCCTCCCCACCACCCCCCCTCTGATGCGTACATGATTAATGGAAGGCCCCTAAGCCTGAAAAATACTCACAAACATCGATGTATAATTATTTTCTGCATTGAACAGAAAAAAGATAAGTTGGACGCACAGTCACTATGTCATAATCAAGTGAACACCAGCATACACAACAAATGTAAATATGAACACATATATATAACTATATATATATATAACTATATATATATATATATAACTATATATATCATATTTGCTTCCACGATTTTTGTAAAGCACTTTCTAATCAAAAGTAACATAATTGGGGCCCTTGATTGGGGGGGGGGGGGAGAAGGTACACATGTAACATGTCGAATTTAAGAAATCATTATGTCCCTTGTCGTTTAATGTCTCGTGTCACTTGTCGCCTCTACGACCGTCGCATGTCCTATGTCGAATTTAAGAAATGGTCCCTGTCTTGTCGTTTATATTTTTCTTTATGTCACTAAAGCCCCATACCCACTAGGCGATTTTACCAGCGACAGACGATGGGAAACAGGCAGAATCGGCCGACTCCTATGATCCCCTGGTAGTATAGTATATTGAAATGTGCATGTTTGATATGAATCGCTGGTAAAATCGGCCGACTCTTAGAGTAGAGTCGGCCGATTTTAGCACCAATGATCGGCCGACTCTGGACAAAATCGTCTAGTGGGTATGGGGCTTAAGCCTCATGTGGCGCGATACGCACGTTTCCTGTGACAGCCAATTTTGCACAGCAACAGTGATGGGCGATTCAGGAAACCAGTTATGTAAACTGAAATCCGTCCGGCTTAATTAACTTGTTTCAAAATGTCGATTCTATGAAGCCGTATCGCCGTGTCGAATTTAGGGGTCTATAGGGCCACTGCATAGGTATGACTACCTATTTCTTTGTATATCACGTATCAAGATTATCTAGTATAGAAACCTGAGCATTATAGACGTTGTGCAGATGACGTCACAAGTGCCTAAAATGGACTGGCCATTATATTGGTGATCAACTGCCACTCATCATTATTCATATTTTACCAAAATTTAGGAAACACAAACATATTATGTAAAGTTTATTTAAAATTATCATACCATGTTATAATGAACTATTTCTCTTGTTTAGAATTGATAGATTCTGATATATGTTAATGCCACGTGGTCATGCAAAGCACATGGTGATCACCAAAAAGTGGTTACGTGACCACATCTGCACAAGGTCTATACACTGAGGGGTAGGAGGCACCCTGGGCCCAGGAAAAGAATGAAACTATTGATTAAATCCAAGGAATTCTGAAACACTCAACGGTAAAGTAAGATGACCCCGACCCATAGCAGTTCATGATTTCTAGGATCCGGTATGGAATAGGCCTATACTATACCAGTAGTATGGATACCATTAACCATTTAAAATACCTATACACTGAGGGATGGGACAGGTACCTTGGGCTACTCAATGAAAATTTGAAGAAAAAAGAAACCTCTAGATGTGACTTTATTACGATAGTAATATCTATTCCTCAATGTATTTTTAATTCACATCATCCTCACTGTCATACATATCAGCATTAGGCAAAAAAAAGTTGTGTTCCGGTTTCCTGATCGACCCTATTAATTTATTTTGCCCCGACCCTAAAGTTTTATTACAAAATATGGCTAAAATGAGCCCCAAGCCTATCATTGCAGTCAAAAAAAATATTAACAAACAAAAGATGCTGACCTACCAACCCTGTTTTATTCGAGGCATGAAACCTGAACGCACCTTTTTTTGTTTGGGGGGGGGGGGGGGGTTATTAATGTGACGTACCTAATATTACTGTTGTAACATCTGGAATACAAGAATTACTGGGGAATCAAATTTTCCCCGATTGTAACCAGAAACTTTGAAAAAAAAAAAAAAAATTGTTGCACGAAAAGGCATTTAGGCCTATCATAAACCAAACACAACCAATACTGTGATATAGGTACGGCACACGTCGTCCTCAGCGGTCGGCGGCCCTCGGCTGTGTGTGGGGGTCAACGGCCTCCGGGACACTAGACGGTAGATACGTCCAAGTAAGCTAGGCACTCAAACTATTATGGTAGAGCTAAGTAGGTCAGGGACGGACTATGAGGAAAATAGTCTGTAAGGCGGGATGGTTTGCATGGGAAGTTCTCTGTCTACCGGGGACTAGTCTGTTCTGACCTAAATTAGGTATTTGTATTATGTATTTAGGCCTATGTATATATATATATATGTGTGTATGTGTGTGTGTGTGTGTGTGTGTGTGTGTGTGTGTGTGTGTGTGTGTCTGTGTGTGTGTGTGTCTGTGTGTGTGTCTGTGTGTGTGTGTGTAATAATTTGGTCCCTAGCGGACCTGGACGTAACTACAGTCTACCGGGAATCTTGGTCTCGATAGGGCGGGAGCGAGGCCTGTGCCGTTCGCCGCCGCGCCCCCTTCTTCCCGCATGGTTAGGATGGGGGAGTGGGGAGTGAGCCGAGGCAGAATACACCCAGACGGTGGTGGTGGACCTTCTGACACGCGTGGTGATAAGTCCGTCCCTGACCTACTTTGGCGTTTATTTGCAGGTTCGAGTGACCAGCTAACTGGGAGTGAACTACAGTCTAGCTGGGTGCACAAGACACTGACTCACCACTCTTGGGGGGGGGGGGGGGGGGGGGGGTCATGTGGTGTGTGACAGCATGTTTCTAGAATTTCAGAGAAAATTTTTGGTTATGTTTGGATATTGAAGGCTGACTTTTTTATTTTCAGTTAAAATCAAAGATTTTTATATGGAACAGTCGATCAAGTGTCTATAAAAAGAAAACTCTATTATTACAAGGACTGCATGGCAAAACATAACAAGGGCGGCAGGGGGGGGGAGGGGAGGCGCCACCCCGACCCCCAGCCCACGAGGGAATTTATTTTCTAAAGTTCTGCTTTCACTCCAAAACATTTATCAGAAACGAAAATATTGAAAAGTTCCACCGACTGACCAAGGACTACTCGCCACCCCCTTTTGAAGTCCAATTATTAACGCACAAGTCGACTATGACTTGGTATTCCACTACACGACACGGCCACGACACGATCGCGATATATATATGATCATATCGTGGCCAAGTCGTGGACCCCTACGATATTGTTGATGTCGTATCACGACTCTTCCTTCGGACTCGTCATGATACGCTTCCCGCCTCTAGTGATCCGGCAATCTGTATCTGCATACTCGTCCAGTTTTGTATTTATTATACTTTTTCCGGAATTGTGAAGATTGAATGACATATATAGAAGAAGATTTGAGCTTCGTTTAAGCATTTCATGTGCTTAATTCATTCGACCAGCCCATTTCATTCGGAATTATTTGCGCGGGGGACTACGTTTGATGAAGGTGCAGAGGCGATTTGACCGACTTCACCGCGACTTCCGACATGCTGGTATTCTTACGCGCCCTGCTGCGATGATGCGGCTATGTCTTTGAAAATTATTGAATAATTTGGGAATTGTTATACTTTGAGACAATTCTACAGGCCTAATAATGCATATTTCATAACATGCATGAATTTTTATGCGCTAGATTTATTCGACCAGCTCATTTCATTTGGGCCTATTTTGCGGACTACAATTGACTTGAGTGATGTGGCTGAATGACCTACTTTCGGTTTGAAGAAGCCAGCTGGGGGACGCTTGAATGCACCTCCGGACTTTTCCATTTTGCAGTGAAAATACAATATCTACGAGCTAATACTGCCTGTTGCACGTGGATAACATACCTGTGATCTACGAGGATGTGTGAAATTTACGTGCCATTGCCTGAATTTGGATTTATTTGGTCTACAAGATTGGGTATTTTACTCGCCAACTTGCGCACTGGCCGCCATGCTTGCACCTCGCAGAGTGTCCCCTCTTCAACCCACCAGAATTGCTTCAAAATATCACATATCTACGTGGAAAATGGTCTATTTACGTGGAGAAGTACGTGGACAACAAGGTGGATCAAAGCTAGGTCTTGACATTTAGGTATTATTACTTTCTAGCCTCCCGGGTGGGTTTGTTTTGATATCTGCACTTAATAGGTCAGTGTAGGTCAACATCAGGCCAGCGTAGGTCAAAGGTCAAACTCTCTGCTTTTCGCACTACTTTTCCGTATCAGTAGACTCTACTGATACGGATTTCATATCACCACAGTCCACTCGTTCACTGTATGCCTATTTAGCAATTCCGGAAAAGTATAATAAAGCCCCGGCTCCACTTGCCAACTGACTTCATGCCTGGTCGTAGGGGGAACTGGGGCCTGGCCTTGGTTAGGACTCGACTGTCATAGGTTAAATGTATTGTAATATATATAAATATCTACACCACACCCCCCTACGACCCGACGATCCAGTCGTCCATCTTCAGCAGCTCAACATGTAGGACCCGACGATTCAGTCGTAGCAAAAAGCTACAACTTTAGTCGTAATCCCGGCTCAACTATGAGACTGAGCCCAACTCAACTCAACTCAACTCGATCGTCGGGCAGTGGAGCCGGGGCTTAAGTGATAGGGTATGTCGCAGTATGCTACGACTTAAAAGTCGTGCGATACGATTTTTATCACAGGGAATGTCGTGGGAGGAATGTCGTAAGCTTTAACCCAAGCTACGATATGTATTAGACATGTTTAATAATGTCGTAGAGGAAAGGTTCAAGTCCATTGAATTTCAGGTCATGTCGCAGGTCGTGTTGTAGGTCATGTCGTATGGAATGTTACTTCCCAGCCTGTGAATGTCGTAGTGAGTGTAATACCCTATTGGGTGCACTAGGGCTACGATAGGGCTGCGATAGACAGGCCGGTGCCTCCTCCTGCGATACCAACTAATAATATTGTGCGATATGGTCCTCAGGAGGGAGCAAAGTCATGTCGACACAGAGGTGCTGAATCTCCTTTCTGCCAGGAGATCTCCTGCTTTTCTGGGTTATATTAGAAGGATCTTTTCTCCTGGTTTCACATTAAAATGGGGGTGCGACATGAAGCTTAGTGACAGTAAGACAAAAAATAAACCAAACGATATGGGGTAATTTTCTTAAATTCGACATGGGACATAGCCCTTTCTTAAAATCGACATGAATATGAAAAATATAGCGACATGGGACATGGCCATTTCTTAAATTTGACACATGCCATGAGCAACCCCCGTCTACACGTCTACAGCAACCTTACCTCAACAACGCTAGGTCACCAGTGATCAGAAGTTATCTCACAAAACTAAGAATAGACTGTAACTGTACCTCAGATAGCAAGCATAGGAGTTATCGAACAAAAAAAGAGGACAACATACTCTGTATAGACTGTGGTGAGGTTCAAGATGTCAGGCATGTTCTCCTTCACTGTAAGAACAGGGACCTGTCCGATATCAGGAAACTATTTGAGGATAACATTTCCTACAAAGCCTTGCCTGAAGCGCAAAAACTGAAAACTATTCTCAATCTACACCCTTTTTGCAAAAATGACCTGAAAACTCAAGCTATTGAATGTATTTGTACTTTTGTCAAAAAAACATACACTTCTGTACAAAACCTGCCTACCATTGTTGTGACATAATTGTACTGCTCTACATTAGTCAATAAAATATTCGTATTCGTATTTGTATTCGTATTCGTACACCTAAAGTCTGTTCAACCCAATTATATGGATTATTTTGTTTCTATAGATCTGTGCTACATAGTATGTTCTAGCTGTTAATCATAATCGTGTGAACGTATTTTGTTATAAACAAATTAGCATTGTCATGTCTGAAGTGAATGTAGGAGGCAGGATGCAGAGTAAATAGGCTTTAATACTCACAGTAATGCAGAGGTTTGTGCTTACAAGATGGTGGAACCAGGGAGGAGTGAAACCGAAACCAAAGTGTAGGGATGTGAAACTAGAGGGGTGGAAAACAATTATGGCAAGCCTATGTTGCAACAAACATCTGGTAATACACAGTAGGTAATGCAGTGTTGCCAACCCTCCGTAAAAATTACGGAGACCTCCGTATTTTCAGTAGTAAAATGACTAGCTCCGTAAATCCGTTATTTTGGTCACAAGATCCGTAATTTGCATAAGAACCACTGAAAACGTCTGTAATTCCAGTCAAAAACCTCAAGAATTTGCATTAAACCTGTCTATTTACACTTAGAAAATACACATTTTTCCTGGGGGAGATTACAGGTATTTTTAGCTAAATAAATGGATCTCCGTAATTCTGGCTTTTCAAAAGTTGGCAACACTGGTAATGTGTTATTACTACAATGTCATGCTGAACTGTGGCCCAAAGAAAAAAAACAATGTCTGCTGCTTCAATATAGTCTATTTTTTATGTTTGTCGTTTTAAAAGAATATCTATGTGGAATGACTCTGTAGCTTATTTACCCCAATGTCACATGTCAAACTTAAGAAATAGCCATGTCCCATGTCACAGGCCCGTATAGTATAATACAGAGTCAGCTGTGAGAGTGGCGAGATTCCCTTAGTGGAACTTTTGCTTAAAATTCCAATTTTTGAAACCTAAAAAAGCAGGGTGGGAAGAAACATTTCAATATTGTCTCACAATTTGTCAGGGTTTCATAGCGATCTTTTTTCTAATGAACGGTGGAACATCTTTTAACAATTTCCTCGGGGGGGGGGGGGGGGGGGGGGGGGGGGGGGGGGGCAGGTTCACCACCCCCGCTGTAGGCCTATATGGCCCTGTGTCACTATGTTTTCAACCTTCTCTATTGTGTTACTAGTAGTAGAGTGGCCAAACTCAAAAAGAGACTTATTTTAAAACCCAACCCAAGGTAGGCCCCCATGTCGCAGGTCAAATTTAATAAATCCTTCTGTTGTTGTGTTGATTTTAGTGATCTACCCCGATTCTTTATTCAGCCGCTGGTCTGCTTCTACGTCCTTTTCAAAGAGGGTAGCATCCTCCTCCCCCTCCGATAAGTCCCCATCGTCCTCGGCAAAGACGAAGTAATCCTCCACGAGTTCTTGCCATTGATTGTTGTTTTCGCCGCCATGAAGATTAGTCTGAACAATTGTATTTAGTGCTGCTGCCACGGCCTCCTCATGCTCCTTGGGGGTAGCCATCGAAACTTAACCCTTTAGACCCCAATCCGGCCGTAGCCGCCCGTGGGTAGTTTCCCCAATCCGGCCGTAGCCACCCGGAAAAACGGAAATTTTTCCATAATTTTTCCAAATTTTACCAAGGAGAACAATTTTATGAATTTTCAACGTACAAAAATGTATAATATATCGTTTGAAAGCTGATTGAACTTCCTTTCCCGTCCTACAAACAACATTGCTATACCGTTAGTTGAAAGGGATTGGTCATCTTTTGAATATATTTAATCATTATACAATTAGGGAATTTCGGGGGGAAATCCATGGAAATCCTGGGGAAATCAAGCAATTCTTGATTGCAAAATGCGGGGCCTAAAGGGTTAACAATCTTGGGATCCAAACTGCACTTGCAGTTAGAACAATAATCATTCGTAATTGCGTCAGGCCTCATTGAAAGCGCACCTGCTTCTGTCAGTCGGACCTTTAAATTTCATAAACAGCTGCACTTCCGGTACGCCGAGGGCGTCTTAGCCGATCAGAGTGCTCAGATCGCAACATGTGACCTCCTTGACGACGATTGTTTACGGCGACTGCTTTCACGATCTGCCTTCTGATTGGTCCATCCCCGTCCAAATTCAAAATCTGACGATGCGATTGGCTAGAGGAGGTCCCGCGCTTTTCGGCGGTACCAAAAGTTCTTGAGTTGTCGACTCCTAAAAGTGGCTCGCAAGTCGGCAAAGTTGATAAAAATTGGCGTCTCAGGAGCCTTTTGTTCTAACTCACTGAAGCAGACGACCGACTTTGGGGGCCATTATAACACACTTAGAATATTAATTTCATCAAAATATTTTGGGAAATGATAGTCCTGCTATAAAAGAGTAAGAAAATGCAAAAAAGCCATTTTCGAAGGTGGGGCCAATTTCCGACTTCAGAGGCCCATATCTCAGTTTGACCGCGCGCGACTTGTGACTCATTTTGTCGGATCGGGTCACATATAGTGTTTGAAAGGACCAGTTTTTTGGGCTGTAGACATAGGTATTTGCCATCATACTGATAATTTGACCCATGAAACATCTTTGAATTAGATTTTCATTGTATAGTATTAGATATAAGGATTATAATCTACTTTTGAAAACTTTTTGGGTTAAAAAATGTTTACATTTTGTTTAAGATGGCCTCAAATGTGGCTAGTCTAAAGTTCCCAATTTGCTGCTCCCATCTATAGGTCTGAGGTAAGAAATCAGACTCCTTAAAGAAGTGGAGACCTCCTTTGTCTCTTCTTCTTATAGAAGGAGAGTGTAGGTGTATAGGGTGCACTGCATGTAGATATTGTGCATGTAGATAATGGTATATAGAGTGTTAAAAATACAGGTATTGAATAAGATAAAATAATATAAATGTTATTGTTTCAGGGTTAATCTAGCATTGTCTACCTTTTATCAAGGTCCATATATCGACTGAATTACTGTGTGCATTAAGGTCATGTTGTGGACCTTGCATGCACAAACAATTCCTCTAAATGCTTCTGTGGGAAGTGATGAAAAAGTTCCTTTATAAATGGATTATTTTCTTTCAGGAAAGCATATGATAGTCAAGGAAGAGGGAGGCACATGCTCTGAAACAAGAACTAAAAGCTGTTAAACCTTCTGGTTTATGGAGTAAAAATTAGATATCCCTGTTAGATAACAAACATGAAATGTGACACTCCATGGGAAATCCAAGCTTATTGCAGGTATAGATAAGCTTGGATTTCCCATGGAGTGTCACAAATGGTCTTGGAAATATTTCATCAAGCATTTGTATCAATTTGTTAGAAATGAAATGTTTGTGCTCGCTTTTTTTATTTGCTGCAGCTTCCCAGATGAGTGTAGTGACTCTGAGTTCAGAAAGTATCTACAAGAGCTGGTTGAAGTTAACAAGCAGAGCAGTCCCCCGTGAGTATTACATGTTTTATTAAAACATTATCAAACATCATTGAAAAAATTTGAGAATAAGAGGAATAGTGATTCTAATGAAACAGAATATGAAAATTGTACAGAATTGTTACAGCAATAGAGTGGTTTGTGTGAGGTAGTATTCATGCATACCTGTAATTAATAGAGACATACTTGCTAATAAAGTTATACATAGTAAAACATATCGAAATAAAGTATTTTCATTTATTCAATTGCTCCATAACTATGTTTATGGTATCTTTCAAGTAGTATAGAAGTGGGCAAATGAAGAATGATTATACCAAATCTGTAAACATAAGAATTGCCCAATCAGCAGCCAATATAAAATACAAGGTAAATGAACTCTGCAATGGCACTATGAGTAGTTAAGAAGCCTAACTTGGGTAGTCACCACAATGTCATTTAAGGTATCAACCTTAAGCCTATATATAACTTTCTTCACAAAAAAAGGGCCAGGTACCAAACCAAGTTCATTCAGAATTAAAAATCAAGAAACTTCAATATACCTCAATACTGTATTTCAGGATGGCAATTGCAACACATCAAACTGCAGAAGCATCATTTGCAGATGAGATAGAGGACATCATTACCTGCCACATCTGTATGGAGACAATGAAAGACCCAAAAGGTCTTCACTGTCAACATACATTTTGCTGTTCATGTCTGGAGACTCAACATAACCAACGACACCAGATAGTTTGTCCCACCTGTAGATGTGAGACTCAGATACCGAGGTCTGGGGTAAAAGACTTGCCAGTTGATTTCAAAGTGAAAAAGTTGTCAGAATTAAACTTATCTAGAATCAAAACACTGAAGAGTAAGATGGAAAGGTTGTCAGTGACATCCATTGAACTAAAAGATAATTCTGAGACAAATTGCAGAATTTGTAAAAAAACAAAACAAAGGGCACTGCTATTGTGAAAGTTGCAAGGGTTATCTGTGTAGTACTTGTTCTGAAAAACACAAACAGCAGCGTATATTTAGTACACATACATTAAATCCAATAGGGGGAAATGATTCTGAAACTGTGCCATGCAAAAAGAATCCTGGTAATGTGAAGGAGTATTTCTGTAGAGATTGTTTTGTGCTTGAGTGCAGTTTCTGTGTAACAGAGAATCATCCAGACTGTGAAGTCATTGAGGCCAAACATTCCGTAAAAGAATTCCACAAGGTGATTCAAATATCTGTTAGTCAATTGGAAGAAGTACATAATGAAATATGCCTAAGGGAAAAGAGTTTAGCTGAAAACATTTGTATGAGGTTTGATCAAACTGCCTCAGGAATTATTGAACAAATTAAAAGGTCAGCAAATGCCAAAATTCACAAAATCCAAGATGGAAAAGGTATGTTAATTCATTCCTTGCAAGAAACTAAGGTACAATTAGAAGAGGCATTGCGACTCGCAGAGGAAAGAAAGTCAAATAGGGCAAAGGTACAAGAGTTGAAATCAAAGAGTGAACAATTCATAGCAACCACCTCAGTAATGGATGTGCTTTCAGACTTTGAAATTCTGTCCACTGACATTGTTACAACACTTTGTCATGTGTTGGATAATCAATCCATTCTGTCAGTTGCAAATCTGAGCCTCCCTACTGGGCTCAGTGAGGAGCCCTCAGATACTGCAATTGGCTCTATTACAAGGGAAACTCATAATCTCTTCAAGAATCCTTAGGATTAGTGACAACACTGATTCTAATTTTCTGAAATTAACATGTCAGGAGCTTTGATATGTGGTGAATAAAGACCATAAGTGTACCTGCAATGACTAGCCAAAATAGAACTCATTAGTATGTAGACTATAACTGTCATGATGGTGCACCAAACCTAAAATGTCTGCAGTTTTAAAAGTGTCTTTAGTTCTTAAAATTCATAAACCTGAAAATAAAAATGATTATTGCCCTACATCGTCAAATTTGATTGTTTGGGCACAGTCAGAAAATGACTTAAGTTTGGATGTTTGAATCACATTATAAACGTTGGCACAAGCTATCTGACTTGTTACAATCAGGGATGGTCAGGAATATCTGAGGATTTTGATATTTTCCTGATGCCCCCTGAGGCTGATACTGTATTAAGTATATACTCACATCCTATAACCTAAAAGACAGGGCCTTCAGTTGACTGCCTTAGCTTACACACCCCTGGAGTTCAAAATGACCCACCGTGTTGCAAAGTTGCTTTTATGAGAATAACATCTGCTTTCAAAAATAAAGAATAATATGAATACCCCAGCAGATCTCAAAGGGCTATAATGATATGGCAAATCTAGGTTTTTAAACTTATGCGATAACTCTATATTTCAGGTAATTGGCTTCACAAATATTTTACACCCATAGACAAAAGGTGGTCTGCTAGTGACTTATATTTTGTATCAGTCTGTAAGATACAGCAAAAATGCATAGTTTTGCATTGAGAACAGTTACTTTTACCTCCAGGAGTATGAGAAAAAGGCTGGTAACTCCAGGGGCCATCTTTAGGTTATAAAGTGTGATACTGATCATGGATGATGAAAATGCCTAAAACATGAATACTTTTCCAATGTGTAAGCATGTATACATAATCAGCTTAACCCTGTATCTTATAGTTCATTCAGTTGAGAGCCTTTTCATTACAGATTATGGACCAATTACATGTGTACATCTACTTGATTCCATTATGTGATTCCATTTTTAAGTATCAGACATTATGTGTATATTAATGCCTTAAGTTGTTAATCTTTTATTGCAGTATTAAAGGTGAAAACTTGAATTATTTGTTGTAAAATGCTTTTGTATTTTTAGCATAGGGCAAGTTTCACACCAGTAATATGATAAGTACTCAATTTCTCATATCTTCAATTTTTAGAAAAGATTATCTAACACTAAGTTCTCTAAACCAGACTAACTATATATCTAACACAACAAACATAAGATTGTAGGTCTAAAAAATCATCTTAAAGTCAAGATATTTTTTTGACAAATTGTATCATAGAATCACAGCCATTGTGACACAGCCCCATAATCAAGATGATATTTTGCACAAGCTAAGCCAGTTATCTATGCATTTACATATATATATATATTATATATATATAAACATATATATATATATATATAAACTAATCAGATAGAGGTCATCAAATTATGATATTTGGTACAGGTTAATACCTTTTCATCTTGTATAAATATTATTGTAATAATTTATGTAAATATTCTTCTATGTATTATTGTTACTATATGAAATGCTTAACTATATTACAATTTTGATAATGCTGATATTTGATGTGAACTAGCATTCAGTTGCTAATCACTTGTCAGGATAAATAAATGAATTCAAAAAAAGAAAAAAGAAAAAAAAAATGTCAAGGATAATCTGGTAGAAAAGCTAACCTGACAGATAGGACAATAGGAGGTTGTTTGGAGTTGTAGAGTCACAAGTGACAACCGTATTTGACAGGAACTCAAATATAGTTAATGATATGTACTTCTCAATTTATTCACCACTTGCATGAGAATATTGCAAAAAAAATTATTGTTTGGTGGAATGGGTAATCATATTACAGCACCAATGGGATTGTTTCATTATCATAAGAGGACAACATTATTAGTTGAAAATCCTAAGCTTCTGCTTAGTTCAAATCGCTAGCTATGTTCCTGACTAATATATTTTGCTGTCAACAATTGACATAGCCAAGATGAAAATATTTAAGTAATCTTTTCTCTAGATACTAGTGAAATTAATAGCTGCTGCTTTGTGTAATGGCCACTTAACTTCATTAAATAGAGTTCATATACCTAATATTGGCATGTATGTTATATGAAGTACTGAATATTTATCCAAGAGCACCTCAATTTTTTTCAATGTATTCCTTTAGGAATAATATCATACTTTCAGTTTTCATCAACCTTATTTATCAACCTTATTTATCAACCAGGATTTGGTGTGGGGAAATGTATTTCACCCTAAGTTGTATACAGTGGTGATAGTATAGTGGTACAGACTGTATTAAAGGAGGGAAGCAGCAGGCCCAGTTCCTACTTGCTCTCTCTAAGCCCAAACCATCTCTGCCCATCGCAAGCCATGTAGGAGTATTTAGGCTTCCTACCACTCTCAGCTGGTGACAGACACAATGCAGGAGTTACTAACACAAATGAACAGTCACAATTCAGGACCTCATAAAGAGATAACCAGCAGTATGGTCACTCTTTGTGACTGGTCACACAATTTCTTTTGTGAGTTGTTTCCATTTACATCAGAAGGGACTGTGTATGTCAGAGAGCCAAGCACAACAGGCCAGCCACTACCCAGTTACACGATCCAATAATCGAGTGTTTTAGAAATTCAACTGCACAGTCCAATAATCTGTAATGCGCATGCTACATTCTATAATTCTAAAATACAACTTTCCTACATTCTATTTCAAATACAACTTTGTTACAAACAGCTGTCTAAGTAAAACACTCTTTAAGGGCAGTAATCAAGATAATTCTTTATGAAATCATTAACAGTGACATTGTATTTGTATATGTTATAGATTGAAAGTGTTTTGTGTATAAGATTTATTGACTTTCCTATGAGGTTGTTCTTGACCATAGTGGTTAGAGTGTCCGTCTGTTACGTGGGCGGCCCGGGTTCAAGTCTGGGCTGTGGTAGACTGGCTGCTACCCCCCTCTACATGTCTCCCAGTGGCAACAACTGGGTTATCAAAGGTTTCTAATAGACCACCGGCCGTTGTGTGTAGGGCCCTGCCTATGGGACCCTGCACATTAAAGAACACCTGCCTCGGTAAAAGTGTAGGGGTATAGTCTCTATCTTCTCATAGATTTGATCATTCCATAGATACGATCATCAAGGACGGGATTGTCAAAATCATGTTCTCGCCGTGATATAACCTTAGATGGTGATACGGCGTAAAAGACCAATAACCAACCAACCAACCAACTATTCTTGACCAGATATGGATAAGATCAACTCATTGTGCTTTGCAACAAATGTGTTACTATACAATCAGCTTTCTGCATTGGTGTTTGGGAAAACTTTGAAACTGTTTGTTTGGAAGATAAAATGTTTTTTAAATGACACAACTGAAATGTTTATTCAAGTTTGTTTAGAATTAAAAGAAATATATATTATTGGTTAGGCTGGTTCATTATGAGCCATTTAAGAAGGGCAAGTTTGAGCTTGTAGTACAAAAACAGTAATCACATGACTGAATCCTTTAGAATTCCTACTTGCAGATTTACCTAAAGGACACACAAATCTAATAGGGTTTAGTCAATATGTGACTGTGTAATGTTATCCCCTGCCAGTTTCTGTTTGTTTACCATCACATGTAGAAACAAACACTTCAATGAAATCTAGAAGCAAGTGTCATTAGTAATATCCTTGTAAAATACAAGGCCATTTGAAAAAGTTTATCATTGGATGATTTTGTTAAATCGAAAAGGCCACAAGTTGCACTTGCAATGTTTCAAACATTATAGAACTAACATGTTTTGTAAGTTAGTTTTCTATCTGAATCCAGAGATTTTAGGATGCTGCAAGCTTTGGCAGTCAATGTTTCTCAAACAAAAAGGAGCAGAAACTGAAATACAAAATTATTCCCTTTTGTGCATGTAGTATCTAATTTAGAGAGATTAAACATAATACAAAACGTGTGTGTGTGTGTAATTTTCAGGGTGTGCCTTATGGTTCCAACCCTTTATATAAGACAAGGGTCATCTAGAGAGTTCATATTTATTCTGGCAAACATTAGTTTAGTTCATATATTCCCAAGTAGGTGGCACCATCACTTCAGAATAAGTATTCTCAGGCCTCATGTAGTGCATGAGTATCAAGCAGCATTCTAATACTCTCACTATTACCGTAAAAACAGAAATAACGAGTGGCAGGCCTTCATATCAACAGAACTTTAAAAAAATAGGCAACTTGTAGTGTCAAAGTTTGCTACATAAAGGTAGAGAGTAAAACACTTTGCGCATATAACCAATTGTATAAGAATGGAATGAAGGAACGTCACCAGTTTTATAAAAGGAATATCAGAAAGTATTCAAAATTATTTGAATTATCACACTACATAGTGTAAATACAGCATGGGCTGCTGGTGGGTGTAAATATACCTGTTGAGCAATAGCAGACCGGATGCATCTCGCAGCGAGCGTCAATGCTTGGGAAAATCAATAAACCAGACTACTATATATTGGGTAGAACCTATGGGTATGGCAGAGAACACTATTTACCGTTTGGACAATACGAGTCTTAAGGATTCGAGGGGTTTGAATAGCTATACGTAGCAGGACATCTGGTGACTGTTGGAAGAACCATTGTGTTGTGGATTGCATGTAAGATCAGGCGGACTCTTAGGAGAAAGCTTACTCTCCATCGATTGGAATTGTGAACCTAAGAATCTTAAACTATCATCACACTGACCATTGTACGCATTGATGTGATCCACAAATAAAACCTGACTTTCAGCCAAGCGCTGTTTGCATTGTGGATCTGAACACCCATCTCGTTAACTTATCTGCCACTTGACTAGCAGTAACAGAAGAAGAAATATAAGGCAATCTTGTTGAACATTATAAGAACAGTTCCCCAAGTAATAAGCAACACCATAACAAACAAATAGCATCCAATGCTTTGTATTATAAGGAATATTACTACCGATGTAAAAGATGAGTTTGTGTACTTTAAACATGAATCATACATATTTACATGTCCATGCCAATTTCTAAGTACCCTTTAATGTTTCTACCCTTTACAATCCCTATAAGACAGAGGCACCAGGGGTGCCATTTAGTGAGTTCATTCTCATGGGCCATTGATAGTTAAGCCTGTTATTTGATGATGAAGTTCACGCACATATTTGTGACCCTTATTGGCGAAATGAGTCGAATGTCGCGAAAAGTGAAACTGAGATATGGGCCTCCGAAGTTGCATTTTGCATTTTTTATCGAAAATGTTTTTTTTTTTCTTTTATTCAAATCTCCTATATCAGAAGTCTCCCCCAAAAACAATTTTAGCCCCCAAAGCCATCTCTAAGTCCCTCTAACTAAGCCCCAAAGTCGCGCAACGCCTCAGTGATCTGAAACAAAAGACCCTCGCTTCACGCCATTTTCCCCTAACTTCACAGCATGCCTGTCGGTCTCGAGCCCATCCCAGCCCCATGTTCTGGGTACCTGCTGAAAGGGCGCAAACTGAACTGACCAATCACAGCCTCAGATTTTGAATTCGCACCTGCAGGGACCAATCAGAACGTGTTTTCCCGAGCGTCATCCCGTAAACAATCGTCGTCAAGGAGGTCACGTGTGCGGAATGCGAAGTGCTGATTGGCTGAGAGGCCTCGGGTGCCTTCCGGTTTCGGTTTTTGACGAAATTTAAAGGGACGCATGGCGAGCAGGACGGACGAGCGACGTCACTTCTCCGACGATTTTAGCTGTTTTAATCCTGGATCACTGCTGGATTTTGATGTGAATTACCTCCCAAAACCGTTTGGAAGGACATGGATCGTGAGGAATCTGTCACAGATGCCCTGAATACGATAAATCGGGCAAATTTACGTGGTATAGCCAAGCCACAGCAATAGCGGACTTTGGTGGACGAATACTTTCTCTTCGCTGAGGGGGGGAGGCATAAAACAGCATCATCACTTTGTGTTCTCTGACCAGAACAAGGGCCACGTCACCTTCCGGCAGTATGCCGACTCCGCCCCCAAGACCTTCAAGGTGCTGTCCCCCAGGAAGGCCCTCAGACATCATGTGCCCTAAGCCCTCTGTACCCGAACCAGCATCCCGCCCAGGCCCCCGTGACATACCTCCACTGGAACCAGATGCAGAATCAGATCCAGAGGCTGGCGAGGGGGATGGGCCAGGGAGGGGCAGGGGCAGGGGCAGGGGCAGAGGCAAGGGCAGGGGCAGAGGCAGGGGTAGAGGCAGAGGCAGAGGCAGAGGACAGACCCCAGACACATCATTAGGATCTGAGGGAGAGGAGGAGGAGTTGGTCAGACAGCTGGAGAGGCAATCAAATTCTTCTGACTCAGGGGAGGAAGGCCCCCCACCCCCAGCTAGGGGCAGGGGCCATACTAGTAGACGTGGTCGTGGCAGGCCCAGGACTACTTGAGAAATCTATTTGAACATTGTTAACTTGTTTCAGTTGTTAAGACTTTTTATGATTTTACCTCAGTGGCTTTTCACTATTTTTACGACCATAGACAATCATGAACATTCCCAGAACTTTTATAGACACTTTATGGATACCCAGGGTACATAGGGTCATCACAGAGTCATTTTTAAGCTACCAAGATGAGGTATTGTGATCCTTTATGCTTGCCGTTCTAGGTTAAGTTGTTGTTTCAGATCCGGATTTTTGTCACTTTTTGCTGCGCCAGCATGAATAAAAGTTATGTCTCTAAACGCATGAATTTCTGGTATTTGTTAGCTAGAATAGTGTAGAATGACGAATTTAAGTTTCAGGACCAAGTATAGATTAGAAGTGTATGTTGCTAGGGCTTATCGGCGGACTGCAGTAGCGCGCGGTAAGAAAAACTTTGAACTCATTTTTCTCAATTTCTTATACCCACATAGGCGCGGTTCTTTTTATTTTTCGCCGCAACTTATCTCAGGCCCTAGATATCGGATCTAGACATGCTATACCTCTTTTTAAAGCTAAGAATTGGTATTTTCTGATGGTTTAACTAACTAAATTGGTCCCCATGCGACATCCGACTCAATTCGACAAAACGGGTCACATTTATGAGGGGAGGCATGCTAGGGGCACACCACCCTCCTATTTTTTTGAACAAATTTTAGTTTTTTTTATATAAAAAGGAACAGTTTTGCTCTAACACCCATCCGTTTTTCGGGAAGGGGGTAAGGGTTGGTCTAGTGGTTAGTGTCTTGGTCTTGGACATGGCTGGACCAGGTTCAATCCTCAGTGATGACTGTTAGACAACCTGAACTTGCAGTTGTTCCATCCCCATATATTCAATCACCATTACTTTGTACAACCCAAGAAGACTGAGTTGTTCTTAATATTGCTGAAAAATTGCTGAGTACACCTAAAACTCCAACAATCATTATCTTCATCATCCCCTTCTTCGAAATACTGTATCAGCCTTGAATTGTGTCAATTGAGATACTTCAGTCTTCCTATTAATTTTGTCCCTTATTGTCTAGAGTAAATGAAGGCATTTGAGCTTTGTCTCAGCTATAGTTGATTGTTTCAGTTGTGAATGAGGTTGTTGTGGTTGATGTCATGAATATGAAGATCTGGCAACTGATTGGACTGATTGCGTTAAGCTTTTTGAAATGGCCAACATGTAATGAAGGGAGTGCTATCAACAGTAGTATGTGAGAGCATTGAGGTATCTGTGCAGTATTAAGAGATTAGTAGGATACTGTCAAAGAATGGCAGCATACGTAATAAGCTTGTGAAGTGGTGCAGTTTTGAGCTTGCACTAAAATAACTAAACTGACTAAGATCAATCCCTTCAAATAAAAAGCTGTAGATTGACCTCATTGAGCTGTGAGCAAAAAGAAGTACGAGGGTAAGATATGTGGCCATTCAAAATAGCCAATTGCAATGCTTTACTAAGTGTTTACCATTATAGTGATTTTGTGGAGATAGGCAAAAACAAGCTTAATTAAGGACCACTGACCCTCTGGAATTGCTAACATGAACATTAGTTAATGTCCTTTTGAAATGCAAAATTCAAAATTTGTAATCGGCTGCAGGGTATGACAATCACTATTTTGCTGAAAACAGGAAAGGATCACATAAAGAGAGAGTCCCTTTATTCTACCTTAATATAATATTTTATTATACCTTAGTGCGATACATGTTTAGTAGTTAAGAGTCTAACGCATGGTTTATCAAACCCGTGTGATAACCAGCCGTTTATCACACGGGAGTGTGATACAAAAAATAGTCCCAGCGGAAACGGCGCATGAATACAATGCGCCGCATCAGAGAATTGCCGGACATCGCCGCGAATCTCCGTAAACGCATCAACATGGACCTCCCGGACTGGATTTATGAAGATATTTCAGGCGATGTGGTGTTTGGCTTTGTACAAGAAGTATTCAGAGGATATACCAGAGATTATTTGATGGCTAAATCATGCGGGTATGCGGTGGAAGAGGCTCAACGCATGGCGATAGGCGAAAACGCCCCATTATCGCCCACCATCGCCGAGAAAGCAGACGATTTTGCGGACATTCCCGCGCCTGAGAATGCAGCAAACCTGCCCGAAAAACAAGCCTCAAACACCAGGGAAACGATGAATAATGCGGCAGAATGCGGTAATTATGCGTCCGCATGCGCTACTAATGCGTTTTTTGACCCAGAGGATCCCTTTCAAGGCTTTACAGACGAAGATGCTGAGGCGGCCTATGCTGAGATGATGGCAGAGGACGCGGCAGCTAAGGCTAGGTACAGGGCAAAGAATCTCTCAAAAGATATCAATATGATGCTCCAGAGAACGCATGAAACGCATGAAAATGCGTCCGACAACCCACCCAACCCAGATACAGAGGCTGACAACCCCCCTGACAACCCTGACAATGAAGATTTCGATGAAGAGTTCTCAGACCTTGAGCCTGAAGAAGGGGAGCAAGGCCTAGATGATTCAGAGGTTAGAGACTATGTGCGCCAGCAGAGGAACCCAAATACTGAAAGGAAAACTAAGCAGGTAATAAAAAAAAATACCCCCAAAAATTCCCCATCACCCCTACAAATGCAAAAAAAAAAACCCTCAAAATGTATGCATTTGTAGGAAAAAAATCCCTAAAAAAAAAAAAAATTTATGAATATTGAAGAACTGTAGAAAAAAAAAGCCTGAGCTGTAGAGGAAAATATCTAAAATGTACAAAAATGGTAGAACTGTAGACTAAAAATCCTGAGCTGTAGAATAAAATGTACAAAAAATGTAAGAAATGTAGATTATTATTTTAAATTGGTCCTACCTTTCAGGTGATGAAGCGGTTCAACAGCTGGCTTGTGGATGTCCGTGGCGAACTGCGCGAACCGGAGGAGATCGAACCGGAGAGCTTGAACAGCTACATCGGCCTGTTCATCATGACCCTGAAGCGTCTGGATGGCGAGGACATGGAACCGGACACCCTCACCAGCTACCATCGTGCCATCGACAGGTAAAACAATTTTTAGATGCTTGTAAATGACATGAAATAATTACATAATGCATGTAAATTGCAAGCAATAATTCTAAAAGCCAAGTACATGGCTAGAAATAATAACAGACTAATTCTAAAAGCCAAGTACATGGCTAGAAATAATAACAGACTAATTCTAAAAGCCAAGTACATGGCTAGAAATAATAACAGAATAATTCTAAAAGCCAAGTACATGGCTAGAAATAATAACAGAATAATTCTAAAAGCCAAGTACATGGCTAGAAATAATAACAGAACAATTCTAAAAGCCAAGTACATGGCTAGAAATAATTACAGAACAATTCTAAAAGCCAAGAACATGGCTAGAAATAATTACAGAATAATTCTAAAAGCCAAGAACATGGCAAGAAATAATTACAGAATAATTCTAAAAGCCAAGAACATGGCTAGAAATAATAACAGAATAATTCTAAAAGCCAAGAACATGGCTAGAAATAATTACAGAATAATTCTAAAAGCCAAGTACATGGCTAGAAATAATTACAGAATAATTCTAAAAGCCAAGTACATGGCAGGAAATATATATTAATGATAAAAAAACATATTTTTTTTCCAAACCCATCCAGGCACCTCCGAGATGTAGGATATCCACACAGCATCCTGAGTTCTCCCCACTTTGACTCATCCAGGGCAGCCTTGTCAGCCAGAAGAAAGGAACTGAAGTCGCTTGGACTAGGCAACAAGCCAAATAGATCAGAAATGATTACAAAAGAAATGTTAGATTGTATGTGGAAGTCTGGGGAACTAGGTGACACATCCCCCAGGGTTTTGCAAAACACTGTATTTTTTTATCTGACCATAGGATTTGGGTGGAGGGCCCGACATGAGTCTAAGCAGTTGAAATGGCAGGATGTGACCATAGAAAAAGACCATAATGGGCAGGAATACCTACAGTTCAGGGAAAGGCTCAGTAAAACAAGGCAGAGTGATGGGAACAGGCCCTTTGCCCCTAAAATCTTTGCCCAAGAAGGGGCCAGGTGCCCCTTGGCCTACTACAAAAAATACAGGGAACTGAGACCCTCCAGTATGTGCCACCCAGACAGCCCCTTCTTTCTCACCCCTAAACCTGACAAAATTGCCCTTAAATATCCCAAAAGGCCCTGGTATGCTGCAACAGCCATGGGGGTCAACAAGATTGGACACATTGTCCCTGAAATGGCAGAAAAGTCAGGGATCACAGCAAAAATCACCAACCACTCTCTGAGAAGAACCCTCTGTCAGCTCCTCCTCTCAAAAAGGGTCCCCCCTACAACCATCATCCAATTGACAGGGCACAACAACCTGAAATCCCTGAATGAATATTCATCTGCTGACATGGATCAGCAGAAAGGGATGTCCACCATAATTGTAGGGACAGCTACCCAGAAAAAAGGGGGGGTCAAGCCATTCCAACCACCTGAGGATCCCTGGGAAGAGGTAGTAGAGGTCGATGTAGGGGCTCCCCCTCCCCAGAAAGTCCTGAAAAGTGCCCTGAAATTAGGCCCCAAAAAATCTGAAGATTCCCAATTCGACAAGGTGGTGAAAAGTGCCACTGGTATGTTGTCAAATGCAGTAGTTCATGGAAATGTTACCATCAATATCAACTACAATGTGTGTGCTAACTCCCAAGTTAGTTCAAATGTCAATGTAAGCCCCAAAGTGCCCCTGAATTAAGAAGATCCAGGGCGTTCCCCCTTCGATCAGGGGCTGACAGCGACCTTCTCCATGCTGGTTTCAGATTTTGTATTTTTTGAAAATTGTTCACGCGTTGAAATTTTTTAAATATGCGGTGACAGCTCAAGATCTATGCGTCTAGACTTACCTGAGATGTTAGTCCATGTCCCCGCATACCTAGATTCATGCGTTCTTTCTGTATTATTGCGTAAAATCCGATTTGAAATTGTATTCCACTCGCCGACAGCGACATGTTTGTTCTTCGTGAAGAGGCGGGAACGGGTTCGCCCGAAGGTCGAGCAAGGCGGCCGGAAATAAACGAGTCCTCCCGAAGATGAATCTTTTTTCTTATTTCACTATCAAAAGCTAAACGACTAAATAGATATAACGCATATGCCTAAATAATATCATTCTATGCGTTAAGAATGAAAAATATCGCATAAAAAGAGTAGAAAACGCATAAACAAATTCTTACCGAAGATGGCCGGAAAGGCCCGAATGGAGGCGAGGCGACTTGCGCGTCCTCTCGTGTTAACTCCGTGAAAACGAAACCCCTGAAAAGAGTCCGCAAGATGGCGACAACTACATCCGTCTTCTTCGGCCGGATTTTGCGGGTAATATTTTCTAATTTATCTAGTTTATCGGGGGCTAAGGTATAATAAATCCATAACCAACCTCGAAGGAGGTACTCGGGCGGTTACCACCCCTCGCCTGGACCCCGATATCAGCCTTCGACCGGCCCTCCGGGCCCTGGTCTCAGGCTGATATCGGGGTCCAGGCTCGGGGTGGTAACCGCCCTCGTACCCCCTTCTCGGTTGGTTATATGTATTTGTCAGGTTTTGTTCATTGGAAGGACAGATGTACAATTTTCTATGTGTTTGATAACAATGGATTCCTGCTGTTCAGAGCCCTTTTGTGAGTGCCATCAATGTTTGGTATAATCATTGCGAATAAGTTTAGTTCACATGGTCCCACCATGCTTGGGCCCTAGCTAATATTATACATGCAGCTCTTTGCGCATTTGTAAAAATACAAGGGATTTGTGTCATTTTGTAGGGGCAGATACAGAATTTTGGAAAAGGGAGGTTCCACATATAGGCTAAGAAGTAATAAAATGCCAGGCTTTTGACACATGCACATGACATTTTTCTCTCTTTGTCAATTTTAAGTCCCCATCAAAGAAAAGGAGGGAGTGTCTGGACCCTCTGAATCTGGTCCGGTTTTAATCTCTTTCTGCTATGGATCAGGCCATATTTCCCTGAAAGGCAAAGCACTTCTAAGGGTAGTTTTAAAAAGGGTAACAATCCAACAAAAACCTTTTGCAATCATAAGTTTTTAGTAAGTTTAGTAAGTTTGTTACTTACTAAGATGGCAAGTAACAATTATGTTGCTGATGTGAGGTTGAAACCTCATCAAATCAGAATGTTATAATAACATAATTTTTTGGTGAGGTTAGAACAAAACCAAAACAGAACTTGATAAGAACATTATATTCTGTTTAGGTTGAAGAATGTAAAGAGAACGTTACAATAACATCGCAGTGCAACATCACAGCAGTGCGTTGCAACAACGTTATTGGAAGCCATTAAAATAATGTAACAAGATCCAACACGGAACATTGCTGCAAGGTTATGATAAAGTTACAAGCTTGGCTGGGAATGTATGACTGAAGATAATTATGAAACAAAATTGACACAACTAATAACAAGCTTATTCTAGGACTATGAAAATACAATGTGATATTTGTCATCAAATTAATGGAGACCAAGGGCCTATATAAGGCTGAGTAGTACTGATTTAACTGCAGTCTGTTGACTACTCCAACTGTAAGCATCTTCATCTTAGCACTTCAAGTTTATAGGGGCAAAAACTACCACATGGGAATGCATGGGGAACGGTCTAGACTGAAACATGAACCACAGGGGCAAATAATAGTAAACCATATGAATAAAAGCATGAGGAACTCTGAGGATAGCTTGTTCCCTTCTTCTCCGAATTCCCATGACACACAGACACCACAGTGGATAACCAACCTATAAGATTCCTTCATCATACACAAGTTGGGGGATTGCTCCCATATCTTCATATGGAACAATAGAATCAGGATAGATACTAGTTTTTTTGCATTGTTCACAACCATTATTGCATTTTCAATACTGTATTGTCATACCCATACAGGGGAGGGATAGAATGATGTAGCCACTTGCTTTCATCTGAGCAAAGCACAGTTCAATTCTATTTGATATATGTTTTTGGTGTATCTATGTAGAGGTAAATATTGAATATCTAGTTTTTATAATGTAATCTTTCAGCTAACAGATATCAAGCTAGAATTCTACAAGATTCTACATGATATGTCAGGGCCTTGGTGATAATGTAACCAAGGTGATGAAGTTATGCTCATAATGTAAACAACATTGGCGAAGTGAAATTTTACCATTTCACTCAGTTGTAAATTGTTAAATTTTCGTAATCAGTTTTCCATCGTAACCCCAATCAGGCCATGGCCGCCCGTGGGTAGTTTCCCCAATCCGGCCGTAGCCGCCCGGAAAAACGGAATTTTTTTTTTTTAAATTCCAAATCATTCCAAAGAGAACAGTTTAATGAACATTCAAAGTACAGAAATGGGTAATATATCGTTTGAAAGCTGATTTAATTCCCTAACCAATGTTATGAACCTCATTACAATATTGTTAATAGAAACGGGTGGATCATCCTTTGAAGTTTCTCAATTAACAGAAATTTAGGGAATCCAGGAGGAAAATTCATGGAAATCCTGGGGAAATTAAATAATTCATGAATGCAATGTATGGGGTCTAAAGGATTAAGAGAACACATTTCCTATTGTAGAAGTTATGAAATGATATGCAACATATGTTTATCTCAGTTTAAAATTGATTAAAGTGTTATTTCCTGGATCTTTTATTCGAAATTCCCACTATAACCTTACAATTCAAGAAAAAGCAATTTCAAAGTAGCTACATCCTGACGTTTATCATATTCCCTTTAATCGTACATCCTATCAACCTGCACATGGAGGGTATTCATGAAAAGAATAAATGTGTATATTAATATAAGAAGACCTGCACGGGGCATCAGAGGGTGCCTGTGCGACCCATATGGGATTGTCACATACTGAGGGCGAAGGCCAAGGCATGTACGATCCCCATGGGTCGTACAGGCACCAAGGACGACCCCTAAGGGTCTTCTATATTTTATCAACCAATCAAAGCTCTTAACTTTCTAAAAATAGTGAATACAAGGAGGGGTATGTAGGCCTACAGCCTATAAATACGCACTGCCCCTTGAACGCATTGCTCAGTGGCTGTGCGGGTGAGAAAGACCTATACTCAACATTGAACTTATTCTTCATTAAAAAATAATCATCATTTATAATATAATTATGTTGTTTTAAATAATACACAATGTAAGACATATGTTCTCCATTATATAAGCCTGATATGGCCGTATAAATGAAAAATAGATTTTTAATTATGTTATCACTCCCTACCCATAAAGGGTTAAGAATAGAACATTGTTATGATTATACTACCGGCAGACACATTTAATATGGTTCTATATGAAAAAATTGAATTGGAGGTCACCCCTGAATAAACTAACAAAATGAAAGACAAAATTTAGATTAATGAAATATAAATATAGATCTATCAATACCGTTATGAAATCAAGATAATACTTTGTATAATATCGGAAGTATTAATATGTCCTATATGTGTCGATCCTGTTGGCCAAAGCATTCAGGTTCTTAATTCAAAATAACTCTGTATATGAACCTTGAGTACCTTGAGCACATATTAAACACATTTTATGTGTGATTTACATTTTTACCTTTATATCATTTTTATTTCATGTATTATGCACGATATGAGGAATGCTAAATGCACGATATGTGCCTGATATGCACAATATGAAGCCTAAAATTAGGATATTACATTATGCATTTCTGTGCAATATAAATAAAACGGATGACATTACTACAAATCCTCCTAAATGCAAGAGATAAGTCTGCACATTAACATAATGCGCCATATACCCCACTTTTACCCATGAGTAAATAAGACAATGGCGTGCACACCCTCAGCCTCATCTTTTTGGTTACAAAGTTTACATCTTAATTATATTTTTGACACTTTAAACAGGCCTGCCAACATTTCCTCAACACTCCCCTGGACATACCCTAAAAATGCTTAAACAAAATGGGACATTTACAAAGGAAAATTATGAAAATTTAGGAAAATAAACATAGCTTAAAACATCATTTCTTAGATCTGCCTGAAATAGGGATTTTTAATTCTTCAAATCGCATTTACTGAATAAATTGTTGTGGGGAGTATATTTCTCTTTCTTAATACCTTTTATCTTAGATAGGTCCCATCGCGCATAGGTCTCAGTCCTCAGGTCCCTTCAGGGGAGGGGGAGGGGGTGTCACCACTGCCCAGCAAACAAACAACGTTAAGACAACGTTGTGCAACATTACCTTTCCACAACATTCATATAAAAACGTTGTTGCAACGTTGCCACAACCAAATATACAACGTTGTGTTGAAACATTTATACAACATTTCAAGATTACATTGTAACAACGTCAATTTCACAATTTTCTCACAATGTTAGTTTACAACGTTGCCACAACGTTCTATGACTACTTTAACAAAACATGCAGGTGGCAGTCTTAGAAATTCTTAGAAACGTTTTTAAGATTATGTCATTTACAACAAGATGTTGATATTTGTTTTGAAACACAATGCATAAATAAGGTGTGTTGGATGAAGAGATATTGTTTTTGTTTATAATTGTCTTAATATT
Source organism: Lepidonotus clava (assembly GCA_936440205.1). Classification (NCBI taxonomy): domain Eukaryota; kingdom Metazoa; phylum Annelida; class Polychaeta; order Phyllodocida; family Polynoidae; genus Lepidonotus; species Lepidonotus clava. The sequence continues at coordinate 51,526,440 of OW387137.1, forward strand.
GTTATAAAAGAAGGGACATTAACATAAAGCTCAATTTTAACACCCTTTTTGTATCTGGCGACTATGGTATAGTTTTCTCGGCCTTGAGAGCCACAAATTATAAATGCAACAAGTCATTAACCTGACATGATCTAACATGAATGATCCACAATTCTGTTAGATTTTAGATGCAAAATGCAATCTGAAATCAAAATTTTGGGATTGTTAATAAAGACGGTTAAAACATATTATATTTCTCAAGATATATATTTTTTTTGATTTAAATAATGTTTATTTCAATAGTCGAGGGACAACACTAAATGTAAAATGCCATGATTAGAAATAATCCAAATAATGTTTAATGCATGATTACAAAAAAAAGGCAGGTTACAACAAAAAAAAAGATTTAAGTTTGTAAAAAGGTTGTGAAATAGTTACTGTACAACGTTGTGAACAACGTTGTTACAACCTTTCTGGGAGTCCACAAATTTACATTGTAACGATGTAATTTTGCAACGTTATTACAACCAAAAGATAACGTTGTAGCAACATTGTAGCAACGTAAAATTGTTAGCTGGGTGTATCATGGGCCAGGGTCCCCACTGCACAGGGAGAAGTAGAGAAAAAAAAGAAAAACAACAAATATATGAGAAGCAACATTTACACAACTTTGGGACCTGGAATTTGATGTTGTGGTGATCTATCAGTCAGCACACTGTCTCCAAAGGGAGATGTATGGCCCTTGGACCTCTCGGTGCTCCTTGCACTGGTCTTGTGCAAAAATTGTATGTGTTCATTTTTATAGAGTTCATGTTTACTAAAATAATATGTTTTTCTGTTTGTCATATGTGATTTTCAAAATAAAGATTATCATTGTCTTCTTTTAATAAAAATACATTATTCCCACCTAGAGATTGTAGATCAGTATCAATAGATATCATATCCAAAGGCTAATGTAAACGTTTCTGTCAGACCGAGTGTCCTGTTAATTATGGGACAGTTGGCAGGCTAATTGGAATGCAGAATTTCGTGATACAAACGTCTATTTGGGTGACATTATCAACCTAAAGGTTCTGAGCCGTCCATACTGATGAACAGATGTTGAAGATTAACAACTCAACTGCCGGGTTTGTAGGGAATGACTATTCTACTAGTTTTGCCTTCTGAACATGAATTTGGACTTTCTGGACTGGACATCAAATTAGCTTTAAAAACTATTCTTATCCATGAGGATGTAGTTATTTGATACATTGTAACTCCCATAGTGCTGCACCAAATTCATGATGTTAAAACAGACCAAATCTAAAAGTCTCATAATCAGGTCTACACTTAGAAAATTCTTAAAATATCAGTTCTTGATGCATAAACCTTACTCAAAGAATTTCATTCAAAAATATTCACCCAATGATTACGTGCAAGGTTTCCTTTAAGTTCATGGTTTTTGTTTTATGTAATTTTTCTCAGTCTGTTGGATGAAATGAAAAAAAAATTATTTTCATTTCATCCAACAGGCTGTGAAAAATGTGTTGCATTCTAAGATAAGTTGAATAATTCTAGAGATATCTACATTTGTTTAGATAGGTAGCTGAAGACTGTTCATGCAGAGATTTGCAATTTGGGTTCTGATTCTATTTTTTTTCAAAACATGAAGAAAAATCAATGAAAAAAAAACTTCTGTAACATAAATCTTAGGTACCATCACTATATTGATAATATTCATTAAGCTTAAGGTTAGACAACACCTCTCAGAGTGTTATTTGCAGTGATTTGTATTGTGCCCTCTGTAGATAAAGTACAGTAATATAGTGTACTGAGGTGGATGGTCAGTCCATAGCTAGCTTAGCCATTGTATAGGACCCAACGTATGGGCTAAGAGTGTGAGAGGTGAAGAGTGTAAGGGGCAGTGTCACTGTATATAGGTAAGCACCTGTAAGCTGCAGCACCGAGCAGAGCACTATTTGCTATTGATGGTTACACAACCTGGAAAGATCAGTCCTAGGAGGGGGTTCTGCTATGGAATTGAAGCGGATAGACTGGTTATCAGGCTGGTTGTCAGGCTGAGAGTTCTTGCGACTGGTATTGCACATTGGACTCAATAAATGTATTCCTTTCATGTGAGTGTTATGTCCTTCATAATGAGGAACTACATTATGTAGTGGACCTGTAGCCTGAATAGAGTCAGTCTGCCATTCGAGCTAGCTAGCTAATGACTAGAGGAACTAAATCATAAACTAAGTACAAATAGCACCCTCTCTTTTAATGGATATCAAATCTCAATAGTTCAATTGGCTACATCTTAATAAGTCTTGCTAATTGGACACACAGGAGTGTTGTCTATACATAAGTAAAAAGAAATTTTAGACAGTTGCACATTAGTAATTGAAAAATCAAGAAAACAGACATGTAATGCTTAGCTATTTGATGTATCATTACCTATTTTCATGTCAATTTGACACTTTAAATAAAACTGGATGAGTGGTCCCACAGATATTTGCATTTTGCTTTACAGTCAGCAAATCATGACCCGCTTGTTCGTTGAAAGTCCACTGATAAAATATCTATACTGACCACATATTGATTATGGACATGATAACAGGTGTTAAGAGGCTGGTGCTGACATAGGTGATTTAAAAGTGAACTAATTTCTTGTCAATAAAGCTGATTAAGATCTTATTTTTTATTGAGTGAGATATGCAAAGAAAACTCACTTTATTTGAAACTTGTATGTAGACAGTGGCACGTCGCATAACGGGTCTCGCTGTTGCGAGGAATGGCACATTTTAAAAGACCTCTCCCTGTTTAGAATTGACTGTTTTTGATGTACCGGGGGGACATTTTGGGGTGTGGATCTTAATATTCTTTTTTCAGCAAATGATAGCAGTGTCCTTCAGCTTCTGATATATATAGGAGGTGAGTGGCTGAAATGTCTTTATGTGCCAATTAAATGTGTTTAAAATGTGTGCATAACAGGGAGAGAAAAACTTAACCATAGGTATGATATCGCTCTTTAAAACAGCGGGGGTTTGGCAAAGTCTCGCTGTTATAGGCGAAATTGGGCATCAATTTTCACCCATTTCTAATCATTTTTCCAGGATGAAAATTTCAGGGATTTTAGATCTAAATGTTTAGTTTCCAGAACTTTTTACAGAATTAAAATCGGTTCAGCAGAACAGCCGCAAATCAACAGGGGGAACCATCACAACAGGGACATGTCTCGCAACAGCGAGAGGGTGCAAACCATTGCTGTTGCCAAACCCGTTATGCAACAGAGCACTGTGGTCCATCGCATAACGGGTCTCGCTGTTGCGAGGGTTGTCCACCACAGCTAGACCCGTCCCTGTTGAACAGCGAGTGGATCCAACTTTGGTGATAACAGCGATGTTTGTCCACCTGATTTTGATTGCTTTTTACTGAACAAGGATGTCCTTGTTATGTGTAATATAACAGTGAGCGACATGTGTCACTGTTATCTGTGTTACAACAGCGACACATATCACAACAGTGACATGTGTTGCTATTATCTGTGTCACAACAGCGACACATATCGCAATAGCGACATCCCTATTCACAAACTATCGCTGTTTCTATTTGTTTACCATGTTCCCATTGTTATCACCAGGAGTCGCCATAGTATTTTCGGAGCACCATCTTGCGGGACTCAAGTGAACTATCTCATAAACATAAAAACCGGAAGTGATAATTTTCCCGGAAGTCTTCCTGCGGCAGCTTTCCGAAACAGACACGGCGTCCACGAAGGCAAAGGAAAAACATGTCCGGGAAGGTAAATATGCAATGACACCATTAGGAATTCATATAATAAGTTAGTTTATCTACTTATTGTGGAAGTACAGCCGATTAATATCTTGTTAGTTTGTTAGTTTTTGCGTCTAACCGTACATAAGGTGACGCCGTTTTGCCCTCCCCTATTATCGCTCATGCCACCGGCAACGTAAAAGGTAATTTTAAAACAATATACTCGATAGAAATATTACTTCACGGAATCTTGTAGATGTGATGTCAACATTTTTTGAAAGTTTGATGAGTTTTAGTTTGAACCACTTCATTATAACACTCCTCCTGGTCATATGTTTGTTTCCATGACGTAGTGTGGGTCATAAGTTTAGTGAAGCCCCATACCCACTAGGCGATTTTGCGATTTTGCCTGCAGCAATCATTTTTTCCTATGATGGCCCGTCATTCTCAGGTATTGAAATCTATATGTTTCATCAGAATCGTCTGTAAAATCGTTGGGCTGTTAACTGGGCTATTTTATAGAAGCTGTTCATTCCCAAAAATAGCTTAATGATGCCTCCTGAAGAAGAAATCGCCAAATAGGTATAGGGCTTCAATTAATTCTACTTCCAATTTAAGGTGGAAAACATTCCTTTTTTTTCACGTATTTATTTAAATTGAAAAAGGAAACAATTTAAATTTAGAGTTACCAGGTACATGATAGCAATTCTATGTACAATTTCAAATAAAAATTTGTAAAAATCATTTTTACTTTAAATAGAAACGACATCGAACTGTGCTAGACTATGAGGAGGACGTCTCTGCAGAACGTGAGGCGGCAAGAAGAGATCGAGATCGACAACCAGCTCGAAAAGTCAGAGTAACCAGCACCTCCCATGCAGGTGTACCTCTTGGTGCAGTTCCCAAAGACAAAGTCCATAGAACCTTGAACACTGGTGTGTCAAGTAACTATCCATCCACGAGTGGATTACAAGGTTTATATGCAGGATCAGAAGGGCCTGTGGGTAAAGTTAAGAAAACAAAAAAACCACCTATAGTTGCCAAACCTAGGGCGCCTATCGTACCCAAAGCACCTATGAGCACACCAACAGGGACGTCAGAGTCGGACAAAGAGCCTGAAGAAGCCCTAGATGACAGCCTCAATGATCCTGACTATGTGGATATGCCTCAGGAGACAGACAGTGATGAACAGAAGTAAGGGACACTGATTATATCATCCCGGCCTCCCAAGAGTCCAATCGTAAATTGAAAAGGCAAAGACGACCCAGGTTGGTATATTACACTAAAAAAGTTGTCTCCTCAACATGAGTTTCATTATTGATGTAGTAAAAGGTGTGATGTATCTATTTACTTAAAGAAAAAAGCCGGTACTAGACTAACACAAAATGTTAAGAACCAGCCAACATATACATCAAAATAATTTATAATTATAGATGAAAAACATCGTACAAATCATCTTCAACTTTACATTTACATTACAGGCTTTCAAGTATATATCACAATAATACTTCAAGAATAAAATTCTGTAAAAATGTTGGTAACCGTTAAAGCAATGATGCAATTAAAAGATAATAAACTAAAATGAAATTAGACTCTATATTGCATCCGATTATGGTGTTCGATATTTAGGATGATGCTACAATTTTGGTGTTTTATACCTACCCTAGGAGAAAAAACAGTTCAAGTGTTGGCAAACAACGTATCCGTGCACGATTTTGGACTGAGGATGAACTGTGCCGTTTATTCACCTCTGCCAATTACTACAAGAGGGAGCTCAAAGGTCCCTACAAATTTGTAGGTGATGCTACCTTCCTCCGCACAGTAGCCAGACAGCGTGTAACAGGTATAAGATTATTTAGATATTTAACAATAGGCAAAATACATAAACAATGTGACGTCACTTTAAACTGTGTATTTAAGTTATCCAGTCTAATCGGCATTTTTACATTATAACGTTTAATCTTTACCAAATATACAAGTCACTTGACTGTCAATATTTTGTACGTAAAATATGTAATACCTTTGTTTATTGAAAAAAAAAAATAGTACTAGACAGGTTATTGAGAATGGTACATTTCTGGTTTTACTTTAACATTTGGATACTTGAATATTGTAAATTTTATTGCAGGCCTCAAAGCGGGACCTTTAAAACCTTTAACACTTTTTTTTTGCCTCTGGGACATTTAAAAGCGTTATTTTACTCTCCACGACATTTAGTGACCTTTTTCTTCATTACGAGTGACTGATAACTTTAAGAATTGTTAGAAATTACAAGGAATCTCCGAAAAGATCTCGAGTAAACATAGGAAACAAATGTCTTGAATCTTTGAAAAATGATGCACTTCAATGTTAATATGGCTAATTCAAATGTATAATGACTGTCATGTTTGACCCCAAAAATCCTGACCTTATAATGAGAGATATGCTTTTAAAAACAATAAATATTTTGAGAAATAGAGATTTTGAAATACTGAATTATTGTTTACCGCTTTTTTTTTTTAAAAAAACGGGTCATTTCTAGAGTCTAACTAAAATTGTATGTTCCTGCTCATAGCTACAAAGACCAATCCCTGCTTACTGTCTTGGAAAGCATGTCATCGATTTCAATCCAAAAGTGATAAATAATGTTGAATCCTCTAAAAAGAGTATTACCAAGCATAAAGGAACACTGAAACATGTGGTTTTTATCTAAATTCATAAGGAAATTAGTTACAACTATGTACTTTAACTGAATTTTTTTCCCCTTATCCGACCTTTATTTCTTAAATTGTGGCCTTTTAAAGGTACATTTTTTGGAATGATCACCGCTTTGAGGCCTGTTACTGTAAAACATGTGTGTGGTGATTGAATGCACATATTAATATTTCAGACGACGTAAATGAAGAAAAACCACCGAAAGAACGACGCTCCCTTGCGGAAGTCAAGAACAAGTTAAGCCACTATCAAACTTTTGCAAAAAAGGCTGTGAGTACATTCATTATTAATCTATAAATATTTTTTATTTTTGTTTGTCATTTTGAAATAGTGTTCGTACACGTCATGAAGGCATTATATTCTTACCTAGTGCACAATGTAAATCAATTTTTTTTTTTGGTACATATCATTATTCTTGGCGTCTGTACAAATCCAAAAGGATGCTCATTTTCCTTTTAAGAGGATAAAGATAAATTTTAAATGCATCTAACACTTTCTGTTCTGTAAAACCTTAAATTATTTATTTATATGCCTATTTATCTTCCCAGTAATAGCGTGTAATGTTTGAGTATTCAAAGTTAAAAATCGATGGTATTTGGAGCAAAAATAATTTCATGAAAAACATGTAAGACTAGGTCTCTTTGTTATGTTATGTAAGAAATATTCGTTTTCTTTGTACGATGGAAATTGATGCCTGTATTTCAATTGTTGTTACATTCCGTACAACTACATTTCAAATTTTATAAAGCTAATTTGTTTTAAAGCTGTAATTTCTGAATTTCTTACTCCAGCACGAAGAACTCGTAATGAGGTATGGCTATAGCGGTGCCGGGAAGGTCCCAGAGGAAGAACATCTCCGCGAGTCTGTTATGCTGGCACTTGAATACACGGGTATAGATGTCGTTGTGGGTGAGTATATATGTCCATTCTAGTATAAACGACCAAACTATTTATATATTATTTTTGAAAATAATTTTTCAAACATAACCATTTCTTACAAAAAATTTTAAAGACTCGAACGACATTTTCGGTCCTAAAAATTTTGCCTCTCTGGTTGTTAAGATTGTTTTTCTCCGAATGATCTACATTTAAAGAAATAAATTAGATCTCACTATCTCCAGTCGTCTGTGTCCATGCAATTTAAGTTTAAAATATTACCTTTATCCTGGTGATAACATCCAATACCCTTTTCATGTTTAAACTTGAAATGACGACTGTGGAGGGTATCTTTGGGTTTTTAATTACATGAAGTAACTTCAATTTTCCTGTTCATTTTGTCATCCCTGTACATCAGAATGAAATGAATCAATAACATTGAACTAACGTTTCTTGCTGTTACTGCTTATATAATTACAGGTATACCAGGTTTGAAACCTGCATCTCTTGCCAAGAAGCTGCCAAGTGCAATGAGGGAACCAAACCCACGAGAGGCCATTCTTCGAGAGAAACTACTGGAGCGTGGTGGTGCATCACGGGCTACTACCTCTGCTACCCTTTTTCCCGGATCTTCACGCGACGAGTCATTACTGGAGCAAGCACAGTCATCTGATGAGGAGGATTACATTATGACGCTTACGGGCGTCAGTTGCAGAAGAGTGATACAACCGTTCCTCCCAGGAAGACAGCCATTCCTCCGAAAAAGACTTATGACCCGGTTGACCTGTGGCAGCGTGTGACCACCTCTACCCAAAAGCAACCTAATAACCTGCCCACACAACGTCAGAAACACCCTAGAAAGCAGGTTTTTCAAATTAATAACGAAGAAGAGGAGTTCAACGTTCGTACTCCGCAACATTCAGAGGGGTATCAATATTCCTTTCAAACCATGGGAATTGAATCAACTCCTCAGTTAAAAAACAGACTACAGGCTGAAATTCAAAACTACACCCTGGAGTCCTCTGAACCCCTGCATACACTTCCAGACCTGCCGGACACACGAGTTTCCAAGGGTAAAAGTGTCCAAAAGAATGTAAAGTCAAACAACAGTGGAGAGACTTTTGAACGGTCTGAAATCTTGCCGCCCCGTCAGAGTAAATATTTCCCACCAAGTGCTAGAAAAGACCAAGAGGCTGCTCAGAAGATATTGGCTCAACGTGAGAAGGGTATTACAAAAAGTACACTTCATTCAGAAGTAAGCCAACCTACCACCGAAGCTTACAAAGTGACCACTGTGCGGGACAGGAAAGACCAAAATATATTTACTGATTTGAGACAGAAATTGGAGTATGGTGGTAAGGGAATAAAAAAAAAATCTCCTGAACATACCATTGCCAGAAACCCCTTCGATGACGAGAACACTGACTCAGACGCAGAGGACATCACACCAGAAAATACAGCGTATATAGAGGATTTAGAAAGTGAACCGATACAAACACCGAGATTCAGAACTCTTGAGGACTCACCCGATCCCACAAGATTTCTTCCAAAATGCACTAGCTCAACTGTCAAAGTTCCCAGGAGTGGACATGGAGAACAGGTGTATTCACGTCGCGAGCATGGGAGCAATGAAGAAGTGTCCAGCGCTGAAGAAAAGTTAAAAGGCAACCTTCTCAAGCTGAAAGTCCAAGAGAATGGAGCCAAGAAACTTGCACCTCTAACAACAGAACAAGAGGTTCATCACGGCCATAATGAACCCTTTTAAGAGGGCGACATCGAGCACCATGGGGTTTCAGATAATGATTCCCTACAGGGACAGGCATCTTTAAATTCTGATGAAGCACAAGAGAATGAGCTCGTACCTGAATCGGTCGGAAAAATCACAGAACATATGGCCGTGGGGGAATCTGAGGTTCACGTTACCAATGCCAAGTATCTCACTCAGATACGGGCTGAACTGCAAGAGGTCAGGAAGCTGCATGCTAACATGACGGAGGCATTACACACTAACCATGGAGCATTAATGACAGTGCTCAACAAGATGACCAACGTACAAGCAAACTCCTGTGCAGTGCTAAAGATGGCTCTGAATGAATTTGCTGAGTACAAACACCATAACATCTCGACACAGACCATCCTCACCAAGAATAATGTCCCGTATCCTATGGTAAATGAGGAGAGCGATGAGATTCTCATAGACAATGGGAATTTCATAATAAGTGAATATGTTGTGACAGCTTCACAGGTGGAGCGTTCAGTTGGAGACGCCGCTGGCAAAACAGACACCGCAGGCACAATAGGTAGATCATCAGCCAACCCGGAATCAGCACAGCATGCCGAGGACCATGAGATGTCTAACCAGGTTCAAGACCAGAACCGCTCTTCATCCCAGCGTGTTAGTACAGGACAGGATGCCGTGGAGTATATCATTCATGGCCAAGTGCACCGACCCACACTTCAGTACGACCATGAACAGGGGGTTTCTGCTGGAAAAGACAAAAAAGTCTCCTCTACCCAGCGGGCTACCTCACAGCGTGCCACACATGAGTCTAACACTCCTGCCCAAGTACACCCAACCACACTTCCGTACGACCATGAAGAGGGGACTTCTGCTGGAAAAGACAAAAAAGTCTCCTCTACCCAGCGAGCTACTTCACCGCATCCTACACATGAGCCTAACACTCCTACCCCGGTTGAAGAACCCACAATTCTGTACTACTGTGAACAGGGGAGTTCTGCTGGAAAAGACAAACAAGTCCCCTCTACCCAGCGGGCTACTTCACAGCATGCCACACATGAGTCTAACACTCCTACCCAGGTTGAAGAACCAACAATTCTGTACTACCATGAACAGGTGGGTTCTGCTGCAAAAGACAAAGAAGTCCCCTCTACCCAGCGGGCTACTTCACAGCGTCCCATAGAGGATTCTAACACTGATACCCAGGTTCAAAAAAACAAAATTCTGTACGACCAGGGACAGGTGGGGTCTGTTGCTAAAGAATACAAAGTATGCTCTTCCCAGCCTGGTTCTTCGTACACCCTCCACACGTACAGCCAGTCTGCCGAGGAATATGTGATTCCCAGCTATGTTCAACACCAGACTCCTCAGCCTCAGGTTGGACAGGCAATGTTGAGCGGTAACTGGCCTGATAAAAGTTGCTTTTCTGTCCAGCCTGTTACCTGTGAAGGCATACAGACAACCAGACAGTCAGAGCCAAAAGACAATGTTGTTCATCACCATGAATATCCGACTTCCAGCGAAACACAGACTTCTAAAATTACACGTGTACATAAGGTGAAAGTCCCCTCTCAGAGAAATGTTATTGTTACTGCTGAACTTCTGGTGCCCCCGATTGAAAGCAAGATAACCAAAAATCCTCGTGTCACCTCCCCACCACCTGGTGCTGATGTAGTAGTTTTGAGTTCCCCCACTGAATCTTGTGATGAAGGTACACGTCAGGGGAAAAAAAAGAAAAAGAAGGATGTAGTAGTTTTGAGTTCCCCGAGTGAATCTTGTGATGAATCTACACAGAGGGGGAGAAAGATAAAAAAAAGGGATGAACCTAAAGTAGATACAGAGTCTCGTTGTGTAAGCACACGTAGCAAGAAGGAAGTGGGAGTTAAAACACGGGGAAAGAAGGCGAAACCGAAGTAAACAAAATGTTATGACAGGTATATGAAAACAACAATTACATTTGTAAACCAGGACAGATACCTTTGAATTGAACGACATGTTTTAACATGTTGCATAGTGTTAAGGTTACAAGTATAGGAAGAATTTGATATACTCCCGTTTAAACTTTCATGTCATTTTGTCTCTTAAGTTATCCAAGAAAAAAAAAGAAAGTCAATTGAACCGACACCCAAAAAAACAGTGTATTTCTTGTTGCAAGAGTGGACATTACTGTTACCAACTTCATGATAGGATTTCATTATTGTATGTGTTTACATACTTCAGAACAACTTTTATTGTTTGCATTAGATAGAATGATACAAAGACATTTATTGGTACTTGCATAAGGTATACTTTATTGTCAGCAGATGACCACTAACAACTGCTGTAATTCAAACATTTGCGAAATACAGGTTTGACTAAATATAGTGAGAATTTCTGATGACAGACAATGCTTACTTCAAAGTTACGTTTCTTTTTTTTTTAAATATTGAATGCCAGCATGCATGGTATAAATGTAACGGTATGATGTTGTTTAAGTTTTCTTTTGTCATTGTAATAAGTTATTGTACAAGGAATATTTGTTGTAGAATAACTGATTATAAATATTTCACTTCTTAACCAGTAAGAAATAGAAATGCCTTACAATTTTCACTACATCATGGTTTTAAGGAAATCGTCAAGGGGGAATTCAAAAATAATTTGTTACTCGAAGTGTTCAGTGATGTAGTTTATGCGGGCCAGGTTCTGACCTCCTCGTCCACCACGTTGCCGGTCAGGCACAACCTCAGTGTCGGGTTGGCCACGATCTGGTCCGTACACAGGGCGGTTGTCTGGGTCCCTGTCGATGACCAGCGGAGTATTTTCCCTCTTGGCAACATTGTGGAGACAACAGCAGGCCACTATTATCTTACCACAGACGTCGGGGGTGTGGAGCATGTAACCTCCTGAGTCACCAACCACTCTGTAGTCAATTATAAAAGTTGTATTTTATTATTGCATGTTTCAAGATCGATACCATCAAAAAGGGTATATCAGGTGTCCACATTATGACTACATTATGGTATAGAAAGATAGAACTTTCTAATTAACAGTATGATTAACTGTTTAAGTATGTTTTTTATTCTGAACAAACACTGAATGTTTTACTCGAAAGACACGGTTTAACTAGTACATTTTAACCTCTTCTTATGGTTGTACTTCGACTTGAACTAGATTTTAACAGATTTTTTCAGTCCATCTTTTGGTTTTAAATCATTTATTTTAGTTCAAGTTCAGCGTAAATGGGTCCAATAAGTTTTAAATCTTTATGGTAATAGTTTGGGGGTTACCAGAATCGTTGCTTCAGAGACCCAAAGGTGTTTTCAACAACCACCCTTTTTGACCTGTGCCAGGCGTTGTAGTCAAGGTCCGCTTGTCTTGTTGGATTCATGACTGGCACGAATAGGAAGTCCCGCTGAGGATAGCTAAAAAAATAATAAAGTAATTCAGGTTATATATTTAAAATCGTTACTAGTGACTTCGGATTTACATGTAAATCACATTTTAACCTAAGTGCGACAACATGATAACGCTGTCTTGTAATTGTAAAAGAATTTTACGATTCAGGAATTCTGTTTATGTTCTTAGTTAGGGTGCAAGCACAGGATACTAAGATATTATGTTTGACTTTGAAAATAAAAGGATATTTCAACTTTTGTCGAAAATCCTAATTTGGTTTCACTTATTTCAAGATCACACTTCTTAGAGATGTCAATAAGTAAATGCAGAAAATAACTTACCCGTTGTCACCCATAATGAAATGCTCCCCGAAGAATCCTTGCTCACCCAGTCGACTGATTTCGGTGGTGCTCAATATGCCGGCATCATTGCAGGATCCTGGCCAACATGGATCGACATGCAAGATGCGTTGGTACGCGTCGGCAACCACCTGTTCAATATCAAAAAATATTCAAAATTATTATCCTATCTTATGGGCTTAGAAAATAAATTGCATTTTACAACCAACAGCTGCGCTGAAATAACAGTTTATACTATTCATTTTTGTAAAAGAGGTACAATATATTATTTACAAGTATTTCATTACTTGGTAAAATCAGAAAAATTTATATCTTCAAATTACCAAGAAAGGATTACTGAAATTTGAAAAATTGAAGGCTCCCTTACCATCACATTTATACTGTGATACTGTTTACGGTTCACGTACTGGTACTCCACATTGGCCGACGGACGTCGTATGGAAACATGGGTACCGTCGATTACCCCAAAGATTTCGGGAAGCCCAAAACGCTGAAGAAATTCTTCTTCCTTCTCTTCGCGGGCATCTCGGCTGAACGGGAAGGAGATGTACTCTTGCTGGTGGCAGTAAAAGTACTCCGCCACCTCCAACACCGCACGTGACACTGTGGTTTTCTGTACTCCCTGGAAGTCACCGACGTTTGTGTAATCGGATCCGGTTGCAAAGTACCTCAGGGCCAGGCAGAACTGAAATAGAATAAGGAAAAATTAGTTCTAAGCAAGCGGAACACTAATGTTATAAACGATGACTTCATATATCTAGTTCATGTCCTGTTAAATAAATAAAGTAATAAAAAATTTTCTTAATACATTATTAGATACTTTCCTAAGTGTTCTAGAAGCAGTAAAAATGATTTAATTCTCATGTTTCTTAATTCTTTAAATAAATTTTCTAAAAGGGTTCTACCAATGTCAACAAATATTATATTTCAATAACGACACTAACGATTTGGCATACTAAGTGATATTTAATGGATATTTGGATTGAATATGTAATCAATACACTCCGAACAATGGTTAAGCTACATCAGCAATGATTTGTGTCAATATGTTATAACAGTGGTTGTTAACACAACATGTCTAGGTTTATTGCTTTTACCTTTTATTCATTTTTTGTAATAACACAAAGAAAATAAAGAATTATAATAAATTCAGAGATTACTCTCTAATTATACAAGATTTTTCTTTATTTATTTGACAAAAAATGGACAATAATTTATTTTGTATTTATGATTGAGGATGACTTTTAGTACTACTGACATAAGAAGGTTGTGTCAACAAAGAGTACTTACGCGTTCAGGTACAGAGATACCGCCGCCCTGGCTCGAGCCTGAGGTAGAACAAAAGCCCGCATCATAGAAAGCTTTTGTTAGGCGTTTAACAATTGGCTTACGAAGCCGATAGCGGGAGAGGAACTTGGCCTTGCTAAACCTTGTGAATGGGTTGATTCGAGGGTAAACCTCCTTCTTCTGGCGTGGTTTCTTCGGAGCCATGTTACCATTGACTGTAAATGACTGTGTCTCACGTGATATTGACAACAAATAACTATTTCCCGCCATGTTTCAAAACCGTCAATTTTATTACAAAAATCAAGAGTGACAAAGATAACTTAACAACGATATCGCAACAAGGATGTCCTTGTTTCACACCATTTATTATGCGACGGGGTTGGTCGCTGTTGCGAGGATTGGCACATTGAAAACCTTAAGGATATCGCTGTTGCGAGAGTTAAATCTAAACCCTCGCTGTGGTATCGCTGTTGCGAGCGTTTGGTTATGCCACGGAGCACTGGGATAATTATTAGAAATGGCTGAAAATCGATGGTGAATTTTGCGTATAACAGGGAGACTTTGCCAAACCCCCGCTGTTTTAAAGAACGACATCGCTCCTTCCGTTATGCGACGCAGCACTGCAGAGGACATACGTACATTTACGATGTGTTACTCTGAATGCCTTAATTAACACAAATCCAGATAATTGTTCTCTTTGATATTAGTTTAGAGACTATATTGGAAACAGGATTGATACAGCATTTACATGTTGCATGAGAATACATGTTTTTGAAATTACAGAATATTGTGAGTGGAAACTGCTTTGGCAAAATTTGTGACATAATATTCTATCCTATTCAGTTCAAGTCTAATAACAATTCACCCAACCATGGATAGGCACTTTCTTGACTTTTACCTGCATGTTACCTTAAGGTTAGCCTCAATCATGATGCATGCTAGTTTATATGTCAACAACTCACACATCTTTAGCAAAGGAATTTTCATTAATCATACCATTATTTCAAGTTTGACATGAAGAAAAACTTAAGATGATAATTTTTCAAGTTTGTATCCATAAAGATAAAATATTTTCCAAGTTGCTTGAAAACTAATTCATTAGACATGAATTCATCACAAGTATTTTTTAATTTCCTATAGTTTTTCAAGGGGTTTTGTCAACAAAATTGGTCAAAATTAATCTGCTTTTTATGTGGTATGTGAATTGCGAATCAAGATGCATAGTTATTCTAGGTCATAATGACAGTCTAAGGCTAGACTTTGCACTCGGTGTTGTGGGTAAACTATTATGATTCTGCCATTATCATTTCTCCTAGGTCACCTTGAGTGCCTGTTCAAATTAAAACTTATCAATGTTTTAAGATAAGGGGGACTGGGTCATTTGGTACAGGTTGAGGGGCATGGGGGGGGGGGCTAGTTGTGGGGTGCATGGTGTTTTAGGTGCAACGTGAGGATTGTGGTTCATTGTATAGACCTTGTGCAGATGTGGTCACATGAGCACCTTATGGTGATCACCATGTGCTCACCATGCCAACATGGCTCTTGCATAAATCAAGAAATAATGAGTCAGATATAATACACGTTGTTTATTTGAATATGATATGACTATTCAAGATGCATTTAACTAAGGTAAATGTTCTGGATGTTCTTTAAATGTTTATGACAAGAATTATAAATTGATCACCAAGATGGCGCCCAGCCCCTTTCTGGCCTTTATGATGTCATCTGCACAACGTCTATAAGAGACTGTCAAGGGGGATGGGTGCCAAGGGGTCCTAGCCCCCTTTTTGTGGAACCAAAAACTAATAAAAGAGTGGAAAATACTGAGTGCTTGCACACAGATGCACGCCATTTTGGTACTTAGCTTATATGCTGACCCCCCCCCCCCCCCCCCCCCACACACACACACACTTTTGGAAATCCTGTATCTGATACAGGACTGCATGATGTGAGGCGATGAATTCAGGGTGAAGGTGCTGGGCTTTGGGATGGCCGTAGGCTGGAAGACGAGTGATGTCTGATCATGTTGGCAGGGTTTGGTTGTGATGCTGTGAGGTGTAAAAGACATGTCGCTGAAGTGTACTGCAAGGTAGAGCAATGCTTATTGTCTATATACATGTCAAAATTAACGATGTCCATATAATATTCACATGTATAGATTTGAGGAAAATCATGGTTGCGAGATAGGCAGCAGTACTTACTATCACAACGTTCCTGGCCCTCGCGTCCCCAGCTGTAACCACTCTCTCAGGTTTTGTATGACCCCATGTTTCATTGTCTGCCCCTAGCAGTGCACGTGAATGAGTGGTTTTGTGAATAAATTGTTAAAGATCAAATCAAAAAATATTTTAGTTCTATTGTTGAGGTGTTTCAAAGGTGACCTTAACCCTTAATTTTCCTTGGTAGATTTATTAACGAATTTGATCAAATTTGTCACAGAAAGCTTTAACGTAGCATAAATGAGATACTGTGAGATGTGTTTGGTCATTGTTTGTTTAAAATAGGGTGCATATATTTATTATTCATATATTTGACCAAGTGTTGAATGCAGCTAAAAAGGGCTTCTCTAGTATGTGTGTAGCCCTATAGATACCTAATGGTTAAAGGAAAACTTGCACATAAATTCAGGAAGCGCTATTTTTAGTGTAATTAATTTCACTTAAGTATTCTAAAAACATTTCAAAAGAAAAAAAACGAAAAAAAACGAAAACAAGTTCTTAAGGAATTATTGAGGAAAGGAATTTAATTTTGGGAATTCCCTGGATGCTGGGCTGCTCAGTACTCCCCTTGCTACGTCACAGCTATGGGAATTCCTTCTAAAGTTATTTTGGGATTCCCTGAATAATCAATAGTTGTAGATGGATATATATTTTGATTTATTATGAGTTGCATCAGGTTAGATATATTTACTTTTTGTTAGACTGTAAAACTCTTTTTATAAATCATACAGGGATGGGGATTCCCTTTTAAGGGAACATGGGATTCCCCAAGAACTCCCCTTGCTACGTCATAAATTGGGTGAATTTCCCTTAACAATGTGATAAAATAGGAAGTTTATTAATGTCCCATAATTGAGTGTAAACTAAATATTGTCCTTCCACTTTGCTAACATTGATACTGCAAGTTGTGAATGACATACTGAAGTGAATTCAATGAAAAATGACCACCCTGCAGTTATGTGCAAGCTTTCCTTTAACAAACAGCGGTATAGCCAGCAGATTCCTGAATGCCTGGAAGCCCCCTTAAATTTAAAAAATACAAGTAAATTATAATAATTCTTATGAAAAATCTAGGTTGGAAACTATTTTAATTATAACTGGTGTAACTGAATAGAGTAACGTTTTAAATTGGATGAGTCCCATTGGTATGTTTTCATTTAGTTTCTAATAAGTGATCATGAGCAACCCCACAAGCACACCACTTCACTGTAAAATCAATGCCACGAATGAAAGTGGAGACTTGTTGAACCTCGTCTTGAAACTGTTCATATCAGTGCCAGTGTGTGTTATCTGATAACGAACCGGTTGGATCTGGACTGTTGTCTTAAGAAACTTTTTTTACGTGATTAAGAGAATAATAATCAAGTAGTGTTGGTAGACTTCAGAGCAGATCAGACGACGCCGAGGATACACAGACCACGCAGAAACACACCAAGCATACAACAAACACAGTAAGTTGAGTAAGAGCACACAATGTGGGCAGACAAAGGTTGTGGTAAAACAGATCTGGGACATCTGAATGTAAATGGGGAAGCTGGCCATATAATAGGCACATGAGTACTGTATACCAGACCAGGGTGTGAGTGGGGAGGGTGGGCACACAGTAGGCACAGTGAGTAGTGTATAACAGACCATCGTGGGGAGGGTGGGCAAACAGTAGGCACAGTGAGTAGTGTATAACAGACCAGGGTGTGAGTGGGGAGGGTGGGCACACATTAGGCAGTGAGTGGTGTATATCAGTCCAGGGTGTGAGTGTGGAGGGTGGGCACACAGTAGGTACAGTGAGTAGCGTATAACAAACCAGGGTGTGAGTGGGGAGGGTGGGCACACAGTAGGCACAGTGAGTAGTGTATAACAGACCAGGGTGTGAGTGGGGAGGGTGCGCACACAGTAGGTACAGTGAGTAGTGTATAAAAGACCAGGGTGTGAGTGGGAAGGGTGGGCACACAGTAGGCACAGTGAGTAGTGTATAACAGACGAGGGTGTGAGTGGGGAGGTTGGGCACACAGTAGACACAATGAGTACTGTATACCAGACCAGGGTGTGAGTGGGGAGGGTGGGCACACAGTAGGCACAGTGAGTAGTGTATAACAGACGAGGGTGTGAGTGGGGAGGTTGGGCACACAGTAGACACAATGAGTACTGTATACCAGACCAGGGTGTGAGTGGGGAGGGTGGGCACACAGTAGGCACAGTGAGTAGTGTATAACAGACCAGGGTGTGAGTGGGGAGGGTGGGCACACAGTAGGCACAGTGAGTAGTGTATAAAAGACCAGGGTGTGAGTGGGGAGGGTGGGCACACAGTAGGTACAGTGAGTGGTGTATGACAGACCAGGGTGGGAGTGGGGAGGGTGGGCACACAGTAGGCACAGTGAGTGGTGTATAAAAGACCAGGGTGTGAGTGGGGAGGGTGGGCACACAGTAGGCACAGTGAGTAGTGTATAACAGACCAGGGTGTGAGTGTGGAGGGTGGGCACACAGTAGGCACAGTGAGTAGTGTATAACAGACCAGGGTGTGAGTGGGGAGGGTGGGCACACAGTAGGCACAGTGAGTAGTGTATAACAGACCAGGGTGTGAGTGGGGAGGGTGGGCACACAGTAGGCACAGTGAGTAGTGTATAACAGACCAGGGTGTGAGTGGGGAGGGTGGGCACACAGTAGGCACAGTGAGTGGTGTATACCAGACCAGGGTGTGAGTGGGGAGGGTGGGCACACAGTAGGCACAGTGAGTAGTGTATAACAGACCAGGGTGTGAGTTGGGGGGGTGGGCACACAGTAGGCACAGTGAGTAGTGTATAACAGACCAGGGTGTGAGTGTGGAGGGTGGGCACACAGTAGGCACAGTGAGTAGTGTATAACAGACCAGGGTGTGAGTGGGGAGGGTGGGCACACAGTAGGCACAGTGAGTAGTGTATAACAGACCAGGGTGTGAGTGTGGAGGGTGGGCACACAGTAGGCACAGTGAGTAGTGTATAACAGACCAGGGTGTGAGTGGGGAGGGTGGGCACACACTGGGCAAGTTGTCAGTCAAATATTTACCAATGAAAACTAGTGTGGACATCACTAGAATTTTTTTATAAATAAGCATGCATCGGCATAACATGCAAGTTCTGCAACTATAAGTTTTTGGTCAGTCTGTAACCTGCCTAATTTGCATGTAACAGGTACATAATTTTAGGTAGATTTGTGACTTACTGAAAAAAAGGAACTTTTAATAACATTATCTTTGAATTAAGTTTAGACCTTACTTATAAAGAATGTTATAAAAACATTATTTTACCATGAAAGAACTTAACATGAATATCACAATAACATTACACTGCAACATCTCAATAACGTCTACACCAAGATTGCAGCATCTATCCCATCATCATTGTCCTACCCCATTAGATATTGGTGAGTGATGGTCACCGTTATTGCCCTCCAGGGCAATAACGGTGTTGTGGGGCAATAACAGTGCTAGCCTGCCTGGAAACTACATAAACAACGTTTAAACTAACTGAACTAAGGATAGCTTCAATAAAACGGCAAATAAATGCATTTATTTACCTTCACAAGCTCCAAAACACCATATTGTCTTGTCTGATCTAGTTTCTTGATGCAACGGCGGCAGCAGCGGTGCTCCGTTATTCGACAAACAGTGCTGTTCACAAGCACATTAATTTTATTTTTAAATCCGCAATTCTATACATGTTTCATGTGTTCTAACACATAGATTAATTTAAATATGAATAAATATGCATGAATTGACTGTAATAAAACATTGTAATTTAGAAATGAGAAATTTGATTCCTGTTGACGTTGCTGGAAGTGCTTATGTCGGCTTAAAAGAGTGGCAGGAATCTCATTTCTATGTCAACTCCTTTGTGCATAAACCTATGAAACTAGCATAACCAACACTAGACTAAAAAATATAGAAACATTGGCCATTAGTAACACAAAAAAATTGCAGTTTGTGTAGGATGTCTGTAATTTCACATCTTACCCCTTCGTGTTTCTATTTGTTTTAAATTATATAAAATGCCTGTAATGTTTTAAATATAGTTTAGAAAGCATAAATGAGAGACAAACTACTTGATGCCATGCTTATGATCGTCGCTAGACTAGAAGTATTTGATTAGCATCTTTAGGCATCAGTACACAGAATCTCAAATATTACACACAGACAACACAACATCTCTCCCCTTTATGGTTATAAACCATATCTACTACTTATAGTGTCTCTAAGGGAGAAACTTCTACTTTAGTATGATATCAATGTCTCCTAGGCTCGTTAAATAATAACACAAGGCGTTGAGTTGGGCTAATGATGTTTTGATGAAAAAAGTTCATGGTGTGACCGAGCCGGGGTGGTCCTGGGGTGCTTCTGGGGGTGCTGACCACCGGTCTCTCAGACCTTCCTTGGGGGTACAGCAGGTGGCAGCACCCCAAAACCCTGTAAGCACCACCTGTCTGAGAAATTGATACCTCCATATAGCGGAGTCTATATCTCTCCAGTTAGTTAAACTGTCTCTGAGGTCTTTGCTCTTAAAGCAGTCTTTGGTGTTTTTTAAAGCAGTCTTTGAACACATGAGCATATAACAGTTCGACATAGTATATAAAGTCACAGTAGTATTAAAGATGTGTGTCTTATACTCTTTAATTTTAACTTAAGAATGAACTACAATCTGACCAAAACAAAGAGGCATGGGTAGATTTCCCTGTTAAAGGCCTCTTACACTAGTGGATTATTTTGCCTTGTTACTTATTAACATAATATCTCATCCAGGTGGGCTCATGCCGTGCCCTGCGTGGTCTCGCCTGCGCTGATGGTGAATTAGGCACAGGTCTGGGCACAAAGCTCGGAGTGTCTCACTGCACAGGTGGTGGTATGGGCAGAGTCTGCGGGATAAAGTCGTTATCAGCAGTGTTCTCTGGTGTCGGTTCAGTTGCAATTTGAGTGTGGTCAGGTGGCATGGGTAGCATTACGGGGTTTTGCATTATCACGTCACTTTCGTCCTCATAACTGATGTCTCCTACGTGGTTGTCACTGACACACTTAAAGTGAGAACTGTTCCCGGTGATTCGTTTGTCCTTACACTGAGCTGTGACTATAGTTCCTTTTCGTGCAGCAACAACATATGGGTTGCTGTCATATGGTGCATTGTTTTGTTGTGCTTCGGCTGTTTCACTAACACCGTGTCTCCTAGGTTTAGGTCACACTTTGTCGTATGTCTCCTTTGGTCGGCATGCTCCTTCATTTTCGCCTTTTAGTTTGCATCCTTTTCGCACATTTCCTGACCCTCCCTCTTTTCCTCAGAAGAGATTGGGAATTTTGTCTTAGGCGCATGACCAAATAACACACATGATGGGGATTTTCCAGTAGTGGAGTGAGGCGTTGCGCGGTAGTTTTTTTCTTTTTTTTAATTCTTTTATTTCAACTGGTCATCAGATTAGCTACTTAAAGCTAGTTTACATCAAACACCAGTGTTCCACGTTGTTCAAAGTCACAATATTCAATTGTATATTCAATAAACAAGAACATATTAGATATAATGTAAATATCAGTATAAATAGTACAATATTCTTTCAATCAAACAAAATATTTACACAAGGCATAATGTTTTTGGTTGAGATTTTCATACACACATACAATATTCAATTTGGAGCACAAATTTAGGGCTATCTGAGGGATAATTTATACACAAGATCCAATGCTAGAGTAAATCAGGGTATTGTCAACGGAGTAGAATTGAATCTGTTAACCATTTTTTCTGGATGGTCTTGTATTTAACAAATGTATCAGTATTTCTGATGGCAGGTGTTTGGAGATTCCATTCCAATGCTCCTTATACAACACATTTTTTTTTTATAAAGTTCACAAAGTTCACAGTAGTTGCAGAGAAACTTATACAGTTCCAGCTTCCACTGTTTGTGTTCTGCGTGGGTTCTTTGGATTTCTTTTCCGAGATTTCGCATGAACCTCTCGCACTCTCTGTTGGCACGCGGCCATAAGGACGTCACCTAACGATGTACAAATCATATGTGCCTTGCAAAACTTGCGAACCCTTGGAACAGTGGTCCATTATCCGTTTTGAGTTCTTCTGGAATGCCGAAGATAGAAAATGTTTTATCGAGTGCAAGGATGACAACTCGGGCACTTGTCGAATACACAATGTCAACTACTGAGAAACAGGAATAGTCATTGATAACAACCAAGAGATATTCACCAGTAGGTAACGGTCCATAGAAGTCAGCACTAAGTGATTTCCAGGGTCTGTCAGGAAGTGGTGTCATCTTAGCAGGTGTGTCGTCATGATGCTGCCTAGCAAGGCAGACAGGAATTGATGCGTCATTCCATCTTCTTGTCGATGCTCGGAAACCACACTTTGATCCGGATTAATTGTTTCAACTTTATGAGTCCTTGATGGCCTTTGTGTGCCAGGTCAATCCCTATATCCTGGAGCGCTAATGGGATGCTGAGTCTAGTCCCTCTAAGTAGGTACAAACTATCGTGTGTGACTGTGATCTCACTCCTAACCTTGTGGAACGATTTGAATGTGTCATTATTTGGGCTCTTCTTGTCCAAGAGTTTATCCCAGCAATTTATTTGCACAGTGGTGGCAACCTGCTGGAGAACCTCTTCCTTTTGGGTTTCCTCATGTACTTCATTGAATGTGATTGCTTTGGGAACAGTATTAACCGCTACAAAACTCACATACTCTTCACCGTCCCTCTCTGCTCTGTATGCTTTTGGATGGGGGTTGGGATGTCTGGATAAGTAATTAGCTGGATTATCCGTACCCGGTCGATAGACCACTGTCATGTCATAACGCTGTAACCGGAGAGTCCAATGCTTGATCCTTGCTGGCGGGTTTGACTGTGGGTTGTTGTATATCGTTGTAAGCGGTTTGTGGTCTGTGACTACTGTGAAACGACTGCCTAGGACATAGAGATGGTAACGTTCACAGCCGAAAACGATTGCGAGAGCCTCTTCTTTGGTCTGAGAGTACCTCTGCTCCACAGAGGTTAAAGCAAGACTTGTGTAACTTATCACAACCCTCTCGTCCTTGGTGTTCCGCACTAGTATTGCCCCGAGATCAACTATTATCTCGTCCGTCTTCTTAGGGTCGTAGTACTTCATCACAGTGTCCTCCCTGAGTGACTGCTTCAGCTGGTTGAAAAGGTCCTCCTGGGGTTTACCCCACTCCCATTCACTGTCCTTCTTCATGAGTTCTCTCATATGCTCGGTGATGGTAGTGTAGTTTGGTAAGAAGTAGGAACAGTAGTCCATCATACCCAGCAGAGATTGTACTTCTGTCAGATTACTGGGGATGGTTGTGTCATTCAGTGTTGATACTTTGTTCGGATCCAGTGACATACCTTCCTTCGAGAAGATGTATCTGAGGTACTTCAGGTTGTCCTGGCCGAACACATACTGGTATCCTTGATTGAGGTCTAACTGCGAGAATTTTACTGCTCCATTAAGATCGCTGACGATTTCCTCTATCATAGGAGTTATGTGGCGAGTGCGTAATATTGCCTTGTTGGTGCCCCTCATGTCTACACACATGCTTATGTCAGTCGGATCTCCAGACTTCAGTGGAAACACTGGTTGCGATACCCACGGTATAGGTCCATCCACTCTCTTGATGACGTCAACCTTCTCGAGCTATCAAAGCTCAACCTTCTCACGCTGATTGATGGGGATCCTCTGATGGGGCTTTGCAACTGGGGGTATACTATTGTTGATGTGTCAAAAAGTCTTTAAGTAAGCCAACTCCTTGGTAGAGAGGGTGGGTCTCTACTTCTGCGTTTACTGCTAACAGGAGCTTCTTGTCGACTGTTACTAACCTTAGGGCTTCCGCTGTGTCACATGTAAGTAGGGAGCTGTCATGTCTGCCAGTGACGTAAAAGACGGCATACACTATCCTCTCCTGGACTTCAACATCCGTGGAAATTTTCCTAATATGGTGATCGGTATTTCGGAAGCTGCGGCTTCACTTTGAGGTTTTCAAACCCGTCTTTGTCGAGAATGTTGAGCTCTGCTCCGGTATCGATAATAAACTCAGACTCATTACCATTAACCTTGACGATCATCCTTGGTAGTTTGGCCCGCCTGGTCCCATTGTTTACAGCCCATAGAGTATACACATACCGTGCGTCCTCGTCTTCTCTACTGTCCAGGGTCTTGGCCTCGTGGATCATGTATACATAGTTATCCTCCAACTCTTCCTCCTGAGTTTCGTCCTCTTCTACTTCGTTAACTTGTGCATGCCCCCTACCCTTTTTTCACAGCGTCTTCTTCACACTCGCATTAGTAGGGGTCTCGCAGAATTTTGCGTAGTGATTTAATTTGCCGCACTTGCCACATTCTCGTCCATATGCGGGATAATTCTTGAGTTCACTGCCATGTGACGTGCCACATCATCTGCACTGCTTAGGTTGTCCCTTTGACAATTTAATTTTGCCCTGCCACAGTTGCTGTTTCGGCTTACTCGTGTACATCAACGGCTTAATATGATTTACTGATGTCTCGCCACGTTTGATGATACCGGCCTAGCGTTCCAAAAGTTCCATGGCATGTCCTTTGGTGAGGACCTGGTTCAGCGTCCAGCCACAATTCTCAAGTGCATGTGTACGAAGTTTCAATGATCAGCAATTCTGTATAATTTGCGATTTCAGCTAGCAATCCAAGTCCAGAAAGTAACAAAATTTCGGCAACTTTTTTAGTTTGGTGATGTACATGTCAAGTGTCTCAGCCTGTTCCTGTGAACGCGTGCAAAATTTTAGATTGTGTACTCAGTGTTCATTTGTGGTAGGAAATGTGTGTTAAGAGCATTGCGAAATACTATGTACACATCCTCACAGTTTGCCAGTGTGGGGATCACTAAGGTGTCGATAATATCGTCAACCTCTTCGCTTGCCTAGTGCTCAACTGACTTTTATATGGAACAAAATGTTGATGGGAAAAGAAATGTTAATGTGAAAATAAATTGTGTCAATTAAACTAACAAGAAAAACATAAACAATGATAAAGGAGTTCAAGTTTAAACTTTGTGGAATTATTATCAATTCTTTGTTATACATTACCTATAATCATTCATATATCTATTTATTTAATTTCCACATCGCAACCCATTTGACAGTGACTCATTTTAGAACACTCTTAACTTCAAACTTTCTCAATTATTGGTCATTGTTAATTGAAACTTTTGTTAACCTACCAAATGATCAGTTTTCCTTCATGACTCTTCTGTAAGACTCACCTGGCATTTCTCCTTCCCTATGAACTCCTTTTTTCTTTTTATCTTTAACAAATTCTTACATAATATGTTAAATTATATTGGTTTGAATTGTAAAATATATCAAAAGATATCTTTTTTTTACAGAACACAATGGAATACTTCGATGGCCGCACACGGTAAAAATAATGTTTTGAACTTTTATTTTTGAAAGAATATGTAAAACAAATTTGAGTATTCCTGGTACATTCTTTTACATGCAGCTGTTTTAGGATACTAGTATATGATGTGCGGGGAATTAAAGGTTGCTAATTAGGACAGCTTTTTTGGTAAATACAAGTGGGATTTGTCTGAGTTTGAACAACTCATCTTATAGGTCTCCTGCAGGGATGACAGCAGTTTAAGATTAGATTATGGTAGAAGCTTGACTTGAATAGGAAATCTGATGGGTATTTTTGTCCCGATGGTCAAGGGTTATATTTATGTAAGGGCTGTTTACAAGTGGGGGTCAATGACTGTGGAGAGTGATAATGAATGCCATCCTTAACTTGCCCTCTGATCTTGCCAGGGAGTGGTTTTGGCCATCCTGAGGGGAATCCTTGTGCAGATTTTTGACAGTTGCGCCATTTAAAACATGATTTTAGATAAAGCTGAAAATATTTCCAGAGTCATTATCATGCTGAATGAAATTGTTTAACTTGTTTGTTCCTCCAATGAGAACATCTACTCCCAGTGTAAAATGGTACATGAGAACTTCCCCTATACATTCCTTTAGTGAATAGGTGGGGGTTCCCCCTATCTGTCCCTGGATATGCTGATAACTAGAACAGTACCCCAAAACTAACAGAAAACAGAAGGTAAAACTTTGATATATAAAGAGCCATTCAAGTAAGAAATTCTTTTTTCAAACAAAGCTTCCTTTTAGTATGTCAAATTGTTTATTTGATTTGCATCAAATTGACTACTCCTTACTCTATTATAACCCAAAATGTTAAATAAGGAAACTGAATATATTGCATTATTGTTGGTCACATTTTCACAATAACTGTTCATTGGACACACATAATTTTATAAGGAGATATTTCTAATACAAAATGGCTTTAGTGCATATTTCAGTAGTTAATGTTAATGTCCTCTACAGCTTTATGCACTGTATACAATTAGCCCCCAATGAGGTCTGATCATCCTCTGTCTCTGTCCCTGATCTGACAATTTTGAGCATAGAAATCAAAGAGGTTTCAGGGAGTTCATAGATGGTTGGTAACACTTTATACATGTGTTTTGTACATGTGGGATTACATTGATCTTGGATAGTATGACAACAAATTTTAAAGTTTTTCAAGGATTTCATGCCCTTATTACTTAAAAATGTGTTTGTAGAAGAAGAGCAGAAAGTTTGTATGTATAATACAATGCAAAATCAAGCACCCTTTAGTGCCTATGATCTCGAGAATGAAAATAATGAACTCTTATAACAAGGCCGATATGCTCAAAACTGAAAAAAAAATCATTTTCATATCTATGAAACATGAAAAATAAGAGAGTTGCGGTAGTCTTCAACAATTTAAAAATTGTTTATTCAATGTACTAATATTCAATGCTAGTTCCTACTGTATAAAGATCCCACACCCTAGCCACTAGGCTACTGAATCCTATGTTTGGTTTTCATAACTATATTTTGTTTAGTATATGTGATTATAAACACCTATGTTTATAAATTTATTTATGCAGTAGACAGCCTCCAATTGGACCACCAAAGGGTCTGAGCAAAAAGTGGTTGCTAGTGAGGTTGTCACCTAATTGAGAAAGTTGACGGAAGCTTTGCTAAAAATTATACAGATTGGTATTATTAGGAATCCAGATAACACAATATATGATATTGTTATATAAACACTGATAAAATTCTCATTTTTGTTATTTCTTTTTCTGAAAACATCTAAAATGAAAAGTCTTCCATTAGGGACTTGTGCATTTTCATATGTATTTCATAACCCTCCAGCCACCTTTGTTCTTCCTTTAATTGGCCTGATGTGCACATTGGATTTGCCTTAGACATATTTTCTAGAATTGTACATCCAACCCCCACCACTTGATGCACTATGACACTTGGGGAGTGAATATGTGTCTTCCAGGACTTCTGAAAGAGTGGGGGTGGAACAATGTGACCATTTGGTGAGCGAATATCATGGACTTCTGAAAGAATATAGGGTAGGGGTGTAAAGTGAGACTTGCATGGTAAGCAAATAAAGTAGTTACCATCTTGGATTTTCTGAGGTAGTAGGGGAGGGAGGGAGAGGGGACAAGTTGAGAAAAATAATATAAAGATAATGTTTTATCCACAATGTCAGACATACTGGCCTCCACTGTAACATGCTGTTTTGAGAAACAAAATTAAGATGTGATGTGTTTAATATAGGTGTATGTTTAAATTATAAACAGCTCTATTTATATGTTAAACAAATGAGACCAGATATCTTTGATATACACTACCAAACTAAGACATTTTGACACTTGGGACTAAAGTACTTACATTCCAGAAAAAAATCCAGAAAAAATGGTAATTTTGAACTGCATTTCACCCTCACTAAGAGAGTGGTCTCATAAGTGAAGCTAAGTAAAACATGACATAGAAGGGAAAATTTTGTTCTGATATTTCTAAGTTGATTAATATTAGGGAAAAAGTATGAAAAAAGCTCTTCCTATAATGGAGAATAGCACTTTGTTTAAATGTTTTATTGACTTGAAAAATTTTCATTCCATTAAATGAATATTCAGTAATAAGTTCTAATAAAAATGGAAGTCTGTGTTTTGAGTTTATGGCTCTCTAAGTTGCAAGTACTATTATTTGATCTGTTGGGTTTGCATTTGGTTCCAGCTTTTCTCTGTGCTCTACAATCAGTGAAAGGAACAAACAGAAACTGACAGCAGTATTTTCCCAAAATGGAACAGTTGAGAGTTTCAGGTGAGTAGCCTTTAAACTGCTCTTAACTGCTAGTATTAACCAGTTCAGAAGTGCATTTTAAATGTGAAAGATTTGAAGAGAGTCCTTTCTTTTGAGAAATACACCGATTAAAGACAAGCTTTTTCAGGTATTGCAACGAATAATCAAGGGGGATGTCAACAACAAAAATATAGATTAATTTATCCTAGCCTGTACATAATTATTGTGACCCGTTTTGGCAAAATTAGTCGGATGTCGCAGAAAGTCAAACTGAGATATGGAGCCCTGAAGTCGCATTTCGCATTTTTTATCGAAAATGGGTTTTTTCTTTTATTCATATCTTCTATATCAGAAGTCTTCCCCAAACAAAATTTAGGTCCCAAAGCCATCTCTAAGTCCCTCTAAATAAGCCCCAAAGACGCACAATGCCTCAGTGATCTGAAACAAAAGACCCTCGATTCATGCCATTTTTCCCTAACTTCGCGGCTCGCCTGTCGGTCGGGATCCCATCCCAGCCCCACATTCCGGGTACTTGCTGAAAGGGCGCGAAGTGAACTGGCCAATGATAGCCTCGGATTTTGAATTTGCGCATGCAAGGACCAATCAGAACGTGTTTTCCCGATCGTCGTCCCGTAAACAATCGTCGTCAAGGAGGTCACGTGAGCGGAATGCGGCGCACTGATTGGCTGAGAGGCCTCGCGTGCCTTCCGGTTTCAGTTGTTGTGGAAATTTTAAGGGACGCATGGCAAGCAGGACGGACGGGCGACATCACTTCTCTGACGGATTTAGCTGTTTTAATCCTGGATCACTGCTGGATTTTGATGTGGATTACCTCCCAACATCGTCTGGAAGGACATGGATCGCGAGGAGGCTGTCGCGGATGCCCTGAATACGATAAATTGGGCGAATTTACGTGGTATAGCCGAGCCACAGCAATGGCGGACTTTGGTCGATGAGTACTTTCTCTTCGCGGACGGGGAGGAGGGGCAAGATGATACCCCCGAGGAAGAAGAAGATGTTCAGGAGGATCTAGGGGAACTGGAGGACGATGAGGATGAGCCACTGGTCATCCCTGACTCCGCGGACGACCTTCTACAGGTAGAGTGGGACGACTGCGAAAACTTCATGTGAGTTTTGAAAAACTTTATAACGGCCGACATGCAGTTGGTTGCCGTATCTCTGAAACAAGTACGCAAAGTGCCTAAATCCCTTTGTTGATGAAACTGCCTACGATTGTGCCCTAGTATGTATTCTAACTGCCTAACTAGTTTTTATCAAGTTTCAAAGTGGATTTCATGCCATAAACAGGGATGATCCGTCGGGGTTGTCCGGTGACCTACTTAATGGCGTCAGCTGATCCGGCCGGCCTGTAACGGTTATCAATCATGTCTCATGCCATTGTGGCCCTCAGGAAGGTGAACTAAGTCTAATATCATGTATGTTGTTGTCTTTAGATGTTCCTGCAAGCACTACAAAGACAAAGAGTGCAGTAAACAGTTCACGATGACAGAGCTGGTCGCGCGTCGGCAGGAGGTCTATCAGCTGTCCTCAGGTACGTTTTTCATGAGATACATGTTATGCAAACCTGTCGCCGCGACCATGTAGCTATGTCGTTCTCGCTCAAAACTACCCCATAATCCATGACAACGTGTTGAAGTATAACAGACAACCATTAACACTCAACCAGACCATTTTTAAAGTAGTATTTATGGCGTGTTAACCTAGTTCATGGGTCAAACCAGAAACCTCGTTCCTTGAGTCACATGCATATCATGTACAGATTATTAATATCCTAATCTACTTTGTTTTTTAGGCGAGAAGGACCTGTTGCTACTGGGCATCGTCAGTACCTGCACAGACAATAGTGGCAGGCTGTACACCTGGAAGAAGGGGATTAAGGGGAGAGGGGAGAGGCAGCACCAAAGAAGCCACTACCTCGTCGGTTCTCGGCCAGTCTGCAGGGACACTTTCGAGTTCATGTACGCGTGAGTAGCTTTGATATTCAACTTCTTTGCTCAACTAAGATCTACCAAGATATCCTTACTATTATTGTACTACTTGAGGTAAATTACAAGATGAACTGTAATGAATCATAACAGAATCTGATCATGGCACTTACCTTCACAAATCGTCCATATTAATATTACAATACTTACCTGTGTCCAATAATTATGGGCCTAATGTAACTCTTACCTTGTGACCTTTCCAGCATCAGCCAGAACAAGCTGACGTCCATCATCAAGTTCGGGGTGGTGACCAGGCAAAAGAAGGCTGGCAGGCGATAAGCGACTGCAAGGATCCTCCAGCTGGAGGACATCAGGCAGGTCGTGGACTTCGTCAACTCCTATGCTGAGACCAACGCCCTCGTCCTGCCTGGTCGTGTGTCTTCCCACAAACGGGATGACATCCTCCTCCTCCCCTCCTCTTCCACAAAGGCCGACATCTACAGGTTGTACAGAAACGCCATGGAGGAGGCTAACTTCAGGTGTGTGGCTGACTCAACTTTTAGAAACCTGTGGCTCCAACTCCTCCCTCACATAGTGTGTTCCCGCCCTGTGACTGACCTCTGCTGGAAATGCCAGCGCAACAACAGGGATATCTCTGCCTCTAGTAACCTACCTGACATTGTGAAACAGGCCAAGCTGAAAAAGCAACAAGTTCACCTGGAGGTGGTGGCTCGGGAGAGGGGCTTTTATCAGGACATGGTCAAGTCTGCTAAGGCTGCCTACAAGGAAGCAGAGTCCCCTCCCCTTGGCCCCCACCCCCCCCCCCCCCTGTTCTTCTGACACGAGGGTCCACATCAGTTTTGATTATGCCCAGCAGGTCCACCTTCCCTCCTTTCCTATGCAGCCTGGCCCACTGTATTTCCTTGTCCCCTGCAAGGTCGGCATTTTCGGTGTCTGTGCCGAGGCCATCCCCCAACAGGTGAACTATTTGATCGACGAAAGCCATTGTGGTAGTAAGGGGTCAAATGCAGTTATTTCATACCTGCACCACTATTTTGAAACGTATTCCCTGGGGGAGAAGGCGGTGGACATGCACTGTGACAACTGCAGTGGTCAGAACAAGAACAAGTTTGTGCTAGCGTATCTTCTCTGGCTGGTCCTGACTGGCCGGCACCAGTCCATTTCCTTAACCCAGATTATGCGAAAGTGCTTTTCAGTGCTTTTCAATGGAAACAATGGAAATGGAAAACAGGTTATTTAACAGGTTATGACGTCATAAACATGACGTCCTGACCTTCAGAATTGCTTCCATATGTCATTTTTCAAAATGATTTATCTCAAGTTCTAATTGATCAAATTAGATGAAATAAACTTTATATGAAAATATGTTTTATACATATTATGTTTTTTTCATTTCAACATTTTGCAAAAATGTTCCTTTTCTATTGCCATGGCAACGAAAACCAACAAATTTGTTTATATTGTGAGATTCCGTTGCCATGGAAACGGCTATTTTGATTAAAAATGCCTCATATGTAATTTTGGGGGGGGGGCATTATCTTTCTTAGCATGAAAAAATCCAAAAATACATTTTTTCTTGAAAAATGATATTATCTTTTATTTATGGCTATTTTTGCCAGAAATATAGTACTAAATTGGGCTAAACTTTCATAAAATAGTTTTCATTTTGATGGCCCCACCATTTAGAGGAGGGGTAGGTCAAAAGAAAATTAATCTAAAATTCCTTTTCTAGGACTATCAGAGAATAGATTTTGACAAAATCAAGCATTTCTGTCCAAAATTGATTAAATGACACTAGAATTAACACCCTTTGGAAAACGTCCTACAAGTAGGACATCAGTATAATCTGGGTTAAACTTTTTGATCACAGGGCACACCAAGTTTGCCCCAGACTGGTGCTTTGGTTTGCTTAAACAAAAGTTTTGTTGTGAGCCGGTCTCGAGCCTCACGGAGATGGAGGAGACTGTGGTGAAGAGTACCCAAGAATGTGTCAACCTTGCCCAACTTGTGGGGGACGAGAATGGGAAGGTGTTTGTCCAGTCGTATGACTGGCAATCTTTTTTGACCCCTTTCATCAAACCAGTCAAGGGCATAAAACAGTATCATCACTTTGTGTTCTCTGACCAGAACAAGGGCCACGTCACCTTCCGGTAGTATGCCGACTCAGCCCCCGAGACCTTCAAGATGCTGACTGTCGCCCCTGAAGCTGTCCCCCAGGAAGGCCCTCAGCCCACTCCATCCCCTGGCCTCCCGGCCAAAAGACAGTGGTATCTCTTCAAGAACATTCGTGATTTTTGTACTGAGGACACAAAGGACATCATGTGCCCTAAGCCCTCTGTACTTGAACCAGCACCCGGCCCAGGCCGCCGTGACGCTGGAACCAGATGCAGAATCAGAGCCAGAGGCTGGCGAGGGGGATGGGCCAGGCAGGGGCAGAGGCAGGGGCAGGGGCAGAGGCAGAGGTAGGGGCAGGGGCAGAGGCAGAGGCAGGGGCAGAGACAGGGGCAGAGGCAGAGGACAGACTCCAGACACATCATCAGGATCGGAGGGGGAGGAGGAGGAGTTGGTCAGAGGAGGAAGGCCCCCCACCCCCACCTAGGGGCAGGGGCCATCCTAGTAAATGTGCTAAACGTGGTCGTGGCATTCCCAGGACCACCTGAGAAAACTATTAAGAATCCGTTTTGAACATTGTTAACTTATTTTTAGTTGTTAAGACTTTTTCTGATTTTAAGATTTTTACCTCGGTGGCTTTTCACTATTTTAATGACCAAAGACAATCATGAACATTCCAAGAACTTTTATAGACACATTATGGATACCCAAGGTACTTAGGGTCATCACAGAGTCGTTTTTAAGCAGCCAAGATGAGGTATTGTGATCCTTTATGCTTACCGTTCTAGGTTAAGTTGTTGTTTTAGATCCGGATTTTTGTCACTTTTTGCAGCGCCGGCATGAATAAAAGTTTTGTATATAAACGCATGAATTACTGGTATTTGTTAGCTAGAATAGTGTAGAATGACTATGTAAAGTTTCAGGACCAAGGATTGATTACAAGTCTACGTTGCTAGGGCTTTATCGTAGGACCGCGGTAGCGCGCGGTAAGAAAAACTTTGAACTCATTTATCTCAGTTTCTTGTACCCGCATAGGTGCGGTTCTTTTTATTTTCGTCGCAACTTATCTCAGGCCCTAGATATCGGACCTAGACATGCTATACCTCGTTTTAAAGCTAATAATTAGTATTTTCTGATGGTACACCTAACTAAAACGGGTCACACGATTATTCTCGATTCAGGAAGCATGTGTCTTGTTGACCTAGAGAATTATGTTCTTTTAAGATCTGTTAAGATCATCTCCCGATGAGCATTCTTTTGTAGGTGAATGATTTTAAACAATTTTATTTACCCTTGGATAAGTAGAATAAAATCTCTCATCTCCAGCCATAACTTAAACTATTACAATAGCTATCTGTATAGGCTTCATTATATAGACTCAATATAAGAGTCCTTATAGTTTTATGAATAATTATACAATTAATAAATGATTGTGATGTTAATGAGATGTGATGGAATGATTTATACAATGAAAACATACACAGCCAGCAAATTAGATAGCATTAGAGAAGTTGGTGAAAACTTCAGAATCCCTTTCATACAAATAACCATGATGACAATATTTCTTATACAAATAATCCTGCAACCAATTTGGCTATTTCTGTCTACTCATATTGATAAGTCAAGTATTTCTTCACCCTATTTTTGAATTCAGTCTTAATTCAGCAGGCAGGCAATTCCAGAGAGATTTAGCATTAAATACAGTGGATTTAAATATAATATACTCATTTTTTGTATATGGACAGTAGGTGCTTCGGCTAGTATTGTGCGATGATTATGGGTAGCCAACCTAATGTCATTTTTCTTTATAAGTCTATATACAGTGTTCAGTAAAAAGTATTGTTGCCTATGGTATAAGGGCAGCAAATTAACTCTTGTATATAAATCAAAATTATGTAGCTCTCCTGTATAATCAAAAGGGAATGACCAGCCAAATAGCGGTGCAAAAGGGCCTGACTGGAACCAGCCAGGTGTTCCAGTGTTTTTCATCAGTTATCTTCATTAACAGGTAACGCACCTTGACCAGCGGCCACTGTTACCTGTGATCTGTGCATTCAGGTGTGTCACCAGTGACCACTGCTATAGATCCTGTCGCTAAATAGCAAGGCTAAACTTAAAGTTGCCTTGACTTAATTTACAAAAACACTGATAATTCTTAAACTATCTAATCAATTTCAAACATCTTGGTATCACTTTGTAGCTAGGACTCTGTAGTTTGATAATACAGGGATTTTATATTCCAAGAAAACATTCCAAATAATTTGGAATGTTTGGAATGGCCATGAAAATTTGCCAAAATTTGTCATTTTTACTGACTTACAACCAGAGAATTCTAAATAAAATGCAGAAAAATAATTTCCTGAGAATTCTGAAAGGATTCATTTTAGAGAATTGAATTTGCAATCTAATGATGTATAATATGACTATATGCTAAGAATGAGTATGGAATAAACCCCATTGGAAGGCTGAGGTGAAATTCTGTAAATTTGGCACTTTTGTTCATATGCATACATATTCTTATAAGTTGATAACATTATAAGTAGTTCTATAGTGAACTATTTTTTTGTTCTACTGCCTGTTTCTCATGAATAACATTAATTCAAGCTTATAAAGACAGTCTGTTTGCTATTTAATTTCTGGTGATCATAAAAAAAAGTTCTAGAAGGCTTTCAAGCATCTAGAATGACTCAATCTAGGTAATCTAGCTCAGCACTTGGCCTATATCATCATACAGGAGGTGCGGGTGGTCATATCTATCATTTATATGTGTCAAACATTCGTATTTCAATGCCTAATTTTTAGTTTTTTAAAGTAAAAACAAAAGTTATTAAGATAAATATGAATTGCATTTAGTTATTTGTTGATTTTCTTTCAGGAAGTAAATGATTATTACTCATTCAAATAAACTGGTCAAACCTTGAAAATGAAATTTCGGATTTAAATGCACATATTTTGACAATTGGGGCACGTAAACAGGCCAAATTTCGATGGAAGATTCTATTCTTTTGCCCCCAAGATACATAAAAATTGTCTAAAACTGTCCTGAACCCATCAGACCTCCCTTGGAGGTGTTTTAACACCATAATTTATGGTACATACAGATTTATCTTTAGTCTCTTAAGGCAAAAACGTGATGTGAATCTCATAACCCACTATCCTCGCTATTTGGTGACTGGAGTACCTATAATTAGCACACTGGGCTCTCTGGTACCCAGCTGAACCCACTTCCGACCGCTATTGGCGAACACTCCCTATTCTGTTGCAAATATGAAATGCCACATTTAAAATTACCTCTAGTTTACAGATTTCATATTATGAGCAGACAGAGAGGTACCTATATAACACAGATTACTCATATACAGGTATAGTAATAACATTGTTTGAACAATGGTCAGACCAGTGAAGTCAGTAATTGCCTGCCTTATTTTCCTTAACAACGATAGCTTATGAGAGGCTATTTTATAGGTTTCTTTCAGTTGAAACTTAGAATTTAGAGCAGAATCGAGGGTAAAACTCAGATATTTGTATGTTTTCACATTTTCAATCTGTTCTGTACCCAAGCAAAAATAGTGGATATCTTGAGTTTCCTCAGTCTTAAATACCACTGCTTTAGTTTTAGATACATGTACAGTTGATTTATTGAGATGACACCAAATATCAACCAATTGCAGGTCTCGTTGAATATGCTGCTATAATAACAGTGTTATCAGACCTGATTTATAGATAACAGTATCATCCGCATATAACAGAATATTGGTAAAGTTCACAATTTTGGGTAAGTTGTTGATCTAAATTAGTGGGCATAATATAGACCCCTAGGGTAAACCGTGGGTTATTGACACTACTTTTGATCTTTGATTATTTGCTATTGTCTTTTGTTGCCTATTTGTAGATAGTTGGTAATCCATTTCTAAATATTGTTTGATAGGTTAAATTGCTTTAAGGTTTTTAGCAGTATTTTATGATCTAAAGTTTCAAAAGCCTTCTTTAAATCAATAAATATGGCTATAGTTGGTACTTTATTATTTGTATTAGTAATTTTCCTTAGTATCCACTTTTTGAAGCCTATATCTGATACATCTTGATCTAAGAAGACATGATAGGATCATCCAAGGGTGGCCATGACCATATAGGGGTTCATCAGGGCCCAAGGGTGAAGCCCAATGCAAGGGTCTTCTATATTTTATCACCCAAACAATGTTCCAAATTATGGGGATATTTTTTTTCTATATTGGGATATAAAGAGACCAGATAACCGTAATCTATACTCATAATCGCATAAAGGAAGAAAATAGCAGAAATGTTCCAAATTAAGTTTATGATACTGCAAACGAGTAGCGGTACATACAGCATCATGTTAATCATCATGTTAATCTGAGTAAATGTCAAATTCTTACAGTGCTAGTCAAGAATGCAGTTTAAGAAATTTTGAAGCAATGTTACACTTCTTTTCTAAGTAGGGCTATAAACGGTACCATTAAAGCAAGCCAACTGCACAATTGATTTCAAAAGGTTTAAACAAAGGTAAAACTTTGTAGGTCAGCATATCCTATATAAAATAGTTTGGAATTGAGACCGAACCATAGTGCAAAAGACATGTATACAACTCATATCTCATATCTGCACAACTCATGAACTTTGTAATATGAATTCTACTAAGATCTCCTAGTTTTAATGGCACCAACAGCCATTGGTATTGACCAAAGAGAATTGTAGCCTTTGCCCTGAGTTCCTCCAACAATGGTTATGCGGCAAGTGAAAATGTCCCAGAATAAATGGTTTGTTGACAGAATATTATCTGTCATCAAAGGGGAATCTGGATAAAAAATCTGCTTTGACATTGTCTAAGTCTGACTCTTGTTCAATGGAATCTACAAATTTGTAAACACACAATAACCAAGAAAATTCCTGCAACCTATCTGAAAGTGAAAAACAAGTGAAAACAAGGGCACAAGGTAAAAACATGGCCAGGAATGATTCAGATAGAAAGGGGGTTGAGTATATCCTATCAACAATTCAAGACTTCCCATACAAAGAGATAAGGCACCTTTAACAAATAGGTAACTACCTACAATTAATGATAGGAGACCTACTCACATAAGAAAGCATGGAGACAGTTTCGAAATATTAAAATAGTAGGGGATGCATTACCAAGGATACCCAAAGAGTATGCATTTTTTTCAGCTGTTTTTCATCAGTTATCTTCATTAATTTACTTTTTAAACATACCGTAGTGGCCCGTGTAAGCTCCCCAGCGCTCATAGATTCCACGACGGTTTTATTCCCGGTGCTTATTCAAAACAGGCGCTTAATTGAGACCCGGTGCTTATATTGTTAGAGCCTAGTGTATGCCCCCACCCCCACCAACAAGTCAGTAGGTACGTTCCATCTGCCACTGCCGCAACAGTGACCCCGGGCCACCCTGACTTGACTTCCAGACGGTTACCCAATAATGTGTAATTGTATACAGACTTTTCTCAACACTTTGTTCTTTGATATACCGGTAACCTCTGTAATACCAATACCAGTATGACCCCTATGTGTATGGCGGGGTGATCCTTCTCTTTTGGGCCTGTATATAATCAAGAGTACTAAACAAACCTAAGTCCCGACATTTCAAAAAGAATGTTAGAAGGATGTTTATTTTATCATAAACACAAGTTTAGGGCCGGATATTAGGGTGGGGACATGTTGTACCTGACAAGTACCTTCTTAGTATTTGCACAGCTATGGCTGATGAAGCTACATCTCATCGAGGTAGAAAAATTAAAAGTTACACTGTAGCTTTTAAGATAGCAGCTATAGATTACCATAAAAGTGGTAACTCAAAAGAAGCAACTGCTAGGCATGTTGGTGTCAACCCAAAACGGATAAGAGAATGGGTAAAAAATGAAGAAAAACTCAAACAAGCCCTGGACACTCAGGTTTCAGGATCAAAAGCTAAAAGAAGGAAACTGGAGAGTGGTGGACGGAAACCAATGTCTGAAACACTGGAAGAGCTGTTGATTGAGTACATAGAGAACCTGAGGCATCAGAAACTCAGGGTCACAAGGAAAATGGTACAGACCAAAGCAGAAGAGCTCTTTAAGACAGACGTTGCTCTTGAGGAAGCAGACAGAGATATATTCTGTGCCAGCAAAGGATGGGTCTTCCGGTTTTTTAAGAGACACCCGGACAACCCTGAAGGCGTTCTCGACGACTATATTGCATCTAAACGGAATCCCGAGACAGAAAAAACAAACAAACGGAAGGCCGCGGCCTTCCAGAAGTGGATTCAGGACACCCACAATGACTGTACTGTACTTGAAAGCATAGAACCAGCCAGGCTGAACCTGTACATAGCCCTGTACATGATTAATGTACGTAAGCAGGACGGTACGAGCTACGAGCCTGGCTCATTGAGCTCCATGTTCCGCTCAATTAAAAGGTACTTGGAATATCAGAAATACGGCCACAACATAGTCACGTCTGAGCTTTTCAAAAGTGCCAGGGACGCCCTGGCTGGTAGGAAAAAGGAACTCAAGGCAGAGGGACTAGGAAACTTTCCAAACAGAGTGAGTATTTCAAGTGTTTTCGACGTTAATAATTACGGGTCGTACGATACATCCCCATTTAATATTCAAGTAAGTTCAAGTGCCAGGGCCCCCCAGTATTGAATGTCCCATCCCCACCCTCCTGAGATGTCAGAAAGTCAGAATGTAAACAAAAGTGCCACGCCCCCTTCCCATGTACTGACCTGCCTACAGTGAAGCTAATATATGGAAAAACTGCCACACCCCCCTCCCAAACTGCCTAATGTGAAGCTAAAACATGGAAAAAACGCCACGCCCCCCTCCCAAACTGCCTAATGTGAAGCTAAAACATGGAAAAAATGCCACGGCCCCCTCCCAAACTGCCTAATGTGAAGCTAAAACATGAAAAAAAAATGCCACGCCCCCCTCCCAAACTGCCTTATGTCATAAATATATATTTTTTTACTTTCAGGCCGAAGGATTGGAACCTGAGGACGAGGAGCACCTCTGGGACAAGGGCATACTTGGCTCCCACTCCCCCAGGACCCTCAGGAACACCCTGTGGTTCCTCTGCAACAAATCCCTGGGCTGTAGGGGAAGGCATGAGGCCAGACAGATGAGGTGGGGAGACCTCCAGCTGAAGTCCAATGTCCATGGGGAGTATATGGAGTTCTATGAAAGGACCACTAAGACAAGGCAACTTGGGGGGAAGGCCAGGAAATTCTTGCCTAAGCTGTGGCCCAACCTATCCAGGCCAGAAAGGTGCCCCATCCATTTGTACAGAGAGTACAAAAAACACAGGCCATATGATATGTTGGAGGAGGACGCCCCTTTTTATTTGGTTGTAAATGACAAGCGGGCCCCCCATTCCCAATGCTGGTATCAGCGCCAGGCCATGGGCAAGAATGGACTGGGCAAAATAATGAAAGAACTGGCTAAGAACGCAGGAATGGAAGGCAAATACACAAACCATTCCACCAGGAGGACCTGTATTAATAAGCTAATGCAGGCAAATGTCCCCCCAGTCATAGTTCAACAGCTGTCTGGGCATACTAACATACAGAGTGTGTTTGGCTACAGCGCTGCCTCACTGACCCAGCAGAAGGCAATGTACAATATCACAAGTAACCAGGATATAACAACAGGCCTACCTTCTGCCCATGCTGCCCCTCCTCAGGTGAGTATAGTTCCTAAGGCATGGTGCCTAGTCCTGGTCCATAGTGTTAATCCATAAGTGTGTGACTGTCCCCTCTCCAGAGGAGAACTAAAAAAAATGAGAATTCCAGTCTCCAGTGGAAATATAAAAATGTAAAAAAATAAAAAGCAGGGGAAAAAAATAAAAAAATTCAGCTGCCACAGTATAATCCATGGTAATCAAGCACATCCAGCGTTGAATAATAATAATATTAATCCATGATTGCAGTGGGAGACCATCCAGCCGCCCTTAGCTGCCCTGCAGTCGGCGCCTGCAGCCGCCTCGGCCGCCCTGGGTGCTCCGCCGTCAGCCCAGCCATGCCCCTCGGCCGCCCTCGGTGCCCCGCCGCCACCAGCTGATCGGCGGAAGAGACCTGCTGCTGCCCTGGGTGCTGCCCCGGATGCTGCTGCCCAAGATGCTGCTCAGCCTGCTGCTGCCTTGGGTGCTGCACCTCCGTTGCCCAAACGTCCATATCAGGTCCAGGAACCAGCCGAAGAATATGCAATGGTAAGAAAATAATCTTTCACCAGTAAACTGTAGAGATAAGTGAACAATTAATTTTTCAAAATAATAAAAATAATATTAATTATATTTTACAGGCCCTCGCCGTACAGGAGGAAGATTGGGATGAGCCAATGGAAGGAGAGACCGCCCTTCCTGTACCCCAACCGCCCACCGCCGCCCCCGTCGCCCTTGCAGCATCCCAAAGAGCAGAAACTATGCTGAGAGGCCTTTTCTCTGGAGCTAATATCAGTGGAGGCACATTCAACATAAACACTAAGATGTAATGATGAAGACTTGGCAGAAAATCCATGGACTTTTTGAGTTAAAGTTGTATTTAAACGTTGGTAACCTTACAGTTCATATGTAGCCTTACTACTGTCCAACAGGAACCTTACAGTCTCCTTTTGCACTGGCGCTTTTGCCACAAAGACGACGCGAAGATTCAAAATGATTTGAAATATCCAGAAATAAAACTTAAGATTTCTCGAGAAATATGACTTCCTCCCATAAAAAAATTATATCTACGTGTTCCCTGAGATACCACCAATAAAATAAAATAGGTCTAAACGCCAAAAGATACAAAATATTTTCAATAGAATCAATCGAAAATGCATTCTTACCGTAAGTCGGCGAGCGGACATCCTCCTCCTCCGAGTGTTAGTCCGAATGTGGCGCTAAAGCAGGTCACGTGACGAGGCGGAAATACCCGAAGATGCCGAACGTTTTTTTTTTCTTTTCATCTTTGCGCTTACCGCTTGGATCGATCACTAACTGAGTAGATATGTCTAAATTACGCTTAAATGAAATAATATGATATCGATTTCGTGAAATAACCGCCAAAAAGATTAAAATTGACACGCCGATGTCCGCCGATGTTCGCCGATGTTCGCCGGAAGGCCCCGAGAGCTCCTTGCTCATCTCACCGGCAACAAGCTTCAGCCGAAAATCCAAGATGGTGACTGCGGACGGCGGAGGAGGGTGGGCCGTACTAAGAAATACTGACCAGTGTGCCGATACGATGAAAATATGGACTCTGTTTGTCCGGTTGGTATTCGTAATGTATTTTGGCATTGGTATATAATATTATGGCATCTCTGAAGGCAGAAGCAAGGAAACTTCGTACAGATATTGCTGTTATTCCAGGTGGTTGCACTGGAATAATCCAGGCCCCTGATGTCTCATTCAAGGCCTACTACAGAGAACTGTATGAGGCATGGCTCAGGTCAGACTAGGTGGAGTTCACCAAGGGAGGCAACGCGAGGGCACCTGCCAAGCACCTGGTTGCTAGATGGGTCCGTGAGGCACGGGCAAAGGTCCCTCAGGAGGTCATCATAAAATCCTTCAAGGTGTGTGGTGTAACAAACGCCCTAGATGGATCAGAGGACGGGGACATTCTATGTCTTCGAGAGGGAGAGGTGGCATATGACTGCCGCACAGAAATCAAAGAGAAAGGGGCAAAGCTGGTTCAGAATGATGGAAATCTTGTTGGCATCCTCGACAATGAATCTGAACTGGGTGCTCCCAATGAAGAAGAACAAGAGGCAGAGAACGAAGTACGGGTTTCTGATGGAGAATAAAGGGTTACTGTCATGGTTTGTCAATAACCATTACAATTTCAGTTGTCACAGTGAAATATCATGAGGGTATTATGAGTAATGTGCACACAGAAGGAGAACAGCAGTAAAGACATGTCAGTAATGTTAACGATCTGTCAACATCAAGACAAAAACATTCTGCATTTAAATGTTATATTTCTGTCATTATACTTAATATGACAATGATCAAATGAGGATCTGACTCATTACTACAACCAAAATATGATTCCTAATGCTATCAAAGTTTACCAAAATACAAGAATAATGTCATGTCACCTTGGATTTGTTCGAAATAAAAGTTAACTACGAGATTGAATAATTTGTTTTTCAAAAGAAGACATGTGTGCTTTCCTAACAGCAGACAATAGTATCCAAAGTATAACTAAAACTCAAAACAATTAGAAAAACAATAATATCAACCTTCAGCATATGATGTTGGTACAAGTACATAATTATTCATAATTTAAACATCGTCATTCCCTTCTAATGAAATGACAAATGAGTATTTGACAGTAACCTTTTATTCTGTGCAGGTTGTGTTGTTATTTTCTTAACATTAATTGACGCAGTGCAAAGCTAAAGCATTAAATACATAGACTCAGCCGTTCCTGATACCCGACGGCAATTTGAGGCCAGGCTGTAATTCGAAACCCGGCCATTATTTGAGACCCGGCGCTTCAGGAAGGTCCAACCCACGCCCTAATTCAAAACAGGCGGTTAATTAAACCCCGGCACTTACACGGGCCACTACGGTAGGTCAAAGTGAGTGAGGTCCAAATAAATATAGATTTGATTTATTTGGACCTCAATCACCTGCTTACCATTCCCCTTATCATTTAATAAAGAGGCACATAGGCTCATTACAATTGCGGATCCCTAACCAAAGTAAATAAGGATAGGACAAATTTAACAAGAGTGTTGTGTATTAGCAATGTTTATGAAGGGGAATCAATAAAGGCTATGTAGCCCATATTGTAAGTCATTGCTATTGAGTCTTCTTTAATTATTGCTAGCCATGGGAAGGGTAAGTCTTCGCTCGGGTTGTTCAAATCCAAATGCAAGATACTCGCTTTGCAGAGGTTTCAGTTTTATTGTATACAAAACAGAAGGAGATAAGCGTCGTCACATGCCATACAGTTCAGCACTACTGGGTATGAAATACCCCACACCAATCTGAGAGTTCACCGTGCAGAGACCCGTAGGTTTCCCTATCGCTAGTCTGCCTATGTTAGTCCTATGCCTGACAAGGTATTGATAGTTCAACATATGGTCACCAAAATTAATGTTGCCACTGGACCAAGTTAGAATATATTCACCCAGCTCCTGAACCTAGAGGTTCTTCCAAGTGTAAACCATTTCTCACACTCCCCTTTCAGGCTTGGCTGGGTCCCTTTATACTAACCATTATAGATTTTTATGTATGCCTGTGTTCCCCTCTCCAGTGCGAGACTACTGTGTGGACATCAGTCTTATGGTTGTCTCATCTCCGTTTGAAACTGTTTCTAGCCTTCAATAGGCTTTCAGTATTATTTAAATATTGTCTTAACCCTATTAAAGTTGTATTCTGATTTATCACAGTCTGGTGACCATTCTTCTTTCTTACGTTCACATAGCTGTTACTGCAAGCATTCTAGTAATTAATAGTTAAGACCTTAATCTAATCTTGCCATGCACGAGGTGTTGACCTCAGTGCAAAATGACAAAAACAATTTTGGACTGATGTAGGATTGAAATAATAATTATTGAAGAATTACTTTTTGGTAAGGACAAAATACAGGGAATTTGTAACAAAGTTCTATTTTAAAATGGAATGTCACAAAGTTATGTTTGAAATAAGATATGGATAAGGTGTATTTAAAATATAGAATGCTGTAACAAGTTACAAAGTTGTAGTTGAAATAGGATGTAGAAATGGTGTATTCAAAATATTGAATGCAACATTATAGATTATTGAATTATTGTCGGATTGTAATTTCTGAAGCTTTTCTTTGATTATTGGGTTGTATAACTGGGGAGTGGCTGGCCTGTTGTCCTTGGCTCTCTCTGACGTACATATTCCCTTCTGACGTAAATGGAAACAACTCACAAAAGGGATCCAGT
This sequence comes from Lepidonotus clava, assembly GCA_936440205.1. Classification (NCBI taxonomy): domain Eukaryota; kingdom Metazoa; phylum Annelida; class Polychaeta; order Phyllodocida; family Polynoidae; genus Lepidonotus; species Lepidonotus clava. The sequence goes on from OW387137.1 coordinate 51,570,870, forward strand.
GACCAGTCCCAAAAGAGTGACCACACTGCTGGTTATCTCTTTGTGAGGTCCTGTGTTGTGACTGTTCATTTACGTCAGAAACTTCTGCATTGTGTCTGTCACCAGCCAGAAATGATGGGAGCTTAAATGTTCCCACAAGGCTGGTGATGGGCAGAGTTGGTTTGGGCTTAGAGAGAGCAAGTAGGAACTGGGCCTGCTGCTCCCCTCATGTACTAGTCTGTACCACTCTATTAACACCACTGTACACAACTTAGGGTGAAATATATTTCCCCACACCAAAACCTGGAAGGAGTTGTGTTTTCATTTTAAAAGTCTCCACATAGCCACCTTTGTTATAAATTATACTACAAGTTAATCAAATCTATGTGAGTATTGGGGAACTGGGTGTAAACTGGGATCAATAGCACTGGAAGAAGGTGAATAGAGTTGAATCAATCATTCGGGAAAATTCTGGTGAAAGTATTTACATTCTTCATTCAGGAACTTGAGAGGTCCTAAAACAAATGACAGGGTTGAGGTAGGGGGTCGCCTATTCAGCCTGGCTCATCTGTGGCCCGAAGTGGATAGAATAAGGTGGACGTGGGTGGGGGGGTTACTTGGCCCGTTTCAGGCTTCTACTGTGCTCGGTCAGGTTCACGACTCTCCCCTCAGTCCTAAGGCGGTGGAACCTACATGCATTTGCGCATTTGTTCCCAATTCCCTCTTACAATTATACTTATAATTGATCACAGTTGAAAGAAAATATATAGATCCAGAATACTTGTTATACTCACAAAATAAACATTCAAAGGTAGCATAGTGTGACGATTGCTGTTCTTCAATATATAAACAATATATAAACAGTAGTGGAAGGTGTAAAGTCATCAAGGGCCAGTGAAGTTACAATCCAGATCACTAATGATCTACTGCCTAGTCATTATAAGGCCAGGTCACTTATGGCCCAGGTCTCTTATGATCCACTGCCTAGTTGTTATGGCCCAGGTCACTTATGATCCACTGCCTAGTCATTATAAGCCCAGGTCAAGTATGGCCCAGGTCACTTATGATCCACTGCCTAGTCGTTATGGCCCAGGTCTCTTATGATCCACTGCCTAGTCGTTATGGCCCAGGTCACTTATGATCCACTGCCTAGTCATTATAAGGCCAGGTCAAGTATGGCCCAGGTCACTTATGATCCACTGCCTAGTCGTTATGGGAAGGGTAAACATTACAATAACAAAAGGTAACAGAGAACAATTTGTGCTGATTTCATTGAAATAATTATAATCTCTCGGTCAGTGCAAGGAAATACTTTGGTGTGGTATACGTTATTAAAAACATGACTTCTTATCTCATGACATACATTTGGACCAGTGACTTTCTGGTAAGCAATGAGTTTTATTTGTATAGTTTAGAAATAAAGAAGATGTTATTACTTTGCATCCTTTGATAGGATATTTTTGCTTATTCTGAAGATTTCCCACATGGGTATGATTAGTCTCAGACTAAATTTGTATTTTTTTAAATCTAGTCACAAGTTACAGTTAAAAGAATTGCAATACACTTCCTGGATTGTAACGTATTTAGAATTAAAGATTGTGATCCCAAAGATCATATCTCAAGGTATAGCACTAATATTTGTCATAAAGAAGAAATTAAATATTCATCTCAGAGTGAGAAAGAATAGTTTTATTGAAAATTAATAACATTTATTATTATATCCGTAGACTTTAAATATACCAACTCTAATGTGGGTGGTTGGTGCCAAAAAGCAGCATAATGTGACTGAGTGAACATGATTTATTACCAAATTTTAATGCATACTGAACATCTTATACCAATGTTTGCCTCCTCAATTATATAAATGATATATGAAATTTAGAGGATAAAAGTATACATAAACACATGTGATTCTGTTCATCCTAATGAATACTGTCACTGGTTGAAATATGTATACTAATGCAACACATGTACACAATCAATTGAGGCCTGGGGATTAATGCAAAAACTGGGGAATGAATCACCCTCCATGTCAGGAATTATGGTCCATGAAGCTCCACTTGTATAAATGGAAAACAATTATTTTGACAAAGTAATCACATATTCTTATACATTGATAGCTCCTTTGTGGAGCTTGAGGCTTGATTTGCAGGAGATTGAGTGTCAAATTAGCAGAATAGTCCACAGGGGTGGAGGAGGGGGGTCATGTGTGCCAAATATAGGCAGTTACCCGGCCTACTACTGAACACAAGTTTAGTGGTGGGTTAGAGCAGCCTGCACACCTCGGGGGTCAAGTATAGGCACAGTTACCCGGCGTACTACTGACCACTACTTAGGTAGAGGGCTAGGTCATCCAGCACACCTCAGGGGCTGAGTATTAAGCAGATACTAACTGGGCTGTGGTCTCGTGCCCTGTATTTCGTTGAGGGGTCCCGTTCATCCAACCAGACCCTGAGACGAAATACAGAGTCATGGGACTACAGACCATGTTGGTTTTGTTTTCATTTCACCTCTGCACGTATTATTGATTTTTTGAATGGATATCAAGCCCTATACACACTAGGCGATTTTGGGATCGGCAATTTCCCCTTGAATCAGGTAAAATATGTTGATGGCAGGTCTGAAGAAATGACGCTATCATGACAAATTTGAATTGCAAATGTGCCTAGGCCTTAAATGATCAAACCATATGATGGGAGTCATCAAGGTATAGTTTCAAGTATTTCATTCATTTTGATAGGCTGAATATGGCCTAACTAATAATTCTTCTGAATAATTCTATTTCAAGTGCTTAAAAAAGATATGAACCGACTTTTCACACCGGAGTTCCACATGACATGACCCTGTGACACCTCCCTATGACACGTCACTGTGATATGTCCCCTTGACATCCCCATGATGAATCCCCATGATACTTCCCAATGTCATGTCCCCGGGACACATCCCAATGCCACGTCCTCATGACAAGTTTCCTTGAGGCGTCCTTATGACATGTCCCCATGGCATGTCCCTGTGACACGTCCCCATGACAAGTCCCCATGACACGTCCCCATGACATGTCCCCATGACACGTCCCCGTGACACGTCCCCGTGACATGTCCCCGTGACACGTCCCCGTGATATGTCCCCATGACACATCCCCATGACACATCCCCATGACATGTCCCCATGACATGTCCCCATGACACGTCCCCATGACACATCCCCATGACACGTCCCTGTGACACGTCCCCATGACATGTCCCCGTGACATGTCCCCATGACACGTCCCCGTGACACGTCCCTGTGACTTGCGAATGCTAGAGGTTAATTTTGGGGATTACTAATTAATACGGGTAATTGTCACTGTTCGATAACTTAGATTGTCTGATTTTAGTCTCTATTATCATTGCTAGCCAAATGGTAGACCGCGAGATGGGCATTCATATCCATAACACGGACCATGGTTGAGAGTTAGTTTATTAGTGGATACTCCAATCGCGTACAATGGCTGGTGTGCTACAACCTATGTAATCCCGGTCCACATACAGCACTGCCTAAGGCCAGCTTCGTCTATAGAGTCTGCCCGACTTAAAGCAGCCATACAATGGTAAAGATCCTATCCAAGTCACTTGATGTCTGTGTACATGGCTTAACCAAACCCCCAAAAACATGTCCACCACTAACATAGGGCAAAGAGATGAAGAGGGTAAAGGAGCAAAGGTAGGACAAAGCTAGGATGAGGAAGCTATGGATGTTGTATTGGGGTAAGAGGGTAAAGGGGTAAGGGAACATGTCGATCTAACTTGTCACGGGAACTTGTCACGGGGACATGTTGCACAACGGTAGTTGTGCATATAAAGTACTAGTGAGGGCTTTCCCCAGCCAAGACGCGACGTAACAGAAATGTTCTGCAACCATACTTTTTTAGTCAGTCTGTTACTTATTAAGATAACACGTAACAATTATGTTATTGATGGTGAGGTTGAAACCTCACCAAATCAGAATGTTATTACGATATTTTTTGGTGAGGTTAGGACGAAACCAAAACAGAACATTATAAGAACATCCTGATTCGCTTGAAGAACATAACCAGAATGTTATGATAATGTTGCAGTGCCAAGTCATGACAGTACGTTACAGCAACATTATTGGAAGCCATCAAAATAACGTAACAAGAACCAGTACAGAACCAAACAGAACGTTGCTGCAACGTTATAAAAACGTCACATGCTTGCCTGGGTCCTTATACGAGGTATTCTCTGCTCTATGGATAAGAGAATAGATTTTAAAATAGACATTTTGGATGGAAGGTAGAAGTCACCAGATGGTACAAAGAATATTATAAAAGAGTATTTAAAATTATATGAATGTGAAAACGGCAGACGCTGCTGGTGTAACACACCTGTTTGGCTATAGCAGACAGGATGCATCTCCCGGTGAGCAGGGCTGCCTGGGTAAAAATCAATAATTGGGATGGTATATATTGGGCTGAGCTGGCAGGCTAAAGAAGAACATTATTCGAAACCGTTTGGATCAGTACGAATCTTGAGGATTCGGGGGTTTGGTTTAGCCATGTACACAGACATCGAGTGACTTGGAGAGGAACTTTACCATTGTATGACTGCATCAAGTCGAGCGGACTCTGCGGATGAAGCTGGTCAGTGCTGTATGTGGACCGGAATTACATAGGTTGTAGCACACCAGCCACTGTACGCGATTGGAGTATCCACTAATAAACTAACTCTCAACCAAGCGTGGTCCGTGTTATAGATATGAACGCCCATCTTGCTGATAAAGTCTACCACTTGGCTAGCAACAATAATAAAGACTAAATTGGACAATCTAAGTAATCAAACAGTGATAATTATCCGTATTAATAAGTAATCCCCAAATAAACCACTAGTGTTCAACGCAAATAAAGAAGAAATAAAAGTTTCAAGCAAAAGATAAACTACACTGCACCAAGGTGGTTAGTAAAACACCTTGTGCATATAAATTGTAGTAGTGTATAAATAAAATATAGAAATAGTCAGCAGACTGCGAAAGATGTATAACAAAATATTTGAAATTACATAAATTACTCTATCATATAGTTTGATTATGGTAGGTGCTTTTGATAGGTGTAATAAACTTGTTCAGTTATGACAGACAGGTCAGGTCTACCAGTGGCAGCACTTCCTGGTAGAAAATCAATATCCAACCAATATATAAGGATGATGATCGGCGGTTAGAGTCAGAGGAAGCCGATATATGTTTGGAACAATTCGAGTCTTAAGGATTCGGGGGTTTGGTTAGCTACTCATAACTTTTGGTGACATCTGATGACTAAAGGAAGAACTAATACTGTTTGTCAGGTCGTATAGAGATAGGCGGACTTTATTGAGGAAGCTTACCTCTGTGGCAATGACCCACTGTTACACATAGGAATAGAACACCTTATTGATAGACTGGCGAATGTGATGCATCTGTTATCCACAATAAACTAACTCTCAACCAAGCATTGTCTGTGTTTTGGATATGAACGCCCAGCTCATGGACATTGTTCTACCATTTAGCTAGCAAAGATAATAATGGTTAAAAGAAGACATATCGGAGGATAAAGAGATTCCAGTTCCCCATTATTACTATTAATACATAGATTAGTGCAAAATCGCTTAGTGGGTATGCTGCTTAGAGAAACACTAGCGTTCAACACATCTTTCCACCTAAATCACCAATTGTAACCATGGCAACCAACCATTTCTTTTTAGATTTGTTCATTCCTCCTATTTACTAGGTCCTACCCTTCATTTTAATTGTATACACAAGTTTCCAACACCCCCACGGAAGACCGGACTAGGCAACACAAGTACAAGATCCATCCCCCCTCCAAAACTTCTCCACCTCCGGCAAATGTCCGGAACACTTCAGACCTGACAGACCAGCACACTCTCCCTCCATCCAAGAATACTGATTCCCCTGCTCATTCCCACCCCCACCCCCACCCCCCATGCCCGAGGCAGGACACTTAATCTTACACCTTTGTTTCCTGCTCAAACTCTTCGTTCTGCTCAAGACTGAAACAAACCCCACGTCCCTCCATCATAGGAATCAGAAACCCCGACCTACCGAGGAATGTCACACACTGATCACTCTAACACACATCAATATACAAAATGTTGGCCTCATGTTTCCAATGCCCAGATGAAGGGAGTGCAATTCTTTAAAAACAGAGACACTCTCTGAATGCTGTTATTTAAAGATCACTCTCAGAAATTTGTTTTCTATTTTCAGCTTTAACGGTAGTCATCTTACAAATAAGGTGGCGAATCCTGTTTGCCAGTTCCTTCAGCAAAACAAGACCATTGAAGTGCTGAGGTAAGTACAACTCTTGGATTTGATTTATTACTTCTGGACTCATCATCAATGTGAGTGTACGTCTAACAGTGTGTTTGATGAGAGGAGATTCAAATTATTCTCCTCCGTATTCCTATAATCTTATTACATACATTACCAGAAACTAGACATACAGGTGTCTGCATCGGGGGATGCTAAAACCAGTAGAAAACCTAGGGACACCATGGCAAAATAAGATTATTATGATGAGTATATAATCATAAAAATTGGTAAACCTTTGAAGTATTGCAAATGGCTAGTCATCAGGGTACTTTTGCTCTAGTTTTTTTCACAACTTTTCAGCTAAGATACTGACCTCATGCATCATTTTTACTTAATTGGATTTCTGTATGCTTTGATAACTGTTTTGATATTTGAGGCCCACTACGCAAAAATGATGTTCTGTTTGGGAGTTATGACATTATACACCTTTCTTATGACCCTTCGCAGTGCAGACCTACTGTGTAGCAGGTCAAGGTGGTGGGAGCCCAACATCCTGGGTCAGGGTATTCATATATGCTAATACAGTGACAATGTTTAACTTTTTGTCTAAATCTCATTAATACACTAACAAAAAATCAAATTAATTTTTTGGCACTCATATTAGTAAACAAAAAGATTTTTTCTTTGCTTCAGGTAGCATAGTTTCCTGATAAAAGTTGTAGTTTAGATACATTAAGAAATCTTTCAGCATAGCTTTACTTTTTATTTGGAAGGAGGTCAAAGTTATAATTAATTACAGGTTCTCACCAAGAAGGATTATTTTGGATTTCAGTCACCACAAGCAAAAGTACCCTTTCTCCCCCTCCCCTCGCACACACACATTTGACCACCTGAATGGGTACCAATTCTCACTGCACCTGGCTTTGTGATCACAACTGCAGACTGAATTTCACAGCACTCCCCTCACTAGGTTTCATATTTCTGCTACGAGGGGGCGCCACCCTTGATAAGAAGGCTGGATAGAGGACATTTTGAGCCTATCAAATTATATCAAACATGTTAAATGGTGTTAATTAGCAATTCTTATTTTATTGCATTTATTCATAGCAAAACTTTCAGGTAAATAACTTGATCTTCCAAGCGTGCCAGTCTTGGTACAACTAAGGCACGACATTTATAAATATAAAAATAAACAATTACACAGAATACAAATGATATATCATAGTATACCTTGTATTACCATAAGTAGTCAACAGTTAGGTAAAAACACAGGGTTAGACACTATTTATAACCTTAAATTTATGTATTAAACTCCTTAGAATTACAACTCTTAAATAAACTTAATCCATGATTTTGTAACTTTTACAGGTTGAGATACTCTTGTTGATTACTCAATTTATAAAGGTAATAACAGTAATCTAAAATCGGCAAAAAAGTTTGTTTATACAGTTGTATTGAAGCCTTTTTAGTTAAGTACTGTCTGATTTTACCAAATTGAAAAAGTTTTCTATTTACACGATCATAAACATTATTAAGGTGAGTACAAAGCGACATTTCTGAATCCAGAGTTACACCCAGATAATTATAAGTAATTACATGATCTAGCTTTTAAGCCAATATACTAACACCCAAAAAATTAGTTCTTTCCAATTTTTGACATGTAAACACCAGCATACATTTTGTTTTTGTAAAATTTATTTTTAAACAGTTTTCACTACACCATAAGGCAAATAAATTCAAATCATCCCGTAAGTCAGTGGTCACAATCATCTGCATATATAATAACACATTACATCTTTCAAAAACAGTAAATACATCATCTATGTAAAGAATAAACAGTAAAGGACCTAAGACAGATCCTTCTGGTACTCCCGTAGTTACAGTTCAGTTACATCTTCAGACAACATGTTATTGAAAAATGTTTTTTGAGTACTAGTTAAGTAACTTTGAAGCCACATTAGACTTTTAAGAAGAAGACCCATCATAGAAAACTTGTTTATTAATCGGCCATGGTGCATACTGTCAAAAGCCTTTTAGACATCCACATATACCAAGCCCATTAGCTCACCTTTGTTCAGGTTATTATATATATATCATCAGTTAAATCATAAGTGGTCAGAAGTTTTGAACTACCAAGGAAAAAAGACCATATTAGCGTTCATCTAATAAAACATTGTCAGTAATATAATTATACAATCTCTTATGGATCAAGTGACTAGGAACGGAACACCTTGCCTGGGAGCGGAACAATAGTAATAGGATGCTAATTTGTAGTCCTTGTCAAGTCACCCTCTTTCGGAATAGGCATTATGCTTCCTGTGGCCCATGCTCTAGGGAAGCAGCCAGATATAATTGAGCAATTGTAATGCATTAATGAAGCAATTGTAATTCATTAATGAAGTTACTCTCCTGACCCGTACCAATGAGTTCACCATCGTCATGCTTCAAGGTATAGTGTATTACACTATCACTTGAGTTATGTAATAACGACCTTATGTAGCGCCAAAACATTTTGGGTCCTTTTTATTATTGTCCAATTTTGATTTGATATAATGTCCTTTAGCCTTACAGGTTTCACTATTGCATTTATTTCTAAAGTGCCTTGCACACGGCAACGGAAATGTTGTGCGTACATTAATATCAGAGTACACAATGATTGTTCCCTTTATCTTGGCAGGTGGGTTTGCGATAATTTTAGAAATTGTCCAATAAAATATAAAGATAAATATAAAGATGAAGTGAAATCGTTCGCACACATAATTGATATTTTTATGTCTGTCTTTTGAAAAATCACAGGTCCGAGAATTTTACAATTACAAAAGACAGTATTTTGACAAAAACAGGGTGGGGGAGGGGCACCCCTTGCACCCCCCTAAATCCGCCACTGATATCATTATAGTAATCATTATTATATTTGATAAGTTATGGCGTATTTAATAGTCCTATATCAATATATTATTCAACCCTAAATATAAAACGATAGATTCAAAACATATTTGGGTATTTTTTGTATAAACTCTTTCTTAAATTGTATTTAGTCATACTAATTACATTGATTGATCTTCTGTATAGGTGTGTGAACATTAAATGGTATCAAGTTTCAAATTGATAAAATACATACCATTTAATACCCAATCAACAAGGTAATTAATGCTGTGGAAGGCAAGTTTAAGGTTTATTGTAGGGATCCCCGACAAAATATCAAACATGCTTGATAATTTGTCGGGACCTTTGTCATGATAAAATCGTGATAGAAATTATCTTATGATTAATTTATCGTAGTTACAATTGTGTACTACGTTCTCAGATGGGACATTTTTATCGAAATTATCTTGTCGTAGGTACATTTTGTAAGATAAGGTCAAGGATTACTCTGATTTACGATAGTTTACTCCCGTGGGAGAGGGCCTTGAGGTATCTCACCATACTAAGATAAATTTCATTATTTGTACGCTTCGCACATCTAGCATAGCAGTTTCTATCCTTCATTAATTCTATCAATTCAACAGTTAACAATGTGGGTGATTCCCACTCGCATGAACCTTCAGAAGTGTGCAAATAACTGACATAATATCAGTTATCCTATTGTACAAAATTGCCCATTTTTCATCAACATCGGAAGAAACATTAAAACATGTCCAGTCTGTTGAATTTAACAATTGTATAAACTGCTCCTCATCAAAGTTTTTATTATTTCAACAATATCTAGTTTCAACTACTTTACGGTTACGATCTTTCTTATGTATGGCTAAAACCGGGAAATGATCAGATAGGTAGTCATCCAGTACATCCAAATCATGAACAAAACTTGAGTTACATGCAATATAATCTATACAGGTACCACTTTTGCACAAAGGAGGTTGGCAAAACACCTTGAGCATGAAATTAGTAGTGTATAAATGAAATGAAGAGACAGTCACCGGATTGTAAAAGACATATTATGGATGGTATTCGAAATTATACATATTACTATGTTATGTAGGGTAAATATGGTAGGCGCTTCTAGTAGGTGTAATAAACCTGTTAAGCTACAGCAGACAGGCTATGTCTCCTAGTAAGCAGCACTGCTTGGAGAAAATCAATAACTAAACTAATATATAAAGGTAGTGATCTGTGGTTGAGAGCAGAGCAAGTGATACACGTTTGGATTAATTCGAGTCTTAGGGATTTGGGGTGTAACACAGTGTGTCATTTTTACTATGTAAGTATGACAATTAATGAGAGCTGTACCACTGTTTGTACCACTGACCGGAAACTTGCTGATCACATGATCCCTAGTAGAAGGGGTGGTGTGATCGTCGCCAACCCTGGGGATGGCGTGAGGTTTGGTCTGCTGACGTCAAGTTCTAAGAAACTATGGTCCGATCCCGGTCTTTGACATCAGCAGACAAACAACAGCATAACAAAACCATTGACACGTCGCCCCAGTGGCAGAACGGACCAACTTGTTTCCGGGGAGTGGATTACGGTGGCTAGGCTCTGTACCCCTGTTTACAGACCTAGCTTGATTGGAATAAACCTATGAGTGTGAACTATCAGTGTTTTGGCTGCTTTGTAACAGGGGGTTTGGATAGCTAAATACATGACATCTGGTGACTAGGAACGGAACTGTTCTATTGCATAGCTGCATAAAGTCGGGTGGATTTTACTGAGGAAGCTTGCCCTCGATCCGGTTCTGTTTGTGAACATATGATTAACACATGCTGTAACTACACTGGCAATTCTGAAGTAGTTGATATATCCACTAAAAAACTTGACTCTCAACCAAGTGTTGTCTGCATTATGGATATGAGCGCCCATCTCGTGGACCAGACTACCATATAGCTAGCAAGGATAAAGGGAGATTAAACTAAGACTACCATTTTATAAGTAAACCCCTATAACAACAACAAGCGTTCACTATAACGTGAGCTTCGGGTTAGGGTCACAAGAGGCAAAAGGACCATGTTGTTATTATAATTGTAATTGATAAGGAGACAATTAATGATTAAATAATGATGGCAGCGCACTCCAAGCCAGTCACCAACAGAGAGAACATAGGCAAACAAACAATTTAATTCAAACAAATTGTAAAAACAAAAAAAACAAGTATAGTTTAGGTCTTGATACAATCCTCAAAATTCAAAGACAAGTAGAAGGGTCACCATACAAGTTCAATTTCTAGACATGTAGACTGACAAGTCATCATACAAATTTAGAGTATTCACCATACAAGTTAAATTTCAAATAAAAGTAGATTGACATGTCATCTTACACATTTAGAGGAGTCACCTATACAGGTTAAATGAGCCCTAGTCTATATACAGGCATCACCTTTAACAGCAGTTAATAAAATCCTATAAGTGACAGGAGATGATGTCACAAAATCATATTTGTTAGTCTATTCATATGAATGAAAGCCAGCATTGACTAGTCTTCAGTCAAACACCATTAAATCTACATAGTATAGAGGGATAAAAAAAGAGCATGTATTAGCAACCTCAGCAATACCACTTGACTAGTCTTCAGTCGAGTGACAATTGAGATCATAATATTTAAGACATCAGGCAATACATATATCATGACAATCAGGAAGTACCATTCATTCATTCATTCATTTGACTAGTCTTCAGTCAAAAAGAATATATGATGTCATAATGCAAGTCATAGAGTATATGTTATCAAACTTTAGTAGTGCAGTATCCATACTTAACTGGACTAGTTCATATGACATATAATACTAGTTACTATATCAGCAAACAAGATAATCAAAGACAATGCATGAATGAAATAAGGTCATAATGAACACTAGTGTATTATGGTTAATCGTAATTATTGGGGAATTGTCCGAGATATCCACTGTCGTTGATATTACTATTCTTAATGGGTGCTAGTCAAGTGGTAAATGAGTCCCTGAGATGGGCGTTCAATCCATATCATGAACAACGCTTGGCAGTAGGTCAAGTTTATTTGTGGATACGATGATGCGTACATTTGCCAATGAAGAGATGATAAGTCTTCTAGGTGTCACAATTCTAATCCAGTGAAGCGTAAGCTTTCTCCTCAGAGTCTGCCTAATCTCACATCCAACAGTAGTGCAGTAATTCTCGTGTAAGTCACCAGATGTCCCTGTTGCTTTGCGTAGCTATCTAAACCCCTCGAATCTCTCGATCCATATTGTCCAAACGTTAATGGTTCTCTCTCTGCCCTTACATCGCGCTCTCGCTTCATATATCAGTCTGGTATTGATTTTACCTGAGCATCGACGCCTGTTGGGAGTTGTGCCCTGCTGAACACCGTCCATCAGGTATATTTACACCTACCAGCGGCACCTGCCATATTTATACTGTGCACCATCATAAGCTATGTAATTTGGAAGAATTCTGATTATCCCCTCGTGTTCAACTGGTGACCTTTACGCTATTTCAAAGCGCAAAGTAAACGAGTTAATTTCTACCTTTGTGCAATAACACAAGTTGCAAAAATACATGTCACCAAACACACTTATCAGAATTCATGTTCTCTGTACAAACATTATAAGCGCAACATCATACAAGCTAACCAGTCACACTTAATGTCATAATACAAGTAAAAAATATCAGAATAAATCATCATACATGCTAATTTAAGTGTACACCGACCTAAAGGGAGGGGAAAAAATTTAAGAAAATCAATTAGCAAAACAAAGCGTGGTAGTTTAGGTCCTCATACAGTCTACACAAAAAAAAAAAAAATAAATAAACAAATGAAAATTTTAAAAAAAGGAAATAAAAAGTGAAATAAAAATAAAATAAAATAAAGTAAATGGAAAAAAAGGGGTGTGTGTGGTGGTAGACTAGTTTTCAGTCAGAGTGCATGCCAAAACAGACTAGGAAAAGAGAGAGAAAAGGGGTCGGTGGCAAATTCACATGAGACTAGTTTTCAATTAGGGTGCATGCCAAAACAGATGCTATATAAAGGGGATCCTTACATAATTATGAAAATACGGCAAAGTCATTTCTGAGTAGTAAAAGCAATTTGAAAAAAGTTTTGGAAAGCTGTTTTTTCAGCCCATTTCCACTATCAAGGGAAAATGAATCAAATGTTCTAACACTTTAGGCACCTTATGGGCTCAAATAAAGAATATGTAGATTAGGCCTTGACTCAAGGTCAAGGTTACTTTTTTGAAGGTCAAATACCTAGAAAATAGGAATATTCTATTAATTTACCAAAGAGCCTTGACAACACACATTTCTTTTGGCTTTTCATCACATCTACAGCTGTCATACAGTTGTATGTGCCTTTAAACAATGCTATAAAGAGATAAATAGCATTCAGTTGCCATAGTTATCATAAAAAACTATTTTTAAAATCCTAGGAAAAATGAGAAAATGCCCATTAATTTTGACCTTGAAGCAAGGTCAAGAAAACCTTTGTTGATAGTCAAATACCAAGAAAATATGAAATTTGGCCCCTAGTCTGTTGAGTCAGACCCAATGTATGGTAGAGCTTCTACAACCCTTTTGATAGTTGCTCAACACAGCACCTGTTGGCTATCAGACTCACAAATGTTAGTTGCTAGGCTATTGTGTTATTTAAAAGGTTGTTGCTAGGCAACACACAAACTGTAGGAACAGTTTGATCTTACCAATTAAGTCTTTGGGCCTGCAACATTATGATTAAATTTGATGTAAAGCAATTTTAGAACTCTAAATATCCGGTTGCTAAGGAAACGTAATATTCAAGTTCTGTTGCTAGGTAACCAAGTTGGTTACCATGGAAACCAGTGTGATAATTAAAATGGTAGCCATCAATATAATGGGGGTAGGTATCATTAGAATTGATCTAGCTTGCGTGGAAATCCTGTTTTTATGTATATTAGTGGCGTTGCTAGGGTATTATCAAGATGGCCCCCAAAAACCATGGCAACCAAATTAATTTTTGTTGGAAACACGGATTTCCTAAGAATAGACATTCTCAGGTTTCCAAAACTGTTTTCAGATCACTTTTACCCCTCAGAAATGACCTTTCTACATAAGGCCCCCACTAATAACTGAACACCGTTGCTAATTGATTTTTTTTCTTTTTTTTACTGAGAGCATATGGCCTTCAGGTAGTTGTACAATAGGGGTAGGGTACTACTTGACCACTCTCTGGGTCCAGGCTTGGACTTTGAGGGTGGACATAAACCAATATTGAGGCCCCTTTTCAAGGACTACCAAAGTCAGTATACCCCAATGGGCTGACATCGCACAGATGTCAGGCATGATGGATGGTTCTGCACTTAGGGGCTGGGTCTCATTATCAGGACTGGCTGCTGGCCCCTCAACCATGTAGTACCTGTGGCTAGCCATTGATTGGGAACCCCTAACAATAGATTTCAGAGGTGTAAACAGTTAATTTTTTCACTTATTTACCAAGCACATGCCCCCCACCTAGTTAGGGCCAAATATAATTTTTGTATACAAAACTATGTACCAGGTGGGCTAGGGCAAATGTTTTGCTTGATTATGTATGTTGTCCCAAAAATGTGGGTTTCCAACTAAAATGGTTATTATAGAAACTAGTTTGACAGTTGGTTCCTCTATAGCTTATGAAGAACCATATGGCTCTTCATGAAACCAGATGCAGCATGAACCAGTGGTACATGTTTTTGCACAGACCTAGATTCCTCCTGTGACCTTTGGTCAGTGACCTAAACACATTAATTAGCCTGCTGACCTAGGGAGGGAAAGGGTGCCAACAAAGATTTAACCACAAACTGTTTGAAATATGAATCAATATAATGCATATAGAATTTAAGGAAATTGTAGCCTGTTCTCTATATGGCCATCAAAAGAGACTGAAATTACATAGTTAGCAAATGACCTGTGCCAGCAAAATGATACAGCTTGTCCTTCCTGTCTGTGGCACAATTGTTTTAGACCTTATAATTGGTTGCTAATGTCAGGTATAATCTGACTACCCTACTTTTCTGCACAATCACAAGATAATGTGAGTCTGAATAATCAATTGTATTGTCTTCTGTTTTATTCTTCAGCTTTTATCACTCCACCTTCACAGATGAGGGTTTGTCAAAGATGCTGCTGGCCCTTGGACAGAATGACACTCTTTCAGAGATTATGTAAGTATTGTGAGAAGACATCAACATTGTGCACATGCAGGATATGCCAAACTCTCTGCTCCTAACCTCCACACACAAGTATATCATGTATAAATATGTACAGTCATACATTATGTACAGCTTGTTGACTAATGTACACTTTTTTCAGCATTATTTCAACATACTGCCAAAAGGAGGGATGTACACTAGTGTTCTCATTACTGTGTATGTGTTCTTGATGTCACTCATTGTCATGATACACGTTTTTAATCACCCTGGCCAAGCAGCAGTGCTAGGGGTGCTTATGCTGCATTATTTTACATTTCAATTGAAAGGTATTTGCATCAGTTTTCGATTTCTTATTATTTCTATGCTGTAAAACAGACAGACAGATGTCAGCACCAACAAATTTTGGCAACATCATCAGACAATGATGTCACACCTCAAGTTATATAACAACTCCCTTAGCAATGTAATAAAATAGTAATGGAACAAATAATCTAGTCAGCTTATTACACATGCACATGGGACTTGCAGTGTTATCTGTAACTATATCACATTGTTTGCTTTTAATCGCCCCGCTATAATGGTGTCAGGAGTGGTTATGCCATAAAGCTAGTCACTTTCCCATGCTTATCTCTTGCCTATGCCTTATCTTAGAAACAAAAATGCTGATCAAATCACCAAATTCAGTGATTGTTGTAGTGGTACGAGTTCTTCAACAAGATCAATTTGATAGAAATTCCTCAATTGCAAATAGCAATTGTTATAAACATCTGCACTGCCATCACACCGCCATTGCCCTAGTAACAGAGTTGCCAGAATCTCCTTAGAGAATGATGTCACTCTCCCTCCCACAAATGAGATTTTCCCAAAAGTTCCATCTTTCCTTCCAAAATTTAAGGTAAAAACCCCTAAAAAGAAATGTTATGAAAATATTGACAAGTTCCACATTGTATTCCTAGCTAACCTTGCCACCCCCTGAACCTGTATACGGGCCTGATAACTCCCTTCTTGACCACAGTTGGCAGCAGTTAATGCCATTCAATTTGTTGCACAACACTAATGTGCTTCAGTATGGCCTGTATTACCTTCATGGTGCACTACATTTGATGCCCTGCAGGTGGCAAAGTTCAACCTTCAGTAAGACCTTGTCTACCTGCTTCCCCTCACCCTGCAACATTTCCACAGGCCTCCTGTGACTCCCCCTCGTAGAAGTCTGTATGATGCTATCTCATGTCTTTCAGGCAAGTTAGGCCCTATGGGTGGCCATTCATAGATCTGTTGCTCACCGTTATCATAAAATTAAACTTCTTCCCACTGTCATTCATTAACCCAGAAACATCTACCTTGTCAGTGGAAAATATAGATAAGTATTATGTGGGCTTAAACTGATAATTCTTTTCAAAATAATTGAAAAGAGATTATTAGAAACTGGTTAACTGATTTTTATGTGGAAAAAACATCTATAAGAATTACCACTTGAAACAATTCTTTTTTATTTATTACCATCAAGTATTACCATTACCATTCATGGCTGCCAATATGCACAGAAATCAGCAAGAAAGTAATAACATTATTTTTTCAAAGAAATCTATATATACACCCATCATCATGTATGGCCATCACCACTTGTTGGTGGAGCCACTATAATTATATAAAAGTATTTAAAAGAAATTGATGACAGGGTCAAATATGTGACAATGTCTAAACTAAATTTAACGATGAACACCATGTAAAGCCACCAAACTGAAAACATTTAGGAAACCTAAATTGAGAAGGACCAAGTATGCAATGTTGTGTAAAATATACTTAAATTTTATGAATGATATGAAAGAGTATTTGCTACTAGGTCTACCTGAATTTACAGTAAAATGTGATGGGCTGGCATGGGTCAACTTATGCCCATGGGTATTTTTCACCTTAATCAGCTACAGCCACATTGCTTCTTAGAAATTTGATTTTTATGTGGAAAAAACATCTATAAGAATTACCACTTGAAACAATTCTTTTTTATTTATTACCATCAAGTATTACCATTACCATTCATGGCTGCCAATATGCACAGAAATCAGCAAGAAAGTAATAACATTATTTTTTCAAAGAAATCTATATATACACCCATCATCATGTATGGCCATCACCACTTGTTGGTGGAGCCACTATAATTATATAAAAGTATTTAAAAGAAATTGATGACAGGGTCAAATATGTGACAATGTCTAAACTAAATTTAACGATGAACACCATGTAAAGCCACCAAACTGAAAACATTTAGGAAACCTAAATTGAGAAGGACCAAGTATGCAATGTTGTGTAAAATATACTTAAATTTTATGAATGATATGAAAGAGTATTTGCTACTAGGTCTACCTGAATTTACAGTAAAATGTGATGGGCTGGCATGGGTCAACTTATGCCCATGGGTATTTTTCACCTTAATCAGCTACAGCCACATTGCTTCTTAGAAATTTGAACCAATCGAAAGATGGTGGCTAACATACCTGACAGGACTCAAATACCAATACTAAAGTTTACCATAAAATATTTTCAAAATTGCCTTGATGCTTTTTCCATGAGGACAGTTACATAATACAAAATTAATTAAAGCAATTTGGCTGACAAATTGCTCAATAAATTTGTAGAATGCAGCTTTATATATTGGCTTTTGTCCCATAGGAACCAATGTTAAACCTATAATGTCCGACCCTATTTTACCCTGAAATACAGCATTTTGATTGGCTGACAAACCTGCAAATCTGTCAATTGGTAAAATTTTAGAAATCATATCAATACTTGGGGATATAGAAAAATATAATTCTTGCTTATTTCAGTAACCCTTAATCTAGGAGACAAGGATACTTTATACGTGAATTTTGTCCGACCCTTATCCAACCCTGGAAATACCCTATGTGGGATGGGCTTATTAGCAGTAGTGTATAAATAAAATAGAGAAATAGTCACCAGATTGCAAAAGATGTATTATAAAAGGGATTAGAAATTATATAAATTACTATCATATAGTTTGATTATGGTGGGCACTTCTGGTAGGCGTAATAAACCTATTCAGTTGTGGCAGACAAGCCAGGTCTACCAGCGGCAGCACTACCGGGGAGAAAATCAATAACCAACCAATATATAACGATGATGATGGGCAGTAGAGTTAGAGTAAGCCAATTCACATTTGGATCAATTCGAGTCTTAAGGATTCAGGGGTTTGGTTAACTACGAATAGCATCTGGTGACATATGGTGACTAAAGGAAGAACTAACATGGTTTAAAGCTGCACAGAGATAGGTGGTCTTTATTGAGGAAGCTTACTTCCGAGGCCATGACTGACTGTTATACATAGGAGTAGAACACTCACTGATACACCGGCGATTGTGAAGCATTTGTTATCCACAATAAACTGACTCTCAATCAAGGGTTGTCTGCGTTTTGGATATGAATGCCAATAGCATCTGGTGACATATGGTGACTAAAGGAAGAACTAACATGGTTTTGAAGCCGCATGGAGATAGGTAGACTTTAATGAGGAAGTCTACCTCCGGGGCAATTACCGAATGTTATACATAGGAGTAGAACATCTTATTGATACACCTGCGATTGTGATGCATTTGTTATCCACAATAAACTGACTCTCAACCAAGCATTGTCTGCGTTTTAGATATGAATGCCCAATTCTATACTAGTTCTACCATTTAGCTAGCAAGGATAATAATAGTAACAGCATAACCGAAGACGAAGTGATTCTAGTTCCCCATTCTCACAACTAACATCCTAAAAACGCACTAGCATTCAACCTTGTCATTTTCTATTATTTAATACTAAATCACACATGATTTCCTTTGGTGTCTCATAAAATGTTTTTAAAGGTAAATGTGGGTATTGGGCATGTTTTCTAATACCCATAATAAAATGATCAAATTTACACAGTTGTTAGGTGAAAGCATAGGGACCATAATGAAACTTTAAAACATATGTTTCACAAAATTACAGTAATGTATTTTTTGAATACCCAATTGTAGAAATTTTGAATTTATGGTAGTTAGATCAAATTTTGTTAACATTTTAAAGAATTTGAGCAATGACAAGGTATTCACACCAGGTGGCACTCCAGTGAATACCTGTATTTACATTTATGGGACATTATATCCCAAAATCATAAAATTCCCCTCACCTTTACACTACGTGAGTTTTGTTTTTGCTTATGTGAGTTTCAGTGGAACTACATGAGTTTTGAGTGGATTTATGAGAGTTGTGGGTGGATTTACGGGTGTTTTGGTTGGATGTACCGGTGTTTTGGGTGGATTTACGGGTGTTTTGGTTGGATGTACCGGTGTTTTGGTTGGATGTACACTTCTTAAACCACATCCACTTATGGTCTTTGTGGAGGAGCTCAGTCAATGGAGCAAGCGTTTGGGAGAGGTTTGTGCAGAACCTTCCATAGTAGTGAATGAGCCCTAAAAAAGACTTAAACGTCTTTCGGTGGCGGTGCCTCAAGAATCGCTGTCACTTTGCCCTTTGTCATATGTAGTCCTGTAGTGTCTATACGATGGCCCAAGTACTCCACTGACTCTTTGAAGAACTCACACTTCTCTTGCTTCACAGTCAGTCCCATTTCTTGGAGTTTGGCCAAGACTATACCAATGGTCTTCAGATGTGAGGCATCATCCTTTGCAGTGATCAAGATGTCATCCAAGAAACACTGGACACCTTCAATATGACCAAGTAGTTGGTCCATTGTTTTCTGAAAAATGGCGGGTGCCGTCTTCACGCCATAACTCAGACGGGTGTACCTGAACAACCCCAGGTGGGTGTTAATGGTCAGGAGTTCTCTAGACTCTGGGTCCACTTCCAGTTGGGCATAGGCCTCATGGAGGTCAATCTTTGAGTACTTAGTCTCTGGTCCTGTGAAAGCACCAAGCTTTGCGAACACCTCCTGTATCACGGGTAAAGGATACACTTCATCCTCCAGTTCGGAGTTAATAGAGACCTTGAAATCTCCACATACCCTGATACTAACACCATCAGCTTTCACTACATTTACTGTGGGTAAAGCCCAATCACTAGAGTTCACTTTCTGTATAATGTCAACTTCTTCAAAACGCTTCAGTTCTGCCTCAATCCTTGGCTTGAGAGCATAATACACTGACCTGGCCTTGTGGAACACTGACTTACTGCCAGACCTCAGGTGAAACTGCACTTGGGTACCCTTTAACTTTCCAAGTGTAGGGTTAAACACCTCAGGGTACTCGCTCAGCACCTGCTGCAGGGACTCTCGGGCAGCTTCTACCTGGTGCACTACAGAGGAGTAGCTAGCCCTAAAGTCAGAGGGGGTCCCAGGTAAATCTAAGGTGGTTCCGACTTACATTTTTGGCAAGACTTCTTATATTTTACTAATATTTTGGGAAATTTAAGGGGGTTCCAGACACCCAGGAACCCCCCCTAGCTACGCCACTGCACTAAAGCGAGTTCGGGCCAGTTGAGTGTGAAGTATGACAGCCATTCTCTGCAGGGCAGTGGTACAACCCCCCCTGGCACCACATACTTTTACCTTCCCCAAGGGTCTGAACACTTCCTCTGTGTAGGTTTGCAACACAAGGTCACTCTCTTGGAGGGTCTTTCTAGGAAAAAGTCTTTTAAAGTCTCTTTCTGACATGAGGGAATGTGTGGCGCCTGTGTCTAGCTCCATGTCTACAGGTTGGCCATCTAAGATCATGCTGATTATGATGGGTTTAGGTGCTCTACCTAACCCACTGTCCTACCATGTCAGCATCTCCTCCACTTGGTATAACTCGGAGAAACTAGGCCCATGAATCGTATTCAATGTCTCTTCCTGACCTGCCTCTTCAACACTATGAGTTTTACCCTTCATTTCATCTTCCTGTTTCCCTTTCCCCTTGAAATTACCTCCTTTTCCCTTCTTGGTACACTTCTTTTTGATGTGCCCCACTTCCTTACAAGTGTGACAGACCTTGTCTTTAAACCAACAGTCATTGGGCATGTGTGTGGTTCCGCCACACCGGTATCATGATTTGTGTTGGGCAGTACTACTATTCTTCAAAAACACTTTGTTGACACTAGAACTAGCTTTATCCTGTATCTGACACAGCTCTTTACTGTCTTTTGATGTGGCCTACATTGTACTGCTGATGCTAACTGCTTTGTGGAACGTGAGGTCAGCCTCAGTCAAAAGCCTCTGGGTTGTTCTTTGGTCCCTCAACCCACAAACAAACCTGTCCCTGAACATTTCTTGAAGACTCCCACCATGCTCGGAAAGCCTCTTAAGTTTGGCCACCTATGCCATAATATTTTCCCCTTCCACCTGCTTTGCGGTGTGAAAAAGGTACCTTTCCACTATGATTAAAAGTCTGGGGCAAAAGTGTTCTTGCAACATACGAAACAGTTCATTTAGGGTCTTATCAACTGGTTTGTTCGGTGAGCATAACATCTTGATGAGGTCATAACAATCGGGACCCACCAAAGACAGAAAAGTAAGGACCCTCTTCTGTTCCTGGATGTCATTAGCCTCAAAGAACAGTCCGACTCTCTCTGAATAGGTTTCCCAGTTACCACTATGAATATCAAAGTTCTCCACAGAGCCATAGGTAGCCATTTTTCTTCACTCTTATGGCTTTGATCACACCTATAGTTATCACTGTGCACTAGTTTACTTGCACTGGGGGTCACTGTTCACTGTTCACTGAGCATTATTCACATAAAAAGATGTGGGCATGACGCCTGGGTGAAATGGGGTTTGGGTTTCACTCACATGCACCAACAGGTTAGTACAAATTACTCAGAATCTAAAGTTAGCTCAGAGCTGAAACTTTCAAAATCACTTCTACAGGGTCCTTTGAGGGATTAAACACTCCAGTTCTAACATCTGACACCTGTTTGAGTCATATTTTCCTTAGTTTTCTTCATGTAGGCTCTCATTCCCATTGTAGTTTGCCAGTGTTGTGTTCATGACTACTTTATTACACTTTGGCTGGAGACCAGCGAAGGGTTCGCCGCTGGGGGCACCCTCTAGGTACAGAGATTTCCTGCCTCTAGACACGGACATCACAAATATGAATGGTATTCTATAAAATAGATCAACTGTGGGCCCGGCATACTTGTTTTGCTTACTGTAAATGAGAGAACGGAAATTCAATACCCATTTTATATAAAGCAGACATTACACATTACTTAAGCTATCATGCTGAATTCTATTAATGAACAACCTTTTTTAATTCATTTTGTTTTCATAGATTTTAAAGGTAATACCATGAAATGGTGCGATATACCAACCTAAGTGCATGATTATACCAGCGACTCCTTATTTGAGTTATGCAACTGCTTCCTGACACAGACTCATACAACCACCAGCAGTGACTATAACTGTGGAGGGGTATAGGTTGTGATTAGAACTGTGTGCCAAGTGACCATAACTTAGCACTTGGGTGGACCATATTAGGGCATGTGCAGGCTATATGCACTCTGTTTTTTTAGGGGGGTTATTGGCATGGAAGATGAATGAAGAAAATCTGGAGGTCCCTTTAATCACTAACAATCAAAGAATCTCTTAAATATTCAAAAGAGAAACTGAGTTATGGCTGTCATAATGTGACAGGTCAGACACCTTGAATCTATCAAAAATGTATTGCAAAAGCTACCACAATTCAAACTGATCCGGAGAGTAGAAAGCTAATAGCGTAAACTATGACTAGGATGAAATGCTATCGTATACGTTCTAATCAATAGAAAGCTTGAAATGTTTTCTAATTGTCTAATTTCTGGCCAAATTTTAATTAATTTTATTAGTTTCAGAGTACTTTTGGACTCTTAACATATTAAAGAGCAAATACACCCAAAATGTATACAAATACTCCCAAAATTATATTCTTTTATTTCAGTTTCTGGCAGAGTAAACTGACAGATACATCTGTGGATTCCCTGTGCGAGGCCATCACAAAACACCCAACAATCAAAGAATTAAGGTAGATCTGCTGTTCAGTTTTGACATTATGGATATTTTATCTAAAGAATGAGCATTACATTGTTAACAAATTGCAGTTTCCAATATCTAGTGGCTTTAGTTTTGCAATGTTTAACATTGCAAAGATGTATATTTTGGAAGGTTACATTGACTACTATAATTTTTAGAAAATACAAGGAATCTGCAGCTGGAGAATCAAACAAAATCAAAATATCACCTTCTAAATGAAAGACAAATTCAACTTGTTGTGAAATACAAATTTTGATGCTCTTTTGTTTGTTTTCTATAACCAGAGGCCAAAGCAATTATTTTCTTTAACCCTACTTTGTTTCTTTGAGGAATTTCCTCACTTTTTTCAAGCAAATGAAACAATGATAACTTCTTCCACTTTCTCTTGCTCTCTCTTTAACTGCCGTCTCTCCTTCTGCATTGCCCTAACCGGTAATCTCCAAACTTGCCATTTCCAAAACTACATTATCCAAACTTAACCTGCCCTCTCCAAGCTTGCCCTCTTCAAGCCTGCCTTGTCTTAACCTGCCCTCTCCAGGCCTGCCCCCACCAAACCTACTCTCTCTCCACTCTCTCTGTAACCATCTAATGGCTTCCTTCTTCCTTCTGGCCACCTACCCTCTATTTTTCCCTCTCAACACTTCCTCTGTCACTTGTTGTCCTCTCCAGCCAACTGTAGTGCCTCTCTGTGTTCTTTTATGCCAAATTGCCCTTACCTAATCTTCCTTGACTGTACCTACTGTCTCCTCAACTAACCTTTCCGAACCTACGTGCTCTGTCCATGTGTTCCCAAACCTTGCTTGTCCACCTCTAACCAGCTGTCTCTCATCCTTATTTCCCTAAACCTACAATCAAGTCTAATACCCTCTGCATAACTGTCCTCCTGCCCTTGCCCTCTCACCCTCCTGCCATTTCTCCACCTTGCCCTACCCCTCCTGCCATCTCCCCGACCAGCCCTCTCCCTAACTGCCCTTTTCTCCAGCTGCCTTCTCCCCAACCTTCCCTTTCCCCCTCATACCCTCTCTCCTACCAGATTTCTCAGACACCTGCCTTACCCTTCTAGGCTGCTCCCCACCTACCCTCCCCCACCTGCCTTCTCCTCCACCTACCATCTCCTTTCTTTCCTCTGCCTCTCCTGCCCACTCTTCCTCTTGCCCTCTCATCCACATGCCCTCTCCCCCTTCTGCCTCTTCCACCTGCCCTCTGTCCCATCTGCACTCTCCCTCTCCTGCCCTCTCTGCCCTTCCCTCTCTCCTACCTCCCTTCTCACCTACCTCCCCTCTGCCCCTCATACCCTCCCCAACTGCCTTCTCCCCACCCTGCCTTCTCTCCCTGTGGGGGTCCAGGTAATAATAGGCCCCCAGTAGCCCCTGCTGATTGTATGAGGCAACAATAGGGGGGACCATGCACTGACCAAGTGGTTCTTGGGTTCAATTCCTGGTCAGTGCTTGATTCACTTAGGGATGAGTTACAGCAAAAATGATTGCTTGGTTTTGATCCCCTGCTGTTTACCCGCCCTGTCACCTTCATCTCATAGATACGATCGCCAAAGACAGAATTTGTCCCAACTGGTTTTCGCCATGAAAATGACCCTGGCTGTCGGTACAGCGTAAAAGACCCAACACTCACTCACTCACTCCCTCCCGTCTCCCACAACTGCACTCTCCTCCGACATCCCTCTTCCCCCCCTGCCCTCTTCCCTTTCTGCCTTCTACTCCTCCTGCCCTATTCTTCACTTTCCATTCCCCTCCTGTCCTCTCCCCCACCAGTCCTCTCTTCCACTTGCCCTCTCTCCCTCCTGTCCCCTCCTAATATAAGTACATTCAAAGAGTAAATCAATCCCCAAAAATGAAATAACACAAACGTTATTATCTATCCTAATCATATTATATAAAAATCCAAAAATAATATGTATTGGTCCTGGATTAAACTCGTGAAATGAGTTGCTACGCAACACAATGGGCCAACATCACTCTCAATCTCCACGCATTGGCTATCCAACTCCAAGCAGATGTTTGGCAAACTGAACCAAATTTCAGGGCTAGATTCCTTCTTATTTACCTAAAAATAGAGTAAACATTTATCATTTTTTGATTTATCTCTGTCCATATTTTATCTTTATAATGACCTTTTGAATATTTATTATAGATTTGACTAGAAACACACATTCCTGCCATGCTTTAACCCTTTAACCCCCAATCCGGCCATAGGCGCCCGTTGGTACATTCCCCAATCCGGCCGTAGCCGCCCGGAAGAACGGCCATTTTTCCATTATTTTTCCATATTATTCCCAGGGGAACACTTTTGTCAATATTTAACATACAAAACTGGCCAATATATCGATTAAAAGCTGATTTATCTAATTTCCTATTTAATGCTACAAACCTCATATCCATAACATTCATCGGAAATGGTTGGTCAGCCTTTGAATGTCCTCAATTACATGGAATTTAGGGAATTCTGGAGGGTTAAACAGAGAACTAACTGTGTCAGCGAGAATTGCTCTCCTCCACCTGCCTCTCTCTCTACCTCTCTTTCCTGCCCTATTCCTCACCTGCTCTACCCCTCCTACACTTTCCCCATCTGCCCTCTCTCATGCCAGTCCTCTCCCAACCTGCCCTCTCCCCTTCTGCCCTGTCCCCCAACTGACCTCTCTACCTCCTGTCCTCTCCCCTACCTCCCCTTTCTCCCACCTGCTGTCCTCTTCCTGAATACTTCCCCTCCTGCCCTCTCCCCTACCTGCCTGCCAACTCTTGCCCTCTCCCTCTCCTGCCCTCTACCCCAGCTGTCCTCCCCCTGCTCCCTTCTCCCCTTTCCAGCCCTTACCCCTTATTTCCATCTCCAAATCCGGTCCGTCCTCAACCTTGCTGACTAGATTGGCCATCTCTCGGTCAACACTCTACCAGCATATGCTCTTCAACAAAGACCCTATTCCCCTTGTTTGCCCTCTCATCTTTCCCACCCTAACTTACTAACCTTTTTAATATTTCCAACATTGAAATTATTCTTATTAGTATGTTGCATTAAAAGTTTCCAAACAAAATACCATGTTAACAAGAAAACTTTAGTAACTAAGACTATGAGATATCTCACAGAGGTGTAATATTCCATTATTGTTTTTTTAATTTTTACAAAATGAATATGGGGCTATATCAAATGCATAGAGTTAAATCACTGTACTAATTTTATTTCTAGCATTTTTACATCTATCAAAATTAGCTTATTTGTAATTTCTGATACCAGCTTTCTGATATCAGCTAACACAACTGAGATACTCTAAATGCTAATCAACATCAAAGAACTCAGGCTCTAAATAGTATTTCAAAGAAATATTTTCATCGATAAGAACTCAAACACTGCTCATTTTTTCTAGATATCTAATTCCCAGCAAGCTTGTATATTCATTATCTAGAATTATGTAAAGGTAAATATGGGTTAACTTGTATTTTTTTTTCTAAAAAAAGTGACCGAACTACTAATTGCACAGGGTTGCTATGCAATTTTGTTAAGGCCAATTATGCAATTTTGAAAATGCTGATTCAAGTTAAACAAGAAAATGGAGGAATCACCCTTAAAACTATCTATTACCCCGGAAAATGTCTGTGTAATCTATATTTTTATTGATTATTGATTGGGGAATTTGTAAAGCTCACCAAAACAATCATACCCTGACACATGTCATTTTGGGAATTATTGTCAAAAATAAAGTTGACAACCCACAAATAGTGGTACCCAAGGCCCTCATACACTACCCATAGGCATAGCTCCCACATACTATATGCACAACTCCAATACACTGCCACCACCTTACAAGTGGGAAACCTGCCAAAATTCTACTGGGAGATTGTAGGATGTTGCTGTTATGTAAAATTATGGAAAGTAGTGGCCCCCAACCAAAATGTTTAAAAAATATGCAAATCCATTCAAAATTGTCAAAAATATAGTCAAAATAGACCTGTTGATACAGGAGATATCCAATAAAGGAAATGTTTTTACACTGAATCCTATAGGAGGGATTTACTTTAATTTTTTTATGAAACTGTAAAATAAATGAAAAATTTAGATATCAAATATCTGACATATGGTTCATATCCACAGGGTTCATATTCAAGGTCATGAGTGTGTTCCTGGTGGAAGTTGCTGTTGCCAACATTCAGGACCTTTTTTACAACATAGAAATACAATCAATCAATCTATGCCTTGATGCAAATACTTTTGAATTTAATTATAAATAATGTTCAAAAACATTATTGATTCTAATATGTAACAGCCTACAAACAAGGCTTCCCAGTAATCATCCATCTATAGGAAAGTTCAGCAATTGACCATGGAAAGTGACTTCAGAATACCTACCACCACCTTTGCATGCCAAGGGCTGCTGTGCTGGAGGGGTGATTTAAAATGTATACAATTTATAAGAATGAGTATTAACCATGGGTTGAAGTTTTTTCCCATTTAATTGCTGGATATTAGATAATAGTGCAATAACAGGGGACAGATGGTGGAGAGGGTAGGGTTGGGAGAGGGCAGGAGGGCTAATGGGGAGATGGCAGGAGGGGGAGACTTTAAGAAGGTGAAGAGGGCCGGAGAGTTCGGGAAGGGGGGAGGTAGAGTAGAGGGCAGATAGGGGAGAGGGCAGACGGGGAGAGGGCAGGTGGGGGATAGGGCAGGTGGGGGATAGGGCAGGTGGGGGATAGGGCAGGTGGGGAGAGGGCAGAAGGGGGAGAGGGCAGAAGGGGGAGAGGGCATGTGGGGTATAGGGCAGGTGGGGGATAGGGCAGGTAGGGGATAGGGCATGTGGGGTATAGGGCAGGTTTGGGAGAGGGCAGGTGGGGAGAGGGCAGAAGGGGGAGAGGGCAGGTGGAGGAGAGGGCAGAAGGGGGAGAGTTCACAGAGGGAGAAAGGTGGGGAAAAGGGCAGGTGGGGGATAGGGCAGGTGGGGGAGAGTGGAAAGGTATATTTATTACACTATTGTTGAAGAATAGTTATGCCCTGTTCTCACTGCAGTAGCCTAACCTGGTAATAGGGAACCAAGAGGGGAAACAGGGGTGGAGGGAGGGAGGATGAAGAGGGCCTATTGGCCAACGACCTGTTGGCCAACAGTCAACAATTTTTTAACAATGCCAACAAAAAAAACAGCCAATGCCCTTTTCAACCATCTTATGTACTTCTTTTGGCCACCAGTATGTTATTTTCCTGGGCTGACTGAGAACTAGCAGTACTGTCAATTCTATGACATTGTCAGCCCTGATAGCCAAGAGTTAAACAAGAAAATGAGATAATCATCCCGGGAAACATTTAATCACTTCAGAAACTGTTTTTGGGCAATCCAAATTTTGCGTGATTGTTATCCCTACACTGTTGGATCTACTGTACCTTCTTGTTCAACCACTGAAAACCTGGTGCCCTGGATCAACTTAGGGGATTTGGTTGTATATTTGGGGGTTGTATCCCTTGCGATTTTAAAAACCACCTGCAGCCCATGGCCATGTGCCCTGTTGTGTTTGCTAAAATAAATGGTCCTGTTCAATGTCAAAGTTAAACCAAAGACCTATAATTACCTATTACTGAGTCTTTGGTTAAA
Source organism: Lepidonotus clava (assembly GCA_936440205.1). Classification (NCBI taxonomy): domain Eukaryota; kingdom Metazoa; phylum Annelida; class Polychaeta; order Phyllodocida; family Polynoidae; genus Lepidonotus; species Lepidonotus clava. The sequence continues at coordinate 51,599,787 of OW387137.1, forward strand.
CCTGGGCAGTGGGCATTGGGAAACAGGTGTCAGACAATGTGTGTCGGGGCAATGGGCATCAGGGGAACAGGTGTTTTGTGCTGAGTCATGGCTCCATTTTTTGGCACTGAGACAAAATCATGCTACTGACATTCATGTCTTTGTATTGTGATCTTTAGTTCTTTATCTGACAATACTAGGGCATTGATTCATCAAAAGATACATATAAAGTTAGCAACAAATCATTTTGAAAATTATCACTTGTAAGAAATATGCTAAAGCAGGGCATAATTGGTCATTTGCCGGCACCTATTGTAATGGATTATGGAAAGTAATTACAGCACAACCAAACCTTCACTTGCCCTGATGGTGTACTGCGTGGTGGGGTGATTTAAATAAGTGGAAAAATGCAGTAGGGTTTACTTAAGAGTTAAAGAACATGAATGGGTCTTTACTCAAACCAGCAAAGAACCCACAAAGTTACAGTTGCTTTTACATACTATATGATCATGGATGTACCCATAATAGACAAAATAAATCACCTTATTTGAATATCTATACATTTTGTATTTGCATTGATGACAATCCTAAATGTATCTAAAAAGAAAAGGGGACTAAATAAACATAGATCTGACTGGTTAATCATAGCCCTCCCTCCCAGATTAAGTAAATTGGTCCAAGGGGTTCCAAGTTTTTTTATACCTACAATAGGCTTTGATTTCCCTTGGACTGTCACAAATATAAACTTTTATGGTTGCTTAACTAATGCTTTCACATGAAAATGTAATTTAGATATAGTATGCCAATTTCAGCCAGTGATAATTTTTTCTATTAACTATTTCACAATAATATTTCATCCATTTATTGAAACAAAGATGCAGATAACAGAAACTATGTCCAGAGGGTCATATCTTTAACCCTTAAGATCTCTAAAATCATTGTAGTGATACTGAACATACCTGAAGCAACTACCATGTGGTACATGGGTTATAGTTTATTTAATAAAATGTTTGAATACTGAATACAAATATGGCTTTGATCAACATTTTTCAAATTAGTTACAGTCTCCATTGCGAGGATCTGTGTCAGTATATAATGCTTTGCTTAAATCAGACTGTTTACCCAAAGGGCAAGCATTCATATCAGCTTAATTTGGATTGAAAATCTTCTATTTCATCCTTTGTAATCCACAAATGATGATGAGATATTGTGTTTTACTTTCAGCCTAGACATCCATTTCACAGATGAACACATGCCAGTGGTTTCAGCAGCACTTTGTCAAAACACAAGTTTGGAGTGCTTCAAGTTCATGTAAGAGTCTTTTGAGTGTCTGTATATCACCATAGGAGTTGACAAGGAGGCACGATCAGTCATTTTGCTGTACATGTACATTTAAAAGGCTCCTTAATATTGCTGAGAATAGTAGGCACTTGGTGTAATGGATCAAATGTAAAAGAGATGAAAATTCATTGAAAGTCAGTTAGGTAAAAACATAAAATAGATTTTCCATGACTATTTTTCAAACATTGATATCTTATTTGCTATTAAACATAGACAATTACAATTTAAAAGAGTATTCTAGAGATGTATTCAGAGGGAAACATGTCATACAGTTGTGATGTAAGTCCCAGTTCATATTTACTGAAAATTTATGATGTGAAATATCAATTAAAAACAAAATGAAATGCTTGTTGCCATAAAACAAAAACTAGGACCTTAGTAAAATAAATTGAGACACTTCTCTTGAATAGAATGTTATGGACACATATCCAAAATGTCAGCCCAATATCAAAATGAGATACTGATGTTCAGAAAATAAAATGCAGGTCAGATTATTTTTTTCGTAATCAACTTAACATTGTCATCATCATGTCCTATCCTATAACATATATACATATATACATATTTGTGCATACATTATACATACATCAATGTTCTATCAATGAACACAAAATTCTTACTTGCATTTCATACATAAAATTACCCTAAGTCACCCCTCTTCCATATACTTTGTCGCAGATTTTGTGAAATAGCTCTGTTGTCAAGCTCTTACAGAATTTGGTTTTTAACTCTGTTAGCTGTAACTTCGTTGGCAATATGCTCCAATATCTATAAGTTCAATATTTCCAATAATTTCTGTACACTTCTGATAAAGGTTTATTAAGAGATCTATTTCCTTTCATCACTGTGTTATGCTCTTTTATTCACATCCTGAACTTTAACATAACCCTTAGTATCTATTGCATACAATATTTGTGATAACAAACATTGAGTACATAGGGAAAGGTAGGTAGTGACAGATGAGGACTTACAGATGCAGGTGAGGGTAGGAAGTGAGAGATGAGGATCAATAGTGGCAGGTGAGAATAGATAGTGACAGATGTAGATTTGCAGTTACAGATGAGGTAGGATGTGGCATGTGATGATGAAGGGTTGCAGGTTAAGATAGGTAGTCCAGGTATGTCCCAAAAAAGGGATAGTCCTTCAGGAAGGGAGGAGAAGGGTAAGGGTGCTGGGATATGATGAGGAATGGTCGGGTAGGTTGCAATGAATTAACAGGCCTAAGGTTTGGGGGCAGAAGGGTATGGAGGCCCATTTCATAACTATGATGCCATAAAAACAATACCTCCTCAGAATTTTCTTTGATACATCTGGAATACATAGCCAGAAAGAAATCACGATTTACTATATATATTATTTTAGTTGAGAGATTGCATTTGAGGTATTTACTACGGGTTACTATGGGAAGTACCAAATTTCAAAAATCCTAGGAAAAATCAGCCTGGTGTTTTCTTCTTGAAATTCCTACAGGTTTTGAGTCTTGATCTTACGGCTATCCTGTATAAAAATCAAAGAGTTTTACTGTTGTTTTGATCATAGACTTCCAATACTACCACTATCTTCAGTTTGAGTTGAAATACTAAACTAAATCCTTTGTGCAACAATATGGCGAGATATATAATTATCCGTACCTCTCTTAAATGTCCTAAATAATTATTCAAAGAGATTTATCTTCTTACAAAATTTAATAAAATCTTTGCCAACAACAAAACAGAAAAAAAATGAAAATGGTTAAGTTTATCAAATTTTACATGTTTTACGGTATTAGATCTAGACGAAAATCAATGATATATTTTCAATCTATAAACACTAACATTCAATTGAATAAATGGTATTATAATGCACATATGATGATTTGTTAGACATAATGATGTTCCATAGAAAAAATAATAAAAAGTTATAATTTTGCCTTTCACTATGCCTCATCTAGAATCAGGAAAGTGTGGTTACAAAAAAAATAATTGATTCTCTTTTTATACATAGAACAATGATCAATGTCCTTATATTGGTGACAAAGTTATTTCCTAATGATTTGAAAAAGGCTAGTGGAATATCAAATGTTCCCGATCTCACAGAACCTGATGATTGCAGACTTATATCACTATGAAGACATAAACTTGGGCTGTGTGTTTAAAGGATTCAAGTTGTGTTAAATGGCAAAAATCACTGACTAGAATAAGTTTTTCTTTGGTTAATGTGGCAATCCTATTCATGGAAAACACTCATTTTATCTCAATTTCAGCACTGATTTTGGGTAAGTTACCTCTTTTCTAATGGTCTAGGATAAAACAGAAGCTTTTTGAATAAATGATAATTCTGAAAGTAATTTGTGTACCCCAATAAGCCCATCCCAGTATACATCAATATCAAATTTTACCATGAGATTACATAGCAATTTCTTTCTGATTTAATCCCCAAACATAGAAGTGGAAAACAAAATGAACCATGGTGGTTTAGTTGGCAAATTGCTCCTATAATTTGTAAAATACAACTTTATATATTGGCCTTTTTCCCATAGGATCCAATTATAAAGCCTGTCAGTCCACCGTATAATGTCCAACCCTTTTTTCCCTAAAATGCAGCATTTTGATTGGCTGGTAAACCTACAAATCGGTCAACTGATAAAATTTAAGAAATCATAATAATTATTTTATCAGTACTTGGGGATATAGAAAAACATAATTCTTAGTTGTTCCAGTAATCCAAACTCTAGGTGACAAGGATGGCTTATTAGTCAATTTTGTCCAACCCTTGTCCAACCCTGGGATATGCCCAATGTGGGATGGGCTTATTTGATGAGAAACAATTCTGATTTCTCCAATATTGAATTTAGAAATTCACTCAAAAGTTAGAGAAAAACATTTTATCATTTAAAACAAACTCTCATAGTGTAGCCTTAAAAGAGAGATTGCAATATAAAATATCCCAAATGGTATGCCAAGTGATGTAACTGCTTTGATTGAGTAGTGATGAGGATTTTTAAGTTAGATAACCTTACATTGTTGGTTCCGGCCTTTTAATTGAAATGCGCAATGTACTTGATAGGAAATATTTTGAAAATATATGCAATTAGTTTCAAGTATTATTTGATAGACAGGATTCAGGCAGGGCAATACATTCAAGTACAAAGCCTCATCTCTTATTACTGTAGTGCCCAGATTAAGTGCATTAAGTGCAAATAAGGTTTGGTGTCATAACAGAACCAAGGTAAAGAGTCATGCACAGAATGCCATTCTTTAGTGTACCTGACATTCACTGTGTGTTTTGAAAAGGAACTATCATCCTATATCAAAAGGAGCTGTCTAATGTGTTAACACATAACACAAAGCAAGTCTTAGAACTTGACTCTCTTCTTGATATAGTATCATAACTTAATAATCATATACATGTATATTTGTTCACATGGAGTCGATTTAAAAAAAAACTGATTCCTAGAGGGACAGGTTTTATCAGCTTGATATGATGCAATAGAATGACAAACTACTCCCCATTGTCTTGGTGGTCTTAAGGCAATTTTTAACTGCTACTGTTCCTTAATCTTTCAGATGTACCCCTACAGCACAATTTGTTGAGTCACTTTCTCGCTTCCTGACCACAAACAAAACACTGAAAACATTTGAGTAAGTTGTCTTCTAAATCTAAAAACATACCTTGTGCTTTTCTAGGTTCCAAAGAAACTGTTATAAGATTTTAGATACTCAAAAAGAAAAATAATGATTTAACCACAGTATATTGAAAATGAGGGTTCGAAAATTAACATGAAAGTTGCAATGTTATTGTGCCATAGTAGTAGGAATATGGTATGAAAGTTAGTTATCTGCCATATTTTTGGTATGGGGCTAATTGACCAATTCACCATAAGTAAATGGAGGGGGCAGTGACATTACAAGGGGCATATGTGAACATGGGAAATGGTGACATAACAGGAAAAAGTATGAAATGCAATTCACAAAACCCTCTTTCAAATGGTGAAAACTATTTTAAGTATTTCTATCAAGGTACAAGATATGGTTGTTTGAATATCACTGTTCTGGATTCTCCTCATTCTCAGTTATTTAAAATACCATCATTTCTCATACAGATCTTCAATCTACTATTTTTTTTCATTTTAGGGAAGAAAAATAGTTTTGTGAATGGCTGGGAGGATAATCTTACGCAATCTGACATTTTTGTTGTTGTTGCTATGGTAACATAGCATTTCTGCTTATTTTGTTATCCTAAAAGAAATGTACATTCCATAGTAATTTACCCATAATGCAATTGTCATGAGTGAATAGAATGTTTTCATGATCATAATCATAATCTCTGGAAAATGGACTTACGTACAAATTTCAGGGAAATTATGTATGGTTTACACATTTTCATCAATAATTCACTTAAAGGAGGGGTGTCACCCGTGAGTTCCTCGGATCTGTGTGCCCTACAATAGTTCCCTCTTCTCCTGTTGATGATTTCTTTTCCCTTTTCATATCAATTCACTGAATTCAATTTCCTTCATTAGAACCAGAGATTTCTACTATTTTCATAACAAGAAATATTTTCCTAACAACGAAACATTTCCCTGTTAAGCAAAAGTTCGTTATGCTATCTTAATTTGATCCTCACAACAAAATTTTATTGTGCAACAGGCCACAGTGGCCCATTGCACAATGGGTTTCGTAACAACGAAAATTAATTAAATAGCGAAACAGTTCGTCGTTGCTTTATAAATTATTTGCAGTTAACAACGAAACAATTTTTAACAATTTATTTTTTCTATATTTTGAATGCCCTCAAAGAGTTGTAACTTTTACTGGTTTTTTCTCCAATGTCTTGCCTTCTTATATGAATTTACAGAATTAAATTCCATCCATTAGAACCAGAGATTTTTGATATTTAAGTAAGAGTGGAATATTTACATAACAACGAAACATTTCATTGTTAAGCAAAAGTTCGTTGTGCTTTTTGTGTTTGATCCTCAAAACTAATTTCTATTATGCAACGGGCCACAGTGGGCCGTTGCACAAAAGAATTTTGTTCTTATTGCAACACAGTGGTTTATATTTGTATACTTTTATTGTGTGCATAGATTATATATATCATATTTAGAACTTCTTATAAATGCCTTATTAGTACTCGGTGGTGGCCACATTGTATACGTCACAGCCACATGACGGCCTCCTAGATATACCCCCATGGCTGCCGGCAGCCCACGGCAGTTAGCAGAGGGTTGCAGAATTGTTAGCTGATAGCCGGAGTAAGAGAGCTGTAGTGATAGCATGAGAAGGCCGGGGCCAGGCACCCACGGGAGGTAACGCGGTCAACACCGAGGAGAAGCCGTGCCATGTTGCAATAAAAGGAGTAAAGGAGTCCTGGACTTAATTGGTTTTAATTACACTATATGATCTGGTTTACATTATGGTAACATTAACAATAGCATAACGAACTTTTGCTTAACAGCAAAATGTTTCGTTGTTACAAAATTGTAAAATCTCTTGATCTAATGAATGAAATTGAATTCTGTATATTGATATCAAAAGGGGAAAAAATAGAAAAAATTTAGTTAAAGTTAGAGTTACAGCTCTGTGAGGGCATCCTAAATATAGATCAAAGTTGTTGCAAAACGATTGTAACAACGAAAAAAGTTACAACGAAAAGTTTTGTTAATAATATTATTTTCGTTGCTAAGAAACCCATTGTGCAATGAGCCACAGTGGCTTGTTACACAATAACAATTGTAAAAAGTTCGTATGGCGTCACTCAGGTAGTGCAGTCGACCGGCAGACCGCTCCGTGGGTTTCTTCGCACAGATAGGGATACAAAGGCAGTACGAACAAGATACTTGAATGCTTGCTTTGTGAACTTTCTGTGACTGAGCTTACGTGGTTTTGGGCACGCAAATCGTGATATTAACGTGGTTTATCGCGAATCACAAAAATATGCCGCCCAAGGGTTCCAGGAAAGGAATAGGGTCAAGTTCAAGGCCGGACGCTACCGTCAACAACCCGGGTAATGTCAACAACCCACCCGAGAAATTTGACATCGAATCTGGCTCAGACAACGATACAGAAAATGAGGTTGGTGACACTGAAACTGCTGAAAATGTTCCTGAAAGAGACTTATTGATGCAGATACTGAACAATCAGAAGAGCGCGGCCAAAAATAATAACAAAAAATTCAGTAAAATTGAAAAGGCACTGAAGACTACACAGTCGTCATTCGAAAAACTGATGGTTGATAATGAAGATGCGCTGAGTAAATTAGAAGCAAATATACAAGGCAATAAATCTGAGTTGGAAACCATGCAAGAACATATGAATAAATTATCTCAAGACCTTGAAACAAGTAACGCGCAAGTTCAAATGCTGAATGACAAATTAACTGACTTGAACAAGGAGGTCAGGGCCAAATCCAAAGTGATAAACAAACTGGATGATAAATTCAACAGAGATGAGGCGGAGGAAAATAAGAAAACTCTTATAATAGACGGTGTTGGGGAAAGGGATTTTAAACGCCCTAAACAAGTCGTTGAAAAGTTGTTAAAGGATCTAGATATTGAGTTTCAAGACTCTGATATTACAGTTGCCTATCGCATTGGTGCTCTGAAACAGGGGGTCTCTAGGCCTAGATCTATTAAGGTTAAATTTTCCTCAAGTAATGTCAAACCCAACATTTTTAAAAACATTGAAAAAATAGGCAAAATTGATGCATGGCGCGGTGTAAGATTATCGGATAGTCTCTCACCCATTGAACTCCGACAGCAGGCGGATCTTAGAAGTATTTTTGCTTTTGCACGGGCTAAAGGGTTAAATGTTAAAACCAGAGGGAAGATCCTCATCATAGATGATATTAGGTACACACATCAAGACATCAACCATCTTCCACATTGTCTTGACATGGAGGAAATCAAGACTGTTGAAGTTGAGGACGGAACTGCTTTTCAGTCTTCTTATTCGTACTTAAGCAACATGTATCCCTGCACAATCAAAGACAATGGGGTAGAATACAAATCGGCCGAACATTTCTATTCTGCAGAATTCGTGCGGTATAATGATAGGCAGGACCTCCTGAACGATATATTAGAGGCAGACAATGGGTACACAGCCAAGGCACTGATCAAAGGGATAAAAACAAAACCAGGGTGGCATGAGGTGAAAATTAAAATAATGCGCACAATAATAACTCTGAAATTCGATCAAAATGATGCCATCAGGGAGAAGCTGCTGGGTACAAAAGGTTTCCTGTACGAGGCGACGAGGGACAAGGAATTTGCCTGTGGAATGTCACTCTCACAGGCAAAATACATTAAACAGAACTCTATTCCCGGCAAGAACATTTTGGGAACAATCCTATGTGAGTACAGGGACGTGCAACTTAAATAGACTGACTCTCTTGGTAACGGTATATGGTAATTGAGGCGTGTGAAGTGTTCCTTTTGGGAGTATTCAAGCGTTAAATTGGTTGAGGACAGTGACCCATATACCAAAATTGTGTTGTCTGAACATATTAGCGCGTAGGACTGAGTCTACCTTGTTCTATTTGAAAGTATGGAGGTGTGGAGAAGAGTTCTAAATAATTAAATGCTGATGTTATGTTCTGTTGTATGATGGATCTGATTATATGATGATAAATGCATGTTGATGTATAGGAATGTTTATATTAATATATAATTATACTACTTTAGAGCAAAGAGCAATTTGATATTATAATTCTGATCAAATGCTGGGAAATGATACTGAATGGAGTGGAATTTTGCCAACGTTCAACTTGTACTGCTAATGTAACGATGCTCTCGACTATGACTGGAGGCATGATAAGCCGATTCCAGAATTCTATATATATGATTGTGCTTGTGATAATTAAAAGTTGGATGTGTGTAGTACGGAAAATTGTGTATTTTCTTTTTACTGTTGAATGTATAACTTAGATGATATTTTATATGGTAGGGGTATTCATATTGGTCATTTAAACGTTCGAAGTCTGGTTAATAAGATGGATTTATTTCGAGCCCAGTTCATATCAAGTAACATCAGTATTCTAGGGTTATCTGAAACCTGGTTAACCACTAACCTACCTGATGGCCTATTTAATATATCAAATGATTATGAATTAATCAGAAGTGATAGGAACTGGAAAGACATAAACTCAGATACTATTAAAAAAAGGGGGGGGTGTAGTACTTTATATTAAAAGAAGTCTTACTTATTCTGCCCATAATTTGAATTATTATAATCGAAGCACAAAAGATATTGAATGTCAATGGGTTCAAGTTTCAAATCCAAATTCAAAAGATATTGTCATAGGAAACTTTTATAGACCCCCGCAGGGAGAAATAACCGTCTTTATGGATTATTTAGAAAATGTATTTGAAAATATCAACTTAGATCGTAAGGAAATAATTTTAATGGGTGATTTTAATATTGATATGCTTGATAAAAAGAATGCTGATACACAAAAACTAAAAGACCTGATTAAAACCTTTGGTCTTAGACAATTGATTGACAAACCAACTCGATTTTCTGCTATGAAGAATAGTTGTATTGACTTAGTTATTACAAATTCAGATAAGATTAAAATGCCAACAGTCTGTGATGTTAATATAAGTGACCATGAACTTGCAGTTTTAACGCGGAAGAAAGTAACTGAAAAAAAGAAAAAATGTAAATGTACTGGCCGCAGCTATAGAAATTATAATAAGGATTTGTTTCAACAAAACATAATACATGCTGACTGGACTAGTTTTAATCGTGCTAACGATGTAGATGAGAAATGGAAGGAAATTTTAAGAATTATTTAATTCCAAATAGACTATATGTGTCCTTTAAAAACTTTTAACATAAAACAAATCAAGGAACAATGGATCTCTCCTCAATTGATTGAATTAATAAGGGATAAGGATGAAGCCCTAAAAATAGCAAAAAGAACTGGAGATCAAAATTTATGGAAAATTGCTCGAAGCTTAAGAAATAGATGTATAAATAGATTGAAACAAGCGAGAAGTGACTACGTAAAGGAAAATCTAGATAATAACATTAATATTCAAAAAAGTTTTGGAGAAATATTCAAAATTTAATGCCTTCAACTAAAAGAAATAATAATAATGATGATTTTAGGCTCTTTGATACTGAAGAGGACACATATATAGATTCTGAGAGAACAGCATCTTATATTAATGACTTCTTTGTTAATATAGGTCCGAAGCTAGCTGAAAAACATACTTCTCAATGGGCTTACTACGGAGAGGCTGAAGATACAATTTTGGATTCTTTTTATACTAATACTGAAGAAATAGTCGCATTATGCAAAAATATTAATATAAATAAAGCCTCCTGCATTGAGCATTTGTCTTCTGAAATTCTACGTGACGCATTTATGGTTATTCCTGAGAAAATCAGTGAGCTATTTAACCTATCTTTTAGTACAGGACAAATTCCCAATAGTTGGAAAATAGCAAAAATAACACCACTAAAAAAAGGCGGCAATGAAAATGATGTTAATAACTTGCGCCCTGTTTCACTCTTGCCAATGATATCTAAATTGATTGAGAAAATTGTTCACTGAATAACTTATGCATACTGTAATAACAATGATATATTATCTGATAAACAGGGAGGCTTTAGACCTGGCCATTCAACCTGTACTACAACTGCATGGTTTACTAATGAAATTTATACTGCTTTTAACAATAATGAGTATGTAATAGCAACATACATCGATGCAATGAAAGCGTTTGATTCAGTAAATCACGATATATTATTGAGTAAATTGTCAAAAATTGGAATAACAGGTATGGCGTGGAATTGGTTAAAAAATTACCTTTCAAATCGCTATCAATGTGTTAAAGCTAATAATATTGTATCTGACCTAAAGCTAATTAAATGTGGAGTACCACAGGGAAGTGTGTGCGGGCCACTACTCTTTATTATATATATCAATGATTTATGTAACATCATGCAAAATGTGAAATTATCATTGTATGCCGACGACACTGTTTTATTTGTTAACCATAAGAATTTACAAACTGCTATGGACTTAATGCAAGTTGATCTTAACCATTTAGATATATGGTGTTCTCAGAATAGGATATCAGTTAATTGTAAGAAGACAAAATATTGTGTTTATGGCATGAGATCATTGATTAGGAAAAGTAGACACTCAAATTGTATATTATCCCTGGGCAATAAGAGACTTGAGAGAGTCTGCTCATATAAATATTTGGGTTTCATACTTGATGAACAATTAAATTTTAATAAGCATATTACTGGTCTGTGTAATCTAGTGAGCCATAAACTGTACTTATTATCTTATATGAGAAAGTACCTCACAAAAAGTGCTAGCATAACGATTTTTAAAACAATGATTTTATCATTAATAGAGTATGGTGATGTAATTTACTCAGGTACGTCTAAAAACAATCTTTACAAAATTTACAGATTATTTTATAGAGGTTTAAGAATATGTATGGGAAATGGAATCCATCTGGGAAAAGAGGAGTTATGTAGTGAATGTAACCTAATCCCAATAGCAGATCGAAGTGATGTACATTTGCTATTATTTATGCATAAGCTGAAAGGAAATGTAGCCTTATTAAAGCCAAAAAAATGTAATACGAGACTACATGATGCACCAGTTTTTAATTGTTATAAGCCGAATAATGAAAAATGTAAAATGAGTGTCTTCTATCGTGGTGCTAAACTCTGGAATACTAGACCTGCTATTGAGCGTAATATGGATTTAGATGTTTTTAAGAAAACAATTGTTAAGTCTAAAAAGAATTGAACATAAATTATCCCATGCTGTGTGTTTTAAATTGAATGGTTTGTCACTTAAATAGGTATATTTCGACTAAATTTACCCCTATCATACAAGAATTTGAATTGTTTTTAACATAAGAGATGTGAATAGATATTAGTTACACAATCCGACTTTTAACTTTTACCAACTGTTATATTATATATGTCTAGAGTACCAAGTTGAAAAATGTACAATATTTTATTTCTATATTATGATTATTGGGTTTACTGAGAATGCATAATTTTATGCTACTCAGGCATTTAATGTAAACAAGTGCTTTTGCACTTATTTTATGTCTGAATAAACAAATGAATTTAAAAAAAAAAAAAAAAAAAGATTGTTGTCGTAACAAGGACAACTTTAGGGATAGACAATACCTCTCAGATTTGCAGTAATGCATATTGCGTTCTCTCTATTGAGTAGTTTAGCTTATATCAAATAATAGAACAGATTTTCCTCCATCTTATGATACAAAGTTAATCATTTTCACTCAAATTTTGGAGAAATCAGAGTGGAAAAAATGATTTTTCAACTTTTTTCTTTTTTAACATAAATATCTCAGCTACCACTCAATTGATTTTTATGAAATTTTATTGTTTGTTGTGACATTGGTATGGAGGGAAAGGTGTTTCAGATCTTCGGTTTAGGCCTTAGTTTTTATTTCATGTCAAAAAATGGGAAACCTTTTATGAATTTATTTTCTACATTTAATAAAATGAAAACTAACACCCTAATAAAAAAAACCTTAGGCAGGCTTCCCTCTAAATGAATATTAACTAGGCATATACAAAATTTCATACATCTATATTCAGTATTAATCAAGATATCCTTATTCAAAAAATAAAAGTTGAAAATGCATGTGTTTTACTTTTGGTGTGGGCACAAACAAATAAGTGTACACATTATAAAATAAATAATATCAGTAGATAAGTTTATTAAAAATGTATCTAATGATGTAAAGCCCGTACTCATGTAAAATTAATTGAACAATATATGACTATTTTAAAAAAGTCCAGTGAATTTGCCGCTGAGAGTTGTTTATCCTTAAGATCGTTGTCCTAACAAGGACAACTTAGTTGAGATGATCCTTGTTGTGAAATGCCTATATATATGAATCAAATGGAATTCTGTAAATTGATGTTACAAGGAGCGCTGTAGGACTAGTTCCTGTAAAGATTACATGATATTTACAGCATTCTAAATAGTTTTTTTAAGGGTGAAGATGTGCAAAAAACGTACATAACAGCAATCAAATTAACAAGGAAAGGTTTCCTTACTACAAATAAACAAGGAAAGGTTACCAGGACCTCTGACCAAGGCACACTATCCTTTGTATGGAAAGCACGTCTCAAGTGTATACAGGCAGCTGTGCTCTGACCCCCTCAATTGCACCTTCATAGAGTCAGGCACGTGGCAATATATATCAATGTCTGTCCCTTCTTTGGATCCAGAGGCTCCAGTGGCACCGAGCAGAGGGTTTGGATAGCTGTCTGCTTTTTAATGAAACAGTTCATTGTCCACACTCTAATGTGGATGATTTTGCAGGAGCAGAGTGGAACCTCACATGGTAGTCATAGCTTTCGCCAAGTTTGAATGAATCTGTGATCCTATGGGCCTCAAACTAGCTACGTAGACTAGATAAGCACTCTTGTCCTGCCAACTCTACCAAATGGCTGGGGTTTGATTTCAACATGACCACAATGTTAACAAAAGTCCCTGTACAAAAAATTACAGAGGTTTCCAAGTTCTCCAACCTTCTCAACTGGCCCTTAAGTTCTCGCAACCTGGTGGCCCTTAAGGCTGCCCCTCTTTAAGGTTTGATGCCTGTGGATCGTGAATTCTGCTGGAAGTCAAAAGGATTATTTACTTTGCTGCCAAATGTGATGTCCTATTCCTTTTCAAACCTCACACTCCCACCTACCACATTGAGTGTGATGCCTGTAAGGTTTCTTGACCCGGAACTACTACATTTCTGCTTCCCTCCTGGTGAGGCTTGAGGAAGGCACCTATTACAGCTAGAGGTGATAAACATCATGGCCGCCATAAGAATCCTCACGCCTTCAGACAAACTCACCTTGACATGGTGGTGATGATAGATGACACACAGCAGTGGCTCAGGTTCTCATGCTGCACAAGGGATCACACTTTAGTCGCCTGTACTAGAGATCTCTGAATGCAACTTTTCACCAGCTCCAGGTCACAATCTGCTATGTCTGTGGTGACACCCTTATCCTCATAGATGTCCTCAGACCCATCACAAGGCGCAAACATTCAAAGACAAAGTACGAGCCAATGTTGAAATACCAGTCTGGTGCAAAGACTTAGGGGCCGTCCATAAATGACATCATGTTATTTTTTACTTTTTTTGACCCCCCCTCCCCCCCCCCTTCGTCATGCTTTTACTATAGGAATGTATAGGGGACTGGACCCCCCCCCCCTCCCGGGTGCATGACGTCATTTATGGACGACTCCTTATGTTCTGATGAGGGATGGCAATGCATCCCTCTTCTCTTCCCAACTACTTTCTTCTTTAATGATAGGGGTTGGCAGAATGTAAATACATCTCCCCCCTCTCTGCCCCAGAACTTGCAGTTGTTCAACTTTAAGTAGTCTGTGACTACTTATAGACCTTTGGACCACACCCTAGAATTGTTTGAGGTTTGTTTCTGTTCAGAGTTTGCCCAGACACTCAAACATTTTATAGACATTGTGCAGATGACATCCTAATTCCTAGAAAGGGTCTGGGCAACAAATTGGTGATCATTTTGAAAGTATAATTTTTCCATGATTTTTAGATACCTTCAACTTATATCTTTGCTGAATTCATTTGATATCATCATATCATGTTAAAAGTAGTAATTTTTGGATATGGTGAGCACATGGTTATAACCAAAATGGGGTCATATGATCATGTCTGCACAAGGTCTATATGCCCCTGCCACAGCTTACCACCTGGTACACTGGAGAGACATTAAACCTTGTACACCAGGTCTACTAGTCACTGCACGAGGTTTGGAATTTACTTTGTTTTACAAATTGTGAAAAGGTCATGAAAACTTTGGTAAAGATTCACTCCTACTCTTTAAGCAACTCTAGTTGTCTTTACAAGAAAATCATATTTAAGGTCTGTCGAAAGGTCATTCAATAATGTCACGATATTTTCCATAGTATTTACATTGTTCAGTGAATTGAAGTCAACATTTCAGTCAGTTTACTGTGGCACAAAAAAAAATTGTAGTAAATTCTCCTTGTGATCTTTACATCCTAAACTAAAGGCTACTCAACAAGAAATCATATTAACTTACAATAACTTGTGTGTAAAGTTTCATATCATGACATTTACTTTTTCAGTAAATGCCATTTTTCTGAGTTTTACATTCTCACAGTAGAGGGCACCACATGCTTATTTGCATTTTGGAATATTTTATGCATTAATCCATATTATTTTTTACAAATGAATTAAAGGGATATTTTAAGAAAAATATCATAATTATAATCATAGTCATAGTATGACACCTTCTAGCAATAGGAAATCTGATATAGGTGAACATGACACTGCATGAACTTTGACATTTACTTTGCTCTTCAGGATGCTTAAATCTAAGGGCAAGTTGGGTAAAGATGCATCCACTATTTTACATCAACTTTACTTCACTTTACTTTTTAGTTGCATTTACTACGGATCTAAATCTCTTCCAAATCATGTCAAACAGATTAAAAGTAAACTAAGACAGGCATATTCTTTACTGTCATGAGAAAAGGTGATGTAATGACCTTTACTATCTTCAGTAAAGTTCACTTAAAATTTTCTTAGTCTTTCCTTGGGCATTACTGATTAAGTAAAGATATAATTGGTATGATAGTCTTTTCATTTTTTTCATTAAAGACATCTTCATAATGTAATGTTTTAGTCTTTACCTCTTACAGTAAAGAGGGAGAGGTGTTGTAGCAGTGTAAGTTGGCCCTGGGCCTATCACCCTTAGTGGCTGGCTGGTGAGCCTAGGAGAGGTGTTATAGCAGTGTAAGTCGGCCCTGGGCTTTTTACCTTGAGTGGGCTGACTGGTGGCTGGTAGTGAGCCTGGAGAGGTGTTGTAGCAGTGTAGTAGCCTGAGTGGGCTAACTAAGGGCCGGCTGGTGACCCTGGGGAAGGTGTTGTATCAGTTGAAGTCGCTCCTGGGTTTAGTTGCCTTATTAGGCTGACTGGTGGCCGCCTGGTGAGCCTGGTGATGTCAGTGTAGCAGCAGGTATGCATGCAATAATGCTTTATTCAATACTATCTAATCAGGTAATTTAATTGGCATTATGTCCATATCATAGAAGTGCAATTAGTCTTCATGCTGAAACAGTTAAATATTTGTTTAACATGTTTGATCTTTTCTTTCATGTGGCTGTATATGAGGCCTCTATTCCTTCACCATAAGTCATCATCAGACAAGGCCACAGGGCCAGCCTAACCCATGTCCTGCCGGCCTAGGAGGCTTCTGGGCCGGCCTAACCCATGTCCCGGCAGCCTGGGAGGCTCCAGGGCCCGCCTAACCCTTGTCCGGGCAGCCTGGGAGGCTCCAGGGCCGGCCTAACCCATGTCCCGGCAGCCTGGGAGGCTCCAGGGCCGGCCTAACCCATGTCCCGGCAGCCTGGGAGGCTCCAGGGCCCGCCTAACCCATGTCCTGGCAGCCTGGGAGGCTCCAGGGCCGGCCTTACCCATGTCCCGGCAGCCTGGGAGGCTCCAGGGCCGGCCTTACCCATGTCCCGGCAGCCTGGGAGGCTCCAGGGCCGGCCTAACCCATGTCCTGGCAGCCTGGGAGGCTCCAGGGCCGGCCTTACCCATGTTCCGGCAGCCTGGGAGGCTCCAGGGCCGGCCTTACCCATGTCCCGGCAGCCTGGGAGGCTCCAGGGCCGGCCTAACCCATGTCCTGGCAGCCTGGGAGGCTCCAGAGCCGGCCTGGCCCCTGTCCCAGACCCCTGGAGGCCCCAGAGCTGGCCTGCCCCTGTCCTGCCAAGGTAAAGGCAATTAAATGACTAGCAAGGTCCATATGTAAAGGCAATAAAAGATGATCATGGTCCAGATGTCAAGTCAATAAAAGATTATTAAAGTCCATTTGTAAAGACAATAAAAGATGAAGACAGTCTGTTCTTAAATCCAATTAAAGATGATAGTAGACCTTTCATAAAGCCACCTAATTGTAAGTTTTTCATGTAAATGCACATGGACTAAAATTGTTTAAAGAACAGTAAAGATATATCACTTCTTAGTAAATGTACCTACATTAAAAGCGCTTCTTGACATTTAGATTTCTTTTCATATTGCCATCATGACTATTACTGCAATTAAGTGGGATTTTCTGATTCTGTGTCACTTGCATTTAAAAACATTTACATTTTATAAGAAGGGTCATTTAATCTCTAATTAAAGAAGTAAATATCATGTAATGGTAACTAAAGCGGGTCTTTACGCACCTTTACATAGGAAGTCAAGGCCTTGTAAATGTCAAATTTCATGCAGTGTGATTCTTGAATTCTATACTAGATCCTTTAGAAATACATTGTTTAAACGTATTCAGTATAGTAGCACATGTACATGCAACTTAAGATGTTTTAATGTGCCTATGTTTTTCTAAGATACAGCTTAAATCCAAAAAGCATAACATCATCTTGTGGTTGTCAATGATACTACTGGTGAGATTGTGAGGATCAGTGATTCTTGCCAAAAGTAAAAAGTAATAGTGGCATGTTTACTTAAAGTATTTTTGTGTAAAGCCTAGTAAAGGTATATTTCATGGCCTTTACATTTTCGGTAAAGATCAGTTTAATAATTAGAATATTGTCCCATAGGGGGCACCACTTGCCTATTTCAGCCTTTTAGGAAAAAAAGAGGTATAGCATGCGACATCCGACTCATTGCGATATCCAACTCATTTCGCTAAAACGGGTCACAAATAGTTATTTCATGTACATTTTCTTTTGTACATAAACCAACACAACTTGATATATGTGAACATATATCAAGCATTTATCATACAGATATTGGTTAATGAAATGATTACAAAAAATAGTTTTACATCAATATTCAGAAATGTGTTATGGGTAAACACCTTTTCTGTCTCAAATGTTGAGTAAATGCATCTAGCCACAGGCCTGCCATCAATGTAACCACTGCCTATGTAGTCTGTTCTATATGAACTGAGACTGAATCCAACTTGCATTATGGATGGGTTTCATGCACAGAAATTATAATTCTGTGTTGGAAAAATTATTTACTCAAGAATCGAGTAAGATGATATGAAGCTTGTGTCCTAAAACCACACTATACATTTAATAGCATTTACTGGAATTAACAGGAAACTGATGGTTTGTAAATATTCTTAAAGTCAAGCTGCCTAAAAAGCTTGTAAAGGTCCTGTACATCTAGTATAAAGTAAATTTACTTTAACCTGATCTACTCAAGCACATTAACTTATTTTACTTTAATCATCTTTACTAAGATTTAAAGATGATTAAAGTTAACATTAAAGAAAATGTCAGCTACCTTTACAAACCTTTACATGTTTCATGTTATAAGCACCTATACACATCTTTAAAAACAATTGCAAGGAGTGCCATTTTGTCTTCGATGTGCAATTTAAAGATCTGTAAAGTTTCAACTTTAAGGATAGACAACACCTCTCAGCAGCAAATTCGCGGGACTCTTTTTAAATGAGCATATATTGTTCAATCTATATAACATGAGTATGAGCTTTATACCATTAAATAGATGTTTGATACACCTATTTATTGATATAATTCATTATACAATGTGTACATGTGTATGTCTGTGCTATTTTCTGAACAAGGATATCTCATTTAATACTGAATATAAATGTATGAAATTTTGTATAACCCTTGATAACATTCCCATGGAGGGGAGCGTGTCCCAGATTTTTGATTTAGGTCTCAGTTTTTATTTTATTAAATGTAGAAAATTAATTGGAAAAAAATCAATAAAAGTTTCCCGTTTTTTGACATAAAATAAAAACTAAGGCCTAAATAAAAAATCTGAGACACACTTCCCTCCATAGTAATGTTCTTAACAAGCTACCAAAATTTCATGCAAATCAATTGAGTGATAGCTGAGATATTCATGTTCAAAAAATAAAAGTTGAAAATTCAATTTTTCTTCTCTGATTTCTCCAATATTGGAGTGAAAACAATTAATTTTATATCAGAAGATAGAGAAAAATCTGTTCTTTCATTTATTGTAAGCAAAATTACTGTCCTCTTAACACAGAGAGCGCAATGTGGATTACTGCAAACGGCCCGCTGAGAGGTGTTGTCTATCCTTAAGACCTTTACATTTTCAGGCCAAGTAGAAGTAAATATCTGGTAATGATCCCTAAATATGGCCATTACTGAGATATACTGAAAAAGTTCAGGCCTTGTAAATCCCAAAATTCGTGCAGTGAGTGATAGTCAAAATTCTCAGACTGGGGGGCAGCCCATATTTTATTCAAAATATTGCCTAGTCATGGTCTACTTAGTTGCTACGCAAGCTATCCAGAACACACCAGGTGCACCACTTTTTATTACTACAGTAGGTGCATGGCTTACAGCAGCTGGTCTGACCCAATTGATCCGCCATGTCCTGCAGTCTTGGGGTCAGCTGAGGGGCCCTTGATGGGGGGGTCTTATGTCGCATGCCGATCTTAAGAAATGGCAATGTCGCCTGTCACTTAACTTCCCATGTCCCATGTCGCCTCTAAGAACTTCCCATGTCTCATGTCGAATTTAAGAAATTGTCCCTGTCATGTCGTTATTTTTTTCTCCATGTCACTAAGCCCCATGTCGCATGTCGATTTTAAGAAATGGCCATGTCGCCGTGTCAAATTTAGGGGTCTAGGGCCATAGCTGATGGCGGGGGCTATGAAGGCCTGAACACATATAGTTACTTGACAGTCATAGACCTTCCACCTATGACTGGATGTTCATGAACAGCTTATACTTATTGCAGATAAGGCACACTTTTCAGTCTGGAATCCATGACACATATACCCCCAACTGCTCCCGATTCAACTCGACTCTTGAATTGGTCAGGTTCTGGGTCAAGGCCTTAAGAGTCCACTCATTGTGTTGTTTGGGAGCGTGGTTGGCTGCTGATGGTAGTGCATCCTGAGACTACATAATGCAACACAGACTATGGCGAGACACAGGGGTTGACACCTATGTCCCCAGACAGTTTTATACTCAAGTACCCTCAATGATTACAAACTGTCTTGGCCATCAGTTTCAGTCATTTATATGTTTTATTGTTTAATCAAATGTATTATTGCCACTGTTAATTAGAGGCTTTTTTATTTAGATTTTACTTTAGATTTCTATTTACCAAATGGCAATAGATTAACTGAATGGACGTTGAAGTAACAAAAGGGATATAGATATCCTGGCACCTGAGACTACAATTCACTCAGCTGGAAGCTGCTTCTCTGACCTCAACACCCTCCCCCCCCCCCCCACCCCCAACTTTTATTCTTTAGGTTCAGCCACTTGTATTTTGTGTCATGTTTCATTTTTTTGATTAAATGTTTTATTGTCACTCACTGTCTGACCTCTTTTGATAATTATGTCGAGCCCTGTTTATATTTCCTACTCATTTTCTTTCAGTATATTTTTCAATGATGATGTATCATTTGAATCAGGAGCAAAGCTGCTGGATACTCTTTGCAAAGACAATGTCATATCATCCGTGAAGTAAGTTTATAACTAACATTTACAGACTATGAGCTCTGCTCATATAACTGAGTAATGTGTTGCCCTGCAGGTCAAGGTCAATGTCATCATAAACCTTTTATACAGGTATAATACAGTATTATACAGTATAAGATGATGGAAAGCATGCACAACTATAATGATGAATCATTAAAAAGAAATGCCCTTCTTGAGGTCAAAACCTCTCTCATAATAGGTGTAGCATAAAAAGAATTCAATGACGATAAACAAAGTTGTCAAGGTGTCAATATCCCTTTTTTTCAATATAATGCTTCAGAAAATTAGGTTTAATGGGGTTGTTTAATGCATGCCAATATTTTCAACCTCATTTTCATTATTTTTAAGCTCTTTTGCAACTGATAACATATGTTCTTTTAGACTTGAATCCTACAAGATGACAGATGCTGGATTGGACTCACTTTGTGACTTCATCAGAGACATCCAAGTTGTCACAACCTTAGAGTAAGTGAATTGTATGATTAAGTGGTAGGAATATGAAAGTTAGGATATACACAAAATGGTCATTTTCTCAGTATGATACCTTTACTTGATACACCTGAGTTATTCTTTATCCAATTTAGATTTAAGTCATCTAGTATTCCCGTATATTATTATATATGTTCCCCCTTAGTCCCTTCACTATGAATGGCTAAATGTATATAGATGTGATGATTTTGTGGAAGGTAGTATAGCTATTTCCAAAAGATTTCCATTCAAACAACTTTTCATGTATATGTTTCCCTCTCAAATGTTATCTGGTTTGGTTAATTCAAGATAGATCTTAATTTCCCAAACACAGAACACTGGCCCGCATTATCTACAAAAATACCAGAGTTGCCATCACCATATAAGTGGTTGTCTTAGAAATAAGTACAATCATTAGCAGCAGTTGGGGCTATTCAATTTGTTGTGCATTAGGCACCATGTGCATTACTTGTGTCACCTACAGTGTGCACTATTATTGGTGATATTGAAAATGAAAATAATATCATACAATCATATGCATGAATAAAGTTGGTTTTAATTTTCTTAATTTATATGTAGCCGGAGACAATGTTGTCATGAAAAAAGGTAAGCAACAGTTTTGAATATCTGGATGGTGTTCATATGTCTGTCTTTAATCAAATAAAAATAGATTACAAAGTGGCAAAAATAGTTTTCATGAATTTGAAATTAACAGGTTAACATATATTAAGGTTGTGAAGAAGTAAAGACATGGTGCACAATGTTACTGAAACCTTTTTAGGAAGTCCACATGTTTATGTTGTTATTGTGGTAGAAAGTACGAACAAGGGATGTGGGAGTCAGTTGTCACACTTGACGGCTTTTAAAAAGGGGTGTTTGCCCAAGCTACACATGTGTCCACATTTTTATGCTTATGCTTGAGTTGGCACCCCGTATTGTAAAGCGGTAGCACGGCGGCTGTTGGCCCAACGCATCGTGCCCTGTATTGTCTATGTCATTCATCTGTATACCCAGCTTAGCCCATTCTCATGCCCTCATGCCCGGGTAGTACCCTATATTCTTATGCCTAGACTCGGGGTCGTCTTTGCTCCTGCGCTCCTGCACAAGTCCCCTGATAACTTCCAGATAAGTCCAGACCCTTTTTTACCCTAACCCCAGGTCTAATCCTAACTTTCTACTTTGTATTTTGTGCCCCAAAGGCCTTAACCAGGCCCTAAGTTGCTTGAGCTCAGGAAGGAGCAGTCACCCAATTACCCGAACACCCGTGTTAGTACAACACCACAACAATATGTGTAGATGACTTTATTCAACTATGATAAGACATTAAACCTTATTGCTCTGTTATTTTCCATATTTATACATTCTTTCTTTGCCAATAGCTCTTGACAATACATGAATTATTATGAATTCATCACATTATAATGTAAATTTGCAATGTTGTTACAACAAAAGTGTAACATTGTAGCAATTTAAATTTGTTTCCTGGATAGGTTACATGAAAATAAAGCAAAGAGGGGGGAGCGTATGATATTTCAACAACAGCTGGGCGTACTGTATTCCTAAAAATGGAGGATAACAGTGGTTATCACATGACTTTTGATGAGTGGAGTGGAGCCAACATGAGCCTCGGGGCTCAGCTTCTAAAACCGGGAAACCTCAAGGCAGATGACCTGACCTGCTACATGGCCTATACTGCCATGATCTCAGACCTAGCAGAAAAATTTGAGTGGTCAAGCATTCTGGAGTATATAATGTGTAGAGAAGGCTCTGCTGACATGGTTTAGGCTGGCTGGGTTGGCTGTCCCAACCACAAAGACCAAGTACCAAACCAGTATGTTAGGCTACCGCTGTTTAGTATCAAGTGATATATTAGTATTTTGTTGCTATGGGTCCTGGCTGTGTCAAGCTCTCCCATTGGTCAGATCTTTGTACTCTGATATCATGCTTATTGAGATATTATCTCAATTCTATACAGGTTTAATTGGTTAATGTTTGTTTTAGTTGGTTGAAAAACATCTTTTCACTTTTTTTTTTATGTGGGGAGCTCCCCACCCCCATACTCAGCGCCTCAGTATTTACTTGAAGCTTTGTGTGGTCTAGTTGCTTCACGGATACACCCCCTTTAACGTGTTGGACATAATATTCAGGGCCGGCTGCGTACTTCGCCCGTGCTCCGACACCGACTGCACCCGATCTTGCTGCTGTACCACCCATCGCTCCGAGTGGTGGATTCGTCGATGATTCCCACTTACTTTTCTCCAACATGTCCAAACGATGCATAATCATTCCAAGCTGAGAACGGGAAGTTTTGGACTTGTCTGGAACCGGTCCTTTAAGTAGTGGATGTAATTGGGATGAGACCTGTCCTTAAAATCACTAGTGACTGGTGTTGTACGCTCCACCATCTTGGCTGGTACAACCGCCGCAGGTACCGGGAGAGGATTTGGACCAGGTCCTTGATAATTTTTGCAATAATCACCGAAAGGGGCCTTATGTTTCTGGCTACACCTCGTACAATTCTTTAACATGGCCTAATTTAACGGTCCATGTAAGAAAAGTGACAGTAGAGGTGATATTTAGCATAAGCCAGAGGCGTCCTTGCAGTAGGTGATCGCAGTAGGGAATAACTCCGTATCAGACAGGGGGGGCCACAACCACAACATACAGGAGGAACCAGTGGGGTACATTCCACTGCTAATTATAATGACATATATATATATAGATATATATCTAATCATATTTCTTTTTTTAAAACACATTAAAAAAAGTTACTAAAAATATATGTTTTTCTTTAATTTCAATTATTCAGTCTTTTCCCTATATAAATAACTGTGGGAATGCAAGCACTCTCCACCACAAAGCTGCTGAATGATTGGAGAGCTGTGGTGGAGAGTGACCAGGAATGTCCAGTGGTTCCCAAAAACCGGCCAAACATGCCTAGCATGAACAGATGCTGGAGGGGCTCTTAAGCTGGAGAATATTTCACATGCTATCCAAATAAATATATTGTAAAATGCAACATATCCCTGCTCAAATTTTCCTCTTAATTTTTGTATTGCCATTTAACAGATAACATGCAAATCTTTCAATTTAATATATATATAGGGTAACCATGAGGCCATCTGCAGGGAGTTAGGGAGGGGATGGAGGACCCCAGGCCCTGACAACAAACCAGTCACCAGTGGAGTGATGGGGAGGGGAGGGGTGTCCGGACTGTCCACTTGAAGGGGTGGGGAGGGGGATTTAAGCAGGCACCACTGGAAACAGAGGGGTGTGTGCAGGGCGGCAGTGTTTGACACCTGCTGGGGACATACAAGAGCAGAGCAATCTTGTTCATGTATAAAGAAGCATAAATCTATGGATTAAGTTTGTGTATATAAATATGTCTATGTAGATATCGATATATAGAGTATTAGATATATAGGTATTGAATGAGACAAATCATAAAGATTTTGATGTTTCAGCATTAATCTGGTATTGCCTGCTATTCATCAAGTTCCTTGTATCAAATAAATTATTACGTGCATGAAGGTCATCTACATTGTTGACCTCACATGTATTACCAATCGTCTTTGTGGGAAATGATGAAATAGTTCCTACATATATGGAATCTTTTCTTTAGACATAGGTAGTAAAAGAAGAGACACAGGCATGCTCTGAAACAAGAACTGAAAGCTGTTACACCTTCCGATTTCAAGAGTAAACACTATTTTATATATCCCTCTTTGATCTCAAACATGATCTGGTCTAGGAAATATTTCATCAAGTGTTTTTATCAATTTTCTAAAAATGTAATGCTAATGGTCACTTTTTTATTTGCTGCAGGTTCCCAAAAGGGTGTAGTGACTCTGAGCTAAGAAAGTATCTGCAAGACGTGGTTGAGGCTAACAATCAAAGCAGTCTCCCGTGAGTATTATATGCTATACTATTACAAGTGAAAACATAAAATTTGAACAAATTTGAGAATAAGAAGACAGATTATAAAAATTGTATAGAATTGTCCTAGCAAAAGAGTTTTTGTGAGTTGTATTCATGCATGATAACCTGTTATTGATAGAGACATAGGTCTTAATAAAGTTATCTTTGGTAGTCACCACAATGTCATTTAAGGTATTTAACTCTCTTATGAAAATAAGGTTGGGTACCAAACCTAGTTGATTCAGAATTGAAAACCAAGAAATATCATGTACCTCAATAATGTATTTCAGGATGGCAACATATCAGACGGCACTTACATTGCTTGAACATGAAGTAGGGGACATCATTACCTGCAACATCTGTATGGAGACAATGAAAGACCCAAAAGCTCTTCAGTGTCAACATGCATTTTGCTGTTTGTGTTTGGAGACTCTACTGCAACATAACCAAGGACACCAGGTAGTTTGTCCCACCTGTAGATGTAAGACTCAGATACCAAGCTCTGGGGTAAAGGACTTACCAGTGGATTTCAAAGTGACAAAGTTGTTAGAATTAAACCTGTCTAGTATCAAAACATTACGGAGTGAGATGGAAAAGTTGTCAACCACATCTGTTGGACAAACAGATTATTCTGAAACAAAGTGCAGGATTTGCCAAAACAAAGCGTACTATTATTGCACAAACTGCAAGGGCTATCTGTGTAATAATTGCTCTGAAAAACACAATCAGCAGCGTTTATTCAGCACACATACATTAAATGTCCTAGAAGGAAATGATTTTGAAACAGGGACATGCAAAAAGCATCCTGGGGATCTGCAGGAGTATTTCTGTAAAAATTGTGTTGTGCTTGAGTGCACTTTTTGTGTAACTGAGAATCATTCAGAATGTGAAGTCGTTCAGGCCAATCATTATATCGAAGAATGCTACCAGGTGATTCAGTCAATTAGAAGAAGTGCACAGTGAAATGTGCATGAGGGAAAAGGGTGTAGCTGAGAACATTTGTAGGAAGTTTGACCAAGCTGCCTCAGAAATTATGGAACAAATCAGAAGGTCAGCAAATGCCAAAATTCAGAAAATTCAAGAAGAAAAGGTATGTTAATTCATTCCTTGCAAGAAAGTAAGGTACAATTAGAAGAGGCATTGCGACTTGCAGAGGACAGAAAGTCAAATAGGGCAAAGGTACAAGAGTTGAAATCCAAGAGTGAACAATTCATAGCAACCACCTCAGTAATGGATGTGCTTTCAAACTTTGAAATTCTGTCCACTAACATTGTTTCAACACTTTGTCAGACATTGGATAATCAATCCATTCCATCGGTTGCAAAAACGTCAGCCTTCCTACTGGGTTCATTGAAGAGCCCTCAGACACTGCAATTGGCTCTATTACAAGGGAAACTCGTAATCTCTTCCAGAATGCTTTAGATTAAGGATAGACAACACCTCTTAAGTGCCATTTTGTGGTGGTCTCTATAAAGAGGCTTTGTATTTTACAGTGTTTGACAATGCTATGCATCATATATATCTAAAAAGTCAATTGATAGATCTATCTATTGGTATGAGTTATATTGCGTTATGTTGAATTAAACTTGTATGGATCAACAGGGGAGTGAAAAAAGTTTTTTTTAACTTTTATTTTTTGAACAAGTATATCTCGCTTACTAATATAGATAAATGCATGAAATTTTATGTATACCTAAACAATATTTATATTGAGGGAAAAATCTGTCAGGTTTTTAATTTAGGCCCTAGTTTTTGTTAAATAAAATGTAAAAAAATTAATATGAAAAAAATAACAAAAGGTTTCCGGTCTTTTTTTAATAAGATAAAAACTAAGGCCTAAATAACAGATTTGAGACACTTGCCTGCATACAAATGTTATAAACAAGCACCAAAAATTTAATATCAAGCTATTGAGTGGTAACTGAGATATTCATGTTAAGAAATTAAAAGTTGAAAAATCTGTGTTTTTACTCTAATTTCTCCAATATTGGAGGGGAAAACTTTATATCAAACGATAGAGAGAAAAAATATCTATCATTTGGTATAAACTTTTCTAATGTGCCCTTAATAAAGAGAACACACTATGAATTAGCCCAAATGGTGCACCAAGAGGTGTTGTCTATCCTTAAGGATAATACTGATTCTAAAGTTCTGAATTTTGAATGTCAGGTGCTGAATAAAGAACATCAGTGTACTAGACAAAATTAGAGCTCATGTAGATGTAGGCTATAACTATCTGCAGTGTCATTACTTCTTAATTTTCAGAACCTAGATTGAAACTGTACTATAGAGTCATATTTAATTGTTGGGGAATTGTTAGAAAACCATGAGGTTAGTTGTTTGAATCACATTGTAAAGGTGGGCACATACTGTCTGACTAGTTACAATCATATGGTCGGGATGGTCAGGAATATCTGAAAATTTGGTCTATTTCCTAATGCTCCCTGATGCTCTGACATGATCTCATTTGTGTATACAGTATTCCTGACAATCTGCAATGGTCAGGTAGTATTGTAGGGATGTAGTATTTACCCAGCTTAAGTAATGATATACAATAGGAAATGAGAAACATATGATGCACCATATCAAAGGTCAGTAATATAAAATCTAAAGCATGTGTGATTGCACCAACCTTTTACACATTAACACAATTTGATACAAGATCCAATGATTATATAATGCATTATGTATTAGGTATACTGACCATGGATAATGACAATACTTAAAACATGCAATGCTTTTCAAACATTTAAAGATGTGTACATAATCAGATTAATCCAGTATAATTATTTAAGCTAACTTGGCTGACAGTCTTTTAACAAAAACAGATTATGGACCAATTTCATATGTTTACTTAATTCATTCCATTCAGTTATTACATTTTCAAGTATTAGACAAGTTGTGAATATTTATGCCTTAAGTTGTTAAGCTGTTATTTCAGTATTGAGATGAAAACTTGAATTATCTCTTATCAAAAGCTGCTGTATTGTTGATGTAAGTTTTCAGAAATATTATAAGTATCTTCCTCATATCTTTACATTTTAGATACAATTATTTTGACAGCCAGTTCTCTTAATCAGACTTACTATTTATCTAACACAACAAACATAAAATGGTAAGTCTAGGGTTAGGGTTAGGGTTAGTAATTAAGATGAAAAACATTTTAGAGTTGCAACCATTGTGAAACAGCCCAAAAATCATGATGATATATTAAACTAGGAATTCTAGTTATCCATGCATATATGAACTAATCAGGAAGAGGTCATCGAAAGGAAAACAAAAATGTAAAGGATAATCTGGTAGAAAAGGTAACCAAACAAACAAGACAATAATAGGTTTCTTAGAGTTGTAGAGTCACAAAAAGCAACTGGATTTGACAGGAACTCTATACTATTATGTGGTAAATGTAGTTAATGGTGCTTCTTAATTTATTACCACTAATGTGAGAATATTACAAAACATATTGTTTGGTGGAATAGGTAATCTTATTACAGTACCAATGACATTGTTCCATTGTCATTAGAGGACAACATTTTAAGGTGAAAATACTATCCTAAGCTTCAGCTTAATTAAAATTGTTAGCTATGATCCTGACTAATATACATTGCTGTCAACAATTAAGATAGCCAAGGAGAAAATATTTAAGTCATCTTTTCTGTAGAAACTAGTGGAATTTACAGCTACTGCTTTGTGTAATGGCCACTTAACTTCATTAAATAGAGTTCAAATTGTAGCATTTATAAACTTAGTATTGGCCTGTATATGATATGAAGTATTGAATATTTATCCAAGAGCATCTCAGATTTTTCAATGTATTCCTTTAGGAATAATATAATGCTTTTGGTTCTCATCAACCTTGATGTTGTGGAACGGCTGTCTAAGTAAAACAACCTTTAAAGGCAGTAATTAAGATAAACAAAATGAAATCATGTACAGTGACATTGTATTTGTCTTTGTGAAGGTCAAAAGTTGTTGTACTTTGTGTATAAGATTGACTTTCCTGTGAGATTATTCTTGACCACATATGGATAGGATCAAATCATTGTGCTTTGCAAGAATTAGGTTACTCTACAATCAGCTTTCTGCTTTGGTGTTTGGGAAAACTTTGAAACTGTTTGTTTGGAAAATAAAATGTTTTCAAATGACACAACTGAATTGTTTATTCAAGTTTGTTTAGAATTAAAAGAAATATATATTATTGGTTAGGCTGGTTCATTATGAGCCATTAAGAAGGGCAAGTTTGAGCTTGTAGTACAAAAACAGTAATCACATGAGTGAGTCCTTTAGAATTCATACTTGCAGATTTACCTAAAGGACACACAAATCTAATAGGGTTTAGTCAATATGCAACTGTGTAATGTTATCCCCTGCCAGTTTCTGTTTGTTTCCCATCACATATAGAAACAAACACTTCAATGAAATCTAGAAGCAAGTCTTATTAGTAATATCCTTGTAAAATACAAGGCCATGTGAAAAAGTTTATAATTGGATGATTTTGTTAAATAGAAAAGGCCACAAGTTGCACTAGCAATGTTTCAAACAATATAGAACTAACATGAATATTTTGTAAGTTAGTTTTCTATCTGAATTCAGAGATTTTAGGATGCTGCAAGCTTTGGCAGTCAATGTTTCCCAAAGAAAAAGGAGCAGAAACTGAAATACAAAATTATTCCCTTTTGTGCATGTAGTATCTAATTTAGAGAGATTAAACATAATACACAATATATATGTGCATGTAATTTTCAGGGCGTGCCTTAAGGTTCCGACCATTTATATAAGACAAGGGTCATCTAGAGACTTCATATTTATTCTGGCAAACATTAGTTTAGTTCATATATTCAATATAATCAATCTGTTCCATCAGTTGCAAATGTCAACCTTCCTATTGGATTCATTGCGGAGCCCTCAGATACTGCAATTGGCTCTATTACAATGGAAACTCGTAACCTCTTCCAGAATGCTTTAGATTAATGATAATACTGATTCTCATATTCTGAATTTTGAATGTCAGGTGCTGAATAAAGACCATCAGTGTACCTGCATTAACTAGCCAAAACTAGAGCTCATGAACATATAGGCTATAGCTATCTGTAGTGTCATTACTTCTTAATTTTCATAACCTAAATTGAGACTGTGCTTAAGAGTCATATTCAATCGTTTGGGAATTGTCAGAAAACCATAAGGTTAGATGTTTGAATCACATTGTAAATGTGGGCACATAGTATCTGACTGGTTACAATCAAGTGGTTGGGATGATCAGGAATATCTGAAAATTCTGACCATTTCCTAATGCTCCCTAATGCTCTGACTTTATCTTATTAGTGTATACATAATTCCTGACAATCTGTGATGGTCAGGTTGTATTGTAGGTATGTAGTATTTACCCAGCTTAAGTAATTAAATGCAATAAGAAATAAGAAATGTATGATGCACCATAATTATTAAAGGTCAGTAAGATAAAAACTAAAGCACATATGATTGCACCCACCTTTTGCACATACACAATTATTAGATACAACATCCAATGCATTATATGTAATGCATAATATATTAGGATGATGAAAATACTTAAAACATGCAATGCTTTTCAAACATTTAAAGATTTGTACATGATCAGATTATTCCAGTATTTGTAAGCTAACTTGTCCGAGAGTCTTTTACCAACAGTTAAGGTGTTGCTTCAGTATTGAGATGAAAACTTGAATAATTTTTTGTTGAAAGCTTGAACGCTAGTGGTTGTTTATGGGTGTTATTTAAATATGGGGAAGCTACAGTTAATCGTTACTCAAGACTGCCTAGTATCGCTTCAGTTAATATCACTAGTCAAATGGTAGACTACATCCGTGAAATGGGCGTTTATATCCACAACACGAATCTCGCTTGGCTGAGAGGAAGTTTATTGGTGTTTAATCCAAGGCATACAATGGCTGGTGCATTATGGCCTAAGTATCCGACCCTCGTTCAACAATGCCCAAGGCTAGCTTCGTCCTCAGAGTCTGCTTGTCTTAGTGCAGCAGCACGATGGTAAACTCCTATCCAAGTCACCCGATGTCTGCGTACATGGCTAAAACCACACCCCGAATCGTATAGATTTGTATTGATCCAAACAGGTAGTGTTCTCTGGCTTCGTTTTCTGGCTCAGCCCCTTATATATGCTATCCAATTATCGATTTTACCCAGGCAGCACTACTTACTGGGAGATGCTTTGCACCTGCTGTGGTTATACAGGTATATCACCTACCAGCAGCGTCTGCCATTCTCATACTTATATGATTTTGAATATTCTTTATAATTCCTTTATAATTTCCCTCTCATCCGGTGACTTCTGTCTCTCATCTGAATTCTCATTCATAAAACAGAATATATTTCACACAAAAGAACTTCACTAATACCCTGTATGCACAAGGACTTTTGTGCAAGCTGTTGTATTGTTAGTGTAAGTTGTTCACCAGTAATATCATAAGTATGTTTCTCATATCTTTACATTTTAGATAAAATCATTTTGACAGCCATTTCTCTTTATCAGACTTACTATTTATCTAACACGACAAAGATAAAATTTTAAGTCTGAAACACAGACATCTTAAAGCCTAAATATCTTTTTCGAAAAACTGCATCTTAGAGTTCCAACCATTGTAAAACAGCCCCATAATCACAATGATATATAATACATTAGGAATTCTAGTTATACACAGATATATGAACTAATCAGATAGAGGTCAACAAAAGAAAACCAAAATGTTAAGGATAATCTGGTAAAAAAGCTAACCTGACACACGGGACAATCATAGGCTGCTTGGAGTTGTACAGTCATAAGTGGCAAGCGGATTTGACAGGAACTCTATACTATTATGTGGTAAGTGTAGTTAATGATATGTACTTCTCAATTTATTTACCACTTGCATGAGAATATTGCAAAACATATCGTTTTGTGGAATAGGTAATCATAATACAGTATGAATGAGATTGTTTCATTATCATAAGAGGAAAACATTATTAGGTGAAAATACTATCCTAAGCTTCAGCTCAATTCAAATTGCTAGCTATGATCCTGACTAATACATTGCTGTCAACAATTAAGATAGCCCAGAAGAAAATATTTAAGTCATCTTTTCTCTAGATACTTCTGGAATTTAGAGCTGCTGCTTTGTGTAATGGCCACTTAACTTCATTAAATATGGTTCATATAGCATGTATAAACCCAGGATTGGCATGTATGTGTATAATACAAATATATAAAAGCATCCTAGATTTTTCAATGTATTCCAGATGGGAATAGGATAATACTTTTGGTTCTCATCAACCTTTGATGTTGTTGAACAGCTGTCTGAGTAAAAAGACCTCTGAAGGCAGTAATTAAGATAAATCTTATGAAATCATGAACAGTGACATTGAATTTGTCTTTAGAACACTTTGAAACTGATTATTCAAAAAATGAAATGTATTTCAAATCACAAAACTGAAATGTTGATTGAGTTTGTTTAAAATATAAAGAAATATTGGTCAGACTGGTTTCAGTATCAGCCATTTAAGAGGGGCAATTTTGAGCTTGGAGCAAAAGAATAGTAATCACATAACTGAGTCCTTTGTAATTCATATTTGCAGATTCAAAGGATGCACAAATCTATGTGGGTTTAGTCCATAATCATAATCTAAAATCTAGTCATTAAATAGCAAGGCTAAACTTTATAATATTATATCAAAGCTGTCTGAATTTGTCAATCTATTTTGATCAACTTCAGAACTGTGCCTATTGTATATAGGAAGAGATGGTATCATATCTAGCACTAATTTATGGTAAAAGTTTATATTTCTATGCAGATTTTTTTAGTAAAAGCCTATTAACTAAAGGAATGGTTGCACATAAATTCACAAAATGCTGATTTTTGTATATTTCACTTCACTTATGTATCTTAAAAATGTTTCAAATAAATAAAAGGCAAAATGTACAGAAATAACACAATTATCATGAAGGGTAAATTAAATTTGGGAATTCCTTGAATTGTGGACTGTTTCTTACTCCCCTTGCTACGTCATTGTAATGAGAATACCCTTTCAAAACAACTTTGGAATTCGAGGCTATGGAATAGATTCAGGTGAACAAAGAATACAATTAATAATAGCATTTATGGGGCCTTATATAAATAGTTTTTGGTATAAATATATTTCCTTTCTACACATTTTTGAGAGTGGGGGATTTCCTTTGATTTGAACCTGGGGATTCCCAATTAGTGTCCTTGTGACGTCACAAATTAGGGGATTTCCCTTAAAGCACTTGAAATAGACCAAATCTTTGAGCCTCAGAATGTTGTCTAGACTGGGAATATCTTTAAGATATCTTTAGCATCATTAGTTATTGATGTGATTTATACCACGATGAAAGGATTTCACTTTAAAATATCCATCCTGGTGTTATGTGCAAGGTGAATATAAATTGATATTTATGGATTCTATTTATGAGATTGAGTCTTTATTACTAATTCAAATCAACCAATCGAACCTTTTAGATAAAAAACGGGTTTAACATGCACACATTTTGACTGTTCTTGTGGGTAAACTATCAGAATTCATATGCAAGCTGAGTTCCTTTTTTTATGTACTTCCCCTCCATAATACATGAGAAATATGAATATAGTATTGATTCCTTAAGGTTTAAACCAGATGTGAATCTCATAACCCGGTCTCCTCTCTATTTTGTTGACTGGATCTATACTGTGTTGTGATATCCCCTGCCAGTTGCTGGTTGTTAACCATCACATGTGGAAATAGACACTTTCAATGAAATTTGGAAGCAAGTGATATCCTTGCTTACCCAGATCACTAATTGCCTACCCACCAACCTACTTACCCAGACAATTAACTGCCTTCCCAGATCTCTAACTACCA
Source organism: Lepidonotus clava (assembly GCA_936440205.1). Taxonomy (NCBI): domain Eukaryota; kingdom Metazoa; phylum Annelida; class Polychaeta; order Phyllodocida; family Polynoidae; genus Lepidonotus; species Lepidonotus clava. The sequence continues at coordinate 51,633,888 of OW387137.1, forward strand.
ACCTACTTACCCAGATCACTAACTATCTACCTGCCAACCTACTTACCCAGATCTCTAACTACCTACCCACCAACCTACTTACCCAGATCACTAACTACCAACCCACCAACCTACTTACCCAGATCACTAACTACCAACCCACCAACCTACTTACCCAGATCACTAACTACCTACCCACCAACCTACTTACCCAGATCACTAACTACCAACCCACCAACCTACTTACCCAGATCACTAACTATCTACCTGCCAACCTACTTACCCAGATCACTACCTGCCAACCCACCAACCTACTTACCCAGATCACTAACTATCTACCTGCCAACCTACTTACCCAGATCACTACCTGCCAACCCACCAACCTACTTACCAAGACCATTAACTGCCAACCCATCAACCTACTTACCCAATTTTCTAAATATCTAACCACCAACCTACTGACCCAGATCTCTAACTATCTACCCACCAACCTACTTACCTAGATCTCTAACTACCTACCCACCAACCTACTTACCCAGATCTCAAACTACCAACCAACCAACCAACCTACTTACCCAGATCACTAACTACCTACCCGCCAACCTACTTACCCAGATCTCTAACTACCAACCCACCAACCTACTTACCCAGATCTCTAACTACCAACCCACCAACCTACTTACCCAGATCACTAACCACCTACCCGCCAACCTACTTACCCAGATCTCTAACTACCAACCAACCAACCTACTTACCAGATCACTAACTGCCAACCCACCAACCTACTTACCCAGATCTCTAACTACCTACCAACCAACCTACTTACCCAGATCACTAACTACCTACCCGCCAACCTACTTACCCAGATCTCTTACTACCTACCCACCAACCTACTTACCCAGATCACTAACTACCTACCCGCCAACCTACTTACCCAGATCTCTTACTACCTACCCACCAACCTACTTACCCAGATCTCTAACTACCTACCAACCAACCTACTTACCCAGATCACTAACTACCTACCCGCCAACCTACTGACCCAGATCTCTAACTACCTACCCGCCAACCTACTTACCCAGATCTCTTACTACCTACCCACCAACCTACTTACCCAGATCACTAACTACCAACCCACCAACCTACTTACCCAGATCACTAACTACCTACCCACCAACCTACTTACCCAGATGACTAACTACCAACCCACCAACCTACTGACCCAGATCTCTAACTACCTTCCCACCAACCTACTTACCCAGATCTCTATCTACCTACCAACCAACCTACTTACCCAGATCACTAACTACCTACCCGCCAACCTACTTACCCAGATCTCTTAACTACCAACCCACCAACCTACTTACCCAGATCACTAACTACCAACCCACCAACCTACTGACCCAGATCTCTAACTACCTTCCCACCAACCTACTTACCCAGATCTCTATCTACCTACCCGCCAACCTACTTACCCAGATCACTAACTACCAACCCACCAACCTACTTACCCAGATCACTAACTACCAACCCACCAACCTACTGACCCAGATCTCTAACTACCTTCCCACCAACCTACTGACCCAGATCTCTAACTACCTACCTACCAACCTACTTACCCAGATCTCTAACTACCTACCCACCAACCTACTTACCCAGATCACTAACTACCTACCCACCAACCTACTTACCCAGATCTCTAACTACCTTCCCACCAACCTACTTACCCAGATCTCTAACTACCTTCCCACCAACCTACTTACCCAGATCTCTAACTACCTTCCCACCAACCTATTTACCCAGATCTCTAACTACCTACCCACCAACCTACTTACCCAGATCTCTACCCACCTACCCACCAACCTACTTACCCAGATCTCTAACTACCTACCCGCCAACCTACTTACCCACATCTCTAACTACCAACCCACCAACCTACTTACCCAGATCTCTAACTACCTACCTACCTACTTACCCAGATCGCTAACTACCAACCTACTTACCCAGATCACTAACTACCAACCTACTTACCCAGATCTCTAACTACCTACCCACCAACCTACTTACCAAGATCATTAACTACCTACCAACCAACCTTCTTACCCAGATCTCTAACTACCTACCCACCAACCTACTTACCCAGATCTCTAACTACCTACCCGCCAGCCTACTTACCCAGATCTCTGTCAACAATTGGCAATGGATAGGTGCTAAAATCAGCCAATTCTGCCACTAGAATCGGTCAATTTTAGCACTGATTCAAATAAAATATGCATATTTCAATATATACCATACTAACAGGTGATCATAAGAATTAGCCGATTTTAGCCTGTTCAAACTGTGTAGAAGTTGCTTAGTGGGAATAGGGTATAGAGCTTAGGGGCTGTCCATAAATGATGTCACACTTTTTTAGGGTATTTTTAGGACCCACCCACTCCCCCTGTCACACTAAATTTCTAATCTAAACATGAAGATAAGGCCCGTTTTCAGGCAGTGTCACACTGTTCAAACCACCCACCCACCCCCTTGTGTGTGACATCATTTATGGATGGCCCCTTAGCCCTTTAGTGACGGCCCCATGGGAAATCGATCATATATGATCGATGGTCAATGTTTAGGCTACAGCAGTGATAGTTTTTAAATTCCATGAGCTTTTTTAGAAATTATGTTTGGGGGATATGTTGATACAAATATAGGAACATATATTTTGTTCATAAATAGTTTTGATATTTTTATTTTGTGACACTTTGATGGTTGGTATCTTATGAAAATTTTGCATTTTAACAACAAGGCTATATATATTAACCCATAAATAATAGTGATATTTAGGTTTAAAAAGCCATTTTAACCATTACAATTTAGTTTTTTTTCTTTTTAATGGATTATGACATGAACAGTACTTTCAAATACACACAGTTTGATAGGTAAAACCATTTCCCATATGATTATTCTATAGATTACTTTCAATCTAATTAGCCCCTCTGGTTGTTGAAAAATGTCATAAATTAGCCATATTTATGCAAATTCAAGATGGCCGCCCATTAGTTGGCACATTTCATCAGTTTGCACATTTCTTATCTTGCATTTTTTGATTTTCACAATAAATCTTTTGAAAAATATTAGTGCATGAGCTTCAGTTAATTGACTACAAGGACACTTCAGGAAATTATTCCTCCACTAAATTCATTTGATGTCAGTTTAATAACATATAATTATTATGAGTTATTGTGAATAATGGCAATTTCAGGATATTTGGAGCAAAACATCCCCATAACCTTTATGAAGGGGGTACTCAAAATTATTGGAAATATATTCAAATTTGGTATCAAATGATTCGAAATTACGTAGGGAACAACTTTATAATTCAACTTTTATCTGTAAAATCAATTCTTGACTTGGTTTTTAGGCATTTTATAGAAATTTGGCTTTAAAATACTGAAATTTTCAGATATTTTGTTGTTACTTAAAACGTTCTGTGGTTACCATGGCAACCAGAATCAAATATCAAAATATATTTTCTAAATACTATGATGATGGACTTTATACTGGTATGAGACTTTGTCATAGTATATAATGTACTAAGAAGTCAGAATTTGAAAATGAAAAATACTGTCCCCTTCCTTTTTGATTAAATCCATTTTGGTGCCGTCAGCAAAGGGTTAGAGGGTTAAGTAGAAATAGTATAAAAAGGAATGGATATTTTTTTGCTAGGAACATGGCTGTCAATAGACCGATTGCCAATTGTCGCGCATAGCAGTCATGTTATGAACTTCCGCCCTATGTGCTAGCATTGCCGGGCCCAAACAAATGGGATTTTCTCTTCTGTATCCCAAAAGTATGAGGTTATTTGGTAATATATTGGAAATTATGGTTATGGCTAACTGTACCTATGGTTATTTTAGCTTCGGGACGAGTTTAAAAGACACTGGAAACGAAAATCCGATTGTTGTGCATTGCGCCTATGGGCCGGAAATCAACATTTCGCCACCAAATCCGCGTGAATGATTGGGGTGGCGGCGCGTCTGGCAGGAGGTCTGCCACCTTAACCGAAAATAAACTTTTTCGCCCTTCAATATTCCAAACTAACCTGAAATTGTATCTGAAATTCTTGAAATTGAAATTTTCCCAACATGATGTCATGCAACACATAACCCCCCTCCCCCTCCCCCCTGCTGCATGATGTCATTTCTGGACGACCCCTTACTATACCCAGATCACCAACAGGCCTTTTAACAGTCGGTGGTTCAAGGGATATCCACCAGATGGCAGCACCAGTTAGTAGGAAGGTTACTTAGAGATCTTTGGAAAGGGTTCAAGAGGGACTTTTTTTTAAAAAACATAAACGTCAAACTGCTGCACAATGATCCTAAACTATCCAAATTTGTGATTTTGCTCTACTTAAAGAATAATTGAAGAAAATTGTTCTCTAGTTATAGCAGCCTATAATGAACCTTTGTTTTATTGTATTTAAGGGACTATTGATAATTTAATTTAACTATTAAGAAATGTAGATCGTGATCCATGACAACAGCGCCTCAGTATGTCTGATTGAACAAAATAGTACGGGGGATTTGTCTATTTTTCTTTTCTTTTCGCGCGTCCAGTGGCCCGTTGCACAATGGGTTTCGTAACAACGAAAATGAATTAAATAGCAAAACAGTTTGTTGTTGCTTAATAAATCATTTGCAGTTATTTTCGTAACGACGACAAACTTTTCAACGATTTGTTTTTCTATATTTAGAATGCCCTCAAACAGTTGCAACTTTTACAGGTTTTTCTCTAATTTCTTCTATTTTTTATACCAATTTACAGAATTCAATTCCATTCATTAGAACCAGAGATTTTCACTATTTTTGTAACGTGAATATTTTCGTAACAAAGAAACATTTCGCTGTTAAGCATTTGTTTGTTGTGCTTTCGTTGATTGATCCTCACAACGAAATTCTATTGTGCAACGGGCCACGGATGTAGGCTTGATCCACTTAATGGCAGCACGTAGTGATACAGTAAAATTACATAACGAAAAAAGGCTATAGTCGGAGCGAGTATTACATTGGAATCCGACGCAACAGGGGAGTATGATGGAGTAACAACTAGTTTGGAAAAAAATGTACATTATATGGGGATTTTCATTGATTTGTTCGTCAGTAGTTCTGTCCATTGGGGCTAATTATAATGCCATATGTCCGAGAATTAAAGAAATCAGATTGTTTTTTTTTGTTTATTATCCTTCTTGAATAGAATAACGGGCCGATTCTTGGATAGAATAAGTCAACGGCACATTTAAGGCAAAAATTTGCTGAAAAGGGTCATTAATAAAATTAAGAATAATTGGTCCCTTCTAGTAAGTAAGCCATCCCAATCCCAACCTCCTATGGTTACAATCATTATCAAATGATGCAACTCACGACTTTTGAAAAAACAGGAAAAGTAGGAAACCTACTCTTTTTCTAGAAGCAACTAGGAGAGAAATAACTTTAATGAATAAAGATCAGGCTTTGAGTTCGTATTTGATTGGCTTTAAATTAACACAACAACACTATAAACCAGATATCAAATTGATGTAGGAAAATTAAATTGTGCAATCGAAAATCACCAAAAGGTAGAAAATCCTACAAAAGTTTTAAAGTGGTATCTCTGAAACAAATTATGAAACGCCCTACTCAATGTCCTTAAATACTCAAAGGAGGTAGGCAGAAACAAAGTAGTGACCAAATATATTTTATTGTCAAATTGTGTCGTATAAAATATAAAATATATACAAGTACAAAATGTCGATTTCAGTGGGAGATTTTAGAAAGCCTTACTAAGGCTTATACATAAGTCCCGTTTAGGCGGGCCAGCCTAAACCCCGCCTAAGCCTACCCTCCCACCCAGGCCTATTTTAACAACAACCAGACAGACAAGGCAACGGGTGGGGGATTCCTATAACAATTCAGTAGAGACCTATGTCAACATTCCTTTTGGTATTTTGAGTATTTTTTCCCATTTCAAGCAAACGAACTGACATTGTGACCGTTAAACAGAAAAACCTTTAGGTTCACACCCAAGTCACACTTCGTCACACCCCACTCTATTGTATGATACCTGCAGATGAAGCCGAAGTGCATTGTGGGACAGTTGTTGACAATAACACAATCATATTTCCACAACCAGAGGATTTTCTTCTTTTGCATAAGGAAATAGCACAATTAGTTATTGTTATCAGTGCATTAGAGGCCGTCCATAAAATGATGTCATGCACAAGGGGGTGGGGGAATGGGTTGAACAGTGTGACACTGCCTGAAAATGGGCCTTATTTTCATGTTTAATTAAATCAGATAATTCAGTGTGACAGGGGGGTGGGTGGATCCTAAAAGTACCGTGAAAAAGTGTGATTTCATTTATGGACGATCGCTTATCTCAATACACTTCTAACGGCTATGATTTGTTTAAATTGGCCTATTTCTATTTTCACGCACACACACATCGGTGTAACTCGGGTGTTATACACAACGTGTGACCACAAGATGGTCGGCTGGACGGGGAAGGTCAAACATTTAACCTTGAAATCGGCTAAACCGAACATGCCGACCCCCGACCCAATGCCGCGGGGGGCCTTCTCAAATGTCACATTTCCCTACACTTCTTCCCGTGAGCCGCCCACAAGGCCCACTTTCAGTGCACTTCTAGCCTCGGTCCAACCTCCGAATATTACAACTTTACGTCCAGTAACAGCCATGTAAACAGGCCTGTATGGAAGCTGATAAACAACATTGTAAGGTAAGATAAGATACAGGTATATGTAATAGTTATACAATACAGAGCTTTACCGATCAGGATCTACAGTGTTTATAACATGCCCAGAATCGGTGACATAGCGCCTGTTAGTCACAGACTGATTGCCGCTTGAACCGTAAATAACTGGCTGTTACGTTTTGTGACTTATCAATAAAATATGTTAACAAGCAAGCCCAACATGTAGGGTTTTGTGACTCATAACCAGATGTTGAAAAATGGATTTTTGGACATGAGGGGTTTGTCACCCATAAACAGAACATGTTGAAGAATAAGTTTTCACACATGTGGGGTTTTGTGACTTGAAAAAAAGTTTTTGACATGAGGGGTTTTGTGACTCGTCAATAGAACATGTTGAACAAAGGTTTTTGACATGAGGGGTTTAGCGACTCAAGAGTCATCCATAAAACATGTTAAAGAACGGGTTCTCAAAGAGGTGTTTTGTGATTCATCAATAGAACAATTTTAAAGGACGGATGACTCATCCATTGAAAATGTTGAAGAACAGGTTTTTGGACATGAGGGGTCTTGTGACTCATCAAAAGAACATGTTGAAAAATGTGTTTTTTTTGGACATGAGGGATTTTGTGACTCATTGGTGGAACAAGTTAATGAACGGTTGTTGTGACTCATCAATATAATGTGTTAACGAACAAGTTTCCGAACATGAATGGTATGTGACTTTTTGAAAGGCTGTATTAACAAACAGTTGATAAGTTGGAAGCCATACCGCTGACATGATAAGCTCAATTGTTGTACATGTTCTAAATGTGATTTACAAAAAGCACAGAAGTTCACAGATCAGCACCTGTTTAGGTCTTTATACAGCTTAATGTATTTAAAATAACGAACAATAAAGCTCTGTTTGCTGTATGTCCTTGGACAAAAATCTGGTTAATTTCATAAAGAATAACATCCTAAAAAACATACTTCACAAATCTAGTTTCTGCAAATTGATTCTTTCACACACCACATCTTATACCAGAACAAGAAATTGCACTCATAAACTTCCGTGACCTTTGATCATGTAACATGACTTCTCAAGGTCTTTCACTGAAACACACATTGCATATTTGAGATCTATAATTTTGCCTCTATAATTATCAAAATACAACAACCTATAACTTCATCTGATAAGCTCAAAGGCAGTTTCATGTTGGAGGGAAACAGGAACAACCGGAAACATCTTGTAATAAAACATTGTGGCCACAATTCTCCCTTACGACACACAAGCTAAAGGACATTGGGGCAGATCAACCATTTAACAGTGAAACCTCTGTGTCTTACATTTTCAGCACCAACGTATTTGTGACATGTACTCGCTACAGACCTACACTACAACTAAACGACATGACCTAAACCAGGGCCAGTTATATGCAAAAGGTGTGTCGACCTACTCAAACGATGACCAATATAAAACACGAATTGGCCAATCCGTACCAAAAGTGGGCCCAGAGCCCCATATAGGTCCGCTGGTTAAGAAAGGGCTGATTTTGTTCATGTGACTTTATTTTGTAAAGAATCAAAGGGATCTTATTATAAAACTATAAGCACTTGAATATACCGCCAGGACAAAATGTCACAAGGAAAATATGTTTGGAAATTCTCAGGTATAGATTAGACATTCATAGAAACATATTATGACATTGCAATCAGCTTTCATTATAGGACATGACACATTTTAAGTTTTAAGTTTTTCAGTCCTTTTTTGCTCAGCAAACCTATAGTTGTGGCCCTTACTTAGAACTACAGCTTCCAGTATTAACCACCAGCAAAGTGTTTAACACACACGGGGTGGGTTCGATTGGATGTGTATCCAATAATAATACCAAAAATGCAACGTGGCGGATCTGGAAATCAACACTAAAAGATTATATATTCTGGATCCACCACGTTGCATTATGGGTTATTGCATTGCATTATTGGTAGTAACACAATAAAACTTCTCGGGTTATTCTAGTGTTTGATATTTGCTCTTTTCACAACCTCTCCGCAATGACAGTACTACAAGGCTCGACAAACTGTCTATCGTGGAGTCCTCTTGTCAACAAACCCTCATAATTACTTTTTAGTAGTGTTTCTATTCCCCAAATAATGATTTTATAGCTTCATGAATTGGGTTTGGCCCAAAAATATATATATTTCATAACATGAAATATCCTGACACACTTTTTTTGATGGGCATCCAACTAAATATCTGTGGTATTCTCTTTGATGAGTCGAATATAATTTGTCAAGCCCTGCAGTTCTGTCCTCGTGGTCTCAAGTCACAATTTATCCTATCTTCGGCCTCAACCATGCCAGTATTTGAAACCAATATCAGACCATTTTGAAACCGACGACGTGCGCAAATGCGTTCAACTCCACTCACTCAATATGTAATACAGTAATAAGTGAAATCGACACTAAATAATTCTCTCTATGTTACAATACACAACTCTACATAAAATATGCTTTCAGAATCTAAGTACATAGAACCATAACTAATATCATTTTCTACTGATCACTAAAATAGCTAAAATTCTAGTTAGCAATGAATAGGACAAGTTGGTATTAAAACACTTATATATGAGCAGAGAATTGTTACAGTATGGTCTAGAGGTCTAAATATTACTTCTGTACTTCAGTATCCCACTGCGGCCAACCACCAGGCCAACCTTATAAAATGTTTTCCCATCCAGTGGGTTCCCAAGGTAACGACCAATCTGGTGGCCGGGAACTCCATTTATTTCTTTTTTTCCTTTGATAGGGGCACAACTTTAAATTTTAATAATAATAACAAATATTCAAATGTTGAAAAAAAAAAAAAAAAAACTCTTTACAGTCGACCCTAAAGAAATGAGTTTAGGGGAACTAGGAACAAATAAGTCTTTTGAGGTTGACCTGAAGCTTTAAGGTTTTTAAGGCACATGGTCGGGAAGGTGCAATAAGCAGAAGGTGTAAAATACCCCTGCCGGGGTCCCCTATTAAATGCTTTTTATACTAATGTCATCATGTCAACTTCTGAAGATCTGACAGGGTTACAGGTACTTTTGTGTTGGCCCAAGGTACTGCACTGTATGCTATGTCAATAATAAAGCTTGGGCTGATGCCTAAAAGATAACTATGGCTACGTGTGTGTGTATAGATTATATATATATATATAAATGTATGTATTTATAATACACACACACAGATATATATACATATAATATACACTAGTTTAGTCTCAGATTCCGACTCTGTTTTTTGCATCCCCTACAATTACCTTCACGTTCAGTCATATGAACCCCATAGAAATATAGTAAAGTTAATCAAAGTAAATATGTCTGAGACTACTTGTGACCTTTCTATTATTTACAATACACAGACATTCTCTAGTAATGAGCGGTACATACAAGTCCAGGTGCGTACTCAGATTGTGGTATGCACTGGGTCATAGCAGGCGGTATAAAAACTCTGCATAACAGCAACACATCTTCGGACAATTACATCAGCTGAGATATTCTTCAACATACAGTCGATGGACCAAAGTTATTGGCGGCCCGGTCCTGCGATTCTCGCACCATATCACTGAATCTACTCATCTCAAAGAACTCCTGTTTCTTTCATCCGAGCTGTGATTTTCAATGTTCGCGAGTGTCCTTTGAGAAGGTGTGGTGTCCCACAGCGAGCAGACGGGGTACGAGCTGCTCCGGGTCTCATACTACAGTCAGGGCCTAATCTCTCTCTGATCAGCAGTCAATATGCTGCACATAATAAGGCTGTTTATACAAGGCACATTGTTAAAAAGTCAGTTTCTCTATAAAAGACGACGCTTTATCATATCTGGTATCAAAAAGGTATACTTCATCCCAGGCACAACTTCATCTAAGGCACAGTTCGTTGAACTTCAGCAGAGTTACGATGCAGGCTATATATGAGCATTAAAGAGTAAAATTCCTCAGTATGTAAAATTCAATTATAGCAAAATATACCTCAATACTGATTTATATCCAAAGCTTTGATAAAAACATTAGTCTAATTGTATGTACAATGTATACACAGGTTTTGGCTCCCTTCATGTGTAGGCTTTAGTCTGGGTGGACAGTTGGTTATTGATACAGAGAAAGTCACATCCTCCGTTACTGTTTCTGACCGCTCAAGTATCTCCCCCTATCTAGAGCTGGGCCAGGATGATATCGTTCTCTTTGCGGATTGTTGGATGGGATATGGGAGGGGGTTCAGGGGCCGAGTTCTGTGGTTTGGGGCTCGTGTCCTGATCCTCGAGGCCCGCGACAGGCTTTAGCACCGTTACTGTGACGGAGTCGTCCGTCTTAGGAGCTGGGGTGCCCGAGGTTGGGGCGGGCGGCAGATCCTCCTTCTTAATGAGCACGAAGGGCATGCCCGGGTGTTTGCGCTCCATGTGTTTGGTGAGAGGGTATGACTGGCTGTACTGGGCCCCGCAGTACTCGCAGCAGTAAGGCTTGATCCCTGCGTGTGAGAGCAGGTGGCGGTCCAGTGAACACTTCTGCACAAAGGTCTTTCCGCAAAGGTGGCACTCGTGCGGCTTTTTCCCCGCGTGCGACATCTGGTGGCGCCACAGGCCCGTCTGGGAGCTGAAGGCCTTCGGGCACTGCTTGCACTTGTAGGGGCGCTCACCTGTGTGACGTCGCATATGCAGGTTTAGCTGCTCCTTCGACTTGGACATGTGGTTGCACTCGGGGCATGGATAAAGCCGGTGCTTCTTGACTGGTGGGTTGAAGTGCTGGCGGCAGTGGGTCTCGAACACACGCTGGTGGCGGTAAACCTTCCCGCACATGTCACAGATGAAGGTCTTGTTCTGGTGCATGATGGCATGCTCCTTGAGGCGAGACCTGGTCGCGAACATCTTGGGGCAGTAGGAGCACTTGTAGATCTTCTCCATGTGTTTGTACTCAATGTGCTTGGTTAGCTGGCGCTTGGTCCGGCACGTTAGGTTACAGTGGCGGCACAGGAAGGAGGAGTCTTCGGCATGGATCTCTTGGTGGTTGCGGAGCGTGATCTGCGACTTGAAGCGCTTGCCGCAGGTGTCACACGGGAAGGGCTTCTTCTCCTCCAGCTGGTTCTCGTTGTGCGCGTTCTCCAGGTGGTACTGCAGGCCCCACGCACTGCGGAACTCCTGGTGGCACTTGGTGCATGTGTGCACCCGGCGACAGGAGAATTTCACCAACTCACGCGGGCCAAGCTTGGTCCCCTTGCTTGCTAGGTCCCTACTGGGATTGACATGCTGCCAAAGTTCTTCTTCGCTGTCAAATTTGTTGAGGCAGTTGAGACACTGGAAGTCCTGCTCCAAGTGCTTGCTGATATGTTTTGCAAGGAAGGTTGCCTTAGGGAAGGTTTGGCTACATAGGTCGCACTTGTGGCGCCACTTGAAGGTGTGCTCTACAAGATGGCGTCTGCAGCTCGACTTGCGACTGAAGGTGCGTCGACAGACAGGACACACACGTGTACTGTCACAGACATGCTTTAGTACGTGGAGCTTGAAGTTGTCCGAGCCAGTCACCCCCATGGGGCAGAGAATGCAGGGTAACTCCATGGTCTCGCAGTCTTTTGGGATCATCTTCCGGGCCGCCACTACTGCAGGTTCGTCCGGCAGGGAAGCCAACTCGTCAGATTCTTCTTCTCCATCACTCTCTACTTTCACTGCTGACTTGGCCCCTTCTTCTGTCTTGAGGGTGTCTTTGGGCTCGTTTTCCTCATTACCACTGGAAAAGATGGCACTTATGATGGTACTCAGGTTGGTATTTTGCCCTGTGAGAAGTTGGTTGAGTTTCTTGATTTTGTTTCTTTGATTGATGACCAGCGTGTTGAGAGACAGCTCGAGCAGGGAGATGACGTTCCCCGAGCTCAGGGGCAGCGGTCCCTGCGGCTCTTGCATCATGGACTGGTTCATGCCTATGTCCCAATTCTCGCTATCAAAGCCTGCACGCACGTGGGCGATGGGCTCGAGGAACTTGCGGTGCAGCGTCTGCTGATGCTTCTTGAGGCTCGCTTCACTGGCAAAGCTGTTGTTGCACTGGTCGCAGGTGAAGGGCTTGATCTCGGCATGGTCCACCATCACGTGTTCCCAGATGTGGAAGCTGTCCTTCGCCGTCTTGTCACACATGGGACACACTTTCCTCCGGTTGTCACGAGACCCGCGCGGCGAGTGCAGAATGATGTGAGTGTAGCAGTCTCCCTTGCTCTGTATCGAGCGGTTGCAACGCTTGCAGGTCAAGTCCAGAGCAATATCTTCATCTTTAAACTCTTCCTCCTCGTCCATGTCCTTGGATTCCCAGCCAAACTTGTCGGCCATCTCCTGCCGGTGTTCCTTCGGGTGCACGGAGGAGATGTGGACTTGGACGGCATCTTTCCGCGAGTACTTCCGGTAGCAGTATGGGCACTCGTGGAAAGACTTCCACCCAGCGTGCTCCCGAACCATGTGGCCCCAGCAGCGGTTCTTGTTGCGGAAGTGCTGGGCGCACACTGGACAGCCAACCACTTTCTGATCCGGTGAATGGCACATCATGTGTTCGTTAAAGTCCTTCCTGTTTTGAACTGGACGCTTACATTTAGCGCATTCAAGGTCAAGTTTGGGATTGGATGGCCCTTTCCGCCTTTGTTTCGGCTCGCTTGAATCACTCTTGTCGAGGGGATGTTCAAATGATTCTTCAAATGAATCGTCATTATCGTTACCATCCTCAATGCACGAGTCTTCATCGACTTCGAAGTCCTCGTCATCTGCATCGTCGCTCTCACTCTCCTCATCCAGCTTCCTGCGTTTCGCCTTAACCTTGGAGGCGACCACAGCTTGTCTTGGCAGCCGTCTATCTGCGATCTCTTTGGTTTTGTCTTTAACATTTGCCTGAGTCTCAAGCCACATCTTGTATGCCTTTCTTCCCACAATTCTGGTCATCTTTGGTTCCTCACCCTTTCCTTCCTCTTGCTCTGCTTTCGACTTTTTCTTTTTCTTTTCAGAACTCTTCTTGGCTTTCCCACGTTTCTTAATCTTTCCTTTAAGCACAGCAACGTGCCTATTATATATGTCATCCACTTTGCTTACTGAAGATGTCTTGTCCTTCTTGGTTTGTTTGCCTTTCTTCTTTAGTTCTGGCTCTGGAACTGTTGACTGGCTCAGCTTAACCAACTCCGCTACAGCCTCCATTTCGACATCCTCGAGACCCGCGTTGTCAACATTTTTGTCTACGCTTTCATCTGCATTGGTCTTCTTCTGTTTTCCACTTCTCAGCTTCGAAGATGCAACATGCTTCTCAATCAGAGAACCTGCCGCTTTGACTGCTTTCTCCTCCTTGGTTTTCTTTACTGTGGTCTTCTTCACTTCGGCTACAGGCGTTTCTTCCACATCTTTTTTCTTCTTACTGCTTGGAGTTTTCTCTTTGGTTGCTTCTTCTGTGACTGGCTTTTTCTTGGCTTCTGTCCTGAATGCTTCTTCCAGGGTTGCCTGACGTTTCACTTTGACAGGTTTCTCTTTGGGTGTAGAAGTTTTATTTTCTACTTTTGTGGTCGTTGTAGCTGATTTTTCTTTTGAAGGTTTTGGCATTACCTTTGGAAGTTCAGTCTTTGTTGGTTTACTTGCCTTCTTTGGACTTGTATCTTTGACCTGGCTGGTTTCTGATACTGGTGTCTTGGGTGTCTTTCCTGTCTTCTTTGGACTCGCATCTCTTGTCTCGAGCTCTGTTGGTTTTGTGGGGGTCTGCTCCTCATCCTTACTTGGCTTCATTCTCGAGCTGCGCCGCAGACATCCAAGGTCTCGAGCAATCTTCGTGATGTCTGCCACTTCGTCCTTACTCAGCCTGTCTCCCTTTGGAGACTTTTTCACTGGGGACTTGGAGGGTTTCTCTGTCTTCTCAGGCGTGGAATCGACTTCTTTCTCTTCTAAGTGTGCCCTCTTCGCAGGTGTACCCTTACTGGGACTGATGCCACGCTTACGGCTCTCCTTCGGTTTACTGGTGTCTGGTGTAATTTCCTTCTTTGCTGTTTCTTTCTTGGACAGTTCCTTCTTTGATGCTGCCTTCTTTACTGCAGGGGTCTCCTCTTCTGTGGCAAGGACAGGGGAAGCCTCTTCTTTTTGCTTCGCCTGCGATTCTTTGACAGCTTTCTTTGTGGCTCCTTTTGGGGTTTCCTTCTTGGAGTTTGTCTTTGCATTTTTCTTTCCTGCTTTTCCCTTGTCCTTAGGCGTTGCTCCTTTCTCGGCTGCAGGTTTACTTTTAGCAGTCTTGACCACAGAGGTTTTTTCCTTCGGAGTCTCTTCTACTGGTTCTGCCTCCTCAATGGGTTCCACCACAGTGCTATCGGGCTCCGCAACTGTCTCTTCTGGTTCATGCCTAGCTATGGCCCTCACGATTTCTTTTTCTACTGGAACATTTTTAAATGAGACCTCTTCCTCCTCATCCTCCTGCTGGGGGTCCTCTATGGGGCCTTCTTTATCATGAGGGGTGTCCTTTCTGGTCAGTTTCTCAGCTTCACTCGTCGACACTGAATCCCGCTTCTCGCTCTTCTGCGTCTTTTCTGTCATTCTCCTCAGCAGGTTATCAGCAATGCTCAGTATGCTGGTCTCCGACTGTCTTTTTGCTGGTCGCTTCTCGCTACTTTTGGTTGGCGTTGCACTGCGACGAGATTCACTGCTTTGTCCCTCAGGTGTCTTTTTCGGTGTAGTAACTTGGGACGACTCTTGTGAGTCTTGATCCTTGCTGGGCGTCGATCTGGTTGACTTCCGACTGTCTTCCTGTGGTGTCTTCTGTTTTTCCCGGAGGACCGCGGGAGGGGTCAAAACTGGACGGCTGTTTTTATGTGCTGCTATATGCTCATTCAAGGTCTCTTTAGACTTGAACGTTTTGGTGCAGTATGTACAGGAAAATGTAGTATCAGGAGCTGTCTCGGGTGTCTCCCTAGTTCGCTCTTTTTCTGCCACGTGTTGGGTCACAGTAGGCAGTTCACCATGTGCGCTTCCTTTCTTATTACTACTCTTGTAGGAACTCTTGTCAAGTGACTTCACTGACAGTTTTGATTGCAGCTCAATATCATCTTCTGACTCGGGTTCTTCCTTGATGCAGATGACACCAAGGGCAACTGCGCCATTGACACGGGGGAGGTTGTCTCGCACGGAGGCCATGTCTTCGCCGGGTACCTCATCCCTGGAAGTGGAGGGCATCGGTGGAGGGATGTTGTTCTCAATCCAGCGCTCGCGATCAAGGGCCATGGTGGAGGTGGGGTTGAGCTGACACTTGTCGAGGTGGTCCTTCATCTGCACGGGGTTACTGCAGCCCATGTGGCAGAAGGGACACTGGTGAAGGGTCATTACGCTATGAGTGGCCGGGCGCTGCTTGCCCAGGTTGAGCGGGGTGTTTCCTTTGCTGGACAGGTCGAGCGGCATGGGAGAGGAGCTCTTGGACAGGTCCAGGGGTAGGACATCAGACAGAGACGAGGGTGTGCTGAGGCGGGAGCGCTTGGTGGGCGGCGCTGAGGTGGTAGGGGGCGTGGTGTGGTAGGTGAAGTGGTGGGTTGAGACGGGCGTCTGGTTCGGGCGCTGAGCCTGCTGCAGGGACTGCTGGGGCAGGGGACGAGTCGCGGCCGATCTCTGCTGTATCGGCGAGGGTTGAACAGGCCTCTGCTGCACCTGACGCTGTTGTATGGGTCGCTGTTGCACGGGCCTTTGTTGACCAGCACGTTGCTGCACAGGCTTTTGATGCACAGACTTGTGCTGCATGGGCCGCTGTTGCACTGGCCGTTGCTGCACTGGCCGCTGATGTGTAGGTCGTTGTGGCACATGGCGCTGCTGGGCGTGTGCTTGCACCCGTCCGGACTGGCTATGGGCCTGGGGCGCTGTCTGGGCATGACCGGTTGGTTTCACAGAGTGCGCAGGCTGTGAGGGCCCCACAGCCACGCGGCTGGACTGCACAGTATGCCGAACACCCTGCTGGCTCGACTTCTGGCCTTGTGGAGAAGGCCGCAAGCCATGGTGGCTCCGGGTCGGAGTGTGAGGTGTGGTCTTGTAGTTGGGGTAAGACGGCATCCTTCCACGGGAATCCATCTCGATGTATGCAGGGGATGCCCAACGGGCTCCTGGAAAATATAAAAGTTTCTTGGTGAGACACTCATACAATTTTTCCATTTAATAGCTACTATAATCTTCTCAGGTAGATAGTAAGCATAAACTCCACATTTTTACATACTACTTAGAAAGACCAGACTCGACATTTCGAATACTACTTGGAGCCCAGAGCCAACGTTAATATATACTACGTATGGCCAGACCACTCATTTTTACATACTACTTAGTAGAACCAAACCACACATTTGTACATACTACTTATTACAATCAGACCACACATTTGTACATACTACTCATTTGGCATAGACAAAGATAGCATTTACCAGAGGCATTTCATAAATTCAACCCCCGCCATTCAAACCCCCTATGAAGGTCCTTTGCAAAAGAACTAGTTGTATGCTTATGAACGTAAAATTACTATCCATAGTAGGAGTGCTTTCGCAGTCCCCCTCACTCGTCAGTCTCACTCTCTTGGGGTCTAAATGGTCTAAAACATAAGTATTCCGGTTTCATAACTTGAAAAAATAGGCTAGTTCAGTCGTGGCTTTTTCGTTTTGCAAGTTATTTTACAGTATTTTAGTATTGCCACCTTTTCATAAGAATTATTTAAAACTCCCTATTTTCACTAACCAAATTCAAATAATTATTTCATTTCATCCGTTTTGAATGTTGGTTCAGTCTTGTTAGTTTCCTTTACCCAGAAATTCAGGGTGCACCCTGTACCCTGTGTGCACAAATTGGCTGCTGGGTGCATACTTTTGGGGAGACATACACCAGGCACATGCACACTTATCATCAGTACAAACATAGGTTCAGACCATATAACGACAAGGTGAAAGGGCCATTTTTCTGCTTAACAACATATGACAGTGGTTATTTTTTAATTCAGCATGCGACATACCCTATAGTGACACTCAACAGTATACATTTTCGTAAATTCAACACTATGGGTCTAGACCACTAAATTTGATATGGCGAGTTGGCCAATTTTTTGCTTAATGACATGTGACAGGACCTATTCTTAAATTTGACATGGCGACATGGCTTATTCTTAAGATCGACATGCGACATAGCTTTAAGTGACATTCGACAGGGCATATTCTTAAATTTGACACTGCAACAGCGCCGTTTCTTATCCCCGACATGCGACATCAGCACCCCCCCATCAACGGTCCCAACACTGCAAGAGGGCTTACCGCCTAATTCTAAAATTCGACAGGCTTGTTAATAAAGTTCTCAAAAAAAATCATTTCCGCAGAAGATCATTACATCCATTAAATAGATGCCAACCTCGCTCGTTATGAGGATTAACATTACATATATTTGATAGAGAAAAAAATCTGAATTTCTCTTTGAAATATTGATAAAAAAATTTAACCAAATGAAATTTTTATTAAATTTCGCATCATAAAATCAATCAGCTAGGCCACCCTCCCCCTCCCTAGAGAAAACATGTTCTTGTCAGGTTTGGGCAAATCACATGACCCAAACGTTTCAAACCATGCAGAATTTTAGTTCGGTTTCCAAAATGGGGCAAAAAAACAGGCATGGTTCTGAAATTTGTGCACCGGGTCTTTATTTTATGCCTTCTCTACAAATAGTCTACAATGTATGATGCTAACAAAATGAAGCTTAGCATATCAGTATAATCCCAATTACAAACTACTTTATATCCATGCACCGGGCCTGGAGTAAAATCATGCTTAACCTTAATTTCGGACACTGATGTACTTGGGGGAGTTCATAAAAAGATAGGTTATGGGAGTCCAAAAGTGGATAATATGTCCTACTCTCTCTAAAAGATTATAATAATTGTGGGACATATCATATGTATTTGTAATTGTTTGGCACACAGTGGACGGTGCATAACATATCCCCGTAATTTTGGACACAGTACATGTACATCCACATGTACAGGTTTTTGTAAATGTATGCGCCGCAAGCCCCTCCTCATTCAGCGACGGACGCTTTTGTATCTCGTTAGTCCCCATTGAACCCAACTTGACCCTCAACTATCTTATGCATCCTCCCCTCGCCGATGGAGCGTCCTTCTGGGCTGTCCATAAATGATGTCACACTTTTTCAGGGTATTTTCAGGACCCACCCACCCCCCTGTCACACTAAATTCTCTAATCTAAACATGAAAATAAGGCCCGTTTTCAGGCAGTGTCACACTGTTCAAACCACCCACCCACCCCCTTGTGCGTGACATCATTTATGGACGGCCCCTTCCCAGTCAGGAGGCCGTGTGTATGCCTCGTGCACTGCGCCTAGCGGCGGAGAGACGAACTGGCGCTGACAAGTCTCTCTTCAAACATAGAGGCGTAGATGGCCCCCCCCCTGTCGCATGTAAAGGACTATGTCGCATGTCACTCTAGTTACAATACTCATGTATTAAGAATCTTCCATGCCGCATGTCGAATTTATGAGATACCCTACGTCATGTTGTTTATCTTTTTCTTCATATCACTAACCCCATGTCGCATGTCGCATGTCGAATATAAGAATTTAAGAAATGGCTCTGTGGCCCTGTTGATTTTAAAGAGAGGAGCCAGTGAAATTTCAATTCTACTTATTTTACACTTTATATGTTAGATTCAATGCTAATTTAGAAGTATGCCAATTTTCAGTGTGATTAATTGATTCATTTGTGTTAAAAATGGGCTTCAACTTTTAATATACCTCATATCCCTCTGACCATCAGAAAAACACACATCTGTGTGTGACGTCACACAAATGACAGTTATATTCAAATTTCAAATTTCTAAATTCCAAAAAAACTATATTTTATCACTTTTTCTTTTATATATCATTTAATTTTGTGATTTCAATCTCTTTTAGACTTGAAAAGAACATTTAATAAATTTCTTATTGCATTTATTTCAGTTTTAGAATTTTTCAACTGTTCTGCTTGTGATGTCACACACAGACAAATGCTCTGTGCAAGGTGCATCAGCTGCACACAGGAACCAGTCTGTAGAATTTACAATAACATTCATAAAAAAGAAAGTATTATAGATACACACCTAAAAATTTGTATGATAACTCCCATGGCGTTAGGGATAATAAAAGTATATCATTTTATAGTCACTGGCCCCTCCCTTTAAGGGTCTACACCCATTTACCATCTTATATCTTAGTCTGATACTGAAACCAATGTATGTAAGCCTATGTTTAAAAACGATGACATGTCTGTTCCATGAAAGCGAATACTACACATTCTTATGAACATCAGGTGCGTTTGAAAATTTGTTGCTAAAGCAAAAAGTAGGATATCCGTACTAAGAACAGCGGCAGGGCATGCTATAGCAAACATTTAGCACACGCCATCCGGGCTCAAGAATTTTACATAAAAAAAAATACAGATATGGGCCAAAAAGGAGGACGCCCTGCACGAACATCCTAAATCCGCGGCTGTAGATGGGAAAATGGCATTTAGAGGTCTAAGTAGGCCTACACCCCCCCGGCCACTACCTCCACATGACCCCCCCCCACCCCCCCACCCCCGCCCCGCCCACCCAACCCCCTGTAGGTCCCGGCTGTAAGTAGGTCATCCCGGCGGGCCGCCGTTACCATGGTAACAGGGGAGTGACCGCAGCAGGAACGACCAGAGGTCAGCCCTGGTAACCATGGCAACGTGGGGTGGGGGGGGGGGGGGCGAGGGGACTGGGGGACTAGGGGGTATGTAGGCGTAGGAGTAGGTATATATATATATGTCTATGTGTGGTGTGGGTGGTGTATGTGGGTGGTGTGTGGGTGGGTGTGTGGGTGGGTGAGTGGGTGGGTGGGTGGGTTAGTGGGTGAGTGTGTATGTGGTTTGTGTGTGTTTGGTGTGTGTGTTGTGTGTGTTTGGTGTGTGTGTTGTGTGTGTGGTGTGATGTGTGGTGTGTGTGTGGTGTGTACGGTGTGTGTGGTGTGTGTATGGTATGGGTGAGTGGGAGAGGGTGTGTGTGGTGTGTGTGTGTATATACGTGTGTGTGTGTGATGTACGAGTGTGGGTGTGGGTGATGTGTGTGTGGTTTGTGTGTGGTGTGTGTGCGTGTGTCTAGGTGTGTGTGAATGGTGTGAGTGTGTGTGCATTTGTGTGTGTGAGTGTATTGCGTGTGGTCTATGTGTTTATGTTTGAGTGTGTGTGTCCGTGGTGTGTGGTGTGTGTGGTGTTTGAGTGTGTCTCTGTGTGTCTTCTGTATGCGTGTAGTATGTTTGTGTGGTGTGTGCGTGCATATGTGCGTGTGTGTGCATGCATGTGGTATGAGTGTGTGTGCGTGAAACATACTTATTTATTCTGAGATTTGGTTAATCATTTTGGTAAAGTCAACCAATTTTAGCGCTGATTTTTTTTAAAAAATGCCTTTTTTGTATGTGGCTTTAAGTCAACTACCATTCGGTATTATTGAAATAAATATATGATGTAAATGGCGACCCACACAGTGAACGCTTCATAATATTTCAACATGACCGTGGCACACTTTAACAATGTCCAGTTTTTGCCTATACTACTACCCATGATGTGAGTAGTCTAATCTAAACAAACGTGCGCAAAACTACTTTTCAATTATTATATTAAGGTTGTATTCCACTAGCGAATTCTACTCCCGATTTCAAACATCGGCCTTGGGAATATTGGCTAATTACATACCATTAGAAAGGTCTTTCAATTATATTTCAAACGATATGTAGGATGTGTGGTCTTTTGCCACATTAGTGGTAAAAAGGTATAAATGACCAAATTACCTGCATTCAGAATCGTCTAGTGTAATACAAGCTTTACCGGGTCAAACTAGTCTACATCTATGTGGGACACCAGTCAGGGATTATTTTTGCCTATGAGTTCCAGTTTTATAGGAAAACATACAGAGGTTGACAGTACAACCCTGAATACGAGGTGGGTGTCAAAAAATTACTGCCCGAGGCCGTTAGGCTGAGGGCAGTAATTTTTCTGACATCCCACCGAGTATACAGGGTTGTACTGTCAACCGAGGTAAGTTTTCCTTATATTATATACCATATTTCGTAAGTTATAAGCAAAAGAGAAAGGAAATTACCAGTGGAGCAAAGTGGGCAGTATTCCAATGTATTGATTATGCACACGCTTTGACTGGTGTCAAGCAGTTTTCCCTAATATTCATTATTTTCTCTTAAATTAGGATTCTATCATTATCTCCATTTAATTAGACAGCATTATTTTACCTGAAATTAAAAAAATAATCATGCAAATCCATTCAGAATTCACAAAATAAGGAGAAAAACATTTTACACAGTAAAGCAAGGTGGGCAGTATACACGAATACTGCCCACTGTGCCAATACACCAAAAATACTGAATGGCAGTGTCCAGTTAGTATTCATCATGTATTTTGGCATTGGTATATAATATTATAGTATACAGCTGTCGGAGCACCCTAAGCTTCCTAAGCCCCATACCCATCAAGCAACCTTTATATATTCATTTCAATATAGCATACCGGATAGCATAATGACGCGCGATCAGATCAAATATTTACGATATAGTTGAGGTCCAAAATCGCCAAGCGGGTATTGGGCTAAAGTCGCTGAGCTCAATAGTGAGTCTTAACTTGGACGTGGTACATTGGAATATCTCAGACACCCAGACGACATGGCCGTCGTGTTTGAAATTCTACAGGCAACTTAGGGACCCCCCACCCCACTCCTACCATCCTCCTCTTCAGCGAGGGCCCTCAGGCTAGGAAAATATGCGTGTCCACGTGGCCTAGGAGACCAGAGAACGGGTGTGGACGACAAGAATAGTTTCTTATCGTCCTCCTGACGACCAGGTGTTTTGTAGAAACTACTGGTACCTAGCACACTAATTAATTTGGCTGTCGTTGATGCCATTGAGAGAACATTTCCTCGCTTGAAGTTGAATAACATGCCCATAGAGGGTAAACCGTGTAACCGTGTATTCTAACCCTGGCCCTATTCATTGAAGTAAGACGTTGAAAAAAATCCAGTCCTTACCTCTTAGTAGGAGACTATAGCAGTATCAATGATACTCGTCTTAACAGAAACAGTGTCTGACGCCATATGTCCCCTCCGATTGTCCAAATATAAAAAGACAAAACCAGCCTGGCTCACAAATGAACTCATAGAACTAGCCTTGGATAGAGATGATTCTCTAAGGAAAGCCAAAGCTAGTAATAACCCTGAAGACATTCAAAACAGTAAGAGTTTACGAAATACCTGTAAAAAGGAATTCAACAAAGCTAGGGATGACTACATACAGGAAAAGTTGGATCAGTATAAGTCAGACCCTAAAAAATTTTGGAAATATGTCAAATATGTAATCCCCGATGATAAGCCTAGTGATGATTACTACCTCAATGAGCCGAATGGTGAATCAGTGACCCATGCAGCTACGGCTGAATATATCAACAATTACTTTGTTAATATAGGGAAAAACTTATCTAACAGTATAACGCCGCCCACCTTGGACGAGTTGGATAATATTGAAATGGATCCTCAACCTATCGATGACAATTTAGTACCGTTTAACATAGATTACTTCACCCAAGAAGAATTAGATAAAATCCTACTAGGAATAAGTATATACAAATCATCGGGCCTTTCATTATCTTCACGTTTACTTAAAGATAGTTTACAGTGTTTATCCAAACATCTATTATATATTTTTAATTTATCACTAGATACCTCAATCTTTCCAGATGCTTGGAAAATAGGTACAGTTGTACCGATTCCAAAGGTTAATAACCCTAAGTTAGTTGAGGATCTCCGCCCGATAACCCTATTACCCTTGCCTGGCAAAATAATGGAGAAATTATTTCATGCTAGACTATATCCCTATATTGAAAGAAACAACCTTATAAGTACGAAACAGAACGGTTTTAGGTCTAACCATGGGACTCATGATACAATCTTCAAGTTATTGGACCCCATATTAACCAGCAAATCAAAACATCTCCCAACTGTAGCTGTATTTGTTGACCTAAAAAAGGCGTTTGACACCCTGGATCATAAAATCTTAATAAAACTTATGGACAAATATAATCTAACATTAAAAACTAAACAATGGTTACAACACTATTTGACCGATAGACGGCAAAGAACCATAGCAAATGGTCAACATTCACAAACACAGCCTATCTCACATGGAGTCCCCCAGGGCTCAATCCTGGGACCATTGCTTTTTAATCTTTATATAAATGAACTACCCAGAATCATTAAAACCTGTGAATGTTTGCTTTACGCCGATGACACGGTGATCTACAAATCATGTGAACAACCAATTATTAATGCTGATTTTATCAATGATGTACAAGCAGATTTGAATCGGTTACATATTTGGTGTCGGCAGCATAAGTTGACTGTAAATGTGAAAAAAACCAAAATGATGGTCTTTAAGGCCAGCGATTCAGACAATCAACACAACTTATGCTTTGGAAACTACTCTTTGGAATGTGTAAGAATTTACAAGTATTTAGGCATTAATCTTGACTATCAGTTGAATTTTCAATACCAATACCGAGAAACTTACAAGATTGTATCACATAAATTGTTGATGTTACGCAAATTAAGGAGGTCACTGACAGACTTTACTATGCTCACAATTATTAAGACAATGATGTTACCATATATAGATATGGGTAACTTATATTTTACTGCCTGCACAAAATCTGACTTGAATAAATTGGAGGTTCTACTGAATGCCTCCTTGAGGTTAGCTTTCAAGATTAAAAAACCAAGTGAAATACATAACTTTGACTTATACACTAGGGCAAATCTTCTGCCAATCAATTACAGAAGAGATCAACTCTTGTTGAATATCATGCACAAGACGATCCTCAATGGTGATGTTATGCTGAAAACGCCACTTCGATGGACACGACAAGCGCAAGGCCCTCTGACATACATACCTTTTACTAGGAACGAATCTCTGCTAAAATCACCTATTTTCTTTGCTAAAGATCTGTGGAACAAGCTACCACTTGATTTAAGATTGTTGGAGTCGTACTCTGAATTTAAAACTAGGTGTAAAGCCTATTTGACCTCGGACTATAATCAAAATGAAATAGCCAAAATTACTGCTGGTATTTTTGTATAACCTATATATGTTCGAGATTATGAATATTTGTATGACGAATTGTATTGTATGATAGTTTTGTTCCATCCCATCTCATTCTCCATCATCATTTGTATATATGCATAATACAAATTTCCAATGAATATTTCTCTAAGTATTACTTAAACTATAAAGAATCTAAGATATTGGACACTGTATTGTTATAGTTTAAGTTATGGCTG
The DNA here is from genome assembly GCA_936440205.1 of Lepidonotus clava. Classification (NCBI taxonomy): domain Eukaryota; kingdom Metazoa; phylum Annelida; class Polychaeta; order Phyllodocida; family Polynoidae; genus Lepidonotus; species Lepidonotus clava. The sequence goes on from OW387137.1 coordinate 51,658,974, forward strand.
GAGGTGAGGGAAGACAGGAGAAATCCTACTCACCCCAGGGTAAATAAAAATGTTTAAAAAAAAAAAAAAACTCGTCTTTTCCTAAATATAACCCAATAATAGTATGTGATATAATGTGGGGCATAGTACAATTTTATATACTACTTAACCCCTGACTACTAATAACACAGGCCGACCAGGGTAGGCTGTGGGAGTGTGTGGTGGTCGGTGAGGTGTGGGGCGGACCCTTCAGGGACAGCACCCTCTACTGGTTCCGCTCTGTTAAACACCCCCCGCATACACATACAATGCCCCTACACCCCCCCCCCCCCCCCCCGCTACAGGCCACTGTCGGTAAAGTAGGGCACAGTTCGCGCCTAGACTTTAGTTCCATCTCAGTCTGCTGGTCGCTCAAATTAGGACTGTTCACCAGCAGCCATATTAGGTCGTAGGTGACAGGTGCGGAATTTTCAACAACAACAAAAAAAAAAAAAAAAAAAAAAAAGGGGGGGGGCGTGCTATAGCAAAATTTTACATTAAAAAGTTTAATATTTGGGCTAAAAAAAATCGGGGGCGGGGGGCGTGCAGGGCCCCTAAACCTCCGCCTGAGTGAGAATATATTCCCTACAAATCTGTAGTGGCTACGAAGTGTCAACTAGCAGCCATAGAGTCTAGACTAGTGGGTGTAAGGACCTATCATATTATAAAAGACGTACATATGATCTTATATTATACCGGGGCAGTCATCTAGGGGGGGGGGGGGGGGGCAAACCAACCACCCCTTTAAAAAGTGAAAATAAATAACCTCAGATTTGTATGAATCAACAAACGTAGATTATCAGAAAAAATGTCCCCCCACCCCTTCCCCCCCCCCGGATCCGCCACTGTTATAGGTCATGGAAGGACTATTTTCGAGCCCGGACTGAACGCCGTGTAAGTCTACCCCGTGATCCCCTATTTAGCCACCACTCCCCCCCCCCCCACCCCGACCCCCACTCCACCACCACCACCCCTTTGATGCGCGTCCCTAGGCGGCCTACCCTCATTCCCGCACCACTTTAGGCCTAACCCCCCTCATCCCTCCCCTACCACCATCACCAACATACCACCTAACGCACCCAACCCCCATATAGGGGGTCGGGGGGATTTCCTTGTCGAATTGGATAAAATTAATTAAGTAATGTCCCCGTCGGCTAACTCTGTCAATAAAAACGGTAATGTCTAGAATAACGTCTGAGGTCCTGGCCTTTGCTAGCGTTGGACAACGATGTCTGCCCCTCTCCAGATTCCCATAGGGTTCCATAACATAGTGGGGCTACGGATGGGTGGGGGAGAGCGCCCCTGATGTCGCATTTAAAAAACGGTAATGTTTCATGTCCATGTCGCTTATTATAGTCAATGTCGCATGTGAGATTTTAAAAATGGTCATGTCACTTAAGTTTTAAAGTTTGTCATGTCGTTAAGGCCTCATGTCGCCCGTCGAATTAAAGAAACAGCCGCGTCGATTTCAGTGGTCAAGACATATTTAATATAGTAAAACGTATTTGATGTTTGCCATGTTTGCCCTTTTAATTTATGTTTTAAAAGAGGGGCAGGGTTTGCGTCCCCCTCCCCCCCGCCCTCAGAGCACTGGCTCTGGATCCGCCCCTGCAGCCCCCCTCCCCCTTCCTACTCAGCAACCCCCCCCCCCCCCGCCACTTAACCTGCCCGCCTACTAGGAGGCGTTAATTGGCAATCAGAGCCCGGATGTGGGGGTAGAGGGAGGTGGGTGGGTGGAGGGGTTAGGGCCCTCAGAAGTAGTTAAAGCTGTTGTAACTAGTTAACACCCCTCCCTCCCCCCCTCCTCTCATCCACTCGTGTGTCTAACTAAATACTGGTCGCTGCTAAACCGAGGCTTTTCCCAGCGACATAATCCTAGCCGGTTCTCTTTCAGTTTGTATGCAAAATATTAAATATGATAGTATGATACTTGAATATTAGGTATTCATCACACTTATGAATATAATATCATTGTAGACGCCAAAATTATATCATTTATTACTGGTTAAATATTGTCTCAATACTACGCCTAATCTGATTTGGAGAAGTTATGTATAATCTTCATGAAAACTCAATGTGATTCGGTTGTCTGTTGTATATGATAATGCCAGAGAATAATTATGTCTATCATAGAGTCATATATCCTTGTTCATATATGTCATGGATGTGTTACTATATAATCAACTATTTATGCTGTAATAATCTAAAAACCGGGGGAACCCTGAAGTTAACAGATAAAAAAAATCTTTTGGACCAAAGACCTTATTGCTCATGTTAAGTAGAATCTCTGAGGATAAGGTTTGATTACAAACGCTTGGCAAAAAGTGTCAATTTGCAAAACCGGGTCATTTGATTTTCATTTTGAAATCCAATCCAATTTAAGACCTTTTTAAGACCGGGGCAGGACCAAGTGGTGGGCTCGGCACCGAGATCACTTTCTTAGCGAGGTGATCCAAGTGGCAGAGTGAACATGCCTTGACGACGGAGCTCCACAAGGCCCCATAGTGGACCTAGGCAAGTCTGTCAAGTCAGACTCACCGTTTCCCCACACTTTTTCAGACATCAAAATAAGACTTAAATAAGACATTTATAATACCTTGTTTGGTACGAAAATAAGACGTTTAAATCAGTGGCGGATTATTCAACCAAAAAGATATAAAGATAAAACTGACATAAAGAAAAATAATATCTTCTAATAAATTCAAAATAAGACCTTTCTAAGGCCCCTGGACCAAAAATAAGATATTTCTAATTGCCTTGTAAATTGCAAAATCAAAATAAGACTCTTGTGGACCTTATAATACCTGCGTGGGTACCTTGTTTCCATTATATTAGAAGTTATCTGGGTCAGAACGAACTAGACCTGGGCAAGTCTAGTGTGAGGGGAGGGGAGTGGGGGCAAGTCTAGTGGGGAGGGCAGGAGTGGGAGTGGGGGCCGCAAACTGGGTCACCCCCCCCCCCCCCCCCCCCCCGCCTGACAAGGAGGATTTGGTCTTTGGCCCCTATACACACACCGTTTGCCTACACACAGGCAGGGCTAGTTTTCTAAAGAGGAGAGGCCCTGAACGAAATACGTAGTATGGGAAATGTGAGTTTGACAACCTGTGGTTGTCCTTTCATGACCTAGATACCTCTTGCGTAATAGGATCTTACACCCACTAAAGTCCATGGCTACTAGTGGCCACCTAAAATCTGTAAGGAATACTTTTATCGGCCCTCTATACATGGCATGGGGAACCCCTATGATGGTTTTTAGCCTACTGGCTGGTTTATAGTCCTACCTGCCATAAACCAACGGCCCCAAAGCATGTTGGGATTCGGGTGGGAATTCCGACATGAAATGGTAGCTGATACAGTCATACACAGTCCCAGTTTGAGTACCTAGCGGACTTGGATCTAACTACAGTCTAGTGGGAGCAGGGCCCTCTTACTGGGTCAGCCCCCCCCCCCCCCCCCCCGCGACAAAAGGAGGATTTGGTCTCTGCCCCCCCCCCCCCACCCCCATACACACGGCCCCTACACATAGTCGGGCCAAGGGCATGGTTCAGGCCAGTTTTCTAAAGAGGAGGGGACCCGCACTAAATACGTAGTATGGAAAATGTGAGTTTGACAACCTGTGGCTGCTTGTGCCTGGCCAAATGTCAAACTGACCCAAAACTTGGTGCCTGAGGTCAGATATGTAACTCAGTGTTTGTTTGTTTGCTTGTTGGGTTAGTTTAACGTACGGCCAACCCTGCTGGTTTCTTTTAGAAGACTGCATAAGGTAAAGCTTTGCAGCTTGTTTTCTGCCACACGGACGGTGACTGTATCTTTATGATTTAGGAGAAACCCACCGCCAGGTTCGATACCCTACTCTTTTCCTAGAGTGGCAAGGTGTCTTTAATGTGCAATGTCCCATAGAAAGGACACCACGCACCCGGCCTTTGATGACCCTGTTGGGGGGCACAGGGTTCCCCTTTTGGTTGCCTCATACGACAAGCAGGGGATACTGAGGAAACATTCTTCCCAAGGAGCTCCAACCGAGGCCCCCACCCCGGTCCCCCATGGGGTCTGTAGGCAGCACTATAAAGAGGGCATGTTGTCCCATTCCTACAAATAGGTACCTCGTCTAATATTTTCAGTCACCGCCCATGTGACCTACAGTGATTAGGTTAAGAACGCGACATACACCTGGGCGCATTGAAATGTGTATATGGCGCATTGATTTTTTTCAATTTTTTTCAATTCACATAGAAGTGGTTTCATAATGGCGCATTGGATTTTTTTTCTGACCCAATCACTGGAAATATATATAGCTACAGAAAGGCTTCAATATTCAGTGCACTAATGGGGGTCTAGACCCTTAAATTCGACACGGGGACACGGCCGTTTTTTAAATTCGACATGGCGACATGGCCATTTCTTAAATTCGACAGGCGACACCAGAACTAAGGGACAAATGACATCAGCCTTTCCTTAAAATCGACAGGGGACATGGCTTATTCTTAAATTCGACATGCAACATGGCTATTTCTTAAATTCGACATGTGACATGGGTTTAAAGTGAGTTATAACGACAGGCGACATGGCCATTTCTTAAATTCGACACTTGACTTGGGACCCCCCCCCCCCATCCATTCCCCCACTAATGTGGGGAGGTAGTGTGGTGCACTTCGGATATACTCATAATAGTGGACAGAGACAACTGTCCACTATATCCGAATATCCACTATATATGCAAAGTGAGTAGTATATGGGATGTTTATTCTTAATTTTTGATGTAATGATCCATTTTCATCATACATTTATCGAAATGCATTCAGTATGTTTAGAGGGATTCTCTTCCATATAATATCTAACTTAATGATATTTTCTCCTGCAAAATAGGTAATATCTATTTAGTATAAAGGTAGGCCTATCCAGTGACAGATGCTCTATCTTTTGACTATTGGGAAATGGCATAACTTAGAACTGTTAGGGATCCCCAGGGGCCTTGACACTTTTTAACCTATTTTTCTTAAAAATCTTATAGGTCAATGCAAAATCATCTACTGTCCCTGTGTATTCACATTACTATACTTACAGAACAACTAATTCCTAGCTGTTTACAAATTATGCCCTAAGAGTCTGAACGTGATCACAGTCACCCATCTCATCACCCCATTCACTTATGCTTAGATTACATCGTAATATTCCAACACATCCTTTGTTTAGTGCAAACATATCCAGCTATATATCAAGACCTAAGGAAATTACGTTGATAAATTATACAATTCTTTTTTTTTTAATCTGAAACTGTTCACATCTGAAAGAAGATATGAGCATATTTAATGCATTAGACCAGGGCAACTGTCCATCATATCCGAAATTTGTGTCCACTCTAAGGGGCATATTTAAACTAGTTAAAGGGAAAAGATTCTGTCCCAGCCCAACTGTCCACTATAACCGGCTGTCCACTATATCCATGTCCACTATATCCGGAGTGTACTTTAACAGTGTATCCCAAAATCTGCCGGACATCCGGACATGTCGGACTATTTTCCAACAATGTCCTACGTTTTACTCTTTATTGTCGGATATATAAAATGTCCAACAAAATTTTCTTTATAAAATGACCCTTTTTGAAACTATCATTTCGTTGGATTCAGCTAAATATTGATTTTATTATTACATGTCCGATTTTGCATGGAAATGTTTGATGTAATCCTTTACAATATTGGGCAATTTGTCCGACATTTCATAGCTTTTGGTTGGTTGGTTGGTTATTGGGGTTTTACGCCGTATCAACATCTAAGGTTATATCACGGCGAGAACATGATTTTGACAATCCTGTCCTTGATGATCGTATCTATTGAATGATCCAATCTATGAGAAGATAGAGACCATACCCCTACACTTTTACCGAGGCAGGTGTTCTTTAATGTGCAGGGTGCCATAGGCAGGGCCCTACACACAACAGCCTGTGGTCTACTAGAGACCTTTGATAACCCAGTTGTTGCCACTGGGAGACATGTAGAGGGGGGTAGCAGCCAGCTCACCCCAGCCCACATAGCTTTTGGCATACACTGTAGTGAATAGTAAAGCAGTGATTTGGGAGGTAGTAAGTAGTGTAGTGGTGTGTGTGTGTGGAGGTAGTAAATACATTAGCAGCGTGTGGGAAGCAGGGGTGGGGGTATATGCCCTTAAAATCGACAGCGCGACATGGCCATTTTGTAAATCCGACACGGCGACACAGCAGTTTTTTTTAAATTTGACAGGTGACATGGTAAATAAGTGACAAATGGCATGGCCTTTTTCTTAAATTCGACAAGAGACAGGAGCTTAAAAAGGATAACGACATGGGACATGGCCATTTCTTAAATTTTGACATGCGACATGGGTCTAATCTGTGATATGGGGACAGGCGACACGGTAGTTTTTTAAAATTCGACACACGACATGGAATCTCGCCCCCCCCCCCCCCCATGATCCATACCCCGAGGGGTCTATCTTAGCATGAGTCCACTAGCGAAATCACTGGTGCGAATCCTGGTGGGCAAGTGCATTTTCTGGTCAACTATTCCTATATGGCCCAGTGAAAATATGAAAACTGACACGACAAGGCATATTTAACTGTAAAATACCACTTATATATAACACATTTCATGATGTATCAATGATTGAATTATTTCAAGAATTAAGTGGGTACTAGTGGGGTTTCCGTTAGACTTGTGCAAATTTACACCTACTATAGATCTGGACAATAAGAAATAACTCAAAAACCTGAACATTTTCTGTCACCTCCTGTTAGTTTGTTTTGTCTGTGTTCTTGTAAATTCACCAAAATGCAACTGTTATGGTACATTCAAAGTGTAATGGCAATATATGTCCTGTTAATGTACAAAACTCCATATAAAATAAATCAGGGCTTGACAAATCGGGTGTCCAGTGGCCCAGGACCACCAAAAAGTCATACTGGGCCACTGAAATGAGTGCCTCACCAGAGTCAAGTTCCAAAATTTGGGTTTGGAAATGAATATCAACCTTTTACCTCAATCCATGGAATCAACCACATCTAAATCTAAATCCCAGGTTATTTCTATATATTTTACATCATTCTCTTCAAATTTTACTGGGCAACCACATTTTGTTACTGGGCAACCACATTTTGGGCTCAAGTTTCCCAGTGGGCAACCAGATTTCAAATTGATTTGTCAAACCCTGAACATACATAATATCTAGCCATGACTCTTTACTATATTATGGCACAATAAAAAGAACACAAAACGAGCTGTTTCTTGCTATTAAACCGGATCTATAGTCCCATGGGCTAGTGCAAACAGATATCAAGCTCTATCACAGACGTAAGAATTAATAAATATAAATATAAATACATAAAAATACATAAATATAAATACATAAATACATATATATATATGTATATATATATGTATATATATATGTATATATATATGTATATATATATGTATATATATATATATATATATATATAGGGTCTGTGAGGTCTATCCCAGGGGAAATGTAGTGAGTAGTGTATCAGCATGTGGATAATAGTGCACCACCAGAGCCTCCCTGCCCGCTGTAAGTTTAGGCGGCGGAGCGCGGTGCGTAGGCCGGCCTTAGGCTCGCCCCAGGCGGGCACTAGGCTTGTATCTGGGTCACTGAGACGCCGTGTGTGTCGGTGCGGGGGCCACCTCCCTCCCCCTGCCCCTACTACCACACAGGGCCGGGACGTAGTGTGTACGGGCCGAGGCAGGCTCTCTGAGTGGTGGTGGCCATGGTGGTGGGTGGAGTACTAGTAGTATATGGCGTCCGACCGCCTGGGTGCTCACAGGCACAGTCAGCCTAAATTACTTCACACAGGCCTAGATGACACGGGAATAACAACCCTGTTATAGGCTTAGCTTAGGCTGTTATAAAATTTAATTTAGGCTGACTGTCTGTGTGTTTTAAATATTAATTTATTTGTCTCTGTGTTTAAATATTATTTAAAACACAGTCAGCCTAAATTTCTTCACACAGGGCCTCGATGACACGAGAATAGCAGCCCTGTTATGGGATTTATATATTTAGTATGTATTTATATAGTATTAATTTTATAGTGTAGTATTTATATTCATATATGGTATTTGTATTTTAAACACATAAGAGTGATAGACAGTCAGCCTAAATTACTTCACACATCCCTATGTGACACGGGAATAACAGCCCTGTTTAGGCTTTTATATGTAAAACACACAGACACAACCCCAGATTATGTTATTATTATTATCTATATCACACATAAACCTTTTATCATTTTTATTATTTTATTATTTACAGTGTCAGCAGTCCTATATAATTATTATAAACAACTCAGGCACAACAGTTCTACGTACATTATTAACTACTTATAGGGACAGTAAGCCTATATTACAGTGTAGATGACAGTGAGACACCAAGCCTACATTGTGTAGAAAACAGGGGCAGGAGGCCTAGATAAAATTGTATACCGTCTAGGCTTGCTGTGTTATGTCAACAGATATCATTCACGGGACCTACAATACATGTCACCTAAATCCGAACACTGGCCACAGACAATGAGGAAATATGAACTAACTTATAGATCAGGAAACCAGATATAATGCCATATGACGGATTAAATAAAATCCTAGCTCTACAATTATATGGAATAATTCAATTATTGTGTTTACACCGGGGCGGATCCAGAGATTTTCGAAAGGGGGAGGGGCCCTATCAAGGCTGGGGTAAAATATTCCTCCTGACAGGGCATGATCTTTACATTTTCCGGGATTTTTACATTTAAAATAAAATAAATATTTTGCCAAAAATAGGGGGGCGCCCTCCTCCCCTCTAGATCCACACATTTCCCCGATATGGCGAAGGACGGCCACACTGTATGTCTTATTCTAATCCAAAATGAATCAGCGCAGAAGCCACCCCCCTCCCCCTCCCCCTCCCCCCTTCCTCCAGAGCCCTCCCGGCCCCCTTCAACAGGCACTGGGTAGACCCCGTGTACACTAGCATGGGGGGAGGGGGGAGGGGGACGACTGGTCTAAATCTAAACTAACTTACTCCAAGTCAAAGTTAGTTCACGTTGTTGTGTGGTACACTGGTAGTCGTGGAAGTATTAGAGTACATAGAAAAGTGGCGTTATCCTATGGCGCAGGGCCGGTCGGAGTGAGTGGTAGCAGTGGTGGAGTGGAGAGTAGAGAGGGCCTTGCCTGCCCTGCCTGCCTCCAGTACTAGACCTCCTCCATTACACCTCCCCACCTCGGCCCCCCACACACCAAAACCTCCCCCAATACCCGCTGAAAACTGCCCCAAACTCGGCCCAAACTCCCACAAACTCCTCCTAAAAGTACTCACCCTGATTCGGCCGTAGTCTCCGGGTCGAGTTGTCCGAGTTTTGGCCGACTTAAAGGTCGTGGTTTTCTGGTTTGGTCGGCCGGGAGTGGAGAGGTCCGCGGGTATAGTGTCCTCCTGAGAGCCGGGCCCTGGTGTAGTGGTGGTGTGTGGTGGTGGTGTAGTGGTGGTGGTGGTGGTGGTGGAGCCCCGCGTCCGCCCGGCGTCTGTACGCAACTAGGTCAGCGGGCTGTGACGTCACGGCCTGCTGCTGGGACCGGGAGGGGGGCACTCGGTCTCTGAATGTAGGGACCAACTGCGAAACTCCAGCCCCCCTTTTCATGCGCTATACAGGGGCGGATCCAGGAATTCAAGAAAGGGAGGGGTGCGCCTATATTAAAAGGGTTCCCGGCGCCCAATATCAATCTGATTTCAGATTGTGTTTTGCCTTTAGAGATATTATCAACTGCATACTTTTGACTTTTAGTGTAGTATCAAAAATAATCTATCATTGACAGCCCCCCTACAATTGCGCTTTAAGAGGGGGGCGCGCCCCCTTCTTATTTTTCGTTGGCAAATTATATCTATTTTTTTTAATGTAAAATTCTGCCAAAAAGTCATTAAGGAAGATTTTTTCCAATAGCGCCGCCCCCCGCTTCCCCCCCCCCCCTTTTTTTTTTCAAAATCCTGGATCCGCCACTGCTCTAAAAGTTAGTTTGATTATCTGACAGCCCCCCTTTGAAGGTTTATTGACAATTGACAGCTACAGCTCTTCAATAGTCCGACCGCAGTTAGTACCCAGTGAAGTAGCCAGGAGGGGGGGGGGGGGTTCCCTTTGATTCCCAAAATATAAGGAAAATTTACGAAATATTGTCAGAAATGTAGGCAGGACCCCCCTAACTTTACCTGGAACCCCCTTTGACTACGCCTCTGAGTACCCATTTCCAGTTAAAGTGCCCCCCCCTCCTCCCGGCGTCCGCGGCATACCAGCAGCACGGCGGCGTCTCAACCGCCCCCCTCCCCTCCCTACACACTCATTCCCCTCGACTCCTGCACGCACATACATACACTTCCCCACTCCCCTCCAACCCACCACTACCACATCCGCCCCCCCTAACAACCCTCCCCCCCCCCCCCCCCACCCGCCAACTCCTCCAACCCCCCTCCCAACATGTACGCTTCCCCCAGCTCCTAATCCCCCTATATGCGCCCCCCCCCCCCCCCCCCCCCACCTACCAGGCTCATGGGGGTCAGGTTTCAGTGCCTCTCCATACAGCAAAGTTTGTGTCGGCACGGCTCTGAGCTCGGCCAGTCCACCACCTGACCCAAGGAGGTTGGGGGGAGGGGGGGTAAATAGGACACATGTGATTAAAAAAAGGAGACAGAAGCAGACAAAATACTCTTCACATACACACGCACAAAACTTACATGTATAGATCCATTCACCCTGGATGTATTAGTGTCTTAGGACTTGCTTATCCCTGACTATAATACAGACCTATAACACGCGACTAAGTCCCCTTTTAAATAAAACTTCAATTCCAAAGTGCACACGTAGCTATGATAATGATACAAAGAAAGCCCCTATATATTACCCGGATTCGTATCACTGTCTATTTCTTTGTCCCCGTTGGTTAATTCTCTCAATTAATTAATTAATTAATTTTAATTACCTGGTGAATATTTGACTGTACCATCGTGGGTAAATAGGTGGTAGTTTGGGTCGACTCTGGGCTGTGTGGTCGGTCGGTGAATTAGTTCTCTATACTACTAACACATATACTACTCATAACAGTAGTATAGGAAATGGCCCACATTAGCACACAATTAATACAAAAAACACGTGGGGAGAAGGAAAATTTGACAAATTAATGAAAATTTCAATGTAAAAACACAGCATAGTCCAAAAATGACACCTTTTTTGTCTGAATTAGGGGCCTTCCATTAAGTATGTACGCATCAAGAGGGGGACAGGGGTATGAAATTTTTGAAAATTTGCGTACATTCTTGTACAAATCTAATGCGTATTTTTGGCCCCAGGGGGGTGGTGGGGTCTGAGATTTTTTTTATAAATGTGCGTACGTACTTAATGGCAGGCCCCCTATTTATACAAAGAAGCCCTTTCTTAATTCATACGAGAGATTTCTTTTTCACGAACCATGGTTTTATGAATAGGTTATTTTGTGTTTCTCCGTGGCCTAGTTATGTACCTGTAGGTAAGTATAGATGTAGTATCTATAGTTAGATAAGGGGTGGTGGAGGAGACCTCATACGCGGACCAAGGTCATGCCGCGGCCATGACAGTCGTATGTGGACACTGACCGGAGTGGTTGGAGACTGGCTGTAGGCCTTGAGCATGTTGGCGTTAAGAATAAAGGTTGTAGGTAAAATTTGTTACAAATAAAATTGAATTCCTAGGTTTCTAGATTCCTAGGTTTCATCCTAGACAGTGGCGGATCCAGGGGCCCTAAAGGGGCAATTGCCCCCCCCCCCCCCCCCCCAGACCCAAGGGAGAAAATTTTGGCATCTTAAAATTGGAAGATCTGTGTAAAAATGCGGTTGTTATTTTACATTTTCATAAGGGGGGTCAGGGGGTGAAATTTGATAAATGGCCCTGTCGCAGGGTTGAATTTAAGAAATGGCCCTGTTGCCGTGTCGAATTTAAGAATAGGCCCTGTCGCCGTGTCGAATTTAGGGGTCGAGACCCATAGTTCCAGTTCTTTATAGTTGAGAAAGATGGTAATTGGAATGGGTTTGAAGTGCCTTCAGATGGCTTGTAAAATGGGTTTAGCCCTTCTTATTTTCGAATCCGAATTGTTTCGATAATTTGATATTAGATTATGAAGTGGATTATTATTGATGTTTTATGTCCAAATTCAATTACCTATTACAATTTCACTAGTCGGACACTAGTACAATGGTTTATGGATGTATACCTTTCATTATGCAAAGTCTTAAAAACCGTTCATTATGCAAGTCATTCTGGGTATCAGATCTTTCATGGCCTAATTAATTTTGTTGTCCCACTTACTCTCCAATCAGCAGTTAAAAATACAACCACAACACATAATTAGAAACCAAAAATTTATTTCCACTGTAAAATGACATGGTTATTCATAAACTGCACTCATGGCTTAATAAGAACTAATTTTGTCACATATATCCATTTTCCATACATTTGTTTCAGCATCTAGTTTTAAAAGTATACCAACATTTGATTTACCTCGCGGCCAAAACCTTTAGTAAAACTTGTGCCAACAAAGCCTGCGCAGCAATAACAACGTAAGATGCAGGGTCCAACGGGGCGATAAAATTCAACGTATATCATTGGATTAGTCGTTTAAAACATACCATGTATATTCTGATAAGGCGTATAGATGTACACTTACACCGATTATTACGTAGATTAGTTGTCCCAGTAATACTACACCTCTGACTTACAACAATGTTGCGTAACAGTTTCATCAGTATTAACAGTTCCTGAAGGTCTGGACTACACCGAACACAGGTATTTCACATCAAGAGGAAATGTGCAATACCAGCAGACTATAAACTATCAACTGGATACTAACAGATTTCTGGTATAATGCAAGTATGTAAAACTATTGGGCAAATATTGAGTAGTTCAAACTAAAAAAAAACCATAAATGATAATTGTAAATCAGCTAGAGAATTGGTAGTGAATATAAGTGATGCTAATTGGTACAAATGAGGTGAATGACTGACAGGGGTCAAGCTGCCTGAGGGGTCAATATTGAACTTAAACACGGGGAAATAAATAATGAGTAATTCAACGAATAAACCACCAAGATGAAATGGCAATAAGATTGGTGTATTTTGCAAACATGTGTATAGCAAGAAGAAATGATACCAAAACAATGCTGAAATTTCACAAACAATGCGTCGTTTGACCAAAAGGAAAATGATGGCTACATTTGAATTTTGATTAAGTCTGAGGTTGAATCGCAAATTACGACTGGATAAAAACAGCTATACGCAAACAAAACAAACAGAGCTAGTTGAACACACATTTAGAACACAGTTTCAACAATGTACATAATGTTAGTGATAGTTGTTGACTGGTGTGACACATAATGTGTCTGATAAGCAGTGATAAGCCAGATGCACTCCGCTTACGCTTTTTCCATTCAAAGCAATGCTGGGCTGCATATGAAAAAACTTCTCCCAAAGAGACTTGCATTTCCACATTTTTATTAAATTTCCCTTTGCTGAGAAGCTTTGAAAACCCTGCCCTTGACTGAATACTGGTTTTGGCAGTGGCATCCTGTTTTACAGCATGCCTACCTGTTTTTACATAGGGTCCATGCATGCTGTGGGCAGTGTGGACACAGTCATGAGCCAATCTTAGTTTCAACAGCTTCTGAAGTTGTAACTAGTAGTTTTCAGACAAAAAGCATCCCTGATAATCCTTATAGAAGACGGACTTTGTTTCACACTTTGCATGAGTCTGAAGCCAAAGAAATACTATTGTCTGCACTTCTACAGTCCTTGAGTTCACAATATGTTTTAGAATAATCCTACACTGCAGTTTGCACTGACTTCAAAGACCAGCACTGACAACAAGCTATATAACATTGTTACCTCTAACATGGAACCTCCATCTGAAAAAGATTAAAATTTACACAATTATGTAAAAAATCTAAACTCTCTTTTCACAAACTAGTCTGAAACACCTTAAGTTGAAATAGAAAAAACTTTAAGAATCCACCACAAATATACCTTGAGCATGTGAGCTATTCTACATTGGCTGGTTTCTTCTATTATCTACTCTTTGTATGACCAATATCAAAACACAGTGAGCGTTTGAGCCCCCGCGGGGTGACCGGATGCCCACCTTACCTAGCTATACCCCAAAGTGTGGGAGGTCAACCACAATCACTGTAGGCATTTTCATCAGTGGTATTAAAGGTACTTGTCCCTATTCAGCAGGTTTTGAAATTTCAGTGATATTTTCTTACTGATCCTTCAGAATTTTCTTCCAGATGTCTAATGGATAGCCAAAAGGAAAATGAAGATTCGCTGTTTGCTTTTTCACCTGGAGGAATGGAAACAATAGAGGATTTTGCTATAGTATTATATGAGCAAAGCTAACTTCCCATATAACAAACTTGGTAGATTATTTCTATGGATCTTGACAATATTGTGACCTTACAAAACATCTCTATAGTAAGAATTGACAAACTGTCTGCTCTTGGCAGCAGTAAAGTCTTCCACAGAAAAGGACATTGCTGGTACAAGGGACAAGTATCTTTAAAATGATGCCGTAACAATGTAGAGCCTGTGCCACACTGTGCGATGTGGCATCCTAACTAAGTGAAACCCACGATGGCTTGTGATGCCTCACGGTAGCTTGCGATGGAATATTGAACTTGTCTAATATCACTAATCTTTAATTTCCCAGCTATTGAGCCTCTGATTAACAACCAGTTTCACCATCATGTATGGGATAAAATGAGCTTTTGCCTTTTTAATAAATTTACCATCGGAAGGATAAAATCTCTACTGTTATTATAAAATACTCCGGTGGGAGTAAGTGCATCCTTAGCTTCAATTGAAATGGATTCAGTAATTGAATGCACCCTTGAAGGGGTCTCGCAAGCGATTGTGACCAATCCATCATGGCAGTAGGGCACAGGCTTTACAATCCTATCAAGAGGGATCATTTGTATTTAAATGTACACGCATTTTGATGGTCATTGAAATATATACATATCTTGTACTTTCTGTCTGGCTCATAAATCTTGATTCAAGTTTCCATCTCAAAGAGGTCTGAGCACATACTAAGGAACATGAGGCTGGGACAAGGGCTGGGGGTGAGGGGACTTGGAGGGGCGGGGTCGAAGGCAGGATGAGGGAGGTAGGGCGGGATGATGGGGAGAGGATGAAGCACCATACCCACTAGGTGATTTTACCGGCATGCGTCAACAGGCAGGTATCAACCAAATCAGTGTTGAAGTCATTGGGCAACTGTAAAATGCCTGTTGCCCCGAATGCACACTTTACCCATGGGGAATCGCCAGGCAATAACATCGAGTTGACAATTTGTCTCTTGTGCAGTTGCCCATTGCGTGTAAAGTCATCCAGTGTGTATAGCTCTTTTTGGAAAGAGGATGGGTGAGGTTGGGGGAAGGGGGATTGCAAAAGATGAAGGGCTTGCTGACATGTGCTGTCTTGAATGAGCAAGAGATTGCTGGTTTACAAAATAAAGACAATTGGTTTAGCACTGGCCCATCGCATGAAAATATTGTAACAGCGATAACTTGTACTAGCAGTAAATATTAATGAGCTATTGTTATTCTGCCATAAGTCATATCAACTTTGTCATTATGTATCCACTTACAGAATTTAAATTTAATAAACCATTTGCCATTGAAAAACAATCTTTTATGTGTATCTATCTCTCGCTGTTGTGATAAATTTATGCGAAGGGCCACACACTGCTCCTGTCTAACTGCATCTGGCATGTACACTGATGACCAAAGGACTGGTTAGGCAGCACCTACAAGTCCTTAGCATGCACTTCACAGCTAAAATATGCCCAACATCCTTTACATTTGACTTCCACATGCAGGTAAGGTGGGGTCAAGGGCCCCACTGGAGCTGCAACTACCCTTTAGCCACTAATATGTTCATACGCAATCTATGCACTGTGCGCTACTCCTCCATCGCAAGGGTCATGCAGGAATTGGTAGCCACTTTGTCAATCAAACAGAAAGGGAGTTCCAGGGTAGCCCTAAGTACTAAAGTTGAAGGCACAAATTTTGATTGTTTTGTAGAAATTGTCATCTAGTGGTCAACTCCCTAATTTGGCCGTAACGGGAACGCAGACGACAAGGTCTGCGAATGGAAGCAGGAATAAGAGAGTTGTTGTATTGGCCAATCAACTTCAGTTCTTTCACATTAAAAGGCTTTCAATAGATCTACAGTGCGTGATTAGGAACCTTTAGTATTGGAATGGCTCAGAGGTGAATCATAGGAGGTGATTCATAAGGTTTTATGTTGCTCGTGTTTACCTATATGTTCATAGTAGAGCTCTAATGAGATCGAACGATTGAGTTTTTATCAACAGACTAACAATGCGCATAATCATGGGATCATCTTGGGCTAATATATTTCAGAGGTGGACAAAAATAGAAAAGATAGTATTCAACTAATTTGCCCATTTCTTACAGAGTACAAAAATGATTGGCAAAAATTCAGTTTTTCTGGGTCCCATTTTTGTGCATTTTGGTCTTCTTCTTCACCTAGTTGAATTCACTTCTGTATTCATGATCTCCTACATATAAAACCAAACACTCACAAAAAGCCAACTCTTAATCTACATCTCATCATGTATATCAAAGTTACAAATTGAAGTACTGCAAGAATATCCATGAAACACCATGTCCCTCAAGTGTTTATGAGTAGTTCTGATGTGAGTTAAACTTCTAAGACCAACCTACCTTCTAGGACATGAACACAAACATAAGACAATGTTCACTGAACAGTGACTATGCCTATCATGAAAATCTAACATTTGCAAACTTATTCTATTTAGGTTAAAATTTAACTTTGCTAAGACCTTAACAGTCTCTGTTGACAATCATTACATGTAGATCTCTGTGAGAATGGAGGAGTCCGTGCAGTGCTCTGTCGCATAACGGGTCTCGCTGTTGCGAGGATTGGCACACCACTCTCGCAACAAGGATGTCGCTGTTGCGATGGGTTCCCCTGTTGATTTGTGGGTGTTCTACGGAACCGATTTTAATTCTGTAAAAAGTTCTAGAAACAAGACATTTAGATCTAAAATCCCTGAAATTTTCAGCCCGGAAATATGATTAGAAATGGGTGAAAATTGATGCCGAATTTAGTGTAAAACAGTGAGACTTTGCCAAACCCCCGCTGTTTCTCTCGCTGTTGCGAGCATTTGGTTATGCGACAGGGCACAGAGGAATTCTGACATCTCCGTTAAACTCAATATAGGCTGTCCTCCCCTGTGGCCTGTCGCACAATGTCGGATCGTAACAATGAACAATTAAGATCACTTTGACCACACGTGATAAACATCAATGTGCTGTGTAGGATCAATTTAAAAGGCCAATGTACAAGGTAATTTTAAGTCACACTTTTACAATTTTACTCCTTTCAAATGTTCCCTTTCTATCCAAAATGAGCAACTGCAGAGTGTATTGAACATCCTATTTAGATTTGAAAATTGTAACAGCTTTTCACTTTTTGCTGCAGTCATGGATGATAAAAACTTGCTGGGGTAGGACTGTCAACGAGTCAGGGCCCCATGTTTTACACAATTCTATCTAGACAATACCACAGACAGTGCTCATAACAGAGTATTCCATCTGTTAAGAAAATACCTGGAAACTATATCCACACCCAAAGTATGTACATAAAGATGCCCATACGTTGCCCGTGTTCCACTATACTAGAGTTGTAGCAGAAATATATCTATATGCAAGTCACGTACACAAATAGTTCACACATAAAATATACAAACCTGTTATTTACAAGTATACAATGTAGACTTTACCTGAAATGGTATCTCTAATAGTTTACTAACTCACCCTTAGTATATCCTCAGTGAAGACATTTACCTGTGACCACAAGTCACAGCCCACAATGTGTGCTGGGGTCACTGTACCTACTTTATAAAACCAGGTTTAAAAAAAAAACTAAAGAAAATCCAAACTTTTTTATGAACCCAGAGTGTGACCAGCTTTATAAAACAACCACTATCTACAAAACAACTCTCAGTTTAAGTCCAGGGGGGTTACAAACTACAAACCATTCATATCACTAAGAAATTCAGACATTCACTTTGGTTGGTTTTTCAGTAAAATATTCCTGGCTTATTCTGATGTTTCTAAAAACAATAAAAAAATCATTCTGAAGTTTCTTGACTTTCTATTTGTTTTATACTAAATGGCTTAAAAATATATGTGATAAAGTAAGTGACTTCTTTTCACATAGATTTTTGACACTATTGACAAACCAAACCTAAAGTATTATCTCTAAGTTGTAGGTCTTTAAACAATTCTATCGGCTCACTACTGGAACAAATACCAAAGACAGCCAGGGGCGTAGGGCTAGGAAAATACAGACTGTTCATTGGTGAGAGCGGAAAACACCGCTGTGCGCCGCGTAACATGAGTGAATGACCCAGTCCCAGCTGCAACTGTGTGCAAAGTGAACATTTGGGTTTGGCGATAACAAGTAAGTCATTAATACTAAAAGTAAATATGAACTGCTTATAAATCCGAAACACATAATTTCACATGTATGGAACTTTCAAAAGGCGAATTCATAAAAATTTGTTGACCTTGAAATACCGAAGCTTTATTTTAAGTAGGGAGAACAAATGGATTTTTCCTAAAATTACATGCAGCAATTTTTCATGGAATCAATAGAATTAGAGATTCTTTTGATATTAAAAAACAGGCGAGACCAGGAATTGGACCGCGTGGCCACAAATAGTATACAGGAAGGGCAGGGACTGGGCCACAAACCATTAATCTTTGCAAACAATTCTA
The DNA here is from genome assembly GCA_936440205.1 of Lepidonotus clava. Classification (NCBI taxonomy): domain Eukaryota; kingdom Metazoa; phylum Annelida; class Polychaeta; order Phyllodocida; family Polynoidae; genus Lepidonotus; species Lepidonotus clava. The sequence continues at coordinate 51,677,861 of OW387137.1, forward strand.
AAACATATCAACTTTCTCGGCTCAGAAAATCTTTGTACAAAACTCTCTAATGACTCTTATGGCAACAATTGTCTTCATGGCACATGTAGGTTTTTACGAGGAGGGGACGCGGAGTCCGACTTCAGGGCACTGCCGGTGTGGGAAGAAACTCTCACAAAGTGTTAACCGTTTACAGCATTTTTACGTCATTTTGGTAGTCTGACATTTTTGTCATATAATCCATGTGAATGGAGTTTTACATTGAAATTACTGGATCCGTTACTGTCCTTATCGACTGCGAGTGACCAAACCTATTTCGGCTAAGTCATCCTTCTGAACGGCCTTTGTGGACAGACGTTGACTTGAGGCTGGCTTTGCTCAAACATGTTTATATCTGTATATCCCAGCTATGATCAGAATGGGCACTGTTTTGAATCCACTTAAACACAATTTAAATATATGCCTTGTTAGTTTTCCATGCACTTATTAAAATGTAAGACTCTCATCTGACCCCTTGCCACTCCTTCTATTTACAGCACTGTGATGTTATTTAATTTGAAAACAGTTCCTTAAAAAGGCATGTATGGCCTCTATTACACTGAAGTAAAAGGTTGAGATAGTTCATACTAAAACATTAGTTTAACATTTGACATTGTAACTCACACACATTTATAAAACCAACGTTGTTTAACAACATATAGAGAATGGACAAATCTAGATAACTGGTTGAGGATCAAGGTATTTACAAAATGTGTCTTTACAATTATGCATTATAGAACCAGTGCTTAGTGTAACTCCATAGTAACTAATAGTAGATTAACGAATCATGTTTGTGACTCCCTTTCTGATCGCAACGATACCAACCACGAACCAATGGTTTTACGCCCTTTTGAAACTCACAGTAGATAAAAAAATTGTAACCATCGACGCCAAGGTTTTAGTATTTTAAGGTTGCATGCAGTCAGGTACCCACCATTACTCTTTACATCAGAGCCTGTCAAATTGAGACTCAACACAACCAATGACCAATGGCTTTACATGTCACTGGGCCAACCTTAAAGATAAGTTAGTTTCCTGTTTACTGCCCGACTGGAGATTTTTTCTTTATTTTCAGAGAAAAAAAAATTACGAAAAGTTGAAGTATAAGCCTTACCAACCCAAAAAAAAATTCCCAACCTCCCGACTGGGTATTTTTCTGGGCACCCGCTGGACAGGAAACAATTTTTTTTTAAGGTTGGCCTTGGTCAAGTCATGAATTAGGCAGAGCACTAAGGCAGTTACGCAGTACCAAAATGTGATGTTATCCTGCTTGGAGAGGCTCGCGGCCTCAGCTTGGAGAGTACGCTGAATTCACTGATGTAAACCTCGGTTTATAGACTGAGCTGACTTCACTGGTTGAAACCTGTTTGGAGATCGCTCTGACGTATGATCGATACCTGGAGAGAGTTGACATATACAATTGAAACCTCTGTTCGGAGATTGCCTTGACCTCAACTGTCGTCCTGAATGGCCTCCAGTTTGAGTTTGACTTTGAGGATGTTGCCGAAGCTGTCCTCTACGAGCACGGTGATTTGGTCGGCGTGCGGCGACAAGTCCTTGATCTCGGCGTAGCGCAGGTGGAAGACCCGCCGTGGCTTCTCGTGCGGGAACTCCCAATGGTGGAAGACGACCCCTTCAGGGAGGGACCGCAGCTCCACCAGCCGGATACCGTGAGGCGAGGAGATGACGTTACTGAAGGGCAAACAGAGGTCAGTATAAGATAATGCGAGTTGCTAAAAAGGTAACTTACATCCATATCATTCTCACAGAGAACAGTTTCCACTATGGTAAGCACAAGAAACTAGCCAAAAGTACCTAATTTAAGCCACACCCTAAGATTTTAATTTCATTTGGCTATTTGTTTCAGTAACACATAGTAACACATAGTGTCAAAGGGTGTGGAAAACCCTAATTTAAGATGCACCCCCAAACTAGGGGCCTGATAAGCTCTTACTTTTCACAGTAACCCTCTATTTAACCCATGGCGTATTAATATCAGAAGAACCGCTGAGGGCATCAGAGGGTGGCTGTATGACCCATAGGGGAGAGTGACGTACCAAGGGCAAAGCACGAGATACGTTCAATCGCCATGGATCGTACAGGAACCTGAGGACAATCCCTGAGGTTCTTCCATATTTCATCACCCAATTAAAGCTCCAAATATGTTGAAATAGTGAAAATGAGGAGTGGTACATACAGCCTGTCACTACGCACTAGCCCTTATGCACCCCTTGTTGGCCATGTGGGTGATAAATTAGGGGTTTTGCGGTATTCACATTTGGAATTAAAATATCATTTTTATTGGGTAAATCAACATGTATCGATCCTTAGGACCTTCACCAGGATTATAATTATGTTTCAAGCAGTTGGTAAATAAATACAGAAAATTAAGAATTACAAGGACACAGGTTGAGGTATGAGAGAAAAATATCGGTTACAAAACCGAAAATACCCGGGTTATTCGTCTTCTTTTTCTATATATGAAAGGAATGCTTGAATGATGAGATATGGGGATATGAATACGAATTATCGAGCGAATTATCGATTGATTTTAAACAAAAAGATACACATGCCAGTGCGAGTGAAGCCGGCCCGCCATTTTCCTCTATTATCGTTCACCTACACGCGGAGACCACCAACCTTTTCTTCGATGCCGATCGAATATATCGACCTAATTCTTCACGATATATCGACCCAGACCAGCTCCTGATATTAGTAATCCATAGTATATACTCCATTTTGCTGGACGATGCCGATTTAAGGCGTAAAAGGCGGTTACCCGCGGAGAAGAACTACACGTGTCCTGACCGGGTCGCGCCATTTTGGCCTCTGATGCAATGCGCTGTGGTTTGACAAGTCTAACTGCGCGAGATGCGCTTCGTCCCGGAAGGGAATACGCATGAAAACTAGTTCGTGAAGAAATGCGATTTTCTGGGTTTATATCGACATATAGCTTCCCAACACATCGGCATCATCAATAAAAGATCGGCATAGACCTATATGGCGCGTTAAGTCGACCGAAACGCGCGGGTAATATGCGAAATAGGCGAGCATTCCCGGCTGACTTTCCGATCGGAAACCGGGGGCCGCCATCTTCGCCGTCATCACCCTAATTAACATAATGACACTACACTGCAATCCGGGATGCTAGGCTTTTCTATGCTGAGGCGTCGAGTCGATGTTATACAGTTTGCCGCTGTCACTCTCCTACCCGATCTCGGCTAATGATATCTCAATGGTCAATTTCTGGTATAGGCATTACATAGAAAAGTACTGCCAACCGGAAGCAGGTCCAAATTTGCGATCTTGTTTCCGCTGGTTCTGTTTTAGTTCAATGGCGTTTCCCGCCTAAATGTCCAAGTCATATACCCGGGCGAGATTCGAATATATCGATCATATTTCGAAGACGACTTGATAATACAGCGAGCCCGGGTAAAAAGCAACAAGTTAATAATATCAGTTTATAGACTTTTGAAAGTAGGACTTAAAACTGCCAGCTTACCCGAGGAGTTCAGGCGGTTTGCCCGTATCTTCTGGGGAAGGTGCATTGAACCATCTGCAAAAAGGTGAAATAATCAACATACTGTTACATGATTTTAGAGACATGTACTTTAACAGAATGATAATTTGTTATCAAAGATATAATATTGGAAAGCTACTTGTTTATCAAAATAAATTAGTCTATAATGGTTAACTTTTATGTTTAGAATTTCGACTCTTCCCAATGGGTCATTCTTTACTCTTAGAAAGACAATACTATTCTTGGAAAGACTATGCTATTTTGAGAAGACCATGGCCATTCAAATGAGTGAGTAATGGATGCTTTACGCTGTTTCGGCAACAATATCATATTCACTCCTCAGTCTAGCGATGTTGTGGCCAGCAATGTGTTTTGCAATGTTGGAAGGTAATCCGGTGACATTATTGGTCATGTCACAATTTTGACGAACTCATCAGAGTTACAACGTATCAAATTATGTCTGTGTCATTGACGATACTCTGGCTTTAATCTTTTCTTTTTTTTAATTATTATTTATTTAACTACACTCATTTTACATTTGAAAAAGATCATCTGTATAAGTTGGTTGCAATTAATTAATAGTGAGCAGTACAAAATTCAGAAAAGTTTCATAGACTCAACCATAGCTAGACTCAGCAGTTGGACAGTCTATTAGTTCTGTGTTAATATATAAACTGGTAAGTCTGTTTTTAGAAAGAACAAAAGTCCCCAAAGGGCCAGTTATTTACTTGTGGTATCTGAGTATGATGGCGGAGGCGCGGTACCAGTGGGCGCCCCCGTCCTTGTACTGGATGTCGGTGAAGGTGAGCGGTCCGGTGCCCGTGTCCGTGTCCGGGGAGTGGGGCAGGGTCCTGGGAGGGGTCCGGGTGGACACGGCCGGGGTCGCAGCAGCCACCACCTCCTCTGGGCTCCGGGCGTTGGGTGTGCCACTCCCGGATGGCGCCAGGGCGTCAGCGTCAAGGCTGGCCGAGTTCATCGACATCGTGGTTCCTGGGGAGAGGAAAGAGACATGGTTGTTGGTGTGTTCTATTTATCTACTGTAAAACTACTATTTTAAGCCGCGGCTGAAATAAGGGTTAGACTACAAAATGTAGGCAGATGAGTTCTCAATTATGTGGATACTGCCTGAATCAGTGGGTTTCCACATCTTTTTACACTATGTACTTGGGAAAAATAATCCCAAAAAGTATAGCTAAATTGAAACTGAGCAGTTTGGCTAGAATTATGGGTTTTACAGTAGCGCTATTCCATATCTACGTTTCAAAAGTACCTAACGGTTCTGAAGGGATAACATTTACAATTAGATCTATACCAAAATCCATACGTAGATTATTACATAATTGTTGTTTGTCGCTTATCACATTTTACAGTTATTTATAGTTATGTGCAGAAATACGTCCTACATAAGTGAAACAATATCATTTAGAAAACACTTTCGTGTTTTGGATCCAAGAATTATCATTCCCTTTAGAGACTGGGATCTGCACACAAAATATTCAGCTTTCAACAAAAATATCAATTTTGGTGAGCCTAAGGGAAATTCACCAAAATTTTACTTTTTTGAAAGTTTGAGTTTAAATGAAAAGTTAACATTTCAAAAGTACAGATTCCTGAAGTAACCTTTGATGACTCAGAAGGAGAACTTCCATCAATTAAGTATGCATGAAAGGGGAGGGGTAAGGCGTCAAGAAGAAATATGAATGTCTGTTAAATTTCGATTACTTTTTTGTCAGTAATAGGAGAGGGCTCGGGGTCCAAAACTTGGTAATATATGTATACGTAATCAATGGAAGTTTTTGGTGTGATTTCAATCAAACAGCTCATGACTGTTGTGACAAGGGAAGCACTTAATTTGGTAAAATACAAAGTCACTACCAGAATATAACAGGTATCCATATTTATGGTAACTTCCCTGTTTTACTTAACTACAATTTGCTTTGTCAGGCTGAAAAACACTGGCAGTGACAAACTCTTTCAGGATTCGAACCCACAACCTTTGGGTTTTGAGGTGGGGGTCCTAACCACTACACCATGAAGCCACATAGGGGATGAGAGTGGAACTAAATAAATGGGTCATGACCAAATGACCCATGCAAAAGGACGTCATTTTAGAAGAAGTAGGGTAATAATTAACTATTTGAATTAACTGTTGGTAAGTCTGGGCCGTTCATCCTTACGAAGACCATTAATTGGGGCTTGTTAAAGGGATTCGGCTCAAAGAAGGCATGTCATTATGATTTCAACTCTCCCCATTCTGTCGTTAGACCCCCCTGTTGCAAATCAAATTTAGGAAATAGCTCTGTGGTCGTGTTTGTGACGGCCAAGATCATAATGAAGGTTCTAATCAGTGCGAGCAACTTCCACGAGGGCCTCCAGTATTCAGACGGTCGTGGAACCCAAGAGATACTGTGACAGCAATAGACTATTTAGAGGCCCTTAGACATTGTGACAGTCCATAGATTATTGACAAGGCCCGTAAGATACTGTGACAGCCCATAGATTACTGAGAGGGCCCATAAGATACTGTGACAGGCCATAAACTACTGAAAGGCACTTAAGATACTGTGACAGCCCATAGACTACTGGGAGGGAACATAAGACAATGTGACAGCTCATAGATTATTGACAGGGGCTCATAGATACTGTGACAGTCCATAGAATTCTGAGAGGGCCTGTAAGATACTTTTACAGGTCATAGATAACTGAGAGGTCCTGTAAGATACTTTGACAGCCCATAGATTTTTGAGAGGGCCCATAAGATACTGAGACAGCCCATAGATTACTGAGAGGACCCATAAGATACTGTTATAGGCATAGACTAGCAAGAGGGCCTGTAAGATACTGTGACAGCCCATAGATTACTGAGAGGACCTATAAGATACTGTGACAGCCCATAGACTACTGAGAGGGCTCTTAAGATACTGTGACAGTCCATAGAGTACTGAGACGGCCCTTAAGATACTGTGACAGTCCATAGATTACTGAGAGGACCCGTAAGATACTGTTATAGGCATAGACTAGCAAGAGGCCATACTACAACAGGCCATAGATTCCTGAGAGGGTCCATAAGATACTGTGACAGCCCATAGAGTACTGAGAGGTCCTATAAGATACTGTGACAGGCAATAGATTACTGAGAGGCTCCATAAGATACTGTGACAGCCCATAGAGTACTGAGAGGGACCTTAAGATACTATGACAGTCCATAGATTACTGAGAGGGCCTATAAGATACTGTGACAGCCCATAGATTACTGAAAGGCCCTTAAGATACTGTGACAGCCCATAGACTATTGAAAGAGCCCTTAGATTCTGTGACAGCATATAGATTAGTGAGAGGGCCCGGAAGATACTGTGACAGCCCATAGATTACTGAGAGGACCCGTAAGATACTGTGACAGGCCATAGATTACTGAGAGGGTCCATAAGATACTGTGACAGGCCATAGATTACTGAGAGGGTCCATAAGATACTGTGACAGCCCATAGAGTACTGAGAGGGACCTTAAGATACTATGACAGTCCATAGATTACTGAGAGGGCCTATAAGATACTGTGACAGCCCATAGACTATTGAAAGAGCCCTTAGATAATGTGACAGCATATAGATTAGTGAGAGGGCCTGTAAGATACTGTGACAGCCCATCGTTTACTGAGAGGACCCATAAGATACGGTTATAGACATAGACTAGTAAGAGGGCCCGTAAGATTCTGTGACAGCCCATAGACTACTGAGAGTGCTCGTAAGATACTGTGACATCCCATAGATTACTGAGAGGGCTGTAAGATACTGTGACAGGCCATAGACTACTGAGAGGGCCCGTAAGACACTGTGACAGCCCATAGACTACTGAGAGGGCCCGTAAGACACTGTGACAGCCCATAGACTACTGACAGGGCCCGTAAGACACTGTGACAGCCCATAGACTACTGAGAGGGCCCGTAAGACACTGTGACAGCCCATAGACTACTGAGAGGGCCCGTAAGACACTGTGACAGCCCATAGACTACTGAGAGGGCCCGTAAGACACTGTGACAGCCCATAGACTACTGAGAGGGCCCGTAAGACACTGTGACAGCCCATAGACTACTGAGAGGGCCCGTAAGACACTGTGACAGCCCATAGACTACTGAGAGGGCCCGTAAGACACTGTGACAGTCCATAGATTACTGAGAGGGCCCATAAGATACTGTGACAGGCCATAGATTACTAAGAGGGCTCGTAAGATACTGTGACAGCCAATAGATTACTGAGAGGAGCCGTAAGATGCTGTGACAGCCCATAGATTGCTGACAGGCCTGTAAGATACAGTGACAGACTATAGATTATTGAGAGGGCTGCAGAATATTATAACAGCCCATAGATTACTGAAAGGGCCCTCCCATACTGTGACAGGCCATAGATTACTGAGAGGGCTGTAAGATATTGTGACAGCCCATAGATCACTGAAAGAACCTGTAAAATACTGTGACAGGCCATAAACTACTGAGGCCTGTAAGTTAGTGTGACAGCCCATAGACTACTGAGAGTGTAAAATACTGTGATGATGATGATTGTTGGAGTTAACATCCATTTCAGTGATTCTTAGCTATATTAGGACCACTTACTTTGTTGACCTCAAGTCTATGATCGTATCTATGAAGATGAGAACGATGGCAAGACAAGGTGGTGTAGCCGGCACAGCCAAGACTCAAACCAGGGCCAGCCAAGTGAGAGGCGAGAACTCTACCCACTACACTTTCCTGCCCCCTGTAAAATACTGTGACAGCCCATAGACTATTGAGAGGGACTGTAAAATAACGCAACTACCCGGAGGCCTGTTAGATACTGTGACAGCTGTTGAATAACTGAGAAAGGCCTATAAGGTGCAGTGAAGACCAATAAAATACCAAGAGGGCCTTCAGACACAGTGCCAGTTTGTGGATTACCAAGATAGGTCTGTAGGCTACTGTGATGGCCAATAGGCTACCGAGAGGGTCACAAAAATACTGATGCAACCAATCGACTAATGATAGGACCTTTTGACTATCGAGAGCCTTTAGATATTGTGACAAGCAATAGACTTCTGGGAAGGATTGTAAGATACTGTTTAAACCTATAATTAGGAGGAGAACTACTTTTCTGGGCTGCTGGGTACCAGTAGTAGGTTATCGGTGTAGTACACTGGGAACTTTCTTGGCCATGTGTGCCTGATGTATACACCAATAACCTATGGCTGGTTCCCAGTGACCCAGAGAAGTTGTTCTTCTCCTAATTCATGAGAGTCCCTGTTAGATGCTCGGACGATAGACTACTGCGAAAGGCTTGTGAAATAACACTGTGATGGCCTGTAGACTACTGATATGTTTGCGAGATACTTCGATGTGCTAGACCTAACAGAGAGGGCCTTTAAGTCTGCAATAGACCTAAGATTCTAGTCAGATCTCTTAGGCTAGTAAGAGATTCCTGCCAATTTTCAAAGGGATCATAATTATAATGATGATAATGATGACATTTCTTAACACTACCAGGCACCAACTACCGACGGTGAAGCCCTACGAAGCACATATAGACAACCCTACATCAGTATTGAGGGGAGGTTTCCTAAACGTTAACCTTCTTAGCGTTCCATCCTGGCATAGGTTTTTCCAAGATAAATTTGCAAAATTCTGTCTTCTCTGTCTCCTCCTGCCTGCAACTAAACACCTCTGCCTGCCCCTCCCTGCCTGCCCCTCCCTGCCTGCCCCTCCCTGCCTGCCCCTCTCTCTCTGTTAGCCTACCTGCACTCTTTCCCTTCACATCCCTCCCTCCCTCCCTTCCCGTCCATCCCTCCCTGCCTACCCATCCTACCCATCCCTGCTTCCCTGTCTGTCCTCCCTCTTTGCCCCTTCCTGTCCCTTTTAGATTATGTGATAGATTGAAGATTCTAGTCAGAGCTCTTAGGTTACTAAGAGATCCCTGCCATTTTTAAAGGCCCTGCGAGATCATAGTCATAATGATGATCATAGATGACATTTTTGACACTACGAGACATCAACTACCGACAGTGGAGCTCTACATAGCACTATAGACCTTGTGCAGACGTGGTAATGTGATCACTTTTTGGTGATCACCACGTGGTGATCAGGACCACATGGCTTTGGAAAAGATGAAAATTTGTGAATTCTAAATTATGGTATTGTTATAGGAGATTATTTCTAGCATTTGTAGCATAAAACAGTAATTGATATGTTTCAGAATTGTAAATAATAGCAATTATAAACTGATCACCAATATGGCGGCCAGCCCATAATGGGTAGTTATGACGTCATCTGCACAACGTCTATACAACTCTACATCTTTTTTTAACTGGGAAGTTTCCCAAGCCTTAACCATCTTATATTCCCACCACCTTAAAGTCTTATATTCCACGATAACTCTTTCACAATTCTGAGGTTCTAAAACTGTCCACCAGCTGTCACATTGACAGGTAGTGGACTCTATAGGAAAAATGGCAGAATTCACAGCAAAACCTTAATAGCCACTTTAAATGACTAGATCTATCACCCAAACCTTGAATTTGACAAAATATGAATGAATAAAGCACACTAAATGCTATGTAAGCGTGCAGTGTGGCACGCTACGCAGCGTGCACGTATCATACAGACGTGTGATCACTTTACCTGGGTAGGGCTGCAGTTTGGTTTTAGGTCTAAACTTTATCTTTACGGTGGGCGTGGAAACTGTAAAACACACCAAGGAGGTTACACTTGCAGCCCGGGTTGCAGCGGATTCAGGGTTTAATTATCAGAATTATCAAAAGTGAAGGGTCAAGGGATTGAACCATACAACAGAAATTCTATATCACAAATTACAAATTCTAATTAACAGGTGCAGAAATCTGCAAAAATACTACTCAGAGGGGCTATATTTCCTAAGAAAGTAAGAGTCTACTTTAACTGAAGACAACATTCAGAGTGCAATGTGGTGATATATTTCATCTTAATTTGTAAATAATATTATTCCCTTCAGCTACATGATACTTAAAATCTGGTTGATCAATGCTGTTTATATATGTATCTTACAAAATACTGGTACCCTGAAGGGTCTTCTATCCACAGTGCTATAAGATTCCCAAAGGTGTAACATGTATTATTTGATTTCACTCACTTGTCTTTCCAGTGGCAATGTGGCGGATGGTTTCCTTCGCAACCTGCTCCCCATTGGGATAAGTGGTCACCTCGGCCACAGTCTCAGTGCCGTCGCGGTGTTTGGTAATTGTTCGTTTGGTCTCGGACCCATCATAGTTCTGCACCAGGTACGTCTGGGTGGAGGAGGTATCCAGCTTCTTGAAGGCAGTCTCGATTTGTATCACTGTTGGCACCATGGCAATGGTGGTGGTGGTGAGGGTGACAGAGGAACTGCGGGAGTGCGTGGGACGTAACACAGGGCACGCTTTCGGAGAGCTGGACCGACTTGTTCGGGCAGGTCCCTAGAGATAGCCAATTAGAAATCAGGTCATACACCAACCAATCAAATAACAAGTCATACACTGGCCAGTCAGAGAACAAGTCATTCTTCAGCAAATTCGAGAACAGGTCACACACTATCAGAGATGCCACTCTTGAAATATGAAAAATACGGAACCACATTTCCGTATTTCAATACGGAAACAACTAAGACAGTCTATTTTTCTGTATTAAAGCTCTGATACTAAAACAAATTATATGTAAACGTAATTAATATATATTTAATCAGTATTTCACGAAACTGAGTAGAAAAATATGTCCCTTCTAAAAGTTGGCACTTTTAAAAACTTGTTGTCAAAGCAAAAAATACGGAAATCCGTATTTATACGGAAAAGTGGCATCTCTGCACTATGAACATCTCATGCACCAGCCAATCAGAGAACAGGTCGTACATCAGCCAATCAGAGAACAGGACATACACCAGCCAATCAGAGAACAGGACATACACCAGCCAATCAGAGAACAGGTCATACACCAGCCAATCAGAGAACAGGTCATACACCAGCCAATCAGAGAACAGGTCATTCAGCAACCAAACAGAGACCAGGTCATACACCAGCAAATAAGAAAACAGGTCATACTCCAGCCAATCAGAGAACAGGTCATACACCAGCCAATCAGAGAACAGGTCATACACCAGCCAATCAGAGAGCATTCATGAACTAATAGCAGAAGATGTACAATTAGCCTTACACATGTGAGAGCTGCCAATCATGGTCCAGCTTACGTCATCCATACCAAAAGAACAATTCATACAGTCGCTGATCAACCCTTACCTTAGAGCTTGGCTTGTTTGTTGCCGTACTACTGTCCCTGCACAATCGTGGGCTGCTTCCTCCCCGCGGCGTCCCACTCCCGCTGCTGCGTGCTGTTCCTGGACTGCTCTCCCGTTGGGGGGTTGAGCTTCCCCCACTGCTGCGGGCTGTGGCGGGGCTGCCTTCCCTACGTGGGGTCGCGATACCGTCCCTGTGGGAGGTACTGCTGGTGCGGCGGGTGCGTGGCCGGTGCACTGGGCTCTGGCGGGGGCTGTACGGGATTGGGCTTGCCAGCCGACTGCTGTCTCGGCTGGTGCAGGCGCTGCCAGTCCGACTCACCGGGGGATGCACCACGAAGAACTTGTACAGGTCGTCAAAGCCTCGCGACATGATGCCGGTCGGCGTGTGGGCCAGGTCGAAGGTGTGCCCCAGCTCGTGGAGAGACGCGCCCAGCCCCGTCGAGTAGTTGGCCCAGTGGAAGTGTCTGCAACAACCGCAAGGAAGGAGGCATGAGTAAACTATTGAAGAAGGGGGGTGGGCAATAAGGAGAACAATAGTATGTGAAGACAAAATGATGCGTCAATCAGATCTACAACAGGGTCAAAACAAGTGACATTTACACTGTTACAGGAATCCATTGACATGTGATTCAGTGATACAAATCAGGGGTGGACATAACCAGGGGCCCTGAACCCGAGGCCCTTAAAAAGCAGGTCAGGCCCCCGATCTTCTGGGCTAGGGGCCCAACTTGCCCCTGTAAAACCATTGATGACTATTATGTATGAGGGCCCCAAGATTTAAGTGAGGGCCCCTAGACTTAGAAAGCCTGTGCTCCAATTGGCCCCTGGATTTTTTAAAGTTACGCCCACCACTGCTAATGCAGGGTTATAACAATTCGCGTACCAAAGGTATACTGTAAAGAGCTCCTGAGACTTCAATCAGGCTAAACCATTGTAGGTGTTCAAATTTAGGGTTATATTTTGTTCTCCCCCACCCCCCATCCGTGCACATCTCAACCTAATATGTCAAATGGCTCTCTTTGTTACTCAGACTTTTTATCAATTCTTCACTTCTGACACGTTACTTTTCAACTCTCTATCAAATGAATAATGATATCTAGTAAGAACTTAATAATTACACTCTTGCAAAGTCCTTGTATGGTAATTCAGTTTGTTATAACCTTCTCCATTTTCATCCCATTCCAGTACAATGTTGCCACATTATTTCAAACTTAACACTGATCAAGACGTTGGAAAATAATGTCGTCAAGTTACAAGGCATAAATATGCGTTCATTCTTTGGTTTAAAATTATGGAAAACTAATTGCATATTAAAGATATTTCGCCATATCTCTGTGTGATAGAATACTTGGGAGACTGTTACTCAGGTTATCCGTCAGATGGCGCCACCTTCATGGTCGGACCCTTAGGGTGGCCCCAGTCATATAGTGTCTAAAGTACAAGGTGCAGAACAGTCAAAACTGGCCAGGGCCGGATCTGGAACCAGTGCTTGGGCGGGGCGGGGGGGGAGGTTGATGTAAACTAAAACACCAGATTTCCAAAGATCTTCCGATTTTCAGATGCCAAAATCCCCCCCTCCCCCCCCAGGATCCACCAGTGTTGGTCGACCGTATTAAAACACCAATAGAAATATGCCAGCGCATCACTATAGCTTTATTCTCATGTTTTATCTAAAAAGAGAAAAAAAGTTTTTCATCACGTTTTTCCACTTGGGGTTTTCCTGGTGTCCTCCAGAAGTGAAACGACTTTATTACCGTTTGTTACCACAGGGGGGCAGCACCGTGGTACTGGACACATCAGAGTGGAGCAGGGGCTCTGGTCATGGGGATGAGGTACAGGATAGCTTTGGGGGAACTCTAATCATATCATACCTTTTTTCTCATTTTTTTCTTGTTGTATGTTCATATCATCTTTTCACTTGTCCTACAGGAAAACCAGGTACCACGCCAAGAACTTTCCTGGTCGCTGGCGCCTGGGGTGTACACCAATAACCTATATGGCTGGTACCCAGTGGCCCAGAAAAGTCGTTCTTACCCTTAATATAACTGATCTAGCATGGATTACAGAGTGACGTCGGGAAAGCCCTCATAAACTAACTTGAACCAGATGGTTGCCGATTCTTTGCCTTTATCTTTAATTAACATGTACGAGTTGATAAAGCAGTATTTATCTTGATTGGAATTCTGCCTCTTACCCTCGCTCATTCTGTATTCAATGGCAGCTAGTTTCAACTAGGTGAGACTTGGGTAGAGATTGGAAGTAATCTTGTTTTGATAAGGAAAGATAACCACCATTTTGACCTTCAGACGACCTTTAAATGGCCTTGACGGTTTAAATGACCTTGATGGCTTTTTATCGACCTTGACATCCATGATGACCTCATTTTATGTCCACCAGGAGGCAAAATGGCCGCCGTTGTCATGACAAACGGCCCGTTACCATGGCAAGCCCTGGGGACGTGTGGCAGGGAGGGTGACACCGTGTATGACCAGTGTTAGACTGTAGTTACGTCCAAGTCCACTAGGTGCTCAAACTAGGACTGTTAACAAGCAGCCATTTTAGGTCGGAATTCCACCACATATCCCAGCATGCTTTGGGGCCACTGGTTTATGGCAGGTAGGACGATAAACCAGCCAGCAGCCCAAGAACCATCAAAGGGGTTCCCCATGCCATTTATGGAGGGCCAATAAAAGAGCTCCTTACAGAGTTTAGGTGGCCACTTTCTAGTAGCCATGGACTCTTGTGGGTGTAATTATGCATGAAGTATCTAGGTCATGAGAGGACTAGACCTGGGTGAGAGAGTAGGGAGGACGGGCAGGACCCATGGGACGCGGGACGGCCGGTGATAATATGAACTGTAAACGGGCGACCGCCCATCGTCTGTCACTCTGGGGGTAGTATATGGGACCCACCGCGAGGCCCCTCATACAAACTTCATGTTATGGGGAGTAGACATGTATGTGGACTAGGGTGAAGGGGAGAGACTTATATTGTCATAGAGACGGGCACTCACATAGGCAGAGACCAGGCCCATACACAGACACTCAGACAGAAAGCAGTAAAGGTATGGACAGAGGCTGGGACAGGGACAGAGAAGTACAGGATGAGAAGTAGGCGGAGGTAAAAAAATGTATGGAGGGAGAGGGACAAGGTAAAGTACATGGGGGAGACATAGGCAGGGACAGGAACAGAGACGTACAGGGAGGGACAGAAGGGACAGGAAGGGGCAGGGACAGAGAGAAGTACAGGGAGGGACATGGGCAGGGACAGAGAGAAGGACAGGGAGGGACATGGGCAGGGACAGAGAGAAGGACAGGGAGGGAAATGGGGCTGGGACAGAGAGAAGGACAGGGAGGGACAGGGAGAAGTACATGGAGAGAAATGGGCAGGGACAGGGAAAAGGAGAAATACAGGGAGGGACATGGGCAGAGACAGAGAGAAGGACAGGGAGGGACATGGGCAGGGACAGGGAGAAATACAGGGAGGGAAATGGGCAGGGACAGGGAAAAGGAGAAATACAGGGAGGGACATGGGCAGAGACAAGAGAGAAGGACAGGGAGGGACAGAGACAAGGACAGGGAGGGAAATGGGGCAGGGACAGGGACAAGGAGAAATACAGGGAGGGAAATGGGCAGGGGCAGAGAGAAGGACAGGGAGGGACAGGGATAAGTACAGGGAGAGACATGGGCAGGGGCAGGGAGAGGTACAGGGAGGGACATGGGCAGGGACAGGGAGAAGGACAGGGAGAAGGACAGGGAGGGAAATGGGCAGGGACAGAGAGAAGGACAGGCAGGGACAGGGAGAAATACAGGGAGGGAAATGGGCAGGGACAGGGAAAAGGAGAAATACAGGGAGGGACATGGGCTGGGACAGGGAGGGAAATGGGGCTGGGACAGAGAGAAGGACAGGGAGGGACAGGGAGAAGTACAGGGAGAGACATGGGCAGGGGCAGGGAGAAATACAGGGAGGGACATGGGCAGGGACAGAGAGAAGACAGGGAGGGACATGGGCAGGGACAGAGAGAAATACAGGGAGGGACAGGGAGAAGTAGAAGGAGAGACATGGGCAGGGACAGGGAGAAGTACAGGGAGGGACATGGGCAGGGACAGGGACAAGGAGAAATACAGGGAGGGAAATGCGCAGGGACAAAGAGAAGGACAGGGAGGGACAGGGAGAAATACAGGGAGGGACGTGGGCAGGGACAGAGAGAAGGACAGGCAGGGACATGGGCAAGGACAGAGAGAAATACAGGGAGGGACAGGGAGAAGTACTATAACAAAGGTGGCTATGTGGAGACTTAAAATGAAAACACAACTCCTTCCAGGTTTTAGTGTGGGGAAATGTATTTCAATATTTTGATTGCAAACTTTCCCTCCCTACAGGGAGGGAAACTTTCTACATCCTATTTCAAATGACATTCTAATTAAAAACAGAACTTTGTTACATACAGGGAGAGACATGGGCAGGGGCAGGGAGAAATACAGGGAGGGACATGGGCAGGGACAGAGAGAAGGACAGGGAGGGACATGGGCAGGGACAGAGAGAAATACAGGGAGGGACAGGGAGAAGTAGAAGGAGAGACATGGGCAGGGACAGGGAGAAGTACAGGGAGGGACATGGGCAGGGACAGGGACAAGGAGAAATACAGGGAGGGAAATGGGCAGGGACAGAGAGAAGGACAGGGAGAAATACAGGGAGGGACGTGGGCAGGGACAGAGAGAAGGACAGGCAGGGACATGGGCAGGGGCAGAGAGAAATACAGGGAGGGACAGGGAGAAGTACAAGGAGAGAAATGGGCAGGGACAGGGAGAAGTACAGGGAGGGACATGGGCAGGGACAGGGAGAAGGACAGGGAGGGAAATGGGGCAGGGACAGGGACGGAGAGAAGTACAGGGAGGGAAATGGGCAGGGACAGGGACAAGGAGAAATACAGGGAGGGAAATGGGCAGGGACAGAGAGAAGGACAGGGAGAAGTACAGGGAGAGACATGGGCAGGGACAGGGAGAAGGACAGGGAGGGACAGGGTCACAGACAATCACAGACGATATCAAATCACCAAAAAGTAGGAAATCTTACAAAAGTAGGAAAATTGCCATCTCTGAAATATAACTGAAGAGGAGGAAAATGATTTGGTCACCTGTGTGTAAGCCTGGAGGTGTCAGATTGAGAATAGACCCAATTGTAACTCGAGTAAAGGCAGGGAAGACCTGCTGCGGTGTGCGTAGGTACACACCGCTTAACCGCCCTCCGAGTGCCGCTCTAATATTGACAATAATTATTGACCATCATTCATCATACGACAGTGGTTAGGCTGCAGACTGGTTCCGGCGTGTCTATCCCCTCCGCGGCCCCTCCCATCCCTACTTAACATGACACACCTTATATCAGTGGTCTTATGTGTCAGCGGTAGATACTGTAGTCCGATATGTACAGCACCGCGTGTGATGAGCGGTAGATACAATAAAAAGTGTTTACTGCACTATGAGATACACATTACCCATGTTTATATGAGGCTATATGATAGCCACAAGTTACTTGGCATTACAGAGTTATTATGAAGAACAAAATATGATCTTTCTTCGCCACTATCTCAGGGAAGTAATGGATACATTGTGATAATCAACAGATATTGATTCTTTATACATTGAATTCTACACTACTTCGTAAAATGATACTTTTTGGAAAAGTGTACGATTGTTTTTACATAATTAATTAAATTGTGAAATAGTTATAATAAGGCTTTTTTTTATAATTGAATAGGGTCAAAAGGTCAATGAATGCAATATTTCTTTCACTGTAAGGAACATCTTATAGGGAACGCATTTGAAGGGCATCTGGGTAAATCCTTAAAGGAAAACTTGCACATGAATACAGGGTGAACATAATCCACCGAAATTTTTCGAACATGCCCTTTGCATCAAGAACTAATATTGCTAGAATTATCTTAAGAATATTCTAAATGTTGAGACTATTATAGGACTTTACTATATGGACTATTTTATGTGTTTTTAGGGAAATCCCCAGGTTTTGATGTCACAATGTCTAATGGAAATCCCCAGCTTTTGATAAAAGGGGCAGTGCTGATGCCTGTAATAAAAGAATTTCCAAATTAAGTTTCCTTTCTTGTAGTATTGTCTAACACCGATATAAATGGTCTAGTTTTTATTCGTAAGATTTTATAATACATAAACTCAAGTGAAATATACAAAAAAATGGAAATCTGTAAATTAATATGTAAGGTACCCTGACAGTACAAAAATGGGGCTGTAGGTAACGGCGCGTACCTGAGATGTGTTTCTTTGCTTATCGCACGCTGTAATTGCCTCGAGTATCGGGTTGCCACAAGATGGGACCTTACGCAATGCCTGTCCCCATGGCAACCTGAAGGTCAGTTGTGGCAAGGTTGACACCGGCGAGTTTTGTGAAATTCAAAGAGGAACAAAGAGGACTTTTCTTTTTCATTTTCAATCAACTCGCTACAATATTGGAATGCCAAGAGTCTACGCTTGCTATAGATTATTTGTGCATCCCACATGCCTAAGAATATCCCTGCAAATACAAGAAGGTCTAGATTAAGCAAACAAAAAGTCCCTCCTTTAAAAGAATTTGTTTTTCTATTGAGCAAAACTATCTCGTTTAACAAACGCTTTTCAGATAGTAGAATTTAGTAACATTAAACTGGACTCGACTACCCAACAAACAAACAAACAATTGGAGGCCATTTTAACATACTTCTAGTCCAACCTGCAAGTACCTAGAATTCAGAACAATTTTCATATACTTTTAATCGTTCATAAAAGGTGCCTGGCATTTGAGGCCATTTTAACATACTTCTAGTCTGAGCTTACACTGCCTGGCATTTGGGGCCATTTCAATATACTTCTAGACAGACCGAGAGATACCTAGCATTTGGGTTTTTTTTCTTTCTAAATGAACTTCTAGCCTGACCTATGTTTGGCATTTGTGATCGTTTAAACATATCTATAGTTAGACATATAATAATGCAAAGCATTCAGGACTGTTTCTAGATAATCATATCCACTGCCTGCCAGTTGGGGCCATTTTCTATACTTCTAGCCCCAGTCAAAGTTGCCTGGACCTTGCAACCATCTTCACATACTTCTAGTCTGAGCTAAGTTGGCTTGTATTTAAAATCATTTCAGGTAAGTTAATGAACGTAATTTTTTTTTTGTAGGAAAACACATACTATGTCACATTTTTAAATTATTTATTTTTTTAGAAAACAAAAATCGTGGAAATACTCTCCACCTTCGATGGAAAAAATATTCTCTCCTTAGATTTGGACAAAGCTCAAAAATTGTCAATTTCTTTTTTAAAGTGTGTATGCCTATATTTGAACATGCTTCACCTATTGAAATAACATAAATCCCTAATTCCAGTCACCTCCTGACTCTTGAGCTCCTTCTTGGCATATCTTAAGGTATCTTTTTACAGAAATGCCAGAGTATTCAAGGTTAAGGAAAACCCTAATTTAGGGTACACCCCAATATTTGGGGATTGAATAGTAAACATTTTTCAGTCAAACCCTTATTTAAGCTGCAGCTCAAATTAGAAGTTTTACAGTAGAACATGCTGGCCGATTAATTCCGTCATAATATCAAAGGGACTATCCTGCGACACTCTGCCCTTTGACGCTCGCTAGGGCGAATCCTCTCTGCACTGTAGCTTCCACTGGGTGCGGCCCCAGTCAGTCTTATGTAACAAGCGAAAAACACAGAACTATTTTTAGTCCGAGGGGCGTAGTGATGAGTGAGTGAGTGATGGACGTTTCATGCCGTACTGACAGCCAGGGCCATTTTCACAGTGAAACCAAGATGGGACGAATTCTGCCTTTGTTGATTGTACCTATGAGATGAAGGTGACAGGGCGAGCAAACAGCAGTTAGTGAACCCAGACACCAACCATGAATTGAACCCAAAGAACCACTTAGTCAGTGCTGGGTCCCCCCTATCGTCACCTTATACGATCAGCAGGGGCTACTGGGGGCCTATATTCTTCCCTGGAACCCCCACAGGGTGCCTCTGTAATATCATTACGCCAGGCGACAAGGGCCTGACTCTAGATAAAGACGATGATACAACAGGGTTGATCAGGTTTCATGTTTAATTCAAAAGGATTAAGTACACTTATATCTATGTATGACATGTCGCGATAGTTATCATTTCTCCATTTTATTTTGACGCAAGTGGGGTGTGGCCTGTTGTTATAGTGATAAGACATGGGTACAAGGCACACCACTAGCCAGGACCACCATACAAGAAGGTTACTGAAGGGTATAAAGGTCACTTGGTATTAGTCCTTCATACTATTGGCTAATAGCTAAGTTTGCATATTATTGAGCATATATGCTGGTTGATTACCCATGTTTAGTAATTCCTGCTTTTAGTTGATTGGCGATTTACTTGGTAAATTGTTTCAGAACATAAATTTGATCGGATGTCTCAGTCTATTGTTATAGCCTTTACTTCAAATATATTGTTTAAAGGGACATTCTCATCCGTTCAACAGAAGTGAATTGATACATTGTAACCCCCAGACCCCCCCACCAAATTCTCGATGTGACCAATAACGTCGCTGGATAACGTTCCAAAAGTGCAAAACATATCGCCAGCCGTCGCATCGTTAGGCTTACATCGGCATATGTATCTCTCTGAACTCACAGACGAGAACGTCCCTTTAAAAAACATATAAACTTTTAGTTCAAATATATACTAAGAAAATTGGTTTTAATTTGGACATAAAACGAAATCTTTAAAAATATGGTACAAGCTGTGTTTGTCAGCTGGCAACTGGTATATCATTCACGTTGTCATGTTGCTATTTTAGGGTCGTCGCAGGCGTCTGATCACCCCATTCGTCAAGCCTTGGCTCCAAAAAAAGTCTAGAGATGGGTGCGCCTAAGTGATTATACTAATACACAGGGTTAGGAGGGGAGATCCATTCACTGCCCCTATACCAACTCCACCTGCCATGTCAGCCCTCCACTCGTGGCAACCCTCCTAAAGTATACCATTTTGACACTAACACACCCCATTGGCAGGTCCCATAGACAATCTCCAGCTCCATGTTTAATGTATACCGTTCCCCGCGCTGGACCGTCCTTCACTGTTTACGGGTCTCAATAATAGATACATCAAAAAAGATTTACATGGCCAATTAGTGTTCCCAGATAGGGAACAAGAGATGGAGCAGTCATATTTCATGGAAATCTAGGTTAGGTCTGGGTAAGGAAAGGTAGATATTAATTCAAGGTCAGATGCCTTAGTTCTGGGGCATTTATATTTTAGGTCATGTGCATACAGGAAGAACAAGACCAGGTTTCGATCTGTTATGTTATATTGGTGACCATCAGATTCTACAATTAGAAAACCTTTGATAAAAGACAAGGTTATTGAATATACTGATTATTCATTTACAGTCTCACCATGTCTGATACCACCACAAATATTACAGCTACACTAAGATATGTGACTCGGTCAAATGCCTATGCTGCTTTCATAACGTTGATAGTGGTGCCATCTTTGAGAGTCTGTGCATACCGTTACATGTCGTCTGTTTTGCTGTTTTAAAGGTGCTTGTACCTAATCCCAGCACTGCCACCTGGTGCACACAAGTGGAACCCTATATGTGCTATTGTTATACTGCTGCTACACACAAACAGTGTGTCAGTTATTAATATAGGGCTGATAGAGGAGGTCTATGATCAAAACAGTAAAATCTTTTACATGTTTTTCAGGGTATCAATAAGATCAAACTGAAAATCTGTAGAAGTTTTAAGAAAAAAATACTGCATCATTTTTTTCTGTGATTTTTGAAATTTGCAAATTAGGTATTTTCCATAGAAACCTATAGTAAATACCCCAAATTCCCCAACTAAGAAACAAAACGGTAAATCTTCATTTCCTTCTGGCTATGTATTCCTGATGTATTAAAGAAAATTCTAAGAAGTATCAAGAAAATTTCACTGGAATATAAAATCCTGCTGAATAGGTACAAGTACCTTTAATGATGTCATCACCATTTTGTTTACATTTTAGAAATGCGCAAAAGAGACTAACATCGTTCTGTTTGTAAGGACACTCATAGGGGGCGCCACTATCAATGACGTTCACAATGAAAAGTAATACAGTCTTTGTACAACTATCGTTGATACCACATTATGGCTGGGACCTGGACGGTTGTGACCGCACTAAAGTCAGGTGTGAAAACCACCAGGTGGTGGGAACGTATTCATCTGTCGCCCGGCAACACTGAACTACCTCGCTGAAAAGGGGGGATTCAACTAGTAGATCTAAGGAACACTTTCCCAACAGGCCAAAAACCCATACAGCAATTGTTGCTGGGTGATAATTCCTTTGTCACCATGTTGTTTTGTGCTAAACACATTTTATGGCAACATCCCCTGCAACAGAATACATCTTTTTGCTGTGCAACATTGGGGTTGGCTTTCTTGTTTGGCAAAGTTAAACTGAACCTGTCTGACAAACTAAACTAAACATGTCTGATATTTGAGCATGTTCCAGGGTTATACCTTGAAATGATTTTTTGTTGATGCCAGACATCAAGGCCTCATGGGCCTGATGATCAATTGTTTGTTTGTCGGGGTAGTTTAACTTCCAGCCAACCACTCAGGGTTCTTTCCAGACTGCACAAGGTGATACTTTTTAGCTGTTGGTGATCATTTCTATATGATATGATATAGGAGAAACCCGCCACCAGGTTCAATACCCTACTCTGTGCAGTGTCTCATGGAAAGGGCACCACACACCCGGCCTTTGATGACCCTGTTGGGGCCATAGGGTCCCTTTTGTCACCTTTTCAGTCAGCAAGGGGGTGCTAGGAACATATTCTTCCCAGGAGATTCCCCACCCTGGGTCCCTACAGGGAAGCCTGATGATCAAGCTTGCACTTTGACGGTTGTCATTGAGAGAGTACAGAGACTTAAGTCCCGTACCCACTAGGCAATTTTACTGGCAAGAGGGGAATTGGTCAATTCTTGTGGTCACCTGTATGTATAGTATATTGGAATGTGCATGTTTGATCTGAATCAGCACTAAAATTGACCAATTTTATCCCTAGAATCGGCCGATTTTACCACCGATCAGTCGGCTGACTACAAAGTCACGTAGTGGGTATAGGGCTTTATTGTTCTTGTTGTTGCATATTTAGAGCAAGACCACACTTACATGTCTCCTAGTGTTACCACGCTAAATTCCCACTCTCAATGCTGTGCAGCCTAGTGGCGGGGAGACCCCGCTTATGGCCGTACTTTCACCGCTAACAACAGAACGCTGGGCATTTTGATCGGCTGTTGCCCGGTAAGTGACACAAAGCATGGCGGGTGGTGGACCCGACATGTCGGGAACCAGGAGGCCACGCGAGCTGCACAGTTACAACATTCATGGAAAAGGTGATAGCTAGTATCAAGGCTTATAAAGGTGAATAGTGACATTATGGCCCCTTCTGGTGAATAGGGACTTTATTAGCCTAGGATGACAATTTATATTCTTTTGAGTCAGACGGTTAAAAGTGATACTACTAGACTGATGAGTAGTGATATCATGGTTTCCACAGATGAAAAGTGATACCACAGATTTGAATGGATAAGTAGTGATATTAGAGAATTTATGGGTTAATTGTGATACTCCACACTCCATGAATAAATTGAGGAGTGATATTCCAGATTCTATGGGTATGTAGTAATTATAGAGACTGCAGGTTAATGGTAACAGACTCTATATGCCAGTTCAGACTCGGATAACTGATATCACACTTTATTGGTGAAAATTGGGAAAACTATGTCTGTGCTTAATTGAAGACCTTTAGATTGCTGAATGATCACATCACATTTCTTCCCTGATTACTTCCACCGTTTCTATAATTATGGCGATATTGCTAGATTGTCATACATATAACACATTAGCAGGGTATTTCAACTTTAATTCCTTATCAAAATGAGGATATTATCACGTACTTGCTTCCAAAGTAACGGACGTATCTCTCCCAACGTATTTAAAGTTGAATCCCTTACCATCATATACCTGTATATATATCATAACTGGACTGTCAGAACAGAAGAACAACAAGATATCAGGGATTTTATTTTCCTTTACATAAGTTTACTAGTACTGGGAACTGGAGCAAACCCTATGGGCTAGTACAAATAATATGAGCAACTACGTTGGTAGGAAAGTGAAAAATCTTAAAAATATCTAATATTCAATTGATATGGCCTAGTGGAACATTGATATGGCCTAGAGCAAGGACAGGATAACTAGCCCGGGCAACTAGTGGACAAAATCAGGAACAAACAGTGGTGGACACTTCCTGAATCAGTATGTCCTAAATATTTGAATGAGCTACTGAAATGCTACTGATTCTATGCCCCATCTCATTGAAATATTTTGGACATACTGATTGACCATTGCTTAACCACTGTACTCCAACTGATTTTCACTGCAAGATCACACTGATTCTGCACTCAGCAGACACTGAATTCCCACTGCTTTTTGCTCCAGGAATAGTTAAGGAAATCCCCTGGACATGGTCCCAAAGACACGTCAAAGTGTCTGCTGAGATTCCAGTAGGAGGTGAAACAGAGTTCCAGACATCGTAACTCTAACGTCCCCCAGACGAACGACTCACCTCCGCATGTTGCTCCGAGCCGAACGAATCTTCATATATCGCTCCCATCCCATTCACATTCTTCCACCCCCAGAGCCAGACACAGCAGCTATTTCAACATAAAAACACACACATTGTGAGCTTATAAATGACCCCCTCCTTTCCGCTTATTGCACGCGGCTTATGGGCTCATGCGCTCATCAGTGCCAGCGTTTGCTCATTTTATAACACTGTGGGAGATTAGAGCTGCAGCTTTTGTTGATTCTCTTCACAACAAATGTGCAATAACATTGTACATCTTTATATTTCCATTCAATATTTTCCCGCATATTTTTCCAGGCATCTAAAGGTGAGGGGGTCAAAAATACAAAAGCCATGTATTTTAAGAAAGCTATTATTCTTTTGACAATAGCAGTGACAATGGACTGAATATCTAATTTATAAGCATATTATAAAAGAAATCTTGTAATCTATTCAGTTATCTACTGGACGAAGCCATTTACTTTTTGTAGATTTCCCAGAATGCACCCTCATTATCTAGCCACATTGTTGTCTTTGTTTACTCACTACTGCTGTTTTGCTGGGTTGTCTGTCCCAACATAAAATGGGCAATACTCCTAGTAACAGACAATTAGGACACAAATACAAGAAAGCAGCTTTTATTTAACCTTAGAATGCTGCCTGGCAATAGCAAAAATATGAATGCTAATAACAATAGAACAGTTTAAATAGCTAGATATTCCAAAGTGATTGTCAATCTTATAGAATCCTTCATATGTTGCATGCTAATATAACAATGTTGTGTTTTAGTAAATGCTGCTTTGCTTGGCCCTACAATGTCCTACGTTTTCCAAGTCAGGTTGCCCGCCCAAAATAAACGATCAAATGCCGTGTGTTTTCCCTGTCCAATGGTAAGTTTTCTTTGTCAAGGTTTTCATAATTTGTTCTGATCACAAAGTGTTCAAGTTAAAAAGAATGTCATGAAAGACGTGTGGATTGTTTTGGGAAAAAACTGAAATACTATTCTTGGAAAAGTGCCACCTCCTGAATCATAAAAAACTGAAATTAAGCAAACAGAATTCCCTGAGTTTTCCCTGTGATTTTATTGGACTTTCAAAATCCCTCTGTTTCCCTGCCAGGGAATGGTTTTGCCATTTCCCCTGTTTTCCCTATGCAAGGGGAAGCCTACCAAGCCAATGTTCTGCTGCAGTTGCTTCCATGATTGCATACTATCTGCTCTTGCCAGGCTTGTAACATACAGCGTCAATATAAATTTAGATATGACAAAGATAGACACCTAACAGTCAATTAATATCCCATCAGCCGTTCGGCTGACATGGCTATGTGGGTATGAGGTTGGGAGGGGGTGCGGGCCGGGGGTTGACTTTCCTCCTCAATGCCCAGATGTGTGTATTTAGGTTTCGAAAACAGACCCATTTTGAAGGACACCACAAGTTGTTAATCCTACCCGTAATGAAGGGGTGTTGTTGATATATTTTATACCCGAATTTGTTGTTTCGAGGGAAATGTATAATGATTCTTCATATACCACATTAATGCCTTTTTCTTATTTCTTATTTCACCTCATTTACATAGAAAGTGTTCAGTTTCAGCACCTTTCAATGTTACTATGTATAACTCCTCTTGAACTCCTTACCCATATTGAGTGAGGAGGCAGAATTTCCTCCCTTTTTGAGTGCAATTTTCTCACTCATTTCACTCACTTGAGGCTGAAAAAGGACCCATCTACTCTTCGACACACACATACAGGTAGGTTTGAGACCAAGTAACCCCCCCGGGGGTGTGGGTGAGGCAGCGGATGGCAGGTTGGGATCGGGGTCTGCACAGCCCAGATAATGAAGCGATGCGTGGAACGTCCATCAAATGTTCCCTCCGTGCTGACTCAGGTTACATCCAGCCACCAATCATAGGACCACCCAAGTCCCTGTATTATAACCAAAAGCTTCGGATACTGGTACTATGAGCTAGTGTGCACTTTATTCAAGGCCCGATGAATTGGGTGTGCGGATGCCAGGGACAACCAAAAAAAGGGCCTTGGCAAGCAAAATCTATCTGCCAGGTGGAAAACCACATTTTGTTCTTATGATAAATTTTGAAGTTAACAAATGGTTAAGTACAATTTCTTTATAGGCCAACATTTTTTTTTACACAAAGCATAACAAATGATGATTTTGTATATCTTACTTTGAACCTTAAAATGAGCTCCCAAAAGATTTCTAAGAGGAATTGATGGTCAGTATAATTCATCACAAAGTAGGCTTAAAAGGGGTTTGTTCGTTCTTATATTGATTCTAGGAAAATGAAACACTTGAACCTCACCAATGTGCCAAGTCTCCACTCGACTCTGAGGATTTCTGGTGTAAGAGGATATGTTCCTTTTGTTTCTCTATATCCCTTGATACCTACTTTCTTTTTAAATGGATTAAAATTAGATCAATCTTAGTTATGAATAACTCTCTAAGTAGGCCCTGTGTAGAACTGTGAATATCTTTACCTAGGAGAGCATGCTTGTGTATTGTGTTTTGTAACACTTCTGATAGCATTAGTGATTTTATCAGCATGCTTTGCCTTTACCAAATAAAACACTTCGAACAACATGATGCTGTTAAATGTAAGGTTTTACGACCCCACGTTTCCACAAGCGGGCTATTGAAACTTTCTACCTAATGTGGCATCGAGCCATCAGCCACAATCGCAGGGACGGACACCCCGATAAAGTGCAATTCGCTGTGAAGCGAAATAACCAAACAAAGTTCTACCGTGATTCATAATGATGGGGTCCTATAAAGAATGCTCAGTCATTTGAAAACGAGCCTTGGCAAAAGAGATTCTCATTTTGGCAATGATTTTGAAACGCGGCCTTTGAGTCTGACACTATCGAGTTGATTTATTACTCTTACTGCGGCCCTGTATCGTCGCTGACATTTGGGTATTGACATGCGTTGTCAGACTGTAGTTACGTCCAAGTCTGCTAGGTGCTCAAATTAGGACTGTTAACCAGAAACCATTTTAGATGGGAATTCCCATCCATATCCCAGCATGCTTTAGGGCTGCTGGTTTATTGCAGGTAGGACCATAAACCAGCCAGCACCCAAATGACCATCAAAGGGGTTCCTCATGCCATTTCTAGAAGGCCAATAAAAGAATTCCTTGCAAATTTTAAATAGCCACTATAAGAAATATAGTAGCCTTGGACTGTCGTGGATGTAAGAACCCTTTATGCAAGAGGTATCTAGGTCATGAAAGGACTAATGCACAGTGTGCTACCAGCTGTTGAATGCCGCGCGTCGCTAGCAGAGGGAGCCACATGTATAGTGGACAATGCCTCGTGTAGCAAGCCCTAATTCAACCAGGCCATAATCTGCACTATTTGGTGATAATCCCGTATTAATAGTTGATAATCTCTACTAATGGTGTATAATCCACAAGTAACAGTCCCATATCATAGCGGTTAAACCCGAGTGACAATAACCGTGAAACGTCAGAGGTAGGCAACAACACTGAAGCCTCAAGAGTTAAATGTAGAAGCCAAAACTCCCAAAAATCAGAATTGGATAAAATCACATACTTTTGATATATACGGATGAGACAGTCAAATTTTCAGCATGACATACATTATTGATAACGGTACATGGGATAAGATTCTTTTTTATTGTTTGTATGAATGGGTTGTCTTATCTGATAAACACAGACTAAGGTAACTAGGGACTACATTATGGTCTCAATATACACGCTGACTAAGTAAGTAATAAATGATATTAGGAATATAACACGGCCTGTTTTTTTTTTGGTTTTCATTGTAGTTTAATGTCCGGCAAGCCCTTTGGTGCTCTTTCCAGACTGCCTCAAGTAAGTTTGGTGAGCTTTCTCTCTCAAACCAGGTCTGTAAGTCAGCTAAGTGCTGATACAATCTCCTTGTTGGAATTAATTGACAAGCATGGACCTTTAAGACTATGCCACTGCCTATGTGCATAGCCCAGAACAAATGGTAGTGGACACTTCTTGAATCAGTATGTCTGAAACATTTAAATGAGCTTCTGATATACTACTGATTTTACACAGATTTTTACGGACAGCTCATTTAAATATTTCAGACATACTGATTGACCACTGCTCAACCACTGTATTTCTACAGATTTCCAGTGATTTAAAACTACTCCAACCTGACACTGATTCTACACTCAGTGTAAACTGTTTTCCCATTGCCTTTTGTTCATGTATGGAAGCAACAAAAAAAGCATGAAGAAAATCAACTCCTTAAGAGACATGCGAAAAGGAACTGCTGTCACATTGTATGAACCGAAGAACCCCCTTCCCTGAACCGCTGTTATTGGTGTGTAAATAAACCATTAGGATGATAAATGCCTTGCTGGCAGGGGCAGTGTATAATACCCTTAATATGATCAGAGGCTGATGTGTGCCTAAACACAATGTATGAGACATGCACCGGATTGAACCTTCTAAAATAGGCAACAGGCACGGCGCTGAAGGAAAGCTGCTTGGGTTCTACCTTCGTAAACAGACTCCACCGACTTTGTTTAACCCGGTTGTACCCCCATTCAACATCAAAGCCTACATTCTACCATGCCATGTTTTTCTTATAATTCCCTGCTGATGCACTACTGCAAGATTCATAAACATTGGCATTGTCGATATTACCAACATGTTTTTGAATTTGATCAGTTATATTGCCACTACTATTATACTATTATAGTGCATTACAAGCTAAATTGGCAGGTGGACTACAGGCAATTCATATCTCGATTAGGATGTGGTGATGACATTCTTTGTTCCAGGAGAGAATTGGCACATGGAATACAGACTTATGGCTATGGTTAACCAGTTTTGATCATTAATAATGTCTTTATCAATTACTGGCAATATGACTCTATAAAGCTAAATGTTCATGCCTTCCCTCAGTATGGTAAAGGGCCTTGCCCACTAAGCGATTTTGCCATTGACGGGCGACTGGGAGAATGGTGGTCGTCACCAGGCGACTCTAATATCAAGCAATTTTGATATTTTTCCACCAATTTTCCCAGCATTTTTCCTGGCGATTCAGTCAACCGTCACCCAGAAACCATACCATACCCACAGAGAATTGCTCGGCGATCTGTTAATAATTCAGTCGCCCAGCAATTTTACTGGCAATTCTCCCAGTTGCCTGTCACCCATTAATGGTCAAGTCGCCTAGTGGGTATGGGGCTTAAAGCTGCCTTGTGTCATTGGGTAGCACAGTTGTACGCTGACTGCACCCCAACGTTAACCTACCCGAGTCGGGTGTTTCCTAATGCGGTCACCTTCAAGGTAGGTTCAGGTAGATTGCTATACAAAGGTCGCTCGGTGTTCAGGAATTGATCGTTCGGCCTCCCCTAAAACTACCGCAAACCCTACCACTCTCCACCCACTACAGCTGGGGGCACTGGAGGCTATTCAGCCTGCTTTGAACCTCAGAGATCCTAGTGATCATTTTGTGTGTGTGCCAGTATAAGTTGTAACTACTTAGCAATTTCTCTGTGTTCGGAAGCTTTTTCGTCTCATGAACTTAAGAAAATCAAGCTACACATTATGACAATAAGATTTGTTCTTTTGTAATCTATCAAAGTACCATAATAAGGACTGTGGGGGGTGTCTGAGGTGCACCCTTAATTTTGGCCACTATCGTCAAGTTGACTAGCAACTATAGAGAATCCACAACAATTAATGTGAATGTCCACAATACATCTTAAAATCATCATGAGAATAGGCATCAACCTAAAAGATACTTTTATATTGTTGCTACACAAATGCACTGTCGTGGTCATTTTGTGCTTTTATAACAAACAACATCACAGTTTCCCAGGATACTTTTGTCCATTACACCTACAACATTTCTATATTTAACAACCATCCAATGGGCTGAAGGCCGCTTTTTTCGCACCTTATTAGGCATCGCTCTGATAAGAACAAGCTGGGTTGTGAACCAGAATGAGAACAATAGATTGTACTAAAACCACTCCTCACTTAAATCCTTTCAATAGGATTAAACCCATGACAGTGATCTAATCTTAACACTCTTAATCAGGTCACAGTTCTTATACAGGTTTATATTTAGACCTGATTGTGTGAAGTTCAATTATCCTTATAGTAGAGCCTTCTTCTGTGTGATCCTACTAGCTGTATCCTCACATATTGAATTCTACCTTTACCTTAAGCTGTAAGAGAATACACGATATGGGCTGCGATATGATATTGCAGAAAAAAATCACACATATGAGAGATACAATTCTTCGTTACACATATCAATCACGCTTGAAATCACCAATTTTTAATAGTTTTATGTCTCATATATGTGAATTTGGTAATATCGGGAAGATATCACAGCCCAAGTCGTGTACTGTAATCCCGCCTTTACGTTAGTGGTATTAACACAATAGGGGACCATCAACTATGGTACTGCCCTGCCCGGAGACACCTCTTGCGACTTAAATTACTGCCAGTCCTAGTGGTCCTGTGAATGGTCAAATACATATGTATGTCAGGGGTACAAAGTTGTACAGCCAGTATTCTTTCAAGGGCACAGACATACTATAATAAGGAGGACTGTGGGGGCATTCGAGGGTGACTATACGATCCATAGGTGATTGTGACATACCGAGGGCGAAGCCCGAGGTTTGAACAATCCCCATGGGTTGTATGGCCATCCAAGGACGACCCCTAAGGTCCTTCTTTCTTTGAACACCCAAGAAATATTCAAAATATGTTACTGAGAACAAGGTGTCTTCTGTGACTAGTACATACGGCTTGGCAATACGCACCACTCGCAATATGCACTGCTTGTTGGCTGAGCGGTGGGTAAGTCTGTCAGGGGTACCGGGTCTGTCACTTATGATGGGGTCACAGCTTTACAGTATAATAAATTAAAATCTTAAAAATTTCAACCATTTTTGCACATGCCCTTTGGAAAGGTACCAGATGATTGTGCTGTTTCATAGGGGATTTCTAGCAGAAAACCACTCAAGAAAAATGCTGCAACAAAATTAATGCTCACAATTTGGGTTTTCTGCCACTTTTTTCAGTTTACATGTTTCATATAATTATGGCTGTAAATGTCCCCCTTTCTTAGAGCATGGGTCTATAGGGGAAGAGTCCTACAGTCCCTTCCATGTGACCGGGCACCCGTGGTGTTGACCCCTCCTATCGGAGACAGCCGAGTGGGATCAGTCGCAGAGACCCAAGGCTATTAATACTCTGCTCGGGTTAAGAGATCTCGGAAATCAGCCAATCCTTTTTGCCTGCTCCCTCTCCATTCTGAGCAGACCCAAGAGTGGGCCCAGTCAGGAAGCTGCGCTCCACCCGTCACTTCCTGCTTCCTTCCCCTCCCACCCACCCCTACACCTCCCCGAGACTGTATTTACACCAAAGTCTGCTAGGTGCTCGAACTAGGACTGTTAACTAGCAACCATTTTAGGTGGGAATTCCATCCTGCATCCCAGCACGCTTTGCAGCTGCTGGTTTATGGCAGGTAGGACATAAACTAGCCAGCACCAAACATCCATTTGAGGGGTTCCCTGTGCCATTAATAGAGGACCAATAAACTTATTCCTTGAAAATTTTAAGAAGCCACTAGTAGCCATGGATATTTTTGGATATAAGGACCTATAATGCAAGAGGTATCTAGGTGATGAAAGGACTACACCTCCCCCTCCTCCCCATCCCTGCACACTAGTCCGTTCTGACCGAGATTATGTTTTACATAATGGATCCATATGCCCACAACAGTCCAAAGCTTTTATTGGCCATTTCAAATCTGTTAAGAATTCTTTTATTGGTCATCTATAAATAGCATTGGTAATCCCTTTGATGGTTGTTGAGCTGCTTGCTTTTTATGGTCCTACTTGCCATAAGCCAGCAGCCCCAAAACATGCTGGGATGCAGGGTGGGAATTCCCACCTAAAATGGTTGCTGGTGTACAGACCCACTTTGGGAAACTGCCTGCGACAGAATACCTACCCCCTTCCCTTTCTCCCTACCATCCACCCCCCCCCCCCCTCCGCTCCTCCCTCCTCACCCTCCCTGACCCCCCCCCCCCCTCTCTCCATGCCAACCACCTTCTTCAGCCATCCCCCCTCTCTCCTTAACAACTCCCTCCTCCCCCCCCCCCCCCAAAGCCTCAGCCCCAATCCACTCTCAGCGGTCCTTGGCCTCAGGTTGTCATGGTAACCACCCAGTTCTCCCAGCCCCCTCCCCCTCTCACTGGCTGGTGGTGGGTGGTGGGTGGTGGGGATGGTGGTGGTGCCTGGGCATGCAGCATGCAGCATGTCAACGCGCTGCACACTGCATTTACACACGCCGCCCCGCGCTGGCTGTCGCTGGCTCGGGGATGTCGCAGGCATTCACCTCATGGATTGGGTCGCAGGGACAGGCAGCCGATTATTAGGATGTAACTCGCTCTACTCTACTACGGAGTAAAGACTGATAGGGAAGTGTGGGTGTCCATTAGCTGTAAAGCCTTACTACGGCTGATAATGGGTGTAAGCGTCAGCTGTGGTGCTTTAACACAGCTGATGCTGGGTCTGTATGCCAGCTGTTGGCCTGAATGCAGCGGATGGCAGGTATGTCCATCAGCTGTGGTGCCTTAATACAGCTAACGGCAGGTGTAAACATCAGCTGTGGTGCCTTAAGACCGATTATGGTGGGTGTGTCTGTCAGCTGTGGAGCTTTAATCCCACTGATGGCACGGGTGTCTGTCAGCTGTGGGGCAGGTGTTTGAAAGAAGGTGTTTGTCAGCTGTGGGGCCTTAAAATAGCTGATAGCCAGTGTGTCCATCAACTCAAGGACTTTGATACAGCTGACAGATGTACCCGCAATCAGCTGTGGTGCCTTAATACAGCTAATGTGGATGTATTCATCAGCTGTGAGGCCTAATACAGCTGACATGAGTGTGTCATTCAGCTGTGTGTGCATCAGCTGTGTTTCCTTAATACGGCTGACGGCGCATGTGTCCATCAGCTGTGAGGCCTTTGTTCAGCAAATGTGGTTGTGTTAGTCAGCTGTAGTGCCTTAATTCAGCTTATGATGGGTGTATGCGTCAGCTGTGAGGCTTTAACACAG
Source organism: Lepidonotus clava (assembly GCA_936440205.1). Taxonomy (NCBI): domain Eukaryota; kingdom Metazoa; phylum Annelida; class Polychaeta; order Phyllodocida; family Polynoidae; genus Lepidonotus; species Lepidonotus clava. The sequence goes on from OW387137.1 coordinate 51,711,419, forward strand.
CCGACAGATGCACCTGTCAGCTGTGGAGCCTTAATACAGATTGCACAGTTGTGACCGTCAGCTGTGGGGCCTTAGTACAGCTGACAGTGGTTGTGTCTGTCAGTTGTGGTGTTTTTATACAGCTTATGGACACACCCACCATCAGCTGTGGGGCCAAAATACAGCTGACAACAGGTGTGTCCGTCAGCTGACGGTATTTCCATCAGCTGTCGTGCTTTAATACAGCTTGCGGCAGTTATGTCCGTTAGCTGTGGGGCCTTACTACAGTTGACAACGGGTGTGTCCGTCAGCTGTTGTGTCTTACTTCAGTTGACAACGGGTGTGTCCGTCAGCTGTGGGGCCTTACTACAGTTGACAACTGGTGTGCCTGTCAGCTCTAGGGCCTTGATTCAGCCGAACATGTGTGCGTCTGTAGTGTAAGCTGTGGTGCCTTAATATGGTGACAGCAGGTGTGTCTGTCAGCTGTAGTGCTTGTATATCCCTTACGAAGAGTGTATGTCTGAAAGCTGTGGTGCCTAAATATAGCCAACAGTGAGTGCCCCCTTCAGTTTTGGTGTCTTCATACAGTTGTGGTGTCTTAATCAACCCCTGTTGACTCTCTTCTCTGTACAATCCCTTCCAAAATCATAATCACCAACAAGCAAAAGACACAGCCATTGGCAGAGGACACATCCATGGGCAAGACAGAACACAGGCAGTGGGCATCAAAAGATGGGGCCAGGGGGCAGGACGAGACACGGGCGGGAGCAGGGCACTGCAGTCGGCGGCAGTGCTGTAAGGATTGAGCTCCTGCCCCTTCACTGATAACTCATTGTACCTGTGGTAGCCTAAAGACCCGGCTCCACTGACCAACTCAACTCAACTCGATTGTTGTAGGGGTAAGAGGCACAAGAACCTACAACTGTCTGGTCTTAGCCCAAAACTCTATCATGCCACAAGCTAGGACCTGATTGTTGTAATTAAAGGCTATAGTAAAACATATATAACTCGTCTGCACACACCCCTAAGACCCGATAATCGAGTCTTACATATTGAATAACTCAACATGTAAGACTCGACGGATCTGTCACAGCTAGAAGCTACAACTCTAGTCATAATACCGACTCCACTATAAGACTGAGGCCAACTCAACTCAACTCGACTGTCGGGCAGTGTAGCCGGGGCTTAAGGCTCCATGGGGACTTCACCTCCCTGATTATTCATTGTACCTGTGGTACCTTAAGGATAGACAACACCTCTCAGGGCGCCCTATAGGGTAATTTAAACTGCGCTCTCTCTAGAATAGGTGCAGTCGGGTAGTGTATATCAAATGATGAATTGTTTTTTTCTTTATCTTTTCATATAAAGTATTTTTTCATAACTTTAAAATTAGAGAAATTAGAGGTAAAAAACTGATTTTTTAACTTTTATTTTTTGAACATGAATATCTCAGTTACTACTTAAGATATCACCACAAAATTTTGGGAACTTGTCAATAACATTGGTATTGAGGGAAGCGTGTCTCAAAATTTTTATTTAGGTCCTGGTTTTAATTTTATGTCAAAAAACGGGAAACATTTTGTATATTTTTTCAACATTAATTTCTAGATTTTCTAAAACAAAATCTAAGACCTAAATAAAAAATCTGAGACACGCTTCCCTCCAAATGAATGTTTTCTATAGGCTGTGAAAATTTCATGCCTTTCCATAAAGTATTAAGTGAGATATTCATGTTCAAAAAATAAAAGTTAAAAATGCATTTTTTGTATTCCCGGCATGATCACATAGGTTTTTATATATACATCAAAATATGAGTTATATGGGTAGATAGCGTTATCAAAAGGGTACTTAGTGATATAACACTTACAATTATGCTACAGTTTTTGAAAAATATAAGCCTGTTTGAAGAGAGTCCCACAAATTGTCCGCTGAGAGGTGTTGTCTATCCTTAAGGCTCCATGGGGACTTCCTGAAGCCGTATTAGTGACATCTCTACAAAAAAGAAACAGTTCCTAGGGCCACACTAAAAAGAAAATCTGTTTTTGGTGGACCAGGTGGATATGAAAAATGGCAGTTGGGCGGCTGTTTTTTTTTCCATTTTTTTTCTCTCTTTTGGTAAGCAGATAGGGCTTTTTTAAATTTTTTAAATGGGAAAAAAAAACTCCCATCCAGCCAAATTACATCCACCCGGTCAGTCCACTGTAAACAGAATTTTTCTTTAGTGTCGCCTAAATAGCCCGAGTAACATAGTGATTCGCAGAGTCTCTTTGTGACTCGTGGAGGTCATGTCGCTTGCCTGTCAGTTATGACAGGCGCAATATGTAGAATCAGGGGAGCTTTCACAGGATTGGGGTAATGGGGAGTAGCAATGGATGTAGGCGTGTGGCCCTAATTCCCATCCTACCGTCTGTCTGTTCACCCCATGTGTCTAATTGGGGGCAATGGTAACACGGGCGAATACCATGGAATTGGGGTAGAGGACAGACAAGGAGTCCTGGTGTGAAATACACTGCTGTCACATATTAGATACCACTATAGAAAGATAATGAGGTAGAAAATATAAGAAACACTACCTCTATTTCCACTTTGGGATGTATTGCTGGTATGATACAGAGGTCGGATTGCAGTTTTTGCAAAGTCAGGCACTGACACAAATCTGAGTGAATGAGTTAGTACTTGTGTTTTCTAAGTCAATAAGGTATTGATAAATGAGGATGAATTATTATTTTCTCTCAATTAGATAATTACCTCCATTTCAGGTGAACCAAACTAAGGTATGTTTTTGTGACTTTAGGGTTGGACATTGTGAGCAAAGCTGAAGGGCTTCAAGACTGTTCCCTATGGGAAAATGCCATTTATGCTTTCCAGTCCTACAGCTACATATTAAACATCATATTGAAAGTAAAAGCTTTTAAAGTTTAGTTTTGGGTAAAAGTACTAGGAAAATAACTGTGAATCAAGTATGATGAACATTTTTCTAAAAATGTTGATATCATTGAAATAAGGGATGGGTTAGCTGGCAAAGTGGACAGGTCTAATGTTATTTCATGTGGATAGTTATCACAATATCAGTTACTACAGTAGCTAAAGGTGACAATGAAAGCCACATAGCCAATGTCTTCATCACTAAGTTAATGTCAGGCACATTATGTAACTATCTGACTGGATGGGGGCTCATCCCTACACTTTTTCCATAAATCCTAGCTTCTAATAAATAAATCCTGCACATAAATATCAATATATTGACCAAAACTGCCAACAGGATTTCCCCTGTGTTTTGCACTAGAAGCTTGGGGTTGGGGGGATCCAATGTCGCTTTCATCGTTTTTATCAATGTGGGTTGGCGAGTCTTTTAGGGTGAAAAGAGGGCAGATTGGGCCAGGAGACATTATTGACTAGTAGACCGAGGGTTCCCGATCAATGGTAATAACTACCCTAGTGTAACAGCTACCCTTATGTCCTCAACCCGAACCAGCGCAACCCTCCAGGCCACCCCAGAGCTAGTCTGTCAAGTCGATTTGCTGTTTCTCAAAGTAGGTCTGTACACTCGCTACCATTCCCATCCTTGCCCAACAATGCTTTGGGCCCTTTCTTTGCTTTGTGTGTAGCTCGGGTTTCCGGGCTGCTTAACCTCCTAAGGTGTCACACTACTGCTTTTTCAACTGGGATAGTATCTCCCCGGGGATGCTACCCTTAACCACTTTTTGATGGCGTTTTTCTATAGAAATGTGTTTTTGGCGGCCTACCTGATTGTTTGTTTTGTCCTCAGTTTTTTGGTAATTAAAGTTGGTTTGCCCAAACCTCCTTGGTTAATGGCAGGTAGGACCATAAATCAGCCATTATCAGGGATCTTCCTATATATGCTAGACATAATATTTAGAGTATCAAAAGCCCCATTTTTCAAATCAATATGGGGGCATTTTTTCGAAAATCGTGGGCTATTTTTTTACCATATCTTATAGTTTCTGTAATTCTAATGCAGGAATGGCCCCCTCTAAAATGACTTATGAGGGAATTAAATTCCTAGTGCAGGAACCCGCATCACGCACGCCTAGGAAGATCCCTGCATTATGCAGACAACCATCAAAGGGATAACCCAACTTAAACATGGAGGGCCAATAATTTTACTGATTAGAACTACCCAGTGAGATCGAGCCAAAGACACTGTGTGAGTGTACAGATCCATTATGTAAGAGGGTCTGGACATACTACCCCAAAGCCACCCTACCCTGATCACTGACTCAAACAGTCACACCCACCCCATCCATAAAATCTGATCACCCCGCTACTCCTCGGTTGGGGCTAATTTCACTGGATTAAAGTTAGGCTATCCGGAGGAAGTCCATATGGATAACCCAGGATGTAAAACCTGTGTACAGAACTTTGGTACGGGAAGTGAAAGTGAGAGGGGTAACAGAGGCGGCCAATCAGCTCCCTCGCTCGACACATCTCAGAAATCGGTCACTCTTCAAGCAGAGGTTGCTGCCCTCTCTAGTGCTCCCTAGGTGGTGGTCTGAACCAACTCGTGGCAGGAGAGTGGAGGTCGATGGGGTTCACTTTGAAGTCTCGCTCTGTAATTTACTTTCGGTCATGTGAGCACTATGAAATGCATGATCCCGGAGTTGGGTGCAGCGCCACGGGCGGCCAGAGATGTAATTACATTTCCTGTGCTGGTAACTTCAGGAAAGGAGGATTCACAGATTACTGCTGGGAACCAGCGAAAGAGCCACACATTTAGTTTGTATATTCTCAATCGCTGGTCCGTGAATTCTCTATGGCTGGGGCTATATGAAGGAGCACATATTCATTATATTCTCAATTATTGGTCTGTGGATTCTCTATGGGTGGCGCTATATGAAGGGCACATATTTACTATATTCTCAATCATTGGTCCTTGGATTCTCTATGGGCGGCGCTATATGAAAGAGGCCCATATTCAGTGTGTTCTCAATCACTGGTCCATGGATTCTCTATGGGTGGCGCTATATGAAAAGGGCATGTATTTAGTATATTCTCAATTGCCGATCTGTGAATTCTCTATGGGCGGCGCTATATGAAAGGGGCACACATTCAGTGTGTTCTCAATCACTGGTCCATGGATTCTCTATGGGTGGCGCTATATGAAAAGGGCATGTATTTAGTATATTCTCAATTGCCGATCTGTGAATTCTCTATGGGCGGCGCTATATGAAAGGGGCACACATTCAGTGTGTTCTCAATCACTGGTCCATGGATTCTCTATGGGTGGCGCTATACAAAATTGGCACATATTCAGTATATTCTCAATTGCTGGTCCATGGATTCTCTATGGGTGGCGCTATATGAAAAGGGCATGCATTTAGTATATTCTCAATTGTGAATTCTCTATGGGTGATGCTGTGTGAAAGGGCCCCATATTCAGTGTGTATATTCTCAATCACTGGTACGTGGATCCTCTATGGGTGGTGCTAAATGAAAGGGCACATATTCAGTATATTCTCAATTGTCGGTCCGTGGATTCTCTATAGGTGGCGCTATATGAAAGGGACACACATCTCAATCACTAGTCTGTGAATTGCATATGGATGGCCAGTGTAAAGGGGCAGACATACACAGGGATGCAAGTCAGGGAACGTGAAAAAATCAGAAATGGCATGAAGAAATCAAAATGTTTCCTAAAATACTGTAAATCAAATTCTGAGCATAAAATTTTGAAATTGATTTTTAAGGGTGTTAGAGAGAGAAAAATTAGGAAATTCCACAAATCAGAAAACTTACATCCCTGCATATAGTGGGTATATTTTCAATCATTGGTCCACAAAATCTCTATGAGTGGCACTATTATGAAAGGGGCACATATTCAGTATAATCTCAATTGCCAGTCTGCGAATTCTCTATGGGCGATTGACCACTGCTGAGCCACTGTATTTCCACTGATTTATCACTGAAATACTACTGCAAGCTGACACTGATTCTCTGCTCAGTATACGCTGGTTTTCTACTTCTTTTTGCTCCAGGCATGTAGTCTCAACTCAGTCTCAGTCTGAGTATTATGATGCTGACTCGAGAAACATTATAGTTTTCAGATCTCCACAATAAATAGCAGTGTAGGATGGTCTCTTATTTCTGGCCTCTTTTCATGAGCTCAAAACTCCTAATTCATATGGCTCCTATTGAATAAGGCATGTTGGAAAAATCTAGAATATGGCAACACATTCACCCATCAGTGTGACAGAAAGTGGAATGACTTGTTGTGAATATTAAACATATATGTGTAAAAAAATCTATATTTTGACCATAAAAGAAATCAAACTATCCAATCAGTAAATCAAACAAGACAATGCCTCTCTCACAAATGGTGGACAGAGAAACGATTTCAAGTCAGAGCCTTTTTGCCGTTCAACGTTTAGTATCAAAAGCATGCTTCAGAGAAATGTTAAGAAGGTGACATTTTAATGATGGCCATTTAATCGGTCTTAACCGGCTGACCTTTAGCGTCTCAACATCTTCGCTAAGACTGGTCCAACGAGCGGGTATTCTAATGGCCACTTCAACACTGGGTCTGGGCTATTTGTGTCCAGTTACTTTTTACGCATTAATACCAGATAGAAATATCACTGGTATCATAACATCCGCTTGTCTTGTGTTATTGCGTCGGTTTCAATCACTTTCTTTAATACCTCATTTGTTACTATTCTCATAGACCATCATTATTATTGACATTCTTTTTCACAAATATAGGGGTGCATTGATCATGAAATATAGTCTCTTATCAAGACGATCATAACTTTTTCATAATATCTGAATTGAAGAATATAACTCAATGAAGAAAAAAAGAAAGAACTAGAATACCTTCAGTGACCTGAATACTCGGTAACTAGGCCAGATTTGCATACTGAGTACTATACGTACCACTATTCAGGAATGAAGTATCATACAAATGTACATACTGCTCTCAAAAAAGAAACTTATCTGTTTTTCTTTCTTTGTTTTTTTTAACGAATTATGATGTCAGACCTGTGATTTCGGGGGACCACTAGTAAAATTTTGAACATCAGAAATAAACTCGGTCTTATGGTCTCGGTATATCTTAACGCCATCACAGAGGTGACTTTTTGTGGTGTATCATGGTCTTGCCAAGTGGAGTGAGTGAGTGATGGAGAAATTCTGTCTTTGGTCAGACTGTATAAGAGACTATAATTGCCCATTTGGCATCCAGCTCAAACTAGAAATCTGAAGATTGTCGGCCAGAAACTGGCCGATGTTGCGTTGGTGGTTTTTAAACGTTATAAAAGGAACATATACACTAATACTGTGGTTATTTGGCTGTTGTTTGGGTGTCAGATATATGTATATAAATGTATATAAACAGTATGCCACTATGAGTATACTCATTTACCCCTAATTTGAATAATTATTTAGTTATCCCTATCTAAGTCTGTTCTTATAGCCTTAAATATGATTGGGTAGGTTTGAGATACGTTGACCTGTGTCAGACACCTGTGTCTGTGTGGGTATAGCCGCGTTTGCTAATGCCCTATGGGAAGCTTGTTGACACCTTTTTCACGTCGCCTCTTGTCCTCCTCAGTAGGCCTACCATCTACACAGGGTACTGCGCCCTTATCAGGGGTGTCAACCCCCCAACCCCCTACCTTTCAAAAATTTCTGGAACATGACTGCACCTACACAGCCAAGCCGTGCCAGATACCTGTGGATGTGTAGGCATAGTCACATTGATAAGGTACCCTGGATAAGGTACCCCGGATTATAGACACCTGTGGCTGTGTGGGTAAAGTCACGTCAGCTGTTAACGTCTGTATGACATTTACTGATTTACTCTGATTGTCATAATAATGTCATCAATTTAGAGTTTTCGCACATTAGGCCTAAAGACGGGAAATTGAATAAAGAAAGAGAGAAGAGTTGCCATTTTTGTGCATTGTTAGTTTTTGCACATTTTACACATTTTTATAAACACATATTTTCTATAATTGCTGTACATACCTTTGAGACACCCCTGTACCAAAATCCTCCTTGCCTGTACTATGCAGGCATGATGAGGAAACAATATGACTTTTTGTGTGAATATCTAACAAATTGGTGGCACCAGCAATTGGTTCATAATTATTTCATTTGCCGAATTTCGATTTAAAAAAATATATGCATTTATGATGTCATATTGATTATTTTTTCTATTTTTGTAAGCGTCTCTTTAAGCGTCTGTAGGTCTATAACGTCTATGTTAAACATAAATATGAATGAAAAAAAAACGATTTTTGGAAATATACACGTGATAACCTATCATGTTACTTAGACCACGCGCCATATATTTTTGCAAATTTACCACCAAGACCGTCTGTGTCATAACGACCGTCTGCGCAATAAAGCATAATCAAAGCGGAGTTCAGTATACACCCACTTTTTACCCTATGTACAACCATCATTTATAAAGCATCAAGAGCTCCACAAATAATGCCTCCTACAACACCTCTGCGACCAAATGCACTTTGCGCGACAGTCACACCTTCCCCCCCCCCCTCCCCCATCATGTTCTCCCCCCCCCCCCCTCCCCGTTTGCGCGACTCCCACCCATAAGGGGGCGGGGCTTAGCTAGCCAGGACGGCGTCCCGTTTTGTCATGGATACTTTAGCTCAGGCACCCCTTACACGTGCGGCCCGGACCCTAGACTGGTTCCCCGTGGTAATTCCGCTACTCTACATATACAGTAGAGCGGTAGCGGACAGGAGCGGGGACCGGCCTACCCGGACCCACGCTGCCCGACGGTCAGCCGGGCCATAACTAGACTGCCTCCCCCCCCCCCCCCCCACTGCTCCCCCTACCTAGGCTGGTCACCGCCCGTCCCCTCCGTCCGTGCACCCAAGCAACCGTGACGAGGTAGGTGGTGGTGATGGTGGTGGTGGGAGGGGGGATGGGTGGGGGTGGGGGGATTAGGCAGGACGTGGCCGTGGCAGCTTGTGGGGGAGGGGGGAGGGGGGAGGTTAGAACACTGTGCAGGTGGTGCCCGGTACCCCCACTCTCTAGTACCCTGAATATATACGCATCAGCGTTCTAAAAATCGCGGAAAAAGGGGTCTTTTGAAAGGAAGTTCGTATGTCCGCGAAAATTGAAAAAAGGGGGTATTTTTTCACCAAAAATTCGCGAAATTGGGAAAAAGGGGCGATTTTTTCATATAAAAACACCCATGTTGTTCCACTTTAAAAATACAGCAGTTTCCAATGAACATAACTTAAAACATTGAGTACATTCTACATGATGTTCCCAATGCTTCAAGAGCAGTTATTTTAGATGGTTATTTTGTGTATACAAGCTGCTTAACAATTCGTGTTTTTTGTAAAAAGGGGTGTAAATGAGAGCCAAAAAAATCGCGTTTCATCAAAAAAAGGGGTCTTTTTTAGCCGAAAATTCCGTGAAAAGGGGGTATTTTTAGATTAGAGAACACTGATGGGTTCCCACTTATATTGTTGAGTGGGGGTACCGGGAGGCGGTGCCAGTGACGGAGGGGGAGGGGGGATGATGGGGGGGGGGGGGGGGTAATGTCGTCAGCTGCAGTACTACAATAAGAAGGCCTGCCTGGTCATGGTTGCTTGGGCGCATGGACGGTGGTATAGGAGGGAGTCCTATTGGTCAATCAGGTTGACCAATGAGTGTACAGCTGCCCAGGACAGCTGCACTGCCCAATGGACACTGCTGGGACCCCCCCTCCCCCCTCCCCCCTCCCTCTGCAGTGATCCAGCCCAATCAAGCTACTCCACTGACATACCACTATATATAGGACACTGGATGTCAATCACCGATACTTGTCCCTCCTACCTCTACCACCAGTGACCAATGAGAAGACACTGAGTGGAGGCCCCACAGTCTGACCACCACTGGGGGTCAGAGAGGGCACACCAATTAAACAATTACACGGTCCACTGGTCCACAACAATAGACCCACTTCAAAAACGGACCTATACCTTGGTTGCGTTGGTTACTTAATACCTATATGATCAATACTTATATGTACCAACGCAACAAAAATGATTTGTCAAGCCTTGCCTAACAAAGTCTCCCCTCCCTCACAGCATAATTATAGTGCACCCCTTATGACAGTCTCCCCTCACAGCATATGGTGCATCCCTAACAATCTGAATTTGTCTTAAAAACTACAAATGTGTTGTAAGAAACTAATTTTGAAAAAAATATCATTTGAGATGATGATACCAATACTATCTTAAATCAGTCAAAAATCTGAAAACTTTCGTCCCCCTGATCAGTCTTAAAGTCCCCCGATCACTCCGCTCAGAGTTACAGCTCATCGAGCCCCGATGCAACGCTGCAATCGCATTGGCCAAAAAGATGTCATTTGCAATCAGCCGTTCTTTTTTCTTCTTAAGTGAGGACAATGAAGACAGATTTAGCTTGGCAGGACAGAAGTCATTAAGGAAAAAATAAGCTTGACTAATTTGAGGGGATAGTATTTCAGATGGGCCTACTTTATTATCATTACAATCGTGCCATCCAAATAAACAAATTGATCCAACTGATGAACTAAAACAATTCATTCTGCTGGGAAAGTTATTTGGGGATGAAAGATTTCACTTAAGTTTGGATTACCATTGTCTGAGGATACTGAGGTTTGGTACGCGATCACAGAGATGTATCGCGATCTATGTGGAAGTACTACATATATCAAGAGAAAGCTAATGAAAGCTTACAAAATCTGACAATGTTTTGTTGGATAAGGTGAAATTAATGGATCTGGACCCCTAAAATTTTCATGGGAACACAGTAACCTTTGGTCTTTGTAACATTTGACAGGGCCCATTCTTAAATTTGACAGGACAACAGGGACAGTTCTAAAAATTGACAGGGAGATGCAAGTATATCCTAAATAGGACAGGTGACAGGACAATAGATAAGTGACCAGGACATGTGACTGGCATTTTTGAAATTAAACTTGTGATAGCAGGACACCCCCTCCCCAATCCGGGACCCTCAGTTGTACATGAAACAACAGTTGGAGCTCTGTCACATCTTTACACTTCGGATCACTATACGGGGTCCCCAGTCAAATTTCATTAAATTCCCGGTGTTTTTGTTGAGTTTCTGGTAAATTTTCCCTGTCATGGTCTGGTTGATTATGTTCACTCACAAAGAGTTCAAATTGTAAAATCTCATTAACTTATAGAACTACCGCCTATAGCCAAAAGTGACATCACATTCTGGTCTTATACAACTACCTTCAATACCCCAAACAAACATCACACCCACGTCTTATACAATTGATTCCAATACCAAAACGTATGTCCCACCCAGATCTAATACAACTATCCCCAATCCCCAAATATATCCTACCCAAACAGAAGTGATACCTTCAATATAGACGTAACTAAAAGTGGTATAGACTTTCCGACTTACAGAGAAAAACATCAAAACCACTTTGACAAGCATTTGTTAGTATTACACAGCATTAAAGTAAATCCTCCTTTGGAGTTGGACTTACCGGTAGGCGCTGTCGTCCATGAACTTGGCCATGTTGATTTTGCGGGTGTCGGTGAAGCGGGTGACCACCTCCTCCAAGCGCTCGGCCCACGTGTGAAGGTTGCCCGTCCCGAAGAGCGCCAAACCGCCACCCCCTGAAACAAACCAGCAGAAAGGAGTGAGGGAATGAGTGAGTGAGTGACGGATGTTTTACACCGTACCGACAGCCAGGGTCATTTTCACGGTGAAAACAAGTTGGGACAAATTCTGCCTTTGGTGACTGTATCTATGAGTGATTGAGTGATTGGGTGATTGAGTGAGTGATTGAGTGAGTGATTGAGTGAGTGAGTGAGTGAGTGAGTGAGTGAGTGATTGAGTGATTGAGTGAGTGAGTGAGTGAGTGAGTGAGTGAGTGAGTGAGTGAGTGAGTGAGTGAGTGATGGATGGATGGATGGATGGATGGATGGATGTTTTACGCTGTATTGAAAGCTAGGGTCATTTTCATGGTGAAAAACAAGTTGGGACAAATTCTGACTTTGGTGATTGTATCTATGAGGTGAGGGTGACAGGGTAGGCAAACAGCAAGGGATCAAAACCTGGAAATCATTATTGCTGTACTTCATCCCTGGGTGGACCCAGGCTCCAACCAGGAATTGAACCCAACAAACCACTTGGTCAGTGCTGGGTTCCCCCCTATCATCACCTTTTATGATCAGCAGGGGATACAGGGGGCCTAGTATATTCTGCCAAGGAGCAGAAGCCCCACCCTTGTACTCCTTGAACAAACCAGGTGAAAGGTCAAGGCAGGGGTCAATGTGAACACTGAATAAGCCCATCCCACATTGGGTATGTCTCAGGGTTGGACAAAATAGACATAATTATAAGCCATCCATGTCACCTAGAGTTGGAATTATTGGCATAACTATGAATTTTCTATTTCCCAAAGTACTAATGAAATGTTATGATTTATTAAATGTTACCATTTGACAGATTTGCAGGTTTGCCAGCCAATCAAAATGGTACATTTTAGGGAAAACAGCGTTGGACAATATGGATTGGGTTGGCAGGCTTTAACATTGGTTCCTATGAGAAAAAGGCCAATATATAAAGCTGCATTTTACAAATTTTCATGAGCAATTTGTCATCTAAACCACAATGGATCATTTTGTTTTACACTTCTATATGTGAGGATTAAATCAGAAAGAAATTGCTATGTTATTTCATGGTAAAATGTGACATTGATGAATACTGGGACGGGCGTATCATGATTGGGTTGATTAAGGGTCAGCATGAGGCAGCATTATGTAGTGATGCCACTCATAGGAATCAAACAATCTTGAAAGGACATTACAAGATCTTACAAACTAAAAGCCATATAGGGGGTCTAGATGGGGAGGGGGTTTCATTGTCGCATGTCGAATTTATGAAAGGCCCCTGTTGCAACACCCCGTCTCTAATCTATCACCATGTTGCATGTTGATTTTTAGGAAACGGTTGTGTTGCAGTGTGGAATTTAAGAAATACCCATGTCGCAAGTCCCTGACGCTTACAAATGTCTATGTCCCGTGTCGAATTTAAGAAATGGCCATGTTGCGGAGTCAATTTTAATAGTCTAGACCCATCATATAGCTATTTGAAATGACAAAATGCTTTCACTTCTGGGCAATGCCTTGCTTTTGGTTCCCTTTCATCCCTGGGATCACTGCCAAGTTCACCATGAGGTCAATTATGATGTGCATGGCCAATGTTATGGACAAACTCACATCTGAGGTCAATAATTGTGGTTCGATCGGTCTCTGGCGGTACTTAGTTACATGAGGTCAGCAAGTGTCAGAGACAAACCGAGTTATCGGGTGATTAAAACAAAGCTATACAGAAGGCAGATGGACTTCTGCTGAGCTTGATGCCTTTCTGTCACCCCGCGATAGTCCGCAGGGGATGATCAGGGGTCATGTCTGAACCCTCTTGGTTCAACAATGGGGCATTTTCAGCCACGCTTCAAAGACAAACATTATAGCATTTTTGGTTCTCTCCCCCTCAACACTTACTGTAAAACTGATTATTTGAGCTGTGGCTTAAAAAAGGGCTGTTTTCTTAAATAAGAGTGAGATAGAGCTTTAAATAGGGTGCAACCTAAATAATTGGTTTTATGGTGTATCGTCAAAGCAGGCTGGAGGAACGTTCTGTGGTCATCCTGGTTATGGCGGAATCAGACAATGACTGCTGCAGTTCTGGGTCCCGGGCAAACCCTCCCGCTCTTCATAGACTGACAAATCTATAATAATGTAGAGCGGCCGGCGATCCCCCTGTCTGACGGGACGCCATCTGGTGACCAAACATATAGAACCACATGTTTCAAGAATGATGGGATGTAGAGGTAGCAAAGGTCAGGCTCCCAATTCAAAATCCATTTTCAAATTCCCTGTGTTCTCCATGAGATTTCCCTGTCTCATGGAAATTTTTCCCTGATATTGAGCAAGTTGCTCAGATTTAAAAGCCTTCATGTGCAGAAAAAATTTGGACCCAACAACAAGAAGTCAAATCCTTACTTTTTTGAGAATCAGGAATCTCGGAACCTGGCCGAATAGCATCCCTTGTGTTCTCCCTGTGTTTTGGTAAAATTTGCAAACTCGCTGTGTTTTCCCTGTCAGGGTTCTTTTTTCAGTCTTTATGCCATTTTCCCTGCTTTCACTGTGCTGTTGGAGACCCTGATAGGTACAAAATTACCCCACTTGGGCAACCAACGACGGCCGCTAACGTTGGTCGCCGGACGATTAAGAAAGAAGTAAATCGTCGGGCGACTAACTAAGTTGCTGATGGGGAAAAAAGTTAATCGCCACGTTGGGACCCTCTTGTACTTAATCGCCGGGCGACTAGAGGATTATTTAGTATGTCGCCCGACGACCAACTAAAAGCCTGTGGCTATGGGGAAATATTAAACATTGTCAAATATTTTGCTAGAAAACCACGGCGATTAGTGGTTTGGTCGCCAGACATCACGGCACCAGTATAGAGTTGGTCGCCGAGCTATTTTTTTGTTTGTTTTTGAAACGTTTTATTTTTCAACTGGTTACATTCTCAGACTAGTAGTCTGTTCTCCCTCGTGTACCAGCAAAAGGTTGGTTTAGTGGTCACGGTAACTGGGATAAGCGGAATATTATTACAATATAGTTTCAGTAAGTTTGATTCGGTATATTGAGAAAATCACAGTCATAATCATAAATCACAATCAAACGGGTGGGAAACTCGTGTGAGGTATGGAGATAATCAAAACATGAAATGAGATGAGATGGAGATGAAACAAAAGTATCAGCACAAACATTTATAAGTACAAGATTAGGTACTGTATGTGCATAGTCTTAGGTACAGTCCCAATATTAATAGGCTTCTTGTTGGGAGACGTGGCCATAACACAGAAACAATTGTCACATAGTGATTTCAAGGCTTTTTATAAATTAGAGATATAATAGTGAACAGGCTCGGATAATCCACATAAACCTAAGCGTCATTTTCCAAATTCCTCGTTTATAACCTGCAAAGTTCTGCAAAGGTTAAGTTTGGAGAAACAAGTCCCTAACTACGGGACACGTACTAATACAATACTAGTATGAGAACTATCACATTGTCAAGTATATTGAATATCACATACAGTCAGTCAAGTTATTAAACAGTTTAAACAGGAAAGACGGTTTGTAATGTTTGATTAGTAATCATTGATATGACCTCCTTTTTAAAAAATCTTTTGTCCTCAGATTGTCTCAGATAAAGTGGTAGAGTATTCCAAATTTGGGACCCAAGGTAAAAAGGGCTCTTTTTGATAAAAGTGTTTTTTGGTTTTGGTAGCTTAATACTCAAGCCGTCGTGTTGTCGGGTACGTCCATCATTAGGGTAAAGTGAAAATCTTCCACTTTCCACTCTGTTCTTAATACAAGTTAACAATTGGATTGTACGGCGATTATCAACGAATTTAATATTTGCCAGTGCGTGCAGGTCATTAACATGAACATCCCTTGGGTTTGCAACCTCAAAGGTAGTACGTAGAACATCATTTTGAAGAATTTGCAGTTCACGTTGATTTTTAACAGGTAGGTTTGTTAAGAAACAGTTTCCATAGTCAATTATAGAAACAAAAATTGATTTACATATTGCAAGTGCAGCAGGCAGTGTTAGTAATTTCCTCACCTGTCTAAAGGAGCTCAATTTGTGTGTAATATGCTTATAAACATTATTAAATTGAGCTACCATAGTGAGGGACGAATCTAGTGTAACTCCTAGATATTTAAATGTGTATTCTATAGACAGTGGTGTTTCATAGATCTTTAACGGGTTTTCTTGAAAGAATTTTAATGACATACTATTTGATAACCCTGAGAAAATTTGTATATTTGTTTTACCAGCATTGATAGTTAATTTGTTCGATTCACACCAAGTTTGGACTCTCTTTAAACAGGTTTGGAGATTTTTCCTACAGCCTGGGAGATCACATGAGTCTAAAACGGAATACAGTACAATGTCATCTGCATATATCATAAATTTATAGTTATCAAAACAACGCGTAATGTCATTCAGATAGAGTATAAAAAACATAGGTCCCCAGACACTACCTTGGGGAACGCCATATCGGACAGGTTTGGTGTCTGATTTGAGACCTTCGACCATCGTACATTGCTGGCGGTTAGTCAGATAACTTTCAAAAAGTTGGACAGTGTCCTGGCTCAGCCCGTATTTCCTTAATTTTTGAATTAGAATGCTATGATTTACCGTATCGAACGCCTTCTTAAAGTCTATATAAATGGTTAAGGTGTCTTTGGAGTTATTGATATTTTCTAGGATGTCTGTGGTAAAGTCAAATATAGTTTGAATCGTGGAGTGCTCTTTTCGGAAACCGTTTTGAAATTTGGAGAAAATATTATTCAATTCAAAGGCAGGCATAATTTGGTCGTGTAAACAATGTTCAAAAATTTTTCCCGGCAGCGGTAGCAAAGAGATTGGTCGGAGATCTCCGGGTTGTAGTGCCTTTGTTTTCTTAGGTATAGGTACAACTGTGGCAATTTTCCAGGCGTCTGGGAAAACATTAGTGTCTATGATGGCATTGTAGAGATTAAGAATGAGAATTGGTACATGTGCATATATCACTTTCCATATTCTGGAAGCAATTTTGTCCAGACCACTGGATTTGTAAACTTTAATCTCCTTAGAGTATTTGGCGAGAGTGTCAAGATCAATACGGGTAACATCTAGGTCTTCCATTATCTTCTGTTGAGGGTTAAAGGACAATGGGTGTGGCATTTGTGGGTCGTGCACTATTTTGCTGGCAAGCGCTTCACCAATTCCGGAGAAAAAATCATTTATTTTGGTGGCAGTATCTGATGGGGACATGTAGTCGCCTAAATCGTCCACGAAATTTATGGTCCCAGAGGTGCCTTTATAAGGGAAAATTTCCTGAATTCTTTTCCAGAATTTTCGTGGGTCGTGTTCATTTTCACGCAGCTGTTCTTTAATGAAGTCAGATTTTGCCTGTTTTGTTAATCGAT
The DNA here is from genome assembly GCA_936440205.1 of Lepidonotus clava. NCBI lineage: Eukaryota > Metazoa > Annelida > Polychaeta > Phyllodocida > Polynoidae > Lepidonotus > Lepidonotus clava. Next base: position 51,728,395 of record OW387137.1, read on the forward strand.
TCACTAAATTTCGAATATTTCTGGCACCCTTTTTGTCGTCTTCCCTTTTTGATCTTGACGCTCTTTTCAACAATCGGTCTCTATCTTTCATAAACTCTATTAAATCATTTGTTAGCCAAGTCAGTTTCGATTTTTTAAAAGTAAATGTTTTGACCGGTATCATCCGATCTAAAACTTCAATGATAGTATGATACAAGATATCCCAATATTTGTTGGGATTAGTTTCGTGCTGTAAGGTTTGGATGGCTTGTGAAATTTGCTCAATAAAAATGTCTTCTTGAAAATTTTTGTAGGATCGACCAGTAAACACACTTTTTAAATATTTTACTTTCAGCTTCTTAATATAAAATGCTATGGGTACATGGTCACTGATATTCCAGTCTAGCGTGGTAGGTTCCTGAATCCTTGTACTGTTGGTAAATACAAGATCTATAATACTGTTCCCATATAGGGGTCTAGTAGGTGAGGTAATATATTGTTTAAGTGAGAAACGGTTACCAAAGTGTTTTAAAGATTTGGTATCTTTATGATTAGTTTTATTAAAGTCAACATTGAAGTCCCCTGCAATGAAGACATCATTTTTGTTTAGGGGTTCTATTGAGCTTAGTGCGTTAGTTAAAATATCAAGAAATACGTCCATAGAGCCTGAGGGGGGTCGATATATATTGAAAACGTAGGTGGGTCGAGTGTTAGTTTGTGTAATTTTGACAACTTGTAGTTCAATGTCTAAGGTAGAAATAGCTAACAGAGGGGTTGTGCACAGTCGGGCATCTAGTCCAGTTTTATAATAAACAATCAAACCACCTCCTCTTTTCCAGTGACCATGCTCATTTAGTGATAGTCTATCTTGTCTAAAAGAGTTATTAACTCCCTTGGTCGTCCGTCGATCAAGTAAATCTAGTCGCCCAAGTGGGGACCAGGTATTAGGCTCTGAAATCTTTGGTATATCCTCTTGTGATATACAAGATTAAGTATGTTGGGTTCTAAAGAACCCAAAAGCTCCGTCTTAGAGGGCAAGGGAGAGGGAAAGGGAGAGGGAGAGGGAGAGAGATTTATTGCCATGACAATGCCATGACATCCCCATGACATTGCCATGATGATGCCATGACATTGCCATGACATCCCCATGACAATGCCATAACATCCCCATGACAATGCCATAACATTGCCATGACAGTACCATGACATTGTCATGACAGTGCCATGGCATTGCCATGACAATGCCATGACAGTGCCATGACATTGCCATGACAATACCATGACATCCCCATGACATTGCCATGATGATGCCATGACATCCCCATGACAATGCCATGACAGTACCATGACATTGCCATGACAGTGCCATGACATTACCATGACAGTACCATGACAATGCCATGACATTACCATGACAATGCCATGATATTGCCATGACAGTGCCATGACATTGCCAGGACATCCCCATGACATTGCCATGATGATGCCATGACATTGCCATGACATGCCCATGACATTGCCATGACATCCCCATGACAGTGCCATGACATTGCCATGACAATGCCATGATATTGCCATGACAATGCCATGACATCCCCATGACATTGCCATGATGATGCCATGACATTGCCATGACATCCCCATGACAATACCATGACATTGCCATGACAATGCCATGACAGTACCATGACATTGCCATGACAGTGCCATGACAATGCCATGACATTACCATGACAATGCCATGATATTGCCATGACAGTGCCATGACATTGCCATGATGATGCCATGACATTGCCATGACATCTCCATGACATCCCCTTCACCCCTTTACCCCCTTACCCCAATACAGCATGGATTGAGAGTCTGAGTTCATTTGTGTTTGGAGATTGTATTGGTAATATGCAAATTTATCCAATATGGCCACCCCCAGTGGGTGATGGGGGCATTCCCGACCTACTTTCGTTCTATTTTTAGAATATTATTATGACATCATCTCGTCAATCTCCACATACAGACTTATTTGTGCAAATTTCTACACTCTCAAGGCATTTCCTATGAGGACAGCATCACTCTCCAACCAGATTCTCTACTTCAGAAATAGCACAGTGTCCCCCCCCCCCCCTGCTTGTACCCGGGGACTGCTGGTCATTCTCCATACACGTAATATGCAAATTTATCCAATATGGCCGCCCCCAGTGGGTGATGGGGGCATTCCCGACCTACTTTCGTTCTATTTTTAGAATATCATTATGACATAATCCCGTCAATCTCCGGACACAGACTTATTTATGCAAATTTCTACACTCTCAAGGCATTTCCTATGAGGACAGCATCACTCTCCAAGCAGTATCTCTACTTCAGAACTAGCACGGTGTCCCCCCCTATTTTTTAACACTGACTTCTATGGGATTTGGGACAACCTATAACTCCGATATATCGGACTATCGACGTTATCCACTCATCGAAAACGGAGAACAAGGAGGGAAACGAGCCTCAGAATTTTGATATAAGCCATAGTTATATTTTTATGAAATGTAGAAAATGGTGTTACAAAATAATTTTAAAAAGTTGTCCCTTTTTTATCATAAAATAAAAGCTAGGGCCTCAATATAAGAAATCTGAGACACGGTTCCCTGCATAGAATGTCATGAAGATGTGTGTAAAATATTATACTTGCCAGTCTAATATTAACCAAGATATCGCTGTTTGAAAAATAAAAGTTAAAAAATCAGATAAATTCTGGAATTCAAAGACTTAAGTATATTATGACTTTATATATATATATATATATATCAAAAGATAGAGAAAGATCTTAGCTTTAAATTGATGTAAAGCACGTTATGATCAGAGCTTTGATACGAAAGTACTTAATACTTTCCTTAATCGGCTGCCCATCTCTGGGGTCTATCCTTAACTAAGGAGTATTCTTCTGTAGGTGCGTGGGATGTGGCATTAGATATCGGTTATCAGGAATCTAATTCCTGCACTGGACCAGATTTCAATTGGTCATCATGCATAAGAAACCATTATTAAAATCTGCAACAAATCTCAAGGGGCACACATTCAGAGGATAAAATTACTGTTGAATTTAATCAAACGGAGATTTTAACGTTCGAGAGTTTCTTATAGGAGCATCTCTGTTACCTCCGAAGCTGAATGGTCTCGAAAGGTCAGGCTTTAGATTACTTTCACGAATTGTTGACTTTTTCCTGACGTCTCTGTCCAAATGACAGTTATGATTAAATTTAACCCACACGAAAAAGTAGATAGTGATACATTGGCATAAAGCCTTTCGGGAAAGAACGTGTCCCATAAAAAAGGTTCTGACGTCACATGCACAACTTGTATGACGTCACAGAAGGTTTTATGGACGCTGCTGATGACGTCAGATGAGGTTTAAGAGTGTAGTAAAATTGTCATCAGATTGACAGATTTCCTGACAGGTCTTAGACCTGTCCAGAACAGGGTTTGGAATGATGACTTATGGAACATGGGCCATTTCGAAGAAATAACCAGGGTTGTTTACATAGACAGTTGCAAGCCTTCAGGGCTTCCCTAAGCATTGAGTAGAGTTTCCCCTGACCAATACCACAAATAAGCAGAGAACTTCCAAGGTGCCCACACTTTTTAAGAAATTAAAATAAGATAAAACAAAAAGACAAGTAAAATAACTTGTGGGTCAAAATAAGACCTTTTTATACACATTATACAAACCTATTTCGTAAAAAGTGACATTTTATACCAAAAAGAGGTAGTTGGTTGTGTTCAACAGCTTGCGAGAATGTTTCTTAAAGTCTATAGTCAACTGAAATGCTATGTCAAACATTCCTACAGGAAAATTTGTATCTTGCATTAACTTTCCTAGGGGAAAACTAATCCAACTGGTAAATACTTGAAATTTCTTGAATATCCATAGAAATTCATTTTCTGCATTCTTAGATTTTCTTGAACTTTGATGAGAGCTTGGACTTCAGGGAAATTCATGTTATTTCAACCAAACAAAGGCCCTAGGCCCTAGAAATAATGTGGACTTCAGAATTTTATGTCGTTCTTAAAGGGATCCTTGTACACAATTGCAGATTCCATATTTTCCAATGAAATTCTTTGAGGGTCTTTCGATTTGCATCGAAAACTAATAATTCTAGAGATATCTAAAGAAAATCCCAAGTATAGGCATAGTTATAGAACAATAAAATTTGGTCTATTTTATCTGATTTCAAGGGAAATCCTTAAATTTGTGATGTCACAAGGACACTAATTGGGAATCTCCAGCTTTCAAAAAAGGGATTTCCCCAAACTATAAATGTATAGATTGGAAATTAACCTTTAATAAAAAATAAATTACATTAGGACATATGAAGCCTATCATCAATGATATTTAATATATATATAATAATATATAATATAATCACCTACATTAATTTATGGGAACAAGGGAATCCAAAGTTATGTTGAAAGGGAATCCCCATTATTATGAAGTAGCAAGGGTAGAACTGAAAGCAAAGAATTGAGGGAATTCTCAAATTTTATTTTCTTTCCTTTATAATTCAATAATACTCTCACATTTTCCCTATTCTTTTTTCGAGATGTTTTTAGAATACTTTGGAGAAGTTACATAAATAAATAGGGTTTTGAAAATGTATATGCAAGGAATCCTTTAAGTCCAAGGTACTTGGATAAGCTTGCAATTTTATCCTCCTTGGTGAGCATGTTGGTACCTTCTGCTTGCTTCTGACTGATGGATTTCAACAACCCACGGGTGTTTATGTGGAGCGAGATGCAGACCCTTGACCGACAAGGTTGACTTAGTTATTGATGGTCACTGGTTCATGGGGGCATCCCGGGGAGATGGGATGGAGTCGGGTTGGTTCGGTGAAAGTGGCAGACATGGCCAATAGGTCACAAAGGAGAAGTAGGGTAAGTGAATTTGGTACTGAACATGAAAACATCAAACATTTCCCTTATTTCATGTTTGAAGAATTATCTTTTCATAAAAAAGTAAGTACTTTTAGTTATTCAACTTATCTTTATATTGTATTCCATAAACATTCTGCCATGCACGAAATCATGCATTGAAATATTTTCAAATTACAGTTATTTCGTTTAAACGCATGAAGTTTTCCTTAAGTTAACTGTATGGTACTTACGTTATAACTTTAATTTGCACCAATATGTAGGCCCTACAGATGATCTGCCAGCTGGCAGTACCAATGAGTCCTAGATGTCAATATACATAGAGGCTACAAGTAAAGTGTTCTACAAATCCTCTTATGAAGGCATATCCAATATCATAAGTACTTTGAAAATATCATAAATGTCTCTAATTGTCGACTGTTTCAGATTATGTATGTTTAACTTTTAATATACAGGATAATCTAAATTGTGGCTATGCCTACTCTCTTTTTTTAAACAAATGCTGCATCTGACCCGTGACCATACAACAAGAGTGCAATTTACGTGTAAGAGAAAAACACCTTTCAATAGTTTTGAACAGATCTAATTAGCTTGTTTTGTTGGAGTGAGTCCACTGGTAGAAAATCCTGTACCTCTCAATAAATTCCCCCATTGCTCAGTAGTTAAGCCCCATCCCCACTAAGCGACTTAAGCGGAGACAGGCGATGGGCCACTTGGAGAGTCGGCCGATGTGGTAGGTTCGCCTGTACGCAAGCCAAAGTATATTGGAATGTGCATGTTTGATATGAATTGGTGCTAAAATTTTAGCACCTTGAATCGGCCGATTCTGATCAAAATCGCCTAGTGGGTATGGGGCTTTAGCATGAATCAAAACCGGTTCCCACATTTAACACAGCTCTGAGGTAACAGTATTTACACACAGAAGAATCAAACTCAGTTTTTGTCAAAGCTCACAGGGATAATTAGCCCGCTTGCATTTCTTAACGGCTTAATCCTGCGGAAAGTTTTGCGGAAAGGAGCACAATCAATAAAGCCAGTTCTCTGAAGATTAAAACTGCCTTTGGCTTTCTTCTCCAACAACAAACAAAAATGGACAGAATTTGAGGCGGGATCAGAGTATTGGTTTCAGACAGAGTTGGGTGAAGTCTGGAGGGTATGAACTAAAACTGAGCTTGGAGAGCTAGGTTTTCAGTGAGTGAGTGAGTGAGTAATGGATGCTTTAAACCGTTTCGACAACTAAGGTCATATTCACGGCGAAAACAGGTTGGGTCTTTGGTGATCGTATCTATGAGATGAAGGTGACAGGGCGGGCAAACAGCAGGGGATCAAAACCTGGAAATCATTTTGCTGTACCTCATCCCTTTGTGAACCCAGACACTAACCAGGAAACCCAACGAACCACTTGGTCAGTGCTGGGTCCCCTCTATCATCACCTTATCAATCAGTAGGGGCTACTGGGGGCCTATGTGGACTTTCAGTAGGTGCTATAAGTAACCTTAAACAAATAGCCTCTAAAAGACCTTAACCCCACCTTAACCTGCCCTCTCCAACCTTGCAGTGAAATGGAGTGGGGAGGAGCTGGAGAGTAAAGCTTTAAGTAGGTGCTATAACATTAAATTTAATAGCCTCTAACAGACCCTCAAACCATCTATTTCCTAACCTCACCCCCCATCTAAGGGTAAATAGGATGGGAAGTAACAGGGGTTGGGAAGGGAAATGAAATATTCAAGAATCACCTGTGCCCAAACAAATATAAGTTATTACAGCCTTTACCCTTAGACAGATCTGTTCAAACAGTAAGCTCATATGGTCTCCCCTGCTGCCTGGTGATTGGGTGAAGACCCACTCTGAGCCTGCTGCAGCACTTGATGAATTAAACTGTCAGGCAGCGAAACAGTCTTCCTTGAAACGCATCATGTTCAGATAAGGTTAGGGAAACACAATGTGCAATATGCACATTATCATGGCAACTTGCCAGCGATTTAGCAGGGGTCGAAATAATACACATGAATAAGGGGCCAGTCGGGCCCCTAGCCTATTAGGTTTGGGGGCCCTAATCATGTTTTTAAGGGTCCTTTCCATTATCTCAAGTACAAAATTTCATATTTCTTGGGGGCCATTTCTTGGGAAGGTTGTTTTATTTGTGGAGAGATTTCCAGAATTCAAAACCTGAATAAAAGCTATAATTTGCTGTTTCATATTCTGAAAATAATGCATGGAAACGATAATTACACATTGAAGTCAACAAGGATGTGCTTTTTGCACATCAGGAAACTTTCTGACCATATCCCTGCTCTCCTAGTTATGGGGCTTCACAAAACTGGCCCATTTAACCTGTTTGAAAGTAGACCTAACATACAAAACACATTTTGTTTTGCTTTAGATTTTAACTACATTTACTTCAAAACATAGGTCTGTCAGAGAGAATGTGCCAATAAGCACTGAGCACACGATCACTTTTGAACACTGCTAACTCTAGTCATTTACAGATTGATGACACTGTATTGTTGTATGCTATGAAAATAAAAGTGTTAATAGTTATTTGTAAAGATTTACAAGGGAATGCATATTTTTCAGTCCTTTGGACTGAAAAAAAACTTGCTGCTGCTACTGCACTGGGCCAGAGGTAAAGAGGTAGGTATGAGAGGGGGTACTTGTCAATCAGGGTTCATGGCTCCTCCCTCTTGGCATGGTGCCACTGACCCTACCTGCAGACAGCCAATGAGAAGGCAGGGAACAATAGTTTGGAAGTAACAGTGATTGACAGGCTCAAGACCTCAGGACAATCAAGAGATAATTGTGACAAATTTGATCCATATTGGGAACAAGGCTACACAAGAGACCAATTCTATGGATCCCTGATTTCATACAATGAAAAACATACGATGGCAAAGCTTTGGGGGGCACCCTTACCACTAACTAATACAGGATGCCCCTAAAGCGAAAACTATCATTCATACCGCATGGTCTACGCAGTTCTGTCAGTTACTTGGTACATTTGGTTCCTACTCTACAAATACTGGGAACAGACGAGTTGACCTGGGGAGGCTGGTCCTGATTGGTTGAGAGGGCACCACGTGACAGGTGCCTGTCAGTCACATGACCTTTTGACCTCTGTCTGACCTCTAACTGACCTCTGACTGCCCCCTGCCCCTCCTGACCCCTGTGTCCTGGTATAATCCACAGTAATCTGCACCCAGACATAATCTGCCTCTGTCCTGTTGAGACAAGATCAATATTCATAAGCCTCTGCACAGCTAACCCATTTACCCACAAAATATAGCTGAGATCATAACTCTACTTCTCCCTTCATCTGAACCGTTTGCCCACTGCACGCCAACTTTAAAGTTTATTCAGTGTAAAGCCCGTATTCCACTAGGAGACAAACAAAACTGCCTAAGATCGTGAGGTTTTAGGACTAAAGATCGCGAGTGTGTCAATTTTGGGTAAGTTTTGAAAGGAATTCTCACAATCTTTTGCTCACAAATTTTGGGATGCAAAAGACTGCAAATCTTTGAAGATATATTCTACCTAAAGATATCTGACAGTAACCCCAACATTGTGAGTGACTGCCGATGTTTGGATTATTCTGCAAAACATTGGCAGAATTTCTAGAAATATTCTGCCAAACATCGTTTAGTGGAATACGGCCTTAAGAAAATATCTTTCTTTTAAACTGTCAGCCAACAGAACTTTTTTTTCCCAACAAATGAAACAAATACAAATTACAAATGAAACTGTAATTTTCATTAGATTTATTCATCATAATTATATTCATATTCAGTATCCAAAATTAAGGGTGCACCCTGCACTCAATCTTTGCGATTTTGCTGTGCGATGATGCATTCGTCCACCTGGATATGCACAGATCTTTCTGAGTATTAGATGCCTCACACAAGATGGGTCCAGGGTTCTGTAGCCGGGTGCACACTTTTTGGGACTATTTCATGGCCACCCCCATGCTGCTTCTCGGGGCCTATTGACAGTCTGCCATCTAAAGGTGGGAATTTCCACCTCTCCGAGAATCCTTTGCGGCCCACTGGTTTCTGGCAAGGTGCAACCTTAAAAGTTAAACATTAAAGGGGTTTCCCATACTTAATATAGATAGCCCATGGAAATATTCCTGCCAGTGGGTACCAACTAATGAGGAGCATCCTCTCTCACACTTGTGTGGACTGTATCCCGGTTGGCCCCCTAGCGGAGATCGGTCGCACCAGATGGACTAGCGTCTCTGGGGACCTTTCCCTGCCGTGTGGGATTATGGGTAATCCTGGCAGGGACAAAAGGCGGTGAAGGTCTCTCCCGGGCCCGGTCTCACAGGCCGCGATCGGCGTACGAGACTAAAGTCCCAGTCTACTTGACAACATCCACTACAAATCTCATTCATTAGACGTCTGACATTCTCAGCTGGTTTCAGGTCACTAGACCTCCTAGCCTTTTCTCCATCCAAGAAGGATATTTTCTTCGCAGGAAACTAAGTCTCATAAAGTATCCTCTTTCTTCATCTGAAATAGGTCAGCTGCTTCATGGGGTATTATTAAGGAGCAAGATGTAAAATGACACAGGGATAAGGTAGGGTTTAGACTGTTTGACTGTTTGTCCCTGTGATTATGCATCATGTCCCCCTGTACTCCGAGAATCTTTTTCTTCTTTTTGGTTTTCAGAAACAGGTGACATATTGTCCAACATTTAAGGAGATTACATCAGACTTACGTGCCACACGGGACATGCTACGAAGGCATGACTGAGTAATTTAGCAATGATCTCGTGAAAAAAATGCTATACTCCGGGGACAAAATGTGAAAGTTTCATTGGGCAAGATGTTCATGTTCAATGGTAAAGCATTGGATACTTTTGGAAAAGTATTGGATATTTCTGGCTGTCCAGTGGTTTTGGGCATACTGTCTCCCTGGCTGTTTCCCCCGTTCTTGTCTGTTTGCCTGTCCCTGTCCCTGTCTCTTGGCCTTCGGTCCCTGTCTGTTATCCCTCTATCCCTGTCTTTTGGCCTTCTGTCCCTGTCTGTTTTCTCCCTTTCCCTGTCTCTTTGCCTTCTGTCCCTGTCCGTTTTCCCCCCTTCGCTGTCACATGGGCTTCTGTCCCTGTCTCTTTTACCCCCTGTCCCTGTCTCTTAGCCTTCTATCCCTGTCTCCTGGCCTTCTGTTTCTGTTTTCTCCCTGTCCCTGTCTCTTGGCCTTCTGTCCCTGTCTGTTCCTTCCCCGTCCCTGTCTCTTGGCCTTCTGTCTCTGTTTTCTCCCTGTCCCTGTCTCTTGGCCTCCTGTCCCTGTCTCTTGGCCTCCTGTCCCTGTCTGTTTTCTCTCTGTCACTGTCTCTTGGCCTTCTGTCCCTGTCTGTTTTCCCCCTGTCCCTGACACGGCCTTCTGTCCCTGTCTCTTGGCCTTCTGTCCCTGTCTCTTGTCCTTCTTTCCCCGTCTTCTCTCCCTGTCCCTGTCTCTTAGCCTTCTATCCCTGTCTCCTGGCCTTCTATCCCTGTCTCTCGGCCTTCTGTCCCTGTCTGTTCCCTCCCCCCGTCCCTGTCTCTTGGCCTTCTGTCTCTGTTTTCTCCCTGTCCCTGTTTCTTGGCCTTCTATCCCTGTCTCTTAGCCTTCTGTCACTCTCTCTTGGCCTTCTGTCCTTGTCTCTTGTCTTTCTGTCCCTGTCTTCCCCCTGGCCTTCTTTCCCTGTCTTCTCTTCCTGTCCCTGTCTCTTAGCCTTCTGTCCCTGTCTGTTTCCTCCCTTGTCTTTGTCTCGTAGCCTTCTTCCCTGTCTATTGGTATTGTGCTAGGCCTGAAACTGGTAGGACAGCGGCCATGGCTAGGGTCAGTATAGATATAGGCAGTGGACAGCAGGTTTCCATGTACGGGTGTCCGCTGATTTTCGGCGTATGTTGCGCCCTGTCCATTTTTCCCCATGTCCCTGTCTCTTGATCTCCTCTCCCTGTCTATTGCAGGGACGCTACTCCATACTGATGAAAAAGTAGGAAAAGTAGATTTTCCTACTTTTTTTCAAGAATCCACTAGGAGGGAAATAACTTTAAGGAATATAGACCTGACATTGAATTTATACTTGAATAGCATTAAACTATTGCAAAAAATACTCTAAAATGGACATCAAAGTGATGTAGGAAAAATTTATCGTGCAATCCAAAATCACCAAAAAGTAGGAAATGCTACAAAAGTAGGAAAAATGGCATCGCTGCTATTGGTATGATGTACGCCTGGTGGCAGGACGGCAGCGGTGGCTGTGGTTGGTATCGATATGGGCAGTGGACGGTGGGTTGCCCGAGGCAGGGGGCTGTCATCACGTACCACTCACAGTCCTGTTTGGGGATGAGGCCGAGCTTACTGTAGCCGCGGGTAATGGGCATGGTCTATAGGCTGGACAGATCTACTACTCTACGCCACACACCACGCCCTACAAGCTTATAACTGCCACCCGCAACCCCCTACTCTACGCCACACACCACGCCCTACAAGCCTAAAGCCCCATACCCACTAGGCGATTTTAACTAAAGCCCCATACCCAATAAGCGACTTTAGCTGCGATGGGCGACTCAGAGAATTGGTCGATTCTAAGCATCGCCTGTAAAGTATAGTGTACTGGAATGTGCAGGTTTGATCTGAGTTGCTGTTAAGATCGGCCGATTCTAAGGGCAGAATTGGCCAATTTTTACAGCGATCTGTCAGCCAACTCAGTGATAATCACCTAGTGGGTATGGCCCTTTAGTCAGCTGACTGATAGGCACTAAAATCGGCCGGTTCTTGTGATTGTCTGTTAGTATGGTATATTGAAATGTGTGCATGTTTGATCTGAATTGGCACTAAAATTGGCCGATTCTAGGGCTAGAATCAGCCTATTTTAGTGCTGATTTGTCACCCAACTGTGTAAAAGTTGCCTAGTGGGTATGGGGCTTAATACAACCACTCCCCAACCCCCAAACGTCTCCATAATCCACAAATAACCCAAAACATCTCCAAAATCTACAAATAACCAAAGTGTCTCCAAAATCTACACAAGAATAATCGAACACCTCCAAAATCCACACAGGAATAAGCCAAATGTCTCAAAAATCCACACACGAACATGTAAATGTCTCCATAATCCATGAATAGCCCAAAACATCTCCAAAATCTACACACGAATAACCCAAATGGTCCAAGATCCACACACAAATAACCCAAAACGTCTCCAAAATCCTTGAATAACCCAAAACGTCTCCAAAATCCACACAAATAACCCAAATGCTCCAAAGTCCACACAATCATTTCTCAGAAGTCCCCAATCAGCCTCATTCTTCTGCAGGAAAACCCGGCCGACAGCTAGCAGCCGAGCTCGCTTTTTGACACCAATTAATTTGGAGGGAATGAAGAGGAAAAACAGGAGCGTGACTCGAGTAATGTGATTAAAGTTCACTAAAACTCCTCATCACGAAGACCCTTAAAATGTGAACAAGGTTCGGTGGAGCTCAAACATTAATGGTACTTAGCAGAATGTAAATGGCTCATTTGTGGTATTTATTGTTAGATAATGTGGACTAATACATAATCGATTAATAAGCAGGGATCTAACGCAGGGTGGGTAAATAATCTGAAACTATTCTATGCTTGGAGACTGAGACAGCAGGTTCGCAGGTTATCGCAGGGATAATTCATAGCAAATTTAACCAATCAGAAGGCAGTATTTATTCACTCCTTCTACAGATTTCAGATTTTCATTAGTGGTATTTATTGTCATTTTAGATCATGTGGTCTTAGAAGTTATACATGATTTCTTTGAGGAAAATAGCAGATGGCAATTTTGAGCTCTTACTCTTAGCGAATAGTAAAATAAGTTGACCACTTCTAGGAACATTGGACCGATGACAGCTTAGCAGAAAACTTAGATTACTACAAAATAGACAGCTTTTCAACAGAAAAGTAGTTCTGCCAGTTAACTGTCAATATCTTTTAAAATGAAGACATCAAAGTTTATACACTTAACAGGGATTTCTATTTTTTTCCACAAGTCCACCAGGCTAGTGTTTCCTTTAGCCCTTATCAAAGCTTCACTTTGGTCAAACTTGATCAATATTCACTAATTTTATTTAGAAACTGTGTGAAAATAGAAAATGGTGAAACCCGCACAGCTGGTAAAGATAATATACATTGAACATTATATACACCGAGCGCACCACAAGGGTATAAAGTATGGAGTGTTATTGATGTCTTTTTGCTGTCGGAACTAAGCGCCCTGCACTTAGAGTGCATTAAGGGGGACACAGTGCACAGAATGGTGATATACAGTCCGGACATAGGCCCGTATCACACTATGCGTAGGATCCCTGTTCCTGTTGGGTAACAGTTGCCCAATGTGAAGGATTCGCAATAGGGCCGTATTAAGACCATATTACACTATGCGTTGGGTCGCGTTGGGTACAAACACAACCCAATGCAAACTATAATACTATGCATTTTGGGTTTGCATCAGGTAATGTTGGCTTGCATTTCTTTCTCAAAAACATGTTGGTGAAATAATGCAAATCAGATGCGTTGGGTACCAGGACCCTATGCAACATAGATAGGATGCATAGTGTAATAGGGCCTATAATGTACAGAATGGTGATATAGAGTCAGTCCTAACGTGTCTACAGTGTAATAGGGCCTATAATGTACAGAATGGTGATATAGAGTCAGTCCAATACAACGTGTAGTGTAATAGGGCCTATAGTGCACAGAATGGTGATATAGAGTCGGTCCAATACAACGTGTAGTGTAATAGGGCCTATAATGTACAGAATGGTGATATAGAGTCAGTCCAACATGACGTGTAGTGTAATATGGCCTATAATGTACAGAATGGTGACATATAGTCAGTCCAATATGATGTGTAGTGTGATAGGGCCTATAATGTACAGAATGGTGATATAGTCGGTCCGACACCATGCATAGTGTAATAGGGCCTATAATGTACAGAATGGTGATATAGAGTCAGTCCTGATGCATAGTGTAATAGGGCCTATAATGTACAGAATGGTGATATAGAGTCGGTCCGACGCAGGCTGGACGTAAAGTGGCCCGCCCTGACGGATGGTCCTGCCCTGGTGTCAGGGGACAGACCCTGTTATCACACGTCACCCCCTGGGAAATACACCCTGTTGTCATAGTTACACCCTAAACTAGATGAGGGGTCTAGATGGGGGGGGGGGGGGCCATGTTGCACGTTGAATTTTCAGAAATGGCTATGTCAACTGTGTTTTTTATAGTCATGTTGATTAAACAACCACTCATGTTGTATGTCAAATTTATGGATTGTGCTGTCATGCCGGCTTGTTTTTCGGCATGTCACTAAGCTCCATGTTGCCTGTTGAATTTAAGAAATGGCCATGCTGCTGTGTCGATTTTAAAGCCCCATACCCACTAGGCGATTTTACCAGCGACTGGCGACGGGAAACAGCAGAATCACTGGTAAAATCGTCACCAATTCAGAAGATATGTTAGTATGTAACATTGAAATGTTACATACTAACATATGTTCTGAATTGGTGATGATTTAACAAGTGATTCTGCTGTTTCCCATCGCCAGTCGCCGGTAAAATCGCCTAGTGGGTATGAGGCTTTAGGGTCTACATCCATTGAATAGGGAGTGGGGGCACTCAGCAACAAGGTTGTTCTCCGCACTAGAAAAGATAGTTTGTGAAACTAACTGAATGGTTGGTGTTTATCATGACCAAGTGGCTATTAGAGGAATCTGAAATCTATCAATTGAATTCTATATAATGAAAATAGTTTTTCATGAAAATATGTTTATCCTTTACAATCTTCTGCACTGGTATATGTCTATGGCATGTGTAAAATACTCTTCCTGAAGTAATTTTATGGAGTACGTTGCTAGTTCTCTCTGTGATGCTACCGCAATAAAAAAAAAATTCTGAAGTGATCACCAATATGGCGCCCACGCCCTTTCTTTGTGTAATAAATGACGTCATTTACACAACGTCTATACTCCATTTATAGCATGTCTCATACGGGAGCTCACTGCGGGGGAGATCTTTTAGGTGAATGATGACGACAATGAAACTTGACGCGTTTCTAAAATTGGCTTGTCAGTGAGACCATCAGGTGTGTATACACCGATACTGAAGATACACTGACCAGGCCTTAGAGGAGTGGAGGCTGGATGTATGAACATAGAGACATGATAGGCTGATTATGTGTATCACGTTCATCATGGATGTAAGTCAGGGGCAGTGAAAATATCGGAAATGGCGTAAAGAAAATCTGAATGTATCCTAAAATACCGTAAAACACGTTTTGAACATCTGAATGTATCCTAAAATGCTGTAGAAACACGTTTTGAACATAACATTTTGAAATCGTTCTGTGAGGGTATTGATAGGGGGAAATCGGAAATTGGGAGCGTCAGAAAGTGGGAAAAGCAGGTAGAGGACAGACTGGAAGGATAAAGCCCCATACCCACAAGGCGATTTTTTACCATCGCCCGGCGACAGGACAGCTGTCAAATTCCCTGCACAGTTGCCCGATGATCACAATCGCCGGGCGATTCCCCCTGGGTATGGCATGAGTTCTTGGCGATGGCCAATGAGATTGGTGTGAAAATCGGCAGTAAAATCGCTGGAAAAATATCAAACTTGCTTGATATTACAGTCGCCTGGCAATGACGCCGCCGATTATTCCCGCACCCATTGCCGCTAGAGTCGCTTAGTGGGTATGGCCCTTTACGGGTAGGGAGGGGGACAGGCAGCCAGAAGAATAGAAAGACAGTCCTATGTCTTACCGCCTATCTTTAGCCCATCTGGGGATGTTTACGCTATGAGCTGACCATGGTCGGTCCCTTGGGTCAAGGGGCTCTGAACCATGAGTTTTACAAATTTATATATGGAGAGTTCTTATCAACAGATGTTATAATATAACATATTATGGGGATATTAGGCTACAGACTACTGAAATGAGTAGTTTTGAGCCCCATACCCAGTATAAGATTTGAAGAACAACCGTACAGGCAACCTCCATTTAGGTAATACACTAGGGGACGAATCGGTATGACACAGGACTGGATAGGGGAGAGGTAGACAGGGGGACAGGCGGCCAGACGAATAGGAAGATAGAAGAATAGGAAAGGCAGAAGGAGGAAAGGCAGAAAGAGGGGTAGGTAGATAGGGGTCAGGTAGGCAGGGGGACACAATGAAAAGTGGATGGTCAGATATGGTGGAGGCAGGGGGCCCATGCTACCTAAACATTACCCCCACATATATGTGACATATCATACCCTCATTTCCTGTGACATATCAAACCCTCATTTCCTCCTACATCAAATGTTTTCACCCTTAAAATTACCTTTATATTTTTCCCAAATACTCCCCCCCCCCCCAAAAAAAAAAAAAAAGAAAGAAAGAAAGAAAAGAGGAAAAAAAGAAATTCACCTCAGGTTCTGGGTACTGAAACTGCAGCACAACAATCCAATATTAATTTTGAAAGTTGTCCAATTTAACCTATAACGACAATATTGCGACTTTACAGGGTAAGAACCGACTTTCTACAGTGTGACGTCACCCTGGCGGTAACACTATACACCGCCCCTAATCAACCAGCTCTCTTCATAATGTTGTCAAAGGACTTCTCTTAAGGGTACACGTCGGGGGTTGAGCTGTTGCTTTAAAGGCAATGGCGCCATTATACACTTGGCAAAAAAACCAAAGTCCTCCAATTCTTATAAAAATTGGCAATAATGTAGATTGATATATAGACAATTCAAAAATGAAAAAGAAAAACCTAGCACTATTTTAGTTTTAGACCTACATGTGTTCAAATATGGCTAATTTCATGAAAATTTCAAAACTGTTAAAAACAACTTTAGATGAAAATAAAAACATTTTTGCTTATATCTTTTTTTATATATACGCTACATTTAAGTAGTAAATATCTATGGTTTCTTATCAATCTCAGGGATAAAAAACACTTGTTGTGTTCATTATGGCAAAATTTTAAAGTGGGCTTAAAGCTAAAAATACATAGGTACCCAAATAAAACCATTTTCCCATATTAGAACAGAAATGTAGCTTTCCTGATCAAGTTAGCATGGTGACTCCCAAGTTTTTTTTCCAGAAAATGATAGATAACACCTAAATCTACAATGTGTAATTTTAGAGAATTTCTTAAGGTTTATTTTTTTTGGTGACTATTTCTATCAGAAATTTGCCATTTTTCTTAATTAATTTGATAATTTATTTTAAATAAAAGATATATTTTATTCCAATAAAAGCCATATTATTTTCTAACTGGTGCATGGATTTTGTGTATATATGTCTTAGGTTTAGATTTCAATGATTTTATAATTGATTTGAGGATTATTATGAAATCTATCATGAAAATTGTACTTGAGCATATTTTTTTCAAAAATGTTCTTTTTATAGGAATTATACTCACATTGTTATATCTCTAGCACAAAAGTTTCCATGGTGACCCCCTATTTTTTTCACATTTTTAGGATGCATATATGTTGAACTCTTATTTCTTAAAGTTTCATAAAAATCTTAAGGTTGGATCTATAATGGCGCCATTGTCTTTAAGAATAATGAAGAGTTCTAAATCTCAAGTCGTGCTCAAAATCCGCAATTGATTTGTGCATTGAGAACTTGTGTCATGACAACCAGAAGCACATCGCGAGAGCGACTCATGGCCAAACCTACCATGTCTACCCTTACATTGCAACGAACGACTCTTTAATTAGGAATCATTCATCAAAACGCTTTCAATTGTAGGTTGTCGGGCTGTTTGCACTGGAAGAGGTTTTTGTCATCATCCTGTGACGTCAGGAGGGAACAGCCATCGGGCATTACTTCATTAGAACGTCTTTTCAAGCCTCCATAACGTTCATTAAAGGGGCTATTGATGATGACGATGATGATTATTGCAGTTTATTGTCACTAAGGCTCATGTCGCATGTCGATTTTAAGAAATGATGCTGTTGCCGGGTCAAACCTAGGTGTCTAGGGCCATAAAAATTATTATAACCTGTAGAGGCACAGGGTGGGACAATGTTACAGTGGGAGTGCATCAAATGACTGACTTCTGCATTTACAGACATGTCCACCTTATTGCCTCTCTTAATATACTTATTTCTATGACAATGCCGCACAGTGCACAATAATGCATAGCAGCACTAATAACTGGAATTGTGCTTATGGCTGCTCAACTTTCTGTAACTAGCAGTTTATGTTGAAAACACTCAATGTGTCAAAGTGCCAGAAACTAACCGTAAACACAGCAAGCTCTCTGCAAGTTAAACTTTAGAGGAATCTGTAGTGAGCAGTTTGTGCTGAAAACATTCAATAAGTCAAAGCATCTGAAACTAGCCGTTAATGCTGCCGATCTCTCTGCTTCTAAAAGGCATCAGTAGCAAACAGTTTATGCTGAATATAAGTTAAAGCATGTGAAACTAGCCGTTAACACTGCAAGCTCTCTGCAAGTTAACAGGACTGGACAAATCATTTCAACACATGGTTGTCTGCTGGTCAACCACACACCTTTACTGGGTTGTTTAATCTCAGATATGGTAGCCCGAGGTTTCCTTTTCTATTAGATTTGATATCAAGAATGCCTAGAAAAGGACAAAAGTTAAAATTATTTCCCCAAAATGAGCAATTCAACAAACATTGCATACAATTTTAAACGTGGTTGTCTGCCGGGCAACTAACCCATCATGTTGCGCCGGGGGAGTTAAGTATTGGAATAGTTGTTGGAATAGTGTTCTACCATATATTTATGAGTACTGAGAGATGTTGATGTGTATCCGTTGTAGAGTCGTGTTCGTCGTATATAGCAGTTATATCCGAACTCGTATTACCAAAATCACTAACCGGCGTGTTATAAAGGGTTGCTAGATAGTAGAGTACTGTAAAGGTACTCCCCGCTGAATACTAGATTCTCACGGTAACTTTGGACAACTTATGTAAAGGAAGAGCCACACGTTCAAATACAGTTTCAAACCTTTATTTCTGATAAGCGTACAATAGATGAAGCGTTCCGTACAAATACCATACAGTGCTGGTGAGTGGTACCAAAGTGACAATAATAACGCCCCTCTGAGCGCCTACCTCTATACTCCAATCAGAGTCCGTGCCAACCGCTGATCCGGTGCTGAGCCTAAGTCCTCCAGGCCTGCTGTAGTCTCTAGTCTGGTGGTCTGGCAGAGTGGCTGAGCCAGGTAGAGTAGAGTATCCGGTGAGGTAGTCCAGGGGTATGCCTTTCAGAGGGGGCTCCAGGAGAGTGTGTCCCTACAGTGGCAGGGATCCCCTTTATACAGATCCTCTCCTCCTGGGAGGAGGGGGCCTGCATGATGTCATGGGCTATATTTAGCAGGTGATATCACCATCCAGTCTCCTGATTGGTCGACTGATGGGGAGGGGTTGTTTGTGCAGGCCAGAGAGGAAGAGGGGGAGTTGTGCACGGATTGCATCATCTCCCTGAGTGGGGAGGGGTGGTTTGTGGAGGCCTCTGATTGGCGGATGAGAGCCCCAGAGGGTGGGGTGGCAGGTGCATGGGGCGAAGCCCAAGCATACCCATGGTTGTACTCAGTCACTGTCTGGCAGCCGTATGGTTCACAACAGGTGGTGCTTATATACTACCTTACACTGACATGGTTATACATAGGTATATGGGAGGTTGTGTCTGCAAAAGTAGGGTTCTAGGCATTCTGTGTTTGGGACTGGTTGCAGTCCCGACACAATGTGTAGTTGCCCAGCACTTTTTCTGGTTGACCCGGGCATCTGGGCAGCTTATTTGTCAAGCACTGGTTACACTTCAAAGGCATCTGTATCGAACAGTTGCTGAAAATAAGTTGTCTGAAACTAGCCGTTAATACCTGTGTTTCCCTGTGTTTTAAAGGCATTTGTAGCGAGGAATTTATGCAGAAAACACTCAATGTGTTAAAGTGCAAAGTGTGCGACTATAGCTATTAAAACTGCAAGCTCTCTGCAATAACTCTCAATGTGTAAAGTTTTAAAGATATCTCAACACTTCTTCTATAATGGCGCGATTGTCCTTAATAATGCATAAACTCAATAGGTTAAACTGTCTGAAACCAGCAGTTAATAATGCATAAACTCAACGTGTTAAAATGTCTGAAACCAGCAATTAATAATGCATAAACCCATGGTTCAAACTGCCTGTTACAGGCAGTAGCAGTTGATGCAGCAAACGCCCTATGTCACATGCGCATACAACCACTCAGCCCAGCGCAGTCTAAAACACTCGGGAAATATGGTTGTCAAAATAAAAGCAGAAAAACTAGAACTATCATGGATAAAGTGGATACAGGTAAACAAACAATGCCAGCTGCTCTGTATCTATTTCCGACTGCGGCCGAGGCACGTGCCTCATACTATCGATGTGTATCAATATTAATCAACTGAATAGAGGACAAGCGGTCGGCAAAGTGGTCCCTACACCGCTGTCAGGGGCGGATCCAGGGGGGGGGGGGCTCCTGATCCCCTCCCCTTTTGGTGGACCCCTAAACTACAAAAAGAGGGGAAGTGCTGGATGTGTACATCGGATTGCAAGCTGTTTAAGTACTTAGCCTTTGTACTGACCCCTCCCCCCTTCTAAAAGCCTATAATTTTCTGTTATGACCCAAGAAACACAAGGCACAAGTACAGGTGCCTTTTTTTAATGATTTCATACTATCGATGTCACTACATGATTGCCATTCAAGGAGATAGGACCACTCATCTACACACCTTCATACTATTGATGTGTATCAATATTAATCAACCGAATAGAGGACAAGCGGATGGCAAAGCGGTCCCTTTACTGCTGTCAGGGGCGGATCCAGGGGGGGGGGGGGGGGCTCCTGATCCCCTCCCCTTTTGGTGGACCCCTAAACTACAAAATGAGGGGGAAATGCCACACGCATACATAAAATTGCACGTGGTCTCAGCACTTACGTTTTATACTGACCCCCCCCCCGCCCCCTTCGAAAATCCTGTATCTGTCATGACACAAGAAACAAGTACAGGTGCCTCTTTAGTGATTTCATACTATCGATGTCTCTTTAATTGCCATTTAAGGAGATAGGACCAGTCGTCTACACACCTTCATACTTAACTATCGATGTGTATCAATATCAATCAACTGAATAGAGGACAAGTGGATGGCAAAGCGGTCCCTACAGCGGTGTCACGACACAAGAAACAAATACAGGTGCCTTTTTAGAGACTTCAGAGGTGTGCTATTTTTGGACATCTTCTGAGGCAGAGATGAGTCATTTGGGTCAGGGCGGTGTTTAGACTGTAGTTACGTCCAAGTCTGCTAGGTGCTCAAACTAGGACTGATAACCAGTAACCATTTTAGGTGGGAATTCCTATCCATATCCCAGCATGCTTTGGCGCTGCTGGTTTATGGCAGGTAGGACCATAAACCATGCAGTCAGCAGGCCAAGAACCATCAAAGGGGTTCCCCATGCCATTTATAGTGGGCCAATAAAAAAGTCCTTGCAAATTTTAAGTAGCCACTAGTAGCCATGGGCTCTTGTGGGTGTAAGAACCTATTATGTAAGAGCTATGTAGGTCAAGAAAGGACTAGTTGGTGTTTTGTGCTGCTGCCGTTTCTTGTCCCGCTGCCAGCATCAGCTGGGCGTTCTCTGCAGGCAGCGCCAGCGATGGCCTTCTGGGCAACGACCGCCACGGGCAGACATCAGCCATCGAGGGTGAGCGGGTCGCGATATGAAAGATACATGAATGCACACACTGAGGTGCAAGGAGAAAAAGTGGTGGCTATAAATGGGGGTCGGTTGATTGAAAAGAGCAACTTCATTTGAAGGCTTCTAATGAAGGCAACTGGCAGCAGATGGTTGTGCTGCTAAATATGAATGTAAATGGTAATGAGTTTATATCTATAGATGAAATGGTTGTTAATGGCTGCAATGTAGTGGTGAGTAATCAATGAGAGGGAGATATACTTTTCTGGGTCTTTGGTCACCAGCAATAGGTATCAGTGTACCACGCCAGGAACTTTCATTGCCACTCAGTGTCCGAAATTAAGGGTGCACCCTGCACCCGGGGTGCATGATTTTGCAGCAGGATGCACAGTTTTTTATACTGTGCACCCAGCAGATGCATACATTTTTGGTGGAATAAATAGCCTTATATTACTGAGGGTGCACTGAAAGACTCGCCGGGTGCACACATTTCAAAGCTATGCACCCACCGAGTGCACAGATTTAAACCTTAATTTCGGACACTGCCACTGGTACCTGGCAAGGTATAGCAATAGCCTATGGCTGATACCCAGTGGCCCAGTTAAGTTTGAGAGTCTACGTTTGATCTACTATAGAGATTCACCACTATTGAAACTGTAAGTTTGATGTGCACCTGGCAAGGCAAAAGGGTGCTCTTAGTTTCAAGGCTACCCTGGCTTTATGTGTATGCTGGTTAATTGACATCAACAAGAGACAAAGGCACATGATAAGAGGTCAACATAACAAGGCTGAGGCACTGGAGGGGGACCAAATACCTTTCATGAATATCTGTGAGGGCATGATTAACTTTGACATTCATCAAAGTTTTTTTGGTTGCCACCCCTGCTTGAAGACTTTCAGTGTTGACATTAGCAGTGCGCTTGACACCCGAAGCGCACAATTAAGGATAGACAACACCTCAGAGTGGCTTCATTTGGGAGAATGGAGATATTTCAGTAATCAGGAGGGCTAAATCAGCATATTAGATATCAAATGAAAGACCACATTTTTCTCTATCCTTTGGAACATATTTTGATATCAACACTTTGAGATTTGAGACATTTTCTGCAAAAACCTATTTTTTTCACTTTTATTTTTTGAACATAGATATCTCAGTAACCACTCAATGGATTCTAATGAAATTTTTTGAGCATGTCAATAATGATCCCATGGAGGGAAGCGTGTCTCAAAATCTTTATTTAGGGCCTAGTTTTTATTTTATGACAAAAAACAGGAAGATTTTGGTCATTTTTATCAATATTATTTTCTAGATTTCATAAAACAAAAAATAAGACCTTAATCAAAATTCTGAGACATGCTTCCCTCCTAATGAATGTTATCTACACATACAAAAAATTTCATGCATTTGTGTGCAGTAGTTACTGAGATATCCTTGTTCAAAAAATAAAAGTAAAAAACGCATTTTTTCACTTTCTGACGAGCCCTCAAAGGTGCTGTTCTTAACACTCTAATGTAACTTATACTGTTAGAAAGAGTTATGTATTTGCTTTTAGAATATATATGGCAAATAATGATGCCATAAACAGTAAACAATTAATTCCAAAACAAAGGGAGTGCTGTGCATTGGCCCCTGAGAGGTGTTGTCTATCCTTAAGCTATTGGTTACTTTTTGGCACTATGCACCCTAACAACTGGAAGATGAGAATGTGGCTTTAAGGTTTGGGCACGTAACTTTTGGCACTGTGCCAGGCCTGCCAACCCTTCACGCCTGAAAACCGGGGACCCCCTTAAACCCCTCCCACTCCCTTCCAGCTCTGGGAATTCCTTCTTAAGTTGTTTTAGGATTCCCTGATTAATGAATGGTTGTAGATGGATACATATTTTAATTCATTATGAGTTGCATTAGGTCAAATATATATATACATTGGGTTAGAGAGCATACCTCTTATTACAAATTCTACAGGGATGGGGATTCCCTTCTAAGGGCAGATGGTATTCCCCATGGACTCCCCTTGCTACGTCACAAATTTGGGGATTTCCCTTGAAAAATCAGATAAAATGCAAGTTTTTAAAGGGACATTCTCGTCCGTAAGACGGATGTATTTGGATACGTTGTAACCCCTCTAACTCCCCGCGAAATTCACGACGTGACCAATCACGTTGCGTAATTACGTTCTGAAAGGGCAAAACACGACGCCAGTGACGTCGTTGTCAGGCTAACGTCGGCGGACTTATCTCTAAAGAGTCACGGACGAGAACGCCCCTTTAATGTCCCCTAGTTATGTCAAAATGATGAATTTTCTTTAGATTTTTCTCAGATTTAAAGTGGAAGATGTGACTGACATGCTGCACCGATTTCATTGAAAAATAATCATGTACTTATGTGCAAGGATTCCTTTAATGTGTCTAAAGAAATTTACAAACATAGATTAGAAATTTTATGACGCTGAAAAATCTAAAACAAAGTCAGAAGTTCCAGTCTATGTACAAACCAAATGTTTGGAAAGAGAGGTTTCTGGGGATTCTTCTTCGGAAAATTTTAGGATTTTTGTTGCACAATACAGGCTATTTCAAGCATAATCAACCCATTTCTTATTATTAATTGCTTTATCATAAAAACCATTGGCCCTATACGGGGGAATTTCCTTTTTATGGCGGGGGATTGCGGGCCACAGTGCCACATTTCCTTCCTAAATTGAGTGCAAAAACCCTGAAAACGTGTATGAAAATATTGAAAAGTTCCACTTATTCCTGCTCGCCAGCCCCTTGCAGGCTTCAATTATTGAAATTATAAGCAAAAGTTCCACCTCGGGAACCCCCCGCCCCTCCCAAACAACAGGAGCTGAATACATGCCATGGTTGAATGGTTTAGCCCATACACCCAGTGCAAGAATGATTAACCCATTCAGGCACATATTAGTCCGTTTAGGTCTGTTTAAGCCTACACCCTGAAGCTAAGCTGAGCCTACAGCATTCAATAGCCGGGTAACAGGACGTAAGGTAATCAGCAACACAGGCTATGATTGATTCACTAATTAGAAAAGTGTCAATAAATCTATCCACGCGCTGTCTGAGGAACCATCACGAGTCGATCCGTCATGTACATCGAACCGACATGTATCGAACCGCACCGTTGGTTGGAGCCAGAATAGCAGGAAACTAAATGGAGTGCTTTGTAAACCTGCGTAAAGCAGTGTTTGAAATTAAGCATTTATTTTGTGTGCCATCCAGGTGCAGAGGCTTCAAAACTAAAGTGTGTATTCTGACTCACCTTATCCCTATACACCCTGACAGTGTCTGAAGTTAAGGTTAGATCACTTCACTTGCCGGGTGCATAGCTTTGAAATGTGTGCACCCAAGAGTCTTTCATTGCACCCTCAGTGATATAAAGATATTCATTTCATTAAATATATGTGCATCTGCCAGATGCACACTATCAAAAGGCATGCACTCTGCAGTAAAAACATGCTTCCCAGGTGCAGGGTGCACCCTTAATTTCGGACACTACCTGAATATGACGATATGAAAATTGACACACTTGGTGTACACTGCCGAAAACTGTGAGCCCGGGGACAGAAATGCGGGTGCCGGGCACATGGCAGACCCTTAATTTTGTGCAGATTGCGGGATATGCACTAACATTTTAATTGCCACATTAGGACAACTTTAAACGGGCCACTCCCGCATACTTAATATGTAAGAAAAGATAAGAAAAAGCCCCACTGATTTTCAGGAATGGCCCCTAGGCTTAAAACCTAGGCTGCTGGGCCTTTTGATACTCGAAATTATTTTCTAGGAATTTCCCTGCAGTGGCTCCGATTTGACTTTCAAATTTCTAATGTTACATGGGCGGATTGGAAAAATAATTGACGCGCCATTTTAAATTTCAATGCACCCAGGGCTCCAACATTCTATATTGCTATTATCTTAGAGGTCATTTGATATCGCAGGGTCCCAGACCAAAAGTCAGTGTATACTACCTGAATCAGTATGTCCAAAATATTTAAATGAGCTACTGATATGTGCACTGATTTCTACTGCCGCTAATATTTTCGGACATACTCATTGACCACTGCTCAACCACTGTATAGACTACCCACTGATTTCCAGTGATCTAACACTAAAGTACTACTGCAAGGTGACACTGATTCTCCACTCAGTGCACGCTGAATTTCCACTGATTTTCGTTCCGGAGTGTTTTACACTCAAGTCATTTGAGTCATACTGATGAGTTTTGTCATCGCTAACAAAGACAACAATGTCTGACTCCAATGACAAGGCTTCTGACCAGTCTTTTCTTATTGACAGGAGCATTTCCGGTATGGGCACGCACCACTTCCGTTATCAATAACGTCACTTCCGGTATGGATGACGTCACTTCCCCATGGTCCCTACTCATCTTGTATTGACCAAGAGGACAGCGGATGAGAAAATCACTATGTGTTGCTAGGCAACGCATTATGACCAGTACTGAGTAGTAGAGGTAAAATGATACCAGAGAGTGGGAGAGGGGGTAGTCTTGGGGGATTTGTCGAATGATCCTCTACATGTCCCAATATGGCATGATGTAGCTTATTGTGTGATAGTATCGGTCTAGACTACTTAAATCGACATGGCAACAGGGCCACTTATCTGCTTAGCAACATGCACCAGGCCTTTTCTTAAATTCGACATGGTGACAGGGTTAATTCTCATATTCAACAGGCGAGACAGCAATAAGCACATAGCTTTCAGAAGTGTGAACCCGGTAAATGCACCGTCAATGATATAAGACTATTTATCCTATCAAAATTATGTGCATCTGCCAGGTGCAAACTTCAAACAAGAAGCAAAATATCTACAAAGTTTCGCTCATGCATGAGCGATGGACATCCCTCAGTAAACTGAAGGCTCTCCTAATACCAGAAGGCTATGTGTAATATGGGCAGTGTTCGAAATTAAGGGCGCACCCTGCACCCGGTGTGCACAGTTTTACTTCAGGGTGCATACTTCTTGGTAGGCATGTACCCGGTGAGTGCATGATTTTTTAACAGCATAGATACCTTTATATAGTGGTATACACATAAATTAATTGCCAGGTGCATGATTTTTAACCCTTATGCACCCGACGTATGCATGAAATAAATCCTTAATTTCGAAAACTGTATGGGCTATAGGTGCTCACCACCACAACCACTCCTGGTGTCACACATGGCTCAGGGAGGGGTTTAAGAAAGGGCTACTACCAGGTCCCTGCATGTATTGCCATACACCTAGTACTGAGTGACATATCACTCACCCACCTAGTACTGCCCACTTACAGGTGACAGTGGAGGTCCTAACGTGAAGGGTTGATTGGCTCAGGTAGTTGTTGTGTAACCCACTTCTGGCTTCTCACACTGCCTGATTTTAACAACAATTGGAGGACAATGCCCTTCAACTGCTGAACATGAGATAGTGTAACCTGTCCTTGAGAACAAAGAGAATTAAATGGCTAAAGACATGACTGATTGAGGGAGTCCCCACCCTCAGCTACAATACTATAAGATATGACTAGGGACTCCCAAAAACATACATCCATCAGCCTAAAGATGTGCCTCGGGTGCAGGGTGCACCCTATGAGTAATACAAAGCTACTGGACCAATACAATAACCCTCTCTTCTTTTAGGTAATATCACTAATATCAATTACACTGAGAAGTAAAAGGTATGGGGAATAAAGTCTTAACAAGTCATAATGTCTGTCCTGGAGCGGAGCTTCCATGAGAGGCGAAATAGCCCTAGGAATTTGTCATTAAGGGGACATTCTCGTCCGTCCGTCGTTAGGCTAACGTACACCCCGCGACGTGTTTTGTGACGTTAGAACGTAATCCGGCGACGTGATTGGTCACGTCAGGAAATTTGGTGCGGTATTACGGGAGTTACAACATAGCAAATTACAGCCTACTGACGGGCAAGAACATCCCTTTAAGTATAAATAGAACCTTGTGCCTCGCGGGAAAAAGTTCAAGTTCAATGCATATGTCACTGTTGCCGGGCGCCTCAAAGTCCCAAAGACTATCTCCTACCTTTAGTACGCATGTACTTAAGCTGTTGCCGGGCGCTGGGTGCCGGTATTTTTCAATTTGCACCGGCGGTTTTTGAAAGCATCATGACTTGTCAAAAAATGGAATTTCTCATCATTTTCAAACTCAAAATGTGACTTTTATATGATGTTTTTGGGAAACAAGAAACCCACGAAGGTAGATCGTAAATGATCTAGAGTGAAAAAAATGCAAGAACAAGAATTCTGTAATGTAGAATGATTTCCACCAAACAGACCACCGATGTAAATGGTGGTCAGTGCATGCTGTTGGGTGTGAATACTCCCACCCCCATTCTTGCTGTGCCTGCACCACTCGGGTCTGCACTCTGCGACATATATCAACCTCTGGTTGGCCCTGATTGACAGGTGAGGGGGGGTGGGGCGGGGCCTACACCACCCTCACCTGTCAATCAGGGCCAACCAGAGGGGACTGCCTTGACCAATCGGGGGCAGGGACAGGGACAGGTTGGAGGGGAGAGGTGAAGGGTCCAATGACCACCACCACCAATCTGACAGGTACTGAAGTAGACACTGAGAGGCGTCCAAGGCAGACGCCTATAGGCATGATTGACAGGTAGGTCATCCCCACACAATAGGCAGCTCGGCCCCACACAATAGGCAGCTTGGCCCCCACACAATAGGCAGCTAACTACTACACAACTTTCCGTTATCCACTCAACTGAACACAAAGGATCGACGTTCGACACATATAAGTGAAAAAAATGTTATACATACTTAAATACAGCAATACAAATCCATTTTTTTCACTAAAAATGGAATGGACTATTCTTCCCCAGATCTAGAGCTGTCCCCAGGATGTATCCATTTCTCTGTGATAGTTCACATGACTGAGAAAAAAGGGCGGACAGCACCAGTCAAATTCAAAAATAACAATTTTTTTTGTCATTATTTCGCCTCTAAATAAAGGACATATCTTACCCAGAGCGGCATGGCCCTTCGTGTTGCGTATGACCTCCGAGTGGGACCTTGGGATGTCGTCGGGGGAAGGGCTGTAGCGCGTGAAGGACATAAACGTATACCATTTACACATATCCTTGTCGATAAACTTATCCGTTGACATGAGCTCACGGGCGAAGGTCATCCAAAGATCACCTCCGTCCATGGTTTGTGTCTCCTTAAAACTAAGACTTGTCGGGAACACATGACATTGGGGCCGGTCAGGGTAGAGGTCACTCTCAAGGACAAACGTCCGTCTACCCAGTTTGTGTTCATGCATCTTCTCTGCGGTGAATGTCTGGATGAGTTTTGCAGAGAGGGCGATTCTGCGCACTGCACTGGCACAGGAGCAGTCCTCGTCCTCGGGGCCCTGGAACCTTCCTTCGTCATCGTGAGGCCGCACATACACCGGCCGCACAAACTTACAGACACCCGGTACCTTGAAGGTTAGGTTGAAGGGCAGTGACTCCCCGTAGTACTTGAACTGCAGTTGGTTCTCGCCGGGCACCAGCTCAACCAGCGCTTTGAACTGTCCGTTGAAGACGGGCCAGAGCAGGGTGCGCCCGGTGCGCTGGTTGCAGACCTTGATGGTGCCCTGGGCCAGGGGCGGCCGCACCTCGCCGGCCACCAGCGGCAGGGAGTACCCCAATGTCTCGCCCGACTCGAGGTTTGTGACGCAGATGGACATGGTACATCCACCGCCCACTATTACCTGCAAGTATACAAGACAAGGTTATCAATATACAACATGGTACTTGTTTGTTTGTTGGGGAAGTTTAACGTCCGGTCAACCAGACAAGGTTCTTTCCATACTGCACAAGGTAATGCTTTTCAGCTTTGGGTGATCGTATCTATGATATGATACAGGAGAAACCCACCGCCAGGCTCAATACCCTACTCTTTTTGAAGGGCGGCAAGGGGTCTTTTATGCACAGTGGCCAATAGAAAGGGAAGCACAGGGTCCCCATTTGTCACCTTCTATGATAAGAAAGGGGGCGCTGTATAAGGAACCTTTTCTTCCCAGGGAGTTCCAAGAAAAACCGCCACCCCGGGTCCCGACGGGGGACAACCTTGAAAACATCCACCGGCCATTATTACCTGTAGGTATATTAAAAAAAGCCGTCAATATACGACACAGCATCCACAACCCACTATTACCTGTAAAAACAATAAACAAGGCGGTCAACACATAAACAAAACAAAACTAATTATGAATCCTTTTTGTTTTAAAGTTCTTGATGGCACACCCAGGCAACCCATCAAGACCACTAACGAAAGAAGGTTCAGGGGGGCACAGAGAGCGAATGGAGTATTCTGCAGGTGTTGGGCCAGCCCCAGCCAGCAGGACATGTTAATCAGACATTAATTGTCCCTTAATCCCCAAACCTCCTCGTGTTAATTCCCCCTGTGTGAGGAGCGCCCAGTCCAAACAGTCGTCGCCCGGGTTTGTCCACAGGGCAACAACCCTGTAATGACAGACTGCTTGCCTAAAGGCCCGGTCACATATAGAGACTGAATTCAACTCTACAGCTTAGTTGAGTTGGATCTCTGACAGTCTTGATATGTAAAATAGAATTAAAACTGTAGCTTCAAGCTTTCACAAGACTGATCAGCCTGGTCTCAAATCTTGACATGCTGCAGATTTAAAACTGGATAGTCTTGAGTCCTTAGCAGTCTTAAGACTCAGTCTCATAATACTGGAAAGTGTGACATAGCTTAAGACTCAACTCAACTGTCTTGAGTCCAGTATCCAATCAGATGAAGGCAAATAGATACACCTCTTTTGCCTATGTGCCATCGTGTTTATATAGGGAAGAGCAAGAAGGCTTTTAAAGCCTGTTCAGTCTCTTTATGTGACCACTGGTCAGTTTTTCATTAAGACTGGTTACTTTGCAATTATCCAACTGTTGAGTTGAATTCAGTTTCCATGTGTGACCAGGCCTTTAGATGCTGTTGCGGGCCATATGCACACTTTAAGATATCCAATCTTCCCATGTGTTTGTAATGTAGTTTACATTGTGTTTCTTTGTGTATTATAACTAGTTGATGAATTATTTTGGAACTAGAAATCTTAATAGAGTGAATTCATTGAATGTACAGTTATGTAGATGAACATGTGGGGGAGGAAGTATAGGATCAACGGCAGGGGTCTAATGTAAGCAGCTTAGGGTTACACCCCAAGACCATTGTAATTACATACCCCTGACTTCCTCTGCCTTCATACATCTCTAAGTAGGTTGTAACTACCTACTCCCCTGTCATGTAATCCCTTTCCCTTGGATCCCTGGATTACTGAAGTCAGTATTCACCCAGCCTCTGAGGTGAACAGACCTGTCTCAGACTTGCTCAGGCCAGGCTTAAAAAAAATTCTGTTTCCGGTCGACTGCCTGACTGGGTTCAAAAGGGCCGACTAGGAGACTTTTTTTTCATTCCCTCAAAAAAATTTTTTTTTTTACAAAAGTTTTAGTACTTTCCCTACCAAAAAAAAAAAAATCTTAAAAAAATTAAAAAAATTCCCGACCGCCCGACTGGTCCTTTTAAAAGTCGGTCGGTCCACCGGAAACAGATTTTCTACCCCTTCATATCATGGGCCCAGTATGAGCACCCATCATCAACATCATGTAATTTTATAACATGTTGGAGAAGGGCAACCCTTCACTGAGACAACATCCATTAATTCTCAGTGTCCGAGACTAATGCCTGCCTGTTAGCCAATGGTTGACAATTTTTTATCAGGGCTTACCAAAATTGTGAAAAACATTACTTAATTGGCAAGGATGAACAACAACTTTTCCGGCTGTCATTCTGCTATTTTCGGTTGTCATTTTGCAATTTTTAGCCTGACGTTTTTTGCCCTCATTTAAGCAAGTTTTCGGCCATTATTTATGCAACTTTTCAGCCATCACTTATTCAACTTTTTGGTAATTTTCTGGGCCAACTGACACTTATCAGGGCTTACAACTTTCTGACACTGTCGGCCCTGATGGCCGATGACCAAAAAGGTTACTCTCAAACACTCAAGGCTACATTAAAAAAAAAAGGTATGTTCTGTACAAGTCATTACTGTCCAGCCATGTTTTTATGCAGCATACAGCTAGGGAACACATATATATTTCATATGTCAAAAAGTGGTTATTTAGATGAGGTTGTGTAGCAGTTTGCTAGGCGCATACAGTTTAAATACATGCCTAGAGAGAGTCCATGAAATAAGACCTTCATTGGGGCTCTGGACGAGATCGGGGGTCCCGATGTCCCATGTCGGATTTTTAAAAAAGCGATGTCGCATGCCTCTGTCATTTATTTTTCACAATGTTGCATGTCAAATTTAAAAAAAATTAAAAAATGTCCATGTTCCATGTCACTAAGGTTTTAAAGCTGTCTGTTGGGTCGTTTAGGGTCCATGTGATGATGTCACATGTCAATTTTAAGAAATGGTCATTTCCCCGTGTTGAATTTTGTGGTCCAGACCCATTTTATTCCCAACAGTGAATCAGATTGTCCTTGAGTAACCTTATCCTACAGCACTGAAGGCACAGCTACAGAAATCTGATTAATAAGGCTCTTTTTGGTTTCAACATCAAAGCCAAGGTTCGGTCAAGTTTCAAAGTTAATGTCTATACTTATCCTGAAACCCTGTCTTGTAATTAATAGTTGGAGGGCTTGGTTGCCTTACACACCCACTCAGATGTGGTACACAGGCCACCCTTTAAAAAATGTTTGGTTTTCTGTGTAACGAGTGAAAATGGTAAGGCCATAACATGCGCCCTGGGCACATTAATTAATACTTCATATGAGGCAATAATTGATAAATCAATGCACCCATCAAGTATTTAGGATTTTAAATGAGATCTTATTCAACGTTTTATTTAACTTAATGAGGAGTGCACAATTGTTTTATCTCATTGTTTTCCTAACATAATCCTTATGAACCTCTCAACTACCCTAATGAAGGGGAGAAAAGATCTGTTTTCCAGGTGGGCTGTTTTTCTGAGCACCTCCTGGACAGATTTATTTTTGAAGGGTTGCTGAGGCCAACCTTTAAAAAATTGTGTTTCCTGACCAGCAGGCGACCAGAAAAATACCCAGTTGGGTGGTCTGAAAATCTAAATTTCTATTTTGTTAGCAAGGATATAGCTCGAAATAGGAATTTTCCGTAAACGAAAAAGAAAGAAGATTACAGTCAGCCCTAAAATACTCAGTCGGGTATCAAACAGCAAACTTTTAAGGTTGGTTTGAGATCCCTGCCATGTGATAGTATATTGTCAAATTCAGAAGTACTGAAAGGTGCCCAACATCTCCTGGAGGCCCTTGATGTCTAATTAATGAAATCTCACTGTCACCCTACTAAATTTAAGAAGAGGCCATGTTCCATGTCGCTAATGCCTAAAATGGCCATGTCAAATTTTTGGGGGTCTAGGGCCATTTCATGGTTAAATGGTCACAGGTCACAATAACTTTTGAGCTATAATTGTCTCAAAGATGGACACCTGTAACTCTGTGTGTTTATGAACATACTTCCATTTAGTACATGATTGTTGGAGGTCCATCACCAATTTGTCAGCTATATTAGGACCAATTCATCGTCTTTGTCTTGTACAAAGTACTGTGATAGGATCTATAGGGGCGAGAACAACGGCAAGGCAAGGTAGTGCTACAGGCAAGTTCCACATTCTGGGCTCGAACCCGTTCCGGCCAAGTGCAAGGCGAGGACATTACCCACTACATTACCCACTATCCAGCCCCCGCCTTCCATTTAGTACATAGGCACATTTTACCACCCATCCCCCCTTAATACATGTACTTAATGCAATGCCTCTTAACAACAACTGGCAGCCAATGGGTGCAAACACAGAATCCTTGATTGGGAACACTGTTGTTAAATGTTTGACAAGATAAGGTAAACATACACTCCAGCAGCTGTTGATTCAAACAGGACTTGATGAATCACACCCCTCCTCCTAGTGAACAAGAGAAACATAGCAGCAGTGTCCGAAATTAAGGTTTAAATTTGTGTACTCACCAGGTGCATGGCATTGAATTGTTTGCACCTGGGAGCCTTTCAGTGCACCCTCAAGTTATATGAGGCTATAAATTCCATCAAAAATCTGTGCATCTGCCTGCACACTGTTAAAAATTATGCACCCTGTTGCAAAAACATGCACCCTGTGTGCAGGGTGCATCCTTAATATTAGACACTGCAGCACCCTATCAGCCTGCAGGAACTGCAGCAGCTGTTAGTTCAAGCATGAACCAGAATCCTACAAGTGAATCAGAGAAGCATAGCAGCACCGTGTCAGCCCGCAATGAGAAAGGGGAAAATTGGGGCGCGAGTCGTCTATATATTATATGAGGCAAACAACAATGGGACCTAATTAAGGCTGGTTCTCTGCCTGTTGGCATTTAAAGGCTATGAAGTGGGTGTGAACCACCGACAGGCCAGGAACCAGCTGAGGCAAAGAGAACAGCAGGCTAATGATTTCACATAAATAAAGCTGGCGGGCAGCGGGCTGGTGGTGGCTGGGGTAGTGTAGGTGGTGTAGTGATTCCCCCCATGAGCTTTGAATGGTCCCACAGGGAGTTCTGCTCCTTTAACTGAAATCAATAAGCTGTGCTTAGATCAGGAGGCTTTGGGTTGCCTTTTCTATTGAGTAAAACTGTAAGGATAAGATTGAGGGCTTTAACAGAACCTGACTTGCTCAGGTAATTCCTGTAGTGAGTGAGTAATGGATGTTTTACGCCGTACCAACAGCCAGGGTCATTTTCACAGCAAAAACAATTTGAGATGAACTCTGTATTCGGTGATCAAATCTAATGAGATGAGGGTTATAGGGCAGGCAAACAGCAGGGATCAAAACCTGGAAATCATTTTTGCTATACCTCATCCCTTAGTGAACCCAGATACCAACCGGGAATTGAACCCAAAGAACCACTTGGTCAGTGCTGGGTCCCCTCTATTGTCACATCTTACAATCAGTAGGGGCTACTGAAGGCCTATATTCTTCCTGTGTAGTGTAGGTGGTGCAGTGATTCCCCCCATGAGCTTTGAATGGTCCCACAGGGAGCTCTGCTCTTTTAACTGAAATCAATAAGCTGTGCTTAGATCAGGAGGATTTGGGTTGCCTTTTCTATTGAGTAAAACTGTAAGGATAAGATTGAGGGCTTAACAGAAACTGACTAGTTCCGATAATTTCTGTTGGTTATCTTCCCATGATGCTCTATTTTTAGTGTACCTAATGTCACTTAAGTATTCTACAAATATTTCAAAAGAAAATAATTGAAAATGTCGAGTTGTTAGGGAATTATTGAGGAAAGAAATTTAATTTTGGGAATTCCCTGAATGCTGGGCTGCTCATTACTCCCCTTGCTACATCACAGCTATGGGAATTCCTTCTAAAGTTATTTTTGGTTTCCCTGATTAATGAATAGTTGTAGATAGATAGATATTTTAATTTATTATGAGTTGCATCAGGTCAGATATATTTACTTTTTGGTAGACTGCATAACTCTTTTTACAAATCATACAGGGGATTCCCTTCTCAGGGAACATGGGATTCCCCAAGAACTCCCCTTGCTACGTCATAAATTGGGAGGATTTCCCTTAAAAATGTGATAAAATACAAGTTAATTAATGTCCCATAATTGTGTGTAAACTAAATTTTTTCCTTCCATTTTGCTAACATTGATACTGCAAGTTGTGAATAACATACTGAATTCAATTCAATGAAAAATGACCATCCTGCAATTATGTGCAAGCTTTCCTTTAACAATATGAACATTTTATTGGGTTTTTGAGCAAGACGTGGCTAGTTCTCTATGCTGATGCTACCGCCAATCGCCCAAAAAAAAAAAAAATATTTGGGTTTTGAGGGTATTCCTTCTTGGTACTTCATCTGATGTTACCTGTTTTATCACACACACAGCTGGCGATCTGTAGGTATTGTGGGCAGGGCCCTGGGCGTATACATGCTTACACGGTTTACCATATTTGGAGATATGACGCCATTTTCGCGAGTAAATTCATTCTCTCAAGAGTGTCCCCCGAGACATTACTACAGTTGGTGTAGTCACCAGAGTGGCCTCATGTGCTTGCAGTTGGCAAAACCGTGTAAGTGTATATTTATTGACAGGCCACACGCACCGCTCCATATTTTCAGTATTTTCTTAACAATGTGAGGTTTGTTTGGGTGATAGAATAAAGAAGCACCTTTGGGGTCGTCCTTGGGTGGGTGTATGACCCATGGTACGAAACTCTGGCTTCACCCTCAGTGCATATGGGTCGTAAGCCCCATACCCACTAGGCGATTTTACCGGCAACTCGCGACGGGAAACAGCAGAATCCCTGGTAAAATCATTACCAATTTGGATCACCTGTTAGTATGTAATATTGAATGTTTTTTTATCAGCATTAATACCATTATATAGTGGTGTGCACACCAAAAGCTATCCGGGTGCATGATTTCAAGACCCTTTGCACCCGCCGTGTGCATGAAATAAATCCTTAATTTCGAACACTGCCATGGTACGTACGAACCCCTAATGGTCGTACAGGCAGGCACCCTCTGACGACCCCCGCGGGTCTTCTTATATTAGTATCCCAGTCACCGTGTTGGTGTATCCTGTAGTACTTTCAGTCGCTGTGACGGTGTCCTAGCCTCTTGGCTCAGGGTCAACTCTCACATACTCATCACCCCACTCATGTTCAAATGTGCGTTTGGCTTAGACAGATGTTTCTGCCCAATGCTCTCAATTATGTTCATAC
The DNA here is from genome assembly GCA_936440205.1 of Lepidonotus clava. Lineage (NCBI taxonomy): Eukaryota > Metazoa > Annelida > Polychaeta > Phyllodocida > Polynoidae > Lepidonotus > Lepidonotus clava. The sequence goes on from OW387137.1 coordinate 51,764,757, forward strand.
ACTTTCATAGCCACCCTTTGGCACTTGGCACAATACACAGTGAACAAGTATATTTATGTACATGGACGTACAAAGGAAGGCATTAAAATATATTTGCAATATTATTGTAAACTGTCAGAACATTACTCAGACTGATTCAGAATGACTCTTCAATGTCTTTTAATGTTACCCTTAACGGAATGTGCGCGTAGATCTGAGAAACTTTGCAAGACATGTTAATTAAGTAAAAGCAGACTTATATAGCTTAGTACCACAATAGAGCACGATTCTCTTCTGAATATTTCAAGTTTTAGGGCATTTCCAGGCCATATATATATACACACGTTTGGTACCAAATTAAAGCTCCATATACCTGCATTTTCAAAAGAACAATCTGTGAATATAAATTTTGATTTAATGCATATTTTTCAAGTAGGTATGAACGAATCAGAAATTTAGTACAAAATACAGCTCTTTTTCGATGCTAACATGTTTTCAGAGCTAGGCACACAATTTTAAGATGTGTGCGCTTGGAAAACACATATATTATCTTTCCCATAATTATTAAGAAACCTTCGATATGGGAGGGTGCATGGACAGTTTGCGGGGTGCATACTTTTAAAATATATACACCTGATGGCCGCATAAATCATAATGTTAATTTCAAACACTGCCTTATGCATATTTTCAACTTGATTTTTGGGTACTGCCGTACCGAAGGAGGCGGGCAGTGGGTGAAAATAAAATTTCGATGATTGTGCAATAATTATAACAAGTAATTATTTCAATACTGAACATGTGCCTGGAGAGTGTGAGGAGTTTGACACTGAAACCTTCTTTGTCAATCTCCATGCATCCCTATGGGAAAAAGATTTGCTGTGCGTGGAGAGTGATGATCTAGTTCCTTTATTATAGAAAATTCCTATCTCCATTTTGTGACAACAAACTTATGGATTTTCTCCCAAATTACAAGAAACCAACTAAATATTTCAGAATTTTGGAACCAAACCACTATATACTAGAAACAGAACTACAGAAATACATATAGTTTGAAGATTATAATGCTGGCATAACTGAGAAAAGTGGAACGAAAAATTGGTCACAAAATTGTAACAACTTTTCTGAGACCCATTGAAATGCCTTGACTAAACCTGGTCAAGAAAGAGTGTAGAGAAGGTCGGCGGCCTTAGGCCCTCCTCCCAACAATGCCACTCCCAACTGATGAAATAGTAGGAAAATAGGAGTCACTTTTTCCTACTTGTTCCCATAAGCAATTCTGAGAAGAATAACCTTAATACATAGATTCATGACATTAATTTAGTAATTGAACAGCTTGTAAAATAATACCGTAAAACAAATATTAAAGCAATGTAGGAAAAACTGGTTGTGCAACCTAAATCACCAAAAAAGTATGATTAGTAAGAAATCTTACAAAAGTAGGGAAAATGGCATCTCTGTAATTTCTTTAACAGTTCAGTGATACCACATCATCAGCACCTTTTACTGGTCCCTGGAGTTTTCAGCTGATGCCAACTTAAGGCTTGGTACACCACATTCCAGGGCGTGATTTACATTGATCAATCAGCCAGCGTTAATCGATATCTTTGGTCGACCGATCTATCCGACAGCCCTTTTATCTACACCCAGTGCTGGCCAGGAACTAGACACGTCTGCCAAGGCCTGAGGTGAAGGGCCAAAAAAAATGTTGTTGCGTTCAGGTTTCATATTCCAAGAAATAGGGCCGGGGGATGGGGATTTTTTTTCTCCAAATTATCTTTTTTTTTCAAATTTAATGATTGGCGCAGTTTGCATAAAAAGAATTAAGAACTTATTAGATATGCCTTCTCTAACGATTTTTAGCATCTGTAATACACATTTTTATATTGTAAAAGCCATTTGATGTTCATTTGATCAATTTAATTTGAGTTTATTGGTTGCACCCTGCACCCAGGGTGCATGTTTTTGCAGCAGGACGCATGCTTTTTAATAGTGTGCACCCGGCAGATGCACACATTTTTGATGGAATAAATAGCCTTATATCACTGAGGGTGCACATGAAAGGCTCACGGGTGCACACATGTCAAAGCTATGCAACCGGCGAGTGCACACATTTAAAGCTTAATTTCGGACACTGGTATGTCTAAGATAATAGGGTCGGTCAGGAAACCTGAACACAGCCATATTTTTTTCTTTTTCTTTTTTTCTTTCTTTCTTTCTTTCTTTCTTTCTTTTTTTTTTTTTTTTTTTTGGGGGGGGGGGGGGGTAATGTAAACGTGTACGGGGTGGGGGGGGGGGGGGGGGTTAAAATGTAGAGGTTGTTGAGTGGATTTTGGTTGGGATGTTGACCACTTGACATCAACACTGATTCAACTTCTTCATTTTTTATCTTTTACTTAATCACAAATAGACAAATATTTTGATTGGAACAGACTCATGTTTGTACAAAAAGAAACGAGAATTGTGTGTATGTGGCAATAGAGGAAAAGGGTAGCTGCCCAGAAGTGGATGTATGATTGTGGGTGACGTATCAGGGAGTGAGTATCCAAGTACTTTTTGTCAATGTCATGGGACCATTTGTCCTGACACTGATTGTCTGATTGTGAGACCTCGCCAAACAGATTTTGATTATCACATGACATTGTGCGGTATATTTGAAAATTAAACGAACTAACTTACCAGTGATGTTTAATTGAGATTGGACGAGAAGGAGAAACGCCGAGGTGAAGGACAGATGAGATAGACGGTCACGTGGAACTTAGGCACACTTTAAAGCTTACGACGAACTCCAAAGAGAAACGCCGAGAAAGCTACTGAAACTAAAGAAAGTTTTACAACATCAAACAGTGATGATCTGAAAGAAGAACAGAAGGGAGGGCTGAGGAGGGCATCTGTCCTTCACCTCGGCGTTTCTCCTTCTCGTCCAATCTCAATTAAACATCACTGGTAAGTTAGTTCGTTTAATTTTCAATTGTACTTCAAATCCGAAACGCCAGGTGGCGTCCCGATGAGACTTTAAAGCTGTTCGTCGTAATAAAAAGAGAAACCTTCAATTACGAAACCAGGGTTTATTAACCAACATCGGTCAGAACATAATAATTTCATGTCAATAGAATTGATCATTTAGTTTGTTTAACAAATGTAGACAACATTTTATGAGAAACATCTTTAGGTAACAACGGTTTCTTATAGAACTTTTGAAAGGTAGACTCAACCTTCCAAGAACCTTTACTCATAATCTCCTGAGTGGAAACACGAAGGTCAGCAAGTTTGGACGTGGAAGCCCCTCTGACACTATGAGCGGTGAAAAGTTTGGTTTCTATTCCCGCATTAGACAACGTCTCTTTGGTCCATCTCGCAATTGAGGACTTAGATGCCCTTCCGAATGGAGTAGTGGTGGAAATAAACAAAGGATTATTCGTATCCTCTTTTTCTGAATGTCTTAACTCAGAAGTTCTCTCGATGTAGTGTTTGAGAGTACGTACCACACAAAGTCTAGGATCTTCCTTGAACTCTAGAAAAGTTAACACTCCCAGCGAACCTCTTCTGGAGTGTTTAAGAGTCTGAGAAAGACGAAATATCGCAGTGTCTTTGTTCTGCGACCACAAAAGGTCTTTTAAACCTAGGGTGCTGAGAGTTTGTACTCTCTGACATGACGTAAGTAACATAAGCATAACGAGTTTCCTTGTTAAGTCTCGTAGAGATAATTTCTTTAGTGGAGACAGTTCCTTCAAGTAACTTAACACTATGTCCACATCCCAGGTGGACGCATATTTTGATCTCTGAGGCCTTTTATTGTAAATGCCTTTCATTACCCGTGAAACGACCGGGTGTTTACCAAACGTTGTACCATCAAAATAGCACAGAACAGAGGAAAGTGCACATCTAGCTATATTTATCGCACTGTACGATAAGCCCTTGTTGAATAATTCTACTAGGAAAGAAATGGCTTGGCTTAGCGTTGGAGAATCTTTCGAACAACACTTAATGATACAATAAGTATTCCATTTCCTCAAATAAACCGCATAGAGAATTCTAGTTTTCGGTCTCCAAGAACTCAAGTAAAGTTCCGTAGCTTGAGGAGAAAGGTTAACATTCTTAATCCTACTTAATAAATCAGGGCAGCCATTAGAGGAATGTCTGCGATTGAATGTTTGTTTCCTTTACCCTGAAACACCTGAAGAAGGTTGTGGGGTTTCCGAGGGAACCGTAGTATCTCTCGAGCCTGATTCTTGAACGGGGCGAACCAGGGTTGTCCTGGCCAGTCCGGACCTACTACTATGGCTTTTGTCCGCTCCTCCCTGATCTTTTGAAGGGTCCTGTTCAGAAGTCTGAAAGGAGGAAAAGCATACACTGAAGGAAACATATTCCAATTCAAGGAAAAAGCGTCAACAAAATTTGCATTGGGATCTGGTCCCCAACTGACATAATGAGGAACCTGATTATTCAACCTGGACGCGAACAGATCTATGTGAGGGACAAACCAGTTCTCTGTAATGATCTCAAACAAAACTGGGTTCAACTTCCACTCAGTGTCTTCAGTGAAATGTCTGCTTTCATAGTCGGCCAAAACATTTTCAGAGCCTGGAATGAATTTTGCTAAGAGCCAAACATTCCTAGACTCACACCAACTCCAAATTTGCTTCGCTACCTTGTTGCACTGAGTAGATTTTGTACCCCCACCATGGTTGAGATACACTACAGCTGTAGTGTTATCAGTCATGACTGTAATCCCTACATCGTGAATATCATGGCAAAGGGATTGGAGGCTAAGAGAGATAGCCTTCAACTCTAGCACATTAATATGTGCGTCTGTTTCTTGTAGTGACCAACGTCCCCCTGCTTTACGCTGACGACAACTCGCTCCCCAACCCAAATTTGAAGCGTCTGTTTCAATGACCAAACGGGGTGGAGAAATTTTGATGTACTTTTTTGCTGTCTTCAAATTGTCTAGCCACCAGCGTAACTCTTCTAGACAGAACGAGTTAAACGACATATGAGCGTCAAACCCAGCTTTTCCAGAGTTCATTAAGGCCCGGTTTTTCTGGATCTCTAACGACTTCAAATGGGCATGTCCGTACTCTGAGCCTTTACACAGGTCATTTAGGGAACCTACTAAAGAAGCTACTTCTCTGATCTTGGGGGAACTTTTGTTCAACATTTTTGTCAGTAACTTAGACACTTTGTCAACCTTAGTGATCGTGGGACGTACGGACATGTCTTGGGAGTTAAGCACATAACCGAGGAAAGTTAACTCTCTAGACGGTTTCAACACTGATTTTTCGTCATGAACTCTGAAACCTAGCTCAGCAAACCGTTTGATCAGGTAATCTGTCGCCTCTTGGCATTTTTCTTCTGATTCTGCTACAATGAAACTGTCATCAATGTAGCCGAACCCTGAAAACCCCTCTTTGTGGAATTCTGCAAAAATAGGTTTCAGGGTTTTCGAAAAAAGCCAAGGAGCCGACGACAGACCAAAAGGTAAACACGTAAACATATACAGGTTCCCATCCCACTGGAAACACAGAAACTTCTGATCCAAGGGATGTATAGGCAAGGCATAATACGCTTCCCTAAGATCAATCGAGGACATCCAAGCTCCTGGAAAGAGCATACGATTAGCCACCTCCAGGTGGTCCATCTTAAAATGATGTTTTGTGATAAACTCATTTAAATCACTAAGATCAATAATAAGACGCCATTTGTTATCAGGTTTCGGACGCAGGAAAATGTTAGACACGAAAACATCTTTATCATCCTCCACCTTGACCACCACACCTTTGTTCAACAACTCAGAAACCTCTTTATCAATAACCTCAGACTGTTCTCGATTACATTTGTACGGTCTTGGAATTTCAGTTTGAATTGGTTGAGAGTCAAACTCCAATCTGATTCCTGAAACGTTTTGTAAAACCGCCCTATCGGAAGTTAACGCCTCCCAGTTGTTGAGGAAAAGTCTGGTGGTTCCGGCAACAGGAGTTTGTAAAGAAGGAGGACAATCCTGTACCTTTACTTCTTGTTCTGTCCCCCCCTCTGAAAACTCGAGCGGTTGTCAGAGCGGTTGTAGTTGTTGTTGCTGTTGTTGTAACCACGAGAGTAGGACCGTCGATGGTTGTCAAATTTCCTGTTGAAGAAATTCCCTTTCTGGTTGTTGGAAGAGGAATTGCCTCTGTCATAAGGCTTACCCCTCGAAGACTTGTTACCTCGATCTTTACCAGTCTTTGACTTGTCCATTTGCGCGGTAATCTTGTCAGTCTCCGCAATCTTTTTCGTATTTTCGGAGACATCTCCCAACACGTTTGACGGAGTAGGAGGACACTTCTCTGTAGCGAGCACCTTGTAATCCTCTGGTAATTTGGGTTTCAGTAACGTGCGTCTTTTCTCCGTAATGGCTCTGAAGACATAACCAAACCCCTCCAGGGTGTCTGACAGAATTTCAAGACCGCCGTCTAAATCACCTGCGCCCAGTTTATCAAGCGCACCCACCAATGAATTGCCTACTGGAACTAACTGTTCCTGTACTGACTTTAACGCTTTGTCCCTGTCCTTAAAGTCACCTGACAGCCTCCTGTAAATATTGTACGGGATTTCTGGAGCTTTCAACCACTCTACGTTTTTAGGCCTCAGATGTTTCTCCTTGATGTTCTTCTTGAACAACTCCGCCGAAATCGGTTTCTTAAAACATCGATCCGTGATCTCCGCTAAGTCTTTATCCACGTCCTCCCCGACTCTCTCTTCTGCTGGAGGAACGTTTTTCTTCTTGAAGAAAGACGAATCTTTATCAAGGGAACTACCGGACTCCGACATGTTGTGGGCGGACCTGTTCCCTGCGTGTAGAGACCTCTCTGACAGGACGTCCCAGTTACTGACCCTGTCTGACGCCAAGTCGTCATGTTCGGAAAACTCCTCTCCCGAAAACCTGGCGTCGTCAGACCGGGAAGTAAGGTTTTCCAACTTCCTATCCAAATTGGATTGAAACTTATCCAAACTGTTCGAAAGTTTGTCCCCCACTCCGTCCAGTTTGTGGGTAAGGGTATCTGACACCGACTTGAACCCCTGTTGGAAAACTTGACTAAGTTGTAACAGGTCGGACGAGCCTCCTGGCGTAGGTACCGTCGTTTTGTTTTTCGAACCGTGACTCGAAGAACCACTGGAACCCGAAACCAGGTAGGGAGGTGAACCTCCCGACACATCGTCCGAATCAATGTTGGGATCCCCTTTATCGTAATCCCTCTCTTTCTCCTTTTCCTTCTCCTTCTTCTTCTTCTTGTCGTCCCTGGCCGACATTTTGTTTCACTCCACGTGTCACTGCCGCCCGACGGTAAAGTCTCTCGAACGAATCGTATTAACACGAATTTCGAACAAGTTTGTTAGTGGAACACACTAACGAACAGTAGGTGAGCTGAGGAAACTCTCAACATTCACCAGGAAGTCTTTGAGGAAGGAGAACTTCATAAATCCGAAGAAACTTCAAGTAAAAAACACACACGTGTGCCCTCGTTCATGGATGAACGTTTTGTGCCTAAGTTCCACGTGACCGTCTTTCTCATCGGGACGCCACCTGGCGTTTCGGATTTGAAGCACAAACGTATCTGGTGGTGACAATCTAGGAGTACACTACGTACCCGTTACGGCCCCTTTTCAGCGTAGTAACAACAGGGGCTGTTCTTAAATTCGACAAGGGACATGGAGCTTAGTGACACAGCTAGAAGATTTTAAAATATAATGACATGCAATATGGCCTTTTCCTAAATTCGACACCCGACCCCCCTGACCCCCCCCCTCCCCCACCCTCCCCCCTGGATATGTACCTGCACTGTTACTATATTAATATTCACTCTAAAGTGCGACTATCACACATGATCGACCCCACAGGGTAAGATCAGGCTCCAGACTATGCTCCAGCATTAGAGGCGAATTTCAAAATCCAATGGCCCCCAAACGACTCATTTTCTGCTTAGATTATTCAATAGATCACAGAGTGAGAATAGGTTTTGCCGCATGTGGCTGAGCAAAAAATTGGCCCTGTCGTCGTGTTGAATTTAGGAGTCTAGATCCAGCTACAATCAGAAACTGATCCCAGATAGTGATCTGTATTGTAGGAAAGAGATCATGACCAGGCAAATCAAATGCATCTTTCTCTTCATTTTCCAAATGATGTCGTTGTATGAAAGCGGGGGGGGGGGGGGGGGGGTACTCACCTTTTTGGTGCTAGAGAAATTGATATCTGGGCTGTAACACAGGAGCACACGCCCGCCACTCCCCCCCACCCAACACACGCAAAAAAAAATACAAATTGAATTTATTAATATAAGAATTAAAATAAGGATGATAGGCTGCCACGATCCAGAATGCTAATCAAAGCGTGGGACGTGACCAAGTAGCAGTGGTCCCCAGATCAGGGGTGTGCCACCACTCTCAAAATTATAGAATGTTGTATTGTAATATTGTAATGTGAGATGTCTCCATTTGGATCTTGATAAATTTACATTTTGTCAACGCATATTGACAACAAAAGTGTGAAAATTTGCCACTTTGAAAGTGAATGTACCTGTGTGTGTTTTGTTGTTTGTTTGTTTTTCGTTTGTGACTTTGTCTCTTAAGTTTGTTTTTGATGTTGTTTTCTGTTTTTTTTCTCTTCTCTTTTTTTTAAAGCCAAATGTGAAACACACCCCTGCAGTTGATCCCTCGGAGGCTACCTCTAGGCTCCAGCCCCCACGCCCTACCTGGTCTACCTGTCAGCTGATACCCCCCCCCCCCCCCCCCCCCACACACACACCCTCTCTCCCCCACTCCTCTCTCTCCTTCTCCCACTCCTCCTCCCCTGTCGAGACGGACATGAACAATGTTTACAACACCCTGCGCTCATGGAGGGGGGGGGGGGGGGGTGCAAACTTAAATCAAGGGGAGTGGGAAAGGGGGAAAGGGGGTGGGGCACAAGGACGGATCCAGAGATTTTAAAAAGGGGGAGAGGGGGCCTTATGTAAAAATTTGATGGGCCGCCTCGGGGTGCTGGAGTTTTACATTAAAAATCGAAATTTGGCCAAAATTAGGGGGGCTGGGTGGGATGGGGTGATCTGTCAGCTGACAACTAGGTGACCCTGGCAGGAGCCTGAGGAGGTGTTGAGGCCCTCGCCAGTCGGGATTGCGGGGGGGGGGGGGGGGGGGGGGCGGTGTAAGGTGTGAGTAAGTGAGTCTGTGTTGGTGTTACTGTTAGTAGATTTCCTACAGCTCGAACAGGGGGGAGCCTACAGACTACAGCTGGTGGAGTCGGGGTGTTCCCTCCCCTCGGACAGCCCCAAAACGTCCCCCTCACCCCCCAAACACCCACCTGCACCTCCGGGGGCCCTGTGCCGGCCCGAGCTGGCCCCCTGCCCGGCTGTAACAGCTCCTTAATCCGTCCATGTCGGGGTAATTCCGCTCATTTCGTGCCTTTTCTCCTCCCGATGTAAACAGAAGTGACCACCATGTGGAGGCATGTGGCGCCCCCCGCGGGAGGACGGCCAACTAACGGGAGGTGGAGTAGGGGGCCGCAGACCCGATACAACGCCGGGTAACTCCCGCCAAAACACGCGCGGGATTCACCACGACGTAGATCCCCGGTACCCAACCTCAACCAGGGAAGTGGGAACCCATGAGTGTTCTCCAATCTAAAAGATACCCCATTTTCACGATTTTTTTCAGCTAAAAGATAACCATTTTTTCTCTGGAACGCGAATTTTTGGGGCCTCAAATGCACCCCCTCCAGCCTGGGCGGATCCAGGGGGGGGGGGGGGGGAGGCGGACGGGCCTTGCCGTCAGTCCCATTGTATGTTATTGTGTTGTCCATTGAAAAATCCATATTTCTAGAGTGTAACAATTATTTTATGTATTTTTACATGATGTGATTACCCCTTTTCTCAATTTCGTGAATTGTGGGTGAAAATACCCCTTATTTTAGCGGACATGCGAACTTTCCTTTAAATGATGCGTAGGCTTTCTCCGCGATTTTTACTGGGAATTTTCAGAATATTGATGTGAAGGCCTATACGCCATATGCGGGTCTTAAAATAGAGCATCGCACACCGACATTTCGCGGAAATAGCGAACGGAGGTTGGGGGTGCTTTTAACATGCATGAGGCTCTATGCGAGAAATGTGGTTATCTTGCTCTAACTTTTTAAATAGTGCTCCAATCTTCACACCGTAAACGAGAAAAGGTTCGGGATTTTCCTCATACATGCCATACATGCCATCAAATTTTCCTCATGAGTCAAGTTTTTCCACAATTGCAAAAATTCGCATTTTTCCCATTGGCCCCAATGCTAAACGTGGTCACTTCTGAAGCCCAGACTTTCACTGCGCGATCTCGAAAATCGCGGGTATACCGCTAACCCGTTTACTCTGTATAAGGGAGACTGTTAGAAAGTGGGGATACCAGGCGTGGATCACCCTCCGCACCAGAAATAACAACCAAGAGCTCACTGTCGTACCAACATGAAGCAGATTAGGAGCCTTCAAATGAGGTATTAATTTATAGACATATAGGGGAGGTGAAATCGGAGGTTGGGGTGGGGGTGGGGGGGTTTGTACAGGAATCTAAATTCTAAGACCTGCGGGGGGGAGGGGGGGGGGGGGATCTGGAAAAGTAGGAAGGACGTTTCTGGATTTTGAGTTTAGATCTGTCTCGGCCCCTGAATCCGGCATTGGAAATGCTTTAATATTGATTTTGAAATTGAAAAATGAATACTTAATTATTTATCATTATCTAGCCTATTTGTCATCAATTATTATGATAACATAATGATATAATGATAAAATTGAAGATCTGTGTACATGGTGCTGGATCTGAACTTTACCAAAATTACAAAAGACTGATTTTCCATTTTCCATTTGAAAAAAAAAAGTGAAAAATAAAATTTCATATAGTTTAGTGTGGATCTATGAATCAGATGGTTTTGGTGCTGCCATCTGGTGATTTATTCAAAAATCTTTGTAGTTCACATTTTACTCACTAGACGTCGACCAGAGTGAGAACTGGGTCAAGATTACACTCTTCAAACACAACTTCTACTCTATAACCATGTTACTCCGAACCAAACCTCCGAAGGGAGAGTGAGTGTTTCTGGAAGGCTTGTCCCACGTGAGAGGTCAAGGTGTTACAAAACTCACCAAATAAAACCGCATTTCGTCAGATTTCAGACAAACAGAGAACAGAAAAAATGCCCCGACGATCAGGAGGAGGACGTGCACCATTGAGGTGAGTTAATCTGAGGGGAATCTCCTCTAAAAACGAGATAAAAGTTGTTAAAGAGGGGTGGGAGATGGGCAGGTTGGAGTCTTGGCTTGGCTAAGTCAATGTCAACAGGAGTGACAGCTGATTCTGAATCTGAGGGAGTTAGGAAATTGTCTAACTGCGCCGAAATTTAGGTTTACATTGGTCAGGGTACCAACAACACAGGCAAAACAGGGAAAATGGCAAGATAAATTCCCTCAGACTGACAGTGAAAACAGGGAATTTCCAAATTTTGTCAAACACAAGGAATTTCTTTGGCAAGGTTCTGAAATTCCTTATTTTCAAGATAAGTTATTGGGGATTTGATTTTGTTGTTGTCCGGTTGTCCAATTCTTTTCTGCACGCAGAGGCCTTTGAATTTCATCATTTTGCTGGATTATGACACGGAAAAATTGCCATGAGACAGGGAAATCTCAGGGAAAACACAGGGAATTTGAAAATGGAAATTTGGGTTGGTACCCTGTGATTCTGATCGGGTGAATTAGGCCTAGATATTGTCTAACTGCGTTGTAGTGTTACTGATCTATAGATCTATTTTGGTTTCCATTTGTGCATGCACCAGGTGATTAAGGTCACAAAGTGATGCCCCTGGTCCTTTCATCATACATGCCTCAGTATGCATCATACAACAAATAGGCTTCAAACGTAGACTGTAGACCATGTTACATAAACACAATCAAATTGATATACGCAAAAGAATACACTGAGTCTGAGGGATACCTACCGACCAAGCTTGGTGTCTATTGTAAAATACTTTTTGAATTTTTCTTTATTCACATAGGTTCAAAAGTTAGAACTAAAGTGACTCAGGTTTATGGGTAACATTCTACAACACAACAAAGGCATTTCTTAAATTTGATATGCGACATTTGTAAATATATTTAAACAACAGGGACATTCAGGGAACTCTCTGCACAGAGAAAATGGCGAAAAAATAAAAAGGGGGAGGTGGGGTGGTCTAGTGGTTAGCGTGTTGCCTGTTGGCATTGCACGCAGCCGGCCTGGGTTCGATTCTCGAAGTCAGGGGTAAAGGATAGGCCGACTTTTGTCCACTAGTGTGAGAGGGAACCGCGGGTACCAGAAGTGTCCCCTTTGCGGTTTGTTTGTCCCCTTTGTGGTAACCTGGTACAGGTGTGGGTAGCATAGGGAGCTGGTAAGGCAGGGACAAGCGGAACTATGTGACGTCACGCTGTCTTCAAGAATGCCCAAACCTGGTAGCTACCTGTTAAATCACCTTACATTGCTGTCGTTTCCACCTCCATAAATCTGATCACAGACCTGTGAAGTCAAAAACCGGAGTTGGTCTTGATATAGCTGAAAAATTACTGGATAGACCTTAAAGTGGCTTTCTTGTTCGTCAGGATGTCGTTATTTGATACGTTTTAACTCCTGTAGACTACAGTACAGATGATTGATCTATGTCCTGACCACATTTTTCACTTATTTTCCCCCAGGAGCTCCGTGCCAGCGCGGGCCCCTCCCCGGCCGGCGGCGGTGGCCCCCGCACCCCCTCAGCAGCCCATGGTCCAGCAGCCGAGACAACCGGGCATGTTCGCCCAGATGGCCTCCACAGCAGCCGGAGTGGCCGTCGGCTCCACGGTGGTAAGTACGGCATCCCCCGACAGAGATGCACAGATCTTCATGGAACAAATATTTTAAAGGGACGTTCTTGTCCTGCTGGTGTTAGGCTAACGTACGCCGAGGTTAGCCTAACGACGGGACACCTGACGACGTGTTTTGTGACGTTAGAACGTAATCCTGCAATGTTATTGGTCACGTCAGGAATTTGGCGTCTTATTAATAAGATGGTTACAACGTAGCCAGCGGCGACGTCGCCGATGACGAGAAAGCCCCTTTAAGTAGTGAAAATCTCACATTTTTATGGGGCCATTTTCTTGTAATCTGTTGGCACTTTAAAGGGGCTTTCTCGTTATCGGCGACGTCGCCGCTGGCTACGTTGTAACCATCTTGTGACCGAAGTATTTTGAAATTCGCGACATGACCGATCACGTTGCGAGATTACGTTCTAACATCACAAAACATGTATCTGGCCATCGAATCGTTAGGCTAATGTTGGCGTATGTTAGCCTAACAACACACGGACGAGACAGCCCCTTTAAACATAATTTTACTACTTTTTTGAAGAGCAGGGCCCGCTTTATTGATAGATATGCACGGTTGCTTTCTCCCACTCCCACTCTATTTTAAAGGTTGTTCATCTATTTACAACTGGGTTCTACTGATTACCATCATGGGTGCAAAGTCTGAAATCAGGCTGATCAAATTTTGGGCGCACAGCTTGAGGGATTGTGCACCCAGCGGGTGCACAAAACGTCATATTTCCTAGTCAGTTTGTCTTTTCCTATGTTCTCATAATTTCACCAAAATGCAACTCTAATGGCACATTCAAAGTGTAATGACAATATGCGTCCGGTTATGTACAGATACTTCATGAAAAATAACATTTACAATATTTAGCGAGAACTCTTTAACTACCACTTTGTCACAATAAAAGGTACACAAAATGAACTGTTTCTTGCTGACCAGATCTATAACTGACTGTTGGACTGTTTTCAGGGCCATGTGGTGAGTGGAGCCATCATGGGCGGTGGTAGCGGTCATCAAGAGGCGGCCCCTGCCCCGGCTGCCGCCCCCGCTGCGTACGATGCCCCGCCCCAGCAGCAGTACCAGCAGCAGGCCCCCGCGTGCCAGCTGGAGATGAAACAGTTCTTGGACTGCGCACAGACACAACACGACATCAGCCTCTGTTATGGCTTCAACGAGGCCCTGAAGCAGTGCAAGATGGCCAACGGTGGGTGTGAAAACTACAACTAAAGCCGGTGATCCATGATGCGACGAAACACCAACCGATTTTCTTTTCATGCGTGTTTGACATACTTAGAAATGTATTTTAGGGTGTCACAGTAACTGAGGTTAAGTTGATATGAAATGACATTTTGTACAAGAATAATCAATATTTGTTGGTCCAAAATCGCGTTGTGGATCATCAGCATCAGACGTAGCACATGGGGTGCATCCCAAGATTTCAAAAGAGGGGACACCCTAAATTGTTGTAAACATTTCAGCTAGAACCCCTGGGTCTATGTCACATATTATATCTATCTTAGAAATATTTCTTGGTCTGCTATCTGAATGTAAATGATATAGAATGTGAATTAAGCCTGTCCCCAACACCCCGATTCTTTCTCTTTATGAAAAATAAAATATAAACCAAATCTCCTTCACATCGCAATGAACTGTAAAAAAATTATTGCTTGACCGTTTTGATTGGAAACAGTTTGCAGTAAAATGACGATAAGAGATCTCATTGTTTTTTCTATCATTCTCTTGCAGGCCTCCAAGTCTAGGTTTACCTTAGGATGATAGGACACATTCCCCTTCACCCCTCATCTGATCGCGCTTTTAGCTGTACATAGCGACTACTTGACACGATACCCGACAGAGCAGCTTTCTATGATGAGTGCGCTCAGCTCACACTCCGCGGGCAACCTACCACCTAAGTCCGTTAACCAGGATTCGTCTACACCCATACACTGAGATGGAGAACATTTGTCGTCCCAGTCGGGTAGGACCTGGGCCGACTGACCTTGACTCGATATATCAGCGCATGTTATTGTAATACTTCTCAGAAACAGTGCCAGGTCTTAATAAATATCCAATATCAACAGGGAAACATTGACATTGTGAATATTTCTCTCTGCCAGAGAGATTATAAGTTAATATTTGAATTCTTGTACAGAATGGGTGCTACACGACAACAGCCAATAAAGTAAAGATACAAGTTACTGTTAACAAGAAGTAGGTTTTGTGGTCTTTTATATTTTGCTACTGAGTCATAAGTTGACCTGCAACTGCAAGGTGTTATACTGAATGACTGTTATCAACATTTCTAATGAAAAGAAGGACGGCTCAGAATTTTGTTGTCTCCAGTCCCTCTCCCTATTTAAAAGATGTAAAAATACAAAATAGTCAACCTTCTTTCAAGGTGGCAGTTTTTAATATGGAGCAGAAACAAAGGCCTAAATGAAAGAACTGTTACTTCTTTCCTGTTATTGGAAATATTAATGCATTTTTGTCATCGAAGTATCCCTTATAGTTATGAATCTTGGTCCCAAAGAAAAAAGAATTTTATACATATATATATGGTATATTAATACGATATACCATGAAAAAGGTAGCTAACAAGAAATACATGTTCGGTACGTATTTTGATAATCGAAACACAATTTTAGGTTTATTCTTTGCATTTCGGGAGGGTGATCATGTATTATTACATTACATAGCTGTATAGGTGATGCATGTGGAAATGAGAACCATCACCCGGCCTCCCGCATCCTCAAATCACATGCATCGAGAATCTGAGATCGTCCTCCATAGAAAAGTTTATCTAAATTCTTTCTAAACCAATCATCTATCGATGAAGTTATTTCAATTAAAAAACGGTTGAAAACCCATTTTACCAATTCTCAGTTAATCCCCGAAATGATTCTGCTTATCTAGTTTTATATATATAACTATTTTTCTTTTATTCTTTTTGACCTAGAAGCGGTAGCATCGAAATTGTGCAGCACTTGGCCACGTATACCATATATATCAGGGTGCCCACGCAGGTCTTATAAGGTCTTATTTTTGTTTTGCCATTTATAAGGCTATTAGAAAGGTCTTATTTTGGGTCCAGAGGTCTTAGAAAGGTCTTATTTTAGGTCAACCTGAAATTATTACAATATGTAATTTTTATTCCAGTCATTTCTTTCTTCACCTATTTTTGGTAGTATGTGTAAATGATTAAAAAGGTCAAGCAAAATTCTTTAAAATGTCTTGAAAAGGTCTTATTTTAAAGCCAGACAATGTATTATAAAGGTCTTATTTTCGTCTTATTTAGATTTCTGAAAAAGCGTAGGCACCCTGTATATATATATATATAGCTATTTGTATATATGGAACAAATCAGAACTTTCTCACTTACTCTCCCGTAGAAATGATACAAAGGGACCACCTGTTAAAAATCACGATGCTATTTGTGGGTGAGATTATACCCGCATATCGACGGTAAGTATGCTTAGTAATAGTTACCAAGGAGCGCTACTTGGTCTAAGACTTGGTGCTTACTAGGTCTCCAAAAATCTTTTTCTACATTTGAATTGTATCACGATTCACATGCATATTTAGAAAGGAATTCAAGAGCTATCTAAAGACCAATTTAGAACAAGGTTATCGGGTACTGCCGTACCGAAGGAGGCGGGAAAAATAGAAGGAATTGCGAACTGTGCATGATTGCGCAATACCATTTCAATACTAAACATCTGCCTGGAGATTGTGAGAAGTTCCGAGTGGAACTTTCTTTGTCAATCTCAATGTATCTCTATGGGAAAAAGATTTGCTGTGCTTGGAGAGTGATGACCCTACTTCCTTAACTATAGGAATTTCCTATTTCAATTTTGTGACTAAAAAATTATGGATTCTCTCTAAAATTACAACAAAACAACCAAATATTTCACAATTTTGGAACCAAACCACCATATACTAGAAACAGAACTACCGAAATACATATAGTTTGAAGATTATAATGCTGACATTATTGAGAAAAGTGGAACGAAAAATTGGTCACAAAATTGTAACAATTTTTCTGATCCCCATTGAAATGCATTGAATCAACCTGGTCAAAAAAAAGTGTAGAGAAGGTCGACGGCCTAAGGCCCGCCTCCCAACTAAGACAATCATGTGCAGAGAAGAAAATCCGGACATATTGTTTGATGTAAATCTGAACTAACTACTTGCTTGAAAGTAGCACTTAATTATCATGACAGTTGACTGGAAAATCCCCCCAAAAAATCCTGGGGATTTCCACAAAGTCTGTTATACTTACTAAATTTTAAGTCACACAATAAGTAAACAAAAGCAGGGTTATGCATAATCAGTTTTATTGATACACATGGTGATATTTACACAATGAGAGTGAAAAATGGAGCAGCAGAGAGGACCTGACTTAAAGGTGCTGAGTCAGGATATGCGGCCATAGTCGCTGGTTGTCTAACAGCTGATGACATAAAAAAAAGTGCACTGCGTTGATTTTGGTAATCAGCAATGATACGTGGACATGACCAAACAACGACCAATAAATGCTGATATTGCACGGTTTTCATCATGATATCCGACCATGGATGCAAGTCAGGATTAATGAAAAAATCTGAAACCCCAGCAAGAACATCCAAAATTATCTTAAAATGGTATGAAAATGTAGAGACATTATTTGAGGTGATAATGTGAAAAAATAATCTGAAACCAGACAAAAATATGAAAACTTGCATCCTTGTACGACCATGATTTATTGTTGGCCAATAGCTGCCGATAAAAAACAGTACATGGCTTTAATTGTGATACTCAGCTATGGTACATGGACATGACCAAACAATGATCAAAAGATGCTGACATTGCACGATTTTCATCATGATACGACTGAGGGACAATTAATGGCTGCTGACATATAAAAGTCCACAGCTTTAATCATAGCTGGGATGGTCAACAGCTGCTGCCTAAAATGGGGTAAAGCTTTAATGAATTTAGAAAGAAAAAAGAAATAATTCTATCTGCAATTTTTCACAGGAAGTGGGGAGGAACTGAGCAATGACGCCAAACAGTATCTGTTGAATTCTATTTTAGGAGAACTCTCACTCGACCACTTCACACTGATAAATGTGATGACCCTAAGAATGGATGTGAACTGTGGGCATGTTATCATTTTATTACAAGTTCCAAGACCAAAATCAATGTATGTGTGTGTTTGTGGCAAACTCAGTGAAGGATACATATATGTACCAGTGCGTTGGATTCGAAAAATACATTTGTCAGGTTAAAAGCAGGTTTTTGGATTTATATGAGACTAAAGTAAAACTGTTTCTGATAATCTAAACAGGCACATATATTTAGTTATTTCAAACTTGTCATGGTATATATTTATTGAGATAGGAGATACATCATGTTTATGTTTTGTGTATTTTTTTTAACATTCTGTTATATGTTGCCTCATATTTGTTCAACCTCCATATTGCATGCTTTTAAGAACATAATGACCTACTTTAACCGACTGAATACCATGAAATTTGATTCTTCACAACATTTTATAACTTAGGATGAATAATTTCTAGCATTCCCTCAATTGAGAAAAAAAAACATGACATTCACAAAGTTATAGCTATTCCATATTTATCAAGCAGTCCATTATAGGCTTTGCCCTACTATAAACAAAGTACATTACAAAATTCATTACTACCTTACATTAAGATCAACTGGAGATTTCAATTCTTTACAATGAACACATCTGTACAAATATATATAGAGGATATTGGATTGTATGTCAATCCTGTACAAGGCCGGTCGTCAATCCCAAACCAGAACTGCAGTCAATCATGTATCAAGGCCATCGGCAATCTTGAGACCGGACCACTTTCAATCCAATACCAGGACTGACACCAATCCCCTACAGGCCTCACCAAATCCAGCGTCCTGGGTGTCCTGTCCACCTCCTAAAGGCCCAGGACACCCAAACAGGACCCTCGTGGTGTCCTGTGGACACCCTAGAATTCAATTCCCAATATAAAGGCTGTCTATTGGACCCCCTAGTATATGTGCTGGACACCTGTATGTGACGTCACAGCTGGGTGTCCTGTGGACACCCAGTGATGTTAAAATTCTGTGAACTCTGCCGTAGCAGAACCGCTGTCAATCCTGTACCAGGACAGACATCAATCCCATAGACCCCGTGCCAGTCACGCTGCCACCCTGATCAAATGCGTGGAATTGATGACGAATTGTGGAGTTCCGGCCCGTAGACGCAGTGCTTAAGGATTAGTTTTTGTCTCCCTGTATCTCTTGTCTTCAATTCCTAGAGAAACTGGTGATACTTTTGAATAGCTCTGGTCTTTATCTATGACATATTAGAATATCAGAATTAAGTTGTGAGAAATAATTGAGAAAACTAATGTTTTCTGCCACCTCCAATGCTAAAGGATAGGGCGGATGCCAGAAATAGCTCCGCAGCAAAAGGGAACTGGCACATGGTCTTTATCAATCCCATACAAGGACTGCCATCAATAGTAAACCATAACTGCTGTCAATTTCCTGCCAGGATCATGTCAATCTGTTACCAAGACCACAGTGGATCCCATGCCATGAAAAGGGAGATTCCTGAGCCAGGATCGCTGTCAGTTCCAAATCAGTTCCACATCAGAATAACTGTCATTTTTTGTACCAGGGCCGCTGTCGGTCCATTTTATTTGGGGATTGCTGTCACTCCTGCACAAGGTTCCTCTGGAATGAGACAAAATGTGGTGAGACAAAATATTCGACATTGCGATTGTGGACACAAGTAAATACACTAATTTTTTCTGACCAAAAAGAAGGCTGTTGGTACAAATGTATGTCTCAAAAATATTGTGGAATATTTTTTTTTACAATATTATTTGATGATTGAAAAGTTAAGATAATTGGGCATATTTAGTCAAATATCATACTGTAGGTATTTATTCAACATCTCAAATATTGCTTGAATTATATTTGGTTGGTGGAATTATGGCCATATCGGCGAAATACGCATCCGTCTACCTATATATTATATGACATGACCAGTTGGGGGTGGGGGTTTACACTAACTGTGGAACTAAGTTCATAACAGATAAGTACTTACTTTGAGGAAGGTGGCCACAAATCTGGAGTTGAGACCCTCCACGCTGAGGAGGTCGTCAAACTGAAAGTAGGAACAGTTATTTGACTTGATGCAGTAAATGGTGCCCTGTGAGTGGCACTACAAATGATAGGTACTTACTTCACTGAAAAGCACCATGTAGGTGACACTACTAAATAAGTAAATTATATTGTTTTTTGGAGTAGTTTAACATCTGGCCAACCTTTCACATGTTAGTAGGTACTGTTGTAGTACCCTCCCTACCCAAAACTAGAAATCTGACGATTTTCGGCCGGCATGTTCAGCCGGCCGAAGATGCCTTGTGGAATTTGAGAGGTAAACAACAAGAAATGCAATTCGATTCGGGTGCCGTAAGCCAAATGATCAACTCTTCCATATGTTCATAATTTAGAAGTTTTGAAAATGTTCGTACCTACTAAATGGAAGGCCCCTAATGGAAAAAAAAGAAAGATTTTTATAACTTTCAAAGACAAAATAATCAGAATAAATGTACCTCTTGTGGTTGATCCAGCCCATCCACTCTACTAACCCCCACCACCACCACCACCACAGACCACCACCACCACTCCCCTATTGACACCTACCTCCCCACTGCCGTGATCCAGCCCGTCCACTTTACTAACCCCCCCCCCCCCCCCCCACCACTCCAATACCTCCCCACTGCATGCCGTGATCCTGCCTGTCCACTCTACTAACCGCCGCCGTCTCCCCCTCCCACCCCACCTCACCATAGGCTGGACAAACGAGTATATATACCGTAAATTCTCATTTTTAAGCCGCTGCTTAAATAAGGGTTAGATTTTAAAAACAGGGTCACTGGGACTCCCAGAACAGGGGTGCGTCCTAAAATGGATTTTTGCTGATCCTTAACATGTTAATTAATGTATCACTATCAGACTGATTTGTTAAATTGAAGAAAAAGTGATAAAATTCTAACTTAAAAAAAAAAAATACATACTTTATTGTTAAATAAGACATCATATTTCTATTTAGATTGTACATATCTTTAAAAATAGGGCCATTGGGACCCCTAAATCAGGGGTGCGTCCTAAAATAGGGTTTTTGTCTGATCCTAAGGTCTGAGAAAATCCACAAGGAATAAACCCAAAAGATAGGGTGCATCTTAAATAAGGGTTTGGCTTAAAATAGAGGTTTTACGGTACTTGCAGTGATAATTAAGCCAGCCGTGCCCCACCTGTCAATCATATCTCTCACCCCTCCTACTTCTAATACTTCAACCACCACCAGTGACCAATGAGAAGACAGGTGGACACCTGAGGGGCTCTAAACAGGGGGGTCCTGATGTCACCTGTTGAATTTAAAAAACGGCAATGTCGCATGTCTCTGTCGCTTATTTATCCCGATGTCACATGTCGAATTTAAGAACTACCCATGCCGCATGTCACTATGTTTTTAACCCTCCCTGTTGTGTCGTTAGGGACACATGTCGCCTGTCGAATTTAAGATACGGTAGTGTCACCATGTGTCGAATTTAGTGGTCAACCCCCACACCTGAGGGGCAGAGTGGGCAGGGGGAGGCGTGAGGGGGGTGGGGGCAGGTGCTAATGGCCCAATTACATGCCCCTGTGCACAACAACAAAAGAACAATTCAAATCCGGTATGCCTCCTTTGATGCCTTACTTACACTACATTTATATGATTATATCTTTGTATGGCGCAAGGCATCAAAAAGTCTTGGAAAAAAAAAATAAAAAAAAAAAATCCCGACCACCCGACTGGCCCTTTGAAAAACCGGTCGGTCCACCGGAAATGGAATTTTTATTTTAGCCTGGCCTTAGCATTGGTCTGAAATATGGTACTTCATCAAACAGAAGTGGTGTCACTCTCAGTACATTTTTAAATAGTAAAAATAATACGCATCTGGAAAGAATGACAGTACTAGGGAAGGTACTGACAAAAAAAAAATTCTTAAAAAAATGAAATAAAGGCTCCTAGTCAGGGCTACTACACCCAGTTGGGCGGTCGACCGGAAACAGATGTTTTTTTTTTAGTATGGCCTTATGTGAAGTATAACTGCTTGTGGTACAATGCACTGTGAGTGGCACTGCTAATGTTAAGTTACATATAACTTACGTCGGTAAAGGCCCCCTGTAAGTTGCGCCAGTCGTAGATGAGCTGCGCCCGTTTGGGGCCCAAGGTCTGCAGCCCCTGGATGTCCTTCACACTGCCCTCATTCAGGACACTCAGTATTCTACTATCTGAAATAGAATGACAGAGAAATTTAGTGAAAATGTTAGGACTGCGCCATGTAACCTGGTATAACACCTATAATGGGGCATCAACAGTTTAATTAATGCACCCTGGAACATTAAGGATTTGGATGGATGTTAAAATGTACCAAAAATGGCAAATTCCTGTAGAAATATGTCCCATTTACTAAAGAAATTAACGCTTTACATGACAGTCTCAAAGATATTATTTACAATTTACTGTTCAACATGAAACATAGCCACATGATAGTGATACTGATTTTAAAAAAATGGGGTGAAATATTTTCAAGCCTTATCTTCCATAGTATTCTAGTTGTGAAAAACGTATGCTGGGTTAGATTCTGGAAAGATTTATTATTTGATATTTCAAACCGATTCAGAATCTTGTGGTCTGTCCTTACAAAAAAAATCACCAAGTAATTTTCAATGGATGCAATATGACTCATAAACTAGTCAGACCCTCGTAGAGGGTCCCAAATCAAATTTAACTATCACAGTCCTCGAGTTTTCCCTGTCACACAGTGCATTTCCCTGTCATAATTTTGATGATGTTTTGGGGGAATGTTTACGAGAGTATTAGGTGTTCAAAACAAATAAGGGAAAAGGGAAAAAAATAAGAAAAAATCTGACTGCCCAAGTGGCTTATTTCTGTTCCATCCATGAACAGGAAAAAAACACTACTTACCAAAATTCACCCATTGGTTTTCATTTCAGACAGCATTTATCAGCCACTTTATCTCCCTCTTTTTCCCAATAACATTTCCAACTGCCACTGGGTAGTGACATGTAATGTATGTAATTTTTACCCGCATGTCAACAGTACGTACTGTGTGCTTTTTGAAGTTCAGGATTAAACTGTTTCAGCTTCGGGGAGTCGGTCTCCGAGGCTGTATTATCTGAGTCTGAAAGACAAAACATTTTGTAAAAGGGGTAAATAACACAAAACAGGGTAAAGTTTCATTACATACACCCTATACCCTCCATTATACAAGATTCACACTGACGCAGGGAATTATTACTCCCTAAACTCTTTATTACCTCTTTCATTTTCCAGGTACATATTTTTTAAGGTTTCCCAACAGATAACTCGACAATATTTTTTTTCAATTTAGAGTAAAACAGCCACACTCGGTTGATCTAATGGAGAAATACAACTATAACATTCCATAATTCTTGAAAAAAAAAAATTCTTTATGAAAAGTTTAAAATAAGACTCCCAGAACGTAATGTTTATTCAAAGATGACCAGATGTGACCTCACCGTTAAGTTTGGATGCGGAGGCGGTTGACCGGAAACCCTTCTTTCTTCGCATGACAGGTGGGTTGGTGAAGAGGGGACTGCAGGTGATATCGGCCGTCTGTCGAAGGTTCTCCTTACTGGACCCATCCACGTACACTGCAACACAAGCAACACATGGTAGACAGGGTGCCCACGCTTTTTCAGAAATCAAAATAAGATCAAAATAACTTTATATAAATACCTTTATAATATATAGTATAATATATTATAGACCTTTATAAATATCTTTATAATATATAGTACAATATATTATAGACCTTTATGAATACCTTTATAATACTTTGTTGGGTACAAAAATAAGACCTTCTCAAGACATCTTTTAGTACTTCTCACCCAACTAAACCAGCCTGACCTAGAATAAGAAGTTTTTTTTAGACCAAAGGATCCAAAATAAGACCTTTGTAATAGCTTTAAAAATAGCAAAACCAAAACAGACCTTTAAAGACCTTTTAATACCTGTGTGAGTGACAGGATCATCGATTCTGAAACAGAACACCATCAACAATAAATCCAACCCCACTCACCAGTGGCCTGTCCTCGTTTGGTGATTCTCTTGGTGTCGTCCTTTAGTTTGTTGAGCTGGTCCCTCAGTTGTTTGATGTCCCCGAGGGGTCCGCGCAGAGAGCGGCGGGGAGACGGACCGGGGCTGTCGGACGTGTCCGAGAGGCCGGGGACTGACCGCGGTCTCGGTGCAGCGCTTGTCGCACCTTGTGTGCCGTTCTCTGAGATCTGACGAATGAGGCGCTGCTCCAAGAGCTCCAGCCGCTCCACCATCTCGTCCCGCAGGTTGGTGCGGAACGTCTCCTGACTCCGCAGGAGTGGGCTGGCAGTGAAAACAACAAAGCATAAGAGCAACTCTATCTAGGACTTTTCATAAATTAACTTTTGCTGGAGAGGAATTTAGTCCATGTAAGAGTCCAGCAACCAGTTGCCAGGTCGCCAACAGCGACAAATACTGTTATTTGGCGACAAATTTGATCATTATGGTGACATTTTTTGGCGACAGGATATGCTGAGAAACCTGAATTCCAAAACTTAGAATTTTGTTCAAAATACTTCCACTGATAACACAAATTTCAATCTTCATCTTTCTGGATTACTTTCATCTCTGAATGCTCTTTTAGACAAAAAACAAGCTCCCTTTCCACATGCTGAAGCATAAACCAATCATTCAAACCCATGCCAAATTCAACGAACAACTTTAAAACCTACACCTATAGCAGGGTTTGACCTTTGATACGGGCTAGTGGAAAGGCAAGGCAACTACCGGTAGTCCGGTTGACTAATGGACCAAATAGTTAAGGAAAACCCCTGTATAGCCAACTTATAGAAACCACTTGGGGCCCAATACCTTAAGAAAGGTGTCACTTGCACAGGGTTGTTCGGCGTGGGTTTCTTGGCAGGCGGTTCCCCGTTAGCGGGCTTTTCAACGGACCGCTTCTTGGCCGCCTTCGCCACTGGAGGCTTTACTGCTGGTTTATCTGTTGTAAGATATAACACAAACTTCATCATTGAAACAAGGTTAACTAGGGTGCCCATGCTTTTTCAGAAATCAAAATAAGACCTAAATAAGACCTTTATAATGCCTTGTTGGGTACCAAAATAAGACTTTTTCAAGACATTTTTAGGAAGATTTCTTTACCTATTTAAATATTTATACATTCTACCAAAAGTAAGTAAACATTGAAAAGACAGGAGGAAAAATTCAATCTTGTAATGAATTGAGATTGATAAAAAATAAGACCTTTCTTAGACCTCTGGACCTAAAATAAGACCATTCTAATAGACTTATAGATGGCAAAAACAAAATAAGACCTTTTAAGACCTTATAATACCTGCGTGGGCACCCTGTTAACAGAGGTAAAATCAAGGCAGCAAATCTGGCCCAAAGTTTTCTGGTTAAAATAAGAGACAATTTTTTATGTATACATGAAGTGTGAATGATGAATGTTTGACGGACTAACATCAATAATTTCCAACCCTGAAATGTTGGTCAGAGGGTTAGGTGAAAGTTGTAGACAACAACAGGATATACAGGTTCTACACTGTTTGAATTATAACTTACCAAATGACTCGTTAATTTTTACTGTGTTGACGATCTTCTTGGTCTTGCGGGCAAAGTGTAGCGTGGTGTAGGTGTCGAAGTAGTGCTGCTCCTCCGGGGCAAGGTTCACGATCATACATGTCACTGCATTACCCCCGAGAGAGTCCTTCGAAACAAGAACCAAAATGATATGACACTGGTAACAGTCACATATATTGTACAATCCTTAGAATAAGTAACTCTACACACCATATTGGTTAAAAGTACATTGTAAGCTAGATTGACAGAACCTATTATCCATTTCTTCAATGTGCTTATCTTACATGGTCCCTACTCGAATTTCGTTTTTAAATTCCTTGTGTTTTCCTCAAGATTTTCCTGTCTCACGGCAATCTTTTCGCTGCGTCATAACCAGCAAGTTGTTCAAATTTTAAAGGCTTTGTACAAAGAAAACATTTGGACAACACAACATCCCGACTATTTTGAGATTCAGGAATTTTCTGCCTGGCCAAATAAAATTCCCTGTGCTTTTTTGTGTGCTTTGGTAATAAATGAAAAATACCTGTGTTTTCCCTCTCAAGGATTTTTTTTTTCTTTTTAACATTTTCCCTGTGCCGTGGGGACCTTGATCTTAAAATCTATGAGAAATGGACTTGGGCAAAAAAAGTTCAATCAGAGTTGTGCTTTATCTACTGAAATAGCCTAGGCAGCTACTGGACACAAAAGTTAAGGGGAAAACCCATAATTTATCCTACAGCTAGGAGCCTTCCATTAAGAATGTACGCACCAAGGGAGTGAGGGGTCTGAGATTTTTTTTAAATTTGTCTACGTTCCTTTATAAATCCAATGCATATTTTAGCTTAAGGGGTTGGGGGGTCTAATTATTTTCAAAATTTGCGTACATACTAAATGCAAGGCCCCTTATATGCAGACATGCCACTCTCGACTGATGAAAAAGTAGGAAAAGTAGGAAACATTTTCCCTACTTATTTTTCCAGATACAACTATGAGAAAAAACTATAAAGGAATGGAGTCCTCACATAAGAGTTGAAACTGAATAGCTTAAAACTAACACAAGAATACTCAGGAAAAATTGGTTGGGTAATCCAAAATCACCAAAAAGTAGGAAATCCAACAAAAGTAGGAAAAATGGCATCTCTGTATATGGTTGTTTTTACTGGTAGCTCGGATAGATATTGTGGTTTATCAGTTGTGTACTCGCGGTACGTACCTGTAGTAGGCGCGTCAGTTTGCTGCTTCTGTAAGGCACACACGGCTGGAACAGAGAAACAGGCACGGTAAACTCTTATATCTGGTTAGCTGTAATATCACTAACCACTTGCCGAATCCATTTTCAACAATCTAAGGTGAAATCTGGTCACTTTACGTCTTGACAAAATGACTGAAACTGGAAGTTTAAATTAATCATTTTACCCAAAAATCTCTGACCACTTGAATTTCGCATTAAAATTCCCCGTGTTTTCCCTGTCCCATGGTAAATTTTCTCTAATGGTTTTATCGATACATTTTGATAAAGTGTTCAAATTGTAAAATGTCACAAAAGTTTGAAAATTAGGTTTCCAGGGACAAATTGATATTTCACTCTTAGCTGGTACTATCCTGAAGAGAAAATCCAGAAACTGGGCAAACAGAATTCCCTGTGTTTTGGTCAAATTTCTAGATTCCCTATGTTTTCACTGACAGGCTATTTCTTTTGCCATTTTCCCTGTTTTCCCTGTGCATTGGGGATCCTGTCTGAGAAATGGCAAATATTACCCCCTGGAATTGATTTCCCTCTCACCCATACGTAGAGCTAAGGCCAAAAATAAATATATTGATGCGTTTAGGTTTCATGGGTCGGTAGGTCGGGAGTGAATAATTTTTTGAATATTTCTTTTAAACTGTAATAGTAGACTGGGTCTTCATTTCAGCCTCATTTTAATGGATTTTCCCTACATTTTCCTTCAAAAACTGTAGGGTCGGGGCTAAAAAATAGGGTCGGTCGGGAAACCGGAACACAACTTTTTTTTTTTTTTTTGCCCAACTGCTTTCTATAATTCTAAAAACAGATGTTATTGTGTAAATCTGACTCACCTGTCCCTTGTTGAGGGCCTCCACTACCTGACCCAGGGCCAGGAGAGAAGAGTTGATGGCCCCGGACTCCTTTAACCTGCAAACAATCAATAATATGCACCAACTTTAATGGGAGGGGCCAGTGAAATTCTTCTTTCTATTTTCATTTTACATCTTAGATTTAGTGTTAAGACGTACATAACATTTGTATTGCTACATGTATATAAATCCTTTTGATAATTAATGATATTTTCTTTGATTATGCCTTGATGCTCTGTCCGCCTGAAAATGAACGTGTGTGTCAAGTTACTGTCATATTTTGGTATTAAGTTAGATACAGAGTTGCCACTCTATAGTCATGAAAAATCTGGAAAATTGTTGAAACAGACTTTCGGATTTTAAGCAGGAAGAATTAAAAGGAATAGAATTACCGGTACATATTATGTAAATTCTGACATTAAAAAGGGGTTTTAGAAATGCTACCTGTTGCCAGAAGACGAATGTAATGATTTTTCTTTTTCTTTTTTGGTAAACTAAAATTACATGAACTTATGTCTGGAAAACTAGGATTCAACCAAAAAACGGAAAAAGAATGAAAAGTGGCATCTCTGTAGATAAACCATCAAAATACCTACATCTGTGACAAATTTCATGCTAAAATGTGGACTGAAGGTGATTCCTACCTCATTCCCTTATTGCCTGTACGTCGGTTGTCTTCACTCCCAGCCAGGTCGATCACGTACATTTTACCGGTTCGTCGGGCGAAGGGGGCCACTTTCTGCCACCGCTGAACCTTCAACATGAGGACGCTGTGACTGCGAGACGACCGCTCGTTCAGCTTGGTACTGGCCGTGGTTCTGAAATATTTACATTGACATTAATACATGTAGCGACAGGCTGTTGTTTTAGACCAACACTTCTTAGGCAAGTATTACGGTCTGTGATTTAACTTAGTTGGATTCATTTGAAAGGTGTAATCACTATTTCAATGGACAAACAAACCAGCAATCCAGAATTGGACCAGATCTATCAGTGTCCGAAATTAAGGTTTAAATCTGTGCACTCGCCGGGTGCATAGCTTTGAAATGTGTGCACCCGGCGAGTCTTTCATTGCACCCTTAGTGATGTAAGGCTATCTATTCCACCAAAAATGTGTGCATCTGCCGGGTGCACAGTATAAAAAATCATGCACCCTGCTGCAAAATCATGCACCCCGGGTGCAGGGTGCACCCTTAATTTCGGACACTGGATCTATATATGGTAAGGATAGATGCAAGTTGGTACAGCTGTCTTAAGCAAGTCTTGAACCTTGATCACAGTCATGCCAGATAAACACAATCACCTCTAGACCAACGTGGCAGGGTTCGAAATTAACGTCAGCCCCAGGCCGACATTCCTTGATCAGGGCTGACAATTTTTGGCAAAAATATCAAGTTATCAGCCCCGATGGCTGACAGCTTTTTGAAAAAAAAGGAAAAATTCTCCCCCCCCCCCCCCCCACCCTTTTAAGCTTTGATGTGACTCAATTAGGCCTACTCAATCGGATAAACATCACGTTCCTGAGGACATCTACTTGTAATATTTATGATATTAAAGTTTTTCATCATACAAATTTCGGGCTGACAATTTTCTACCAGGGCTGACAATTTGTCATGAATGTCAGCTCCGATGGCTGATGTCCCAAAAAGTTAATTTCGAACGCTGCCAACCCATTCACTTAGGATCATATGTTTTATGTTTTGACTGAGGGTAGTGCTTACCTGTTTTTGGAAGCAGGGCCAAAGCTGAGGTTGAAGTCAGACACGTTGTCGATGACCTTTTCCTCCATGCCCACCACGAAGATGTTCTTGTGCCCGTCTTCGCGTATTACCAGATCCTTGTCTCGCTGTCCCAGCAGGTCCAGCACCTAACAGATTAAACACTAAACTGTGGAAAGAGGTAAAAGCATGTGCATGTAGAGGGGGCAGCACTGTATAGTAGTTACAGGATAAGGCCGATAGGTGGCAGTAAGGAGACAGTCACTGAGTAAGGTGGTAGCCTAAAACCCCATAAACAATCAGGGATCAGGGTACCAACCGAAAGTCCATTTTCAAATTCCCTGTGTTTTCCCTGAGATTTCCCTGTCCCGCGGCAATTTTTCCCTGTGTCATATCCAGCAAGTTTTTCAAATTTAAAAGCCTCTGCGCGCAGAAAAAATTTGGACAACCCAACAACAAAATATTAATCTCTAATATCTTGAGAATCAGGAATTTCATGACCTGGCCAAATGAAATTCCCTGTGTTTTCCCTGTGTTTTGGCAAAATTTCCAAATTCCCTGTGTTTTCCCTGTCAGGGAATTTTTTTTGCCATTTTCCCTGTTTTCCCTGTTTTCCCTGTGTGGTTGGTACCCTGAGGGATGTAAATTGGGGATTGTGAAAAAGTCAGAGATAGCAATAAGAAAATCTGATTGTATCCTTAAATGTTGTGAAATGTTTTCTAAAATTTTGAAACAGATTTTTCTTTTGGGTTGCTGGAAAGAATATATAGGAAATCCGATAAAAATCTGAAAAATCAGGTGGTTACAATGTATCAATTTTTGTCTGCTGCCCAGACGAGAAAAGTGGCTTTAAATCCCAGTATACCAAAATAAGACCCCGTCAAAACCGGTACCTTCTCGTTGTAGATCTCTAGGTAGGAGAAGGTGACTCTGAAGCTCCAGTCCCCGGGTCCTGCCGACTCGGTCTGTATAGCGGTGAAGATGTCCTTCACGCACCGCGGGATCATGCCCGGGTCCTCCGGCGTGCCCAGGATCGTGTGGGTCTTACCTTAACGAGAAGAAAATGTCTCACAAGTTACTGAACTAATCTGTGGAGAAAAAGAGGTTTATGGTGACAATAGACATTGGTGTATTGAACTCCAAGTGAGATTAGCAGTGCTGCCATCTGCTTTGGTGACATATTACACCAGTGAGCAACTGGATCAGATGGTGGTCAGTGGTCAAGCTCGGTCACCCGGCCGTGATCAACGTGGATGTGATTGACAAACAAACATCCGTCTGGGAATTGCCCAACCCCCCGTGTTGCTGCTGTTATCCTAAACTAATCAAACTGGTTGATTTATAAGTGTACTTTGTTAATCTATCTGAATTGTTGACCTTAGTTTTACTGAACTATAGGGACCTTATTAGCCCTCTATGTACTTCTGACGTTTAAGGATCAGAGCTCAACATTAAGCACTGCCAGCAAGGTAAAACCTGAGGTGGGACGGGAAGATATTAATTTCCGCCAGCCCAAATTTGCCCAGAAGCTTGTTCGCAAAGAACTTACATACTTATAGGCTCTTGCATTTTTCTTTATTTTTTAAAACTCACCGGCGCCTGTTGGTCCATAGGCGAACACTGAGGCGTTCCTACCCTGAATCACCTGCGTGACCACGGGTTTCACGCTGTCCTCGTACACCGCCTTCTGACTGCTGTCTGAGCTATACACCGAGGCAAACCTACAACAAGTCAAGAATTTCCGGAGATTAAAATTTAGGTTTGAAAGAAAATCATATTTCAGATTTGGTACTAAAATTAAAATTACATTACATTACTGTAACTTTGAATAACACCCCTCCTTAGTCCATAAATTCTGGCAGTTTAAATAAGATATCATGTTATATTGCCAAGCCACCAGATACAGGGTTCCCACTCAAATTTCATTTTCAAACTTCCTGCGTTTTCCCCGAGATTTCCCTGCCCCACACCAACATTTCCCTGTGTCATATCCAGCAAGTTAGTGAAATATTGTACTAATGGCTTAGTACTTTTAATACATTGTCATAATATATAATCCAACAAGGATCAGGCTTAGCAAGTCTACTTCTAGTCTACTCCTAGGAGAAATATCTTACGCTCCTAGCGCCACCTGTTAACCAGTATAAAAGGCGCTGCAAGGTAGGGAGCGAGCAGTTAGTGAGTTAGTAAGTTAGTTGGTTAGAAGAAACATGTTTAACCAAGGAGTTATACCTGGAGTAAGTACATCGGCTCCGTGTAACAGACTGGAGTTTACCAATACCCACTACCTCGGACATAGGATTGTGTTAGAGCTAAATGCTAGAATGGTCTAGAAGGCGTTGGAGCGACTCGTGTTCTAAATGTGGTTGATTGCTGATAGGAGATGGGAGGTGGACTGATGAAGACTTATACATGGTGGCTTTGACTCGGGATGAGATGTTTATTGAATAAAAACCCTTTCATATTAAGAAACTCCCTCATCGTTCATTTCTTTTGAACTATTGGGAAGTGAATGGACAAACTTTAAACGCGGTCTGAATTACTCAGACATTCTGGAAAGCAACTTACGAAGACTTGGATATACACGAATCTTACGCAGTCTTAAATCAAACATTAACAATAGTTCATTTGGTGGAGATACCCGAAACATGACTTGTGCCGTTTTGCTCATCCTTGATGTCAGCCACCGGTGACTTTGAGGCTTCCTCTAACCCCAAGCCTCAATCTTTGCGGCCCGCAGGACACGATGTGTCAACATCATATACAGGGAATGTGGAAAACCGCCACCTGGTAGGTAATCCCTTAGACGGGGAGGCACAGAGACAGGAGGTCGCAGCCAGACCCAAGCAGCTCTGCCCCGAAGGTGCACAAAATTACCAAACCCGTGGCAAAGGTAAACCATTTCCCTGGCACCTAGGGTCCAAAGATAGGCCGGTTCTTGACGAAGGACTTGAAACCCTAACACACTCGGGACGAGTTGAAGGGAAGAACCGTCTCACGGAATATCAGCAATATTGGAACCCAGGGTACGTACCACCTACGGACCACGAAACTGGTACTAGCTCTCGCTCCACCTGTGAATCTGATGTGAACAATCCGTGGTGTAACCAAAGTGTTCCTTATCGTTTACTGCCCGCAGCGGGAGGTGAAGGCGAACAGGAAGTTTCCAATGGAGATAACCTATTTTCTTCAGGAAATCTAAAACAACGACAAAACACCGCGGATAACTCCAGCCCATCAGGGGGAAAACGCCCCGAAAATCCGGTAATCCTACCTGATGGGAGTTCTCTCACCTATCCATTACCCCAACGACTTGAGTTTATCAGTCACCCACTGGTAACACCAACTCACCCCAACCCGGGGGCGTCCATTCCTTATTCCACTGTAGCTAAAGGAAAAACAGTGGGAAGGGATAGGGGAGTGGGAAGGGAAGCAGAGGGAAACAGCGAGAAAGTAGGCAATTTACAACCCTATCGATTAACTTACGGTGTAGAAACGAACTTAGACCAGGCTGGTAGGGGAGCGGAAGCTCAGGCCTTTGATCCAGCCGAAATATTAAAGCAGTGGGCAGACTCAAGCCCCGAAAAGCGCATAGATTTAGAGAGGCTAAGCGATCAGGATAGTGAAGAAAATGTAACGCTTAAAGCACAAGATTTTAACACTCTAACTCATGAATTGTATGGAGAATACGAGGACGAGTACGAGGAAGAAAATAGCGAGACAGAACAAGCAGCCGCAGATGTCAGAGGGGGTAGTCCTGATAGAAAATTAGCTAGAGAAGATAAATCAACCTCGTCTTCATACGAAATTATTACCGAGGATGGTTTAGACACAGGTAAGAAAGCTAAACTAGAAAGAGAGGACGAAATTAGTGTAGAGGAAATACCTGTGAAAGAACAGTGGGACGATCACGATATACAAAACCTCCACGAAAATAATATGGCGGAAGGAGGCGTTCCTTTGATGGATCTAGTAGAAGAAAGAGAGGATAGAGATCAACGCCAGCAACCCGATGAAGGGGGAGCTGGGGGTGTAGATCTGGGGGCATGGCTTCCTAACCGTGGGATGGACCCTGGGGGACCTCAACAAAACAATGGGAATGGCCAGATCCTAATCCAGCAGCCGGACCAAGGCGTGCAGGCAGGACTTATTCCTCCTCTTAATCAACAGGCCCAAGGAGGCCAAGGTAATCAGGCCAATCCTCCCCTTAATCAACAAGTTCAAGGGGGCCAGAACGATCAGGCCAACCCTCAAGGACTTATTCCTCCTCTTAATCAGCAGGTCCAGGGAGACCAGGATAATCAGGCCAACCCACAAGGGCCTAACCCTCCTCAAAACCTTCTCAACAACCCTCCTCAAAACCTTCTCAACAACCCTCCTCAAAACCTTATTAATAATCCCCCTCTGAATCAGCCCAATCTGGGGATAAACCCTGGGGGACTCCAGCAACCCGGTGCAGGGGGAAATGGTGGTGTGAATCCGGGAATACAGCAGCCTAATCCTGGGGTAAACCTTGGGGGACTGCAACAAAATGATGGGGGAGGCCAACCAGGCCAACAGCCCGGCCGGGCCGAGCCAGCAGGAGGTGGGGTCGATCAAAACCTGCTCCCTCACCTATTGCAGGCGATGGCACTCGCTGCCAATCTTAACGCAGGCCGAGGAAGAGCGAATCAGCAGGGTCAGCAAGCCCCAGCAGGCCAGAATAATCAGGTAAATCCACCAGGACCCAATAACCCTCCCCCGAACCAGAACAACAATCCCCTCCTTAACCAACTCAACAACCCCCCAAACCCACCGAACCCTCCGCCGCCCGGACCACCAGGTCAGAACAACCCTCCAAACCCACCGAATCAACCAAATATTTGGGAAATTCTACCACAGTTGAGCCAGGCACTGGGGCAAACACCAGCGCCAGTGCGTGAAACGACTCACAGTGGTCACCAAAGGGGACCAAACATTAGGTTACCGTGGTTTAGTGGAAAAGAAGACGAGCAAATAGAAAAGTATTTCAGGGAATTAAAACGACTGAAAGCTATCTATGACTGGTCGGACGCCCATCTCCTGAATATGGCGCTGTTAGGCCTAAAAGGAAGGGCCGACGACTGGGCAGGAGCGTTAGCTGAAAGTGAGAAAGACTCATTTGAGAAGCTAGAAGCCCAAATGACCAAGATCTTCGGTGATCGAAGGGCTAAGTGGCAGAAACACGCAGAGTTCTGTGGCCTTAAACAAGGAAAAGACCAGAGCGTGATCGAATTTGCAGGTGTTCTGAAACAAAAGCAAGTGAAAGCAGAGGCGAGTGAAAGCATGATGTTAGCTGTGTTTTTAGAGGGATTAAAACAGGGCGTAGCCAGACAAGTAGCCATACTGGACCCTAAGTCTTTCACCGAAGCGGTGGATTGTGCAACGAGGCTAGAATCGTTGGACAAAGGCAAAGGGGGAACTAAAATATCTAATGCAGTGAGCGAACTGGCTGGAGGCCAAGATTCAGAGGAGACCGCGGCCCTAAACTCCATCTCCGAACGATTTGGAGTGGTGCTGGCCCGACTGGAGGCCGCTCCATGGTTTCAGAAACCAAAGCCAGGGCAAAGCGGGACTCCCCAGAGTGGTGGTAACTTTAAACAGCAAGGTTATGAGAGAAAAGATAGGTACGAAAACCAGAAGGGTGAAAGAAATTCAGATCAGAAGCCTAAATCCAATATCGCCCCGAACAGAGAGGCAGATAAGGGAAAGAATCTGCCAACTCAACAGAAAGTAGAGAGACCCAGGTTGCCTTTTGATGAAAGTAAGTTTTGTATCATTCATCAACAACATGGTCACTCTACAGAAGCGTGCTTGTGGTTAAAGAATAGGTTGAGGGAAAAACCCCCGCGGATCTACAAAGATAGCAAAGCCAGTGGTACCGAACAAAAGAATCAGGGAAACTAGAGGAAGGGTCCGTTCATTCCACGATAGAATTAGGCGCAGTGGACGGACCGGCTAGGAGAGAGATAGGAGACGAAGCATTTTTCTTAACATTAAGATTTGATGATCAGAAGGAGGTTAGATCTTTAGTAGACACAGGAGCGAGCGATTGCTTCATGTCCACCCATTGTAAACGACAGATCCCTAAACAATGCATTTTAGATGAATGGAAGGTATCGAAGGGAAACATCAGTTTGGCAGACAACTCGTCTCAAGTAATACTAGAACAAATTAGATGTAAGTTTTCAATCCAGGGATCGGTGGTCTGCTATGATTTCAACATAGTGGACGATCTATGTCACCTAATAGTAATCGGAAGAAACTTATTAACAGTGCTTCGATCAGATTTATCTCTACCAGGCGCAAAGATAGAAGTGTTTTGTGGAAACCCTATAGTTAGCAAAGAAACAGTGAAAATTCCGCCGGGAAATGAATGCATCATACCGGTAACCACTCGAGAGCCGCTGGGATTAGACTCACCGGTAGCTTACTGCGCACCGGCGGTAACCGCACCAGTCCTAGTGGAGGGGTGCGTGAACACGGTGGGAAGCCAGTGGTGGATCAAAGTCATGAATCCGCTAGATGTAATGCAAGAAATCACTCCCCAGGAAGTATTAGCTTTTGCGGAAGAATGCGCAGTGCCTGAGGTAAACCAAAATCAGATAGAGGAGTTCCTAGACTTGTGTTATCTAACTAAAACAGAGACCCCAATGTCCATCTGTAGGATTTCTGTAGAAGTAATGAAAGACGCAGTGCAAATGGAAAGCCAAACCTCTGAGGAGAAATCCCGAGGTAAAATGGATGAGAATGTAAGTAAAATAGATCTGACCGAGTCGTGCTTAAACGAAGAACAACAGGTAAGGTTTAGGCAAATGCTAAATAACAATAGAAATGCACTAGCGTTCTCAATGGAAGAGTTAGGTCACTGTGAAATAGCGCCGATGAGAATCATTGTGGATGAGTCGCAGGGAGTAATAAGCTCTAGACCATACCGATACTCTCCACAGAAAATGGATATCATCGATGAACAGGTTAGGCAACTCATAGATATAGGTGTAATAGAGCCCAGCGAATCGGCGTGGCGAAGCCCGCTAGTGGTAGTGCAGAAGAAAGATGGCAAACCTAGACTCTGTACAGACTTTCGCATGCTTAATCAAGTCACTTTTAAAGATAAATTTCCCATGCCCACGGCTCGCTCGCTTTTCCTATATATGGCTTACAAGAAACCCACTATGTGGACAGCTTTAGATCTGTTGAGCGGCTATCATCAGTGCGTAATCGAAGAAGACAGTAGAAAATATACCGCTTTTGAAACCCCGATGGGTGTGTATCAGTATAAGCGTGTACCATTTGGCTTAGTTGGCGCACCTTGGCAGTTTACCAAGGTAATGGCCATAGCGCTAAAGGGATTGATTCCTAGAACATGCTTAGCATATTTAGACGACGTAATTGTCTACGACACTACATTTGAAGAACACCTGGCGAGCGTTGAGGTGGTTCTCCAAGCTTTGGCGAGAGCTAATCTCAAACTAAAACCGTCAAAGTGTGAGTGGTGCCGTAGTGAAATCAATTTCCTCGGCCACGTAGTAAACGCGGAAGGTGTGGCTACACAAAGGGTAACCACAGAAAAGATCACAGCCTTTAACCGTCCACATAATGTGAAAACCATTAAATCATTTCTGGGACTGTGTAACTACTACCGATCGTTTGTCCCTAATTTCGCTGATCTAGCAAAGCCTTTAAACCGGCTGCTAAAGAAAGAAGTCTATTTTGAGTGGACAGAGGCCTGCGAGGAAGCGTTTCAACAGTTAAAGAAATTGCTGACCTCGCCACCCTTACTAATTCATCCAGATATAGGAGGGCATTTCTATCTACTAACTGACGCATCAGACGCCGCGTGCGGTGCAGCGGTTTGTCACAAACTAGATGAAATCTATCGTCCGGTTGCTTTCTGGGGATGTACTCTCCGGGACGCCGAATTAAATTATTCGGTAACAGAAAAGGAGGCTCTGGCAGTAATTAAAGGCATTAAGAACTATGAGGACATGTTGCAGGGAGCTAAAATCACAATAGTGACTGATCACAAACCGTTGATTCCCCTGCTACAGAGTGCCTACAAAGCCCCGTCAGCCCGGCTGAGACGGTGGGCTTTAGCGTTATCAGATTTTGATTTTGAAATCATATATGAGCCAGGAGCGACTCATTTTCTACCGGACTATTTGTCTAGAGTCTATCATGAGCATGTCCCAGGTGAGGAATATGAGCCCGCTGTGGGATGTGAGTTATTTGAGGCCGAAGTTCAGGATGAAGAGCTTTCTGTGGCTACGGTATTAAACGCGCAACTCCAAGATGCAGAGTGCGCGCAATTGATAGACTACCTGCAGGACGGAGACCTACCGACAGATCCCATTGAAGCTAGGCGAATAATGGACCAAGCCGATTTTGTGGGAATGGTGGCACCGGGAGTACTGTGTAGGTTCAACATCAAAAGGTATAACAAACACCAAGACCAATTGGTCAGACTAAAACCCAGAATGATAGTTCCAGGTAGGTTAATTCCCAAAGTCCTGAGACTGTTACATAATGACATCTTAGCTGGGGGACATGTAGGGATCAGTAACCTCACTACCAAAATCTCTGATAAGTTCTACTGGCGGAACATGAACGCCGACATCGTAGACTATGTGAAAGCTTGTGAGACCTGTTCTCTAAGGAGACGGGCCCCACATTTCAAGGCCTTAGCTAAGTCTTGGGAGAGACCAACCCGACCCTTTGAGGTAGTACAGTGTGATTTCATCGGGCCGCTAAAGAAGGCTAGGGATGGGTCAAAATATATCATGACCTTCATAGACCTACTGACAGGTTGGCCGGAGGCTTTCACCACTAAAGACTCCACCGCGCAGACCGCGGCTAACTGTTTCCTAACCGGAATAGTGTGTCGGTATGGGCGGGTAAACCGCCTGCACACAGACCGGGGGGCGGCCTTCCTCTCAGGGCTATTCAGGGAAATCACCACACGACTAGCGTGCAAACAAACGTTCACTACCGGGCGTATGCCGACTGGCAACGCTCGAGTAGAAAGACTACATAAAACCATTGAAAACCTGATTGCTTATTATATCCCTGACGATCACTGTAACTGGGTCGATCTACTTCCCATTGCATTATGGACAGTTAGATCCACAATCAGTGTACGGTCGGGATACAGCCCGCACACCCTGCTGTTTGGCAGAGATCCAATCAGTATGGGAATGCCTGAGCAAGGAACAATTCCTGAAACGCTGAACGACTGCGAGTTTTTCATGCAAACCAAGGATAATATTGCTATGTTTAGGAATATGGCTGAAAGGGTAGTTCAAAACTACGAAAAAGATCTGAGGCTGCGAATTGATGAGCGGGCGCGGCCCACTCAAATGTACGAAGGTGATATGGTATACATGTACGACCCTCTAGCTAGTGAAAATAAAGCGTCTAAGTTCTCAAACAGGTATACGGGGCCATTCAGGGTAATTGAAACAAAAGGAGACCACCTTGTTAGACTAGTGTCTTTAAAAACTGGAAAACAGGTCCCACATCTAGTAAACATTTCAAAACTCAAACCTGCACATGGGCCCTGGTCTCCCGCTGTCCCTCATAATATTCCCAAACTGGTGAGAGAAGCGAAAATCACTAACTCAAAAGGGGCAGATCCTGACCGAAACCCTGAATTGCATCACACTCCGACGGGTGAAATCGCTGAGGAAGAGGGCGAAATAAGGGGTGCTGAGACTGAAAACTCAACGGGAACGACCGGTCCCCGTGAGCATGATGCAGTTCCTATGACCAGGAAGGTACCTACACAAAAACCTGGCCCAAGTCCCACTGATTTAGCAGAAACGGATGGGCAAATCACTGATGGTCAGGGCACCAGTGCGGACACCGCGCTGTCCACAAACTTATCCTTTGTTCCTAATAAAGCCGCCTGTGAACGGGGAACAGCTGGCGCTAATGGACAGAGGAAACGCAAACGAGCTAAGCGAAGGGGCAAAAGCCAGCCGTTGGAGGGGAGATCCCCTCCAGGCAACAACAAGCCCATAAAACTACCCTGCGGTGATGTGCCGATCTTGGATACGTCGGAACAGAGCCCAGGAAAAACAGTAAAGGACCATGTCCCGACGAAAGGTGGCTATAACCTACGTCGGAACCGCCGCCCTAACTACGTCGCTCTGTCCAACGGCGGAGAGAGCGACGACATGGATGATTAAATGCAGGAAATTTGGCCGCCCTGTGAAAATAAAGGTTCGGCGGAGCGGCACCGTTAGCATCAGCGCTAATGGAACAGGTGGTCTGCCTCACGGCCACCTTGCCGCGCCCAGGGGCGTGGCAGAAAGGGAGGGTGCGCACGCCAAGAGAGATGCCAGTGGTTGGGCGTCATCTCTTGGGACCGGATGCAAGCGTTCCCCCCCCGCCTGAAACAAGATACAGCTCCAAATATGGAGACGGCATGGACAAGCGGATCGGTTATAATTTCGTGGGATCCGCGCCGATCCACCAGTCGGTCCGCAACTCTGCTCCTAGACGGTCACCTCTGCTGCAGGTGATTGTGCGCGCAACCCAGCCCGGGAGGAAGCGGAGATAGAAATTGATTCTATCTCTGAACAGAAGTTGGAGATAGAAATTGTTCAACTTCCGACTTCTCCTGGAAGGAGCAGAAAGAGAACTTAGCTGGGACACTGATCCACCGACTCATGGGGAACTGTCTAGCCCTCCGGCCGCATAGCAATCCAAAGGGAACCACTACTTTCCCTGCGGACACGGAGGGAAGGATTATCGTCCCCCTGAGAAGGAAACGGATTAGTCGGCCCACCCTGAGGGCGCTGCCTACCAAGGGAAGGTTCGTTGGGCCATTCTTTTAGGATTTTACCAAATGAAAGAAAAGGCAGTCGAGAAGGAGAGTGCTAAGAAACAACCGGCTCAGACCCTTAGGAGGTGGAGTTGGCCGGGGCGGGGCGGTGTCCGTCCGGACTCGACCGACGCCGGGATTGCCCGGAAGAAGCCAAGGACACCAGCCCGGCGGCCCACCAGAACGACCACAGGCGGAGCCAAGAGGTCCGCCAAATCGGCTCCAGCCAAAAAGAAGACAGCAGATAAAGACTTCTACAATTTATCTGAGGTGAGTGACTCGGAGCCCGAGCCAAGGCTAACGGCGTTGGCCAAGCCGGTTCAGAAGGAGGAAGCGGTCAACCAGCCAGTGCAGATACAGGCCGGCTGGTTCTGGGACCTTACGCAACCACTGTTCCAACTATTTGAGACTGTTGACGAAATTAGGAGAACAGTAGGACTAGATGTGCCAAAATCAAACAAACAATTAGCTGAGATTAAAACTCAGGTAGCTCCTTTTATTCAAAGGACCACACAAAACTCTAAATGCGTCAGGGAAAGTACCAGCCTACAAACAAAACGAGGCGGCCAACCTCTGCCCACTCTGGAAAGGCGATCGGGAGGGGAACAGCTAACCGTCGCCGCTCCAGGACTAAAAGTGGAGGTAGCACCCGTTCAACACGCGCCAACCCCACCGGTGGGGAACGGGCCAGCGGGAGCTCCCCTCCTCCACCACTTACAGCCTGCGGACCCCGCTTGTTTAGACTTGAGCAGCTTGACAACGAGCTGCAACGCCAATCCCTCACCACTGCTATGGAACCAGCAGCAGTGGACACCAACCAGCCAGCCGGGGGGCCCACTGTGGCCGAGCCCACTCCCAACGACAAACCAACCACAGGTACCGAACCCATACCCCTCGAGCCAACCGTCGTACGATCCAACGGGGGCCGTTTCGGACTGGAACCTACTAGGCCAAGACCCCTCAGAGCAATGCGCCCCTCGTCCTGCGAACGTATGAGAGGCTTGAGGATCACGGTCACCAAGGACGAGAGCGGGATTATCAGGCGAGTGGTAAATGACAATGGGCAAAACCTCTACGAGCATGTCCCAAACTAAACAGACCAGGAAGCCCGAGAGGAGAGCATTTTTCGGCGCATGGATGATAGTAGTGCGCAGAAAAATAAGGTAACTTTGCTGTGAACAGGTTTTAGATAAACTGCAAAATTAACTTTCTCAAACTATCGCTAAGGCCAAAACAAAGACAATGAAGTGGCTAGTGCTGTTCGTATTAGCTATAATAGGGGGCATTAGGGGAGTGCATAACGACTCCAGCCCACATGAAGGACTAGCCCCTAACGCTGAAGTGATAGCTTTAGAACAATATGGAGTAGTGTTAAAACCAGGGAAGTTAATGTCCACCGCGGATATAACACACGTCCGACAAGGCTTCCTAATCACTATTCCAAGGAGGCGCTCCTTCAACAAGGCTACCTTTGGCCAAGTCTGTCACCGATATCTACAGGGAGGAGACGCCCTCGATCGGGCCTGCTACCATATCAGGTCGCTGGTCAGTTGGATGGATCAGACGTCACAGGCGCTTAAGGGTCGGTACCGAGAAGTTCTTAATGAAACCTTAAGTTCCCTAATAAAGAACACTCAACAAGACCTTCAAAATCAAGAGTCGGAATTAAATCCAGATGGAAGGGTTAAGAGAATGAAGAAGTTGCCCACAATGCTAGACGATCCAGGGTGGCCGACCTTTCCTCTTCCAACCTCTTGGAATCAAGGGCTGGCGGCTGATGTCAAATATAACAGAGAATTGATTAGAGTATTGCAGGAGTCTTCGAGCCAAATGATCGAAGACTTGGCTCTGATGAATGAAAAACATGACGAGGCTGTCGAAAAGGTTAACCACGTCGTGATAGGCCTACTGGACAATCTAAGATCACTAAATAAGGCACACAACACGACTCGCCGAAGGTTAAAACTCGTGCAACATAAGGTGGATTGGATGGAACTGTACCTGAATATGATACCGGTCGCTCTAGAAGACAAGTTAGGAGAGATGGTGTATCTTCAACTAATGGTAGAGCAAACTCGCGTGTTCAGGAAAGGTGTACAGCGCCTGACGCGGGGCCAGCTGACTATGGACTTGGTACCCCGCCAATATATGGTCGGGGCGGTCCAGGAAGTGAACAGATATCTGAAGGGGATCCACCCCCGGTTCCATGTCGCGTTCACAGATCCTTCCTTTTATTACGAGAACAGTCAACCCTCGTTCAAATTCAATGAAACCACTCAGGAATTTATAGTGTATGTAAGGGTGCCAGTGGTGGCTGATGAACATTTGTTCCGGGTCTACGAAGTACTAACTTTTCCTGTGCCAGTGACGGTTAGGGGACGACTTAAGAAGGACGCTCTCCAAATTGTTAATCTACCCAAAAGTGTCGCCATGTCCATGTCCCGCCAGTATTACGTACCATTGGCTAGTGGCAGTTGGTCAGGTTGTTATGGACAGACCATCACGCTCTGTAAGGACCTACCTTATATGAAAAAGATTACAGACAACACCTGTACTGCTGCGCTACTGAGGCGCGACGACCTAGCGATCCAAGAAAAATGTGAACTGGACTATCTACTGGAAGCAGACTTCGGAGAGATGGCAGTGTATCTAGACGACGGAGATATGCTAGTGGTCAGCGCCGACACCCGAGGCCAAATGATTTGCAGAAACCAGCCTGCGGTCGGAGTGAACATAGAAAATTATGCAAGGGTTCAGGTGGAATGCGACTGTGCATTCCAAACACAAGGAGCATGGATACCGTATAGCTTGCGAAATTGTGACAAGCACACCAGGATCACCACGGTTGTGTACCCACATAATGACCTGTTGGAAGCAGCAAGTCGTGTGAAGGGGTGGGACATGAATTTCACGACGTCCAAAAACGAACCCACTATGTTAGAATCAGACCCTATCCCTGAAACAATTAGGAAAGACCTGCTGGAAATCGAGAAAAGCCTGAAGGCCAAAATACCTGTAACCTCCCTGGCCAAACGAATACAAAAACACCGTAAAGACTTGGCCAAGGGTATCAAGAAAGCGACTGACCGTTATGAGGTA
The DNA here is from genome assembly GCA_936440205.1 of Lepidonotus clava. Classification (NCBI taxonomy): domain Eukaryota; kingdom Metazoa; phylum Annelida; class Polychaeta; order Phyllodocida; family Polynoidae; genus Lepidonotus; species Lepidonotus clava. Next base: position 51,808,075 of record OW387137.1, read on the forward strand.
GAGAAACACGCCCCGTGGTTCTCTATAGGCAACTTCGGAGGCGGTTTTGGTCTCCTCACCATCTTTTGCATAGTGGTAGCTGTGACAATTATTGGATGTGTTCTCTGGAAGTGCTGGCGGAACCACCAAGGCAAGGCTGCCCTGGCCGGACTAACCATGACTTTACCTCGAGCCATGGCCTTGGAGGCGGCGGACCCGGAGGAGCTGCTGCGCAGTGAAAAGGAACTAACTGGATGCCCGGACACGACCGCCAACCCCACTGCGGTGGCAGTACTTGCTATATTACTGGCAGTACTCGTCATCGCCATAGTGGTCCTCGTGTGGCGAAAGTGGAGAAATATTAGAGGAAAAACTGTGGATGGGTTGTACGTACAGTTTGCCAACCCACATATGATAGAAACAATCTTCCTGGGCGAACTGGCTATGCCTTCAGACCACACTTATACTGAAGGCTATGTGCTCATTAGGGATCTACTGGTGACCCAGCTGTGTCTGAAGTATACTCTGACGGTAACCTGGGGGGCGCAGCTGATGGGAGCAGCAACTAGACCTGGACAGCACCCATCTAAGGTGCCACTACCCGACACCCTGAGGGTATCTAAAAAACTCGCCCGTCTGATGATGAGTAACTTAAAATACAATACCAGGGCCAGACTACTGAGATATTCCTCGGGGCTAGCCACTCCTGTACCCATGGGAGTACCTCGCCTCATCGACGCAGGGTGGTCCGATGTCGGAGCGGACTGGCCTCAACCGGTGTTGGGACAAGGAACAATGCCTAACGCTCCTCCTAGATCGACCACGCCCACCTCAACAGCGACCGGAACAGGATCTGCACGAAAGACAATAAGGCCAGGGACATCCGAAATAAATCCAGGAACGGTTTATGAAGTTATCATATGACAATGTAACGAGTGTTAAAACCTGACCTAGTACTGTACAGGTAAAATTGGTGAATTAATAACACAGAGGTACGAATACTAAAACTAAAATGTTACAGGAAGTTCGCTGGGCAATACCTGTTTGGGTAGGTAGGGTTCTGTTGACTAGCCTGAGCAATAAGGATTCACCAGTCAGGAAAAACTTAGTTCGGGTAGGCTGGTCCAACCGTCTCTCTATGGACCCATGGGTTATCTAAATTTCTCTCAAGTCGAGTGTCCCATGCCCGGTAGCCTAGCTCAACACTCTAATTGTTATTGATTTGGCAACTCTTTTAAAAGTAGGGAACCATTTGGAACCGATCCTAGTGCCGCAAAATTTTAGCATTTTAAAAGAAAAACTCAAAATTCTGTATAAAACCTAAGAGCGCTCAACGGGACCAATGCTCCCAACGAGCGAAGTGAACTTCCCCAAGCAAGTACCATCTACACCTGACCCCTGTGCTGTTGTTACCGCTAGGATCGGGCTGCAGTACAGGAGCCACTTGGGGAACGCCACTGTCTATTCTTTAGCATGCTTACATATATACTCTTCTCAAAGATGAGGGGGTTGCACAAGCAGCAGGAGCCTGCCCACAGGCCTGGTGTCAGTGGTGCCTGACAGGAGGCAGGACGTTGGGGTTACGCGTCACTGACGCTGCGAAGGGCACTGGGGTGGACGCCCGACCATGGCAGTCACTATGCCCCGGGTGGATTGGCTCCTGACAAGCGGTCCCTTCATCACAAAAAAATCGACGAGTAGAAAGAAATTTACCTAAAAAACTAATATATAAAGCAAACCAATATTTGTGTAACTAAGAGCTCTTCCTCAGGGAATTTTGGGCAAAATATAATAAGAACGCAGAATAATTAGTAACATTCTCGGGGGGGACGCTCCGTGACAGCACACGAGAGTACCTTATACGTGGCTCGTTTGCTCCTGGCATAGACACGCTGCAGCGGCAAGGATATGTGCAAATCCTGACAAGGCGTGCTCTATTTGGGAGCTATAACGGAGGTCACAAGGAAATGTGGTTACGGGACAATGGCGAATTGGTGACATTCACAGGGTGCTCGGCTCTCTCTCACTATATTGCGACTCCCTCAGACGGGATAAGCCATCCCTGGGGGGGGAGAAGCTGTAGCGAAAACTGACAAGGCGGTGGAGCGAGGTGCTGTCCTTATTAATAGCCCCGTCGTCTTGGTTATGTGTAAATGGCCACTGGATCACCGTATGTCTTAGGTCAAAGGATCCTGACTTTAACATAAAAGTCAGGATCCAACGACAACTAGTATATGAACAACTGCCCATAATTCAAGACTAAATTATTTAGACCACTTTTAGACCAGTTTTAATCGGGACAGAGACAAAACGGCAAGAAGTCAAGTTTCGACCCGGGTAAAAAAATTGGAAATAATTAAAATTAATAAAGAAAATGAGCGGCTTCAGAGCTGACCGCCGTCGAGGAAAAGAAAATAAAATAAATGAATGAAAATTAGTCTTGACCGCCGTCGTGGCGCTAAAAGTATCCAGGTCTCCGCTCAACAGTTGAGCTGAAGAGGGGGGACATGGACTACTGATTCCCTGATGAACAAGCTACAATAAACTTGGTTAACACCCAGAGCTGATAAGTTACCAAGAGGGATGAGCTCCTCAACGGGTAGCTTATAACAGGCGGCAGTGGGCTCGCAAGGGTCCGGGGACACGTTAAACAAGTTCTATAGTGCTGGGGAGAGACGTACTGAAGGCCCCCGTGTCTAGCAAAGGATGAATTAACATCCTACTGTGGTACCGTCTAGTCGGCGTACATATCGGGCTGCTGGGTCACAAGGGGCACATACGACTAAAATTTAAATCCGATTCAGAGCTAATGGGTGCGGGGGAAGGCCAATCCCATACGGCAGAATCAACTAAATTAAGGTCCATTAGGTGTGCACCCGCCAGTAAGTGGTATGTACGTGGTACGGGGCCGACAGACCCCACCTAGCTCCTGACAGCTCAGGAGTGAACAGGCAAGGCCAGTGAAAACGGTCAAAGTTCAGTGTGGGTTGGCAGATTCACCTGGATCAGACCGTCGGTGACCACCCAGGGTGACTTGGGACCGGTAATCGCTATCGACTGGGTCACTGGCCGGTCGTCTCTGCTCTGCTGGTAGGTCCAAGATCTTCCGGTAGCAGAGAGGGCTCAATGTACAGTCAGGCCATGGTAAAGCTAAATGCTGCATGTCCAATACCCTATTATTGGACATCGTGGGTTTAGTTGAGCCATGCTCTCTGTGATCAGAACAAGTTTGAAAAGAACTATCTGGGAAGCAGAGAGAGCCTTATGGCTGGAAAGGGTTCTAGCTCAGGCGCAATCCACTATGTCTCATGACATATGGGAAGGCCGAAGGAACCAAGTGTTACCCGATCTATTAGAAAGGAGATAAAAAAAATTCTAACTCTGTCTTTAGCACTACCTATCCCTGCCCGGCATGCGCATAGTTAGGATAAGCTGGGGGCGGAGTCTTTTCAGGAGTAGTCTTGACTCTCCACAAGAGAAACGGGCATAGACCTGAACAAGAAAACGGGTTTAACCTTGTACTGTACTTCGGTAAAGGCCCGACTTACTAGGTGCTGTCTGGAAGTAAGTGATCTAAGGAGATGCATTTACACATCTCTATAATTTAAAGGGGGTGTAGGCTGCATATTGTTAAAAAAAAATATATATGCAGTCTGCTCCCAATTATAACAATGGAAACTCGGTGCTGCCCGTTCTGGTCCTATGAATGGGAGGGTACCGACAAACCACATGTAACTAATGAGGACCGGGAATCCGATCAGAAGTGAACCTGAATCTGAGACCCGATCCTCTAGTGATAACTAAGCAAGGAACGAATAATCTCGACCTCCCTTGTACAGTTAATACTTAATGTCCTTTAATGACATTTATACCTCACGGAATGAAAACGCTACCCCCACCGCTAGTCATGTGGTTTTTCCATATGATGTAGTGTATAAGGTAGACAATGAGATGTTACTGGTAACATAGGTATAATAATTATTCAGTGAACTGTTTGGAGTTGGTGGCGCACCCGTTTGCATTATCAGAAGGGCGCCGCTACCCAATATAAAGTGGAACTCGGTCTTCAGACCCCAGGCTGAATGTAGGGGGTGAACGCCGAGCTACCACCTGTAACTAGCAGAAAGAGAAGGAATTTTGTCGTAACAAAATCAATCAATAAGAACAAAACTGGGGTTTTAAAGCGGATACTTCATAAAATGGAGACAAATATGTTAGAACAGTTGTCACCCTTGAAGGGGGGTGTTAACTTGTTTGCGTATAAATCTTTGGAGTGTGTTGGGTAATTATTCTACCACACTGTACAGAAAGAGTGTTATCAAGAGTATTGAACCTTGTGACCTCTTAAGGTAAATCACCAGGGATCCAACCCCTATCATTATTCTTATCTCCCCATGAGGTCGGTTAGGGAATCTGAGCGGGACAGTTTTGCATCACCTCTCGGGCAATCATGAAACCTTTGTAGGTGGATGTTCTTGTAACGGCTCAATCCCGACCTGTGAGCATAGGCTCCCACTCATTCATCACAAGGATATCACTGTCTGAGATGTTTGGCAATCTCGGGCACTGATAGGCGTGGCTTCTGCGTTCAATGGAACGGCGCCTACTAAGGCCTGATCTATGAATGTACGAACTCCCACGGTGTACACACATGTATCTCTGCTTGGGACGCTTGATAATCTTTGTGGTGTTGGTGCCTTTCTAACTCTTAATAAGGATACCATTCCTTCTTTCATTATATTCATACAGAATCTTCATCTGGGAGTTCATTCAGTGTCTTAGAGACTTCATCTCGGTCTCCTCACAGTAGTATTTTTTCCTCTTCGAGACGACTTTGACCATAATAATCCTATAAAACTTATTCTAACACAATGACACTGACGCAGTCTTGCTGTTAGACTAAGACATGGAATGGGTGTCTGTGGCCTTCGCCACTACATCTCAAACTTACCATGGAGCCGCCAACAACTCGTTGGACGGCCCCACCTATGGTGTCGCCTCACGTGGCCGACACGTCAATATTTCCTGTAACCAGTAAGGGGAAACTACTCATCAAAGAATTCTGTCACAGCCAATCTAATGTTGGGAAGTCTGGACCAAAATACTTGGTCACCTACTGTCATCTAAAAACTTACCAGGGTAAAACACCCTAGGAAGCGTTTGCTACCTAGGGCACCCCATGTGAACTGTTTCCAATGTAGACATTTACACTAATGCCCTGTACGTATAACGACTAAACAAAGAATCCTGTTACAGCAAATCTTGTGTTGTACAACTCAGACCGGAATCTCTGGCCACCCATACCTGATTATCATGTGCAGTGTCAGTCCCCAACAGTTAATAGTATCAAAAAATAACAATACGATACGAATTACCCACACTCCAGAAAACCTACTTAGATCGGTAATGTCAACAAACCGCTAGTCAGGAAACCCCCTAATATCGCCCAACCACGCGCGAGGTAAAATGCTTGATCATATTAGCCTAAACAATCCGCCCACTAAAACTATATAGCCTGACGCTTTTCAGTGCCAACCGTGTCACATTGCTTCATTTACATCACCCTAACATACCGCAGGACCTGGAAAAGATAATAAGTTTAGTACGAAAGATCCTGACTCTCGGCCCGCGTCCACCATCTTGGAACCAAAAGTAAACACTAGGTGGCCACCCACGCTACCCGTTACTAAAATTACCAGCGAAACACAGTTTCTGGTTCCGGGAGTGACATCAGCTTCCGGAATACAACCACGTGAAGGCGAGCCGAGAACCACAAAGAAGAATTCGACCAACAATCTCCTTAAATCCTACGGGTTAGTAGCCTGCCTAACATGCTAAGAACTGTAGAAAGGAGGCGGAACTTACCCGATCTCGGAGCGGTGGTTAGAAGGGCGGCTCCACGAGAAGGACGAAGGCCCGGCAACGAGCAAGGTAGACAACGGGTCCCGTGGCAACAGTCTTATGTTCCTGCGGCTCCTGACGAACATCTGGCCAAAGGCCTCCGGAGAAGAAAAAAAAAAAACACTGTCTGGGGTGTCCTGGATAAAATACATCTTAGTGGACTAGGTGCTGATCGGGAATTAATTCACCAGAATCACTCGGTGAAAACGATCCAGAATTAAGTGTTCCAATCACAGGCCGGGAATTGGATCCGGGAATCACTTAGGTTAAGTTCATTAAAAAATTATTATATACATGAATGCCGGTGGTTTACTGCGGGGCCAGCGGTAGGCGGGCGATAAAACGGCCAAGGGCCCGGGCCCAACGACGTACTATCCGTGGGGACGGCGAGTAACCGTCCTCCAACTCTCCAAAATGGTTCACTGTTAGTGTCCCATCCGCTACAGTCTTTACTAAATGGAGTGCTCGTCCGGTGTTCACCGTGGGTACCCCAAACCAATCATTGCACCTCTTCACCTCCCGGCTGACCTTGGTGATGATACGGTTGACCCATTTTTGCAGCGACTGGTCGCTGTCAGTTAGCGGCCACCTTCCAGCGTCAAACCCTGACGGGGTAGCGATGACGAGAGTGGCCGGCAGCGGGTGGGAGTGTAGGTTGTAGAACGCCCTATTTAAAGTTTCAGCATAAAACTTTGCCGCTGCCTCCGACTTAGTAAAAAGAGGAAGGTACAAATCGAGCTTCGGGTCCCAGGTGAGGACATCAAGGATGTTGCACACCACGATCAGAATGTCATCGGGGAAAATAACATGATGAGCAAAGGCATGTCCGGAGAGTTCCGCTGTTGTGGCGTTTTTCCAAGGAAAAATCGCAACTGTGTGGTCCGAATCCCCTAGCAACAGGTCCGGGTATCCTTCAATCCCCGCCTCCCTGTCCGAGCAGAACACGGCAACTCCGACCATCGTGGTTGGGTGAAAAGATCGAAGATTAGGTGTGACAAAAAGAATCTACGTCCGCCTCTTGTAAAATAACCACCGGCACTGATTAAAATGACGTCAAAACGAGGCTAATTTGGAAAACCCCTTTTTGATCCAAAAGATCCAAATTCTGAAATCGGCTAGCATGATCAAAGCATCGTATAGTTTCTTATAAAATCTGTGCTAAACTAAAGTTTAGGTCCCCAACCAACATAATCAAGCGCCAGAATTAATTCATATCGGCCCAAAATATCAGGTCGAACAATCAAACTTGAAAGTTTGATCGAAGCAGAAATTTGCCATCCGGGCGCTTCGCACCCGAAGGATCCAAATCGAGGTCAAACCTTGGGGGGGAACTCCAGTCAAGCGTCCCGCTAAGTACACGTGTACTAAGTATAGCTGGCGGACGCGTGACAGGAATGGAGGTATTTTCTGGTTCCAACTGCTCGGTATTACTAAACCTGATACAGAGACCTTGTATTTATTGTAAATAATGTTGTTCTGGTTGAAATTTGATTGAAATTCGACACGCATTGTATCATGAAAGTCGTTCGTTCAAAATGTCCGAATTCTCTGAATTGACTTATGTTGTGTTAATTTGTTCTGAAATTGGATTTGATGTACACTTGTTACTCTTAGAAGTTTAAGACAACCCTACACTGTATATATGTTGAGTTCTGTTGACTTGTGTTACAAATCATAAATATCAGAAACTGTACATGCATGTACTAAGTCAAAAACTGAATTGGTCACCTTATGCACGGGTGTCGTTATCCCTAGGCCTTAATATGGGCTAACAATTCTGTGAACTCACTTTGTCACCTTATGCACGGGTGTCGCAATCTTTGAATCTTAAAATCAGCTAACAATGCTGAGAACTGACTTTAATGTACAAGGCACGTACTAAGTGAATACCTAAAAATGACGAATACTTCATCCTCTACAGTTGACTTTGTCATTTTGTAACCATGATTATGTCATCATCTACGTTGTTATCCAAATAATCATGTTATCAAATTTTAACACTTACCTTGTCATTTTATGAACGAATTCTGCTAACTTTGAGCTTCAAAATGTGGAAATCAACTCAATGAATAATTTCACTGTGAATTTGTGTTGAAACCGGATCTACAAATCTATTGATACTGTGTTGAATGTACCACGAGAGTCAAGGCCACCCCACCATGGTTTAACAAATATATCCAATCATCAAAATTGGGAGTTCATTATATTCATTTGGTTTGAGCTATGTCGTCCACCTCCTTAAACTCAAACACCTGACCGCCGTCGAATGTACTAATGGCTTAGTACTTTTAATACATTGTCATAATATATAATCCAACAAGGATCAGGCTTAGCAAGTCTACTTCTAGTCTACTCCTAGGAGAAATATCTTACGCTCCTAGCGCCACCTGTTAACCAGTATAAAAGGCGCTGCAAGGTAGGGAGCGAGCAGTTAGTGAGTTAGTAAGTTAGTTGGTTAGAAGAAACATGTTTAACCAAGGAGTTATACCTGGAGTAAGTACATCGGCTCTGTGTAACAGACTGGAGTTTACCAATACCCACTACCTCGGACATAGGATTGTGTTAGAGCTAAATGCTAGAATGGTCTAGAAGGCGTTGGAGCGACTCGTGTTCTAAATGTGGTTGATTGCTGATAGGAGATGGGAGGTGGACTGATGAAGACTTATACATGGTGGCTTTGACTCGGGATGAGATGTTTATTGAATAAAAACCCTTTCATATTAAGAAACTCCCTCATCGTTCATTTCTTTTGAACTATTGGGAAGTGAATGGACAAACTTTAAACGCGGTCTGAATTACTCAGACATTCTGGAAAGCAACTTACGAAGACTTGGATATACACGAATCTTACGCAGTCTTAAATCAAACATTAACAATAGTTCAATATAATCATGTGCAAACAAAATGTGGATTACGTAACAACGGAAAGTCAATTCCGGCTTATCTTTTGAGAATCAGGAATTTCAGAACCAGGCCAAATAAAATTCCCTGTGGTTTGATAAATTTTACAAATTCCCTATTTTTCCCCTGTCAGGGATCCCCTGCAGATAAAGTATGAAGAAAAAAAGAAAAAAAAATTGTGTTCAGGTAACCATCACCTGTTGACCATCACCGGTTGATGTCTGAAATTAAGGTTTAAACCTGTGCAGTCGCCGGATGCATAGCTTTGAAATATGTGCACCCAGCGAGTCTTTTATTGCACCTTCAGTGATGCAAGGGCATTTATTCCACCAAAAATGTGTGCATCTGCCGGGTGTACAGTATATAAAATCATGCACCCTGTTGCAAAATTGTGCATCCTGGCTGCAGGGTGCACCCTTAATTTCGGACACTGCCTGTCTGAAGTGGAAAAGTACTTTCCTGGTGCTTTGCTACTAAATTTATTAGCAACACTGAAATATAAAACTTCATGTAGCACTTACTCATAGTGGAGGGCCTCGTCTGTGTTTCGGTGGTTGACGGTCTGTAGGGTTTTACTGTCGACAACTTGGACCCAAGGTTTGTCGTCAGTAACGAGCATCGGCCTCACGCGCACCACCACCTTCACTTTACTACTGGTACTTGTCTTGGACTCCATTGCGCTCACATCTACAAACAGAAAGTTCACATTATCATATCAGTGTCTGAAATTAAGATTTTATTTTGTGCACACACAGTGTGCAAAACGTCTCGGACTAGCAATACTGGACAGCCAAGTCAAAACTTTAGGAGATTCCATAGATATTCCTAGAAAAACATTTCGAGTATCAAAAGCCCCAGCAGCCTATGATTTAAGGGGCAATTCCCAAAAATCGGAGGGGCTTTTTCTCTATTTCCATACATTTTTTTTTTATCATATTTATGCGGGAATGGCCCCCTCCTATTTGCTTCAGTGCGGGAATTCAAATATCAATGCGGGCATCCCGCATGCCTAGGAAGAACCCTTTCTCAAAGACAGGTGTGTGTCATAGGCCTATCTGGGTCAGGGAAGTCCTTAGTGATAGTCATGCATGGTTGCATGACTCTAACTAAGGCAGAGGGAGATAGATCAGATAAGGACTAACCAATCAGATACGGCAAAAGTGTCCCCCTACTTAGCAACCCTTTACCCTGTCTTTGAGAATTGCACTTGCTGAGGATATTTTGCTGAGAATTTCACACATCTTTCATAACTTATTTAAAACTTTGTTCTAAGGCCAACAACAAAAAATAGTTGTGTTCAGGTAACCCTACCTACCAAAAAAGAAATTCTAGGAAATTTGTAATTATTTGTTTTCATATTTCAAAAGAGTTGACCTAAAAATGCATAGAAAACCACCAAACAACATATAGATGCTCAGGGCATGTATTTTAGATACTAAAATGTTTTTAGGGGATATTTGGAATGTCTTTATTTTCAACCAAGCCGGGTCTCTTTTTGTTAAGTTAAAAGGAAAAAAAAGGGGGGGGGGGGGGGAATTTCGACCTACCTACCCGATTTTTTTCCAACCTATGTTAGTCTACCTGAACACAACATTTTTTTGCTGTTGGCCTTATAACACAACAAATTGTCAAAACCATGACCAAAAAAAATGTGTCAGTGTGGGGCACGGAAAACACAGGGAATTCGATCACAAAGTTTCAAATGGGACACTGGACCAGTGTCCCAATTGAAACGTTGTGATCTTTGTGACTGGTAGTTCTTCATAATACCATTTGACCTAAACCACAGGGAATTCCGTTTTCAGTTTCTAAATTTTCTGAGGCTTGAAATTTAGGAGATCGCACTTAGCTTAGCCTTAGGACACCTAAATTTTAAGCATCAGATTCAGAAAATGTTTTTTTTAGTAAAGGCCAAAACTCAAATTTCCAATTTTAATGTTTTCCCTGACCCTGACCTGTGGGGATCCTGACCTAATAAGTTCAAAGCAAAGTTCAAATTTCCGAGGCTGCTTTATTCGGCAAGTTGTAAACTCCTTACTTTGGACAGAGTCAGAGAATGCACAGGCTAAATATCGATTTTACCAAACCAAATCTGACCGGCTGCTCCTGCAAAACTGGAAGGCCAAGGCAAAACTGCAAACGAGTGTCACCGGATGAAACAAACAGAAAAACCTCTCTATAAAACAATCAACCCAACAATCTGATAGATACAACGGTTGACGCAGTTCACAATTTAGCGATATCATATACTTTATACTCGGGATATTGACAAATACTTAATTTATTGACAAACTTACCGTGCAAACTTGACAACACATCTCAAAATTTGGAGCCTTTTGTGGTTTAGCCAATCAGATCAACCGACGGGTTAGGCTGCAGGTCCCCGTATCTACAACATTGTTGTCTATATTTTATTTCTGTTTTATTTATTAAGAACGATATAGTATTAAACTCCAACGATAATCAACTTAACTCTTCGAAAATTAACATTTTTATTTCCTATATCTTACCTTCTGTTAATTTGTTTCTAGACTTTCAGATTTGAAACAACTGGTAGAGTACCTGCAGGTAAGTGATTTTGCTCTCCAAACACATTCTCTGCATGAAATATCCGCTTGAAGAAAATGTTTGCCTCGACCAAACGAGTTTTGAAAACTTAAATAAAAAGGAGTTATCGATAGAATAATAATGTTATTTATATTATATCTAATGGACATAATATTTTATCTTATTTTATTTGAGCATTTTCCCTTTGTTTACACAACCATTAAGCATCTGTCTTGGCGAGGCAACTCGTTGCAAGGGACTCATCGGACGCTGCTGATCCAGATCCCGCGAACTCTTCTTGTGTCGGATAAACACGGATTTGATAAACAGATCGAGGTGGGAGGGCGAAGACTTATCGATCGGACAGTAGTGGAGAGAATCCGACATGTTTGCCATCCCTCAGACGACTCCAAGAGGGACAGGAATGGCGGAGGGCGATGTGCGCGCGGAGAGCCGGGAGCCCTACGTGGAGGGGAACCTCAGGCTACTCCAGGCTCTGTGAGTGTTTACAAAATGGATTTAGTAAATTAGTTTTAGCAGAACGATGTCATGCGAGTCTGATCTCGTAACTACTGTATTGGGGATCAATTAGGTGAATGTTGGTGCTTTTCGGGGGAGTGTGATGCCTTGTAGTTGATGATACACCCACTCGCTTTAGCTAGTGGGACAGGATCCGTTTTGACAGTTGCGTTACTCAAGTCTCAAGTGAATGATTCACGGAGGTGCACCTAATTTCGGACATACACCTATTTTCGGACAGTTACACAAATTTTCCAAATTTTGGCTTGAATAAGTTCATGATTGTGAAAACAAAAAATTGTTAATGTTAATAAATTTGGGACAGGACCTATATACCCAATGATTATAAGTGGAAATGGAATGTTTCTATCATATATTTATCTATTTTGGCGGGTAATAGACATGATATTACAAATTCTGGTGCAAGAAATTGGTGTTTTTGGTGCACCTAATGGTTTTGGTGCAATTTAAGCAATAAGTTACTTTTTAAGTTATGAATTACAGAAAAATCTGTGCTGAATGTTGAATATTACACTATTTCTCTTTGAAATACATTCAGATAATAATTAGTCAATTGACAAATTTGAAATTTATAATTTACCCTGGAAAATGGCATTTGATTAAAAAAATAAGGTGTCAGAAAATAGGTGAACTGGTGCATTAGGATCAGTCTATGAATTAAACTGTAACTGAGGTGAATAACTTTTACCATGGCTTCCCTCAAGCCATGCACATTAATTTTAAGTGGAAAATAGTACATTAGAGTAGAGGAGCCAGTTTTGACGCAGCACTAGTTTTGACGCACCTGAGCCAATAACAATGCTTTAAGGATGCTTTAATTATTGATTTACGTTTTTTTGCATCTTACAACTAAAGTTAGTAATTTTTTCTATTTGATGGCTGATTTTAAACCATTTTTTTTTTTTAAATTAGCAATTTTATGGAGGAAAATGTATCTTAGGGTAATACATTTTCGTGATATTGCTGGAAAGCTTAAAAATGATACATTTGTTTGATTAAGGCTACAAACAATGATTTCTCAACCTAATATTGCAATGAAATGACTCAAAATGATTTTGTCTTAGTTTAAAGTTATATTAAAGCATACAAATATCAAAATATTAAATTATGTTTCATATTTTAAAAATTAGACCCCTGCGTGAAAACTAAATACAAAAAATATGACATGCTTCAGTTTTCACGCATTTCCGCCATTTTAAATTTCCGAAATTTCCGGATTTTCCTCAATTTTTCCAAAAATAGAACAAACAATATAGTGTACATGCATATAACATCTTCAGAATGACCACAGCAATCTATTTTGGCCTTCAGTTTTCATATCCATTTCGTATTTGATGTAAGAAAAGAAAATATTAACCTAAATTACAACCGCCCTGACAGCCCTAAATATCCATACATTTATGGGCTGTCACGTGGTATTCATGGGTTGGCCATACATGTTTTGACAGGATACTTTCAATGATGCTTTACATTAAGCCCAGCAACAGTTATTTGAGTTTTGCTGAATGCTTGGAATGACTAAGGCACCGAATTTATATTTTGTTTCTTTTTTTGTGATTTTTGATTAAAATTTGATAAATAGGTACAAAATAGGTTCTGGTGCGTCAAAACTGATGACCAGGTGCGCCAAAATGGGCTCCAGGTGCGTCAAAACTAAGGAATTAACTCCTCAAAGTTATACAGTGTAATACCATATAAAAAATATCAAAATTAATATTTTTCTTCAATGATTATGTATATGTACGTCATTGTACTACATACAAAGGAAAAGATATAAATTAGTTTTATTTTCACTCTATACATAATGCTATTACACAAGTTCACTTCCTTAGTGCGTCAAAACCGGCTCCTCTACTCTATAGTATTATGAGCAACACTTTTTAGGATTTTGACGTTTCCTATCGCCAATTTTACATTTCACTTATAAAATCGACCAGAAAAATAGGTTTTCCTGAGAAAAATATATTGGAAAAACTTAACTCCATTTTAACTGTCCGAAAATAGGTGCACCTGTCCAAAAATAGGTGCATGTAACTCAAAAATTTGAAATTATCCATATGGAGTTTGAAAAATTGCTTTCATATTTTTTTGGGTTAGATATTATAAAAAAACATGTTTAGCTGTGGTTTCTGACATATCCAAGTACTTATTATAGGTGCTGGGTGCAATCATGTGTCAAAGTGTCCGAAAATAGGTGTACCTCCGTTAGGTGCCTACTCAGGGATTCCTCTCAATTTACGTCAAAATTCCTGAAAATACTGAAATTGTATCCGGCCAAACAATTCATTCATCTCAGCCCAGTCTTTAAAACAGAGCAGATACATTAAATGTCAATTCTTTGTAAATTTTAGATAGATTATTATTTATTTGCATTTTTCTCTCTCTGACTCTTTTTCTTTGGGGGGGGGGGGGGGGGGTGCTGACAGTGAATACTGGTGAACTTGGCCTGCTGGTGAACTCAGTCCGTGGTGAACTCGGCCAGCTAGTGAACTCGGACCACATCGGGTGGCCCCCTCACACCTTTTTTCGCACACCACCCGTGATTTGTGCGACGGGACCTAGGCTAGGTGTGAGGGGGTCCAGGCAAACCTGTCGGCCTGGGGGTAGCTAGGCGCCGTCAGATACACGGGACCTTAGGACAGGGACCTATAGATTCTAGTCTTGAAACCAACTGCGTCTGGATAATATCAAAATTGTCAGATATTCCTGTCCCCGACCGTTGTCCTTTATAGATCAAAGGGAATGCTTCTTTCTATTGCGGACTGTACTGAGCGGGGAGTGGGGAAAGTATGAGGGGAGGGGGGAGGGGAGTTGTGGGCCGAGTTCACTAACGTTATCTGGCCGACTTCACCACGGACCGACTTCACCAGCGGGCCGAGTTCACCTGTTACCCTGACAGTGACACCTAACCAGGATAAATAAAGTATGTCATAAAAATGCCTGAGATGCAGGACTTAAATTAAAATTGTTTGGGAATTGAAAATATAGAAATCATATATAATATATAATCGGCCAAGTAAGTCTAGATTCTACTTGCCCCTTTCAATCAAGTGATACTAGGACCTACTGCAAATCTGTTCAAAGTCTGTCTTCAGAATATGGTCATTTTTTCATACTCAGCATTTTGATAGATCTATCTATAGACTACTTGCTGTTTAAGTCTGGTTTCTTTTAATTCTGTCTTTAATTCTGCTAATATATAAATAATAAAGGTCCCAAAATTTAAATACCTGGTCCTGTGGATCTTAAACAATAAAACTTTTAGAAGGAACCAAAGGAGGTCCCCCTTTAATGAAGGACTGCCTCACAATTTTCTTCCTCTGTATTTTTTAATCACTTTCCCACATTGACAAGCACTGAAATTGACCTGTTTGAGGGCCCTTGTGACCTGTCCTGACATAGGGATCTAGGGATTATCTCTTCACACTACTTGGAGAGGATTAGTGATAGCAAAGGTAAACTGAGCATAATACATCGTGACTAGCTGGGACTAACACAAAAAGTTGTTCAGACCTATTCAGCTGACTGCTGTGTGTGAATAGATAAACTTCGATCTCATAGGCTGTGGGGAAAACTTTAAAGTTGTGATACAAATTGATTTCAAAAGAAAATATGTTTCACTGCTTATTAGTGGGACTGGAAGCCTAGAATATTCAGCAGGGATTTGAAACACCTGTTGTTGTTGAATTGCATGAAATTTTCTTTTTCTAATTGTTTTTGAAAATATATTCACCTCGCAACGTTTTCCAAAAATGTGTTGTTTGACTGGAATATTGTCTATTTTTTTTAGCAGAAATAAGCCTTCATAATCACACATTGGCCCAAACCATCTGGCATATTGTAAAATGTGGAAATAATGGTAAATCTAGTTCAAAATGTCCGACAGATATAAAGGAATATGTCTGACATGACACAGATGATTGTTTATAAAATGTCTGACACTTCAAACATTTTTTTCAGACTGCCCCCCCCCCCCCCCCCTTTACAAAAAGAAAGGAAATCTGAGTTTTTTGAAGTTTGAATGACAACTTTTAAATTGGTCACCGATAAGCTTAAAGGGACGTTCTCGTCCTGCCGTTGTCAGGCTTACGTACGCCAATGTTAGCCTGACAACATGACGGCCAGCGATGTGAATTGTGACGTTAGAACGTAATCTGGCGACGTTATTGGTCATGACGTGAATTTGGCGCTGCGCTACGGGAGTTACAATGTATCAAATAATCACGTTCTTACGGACGAGAACGTCCCTTTAAGGTGTGCAGCCCATGATGTCATCAGCTAAAGATCTCTATAAGAATGGTATAACCTGTGTTTTAGCTCCTGGTGAATGATGGGTGGTTGTAGGTGTAGTATAACTCTGTCTGAAACTTTTTATTTCATTGTTTCCAGAGACTGCGGCTGTGAAGTGATGTGTGTTCGGTTTAACGCTGATAGTAACCTCATCGCAGCTGGACTCAAGGATGGCTGTATTCGGGTAGGTCTGCTCAAAGCATTGAACATTTCTATTGCACAAACTGTCAAAGGTAGTTGGTAAAACACCTTGTGCGTATAATCAATTGTATATGAATAAAGTAAAGTAATGGTCACCAGACTGTAAGGGAAATATCATAAAAGTATTCGAAATTATGTGAGTTTCTACGTTACAATACATAGTGTAAATATAGCATGGACTTCCGGTAGGTGTAAATATACCTGTTTAGCTGTAGCAGACAGGTTGCATCTCCTAGCCAGTACCAATGCTAGGGATAAAATAACAATAACCAGACTGATATATAAAGGTGGGAACCTATGGTTAAAGCGGAGAACACTATTAGATACCATTTGGACAATACAAGTCTTGAGGATGCAGGGGTTTGGATAAGCCATACTTATAACTATAAGGACATCTGGTGACTAGTAAGATAACTGCAGTGTTGCATGAATGCGCGAGGCCAGGCAGACTCTACAGAGGGAACTTGTCTTCAAGGAACATGATTGTAAACCTAGGATTATATAGGCTACAACTACACTGGCAATTGTACACAATTGAGATATCCACCAATAAACCTGGCTCTCACTCAGCCAAGTATTGTTCGCGTCATGGATATGAATGCCCCTCTTGTGAGACAGCCTATTGCTTGACTAGCAAACATAGAGGAAGTTAACTCAGACGATCCGACTAATCAATAAGAACAGTTCCCCAATTATTAATTAAGTAAATACCCATAACAACAACTAGCGTTCACTATACTGTCTGGTGATGGATTTAAAGGGAAAGGTGGGAAGGGGGACAGGCATTGACATTATTATGTCAAATGGCTGGTTGTCAAGCTTGGGATCTGATGATGATGATTGATAGGGTTTAAGTTTTACTCAGCAACTTTTACGCTATATTGACACTAACTCACAATTGTGTATTTGTACTAAGTACTGGTGATTTAATCTATGGGGGTGAGAAAGATGGCAAGGCAAGGTGGTGTAATTTACAAAGTTTGGCGGATCATTTGTTTAGCACAAAGAAGGGAGATTACAAAGTATGAGATGACATTTCACACTTTAGTGCTCAGCCCTACCTTGCTTGTATCAACCACCTTGACTACCTGCTTAGTACACACTATCACCCGCCCGGCCAACCAGCAGTGCATAAAAGGGTCAGTGCGTAGTGACAGGCAGTACACACTGCACCTTGTTTTCAGTATTTTCATCCACTCTGGAATCTTTTTTTGGTGCTAAAATATAGAAGACCCTAAGGGGATGCCACGGGCTTACTAACAACCAGGGATTCTCGCATCAGGAATTTAATTCCTGCACAAAGTTGATTTGTAAGGGGCCATTCCTGCATTAGAATTTGATATAGTGAAAAAAGCCCCTAATTTAAATCAAATGGGCCCAAAGGATAAGGAAAGAAGGACTTTTGATACTCAACATTTTTTTCTAGGAAGAACCGTTGGCGACCCTCTAGGCAGCGTAGGCCCGAAGACAACTCCTATCGGTCTTCTTATATTAGTATGACTGGACTAGACTGCCCAAATCAACATTCAGTAGCCTGATACCAATTACCTCATTTGGCTGAGAAATTTACATTTTTAGTCTCTTTTTTCTGGTTATAAGCCTAACTGGCCATGGCCGGGCTGGTGTAAGAAATGTTATATCTCCAGTTATGACCAGTGTTTGAAATTAAGCTAAAAAGTTCTGCCTCCACGGGGTGCACAACTGTTGTAGTTGTGCACCCGAAATTTGGCAAGTGCACCCAATTGACATATAGCATGGAAAGTGAGCACATCACAGGTGCATACCCAAAAAAATCATACACCTGGCTGTGAAAATGTGCCGGCCGGATGCAGGGCGCAGCTTAATTTCAGACACTGAGGACCAATAGACCCACTCTGTACAAGTCTATTTTGGAAATAATTTTTAAATATTCAGACCAAGAGACAGCTTCTGCAGCCACCCACAGCACCTGCCACAAAGTGCATTATTGATCAGCAACAAGACCCAACAAGAAGAGTTGGCAGCTGGCCATGGGGCTGATCGCAGAGGTTATCATACTGATATGGGCCTTCGATAGGGGGTCTACATGTTTCTACCAGAATGCCCATGTTGCATGACATTGTCGCACATCAAAATCTCAATGTTGCATGTCAAATTCAAGAAAAGTATTTAAGGGGTCATGTTGCCATGTCAAAAGGTAGAAATGCTCATGTGGAACTGTTGATTTGGGCCGTCTCGTACCACTTTACTAGTACATGATCAATTTAAGATTAGTATTTTACAAATTTCTTAACTATCTAGGACATAAATGCTAGATATATCTCTAAACATCATATTGCATCATAAATAACTACTTTTATTGTTTAGAATTGATCAATTCATGAGCTATTTTTTTAATAGCCAATTGGTAATTAAGCGCACATGGTGATCACCAAATGAAATCATGTGACCACGTCTGCACCAGGTCTATAAACCAAGCAGTATGATTGGACAATGTTTCCGGAAGACAAGTTTTATTCTATTCTAAAATTAATGAATAGATTTTGAGTTTTGATTGACAACAGTTTGAAGATTCTTAAACACTTTCCTATCTGATTTAGGACACAAACCTGCCTAAATTGAGCTCCTAAAGGTTTGGCGCTTGTGAAACCAGTTTCTCTTTTTTTCCACGCACCATTGGCACTGCAGTACCTAAGATTGTTGTGAAAGATAGGCACCTTGGGATTAAGCCACTGGCTTCCTAGGGCTTTCCGGGCAGGCAAATTTCTGTTCCTTTGGGTATTTTAAGGGATTGGTGAGATTGGTTAACAAATTCACAAATAGAGCGAGGTCAAAAAGTAAAGTGTCGCTATTTATGATAGTGACAAAGGTATTCCTGTTTGCTTATATCCAGCACTGCCCAGATTTATAATACCTAGAAGTGGGCAATAGATAGTTTCAACAAGACTAAGTGGATTTTTACAGTGGTGTTGGGTCAAAGTGTACCTGCAATTTAACCATTTAATCCGTAGGACCTTGCTACAGTGATCCTACAATTTAATGTGACATTTTATTGTTTAATGCACCCAGGGCACATGGCGCGGCCACCCTGTGGGGGACTGGGGCGGGGGCTCCTGTTGAAGCTCCCTTGGAAGAATTTTCCTCAGTATCCCCTGCTTGTTGTAAGAGGCAACTAAAAGGGGCACCCTGTGCCCCCAACAGGGTTATGAAAGGATGGGTGTGTGGTGTCCTTTCTATGGGACATTAAAGATCCCTTGCCATTCTTCAAAAAGAGTAGGGTATCGAACCCGGTGGCAGGTTTCTCCTAAATCATATCATAGATTCATTCACCACCCATGTGGTGTAAAACTAGCTTCAAAGCTTTACCTTGTGCAGTCTGGTAAAAGAACCCAGAAGGGTTGGACATTGAACTAACCCAACATACAAACAAACCTAGAAAAATAGGAGTATCAAAAATCCTGTTTCTATCAGGGCCATTTTCCTGAAATGCGTTACTTCACTTTTTAGAAAAACAGTAATGCCACAATGGCAGTAATTGTAATGGGGGTCAAGAATGGTTTCTAAATGTTCAAGACCTACCTACCCTATTCTTTTTCAACGTAGGTTACCTGAATACAACTTCTTTTTTTATTTTGGCCTTATGATGCTTATGAGACTACCCTATTAGGTCACAATGTCCCTACTACTTGTATAATGGCACAAATTAGAGCACCCTTTTAGGCAGGGTTATTGCTCACCATGGAAAAATCTTGAAAATTACTTTTTCAAAACCAGTGATACTTTCGATGGTATGTACTGTGTGCATATGAAACCAGAATATATGTGCACAATCATTAATACCACCTATGAAAGCTGCACCTACTTGTCATTGTCGGAAATCAAGCTGCGCCCTGCACCTGGCAGGCACATTTTCACAGCCGGGTGCATGATTTTTTTTAGATGTGCACACCTTTAATTGTCTATATAAATGCTATATAATAGGAGGGTGCACTGACCAAATTTCAGATGCATGAATTGAGGAATTGTGCCACCGCCGGGTGCACAAAATGTATCAGCCGGTGAATGACTTTTTGAGGTGAGCACCCGTCATGTGCACAATTTTTAGGCCTAACATGAATGCCATGTATTAGTGGAGAGCAAACAGGTTGTGCACCATACGGTTGCACAAAATAAATGCTTAATTTCTGACACTGGCTCATGTAGGTTGCATATTCACAAGGCACTCCTGCATGCGCAAAATATGCAATGAAAGCGATGCGGATAGGCTCACTGTGTTGAGTGCGTTATCTGCCTTGGCATATTGACTCACTTGTTGAGTCAAGTGATCCTGTCACTCAACTGATTAGTCCTTAATAAGAGCCCTTCGCCAGGTCTGATAACACCTTAAAGATTCTTTTATTCATTTCTATAGACAACCAACATGGTGGGGGTTCTGGGGAAGAATAGGCCCCCAGTAGCCCCTGCTGATCGTGTAAGGTGATGATAAACGGGTTCACTACGGGATGAGGTATGGCAAAAATGATTTCCAGGTTTTGATCCCCTGCTGTTTGCTTGTTTTCGCTGTGAAAATGACCATGGATGTCGGTACGGCGTAAAACACCCAACACTCACTCACTCACTAACGTGCTGGTCATAAGTCTAAAGAGGTTCCATAATTATTAAGGTAACTAGCTATATCTGTAAAAATGGACATCACACCCTAGTTTTTCAAGATATGAATATATCACAGACACTTGTGATCCAGTTTTCTTAATGATCATGGCAATATGATGGTTTGGCAATGAATTGAAATTTCCAACAGAGACCAGAGAACCGGGTCAAATGAAAATCGTCACGGGAAAATAATTAGATTTGGAGAGCCTGTCCCTTCAATGAAATGAAGAATTGGCAAAAAGTCATGGAATTTTGGAGAAAGTCAAGAAATTATGAATTTTTATCACTTTTTCCTTTTCTCTTAGGTTTGACTAAATTTTGAATATATATCAAAGAGGCAAGGAAAGTATACAGAGCGGGTTTGGGGTTCGAATGGAATTCCTGGCATTTCTGGCATTATGCAGTGAAAAGCTTGGCTCTGATTGTTGCCAATTGGGGAAAAAAAGGAATTTTTGCAATTGTGTAAAAAAAACTTGACACATTAGCAAAATTAAAAGAATTTTGAGGCATACACGAGATCAACACAAAGGTTTTTCTCATGCACTGTATGAAGATTGAATCAAGTAATATGTGTTAACAAACTAACCACTTATTCCCCAAAGAAGCCTATTTTAAGGTACTACCAACTACTGATCGATGCTCAGGTTTGAAACTCGCATTCCCAGTAGGACGGAATATCCATAAGTTCAGTGGGGGGTCTTATTATGTCTTATTATGTCAGTTGATCTTTCCATGATATCTATAGGCTTACAAGTTAGATAATTATGAACATACCAAGACTCATTGGTGTGGAAATGGACAGTTGCTCATTTGCTGACCCTAGGCTTATACCCCTCCCCTGTTGAAGAAGTTATATCAGAAGTTCACAACTAACCTATGTGTAAGCCCACAGTCAGACTTAAACTAATTTTTTAGGGCCTTGTTCATCGGCCGTCCGGGCCAATTTTGATGTATATTCCCTGAAAATCGTCAGGGCATGTGTTAGTTTCGAACACTGGACAAACTATCTGGTGCTATTATCTTACAAAGGGACTCTTGGGCCAGAAAGCAGAAAAACGTGGCCCCCATGAAACTGTAAAAAAAATTTCGCACCATGTTCCATTGCTTTCAGTTTGTAAGTATGTTTCATGTTAAGTTAAGTTAAGCAAATAAGTAAGTCACAAATGATATTCCCCATACCTCAGCCCTTCCCTGACCTTAAAAGTACCTCCACAGTGTTTGAAATTACTGGTGCTCCCCGTGCCAATGGTGGGTGAAGAACTTATGCATCTGGTCAAAGACATGATTAGGGGTTAATTTTTTAACACTAACCCATTAGCATATATATCCAAAACTTTCGATGATTTTCATCAGCAGGACGCAGTCTGTAACTTACAACCTGCAAAGTTAAAGTTGAATGGTATTTTAACTGAATAAGTGCTTGTGCTAAAACGGCTATGAATGATTCAATGTCAAAGATAGCACAGTCCTCAGAGTTCACTTTAGGTGTAGTCATGCTCAGAATAAATTACCAATGAGTACAGGTTCAGGAAACTTTGAATGTGATGGCCATTGTGGTGATTTCAATGTTAGGGCTTATCAATCTCCCCCATAAGGATCCTGGGGGGTGGGGGAGATGGAGTTCCATTGGGAACTTTCTGGGAAGAATCTAGGTCTGCAGTATCCCCTACTGATTGTAAGAGAAGACGAAAAGGGGAAAACCAGAAGCAGGAACTCAGTTGGTAGAGTGCCTTTCTTTAGTCTAGGAGATTGGCGGTTTAAATCTCAACCAAGTCAAACAAAACAGTTACCTAGGGTTTGAAATTATCGTAAGCCCCAGGCTGATAGTTTTGAATCAGGGCTGACAAGTTTTGAGCAAATTAGATTAAAGTCAGCCCGGATCTTTCACACTTGTTATAGTCTCTAGTATGTCCGGGCTGACAACCTGAAAAGTTAATTTCGTCTTCTGGTTAATTGTTAAGGATTTGTTTATTTGTTTACAGATCTACAGCACAGACACAGGCCAGGTGCTCTACAGCCTCACAGACTCCGACACCAACAAGCGCCACTTGTCCGTCACCTCGGTGCGCTTCTGCCCCTCCGACCCCAGCGACCCCAAGGTGGAGCACCAACACATCATCATGGCAACATGTAAGCAAGTACCATTTAACTCCTGATTAATATAACACCCTAACTTAGAGGTTATCCACAGGTCCATTTTTCATCATCTTAGCCTCAGAGTTAAAAATGAAGGCTGAAAAATATTGTAGGTGTGTTCAGGTTTTCCAAATGAATCTAATTTTTGCAAATCTTCAAAAAAAATGTCATATTCTATTTCTAATCAGTAACACTGCTAAAGACCTGAAGACAGTTCTTTCATTTGGTCCACAACCCTGTGATATATTCAATATAAGAATCAAAACTCAAAGTTCAGTGTGTTTGAACAGTTTTGCCTCTTTTTAAACTAGCTGCCTCTGCCTTACAATAATGCATGTAAACAGTAAGGTGGTCTCCTATGGAATGAATTACCGGTGAATGTGCGTAATATTCAAGACATTGATATCTTCAAAACTACCATTATACAATATATTGTATAACTTATTAGACTTGGATGAATTGTGTATGTAATTGTGTGTATAATGTACATTATAATCCAAGAATTGTATGGTTTGACTTAGTATCAAGTGAGTATTCTTTGGAACATGCTTGCGGCATTATATTGGGCCTAGCCACCCCATCTTTGTCATCCCATCTCATACCATTTCATTAATCACCTTTATAATTATGAGGCCAGGGCACTACAGATCAAAGAGTCCTTCTAACACTTAGAACCGGCCCCACCGAATTTATACATATAGAGATCTGTCTACCATTTCTGGCCGGGTGGCACATTTGTCCTGTGTAGTACCTTGCACCCCTGCTGGAATGGAATAATCCGGACCTGTCCACTATAAAGATATAACTGGAAGAGTCTATTACGAAGACCAAGGGATGCTAGGTGTTTTAAACTTTAAACTGATTACCTCCTTATATAAAACGGCACGAAAACGAGATTTGCTCCATGAGCTGCCATGTTTTTGCGCTGGTTTCAGCCTTCCATAATACCTTATGCCTTGGACTTCTCTACCTGCCGTATTGTATCCAGCGGCAGGAACTCACGTCAAAATGAGATCTGTATCACATATTGATATTACTTTTCACCACACTTATTCTATGATTTCGTCATTCATATTAGAACATACCTCGTGTGGCTGCAAAAATAAAAGTAAACCTCAAACTTTAGGCCTACGCCATATCCGTGACGTTCGCCGTTTCCACGACATTGGCCGTGGCAACATCATCGTGGCAACGAACATAGCGATGACCGTGTCTTGTAGTGCAAGCTTAGGATGCTGTTGAATTCAGCAAAAAGAAGGCCATGATTACTTAATAATCTTCTATCTAATAGTGAGCGTGTTACACAGTATGCCTGCTTCGTCATTTATCTCGACTTGCAGGTTGCAAATTTCCCGTGCCGCTGCTTCGCCAGGACGCCATTCCCGGTTCCCAATCCAAAAGTGACCTTTGACCTTTTACCCGACGGGTCAGTTAACCGGCGGCCGTTTCCCGCCGCGTATCAGGAGAGGCTGGGGGTGCAGGGCAATCTCTAGGCTGGTTGCCGGCCCCACACGAATTTTCCTAAATTTTATAGACCCCCCCCCCCCCCTAAAGTACGCATTGGAAGTGTACCTTTTTTGCCATTGTCGGCCCTGATGGCCCGCCCAGGCCGGGAACCAAAAAAGTTAGTTTTGAACACTGCCACACCCAGCTAGCTGCTAGGCTAAGGGGGATATCATAAGGGGCAAGCCGAGACGCGGAGCGTCTTGTTCTGAGGTAAAATGACATATTATTGGGATTATTTGGGCTTACCTGAGATATTATTATGATATATGTGCATGTCCACACTAATAAGGGGCATAATGAGGTTCTCCTGACTTTGAGGAATTATAACTCATGAACTAAAAAGAATTTAGGGTTAATTTTTGAAAATGTATTTGCAGAATGACCCTGAGAGATAGTAGACATAGCATCATGGCATTGTGCTTATAATTTTCAGTAACATAAATGATATTAGTGAAAAATAATTCGATTTTTCGGGCCATTTTTGTGACATGTTAAACATGCTTGGAAGGCATGGCCTAAAAACAAATTCAATGTAAATATAAGGTAAAATCGACCATCCTAATGAATAAAATGAATGATAAAGTAATTAAAAACAAATCTATACTACTACTCATTACTACGGAAAAATAATATTTTTTGATGATTTAAAGCAATTTTGAATTGTGTCACGGACGTGACTTGAGTCTGTCAAAATATCTGTCTATTTCAGAATTTTTTGATGCAAAAACATAAGTTTTTACATACATAATTTTTTTTTGCTACAAAAAGTCCCAAATATTTACTTTATGGAGGCTCATCATATATATGTATTGTAATTAAATAGAAATTCTAAAACGTATGTCAAAAAATAAAAGTTCAATTCCGTCAACTTTTTTGATAATCTGTCCGTGACATTTTATGTCATTTTTATTGTTTCCCATCAGATAACATGATAACTGTATCTTAAGGACATTACTATATGATTGAAATGATCAATTTAGTCATTTCTTTTTTGATAGTAATCTTTGAAACATGGAAAAAATAAGGGCAAACATTGTCTGTCAACAAACTTGACTGTTGTCACATCCGTGACGCAACATCACGTCTGTGACAAAATAATGGTTTTTTAGTCAAAGTACATTTTATTATTCATAGAATTATGTCGTCATAACACAAATTTATATAAGAAAGATTAAATATACAATAAAATGTTAGAAATGATGTAAAATAATGGTTACTTTTACTAATTTTTCATTTGTTTAGCTTGCGTCACGGACGCGATGATTGACAATGAGTTGTGTCACGGCCGTGACTGTCTGAAAATCCATTCTTACTCTGGAAAAAACATAATGTATCAGATGAATTTTATTCCTTTTACATTCTGATGTAAGATGTTTGAAGTGGCCTTTCATTCAGAAATATTAAAATAATTGAATTTATTTATGAGATGTCAAACATAGCAGTCTGTCAATCATCACGTCCGTGACGTCTGTCAAACATCACGTCCGTGACATATAACCTGAAAACATCAGGTCCGTGACAATGTCAACAATCTGTCCGTGACAAAAAAGGACCGTTTAAGGTCAAAATACTTAAAAAGACATAATTTAAGAGATCCTACATGTTTATATAAGTTAGTCTGTCAGATTGTAAGCAGCATTGCAATAAAATTATTAGATAATCAAAATTAAGAGAAAATAGAAAATGCCAGTTTTAAGTGTGCCAATTTGTAATGTCAAAAGTATCCATAAATTCAAAAAATGAATAAATTTACGTTTTTGAAGGGGAGAATACAATATTCCATGATGGGAATTTTTCAACTTTGGTGATCTACAAGGAATTTGTTGAAGAATTAATATCAAAAACTGAATTTCAAATTGTCAACATCACTTCCGTGACACCAAAAAAGATCTATTTAAATGGTTAAAAAATCATTGAAATTAATTTTTTTTTATCTTTTCATGATAAGATAATGAAAATAGGGACACTTTAAAACATTTCTGTGACTGTTTTTGACAAATCACAAAACATCTAAATTTGAGTAGTCATGTCATGTTTTTATGCCCTTTAGTGTGGACATGCTCATATAGAACAAGCAGGAATGGTGAAAATCATCCCAAATTGGACAAATTAGACATACCAACGTGGAATCAAAGTCGTTATTTCATCATTTTTTTCAATATGGCGCCCAGTGCCTTCCCACTCTGTAGTCCGTCCCTGACCCATTTTCGTAACTGTTCACCACTAGGAACACCTAGCGAAAACGGACAATATAGAGTAGTGGCGTGTATTATCGGCACCTTAGGGTAAACTACATCACTGTATACATATTTTCCCCAAAATCTAATAAAAACGTGTTCCACAGCAAAGTCTGTACATATTTAGATCACATTATGATATAGAATACGATTTTCAGTAATGAATATAAAAAATTGAGGTTGATTGTTTTTTCATGTTTTGGAGTGTATTATCGGCACCTGTCTTGTATTATCGGCACCCTGTGATGTAAATCAGCATTACTTTGAGGCTGATATAAATAGATTTATTTATTATTATTAGAAAACTTGTTCAACGTGTTTACTTTGAACTGGAAATGATTTAGAACCCATCAATGTGTTTAATGATGGACAAATCCAGGCCCCCAAAATAAGTACCTATGAACGTTTTTTTATGTATTTTATTGGTTGAATCATTATGCATATTTAGTGGTGGTTTATTGTCATATACAATAAATAACTGTAAGAGAACTATTACTTTAAAAGCACAACGTAGCATATTGTTAGTCTTATTTTTTCTTTATTCTTCATTATGATTTTTGGTTTTAAGCCTTTATTCTATATTGTCTAGTCTAATATTTAGCCTGATGATGTAACCCTGCCGATAATACAAGACATGCACATGAAATGGAGTGTATTTTCGGCACCCATGTAATTTAACATGTACCTAGATTTTTAAGACTATTTTTCCCTAAATATTTCTTTTTAGACATGTCATAGCTCATACAAATCAAAACTAAATTGTTAAACTTATTTTTGAGGTCAACAAATGAATTCTCTACACCTATGCTCATTATCCAGCTGCATAAAATAGTCATTTCTGGCTCAGTGATGATGCACAGAATAATTTCATTCAATGCTGTATTATCTATTCATGGCCCGTACCATATAAGTCTCGTGGTAAATAATAGAATACAAGTTTCCTTTGAATATATGAAGATCATATTGCAAAAAAAGGCTCAAATTGTTTTTGTAATATCTGAACAACTGTCAGGGGTGCCGATAATACAAGACTGCCGATAATACCCTCCACTACTCTACAGTCTACCGAGTGAACTGTTTTGCCGATGTTTTTGAATTCTTCTCTCCTTCTCAGCATGTTTACCTGGATTACAGCTCTATCTGATGCTTTCAATCTATATTAATGGAATCTATGTAGACCTGTCGACTGCCAAAATATTGGATGGATCAGACATGGGGAGGATTGACACTGTCAGACTGCTCGGTGCAGGCGTGCTGGGTGGTTGGACGTTTCACTGGCCCTCCTCCTTCTCCGCCTTTTTGCCTGGATTACAGCGCTATCTGATGCTTTCAATATATATTAATGGAATCTATATGGACCTGTGGACGCATACTAATGGATGAAGGGGTCTAAAACATGTGTTCATATCGAATGCAAAGACATTGGATCGATCTGACACGAGGAGGCTGCCAGCCTCAGGCTTGACACGGTGAGCAGGCGGGCCGGGCTGCTGGACTCAGCCTCTCAGGCGTGTGACACTGGCAATCTCAAAAATAATTATTTAGACCTTATTAGGCCTATTGTCACTATAGGAAAAATTATTATTTTACCCCTGTCAGGCTGTCAGATCAAAATGCAATGATTCAAAGATTTAATTATTTCTGAAATTGTCACTATAGTGTCATTTTTTCGGACCTACCATCAAAATGTTTTAATCATTAATATCTGTGCGTGCTATTAAATCAATGCCACTTTTGATCTAATTTTAGGCCTGGACACAATTCAAATATTTTCAGACCATGTTTCACAGATTTAAGATTTAAAATAATACAAAAATTGTCACTATAGTGTCATTTTTTCTGACCTACCATCAGAATATTAATTCTGATTAAGGCTAATAAACTTTCCTAAAGCCTAAAATCCCTCGCCTCATGGGTACCCGGGGGTACCAACATAGATCAAAAGAACTACTGTACTGTTGGTCTGGTTACTGTTGAATGTTAAAATGAATTGATGGAATACCTGGATTACTAGGGAGACCGGGGTTCTTGTTCTACCTCAAATGTAACCAGTATAAACAACTTGGAAAAAAAAAAAGAAAAAAAAAAAAATTTAAACTTTTTTATATTCAGATTCTATGATATTATAATAATAACAGTGGAATATACATAATTTCTTGTTGGACAGAGGTGTGCATTATATGTCCTTCAGATGCGTCTGGTTTCATCAAGTTCTGGCACTACCCGTCCCAGTCCTGCCTCTCTACTGTTCATGACCGAAAGCAGACAGACGACTACCAGGTGATAGGGAACAACGAGTCAACATGGAAGGACGAGCGACAGACCCTGGCCTCAGCCATCAGTCTGCCTCTAAAAAGGTTTGCCACAACAGGCGCTGACCCCGGGATCAACATATACGACTTGGAGACCAAAAAACTCATCTCCACATGTGGACCAAGGTGAATAGCCTCGACTGGATGGTTGTCACTGCATCATAGAAACCGATAGGCTGAGCATGTTTCATACCATCTTGCTCTATTTAACATTATATAGAATATCATAGCATATATCAAGATATAAAGGGCATATTTTTCTGTATCTAATGAAAAATGATATTGTATTACACTTAAATTTGAAAAAAAGAAAGAAAAAGTTAGACCTATTGGCTTACTTTATTTCAATCAATTGCACACTCCTAAAAAGCCCCTGATCAACTATTGTCTGTCCTTGATATGTGCCCCCCTTTCTGAATAGAAAACACAAATTGTGAATGATATTGATTAATAATATTTGTTAGCTTTAGATTTGGAAGAAAAGTATTCGAGGTTGCACCATGTAAGTCAGGTTTGACATAGTTAATTGTGTCCTCTTACACTTATAGTGATTCACGTGATGTGATGAACGGTCACCGTGCTCGAGTGTTTGCCGTGCAGTACCACCCAACCGACCCCCACCTTTTTGTGACCGGTGGATGGGACGACACGGTGCAGGTGAACTATTGGTTCCTCATTCATGGGGCTGGCACTGGCCCTATATTAAAAATATATCATATTTCCCTTTATTTTGCAGTTCACCAAACCTGTACAAGGGATGTCATTTTTTTCATATATTTGTCTGATTTCAGATTTTGATTGGCTATTAGTCACCTCTATAAATAATTTTCAAAATTGATCTCTAGAATCACATTTCATAGCCTTTTTAGATAAATTCATATTTCCTCTCTCCAGTATCAGATTTGTTCTCTATTAGCTTAGACTTACTGTGTGCTTTTACAAATTTCTCCGGAGGGTGGGTGGGTGGGAGGGGGGGAACAAGTGTTAATCAGTTGAATCTGGATCAAGATTCAAATTTACACCTAAAATGTTCTGTTAACTATGAATAGATATTTCTATGTAAAACTTTCTATGTAAAGACTCGAACATTTTAGTTCTTTAATTCTTAATTCTAACAATATAATTCTAACTATTCTACAGATGCTATGGTTACGGTTCCAGTATCTTTAATTTGTGGTACTTGTGTTTGTAGATATGGGATGACAGGAAAAGGCATTCCATTAGGTAGGTTAAACCAGTGTTTACTTGTGATAAACATAGATTAAGTTTTGATTCTTAAATCAAGTGTCACAGCTAGTTGCTCACACTGTCTATAAATACAATGAGCTTTGTCACCACATTAGTGTTTATAATCAATTTTCTTAAAACTATTTTCCTTACTTCCAAAGTGATTAAATGATTCCAATGTCTTACAGGAAGATCTTTGGGCCCCACATCTGTGGCGATTCTCTGGACATTGACAGCAACCACAACCATCTCTTAACGGGGTCATGGAGAAAGGCTGAGGTCTTACAGGTATGTGCTTACGTAACATGACTATCTCCAGTACATGAGGTAATGTACTGTTGTGGAACTGTTAATAGGGTAGCAGAGGTTTTACAAGCATGCCCATAGACATTGGGACATTGCACATAAAAGACCCCTTGCCCCCCTTCAAAAAGAGTAGGGTATCACATCCAGTGGCTGGTTTCTTCTAAACCATATGATAGATACATTCACCTAAAAGCTGAAAGGCAACACCTTGTGCAGTCTGGAAAGAGCCCTGTGTGGTTGACTGGATGTTAAAGTAACCCAGCGAACAAACTTTTCCAAACCTAATCATTCATTCAGCTGTTAAACTTGAAGAACAGGTGGTATTTAAATCTGAGTCTGCTAAATAAATTCACAAATCTTTTTATGTGAAAACAGTTCATTTTTGTTGATATTGTATAATGATGTGGTTTGTGCATTTATTCGGGTGTGCTCTTTATTTGATAGATTTGGGACTTTAACACAGGAGAGAAGATCAAAGATGTTCCCCAGGACCACATGCACGGCAGTCTGGTAGGTTGATTTTACCCTTAACTGTTGTTACCCATAACCATAGCAGATGGGTTCTAAAGAACTGAATATGTAGAAGAATTCAGCAAAGAGTAGTTAAAAAAAACGCTATTTTATATACCAAAAGTATGAAAGCTTTATCAGATAAAATGTCCAACATTGAACGGTAAAACAATGGACATAGATGGGAAATTGTCGAACATTTCTGAATATCTGACAATTTTTTGTATCCACTGCACAATGGTATCAGAACCTTATAAAATACAAGTTACAGTGTTTTTAACATTTTTTGTTCACTGGAAGGATCCTGAATACGTATGCTCTTTCTAAATCAATTCCCATTTTACTCCCAACCAGTTCGTAGATACATGCTTCCATGTTCGTAAGGTGTTTAGTAAATTTTAGTTAGGTCTAATCAATATCAATATTGTACCACACATTTCTAACATCAAGTCGCATTATTTACTTATCTCTGTGTGCTTACCAGAACCCTATATGTACCAAAAATTCAATTTTTAGCGTTTTATCTGTGTTAAGGTTTTTGTTTTACAGGGTTGCCACTGAACAGGGATAAATAGCCATTAAATCTTTGTCAGGGTAAACACAAGGAATTTGGCAATTTGAGCAAAACACAGGGAAAATAAAGGGAATTTTGTTTTACATCAGATTCTGGAATTCCAGATTCTAGAATTGTAAGACATTTCTACCTTTGGCAAAAGAGTATCCAAATTATATTTGTGCTGAAGCCAGACATTTCTGATTGAAAAAGCTTAGGGAAAAATGAAACAATTTGAACATTGGATAATATCCTCTTTACCTATATTTTGGGTTTAAGTAAATTGAAACCCAATGTTTATGTACATTATTTGTAAACTGCTGGAGAGTTCTAACCATCCATTATCTTACAGACAGAAGTCCAGGTAAACTCTTAATTCTGTATAATCAAACACAGTGCAACCTGGAAAGCATGTCAAGGACAGAATAGTCTTGGCCTGTGAACAAAGCATGAGGAATTTCATCAGAACACAATTTACAGTTTAAAAGGCCTTGTATTCACTTTTAGGATTTAGTTTGTATCTATATATCTTAGACTAATAATATGTCCCTGGAAGATGAGGAATGAAGAGACTTGAAAACAGCAGGTGACCAACCACCAAAGGTACTATACGAAGGAGGATTTTTTCATCGAGGTTCAAATATTCCTAAGAGTTCTATATGAAGAACACTTGTTATTATTGTTCTTTGACCATCACTGTTGTAGATTAAAGAGACCTGTGCACCGCCTAGGGAACTATAAACCAGCCAGTCTCTCATTTTGACCCCTCTTGAGGAGAAAGCTTACCACTCCGACCCTCAGTGTCAACATGGGAGTGGGGAGCTCGTCACTCTGTCCCTCGGTGCTTCATAGGGAGTGCAGAGGTTGCCACTCTGTCCCTCAGTGCTACAGATGGAGTGGGGAGTTTGCTACTCTGTCCCTCAACATCACCAGGGGATGGGGGAGCTTGCCACCCTGTCCCTTAATGTCACAGGGTGCGGAGAGCTTGCTACTCCGTCCCTCAACATCACCAGGGGATGGGGGAGCTTGCCACCCTGTCCCTTAATGTCACAGGGTGCGGAGAGCTTGCTACTCCGTCCCTCAACATCACCAGGGGATGGGGGAGCTTGCCACCCTGTCCCTTAATGTCACAGGGTGCGGAGAGCTTGCTACTCCGTCCCTCAACATCACCAGGGGATGGGGGAGCTTGCCACCCTGTCCCTTAATGTCACAGGGTGCGGAGAGCTTGCTACTCCGTCCCTCAACATCACCAGGGGATGGGGGAGCTTGCCACCCTGTCCCTTAATGTCACAGGGTGCGGAGAGCTTGCTACTCCGTCCCTCAACATCACCAGGGGATGGGGGAGCTTGCCACCCTGTCCCTTAATGTCACAGGGTGCGGAGAGCTTGCTACTCCGTCCCTCAACATCACCAGGGGATGGGGGAGCTTGCCACCCTGTCCCTTAATGTCACAGGGTGCGGAGAGCTTGCTACTCCGTCCCTCAACATCACCAGGGGATGGGGGAGCTTGCCACCCTGTCCCTTAATGTCACAGGGTGCGGAGAGCTTGCTACTCCGTCCCTCAACATCACCAGGGGATGGGGGAGCTTGCCACCCTGTCCCTTAATGTCACAGGGTGCGGAGAGCTTGCTACTCCGTCCCTCAACATCACCTGGGTAGTGAGGAGCTTGCCACTCTGTCCCTTAGTGCTACCTACAGAGTGCGGAGGTTGCCACTGTGTCCCTCAGTGTCCCCTAGGGAACCGGGAGCTTGCCGCCCTGTTCCTCAGTGTCATCTGGCTAGGAAGAGGAGAACTACTTTTCTGGGTCTTTGGGTACCAGCACTAGGTTATCAGTGTGCTTCACTGGGAACTTTCTTTGTCACTGGTTCCTGGTGAGTTGCACCAATAGTCAATGGCTGTTACCCAGTGGCTCAGATGAGTCATTCTCCTTTTCATTGCCTTAGTGGTAGTTTTGAGAACATGTCACTCAGTCCCTTGCTCCCCCCTAGGGAGTTGAGCCCCTGTGTCTTATTGTGTCTGTATCAAACAGACAGAATTGTCAACACCTTGTTCTCACTGTGATATGACCATAGATGTCGATACGATGTAAAACCCCAATAACCACCAACCAACCCTGTCTCTTAGTGTCACCAGAACAGTAAGGACCTTACCATGTAATGGGGCCCTTGATGGGCGGGGGGGGGGGGGTCTTAAAGTCGCATGTCGAATTCAAGATATGAGCATGTCGCCCTGTCAAATTTAAGAAATAGTCTTGTCACCCTGTCAAATTTAAGAAATGATCATGTCCCTTGTCACTATCTTTCAAAAATCCCCTGTCGCATGTCACTAAGCCTCAAAAACAGCCATGCCGCCGTGTCAAATTGAGGGGTCTAGGCCCATTGTAATGTCACCTGTAACCTGTCTGTACCTGTGTAATATGTAGTGGTGTAAGCATCTGTGTAAAAGCATAAAGTAGTCTATAATTGAATGCATATTATGCAGTTACATTGCAGCAGAGTATTTTGGTTTTGTAGTATTTATTTTTGCATGACTTTTTTCTGGAGCATTATGACTGTCTTCCTGTTAATACTTTCATCACAGAGATCCTTGCGCTATGTAAGTAAATTGAGGTGTGATATTTTTAAAAAAAATAGGGTCTTTATTTTTGTCTGTTTTTGCACTTTTCCTTTGTATTAAGCAATTCAGTTCTTGCATTTCAACCTCAAGAGAGGAAGATGATCCTCTCGTCTTTTTAGTCTGTATACTTTTATTTGCATTTGTTTATTATGGAGCAAAGCCTTTGAGCTTTGCTCCATTATATGAATATACTTAAGGGGTTATCAGACGAAAGCATTGCAAACGCTATGGAGCACACCGGCAACCACCGCAGTGTTTTTTAAACTTGTTTCCAGCGTTTTGCTAAAGACCTATATGCATGACTGGAACCAGCCGCATCGAGTGATGTAAAAAACTATTGTGAACAATTCTGAAAAGCAAATAGATTCCACCCCATTATCATCTTTATTCTAAGACACTTTGAGTGCTTGTTCGATTAGATCAATAGAAAAACACCTGAAGAGTTCAAATTACTATTGAATTATATAGTTTGATTTATGATTCATGCGTAAATGATGTTTTTCCTCGAAAAATATTTTTTTCGGATTTTGCCTAAAACCTACCTTGAGAGTCGATTTGGGCCAATAATACTTAGTATTTACAAAGAATAAAAACGTACCATGTATATTTTTTTATATTTGTGAAAGCATGATGTCAAATAAACACGTTGTCACTATTTTTGCGTATCGCCACTTCGAAAGAACTCATTTTTTCAATATGGCGCCTTCCCTGCGTCTGGGCGGAAGAAGCAAACTGCGCATGCGCCAACCCACTTCTGGCGGTGAGGTTTGACGCTAAATTGATGCACGAAGCTCTTACCTTGGTCAGATATGATATGTCAAAATATTTCTAAATACATTACAGCAGCAGAGAATGAACTTGTAGTATTTTGGATACCTACGCGTCTTTATTTGACCGAAAACCAGGCTTGAAATGGATTATTTTCAACGAAAGTACGTCCGTGTCCCTGGCAGGTTAGCCTCTCGGCGATTGCATTATTCTGGGTCAGATATGATCATTTATGTCAAAATATTCTAACTATTAGACATTACAGCAGAAAAGAATGCATTACGGAAAGTATTCTGGAGTCCTACACTTCATAATTTGACCAAAAATCGGGGTTAAAATAGTTTATTTTCGGCGAGTCAGTGGGCGATAATACAAGCATGGAGTGTCTTTTTCTAGGCTCTCGCCGTCTCGGCCCTTGCAATGCCAATCTGAGATATTATGACGTCAAATTATTGCGAAATATTGGCCATATCCAGCATATCAAAATTCATATGTTGTATAAAAGTATGTTCTCATATCTCTTACATACATATCGTATGGTTTGAGCATTTTAGGCCTGGACAGCTTTGCAATTTGAATTTGAATATTTTCAGAGGTAACTAGACTAATCACACGCCACGGGGACCAATGGCCCTGGCTTTTCAGAGCACATGAAATATAGAAAAAAATGACACTGGTTCATGCATTTTCAATTAGGCTCCGAAAATAATCTTTTAGGCCATATCCAGCGTATCAAAATGAAAATCATGTAGGCCTAGATATCTATGTTTTCATACCTCTCTGGCTGCTACGTATCTTATGGTTTGATAATTTTGGGCCTGAACACATTTGCAATCTGAATATTTTTTAGGCTGTATGAAAGGCATGTAGGCCTAGATGTCAGGCTCAGTGATTCAGATAGGCACTGTCATTTGTAAAAAGAATATTTAGGCCTGCCCCAGCCTATCAAAATGAATGAAATACAGGAGACTATGTTTTGATAGGCTCATATATATCGCATGGTTTGATTATATTAGGCCTGGACATGTTTGAAATTTGAATATATTCAGACCGCTTTTTAGATTAGAAATGCTTCAAATATTAAAATTTTTGTGAATCTGTCACTATAGTGCCAGACCCTTCACACCCACCACACTGATTTTATATATAAGAAATATTTTTAGATTAGAATTTGAAACTATTAAACTAAGGCTTTGCTCCATAGGTTGGGGCTCTGCTCCACCCAACCGTAACCGTTGAGCGTTTTCTAGTTTTGTCTTTTGATTTGTGTAAATTTCTTGCCATTTTTTGTATTTTGCATTATGCAGATAACAAGGTGCATCAGCAAGCCTTTTATAAGCCCTGTAAAATATAGCATTTTCAGTTCAGGAGGATCATTGTTTTTCTTTTTTGGAGAAAAGACCTTTTATATGATTTGAGTCATAGCGTAAATCATGCATTGTTCAGTCAGACTCAAACACACTCTCATCTCTAAGGTCCTGACACTGTACTAATAGCTTAGTACTTTTAATATATTATCATCTTCTGTAATCTAGTTATGATCAGACCTAGCAAGTCTACTTC
The DNA here is from genome assembly GCA_936440205.1 of Lepidonotus clava. Classification (NCBI taxonomy): domain Eukaryota; kingdom Metazoa; phylum Annelida; class Polychaeta; order Phyllodocida; family Polynoidae; genus Lepidonotus; species Lepidonotus clava. The sequence goes on from OW387137.1 coordinate 51,844,800, forward strand.
TAGACGGAGATATTTTGCGCTCTCAGCGCCACCTGTTAACCAGTATAAAAGGTGTTGCTAAGGAAGGGAGCGAGTTAGTTAGGAGTTAGAGTTCAACCATAGAATAGAAGAACTGCTTGGAGTAATACCTACAGCTCCTGCGCAGTATACTGGAGTTTACTCATACCAACAGCTTCATGCCAAGGAATTGTGATAGAGCTAAGCATTAGGGCGGTCTAGACTGTGTTGGAACAACTTGGATTTTAAATATGGTTGGTTGCTGAAAGGAGATGGGAAGGTGGACTGATAGAGACTTATTCACTGTGGCTTTGACTCGGGATGAGATGTTAATTGAATAAAAACCTTTCACTTTACCAGCTCCCTCATCGTCCATTTCTTTTGAACTATTGGGGAATGGATGTATTAACTTTTAACGCAGGCTGATTGACTCGATAGCTTGGATAAACAACTCATGGATCGAACAAGTATATACATCAAGTATTATTAAACAAACAACGACAATAGTTCAACACTAGAGATGTACGTACAATGGTAACCGTAAAAGACTCATGTGATTTTCTCATTTAATTCATATCTAAATGATATTAGAATCCAAGTATTTAAAAAAAAGTTATCCTTTCATAGACTATATTTTTAGCTAAATAATTAACCTCAAATAGATAGTATCTTCCTTTTTTATAGTCATTTACAACACTTAAATTCAATCAGTGAAATAGATATAATTGCACATAACATAACATGGTTATTGTTAGGGTATGCTTGTAAGGAAATATTGATTAAAGTTTGATGAAACTGCTGCAATGGATCATAACGTGATGGACTGCAGCCTTCAAATACAGTGTTGTTCCAGTTATGTCAGAGAGAATAGAGCAGTCTTTTCCAGATTTTCACTCATCTTGTTTCAAAACACCTGCAACTTTATCATCTCTTAATGTAAGGCAGTCTAGTCAGAGAGAAGTGAATCATTCACAATACTCTGCTTCTGAGAACTAAAAAATATTTTACTAACAGTATTTGCATTGGATGTTCATAGGCCATGAACAGTGTACTGCATATTCAAGATTGAATCTCACTCTTTACTCCTTATTTTGGAAATGCCAGTCTTTTCTACAAATATAAAGTTACATACCTTGTTGTACTCAGTCCTAAATGCTATGCTCAATAGTTCTCAACTCTAATTTTTGTTCCTATACACAACTTTCCATTTCTCATTTACCCCATGTGAAATAACTCATGTAGTTTTCATCGAAATAGTTTGTTCAGTCAAACAAAGAATCAAAAGTAGGGTAAATTAATGGGATATAAAATGTTCAAGTTTTTGTCAAAGCGGACATAATAATTAGTTTTCTTTACTGTTTTCCTGCAAAAGAATTGTTTCTCATAATTCTGCTCTGATTTTCAGCTATACTGTGCTCAGTGGCTTGGTCGTGAGCACATCGTGTGCGGTGGGTGCGAACAGAATATGGCAAGGATCATTGACCGTGGCACTCTCAATGTAAGTACCTGTGTATTAACCAATGCCATACCAAAAGAAAGCATGTAACCATCTCAAGACCCTTCGTTGTCCACTGAGTCATAGTTAGCTGGAATAATCCTGGTAATGCAAGTTTATTATGAATTCCAAAGTCATTCTATTATTCTTGACCTCTGATTGACCATTTCATTTACAACTTAAGCTTAATGTCTGTCAGACCAGTTCACATAAGACCGTATCTTGACCTCTATCATTATCAAACCAGTTTACATATGACATAATCTTGACCTCTCTCAGACTCATGTGAGACATGTGCTTGATCTCTGTTAGACCAGTTCATTTGACCTCATCCTTATCTCTATCAGACTAGTTCCCATATTTTCTATGGGACATTGCACACAAAAAATCATTAAGACCCCTTGCCACTCTTCAAAAGAGTAGGGTATTGAACCTGGTGGTGGCTTCTCCTAAATCATATCATAGATATGGTCACCCAAAGCTGGAAAGCATTATCTTGTTTGGGGTTGGCCGGATGTTAAACTATCCCAAAACAAAAAGTTCGCACAGGACCTTATCTCGTCTTCTCAGGCCATATCATTTATGACATGAACTCCGTAAGTACATTATATCTAATTTGATCTTGTACTCTATATTGTTTCATGTGTGACCCGTACTTGTCTTTTCAGACGGTGGGTCAGCTGGTGGACCTGCCTTCTGGAGTCTTCTCCATCGATCACGAGAGGAACCTCCAACTCAATCGCCAGCCTCGAATTGCCATAGCGTCAGGGAAGAAGATTTATGTTGTTCGAATTGACAAACGTCAATAGATTGAATAGAATCAGAGAAATTTATGATGAAGAGTTCATCTGTTTTGTTACTGCTGATAGCAAGTGTGTTATGTCTTGAGCTGTGATCAATCAAAATTCAGTTTCATCGCTAAAGACCCATGCACTAGAAATAATATTCCTTCACAGCCATCTAAAAAGCTTACAAAGCTTGGCATTTGACCTCCTACAACCTACAACACTGAAATATTATCATGCAACTGATTTTAGTCCCTACTTGAAAGGCTCTAAATGTAACCCCATTTAACCTCCCTCCCCCCTTTTTGATGCAACTGTTCCCCCATCTTCTCCTGATGCCACATGCCCTACATTTTCAGGTATTCAAAGGTTATGCTTATTTTTAAGTCCTTATTAATACATACAAATATAGATGTCTAAGAAGAAATTTAGATTTCCATTTCTGAATGTAAGGTTCTAATAATTCTTATGGTTTCTTACACATATTTGTGTAACTTTTTTGGCCCTAATCTAAAAATTCAGCCATTGGTAATAGGCTGGCTTTTGTTTTGAAAAAAATGGTATAAAAATAATATGTATAACAAGTTAATAGTATTTCATGTCCTGTTCATGTGATAAACTTCTTTTGAGACATGTAACTTGTATATAACTTACAAAATATAATTTCTTTTGCATCTGTGCAAATAAAAAGAAAGTTCTGGAAACCTCAAATGACTTGTACGGTATTGTGTTTTACACCCAATCATGCGAAGTCAACTACATGGCTTTATATACCCTTTCAACTTGCTAGCTCCAGGGTACCAACCGAAATTCCATTTTCAAATTCCCTGTGTTTTCCCAGAGATTTCCCTGTCCCACAGCAATTTTTTCCTGTGTTATCAGGGATGTCAGTTTTCAGACTTTAGTCTGATTTCAGATTTTTCTTAGACTTAGGGAAACTGGCATAAAATTGATCAAATATGGTCAAAAGATGGAAAAAATCTCAATAGTTTCCAAAGACATGTTTGACAGTGACAATAGGCTTGATAATCCACTTCTGAATACAGTTTCTAAACATTAAAACCAGTCAGACTTTCTTCAGACTAAGTTCAGATTATCAGAATAGTCTAAAACCTTTCTGAGCAGTGAATAAATACTGGCCTCTGATTGGTTGATATTAATGCAATTCCAAGAATGACTTTTAAAATTTCTTTGATAAGAAAAAATCCTATAAGAGCAAGAGTTATCCCTGTTTATAGCATTTTAAGATTATTCTAAATTTTCTCTGGGGTTTCAGGTTTTTTCATTGACCCTGACTTGCATCCCTGTGTTATACTCATCAAGTTGCTCAAATTGAAAAGCCTCTGCATGCAATGCAAAATTTGGACAACCCAACAACAAAAAGTTGAATCCCTAATATCTTGAGAATAAGAAATTTCAGAACATGGCCAAATGAAATTCCCTGTGTTTTCTCTGTGTTTTGGCAAAATTTGCAAATTCCATGTGTTTTTTTATACCCTTCAACTTGTTAGCTCGAGTTTCCTTTGGAGATAAACCATTAAGTATATGAGCTATAGATTGATAATAATTTGTGAAACTTGCCTGTATAATGCAGAGATGCCACTCAGGAGAGATGAAAAATCCGGAAAAATAGGGAGGACATTTCCAGATTTTCTGTTTAGAAACTAAAAGGGTGGAAATATTCACAAGAAAACGTAATTTTATGGCTTAGAAATGATATAGGAATCGTCTGAAAAGAAAAATTTGAGATTCGGGCAAAGAGAAATGTCATTTTTATTTTTATACTGAACTGTCAAAAATCTGGAAATCCGGAAAAAGCAGGAAAAATGGCATCTCTGATTATTAATGTGGCTATTTCTCTATCAAGAACCTATTTGCCTATTGCTTTATAATGTGACACCTACTCTGTAATCTCAAAGTATCTGCAAAAGTCTCAAGCTTACTGAAAGTTTAGGAATCTTTGGAATAAGTAAGGAGCAGAGATTTGGCTACAGTTATTAATATAACGATGTTAGTTACCAAGAGTCCATCACAAATACATTAGTAATATCAGTAATCATAATTGGAATTTAAGAAACGATAGAATTTGTCAGTTTTCCTAAAGTGACGGAATCTATATATTTGCATAAAATAGCTCAAATTCTTTGTGAAATTATCATTTGACATCCTGTGCGCCCCTTGTTACGTACCAACACCAAGTTATCATAACCACGTGCTTAATGATCAAATCTGAAATTTACAAATCAAAATTGTATCTTACGATCCAATAACTTTGTTCGAGATACATTTGGTATAAGTATACGTGAAGGACACAAATCACCAAACTGTTAAAAGAAGAGATAACACAAGTACTATATGAGAATCTTTGTTGAATACGTATTTTAATTGTCATAAGTAACAATTATTTTTCTTAAAATTTACCCCCACAAATAAAGGTGAGAATAAATGGTCATTAGCTGACTAGGATCCTTTTGCAAACCTAAATCATTTAAACTAGTGGCTCACAACACTCAATAATCTTTAAGGTAAGAATACAAAATGCTGTTGAACCACTAATATTAAACTTTTGAATTTCAATCTGGCTGTTTTCTATAGCCCTGAGCATCAGTGAAAATCCCTAATATATGCCACACTTTGACATCAAGCATAATTATTACAGAAATATTAACATTTTCTTTTATTTCTTATATAAGCTGCACCCATGATTTAAAGGTTTATGAAGGTCTAAGGTCAGGCCGTACTAATATACCTTAGTAATAACCTTATATGTGGCAAAACCAAAGTATCACTCTCTGCGACATATGTCTTCAAAGATAGTCAGCAATATACAACACTGAAAAGAAACCTTTATAGCAAAACCACATACGCAAAAGTTGATTTCATTGTCTGTATTTAAGGGTGCACGCTGCATCCGAGATGCATGTTTTTGCTGCAGGGTGCATGATTTTAAAGTGTGCACCTGGCAAATGTACATATTTTTTTATCAAATAAATAGCCTTGTATCACGGAGGGTGCAATGAAAGGCTCCCGGGTGCACACATTTCCAAACTACGTACCCGGCGTGTGCTTAGATTAAAACTTTACTTTTGGACACTGGTTGGCGACATGATTGTTACTGTATGTACACTTGTATGATGATGAGACGCTATATAGTACCTTCAGGTTGCATCAAATACTATGACTGCGGAAATAGAAAATGAATGAGTTTAACAGGATTTTAGACTTAACACCTGCTTGTCAGTCAAGAGCCAAAGTTTCCATCATGGCCGACAATCATTTTGGGCGAAAATGCATTAAAATTCGACCTTGATGGCCGATAAATTTTCTGACATGAACATGAATATATTGCCTATCGGCCCTGATGGTCAATATGCTAAAACGTTTGTTTCGACCACGGATATAACTATTTCATGTGGCATGTAAGAGTTCAAACAATGACGCAGGAAAAATATTACATTCCGGACGCATGAGTTAAAATGTCTTTTGGTCGTCCATCACTTTGTGATAAAGAGGATGCAGGGTTATAAATATCTCCACGTAGTCCATAGTCTTTATTTATTTCCCAGAAGGAGAAGGTGCTATAACAGCTTCAGGTGGCCGGTGACTTTGTCTACGAGGTCAGCTGGGCCTGAAAGGATCAGAAAACAATCTATTAGAATATTCTGAGCTTGATATTTTTTTCATGAAAAAATAAAAAAAGAAAGCTGAATACACTTTCCGCATGAGAAATTGAATTGTTCTGTTTAAACTGATATATTTTACTTGTCTGTAGGAAAAGTAATCACACAGATGAGTTCCGACTCCTCCAACAATTAAGATTTTACTTCTTCACATATGGCTGAATGTACCAGAAAATAATTTTACAGAGTTCAATCCTAAATATGAGGAAAATGCTTTTCTTGATTTAGGTGTCTTTAGTAAATATATAATTGCTTCACAAACATTAAGTTGTGTACAGTCTACAGGGTGCCCATAGTTTTTCAGAAACAAAAATAAGACCGTTTTAAGACATTTTTTTGAAGTGAAAATAAAACATTAATTAATCATTTCTATTACAAGAATTGTTATCGTCAAAAGCCAGACCTCTTTCAGCTTTTACAGGGCATTTAGATTACTAAGATAAAGTAGTTAAATATTCTTTATAGCCTGAATGCAATATAAAACCATCATTTTCCGGCAGACCTAAAATAAGACATTCAAAATAGCGTTATAAATAGGAAGTCCAATGTAAGACCTTACGAGACTTGCATCTAGTGCTAGGTATAGTTTACCTGGGCCCACAGCGAGGACAGTCATGGACCCCGCGGCTATCTGCGTGCGGCCGGCATCCCGAATCACCGAAGTCACCAGACCGATCGACTTGGCATGTGTTGACAGGGCAACTCTGAGAGAAAAGAGTACATTCAAAGAGATGAGAGGTAAACTATTGGTAAATCCAATCTCTTTTAACACTGTGACTTGCTTTGCAAGCAGCACAAAGGTTGGCAGTAAGTATGATATTGTTACGGTAAGTAAAAAATGGTTACATATTGACCTTGGTCATAATATCTACGTGAATGGTTTACAGTTAAAATTTCCTCCTTTGAAACTTCTAAGTTGAATAACTCATTCCTACCACCGATTTTTGTATCTACAGTAAGGTCTTCCCACTTTAAACAAAATGGGAAAATTTAGAGTGAGTAAGTGATGGATGTTTTACACCATACTGACAGCCACGGTCATTTTCACGGTGAAAATAAGTTGGGACAAATTCTGACTTTTCAGACATGTGTTTTGACTAAGTCAGTCTTTGGTGATTGTATCTATGAGACGAAGGTGACAGGGCCGGCAAACAGCAGGGGATCAAAACCTAGAAATCATTTTTGCTGTACCTCATCCCTTAATGAACCCAGACACCAACCAGGAATTGAACCCAATGAACTAGCACAGAATATAGCTAAGTCGACCACTCACAAGTGTTTCCTACGTGTCGGCCTTGACGACCACCCTGGGCTGTCCGCTGTACTCCCACCCCTCTAACCGGTCTAAGACTCTTAGAATACAGCTACGTTGACCACTCACAATGTTTCCTCCGTGTCGGCTTTGACGACCACCTTGGGTTGTACTCCTACCCCTCTAACTGGTCTAAGACTCCTAGAATATAGCTAAGTTGACCACTCACAATGTTTCCTCCGTGTCGGCTTTGACGACCACCTTGGGCTGTACTCCCACCCCTCTAACTGGTCTAAGACTCTTAGAATATAGCTAAGTTGACCACTCACAATGTTTCCTCCGTGTCGGCCTTGACGACCACCTTGGGCTGTACTCCTACCCCTCTAACTGGTCTAAGACTCTTAGAATATAGCTAAGTCGACCACTCACAATGTTTCCTCCGTGTCGGCCTTGACGACCACCTTGGGCTGTACTCCTACCCCTCTAACTGGTCTAAGACTCTTAGAATATAGCTAAGTCGACCACTCACAATGTTTCCTCCGTGTCGGCTTTGACGACCACCTTGGGCTGTACTCCCACCCCTCTAACTGGTCTAAGACTCTTAGAATATAGCTAAGTCGACCACTCACAATGTTTCCTCCGTGTCGGCCTTGACGACCACCTTGGGCTGACCGCTGTACTCCCACTCCTCCAACATCTGCGGGTGTTTCTTTGCGGCTTTCTTGTAGGCTCCAACTGCAGCATGGCCACACTAAAACAGGGTAGAAATGTCTTCAGTTAGCTGAAGTAACGGCTTATGCAAAAACAAGTTGACTCAATTGGAACATGAGGGAGAACAGGCTATAGCTTGAAATTGTTTCAGGATTAAAATAAAACTTTCCAACGATAAACAATGATCACCAGACTTTCAAAAATATTGTCGTAACAAGATGAGCTTATATATGAGGTGTACGCTTCATCTGTGTACAGACGAATCTTGTCAGTTAAGTGACATCTTCCTTACCCATGCAGTACTCTTAAACCAGTATCCGAAATAAAGGGTGTTCTCTGCACCCGAGATGCATGATTCTGATTCTGAGACTGGGTTACACTCCTAAGTCCTTGGTGCTTTTTTTCACCATTTTACATAACTCTTTATACACAAATGTCTCTGGTTGAATATGTTTTATCCGATCTCCACGCCTGTCTTACCTGTGCACCAATCTTGCCTTTTCCCATCTTCAGGTCCATTCGCACTACCATGACGAGTTTGTACTCGCCATCAGAATCTGAGATCGGGATGTCGCCGTCAGACTAAAAGCAAAATATTGCGTCAGTTAAATTAAATGATCAGTATCTTAATAGAACAAGAGTTACAAAATGCTATGAACAGACATGGTATTTAATTTAGGTTGGATTATCCTTTTTATGTTCCTTTATTTCCAATCAAAAGGACTCAGCAGTGTTTGAATTCTCAAGTATATTTCCTGATCAAATATAAAGTTTTTTTTTCTATCCATTAAATCTTTTCATTATTGAATTAAAATCATTTTTGAAATGAAATTATATGGACAAAATTTAAGGTCGAACCAAACTTCTGGGGTTGGCTGGGTTACCTGAATACAATCTCATTAAGGTAGTGTTCAAGTTTAGAAATTGGTTAAAGATGAATGATGTATTTGGAAAAAATGAAGTATCTATCTCAAAATGTGAAATATCCTGAATCTTACAAATAAGAAAACGCTAAAGTTGATCAAAAAGAATTCCCTGTATTTTGGTCAAATTTCCAAAGTCCCTGTGCTTTCCCTGTTGGGAAATTTCTTTTGCAATCTTCCTTGTTTTCCATGTCCAGTGCCAGTGGCGACCCTTGAAATTCTACCTCTAGGATGGGGCTCCTAAAATTTTTATATTAGGCCAAAAAAAAAAAAGAAAAAAAGTTGTGTTCAGGTTACATTGGTCGAAAAAAATAGGGTAGGTAGGTTGATTTTTTCTCTTTCTTTTTGGTGCTTTAGTTTTAGTTATGTGCATGTCCACACTAAGGGGCATAATGAGGTTCTCCTGACTTTGAGGAATTATAACTCATGAACTAAAAAGAATTTAGGGTTAATTTTTTGAAAATGTATTTGCAGATGACCCTGAGAGATAGTAGACATAGCATCATGGCATTGTGCTTATAATTTTCAGTAACATAAATGATATTAGTGAAAAATAATTCGATTTTTCGGGGCCATTTTTTTGACATGTTAAACATGCTTGGAAGGCATGGCCTAAAAACAGATTCAATGTAAATATAAGGTAAAATCGACCATCCTAATGAATAAAATGAATGATAAAGTAATTAAAAACAAATCTATACTACGGAAAAATAATATTTTTTGATGATTTAAAGCAATTTTGAATTGTGTCACGGACGTTACTTGAGTCTGTCAAAATATCTGTCTATTTCAGAATTTTTTTGATGCAAAAACATAAGTTTTTACATACATAATTTTTTTTGCTACAAAAAGTCCCAAATATTTACTTTATGGAGGCTCATCATTATATGTATTGTAATTAGATAGAAATTCTAAAACATATGTCAAAAAATAAAAGTTCAATTCCGTCAACTTTTTTAATAATCTGTCCGTGACATTTTATATGTCATTTTTATTGTTTCCCATCAGATAACATGATAAATGTATCTTAAGGACCTTACTATATGATTGAAATGATCAATTTAGTCATTTCTTTTTTGATAGTAACTTTTAAAACATGGAAAAAATAAGGGCAAACATTGTCTGTCAACAAACTTGACTGTTGTCACATCCGTGACGCAACATCACGTCCGTGACAAAATAATGTTTTTTTAGTCAAAGTACATTTTATTATTCATAGAATTATGTCTTCATAACACAAATTTGTATAAGAAAGATTAAATATACAATAAAATGTTAGAAACGATGTAAAATAATGGTTACTTTTTCTAATTTTTCATTTGTTTAGCTTGCGTCACGGACGCGATGATTGACAATGAGTTGTGTCACGGACGTGACTGTCTGAAAATCCATTCTTACTCTGGAAAAAACATAATGTATCAGATGAATTTTATTCCTTTTACATTCTGAGCTTAAATTCTCTCTTAGGTGAGATGTTTGAAGTGGCCTTTCATTCAGAAATATTAAAATAATTGAATTTATTTATGAGATGTCAAACATAGCAGTCTGTCAATCATCACGTCCGTGACGTCTGTCAAACATCACGTCCGTGACATATAACCTGAAAACATCACGTCCGTGACAATGTCAACAATCTGTCCGTGACAAAAAATGACCGTTTAAGGTCAAAATACTTAAAAAGACATAATTTAAGGGATCCTGCATGTTTATATAACTTAGTCTGTCAGATTGTAAGCAGCATTGCAATAAAATTATTAGATAATCAAAATTAAGAGAAAATAGAAAATGCCAGTTTTAAGTGTGCCAATTTGTAATGTCAAAAGTATCCATAAATTCAAAAAATGAATAAATTTACGTTTTTGAAGGGGAGAATACAATATTCCATGATGGGAATTTTTCAACTTTGGTGATCTACAAGGAATTTGTTGAAGAATTAATATCGAAAACTTAATTTCAAATTGTCAACATCACGTCCGTGACACCAAAAAAGATCTATTTAAATGGTTAAAAAATCATTGAAATTAATTTTTTTTTATCTTTTCATGATAAGAAAATGAAAATAGGGACACTTTAAAACATTTCTGTGACTGTTTTTGACAAATCACAAAACATCTAAATTTGAGTAGTCATGTCACGTTTTTATGCCCTTTAGTGTGGACATGCTCTTATACATTTGGATTGACCTGTGCGGTCTTGAAAATAGGAAAATTACTCAAAAAATGCTCCAATGGTCCCTAAACAGTTTCTAGCATAGCATTTATATGCTGTTCAATGTTCATTTAATACCAGGGTTCCCACGCATTTTCGAAATTCAATTCAAGACCTTTTTAAGACCAATTTCAGACCAACATTTGGAAAAATTAAGACCTATCGACCGCATGCAAAAAAAAAAATTCAGAAATATCTATCACATGATTTAAATTTCAATCGACAGTACTTATTTGAAAGTTGGATTTGGAAACTTCATTTTAACTTCTCAAAAAAATCAATTTAAGACCTTTTTAAGTCCTCTAGCTACAAAAATGCCAAATTTAAGAAAATCATTATAAGACCATTTAAGACCTTTTAAGACCTGCGAGGAAACCCCGAATACGGTACCAACCCCCCCCCCCCCCTCCCCCCCTGGAAAGAACAAAAATCTCTGGATCCGTCACTGGTCTATGATCTAGCCTAGTAAGGTACCTGACAGCGGTCGAGGTGAGTGACGGCCCTGAGGTTGGGCCCCCGGCCGACCACGGCCGACAGAACCCGGCCCTGCAGCCACCGGACCACCCCCATCGTCACCGGCCACTCCGCAACACGACGGCCCTCGCTCCAAACACGCTTAAACCGCGGGCGATAAAGGGGTTAAGTCCCGGGGCCTACAGGCAGTAGACGGCATTCTGCAACGGGACGCACCCTCACTGCCCCAGGAAGAATCTGAGAGTGAGACTGTGTCAGTTTGTAAAACGACGCTCTTCGCCCATTCAAGTAAGAGTCCGGGAGAACAGTAATTCTCCAGTGACTCTTGGGTCGAGATAATCGAAATAAAATGCAGTTGACAAGTCACAAAATAAAATTCTGTTTGAACCCGGCTCCTTCCACGTGCGGACGGGCTTCCCTCCCGGCGCCAAATCACCAGTGACAAACTGACCCAAAAATAAAAAATACCCCCAACTCACCGTGTCCTTCGCACTCCCGCCGCCTCCTCTCCTCTTAGATATGTAGCCGATACAAAACCCCACTCCGACACCCAGAAAGAGGGAGGCTAACACAGTCTGCTGGTTATCCATGTCAAAGTTTCGATTTTCAAAAAAAGGTTTTTTGTTTCTACGGAAGTGCGCCGCTGGTTAGTCGCGAGTTCGCGAAAAGATACATAGCAGCACACCGACGCCCAGCGACGGTTTTAGGCCTCACAACAATAGTTTAATACACTACACATTTTATTTGTTTAAACGCGTTAAATTCATATGTAACATGATGGCAAATAAAATAAAATGATAAATCAAGAATTGCATTAATTTGCTTATTATATCTAATTCTACTTTGAGCTGTATTCGCATGTATATTTCTTTTCTCTAAATAAAGACCATCCTGAGACGGATGGGGAAGACGATTTGAAAAGCCGTGGACGTCAACAAAGTTAGAATAAAGAGAATCTGCGAATAAAAGGACCTTCAAGATGAGTTTATTCGACCAGGTGAAGCTGCTGTATGATTCCCAGCTCTACGATGACGTGAAGATCCTGGTAAGACGAGCGGACAGCCTGCTGGCAGTACAGAGTTTCTAACTTTGTATGGGATCACGTTTCTGCAATTTCTGACATCTGAGACATTCACTTCTTCAAGTTCTTGTCTTGCGTCTTGCAAAAACAACGTAATTTTTGTCTTTGTTTGCCATTTAGACGTTTTAAGTATATGTTATCTTTATCTGAATGACAACTCCCGGGTGACATTATTATAAACTAATACGTTAGTCAATAAACCATCTTGAATCTGAATCTTGAAAAAAAATCACATCTCCATGCAGTCTCCTCCGCCTTAAACTTTAGACTAAAGGGTTAACAGTCATGTCTACCAGAACCACTGCATAATTAACAGTTAACAGTTAATGCTGGGTAATAAGTCGACAAAACCCAATGCTTTAGTATAGAAATTTTCATGAAATTTGTGATTATTTATAGGTTAATATTGTGAAAAACTAATCATTATTTTTCAAATTAGTATCCATATACCGGTACCTTTATCATTCCTGGGTTGTTTAAATATTCATTCATTGTAGATGGATATAGAACAATTATTTGACAATTTTCCAGTTTTCCTCCGGGTTTTGTCGACAGAATTGGTCATAATTAGCCTGCAGGTCCTTAGAATACTGTAAATCAGCTATCCGTGGTAGGGAGAATTAGAGTTCCTATCGAAAACTTGAATTAAAGGGATGTTCTTGTCCTGCTGTTGTTAGGCTTACAATACATCAGACTAGGACAATTCAGCAAAAATTCTGGTAGTCAGTGGACTACTGGTAGCAAAAATCTGGTCGTCCACATACTAATATAGGTTGTCCACACTAAAGAAAATTCCCTTCCTTCATCAAGCTATATGAAAAAGGCAAGAAAACAACATTTTGCAAGCAAATATTTTAGTGATATTTTAGAGAATATCTGGTCGTCATGAGGACAACCAGAAATCATTTTCTGGTCGTCCACAGCCATTTTCTGGTCGTCGAGGACACGCGGACACGCAGATTTCCCTAGTCTGTTAGTGTTACATACACCGATGTTAGCCTAACAATGCGTTATGTGATGTTAGAACGTAATCCTGTGACATGTCACATCGTTAACTTAACTATCAGAAGATGAGACCGTGGCTTTAAGAAACTTTCATATTAATTAATGTGCTTGGCTGGATCGAGGGGCCCACTTGCAAAAGAAAAAGTACAAAAGAAGCCCTGTTTTCCTTGTTTCAGGCGAGCATGCTACTGACGCTGACGGAGCAGAACCCGGAGCTGTTGTCGGCGCACACCAAGTACCACCTGCTGGTGTGTCAGGCCGACAGCTGCCTGCAGCTCCAGGAGTACAAGAAGGCCGAGGTGAGTACCGCTCGTTATAGTCCGAGAATAGCTCTGACTGTCCTACCTGACAGTCAGAGAGGACTTATGGTTATTCTCCATAGGCCCCTTTTCAACCTGCTCGAAAATACACTAAAACTCTATGTCTCACCCCCAAATTGTGAAAGTAGTTCTCCATAGATGTATTCTCCTTTTCTATGAAGTTAGAAATAGTCTTCCTGACATTTTGAATGAGACTGAGCACTTTTGCTGGGCCCTTGCCAGTTACTTTTCAAACTGATGTTAGCTGGTTCCCTGCTTGTACCTATGCCCAGGCTAAGTACCAGCGGAGTGTCATGGTGGCCAGGTTCAAGTTTTTCAGTGCAATCAGGCTAAGCAAACTCTTGAATCCTTGATATATTTTAGAGGAGAGTTTCCATCATAACATATAAAATTTAGAAGCAAAGATATCAAACATGGTCTGTGTGTAGTTACAAGCCAAGGCATGGAGTATTTACTGAGAAAAGTCTAGTCAACCAAAATGGTCGAGTAGAATGTATAGGCTTGTATGTGAATTCACTCTGTCAGGTGACAGTTAGAGCTGTTCTCGAACGACGCTCGTTAGGGCATTCTGGTTGGTTGGTTGGTTATTGGGGTTTTACACCGTATCAACAACTATGGTCATATCATGGTGAGAACAAGGTATTGACAATTCTGTCTGTTTGATGAGCATATCTATGAAGTGATCATATCTATGAGAAGGTAGAGACCGTACCCCTACACATTTACCGAGGTAGGTGTTCTTTAATGTGCAGGGTCCCATAGGCAGGGCCCTACACACAACAGCCGGTGGCCCTCTAGGAGCCTTTGATAACCCTGTCGTTGGCACAGGGAGAAACGCAGAGGGGTGCAGCAGCCCAGCCCCTCAGGATCGAACCCAGGACCTCCCACACTCCAGGCGAATGCTCTAAACACTGCAAGGGCATTCTGGTCAGGGCTCAACATTAAGCATTGCCCGCATGCCCGGGGCAGGTAAAACTTGAGGTGGGGCAGGTAAAAGTTGACATTCACCTGCCCGAAGGGCAGGTACAATTTTTGACATGATAATTATCTAGTAGGGCTGGGCAGGTAAATTTAAGAGTCGGGCAGGTAAAATTGTACTCACACCTGCCCAACAGGCAGGCAAGCCAAACCTTAAATGTTGAGCCCTGCTGGTGGTACAGTGGTAGGGTGTTGGCGTCGTCATCCAAAGATTGGCGGTTCAAGTCTCTATCCTGCTGCTGTGGTATCAGGCTTCCTTCCTGTGACAACGACAGCGTTATGATTGAACGTCCCTTGAGAACCAAAAAACTGTTGTGTTTGTGGCTCTGTCTAAAACACCGGCCTCTGTAAAAGTGTAGGGGTATGGTCTCTACCTCCTCATAGATTCAATCATCCAGGAGCAAGGATGAAAAAACCCAGTGCTCCAGAACCACTGAGTCTGGTGGTGCGAAACAAAAACTCTACTCTGAGACCCTGGGCTGCCCGTTGGTCTTAGCCCAGGTATGAGCCAACCAATGATCAGCCTTCTGTGCGTGATGTCATATGAAGCCACACTAACAAACGTTGAAGTTTGAATGGAAGCTTTTCTATCAATCACAGACAGTCTTCTATTCTTTTCAATAATCCCCCCGATGTTTTCAAGCCTCAATTGCCAAAAAAATATTTTCATTGAGCAAGGTGTACAGACTCAAATAAATGAAATAGTTTTGAACATTAATAGTTTCTGCCATACCCCTTCTACAATTCTTATCACATAGAACGAGTTAGGGTAGGGCCAAGCTTTAGGTTCAGTAGGGTCAGTTATATACATGTGCAGTAACATGACAATTCTTTCTAGGCAGGGGCACTGCCCTCTTTGGTTCACTTTGGTCAAAAATATTATAGCTACACAAAGATGGACGAGTCCAATCGCTGCCTATGTGGTTTTCGTGATAACATTGTTAGTGGTGCCGTCTAGGAGAGTCCGTGCACACCGTTATGATGCCACCGTCAAATTTGCCCTTTTTGTGACGTTACTGCAGTACCGCGTGACGTTACTGCAGTACCGCGTGGCGTTGAGCGTGGTTACTGCTCTTTGTTTATGTATGACATCACGAAAAAGGCAAATTTGATGGCCACATCGTAACGGTGTGCACGGACTCTCCTAGATGGCGCCACCGTCGGGGACATCACCCCAAAACGTACTCCAGTGATTAATCTTTTTTCTTTGTAGAATCGTTGCTTTGGTCAAGGGTTTAGCCCTCTAAAAATAAATTTCTTCTTTCAGAGCATTTATCTCCACGCTTTACAAGTCAGAAAGATGCTGGTGAAGACTAAAGGAAAAGCCCCAACATCGGTGAGACCCAATGAGTCTTTCTATAAATCAACATTTTATTATGCCCTTGGATTGAACCCACATTAATATTTAATGATGTCTTATAGTAAGCTCTCATATCATAGATCGAATGAAATGCTACCTTTACAAAAGCTTTTATTGCATTATATTCATTAATCAAAGAAATAATTGAACTCGGCAATGCATCATGAGATTTCATTTCAGTGCCCAAGGCAATGTAAAATGGCAAGTGACTATTAGATTTCAAGAATCAGTATTTGGGGATCTCTCAAAACAAGATATTACTTGTAGGCCCATGTTATAAACATGTGCTTGTTTGCTAATTATTTGGTTGTTCTTATCAGGAGGGGCCCAGTGAGATGGACGTCAAATACAAGTTGTATCTGTGTTACCGGCATCAAAAGCAGTACCGCGAGGCGTTGAGCGTGGTAAGTTATGTACCTGTGTTACATCAGAAGCAGTACCGCGAGGCGTTGAGCGTGGTAAGTTATGTACCTGTGTTACATCAGAAGCAGTACCGTGAGGCGTTGAGCGTGGTAAGTTATGTACCTGTGTTACTGCTATCAGAAGCAGTACCGCAAGGCGTTGAGCATGGTAAGTTATGTACCTGTGTTACATCAGAAGCAGTACCGCGAGGTTTTAGTGTGGTAAGTTATGTACCTGTGTTACCAGCATCAGAAGCAGTAGCGCAAGGTGTTGAGCGTGGTAAGTTATGTACTTGTGTTACATCAGAAGCAGTACTGTGAGGTTTGAGTGTGGTAAGTTATGTACCTGTGTTACCAGCATCAGAAGCAGTAGCGCAAGGTGTTGAGCGTGGTAAGTTATGTACCTGTGTTACATCAGAAGCAGTACCACGAGGCATTGAGCGTGGTAAGTTATGTACCTGTGTTACCAGCATCAGAAGCAGTAGCGCGAGGTGTTGAGCGTGGTAAGTTATGTACCTGTGTTACATCAGAAGCAGTACTGTACTAATGGCTTAGTACTTTTAATATATTGTCATGTTATATAATCCAACAAGGATCAGGCTTAGCAAGTCTACTTCTAGTCTACTCTTAGAAAGAAATATCTTGCGCTCCTAGCGCCACCTGTTAACCAGTATAAAAGGTGTTGCAAAGCGAGGAGCAGTTAGTTTTAGTGAGAATGTCAGCTGAGTGAGTTTAGCAAAGGAGCTACTCGGAGTAAGTACATCGGCTCCCGCGTAGCAGACTGGAGTTTACCTATACCAACAACCTCGGACATAGGATTGTGATAGAGCTAAGCGCGAGAGCGGTCTAGAACGTGCTGGACCAACTTGTATTCTAAATGTGGTTGATTGCTGATAGGAGATGGGAGGTGGACTGATGGAGACTTATACACAGTGGCTTTGACTCGGGATGAGATGTTTACTGAATAAAAACCCTTTCATATTAAGAGCTCCCTCATCGTTCATTTCTTTTGAACTATTGGGAAGTGAATGAGCTAACTTTAAACGCAGTCTGATTGACTCAGACATTCTGGACAAACGACTCATGGATACTTAATTATATACGCATCACGCAGTATTAAAACCAACATTAACAATAGTTCAGTACTGTGAGGTTTGAGTGTGGTAAGTTATGTACCTGTGTTACCAGCATCAGAAGCAGTACCGCGAGGCGTTGAGCGTGGTAAGTTATGCCAGAAGCAGGGTTCAAAAGTAACAATAGAACCAGGATGAACACTCGGTTTTAGTATATCATAACCATAGAGATACGTGAAACCATAGAGATACGAGAAATATTACTACGACACCATTCAGATGATATAAATATTTTTGATATGCAACTCTACCATCTCAGTGTAATGTGAAATTTAAAACGTCAAGGAAGAAAAATCTATTTCTTTTGCATACAATCTTCATTTATTGTGTGGAAAATTATAAACATCTCTATATAGAAAATGTTATCCCCTTTCATTAGAAATTATATATAATAATAAAATACGAGGCAAAGTCTTTCCCTCAGAAAAAAAAGGTTATTAGACATTTTCATTACATGTCAGAAGTGATCCTTAGTCCTAGAATTATTGCGGGCTAATTGAACTTTGAATGAAGGACCATCCTTATTTTATTCAATAGGGATCTGTCTATTTTTCTCCCATCACCTTTAGTTGGAAAGTTTGAGCGCCAAGCAGCGTAATGCCAAGATAAACCTGGCCCTCGCCAAGATGTACCAGCGGACAGGCCTCGACCGGTCAGCGGTGACCAGCTATAAGGAGGTCCTCAGGTAAGAAGGCCTCTCTGCCACTTCAACGCTCACTGTACTGTGAATCATCTCTGCACTTTAGTGACCACTGGGTCCGGCCCCGGCCAGCTGTACTGCACCAGCGAAAACCTCGGGACTATTTTTAGCCTACAGGGCGTAGTAATCTTCACTGCTGGTGGGGAGTCTACTCTCACAGACCCATTTTCCGGCGCGGAGGTAGATCTTGCTGCAGAATGGTAAAAACGCCCTAGCGGCCCGCTGCTGGGCCGTTCGGCCGATTACTATGTACCCAGGTACACACCAGGAAAGTGCACCCTGGGGCTACTTCAAAATCAACCAATCAGAAGAGCCATTACAAAGGAGGTTTGGGCATGTATGTAGTAGACTGTAGTAGACTCAGGGTATGGAAAATGAAGACCTAGAGTATAGTAGGTAAAGAAAGTGATCTCAGGGGCTCAGCAGGACACTCCCTAATAACGCAGGCCAGTACTCAATAAAAAATTCAGTAGGCTCAGGGTACAGAAGGTGTCGACCCTGGGTATAGTAATTAAAATTAGTAGACTCAGGGTACAAAAAGTGAAGACCCAGGGTATAGTAGGTAAAGTTGGCAGCATTCAGGGCAGCAATCGCCCAGTAGGGCAGGGCTATGCATTTTAGGGGTAGTGCCCTCAGAGTATGGAAGGTGTAGACCCAGGGTATAGTAAAATTAGTAGGCTCAGGGTATAGAAAATGAAGACCCAGGGTGTAGTAGAGCTAGTAGACCCAGGGTATACTGTAAAATTAGTATACCCAGGGTAGAGAAAATGAAGACCCAGGGTAAAGTAGAGCTAGTAGACCCAGGGTATAGTAGAGTTAGGAGACCCAGGGTAGAGAGAATGAAGACCCAGAGTATAGTAGAGTTAGTAGACCCAGGGTATAGTTTAGTAGACCCAGGGTATAGTGCTGTAAGTAGACCCAGGGTACACAGTTAAGTAAGTATACCCAGGGTACAGAAGGTGAAGACTCAGGGTATTCTAGGGTAAAGCTGGTAGATTCAGTGGCTTAGAAGCCCGGTGTCCAGCTGGCTGGACGCAAGGGGTGGTAGTAGACCCAGGGTAAAGAATGTGATTACCCAGGGTATAGTAAATAAATGTTGTAGACTCAGGGTACAGAAGCTGAAGACTCAGGGTATAGTAGGTATTGGCTGTATACTCAAGGGCTCAGAGGGACAGCAGTACCAGGGCTGTAGAATGTTAGGGTAGTAGACCCAGGGTATAGAAAGTGAAGACCCAGTGTATCAGCAGGTTGCGGAAGTAAGGTGCATTCTGATTGGCTGAATTAAAAGTAGACCCTGGGGACAGTTCTCTGTAGTATACCCTGGGTCAAGTGTAATCGGCCGAACGGCCCAGCAGCTATAGGCCCCACAAAAGAAAACTTCTTGATTTCAGGTGTCACATGCCTAAAAAATAAATTGGGTCGGTCAGAAAGAAATAGTAATAGATAGAAACTTAGGTAAAAAAAACAAAAAGAAACCCATACTGTTGCTAATAAAAATCCGGCTGAAAATGCCTTAATACCTTAGTTTTTTCATATCCCTCCTATTCTATCCTGTGAGTTTACACACCCCAATTTACACATGTTACCTTGGCCCTGTCACAGGGAGTGTTCGTTGTCGGTGGAGGCGGCGCAGGGCCTCCTGTCGCTGGGCGTCAAGGGGGCCGAGGTGGCCACGCTACTCATGCCCGGGCTAGGACACCTTAACTCAGAATGGTAGGTTTCCACACATAGTTGGGTCTGATTTCATGCATTTTATACCACGTTATTATCCTTGTGCAGGTATGGTCATGTGACCACATTTTGCTGATCAACATTTTTATGTTATAAAGATACGGCTATGAAATAGATTCAAAATATAGACATTCGAAGTATATGATATTAATTTTTGATTATAATTCCGTAAAGTTTCTTTCTTTTTTTATAGATTGGTGTTGAATTGAATATATTAAATGAGACTTTAATGCTTTCTAATCGTTGTTACCTATATCAGACATGTCCCGATGTCCGACATTATCGTGGAACACAGTTTATCTGTTGATTGTAACTATATTATTTAGATCAATTAAACAAAAGGAAATTATGGCATTAATATATGATTTTTGTATTAGATTTAGTAAATATTTGTAGTTGTTAGAGGGTGGAGCTGAAACCGTGGTATGATATAATATTATTTCTGTTAAAACACACATGGTTGTGACCTAAAACTTTTTTTTTCTAATTGGTTGTGACCTAAATTGATCTTTCTGTTTGTGGGACCAGGTTGTCGTCTTGGATCAAGGCGCAGGCGTTCTCTGCAGTCCGTGATTACAGTAACGCCGTCTGTACTTTCAAATCACTTGATGTTAAGGTAAGTTTAGTGTAAAGGTGCTTTTGTTTAAGAAATAATGATGTTTAATAGATAAGTTCTTTCTTCACCATTTACCAAATTCAATAGTATAAAAATATATGAATACATGATATATGAATAATACATAAACATGCATATGAGCAACTGAAAGTGATTGCATCTAGCTACGGTCATACATATGCCTATAATTGCATATAATATATACAACTATGATTGATGAAATAGACCGTGCATTCCTTGTTGAGGCCATACATGTTACAAAATCTGCCCTCATAGTCCCTAAGATACACACACACATGCATGCATGCATAAACTCACATACATACATATACACACATGCATACGTACATGTATACATACATACTCGCACACATATACACATACATGCACATGCACACACACAAACACACCACACACACACACGAATTATACCATGTATTAGTGCTGATGTCATACACGTTACAAAACCTGCCCTCCTAGTTTCTAGGATATTTACTTCGGTATATTACGATGACAACCCGCAATGTGTGCTTTCAGCCGCTGCTGCGGGACAACGTGCACCTGTTGTGTCAGCTCGGGGAGAACCAGTTCCTGAACGGCGACTACAGCCAGGCGCTCATCACCTTCACAAGGGTAGGTGGAGCGACCCAAGTGTCAACTAGTAGCACGAAAACTCCACTTAAGTGTCACTAGTAGCATAAAAGATCAACTGAATCAGAAAATTTTGTTTCCTTTAGGCCTAGGGAAAAAAATTGTTGCGTTCCGGTAAACCAACCTACCCTATTTATTTGCCCGGACCATTAAGTGATTATAGGGTTTTTAGAAAAAATATTTAAATATTATAAAATGCGGAAAAAAAACGGGGATTTTTTCACTATAAAACATTACAAAAAATATTTATAAAAAAAATTGAGACCTACCTCCCCTATATTTTTTGACTGATGTTACCGGAACGCAACCTTTTTTTCCCCTTGGCCTTAGCCATGTGGATCGACACCTGTTGAAGTATTTGTGGACCTGTGCAAAAATGATAGCGTCATTGTTCGCCTCCAGTTCCATGTCATTTTCTAGGGGGTTGCACAAACCTGACGGCCAATTTTCATTGAGTAAAACAGTAAATTACTAACCTTTCTAAGTATTTCCTTCTGTTCTGTTCTAGCTGTAAGCTATGACTTAACTTATGATATCTATTTAATATCAATGCAGTGTCCGAAATTAATCTGCGCCCTGCACCCAGCGTGCACATTTTCGCGGCCGTATATATATAGAAAAATGTCTCTCCTGACTAGGACAATTTCCCTTAAATTCTGGTCTTCAGAGGACGCCTCAATGTATCCGTCCACATACATCTTTGATGTGTCCTCATGTTAGGAAAATTATTGATTTTCAACAACTATTTGAATAGATTAAAATTGATAATTTGCAAGCAATAATTTTAATAATTGTCAACCAATTTTCTGGACGTCATGAGTTCATGAATTCATTTTGTGGTTGTCATGAACCAACTTCTGGTCGTTGAGGACACTTGGACATGCAGATTTTCCTAGTCTGCCCTCTTAGATTTATAATTTATGTCTTTGTGTTGAATTTCCCATAAAACCACTGAGAATGGTGCCTGTCTCCCCCTAGGCCCACTCCCTGGACCCCCTACTCACCCAACACATGGACACACTCGCCTACCTTCTCTACGTCGAGCGCAAGGGACGCGAGCTGGGCACGTAAGTCGGACTGTTGGAAAGTACATAACAGTGATATGAGACCCCTTGGACATATATCCATTCACTCTGGAAATAATTATGAAGCATTGATTTTATCTATGAGTCTGTAACATGTATGTGCAAAATTTTATTCTGTAAAGGTAAAAAATAGAGATCTTTACACACATGGTAGTTTCTTAGACTTGTTCTGCAATACTCTTTTTTTTCACTCACAATAGAAAGGAAAATATGAAGAGCATGAAAATTAAAGTTTTACAGTATTTATACTCACAACAGTTTGCTTGAAAATTCAGGGATAAAAGTCTTCTAGTGTTTCTTTTTTTTTTTCATTTTCGAAATTTTCTTCAAATTTCATAATTATTACATAATGTATTGTGTACTATTTATCAATGAATGAATATACATCTTGTCGATGTTTCAGCCTAGCGAACAAGCTGATGGCTGTGACGTCGACGGCCCCCGAGCCCTGGGTGGCCATGGGGTACTACTGTCTAATCACCCGCAAAGTCTTCAGAGCTGTCTACTTCGCACAGAAGGTGAGTAATAAACATATTAGGCCTACAAATATTTGTTGTATTCAGGTAACCTGACCTACCTTAAAGTTTTGGCTCTACCTTACCTTTTTTCAGGAATATTAATTCCACAAATTATCAAAATTTAATAGAATTAATAAGAAGAATTCAAAACAGCAAACAGATTCTCAGAACATTTGTTTCAGATGCTAGAAGAGTTTAGAGATGTTTGGAGTATTTTTTTTCCATACTTTGAACACTGCCTGTGCCCTGTCGCATAACCAAATGCCCGCAACAGCGAGAGAAACAGCGAGGGTTTCTCAGCGAGGGTTTGGCAAAGTCTCGCTGTTATACGCGAAATTCGGCATCAATTTTCACCCATTTCTAATCATTTTTCCGGGCTGAAGATTTCAGGGATTTTAGATCTAAATGTCTAGTTTCTAGACCTTTTTACAGAATTAAAATCGGTTGAGCAGAACAGCCGCAAATCAACAGGGGGAACCATCGCAACAGGGACATCCTTGTTGCGAGAGTGGTGTGCCAATCCTTGCAACAGCGAGACCCGTTATGCGACAGAGCACTGGGGCCTTGTGTGTAAATAAATCGACTTACTTGCCCTAATTATGTCGAGCTATGTTACCTGAAGGCAGTTATTCTTTTAAAAAAAATGTCTCTTGGCCTTAGTAAATACACTCTAATTATCAAGGTAGTGATTTGAAAGGTGAAAGATATGTGCTACTCACAGAGTGCAGCAATGCATAAGGTTGGATGTTGAGTTTTCAACATATTTTATTTTTCGAGTGAAATATAACAAATTCGTACCTGAGATCTAGTCTACATCTACTCATATTTCAAAAATCAGCTCGCAATTCCATATAATATATGGAATTGCGAGCTGATTATGTGAGGTGATATGAGAAGTTGAAAATTGACCCCATGGGCTTAGCATTGGCACAAAATGGCGATGGCTCCAGTGACCTGGGGATTCCCCGTATCATGAAATCTCACGTGAGTTACTTCGGCGCCCTATAGACATTTTTCATTAAGAGTGTGGCGCCCCCTGGTGAATTAAATTGAAACAATGTTTTAGGCCTTTTCCCATAGTTAACCTAAATGCTTCACTTCATATAGGTTTACTATAGGAAAGGACCTAAAAACGTGTTTCAATTTAATTCACCAGGGGGCGCCACACCCTAATGAAAGGGGTGTATAGGTACTCAGAGATGTGTTGTTATTTCTCCCTTTGTGACTTACCCGACCCCAGGCCTACATGTTGGACAACCGGTGTATTGAGGCCCTGCTGATGAAGGGTGCGGCGCTGCTGGAGCTGAAGAAGAACCAGGAGGCCATCCCACACTACCGGGAAACCCTGCGCCTCATGCCACACCGCTTTGAACCACACAAAGGTACTGCATAATTGTTATAGCAATGCTTAAGGTACTAATCGATAATATTTTATTTAAAGTCCAGCCAGAGGCTACAATTCTTCCCTCCGCAATTAGATTATTCATTGTAGTTTATCTGTAGACTAGCCCAAATCAAGGTGCATGCTACAGACAAGCTACAAGTTGTATTGATATATATATTTATTATAAGGCGGCTGATACTTTTTGAACTTTAATAGTTTAATACGTTTTAATTTTAATACCAGCCGCCTTATTCGAGGCTCTCCTTACTAGGCCGGCGTCACATGCAACTATGTCACAATGGTACAAAGAGAGATCCTTCCTACTTCGTCCTGAAAGAGCTTAAATAACCTATATTTGGGCTTATTTTGGCTTATATTGCTGAGATTAGGATATATAGAATACAAATAAATTGTCAAAATGGGCCAAATTGGGACAAATTAGACATTCAAGCCTGGAATCCAAACCGTTATATTGTTGCGGGAACACCGGGCGCCCGCCATTGCAATCGGGCACAATGCAACCAAGTCACGCTCTGAAACCCCTTCCGAAAGGGCTTGAATAACGTATGTTTGGGCTTATTTGGGCTTATATTGCTGAGATTTAGATATATAGAACACATTGGCACAGTTAAAATATTCCAAATTGGGCCAAATTAGACATTCAAGCCCGGAAATCAAACCGTTATATCGATACGGGAACACTGAGCGCCCACCAGCCTCGCTTTCGATCGGAGAAGAAGGGATATGGGTCAAAGTCTGAATATTCAACAAATTTGCATGCCTATTTCACCATGAAATCGGTTGTTCTAACTTTAGTTATTGGTATCCATAGATAGATTTTGACCCATAGCTAAGCCTCCCACTGTCCCAGAATCGAAAATAATGCGAAATAACGCGTCTAAACGCGTAAATGCATCGCGCTGTTTTCTTGCAATCCTTCGCCTCCCCCGGTCACACTGTCAGACCGCCCCGCGCTGGCGGCGGGGACGGTTGGTTGTTGCAGGGGGCTGCGCCTTCTCTGCCTGTTTACCTGGATTACCGCCTTATCTGATCGATTCAATATATATATTTTGACGTCTGGACCTCCTTAAACGCATACAACGCATTGACAATTCATGTGTGATCCATGCGTTCGTATCGAAGGGAAAACATTGGATCAATCGGACCCGTGGAGGCACTGTCACTGCTGTCAGACCGTCAACATGGCCGGGTTTCTCCCCATCACGCCTGCATCGATACTTTGAACTCAGAAAACCAGGATGACATTTGGACTAAACGCATCTTTGTGGACCTGTGGGCGCATACTAACGCATGAAGGGGTCTCGGACACGAGGAGGCTTGACACTGTCAGACCTAAGATGGCGGCGTCAACCCGGCCAGGTTCTCTCTCTCGCCTCCTCAAATACATTGAAATCAGGAAACCAGGATGACATTAAACGCATCAATTGTGGAGGATATACGCATTGAAACGCATTGAGGACTCCAGGCCTTAACGGTTAGTTTATATCTTTTTTCCAGCATTTGAAATCTAGGCCTAAACTCGGCTAGAGGCCTAACAGTGACACGCATTGGTCGGACACTGGCAATCTGAAAAATAATTATTTAGACCTTATTACGCCTATCAAAATGAAATTCATGTATATATCTATGTTCTCATATATGTGAGGGTCCTAAATATCAAATGGTCTGATTATTTTAGGCCTGGATACGTTTACAAGAATATTTTACAGATGGTATGAAAAAATGACTGGCCTAAGCCCCCTCCGACACAGTCAATGTATTATGGCGGCTCCGAAAGCAATTATTTATGATCAAAAGATTAAATTATTTGTTGAATTGTCACTATAGTGTCATTTTTTCCGACCTACCATCAAAATATCTGAATCATTAATATTATTAATACCGCCGCCTTATCTGTATCAAAGCTGGAAGCTTTGATACTGTAGATAAAACTTTTTTACTATATATTACATTAAAACATTAAAACATGCCGCCGAATTGATACAGTATTACTAGACGTTTGGACTTGTTATTTTTCACAAATTGGTTTGAAAATTCATTCATTTGAGAAAGACATATAGCAAATATCTATAAATCGTCTATAGTTTTTCCATAGTTTTTGTTTACAAAATCAGTCCAAATTAGCCTGCAGGTTCCTACAATCCAGTAAATCTGCTATTCTTAGTAGAGATATTTTTGGGAACTTGGAAGGTAGGCCCTTCCCACGTTAGATATCCCATTGGGGTTGCCCAATATACACACCGTAAGACCTAATGTCCTGCTGCCGGACTGAGGTAGCCTAGCTATCACACTCTCGGATCTGAAACATTCCCACCTCGGATCAGAGCTGCTTTTACGACATCTAAATCTTTGTAAATAATCAGAATTGGTTATTTAATCACCACTTTATTACTCCTACGGATTACACAAGTGCTTTCTGAATATCATGGAAGCTCAATTATATTTGTATATACTCTTTGCTTACTGCAGGAGAATGCACAAAAATCAATCCGAGGTGGGCATTTTACTTTTCTAAACATAATCTTGTGCCATCTATTGCACTGTTATCATGAAGGATGACATTAAGGTTGATTGTTTGATTATTCCTTAAGGTCATATAGAATTACAATATTAAGTCCTTGTTCATCAACATTCATTGATTATGATCGAAATTCTAAGATTCATGTTGTTGACAGTTACAATTGTGATCCGGCAGTGTGAGATAAAAGCCATCCAAGTCCAGCAGCGGGACATTAGATCTTACAGCGTGAATATATATAAGTATGACTTATTCTTTCTATCTTATGTGACTGGAGGCAGCCATACCTATCTTTTTTCTTTTTTTTTTTAATTTCTGAATTCCTGTCATTATATCATTACAAGTTCTTCCATCAGAATCTATTTGTTTCAAACAACCAAGTCAAGTAATATGAACAAATCAGTAAATAATACCAAATGTACATACACATCAAATAAAGATTTACATACTCGGTCTCATCAGGTGCGGGTTACATATTGTGAACTATTAGATGGAACAGGGGAAAAATAATTGCCATTATCATGTCCTTGGAAACCATGGGAGCACATTTTCACAGGGCTCGCAAAGTTGTTTCCTTCTCTTTGAAAACAGGGAAAGTTAGTGTGAATGTAAAGGGCTTATTCCATATGCCGATTTTGTTGCCAGTTTTCAAAATTGGCAGTTAAAATTAAAGGCAAATATAGGTTTATATGTATTAGAAATTAAAAGAGAGGTTTTATAGTTCTCTTTTGAATGGTAAATAGGATGTATGGTTTCATGTTATATTCTTTGGGAAAATCCAAGAAATACGAAATCGCACGCATCAAACTCGGTATGTGGAATACAGGCTTAAAGGTGAAGCGCAAAGGAGAAAAAAAAAATCCCAAATATAGTAAAAAGCTCTTAATTAATGTATATCTTAAACAACACAAGACTTAATTTTGCATACATGGATAATACAAAAGGCTGAATAAGCTTTTGTTAGGATTGTGAAGACACTCTCACATCTTATCTCACAGGGTTGTGACATCATCTAGGCTCTCAGTCACAGGGTTATGTTAGTACAGTCACCCATAGGCAGAGCCTTATCAGCTTGCCCTACTTACCCAACAGAGCCTAGTTGACGTCACATGCACTCAGTAGAAGCCACTATGCAATTTGATTTTCAAACATTAATTTCTCCTGTTTTAATGATATATTAACAGTGATTTTTGCAGATACGGTTAAAAAAAACACATATTCAACACAATATGAAATATGAAATTGCCTTTGCAGTTGACTGGTAAACACAGAGATGCCACCTTTCCGTCTAAATACTGATTTCCGTATTTTTAACTTTAGCAAAAAGAAGTTCAAGAGCTCCTAAATTTAGAAGAAAATGATTTTTATATTCAATTTCAAGTAGCACAAAGTATTAATACAATATATTTCGTGTTTATGTGGTTTGTTTCAGTATTAGAGCTTTTATCCTGAAGAATATATACTACCTAAGTTGTTTCCGTATTAAAATACGGAAATGTAGTTTCACTATGTTCCGTATTTTTCATGTTTTAAGAGTGGCATCTCTGTAAACACTGTATTATCCCCCCCAGGTCTGGTGGACTGCTACCTTGCCAGTCGGAGAACGCGGGAGGCCATATCGTGTGCAGCACAGGCCTACAAGCAGCTCAGCACCAACGCGCGCACTCTCACCGTATGTTTGACAAAGTTCTACACTATAGTAAATACAAATAGTTATAAATAAGCAGAATACTTGTTACAACAAGTTTAGTGAATTCCTTAAAATTCTCATGAATATAAAGGTCATAGTATAAAATTTATAGCAAAACAACAATTTTTTAAAAAGCAAAAGAATATTTATGCTGTTGTCTCACCGTATGTTTAACAAATTTTTGTAATATGGGGAATACATATTGTCATAAATAAGCAAAGTACTTGTTATAAGAAGTTTAGTGAATTCCTTAAAATTCTCATGAGGATAAAGGTCATAATACAAAATAATTGCAAAACAACATTTTTTCAAAAAGAAAAAGAAAAGAAAAGAAAATATGTATGCTGTTGTCATAATGAAATAATTTTGGATTCCTCTGTGTTGAATCCATCGTAATATCATGCAAGCATTGGGAATACGTGTATGGACATGTTTTACATAACTTGTTGAAAGTAAGATTTTTTATTCAGTGAGTGATAAAAGTCTGCTAGGTTAATCAGAATTGTCCTTTTTGTTTCAGTTATATGCAAGTGTGCTAGCCAAGGAACCGTTGTCACTAGAAAAGGTAAATGCTGATTTTCCTACAAATACTAACACAGGGTTCTTCCTAGAAAAAGATTTCGAGTATTAAAAGCCCAACTATCCTTATAATCATGGGGTCATTTTTTAAAAATTGTGGGCTATTCTTACTATATGTTACAAAAATTCTGTAATTTTAATGTGGGAATGGCCCCCTCCAAATCAACCTAATGTGGGAATTAAATTTTTTATGCGGGAATCCTGCATCCCGCAAGCCTAGGAAGAGTAACATTTGTACTTACTCTGTTGTAGCTATAACCTATCCTGGTGAATTTCTGTAAAGTTTTAATGTTCGTGTAAACCACTCTCATACATATTTTTGTTCGCAGGCAAAGACGTATGCGGAGAAAGCGATCAAACTAGACCCCAACTACCTGGAGCCCGTCTACGTGATGGCGGACATCCTGGCCCAGCAGCGCCTCTACGCAAAGGGTGTTGAATTGTGAGTAGAATTCACTTGGCCTGGATTTCAGTTTTAATGATATGGAATCGTCTTAGATAGTTTGAAAATTAGATATTTAAAGGGAATTAGCACATTTTTAAAATAGTTCTTTTATTTTAACTTTGTGTAAAAACTATCTAAGATGTTTATAAATCATGCTCTGACGATTTATTTGCATATTATTTCTTGTTTCATGCGCGATTCCTAGTTGTATGACCTCACAAGTGGTGTTGCTGGGGAATCCCCGTTTATCCATAAAAGGGAATCCCCTATCCTTTAGTATGTTAATATGTAGGAAAAACCCACCCTAACGTGGGGTTGAAATTTTGTCTTTTTATACGTTATTTTTAAAATCAATGTCTACTCACCTAAATTTATTCTATAGCTTGGAATTTCCAGGTGTTTGAGAAAATTCCCAATGTTATGACGTAGTACTAGTAGAGAAAAAGAATTCAGAGGATACCCAAATCTAATGTTTTTTCCGTCAAAATTATTTTTAGACTACTTGAAAAACAGAAAGTAACAATCTAAAAATGTATTTGCTAGTGAACCCTATAAGGTAATACAGCACACCATATTATAATATTACTTAGTGTTAGATGAATTTGACTTTCTTTTTAGTTAAAAGTTAATGGCGGAACATTGTAAGCCTATCAGGTGTGGATTTGTAATAAAGTGTTAGTAATGCACAAAGGTAGAAATTAACTCATTTACTTTGCACATATCAATAGAAATAGTGTAAAGGTCACCAGTTGAATACAAGGGGATAATAAGAATTCTTCTAAATTACTTAGCTTATGATGATACACAGTATAAATATGGCAGGTGCCGCCTGTAGGTGTAAATATACCTGATGGCAATGTTCAGCAGGGTACACCTCCCAGCAGGCGTCGATGCTCGGGTAAAAATCAATACCAGACTGCTATAAGAAGCGAGAACGCGATGTAAGGGCTGAGAGAAAATCATTAACGTTTGGACAATACGGATCGAGAGATTCGAGGGGTTTAGATAGCTACGCAAGCCACAGGGACATCTGGTGACTTACACGAGAATTACCGCACTACTGTTGGATGTGAGATTAGGCAGACTCCGAGGAGAAAGCTTACTCTTCACTGGATTAGAATTGTAACACCTAGAAGACTTATCATCTCTTCATTGGCAAATGTACGCATCGTCGTATCCACAAATAAACTTAACCTACTGCCAAGCGTTGTTCATGTTATGGATTGAGCGCCCATCTCGTGAACTCACTTACCACTTGACTAGCACCCATTAGGAATAGTAATATCAACGACAGTGAATATCTCGGACGATTCCCAACAACTACGATTAACCATAAACCTACAATAGCGTTCAGTAAGATCTTTTTGTGGCTTCAATATGAATAAAAGTTGTAACCATTATCTTTTTTGTGCTTTCAGTCTGAAGAAACAGCTCCAACAACACTCAACATGTCGCCTACACCAGATGTTGGCCGAGTTCTTAGAGCACACCAATGACCACATTGAAGCGTTGGACCACTACAATATAGCATTAAGGTAGGAACAACATTCTGAATAAGATCTTACAAAACAAGCTAAAAGCTGCCAGTTATAATTATGATAGATGTAGGCCTACAGAAGCAGAATGACCTCATTTGTAAATCTTACAGTGACTGAACTTATTTTGTGTCTCGCCCATCTGGTGCACAATTTTGAGACCCAAACCCTTGTCTTTGCACCCTTCCTAATTATAACAGGGGAAAAAATATGCACATCCCGGGTGCAAACCTTTCTCCCCAACTTTGAATGTGCAACCTCTTTTTGTATATTTCTCTTGTAAATACCATAGAATTAACTAGTTTCTGGGCCTTAATCAGGGATGTTACTCAGGTAATTTTCCAATTTTTGTCGGATTCTCCAGCAGACCCAAAAATTTGATACATTCAGATTTCCTTAATGCTATTTCAGATTTTTTTTCACCATCCCAAATTCACATCCCTGCTCACTATACATCATGTATAGTGAGCAGGGATGTGAAGAGGTACCATGTAACTGGTACCTCTTTCTGATGTCTTTCAGGATGAACCCGCTGAGTGTGGGTGCGTACCAGGGCCGAGACCGGGTCGAGAAGCAGTCGGAGACGGGGATGGACAACACCTACGACATGGAGATGGAGGAAATGGAGGAGAGCGAGAACGAGGCTGAGATCGAGGAGAGTGACATTGAGAGCGCCTGGTCTGACATTGACCTCAACTAGTCAGGATGTCTCTCCAGCCATTGCGTCTACCCAACTAGCCAGCACTACTTCCCAACCAGTTAGGGTCTCTCCTTAACTAGCCAGAGTTTTCCAAACCAGTTAGCGCGTCTCTCCAACCAGACACCGCCTCTCCCCAACCGGCCACCGTCTCCCCAACTAGCCAGTTCTTGATATCAAAAAGGCGGCATCTTGTCTTGGAATGGGGGCCCTGCCTGCCCTCACCGTACCCAAACTAGTCCTCGCCCGGCGCCAACGGACCCGCCTGAAATGTACAAATGTGCCCATGGTGTCACAGTATACTGGGACTTTGTGGAAACCACAATAATTATTATAAAGCATAAACCTGGACTGACCCTTGATTGACCAGTGTACAAGGACTCAACATAAACACATGAAACCAACAAAGCTGGACTGGCCCTAGGATTTCACAGTGTGCAAGGACTCAGTGTAAACCGCTTAAAATTTGCGAACCGGGACCAACTCTAGGATAAGAAATTTGTAAAGCTGGACTGGCCCAGGGATCGGGCAGTGTACCAAAAGCACTCCGTGTAAACCGCTTAAAATGTGCGAACCCGGATCAACCCTAGGATAAGACATTTGCAAAGACTTGACTGGTCCTGGGATTTGCCAGTGTACCAGGAGGACTCAGTTAATGTAAACCACACGAAGTATATGAACCTGGACTGGCCCATGGTACAGCAACTATGTAGAAACTAAATGTATGCCCTGTGAAATTTACTGAACTTGACTGGCCCTAAGATTTGCCAGTGTACAAGGTCTGCATGTAAAGCGCATAAAAAATATTTAACCTGGACTGGCCCTGGGTTTCATAGTGTATGTGGACCCAGTGAAAAATACGCTAAATGTAAAACTCAGAATGGCCTTGGGATTTGCCAGTGTACAAGTACTAGTGTAAATAACATGGAGTGTACAAATCTGGCCTAGCCCTGGAATCTCACCCATACAATGACTTTAAAGTAAAACATTTGAAGTTTACAAATATGGACTAGCCCTGGGAGTCCCAGTGTACATAGACTAAGTGATAATGGCATGAAACATGCAAACCTGGACTGCCCTGGGATTGTACACATACAAGGACCCAGTGTGAGTCAAGTGAAATGTACAAAGATAATGTAAACTAAGTAAAGTGTACAAACTCAGCCCTGGTATACCCCATGTACAAGAATTCTACCCCATGTACAAACATTCTACTATAACCTCATGTGAAATTTACATGCCTAGACAGGCCCTAGGTGTGATAGCGTATGAGGACTTCATATTTTCCACATTAAACGTGCAAACCTGGACCGGCCATGGGTCCTGGTTATTAGCTTCGCCAAATGTGTGCAATTACAGTGTAAGATTTCAAAATCCAACACCTGTTGGTGTTTAAGTTGAAAAAGAAAAAAGAGAAAACTATATACTCAGCCTGCCCCAATGGACTCTCTATTATTTATTTATATCAAGTTCCAAGTATCTTATTTTCCATAATCGTCCAGTCGATCACACCGATACTCTGATAGATCAGAGTCTGAAGTTGCCCCAAACTGTCGAAAACAGCGTAAAATCATGTAGTGAAAAGTATGGATCTGGGTAACTTGTGGAGGCGTGCGTGTCATTTCATTTTACAACCTTAGTTGTGCTTGGAGATTTCACGTTTTCCAATAGTAAGTATGAGGTGTATGAGGTTTTGCTTCAGACCAAAAAGTGCTTGGAGATTTCACTCTCTAACCACAACAGGATCCAGTTTTCTGCTTTAAGACTGCTTTGGTTTGAGATTATAGCTTTTTCAATGTATTCTGAATGGAAAATATGCGACATGTCTCGACCCAGACTTCACTCTCCAACCACAGCAGGATCCAGTTTTATGCCAAGAGACCTTGTAAAAAAAATCAATAAGACGGAGATTTTGGTTTTGTAAACCTCTGCTTAAAGCAAACCACAATGCAAAATTATCAAAATTTTAGTAAATTTTTTAAATTTTCAAAATCGATCCTGACATCTTCAACTACACTCATATAAATCATATTGCCAGTTAAAATCAGATATTGGTGGCTAGAAGTCGATAATTATGATCCTTGGAAAGAGGATCTGTTTGTTTTTGTTTTCTGGCCTGCAATCAACTTGTTGGGGAATCCCCCCACGTGACCCAACTGCCCCATAATCAGTGATGTCATCTTCAGAGTCAATAGGTCAATTCCTCCCCTTTCCTTTCTGTACTGAGCCAGGCTCATCCATGTTTGCCTCCTCTCAATTCCCACATCATTCTCCACCCAAAATAATACTCATTAGAGACTCTGCTAGAAGAGTGAAAATGCAGGGGGGATTCCGGAAATGACATTTTGATGATGTCATCAGTTTTTGGGTAAACAATCTAGGTATTTGTGTGGACCACACAACAGACCAAAACAAGTCAGAAAATGAGTATTCATGACAGTCTAAACTGTTTTTGAATAGAATTTTGCATACCATTCTGTTATCAGATGACACATGATCATACATGGTTTGTAAACAAACAAAGTTCACTAAAAATTTTATTTGACGATATATAACTGATTTGCGTTGTGGTTTGCTTTAATTATAAAAAGTCAAAGAATCCTACCTTGTTCTATTACGATGATTTCTATATTTCTTAAGCAGAAAAGGATTGAGCACATGTTTCTTGAGTTTGATTAAAAGATCCATCATGAAAATAGGAATATTTATTCACGAGAGTTATAAAATGGTCTACACACAAGTGTCCAAAATGATCTGAAATAACCAATAATATATCATAGATATCTTTACTTGGGTGTTCTCATGCCTTTAGGAGTACATGTAAAAAAGAAAAACCAATATTCACTGTTTGTAATTAAACTTAAAGATAAAGACATTTTAAAGATTGAGGCTCAACCGTTGATTTCAATGGGTAAATTCAAGGAAAATGACCCAATGTTTTCCAATTGAAATTTGCCAGGTATTTTATAATGGTATGGGCATACATAATGAACGCTAAACTAATGTTCTGATCATAATATCTGAAGAAAGTTATCCAAAGAGGGGGGGGGGGGAAAGGAGGGGGGGTAATTTTGTTTATATATTGAATGATTAGCTGATTTAGGAATTAAATTCGGGGAAATTATTATTAAAATTTTGTTCATAATACCAAGATACCTTTAAGACATCTCAAACAGCAAAAAGAAAATATAGTTTATTAATATAAAATGTAGAATTGATAAGATAGAATGTATGAGATAAAATTGAGTACATTGTGTGGCCTGTAAGGCACATTAAAACATGACAAAGATCATGGGGAGGGAGGTGGCAAAAAGTGTACAGTCCAGGTTTTAGCGGCAAAGTGAGCCGGGGCTGAGCAGTGGGTTGGCGACCTGAGGCCACACTAAAAAAAAATCTGTTTCCAGTGGATCGGGTGGCCATAAAAAAGGCCAGTCGGAAGGCCGCAAATGTTTTTTTCCCCTCATTGGTAGGACTTTTGGGGGGAAAATTTTCTTGGAAAAATGGAGAAAAAACTCCCCAACCGGCCAATTTACGCCCACCCGGCCGGTCCACCGGAAACTGAATTTTTTTATAGTCTCGCCTGAGTGTCCTTGCAGTGATGGGGTGAAGCATTTTAGTCCGGTAGATGGAGCTCCAAGCGGAGCCCATTCCAACTAATGAGCAGGGTACCAACCACACAGGGAAAACCTGGAAAATGGCAAAATAATTCCCTGACAGGAAAAACACAGGGAATTTGGACATTTTGCCAAAACGCAGGGAAAACGCAGCGAATTTCATTTGGCCAGGTTCTGAAATTCATGGTTCTCAAGATATTAGGGATTTGACATTTTTTTGTTGGGTTGTCCACATTTTTTCTGCATGCAGAGGCTTTTTAATTTGAACAACTTGCTGGATATGACACAGGGAAAAATTCCCTTGGGACAGGGAAGTCTCAGGGAAAACAGGGAATTTGAAAACTGAATTTCGGTTGGTACCCTGAATGAGGTACTTGATAAATACAAATGTGTCGTCCAATACATAATCATAGTTCCACATCATGTAAGACGTAACACTCGCATGAAAGGATGAAAGGACCACCTACAGCCTCAAAAATACCATCAACATATTACTTCTCAACCTTTCCCGTTTGGCATACTGAAAAGAAATATGAAGTATTAAAGGCTGGGTATCACAGATTTCAATTAGCAGTCTGAGCAAAGTCCTGTGTGTATATCCCTAAGCCTGAGGCAAAGGACCCCCACTCTGAAGTTAATCACTTTCACATGTGCTGCCCTGACTAAGGAGATGTAATCTGATAGGAACAGGGGGGGTCACTCTAGGCCATTATTCCATATATGACTAACATAAGGTGGTTTATTGTGTATAAACCACTCTTTTCCCGGCTTCTGAATAGTTTACAAGGCCTGATAATTATGAGGTCAGGTTACTATTTAATGACTGGACAAGGGGTATGAGTGGCCACGGGAAATTGTCACTATAGTGTCATTTTTCCCTACCTACCACCAAAATACTTGATACGAAATTAAAACCTGGGGACTGCAAGGGGAGCATATATATGATATATATATGCTCTCAGGGGACCGCCTTCTTGTTTAGTTATCTCTTGTGTATTATTATTCCATGACAAGATCTCAATCGACAATGGTAAGCTCCAAGGATGAATCCCCTCAAATATACTCAGTCATACTTTTCATTTCTATTCATTTCTATTCAAAATGTTCTATGGTTAACATGGTAGCCAAAATAAAAGATGTAAATATATTCTCTAAACTCCATGATAATATTTTGTAATTGTGATCAAATTCTCTTCTAGAAGTTCAAATATAGAAATGAAAATTGGTTGTGCTTATTCTGTATGATCAAATCCATTTGGTGCCATCAGGAACGGGTTAAGCACATGTTTTTATGGTAGTCTTGAAATGTTAATTGTTACAATCGATTATGCTGCACGATCCACTGCTCTCCAGCCTGGCATACATCCACATTGCATTTTTTGGGCCCACCTAGACTATCTACCCGCCTGGCAACAGCAATTCTCAACATTCTTTTTCTAAGCTGCCGCTGTGTAGAACAGAATCACACCGACATCTGTCACATTAAAGACGGCAGTCACCTGAATTTGTCCGGTAAGGTGTGTTATGATAGTGATTTTAAGAAAATAATCTGTCATTCATCTCATACTACTTAGAATGGCATAGGTATGTGTAAAATCCCCTGTTAGATTCAGTGAAATGATCAAGAAGATTTTTCCTTGTTTTTCTGGATTAAATTAATATTTTTCATTACTTATTTCATTAATTTTGCTTTTCAAGTTATTGTTACATTGTTTCTAAACCATTTAAACCATACATTTACTTCTCTGGTGAATATTTTCATCTGTTTTTTTTCTGACTAAACCGAAAATCTGAAAATGTCTTCCTACTTATTCAGATTTTTCACCTCTCATGAGGGGCATCTCTGAATGATATAATTCATGTTTTGATAGTTGCATCTCCAACTATCTCATAGCATCAGGGAGACATTCAAATTTAGACAATCCTATGTCTTTTTTTCTGCACAGTGTTTGCGCTAAAACTGGGCATTGCTCTCTAATCAATGATCAAAAATAACTTGAGGAAAGCTGAGGCTGGCTGTATAACAGTGACAACCATTGTAACAAAGTGCCCTCTGTTGAGTTTTAATCTGTTTCTCCCACCCCCCCCCCCCCCCCACCCCCCCCCCCAAAAAAAAAATAAAAAATAAAAAATAAAAAATAAAAATAAAAAATAAATAAAATAGAAACAAAGAAAAACAAAAACATAAAAAAAGCTAAGAGTCATATCATTGTTGACCCTATCAATGGGCATAAACACATTCACCAGGCTACATATTCTTTCTGCACTTCTGACATCCAATACAGGACCTTCAGGAACATTAAAGAGGAAAAGACATTATGCAAAGACGGGTATAGTTAACAGGGACGGATTTAGAGGGGGGCGCATGGGGAGTGCGCCCTCACCCCTTTTTTGGGGGGGCTAAATTTTGATTTTGTAAATGTAAAACTCCAGATCTTGGCAGGGTGACCGGCACCCTTTTTAATATGTGCGCCCCCCCCCCCCCTTTCAAAAATTCCCGGAACCGCCCCTAGTTAACAATCTGTATTACATGTATCACTGAATTGTAAACCACAAGATCTACCGATTAACAGAACACTATTGGAGGAAAAAAAGAGGTACATATGCTTGTAACTCTAACACGCTGTCTGACCAAGAGAAACTACAATCCTGAACCTCATAAACAAAAAATGGGTGGGGAATCTTATCCTTTTAGCATAGGACTGAAAGAGGCAAATCAATAAATTGATTTATCCAGTTAGGAGGCAGCATACCACCAGAGCATGACAATCCTTTGAAAAGTTGATTAAGACATTAATTGTGTGCCAAAGTCATTTCAATGCAGTTGTTATGTAACAATATCAAACATTAAGTACAATGTAAATCATTTAAATTGACAAATACTTAAATTTTTACTGCACAAATGCATTGGGACACGCTCATAAATGACATTATCTCACAGGGGGAATGAGGTGGGGTCCAGGTTACATGAACAGGCATGACTAATGGTTGATTGGTTGGTTATTGGGGTTTAACGCCATATCAACATTTAAGGTCAAATCATGGTGAGAATAAGATTTGACAATTATGTCCTTGATGATCGTATCTATAGAATGGACAAATCTATCAGAAGATAGAGACCATACCCCTACACATTTACCGAGGTAGGTGTTCTTTAATGTGCTTGATCCCATAGACAGGGCCATACACACAACTGTCGTCACTTTGGAGGTAGGGTGGTCTTTGCATGATGTCACTTTTACTTTTAGAGTGGGGTCAATGGCTGCATGACAAATCATGATAAGAGGGGAGGAGTGTGGCAAAAATGGTCCAAATTACCATAATGCTTTATTTATGGACAGCAGGGTTTATGTCCACACAGCTCACCCTGTGCTCCCGACAGGGTCATCAAAGGCTGGGTGTGTGGTGTCCTTTCTATGGGACATTGCACACTAAAGACCCCTTGCCACTCTTCGCAACGAGTAGGGTATTGCACCCCGTGGCGGGTTTCTTCTAAACCATATCATATATTCGGTCACCGCCCTTGTGGCATAAAATAAGGTGAAAAGTATTACCTTGTGCAGTCTGGAAAGAACCCATAAGGGTTGGCCGGACGTTAAACTACCCCAACAAACAAACAAACAATGTCCACACAGACACACTATTCTATGTCCATCTGAGAATCCCTGTCTCTAGGCAGTTGGCATGAAATAACTTGCATCAAGTTCATGTAAGAGTCTCAGTCTACAAGCCTACAGGTATGAATAAAATCAATTTCTGATGTGAGCTTATCCAGTAGCAATCTCATATATAACGGGGGGTATTTTATGGAAGAATGCAGAGTAAGGGGGAGTGAGATTTTTATTAATGTGATTAAGGAATCTCTTAAAGTTATTTCAAGTTGTGGAAATGCTTTTGTTTTTTTGTTAATTTTGTGATGTTTTAATTCAAAAGTTAGCACGGTGACCCCCTCTTTTTTCTTCATTTCTGGAATTCATAGACCCTGAACTTGTATTTTCCAAAATTTAAGGCCGTATTATACTTTGCGTTTTTTGAAACGCGTTTGGGCCTTTTCAAACACGTTTGGGCCTTTTCAAATGCGTTTTGTCGACATGAATAGCAAACCCGAATCTGGAGAGCCAACACATAGTGTAATATATAAAAAAGGGGTCTAGGACCCCAAAACGCCTAGTATAATATACTTCAATGTTGGATCAGACGCATAGTGTAATATAGTCGTAGCATGAACCAGACGCGTTGAAAACTAAGACCAAACGCGACCATACCCCCGACGCGTAGTGTAATACGGCCTTTAAAGTAAATGTCAACATTAGAACTATAATGGAGCGATTGTCTTTTATGGCCGAGATATATTGACAGTAAAATGAATACCTATATGTTTTGTTTATGGTCTTCAGGTAGAATATCTAAGTAGATAATGGATTCCAAGTCTTTCGACAAATGGACCTCTGAAGAGAGAATTAATGCATTGCGATCGCCAGGGAAAACCCCAGAGGAGATTGCAAAGGGTTATGACAGATGGTCAAATGGATTTGAAAAGGTACATTCTGTCACATATTATTGGTGCACCCTCTGTATAGAGCCCTACAGGCCCTATGTAGTTTCAAGTGGTCAAGGCACATTATTTTCTGTCAAGTTTACATACCAGAAGGTGAAGCCTATATGTAACATGCCTTTTATAATTATGTAGTAGATATAGCACGAGTCACTGGGTATAAACTATATATAGTCGAGGTGCAAGCCGAAACTATGTATCAAGTATACCCAGTGACGAAGGCGATATCTGACATATACCACAGGACTGTTTTGCTCATAACATTTTTAATATTCATTGGATTGCCAAAGAGTAAGTGAGTGAATAGTATCTAGGAATTTTGTGAAGGTAATCCATGTGTCAGGTGTTTAATTTCTAAAAGATTAGTATTTTCTATGATTCAATGTAAAATAAAAGTGAAATGAAAGTATTACTTATAATTTTCATTTAATATTAAAAGAGTTACACGCAAAAGTACAAAAATAAAAATCTGAATCTATAACATAAACCATGGGCCTGTCTGGTGTATGGGAATTCACTTATATTTTTCATTAAATCATAAAAAATAAAAATCTACTAGAAAATAGATATCTGACACATGGGCTATGTTCAGAAGGTTCCTAGCAACATTTTACTTGCTTACTGATCTATACTTATCACGAATATTAAAAAAGTTAGATGCAAAAGTATAGAAATAAAGGCCACAGAAACTGTGGCAGCAAGGTATACGCTGTGAGATTATACAGTTCCGCTTCACTGCATGTGCCAATATGTGATATATTCACGGCCTACTTGCTTTGTTCTCCCAATCCACCATGGTATATATATATATATATATATATTTATATATATATATATATATACCAAACCAGCTCTGCAGAGAGAGCAGTTTTACTGATGGGGGCCAAGAGCCAGGGGGAACCCCTGTCACCCTGTATCATGACTTTTTCTTCATGTTGATACACAATGATGAACAATTAATTACCTGGACTACCTTGTCTGCCAACAAACAGTGGTAAGACTGGTGTATGCCTCAAAATGCCAGTGCATGCCGACAATAGACCTGTCCACTTTGGGATGAATTGCTGACATGATACAGAGGTTGGACATAATTGCAGTTTTTACAAAGTCAGGCACTGACACAAATCTGAGTGAATGAGTTAGTACTTGTCTTTTCTAAGTTAATAAGGTGTTGATAAATGAGGGTGAATTATTATTTTCTCTCAATTAGATAATTACCTCCATGTGAACCAAAATAAGGTATGTTTTTGTGATTTTAGGGTTGGACATCGTGAGCAAAACTGAAGGGCTTTAACACTTTTCCCTATGGCCATTTTTGCTTTCCAGTCCTACAGCTACATATTTAACATCATATTGAAAGTAAAAGCTTATAGAGTTTCATTTTGGGTAATAGTACCTAAAAAATTGCTGTGAATCAAGTCTGATGAACATTTTTCTAAAAATGTTGATATCATAGAAATAGTGGGTGGACTATCTGGCAAAGTGGACAGGTGTCTTGGTGTAATGTTATTTGATGTTAATTGTATGTGAATTATTGAAGGACCTGGAAGATTCCAAAGTTGAAAATAATAGTTACCTTGAATTATTTTAGATAATAATAAAAGCTTAAAGACTGACATCTTGTGATGATGCATGAAACAATAAAAGCTACATATTTATTGCAAGATTTCTATGAATCATAGAAGCAATGAACCAAATGAACAAAATATGTTTTCCATGTTTTTCTTGCAGGATGTGACTTCAAAAAATTATGGGGCACCTGCAGTTCTTGCAACCACTTTACAAAAGTATTTACAAGACAGAAGTGGTGCCAAGATTTTAGATGTTGGAGCAGGCTCAGGATTGGCTGGAGAAAAGGTGCTTAGTTTTATGATATTCAAATAATTCAGTGTATGTCTGAAGCCTGGTCCCCACAGGGCAACCAAAATTGGTTTAGTTGCTGGCGACCAAGATTAGTTAATAACCCAGCGATTATACCCCGGCAATATACTACATGTAATTTGTTAATCACCAGGCAACTAACATTAATCACCGGGGTTTAGTTGCCACATGGGGACCTGAATGTACCAATGCCAAGAATGCACTGAACAATCAATGCCTGATACAGGCCCCATGCAATTGAAACCTCATCCCCTTTTCTAGTGAGGTCTGTTGACAACATTTTCCTGACAGAGCAGATAAAAGCACCAAATTTTGTATAAGGCGCCTCTGAGGCATAACTAACAAATCTAGAAGGAGAGCCACCTTGAAATATCAAAATGAAATATTGACAGATTTTGTATGTTTTTAGCATTTGAAATTTAAGGTATTGTGCCAAATTCATT
Organism: Lepidonotus clava; assembly: GCA_936440205.1. Lineage (NCBI taxonomy): Eukaryota > Metazoa > Annelida > Polychaeta > Phyllodocida > Polynoidae > Lepidonotus > Lepidonotus clava. Next base: position 51,887,266 of record OW387137.1, read on the forward strand.
GGCCATCTTGGATTAAATAGCTTGAAGTTGTGTAGATTCCAAAGGCAAATAATTGAATTTCTTGTCCTCTAATCTCCCAATTTTGGCGTTAACAATGTTGCTGAGATTGGAAGATTATTTCACTGTAAGTCTACCATTTTGGATTTTTGGCTCCCATCAGGGTCATGTTGATATTACAAGGTGGTTCTCCTTTCAAATTTAATGAAGGAGTCCCAGGAGATCATCATACTAAATGAAAGTGTGACATTTTGTGACAAAAGTGTAAAGTCTATATCCTTTTCTTTTAAAATTAATCTGGAGTCCAGTGGTCATTGCCAGAAGTATAATGCTCATAATTCACCAACTTTGAAATTTTTGGTATTACATTGGATGAATATTATATCTATTGAGCCTTCTAGGTTATAAACAATTGTTATTGAAACCATTTCCACTTGTCTAGATACATTAGCAGCCAAAAATCGTGGTATTTCTCAAAAGTGGTCAACCATCTTGGATTTTGCATTGCTGCATTAATTTCAAATGCAAACAATTGAACTCCCTGACCCATAATATCCTAATGTAGATACAGACCATGTCTCTTTAGTCATTTTAGAAACTGAGATATAAGATTGTTTATAGCAAGAGTCAGCCATATTGATTTTTTGGTGACTACATCCACCCTTTTGATATTTCAAGGTGACTCCCCTTCCAGATTTCCTAATTATGCCTCAGAGGTGCCTCATACCAAATTTGGTGCGTTAATCCACTCTGTAACGATTTCTCAAAAAAATGAACTGAACAGATTCCGCTATTGGGTGACTAAAATTTTAGTTGATGGGTGTTATGTTTAAGGTAAGAGAAGTAGAACACAACTCTGGTTTCACTCTAACTGTATTCTACACACAGAAATACAGACAGACAGGTCTATTCACAGACCTCCATAGTTTGGCCACTTGACAACAGATGGCGCCACCGCGCTCAATACACTACACCGGGTAATTAATGTTGATACTTTTTGTCATCAATGATGAGTGTTTAATTTTGGCCTTGGGCCTATGGTTGGAAAGGGTTAATACTATAGGTCAGGTGGGCAAATAGCGGACTTAAAACTAGTTTTTCTGGACCATCCTTACTAATTTTAGAATAATTTCACAGATAATGAGGCCACAGTATTAAAGCTAAGAATGTACTTATTTTAGGGGTGCAATAGATGATAAGCCTAAATGGAATGTTTTCCTTCTATAGAACTAAATGGAACCTACAATTTTATAAAAAGTTGCTGAAAATGTTGGACATTCAATATTAAGGTCTATAGAAATATTTCTTAATCATTCCAATCGTTAGCAAAACATTCATTTTCAAAAAGGATATGTTGCAAGGATTATTTTGACATGTCATAACATTATGTTATTATATTAAGCACCAATCAAAAGTTATTCACTCTTGAATGCTAAAAGTTCCGAAAACCACCTTTTTTGCTCATTTGCCAGCCATATTATAGCTATAGATTATGCTCCAAAATGCAGGATGTGGTTGTATTTCCCTTATACATGCAGATAAAAAGTTATATTTTTGCTTACTATAATGAATATCGAATATCTATATTAATTAGATACAATAAAATGAAGTATTTAGCTTGAAATAGAGAATAGCAATAATTATATGAGGTCAGTTACGGAATATATATTATATTAAATTTCAAAAGTGTCCATCACAGTGCCAGGCTAAATCTAATGTAGATTTTTAGGGTTTTATTTCAAAATTGTTCAAAATTATTTATTTGTAGATGTTAGCAGAAGAGATACATTGCCTGTAGAAATATTAGATACCATTCAAGGTATATTTTTATGTATTATGTTACATATAAAACCTGATAGACTAAAGAACAAGTCCAAATAATGGTCAAAAATGGTTATTTTTGAGTAAAAAGTGGCTAGAATTGCTCTCACAAAATGTACATGTGGTCTTCTTTTGAGAATAGAATATGTGTTTTTATATATTTTTTCTGATTTTTTGTAAGGATCTTGTCTTTTTAGCATGTCTTCTAAGTGAATTTGACGTTTTATGACACCTATAATTTGATCAGGAAAAAGAAACCCCAAAATGGATAACTACCCAAGTCCCCTATTTGCCCATCTGATCTATAGTTGCACAGCCTCTAAAATCTAAGGCCTGGTCCCCACTTGGGCAATTAGTTTTTCTAAGTCACCAGCAACTAGTGCTAGTTAGTAGCCTAGGGACCAATCATACACCGGTGCTGTGGTGTCTAGCAACTAGATAACTAGTTGCCATACATATGGTTTTGTGGTAAATGTCAGAAGATTTTTTGAATGGGCTTTGTACGCCAGGTATTTGATTGCATCAAAACTGCCAAAATCAGGGCCAATACCTTTGTTGAATCTATGCTCAATATTATCACCCTGACCAGCTGTGCTTATAATAATTATATTGTCCTATTGAGGAAATTATGGGGAAATTTAATAAACCACACAGATATAGTGATGCATCAACAGAGAGAATTATGCTATACAGTTTTTTGCACAAGTGGGAGCTCTCTATATTATAACCCTCTCTGGTATCAACTAGAAGGTACCACTGGGATCGTGCTGCCACCTATGGCTCAACTGCAGCGGGCCGCCTACTTGGTCCAGCCACCAGCAGATCTCTCCTAGGCACCAGACTCAATATTTTCTATAGCACTTTCAGGTTACAGGGAAATTATATTTCTGTATGAATCATGCCCCCATTATTTCCTGGTTGTAATGAAAAACATTCTGTAAGAAAGTTTCATTTTTGGTAGATACATATTTGAAATCAAGTGGTGTCTTGAGTAATATCCCTAAAATACAATCCAAGTCTTTGTTCATGATAAATTCATTCTTTAAATCATTTAAGTCAAAATTGTCAAAACTAAAATTCCAGTATTCTTATAGCCTATAAAGCATTATATATCTAAAGGAAATAACCTTTTATAAACAACTTCCAAAAAGCAGTTGGCTAAGATTCATTATGTAAGCATATCTTTTACAGAACTATTTTATTGATAATCTTATCAGAGGTTCTCCAATTTCTCTGGACAATATATATATGCTTATGTGCCTCTAAATTCATTCTTTATTGAAATCAATTTGTTATGCAAAATCATAGAAATAAAAGCATATGTTATTCATAATATTTTTAATCATAGCTTGGGGATCTTGGATTCACCAATATTGATGCACTTGACCCCTCACAAGGGATGCTTGAGGTAGCAAGGCGCAAGAATCTGTACAAGAACTATCTGTGTGCCTTCTTCACCAGTAATGTTGATGAGATAGAGACAAGTAAGTTCCATTGTAATTAATATTAATTTTTTATAAGCTAAATTACATTGTAGTTGATATTTTGTTATTGCATTTTTATCCCATTGCCTACATATTACTTAAGTATATTTCAGTATGTAACTTTTCATGTACTTTCACAATCATTCATAAAAACACATCCTTGTTGTATAAAACATGTATTTCAGGTATATTGATTTTTTTTTTTTTTTTTTTTTTTTTTTATTGTATTATTATACAGGCTGAGTTCACTTTATTAAATGCTCTTCCACTCCAGTCCTGTGGACCATTTTGGGTCCTGTGGAGCATCTGGGCACAATTCCGTGCAGGGGTCATCCAAATGTCCTTTTCCATGCATGCTGCACTCCATGGGACTCGAACCCATGAAGGGCCAATGCCAACAAGTGGTACCAACGCCTCAACGACGTTGGCCACCCCGACCCCTGATGTATTAATTTTTTCATTGGGTCATTGATGGAATTTCTAGGAGCTCCAAAAATGCCTGATTGGTTATTTCGACCATACAATTTTTTCAGATATAGTCTTTTCTAGGTTTGCAATTTTTCTGCATGATGAATTCTTAGTTTTTGTATTATACACATTTATTACTTAATACTCTAGCCCATTTGTTTCCATCTCTATAGATGCCTATGATGCCCTAGTGTCTACTGGATGTATGCTTGAAGGCCACCTCAAGTGTGACAGTATACCTGAGATGATACGCTGTGTCAAGACAGGTAAAATACCATTACCATTTTTTATCGATACTAAATAAACCTACAGAATTTATTTATTTATCTATCTATTTTTTATTCAAGAACCACTTCACAGTTCATCGTGATCTTCCAGCAGTTACAATGGTGTGATGAATATATACAGATGAAATATAGAAATAAAGCACAACAATTATAATTATCAATATGGAAAAACACAAGCATTGGTTGTGTGATAGTGTGACTAGTATAGTATACGGTTACCAGTTGCCATGGAATATTACATAAGCAGCAGAACTGTATAGTTCAACAGGGAATTTTCAAGTGATGTATTTAGGAGATACAGAGAGTAGGTTTTGCAGGTGTGAAAAAGTTTAAATTTTTAAATCAGATGGAAAAATTGGATAATTAGTTTTGTTTTTTAATGAAACCTGAATGATATTTTGTTAATATTGTTATGACACAATGAGTTCCTGAAAGGATATAACATAATATTATGTTACTGAGAAGGTTGTACAATGAAATGATGTAATTCAATCTCTGGGTGGTAATATGCAGTAGTTGTGGATTGTTAGTTGGGTGTCATAGATTTAGAAGCCCTGCTGAAGATGCCAGTATAAGAATCACTTAAGACTAAAATTTTCAACAATAAAGCCCATATTCCACATACTGAAAGTACACTGCTGAAAACAACCTGCAGAAAACGAAAGTGTTGCCGAAACATTCCATTGCCCCTTCACTATCAGCAGCGCATACTTTGGGTATATGGGATACAGCCTTAAGTTTAATAAAAAACAAGATAAATTGCTCTATTACTAAATATCTAATATAACTTTCAGGAATATATATCAATTGACAGATTTGCAGGTTCGCCAGCCAATCAAAATTCTGTATTTCAGGGCAAAACAGGATTGGACATTATAGGTTGAGCCGATGCTAGCCAAGTGGCAGACTAGTCCACGAGATGGGCACTCATATCCATTATGCAGACAACACTTGGTTGAGAGTCAAGTTTATTAGTGGATTTCAACTGCTTCACAATAGACCTGTCCACTTTGCCAGGTAGCCCACCCCTTATTGCCATGATATCAACATTTTAAAAAAAAATGTTGATCATACTTGATTCACAGTAATTTTCCTAGTACTATTACCCCAAACTAAACTTTATAAGCTTTTACTTTTTATATGAGGTTAAAATGTAGCTGTAGGACTGGAAAGCAAAAATAGCATTTTCCCATAGGGAACAGTGTTAAAGCCCTTCAGCTTTACTCAGAATGTCCCACCCTAAAATCACAAAAAACATACCTTATTTTGTTTCACCTAAAATGGAGGTAATTACCTCATTGAAAAAAAAAAATTCATCCTCATTTATCAACACCTTAATGAGTTAGAAAACACAAGTACAGTGCCAGACTTTGCAAAAACTGCAAGTATGTCCGACCTCTGTATCATGCCAGCAATACATCCCAAAATGGACAGGTCTATTGCTAGTGCAGTTACAGATGCCTTAATCCTATGTACACAAATAGACACCATCCAAAGACAAGCTTCCTCAATAAAGTCCGCCCGACTCCGTACAGCTATGTAAACAGTACAGTTCCTCTCCTAGTCACCAGATATCACATATATAACTATCCAAACCCCCGAATCCGTAAGACTTGTATTGATCCAAATGTGTATCGACTTGCTCTCTCCTTAACTGCAGATCACTGCGCTTATATATTAGTTTAGTTATTGATTTTCTCTTTGAGTAGTGCTGCTTACTGGTAGACTTCTGCCATAACTGACCAGGTTTATCATGCCTACCAGAAGCGCCTACCATATTTACATTACAAAGCGCAGTAATTTGTATAATTTTGAATACCCTTTATGATATGTCTTCTACAATCTGGTGACTATTTCTTCACTTTATTTATACACTATTAATTGTATGCACAAGATGTTGTACTAACTACCAATTGTGCAAATCAATACTGGGTATATAAATTAGTTGACAGGTAACCTTTGTGGGTGCTGCCACCTGGTGTTCTACAGTCCAGGCTGCTAGGGGGAGCTACTGGTCTCACTCCCTCAGCAGCTTCATTACCTGTCAAGCCCCAGCTCCATGCAAATGTGTTTGTATTCATCAGTATTAATTTAACTCAAGTATAATGCTAATCAGAAAATGTTTAATAATAGCCTTAATCCATTCAAACCAAACATTTTCTTATCAAATAAGACCTCCTAAAGAAGATTTTCAATATGAGAAAGCGCCCCATCTCAGTATTTTGCTGTAATTAGCCTAAAAAGTTTGGTAACCATAGCAACTGTCAGTAACTTTTGCTGAAAACAAGTCAGCTGTTCCATCTCCTGGCACCCTCCCCCTGCTGTTGCCTGACAGGATCTGCTGTTACAGGGAGTAAGTGCAAGTAAGGGAGCAGCTAGTCTCAAAGCAAAGCAGCAGCCAACTATGTGGCCATAGGCCCTTTTAACATGGTTCTAAAAACTTAATCCAATTCAGAATAAGTTTTCTGATTAATTTGAAATACAAGATTGTCAGAGTCAGCCAACTATAAACTTAAATGGATAAAATGTCAGGTTGGAGGCTATGTTTGACAAAATGGTGGCCATGTTTGTGGCCATAGATCCCCTCTAACATTATTCTAAAGTAAATATTTGATAAGGTCAGTAAATATTGATAGATTTGAAAAAAAATGGGCAAAATTGATGCAGGAGAAGCTGAGAAAATAAACATTTGCTACAGGCTAGATCGCCGTTGCTACGCGTGGCCGTTGCTACGCGCGGCCGTTGCTACGCTGCTTAGCAACGGCGGCTGTGGATGAGTCTGGAGACTGTGGGTCGAGTTTGAAGGCTCTGGGTCGAGTTTGGAGGCTCTGAGTCGAGGTTGGGTGTTCTGGGTGGAGTATTGAGGCCGTGGTTTAAGTCAGGAGGCCGTGGGTTAAGTCAGGAGGCCGTGGGTCGAGTCAGACAACTTCATTATCCACAGGGCAGGGCCCACCCAGTCTTGATGCTTCTTTATACATGATTGGGGCGCCGCCGGATAACATTTCCCGCCACTCTATGCATCGTAGGGCTGTGTGGGGCGTGACAGGGCCGTGTGGGGCGTGACAGGGCCGTTTGGGGCGTGATAGGGCCGTGTGGGGCTTCATAGCGCCGTGTGGAGCATCATAGACATGCCATATCCCCATAGGGCTGTGTGGAGCGTGATCCCAGGTAGCAAAATGAGGTCCTCAGGACATCCAAAAATGGTCCACATGACGTTGGATTTATATATATATATATGAAAGATATATATCACTGAAAATGTAATATATCTAGTCAGGAATGTTTATAAAGGTATTGTATATTAATAAAAGAATTTTTCAAAGGTAATTTGCTTTGAAAATTTATGAAAAAATGTTTATACATGTGCTATAATTGATATATAATCTTTTTACTGTTTTACAGCTACCTTAAAATACAACATAGTTTTATGAAACACGCGGATGGATTTACTCAAAGTTATCATGGTTTTATCAAATGAGACAAAAAATACATAACATACATAGCATTATACTTGAGTGTGGTTCTACCTTGTAATAATAATAATAATAATAATAATAATAAAAAGGGCCGACACTTATTGCCGCCAGCTTCCAAGTCCATCTATATTGTATCCTATTGTTTGTGTTATTATATTGGTTTATGGAGCAGATTTATAAAGCTGCATTTTACCAATTTTAGGAGCAATTTGACAACCAAACCACCAAGGTTCATCTTGTTTTACTCTTCATTGTTTGGGGATTAAATCAGGAAGAAATTCCTATGTAATTCCATGGTACAATTTGATGTTATTAGGCTTATTATCCCTGATATTCCAGGTGGAGTGATCATGCTGATTGGCAGGGAGAATGATATGGTAGCTATTGCTGAGTACAAGGACAAACTGGAGCCTTACATGAAGCAGTTGGAGGAGGAGGGACAGTGGACTCTTCTTGAGAGAACCGTCTTTCCTGGATATTTCCCTGATGTGAATGGAATAATATTTTCTTTCCGTATTACAAAATGAGAGCATCATCATTCTGAAAAGGGAGCAGTTTCATCTTGATGTATAGATGTTGAAAAACACTGTCAAAGGCCTTAATTTCATGCAATAAGGCATTGGCTGTAAGCTAGATGTTATTTGTGGCCCTTTTACAGTAAATAAATTATAATTGGGTATATAAATTAGTTGACAGGTAACCTTTGTGGGTGCTGCCACCTGGTGTTCTACAGTCCAGGCTGCTAGGGGGAGTTACTGGTCTCACTCCCTCAGAAGCTTCATTGCCTGTCAAGCCCCAGCTCCATGCAAATGTGTTTGTATTCATAATAGTCACTCAGTCAGCTGCACCAACCCCATCTATAAGGCCATACCCCGTGTCCCTACCCATACCCCTACACCGAGTGGTAGTGACACATACCGCACTAAGAGTGGCCGAGTGAGTAAGCCACCCAAGAAGCTGGATCTTTAAGAAGTTAGCCCAGAAAAAACTGGTGACATTTAAGACATTTGATTGCATTGTCTCTATGCGCTTGAACATGTCTAATCATGTCTTCCTTTCAGCTTGTGAGAAAAAGACTTTTGAGTTACTGATAGTATAACTAAGATCTAAAATATATCTCATAAGTATAAGTACTTAAGAATAGTACATTCAACCACAGACATTGGCCTATAAGAAGACTAGCAAAAAAAGACATTTCTTTATAGAAAAGACATTTTTTTATTATTGACATGTCATGTATGTTGTTCACATTTATGTGGTAAAATTGTCTTCAAAAAGATAAAAAGGGAGATGCAACGCATTTTACAACATCTCGGCTCAGCAACCTTGAGCCCGTGTAACGATTAACGGTATATAAACGACTTATCACGCAACTCGACTTCCCGCGACATAATATTAATTGTGTGCCAAAGTCGTTTCAGTGCAGTTACTTAACAATGCCACATCACATTAAACATTAAGGTACAATGTGATACGGACGGACGCGGGAAACTAGTCGACTCGTGGACGGCAACACCTCTGCACTACAAGCAGGAAATTATGGACGGCATCATTCCACCTATACAGGGTACCAACCAAACAGGGAAAATGGCAAAAGAAATTCCCTGACAGGGAAAATAAAGGGAATTTGCAAATTTTGCCAAGACACAGGGAAAACACAGGGAATTACATTTGGCCAGGCTCTGAAATTTCTGATTCTCAAGATATTAGGGCTTCGACTTTTTGTTGTTGGTTTGTCCAATATTCTTTCTGCATGCAGAGGCTTTTAAATTTGAACAACTTGCTGAATATGACACAGGGAAAAGTTGCTGCTCTAGACAGGAAACACAGGGAATTTGAAAATTGAATGTGGGTTGGTACCCTGTGTGTATAGGCTGCACCCCCAGAGTGTCGCCGAAGGACCAAGGATAAGTGGGTCAAAATAAGAGGGAGAACTACTTTTCTGGGCCACTGGGTACCAGCTATAGGTTATTGCTGTACAAGCTGGGCACCAGCAGCCAAGAAAGTTCCCGGCGTGCTACACTGATAACCTACTGCTGGTACCCAGTGGCCCAGAAAAGTTGTTTTCCTAAATATGGGGGTCTTGCCAGTTCAAAGGATAAGTGGGTCAGTGTATATCTCAGCCTGCTTCCCCTGGTAACGCACTCAGTGCGTATCAGCTAGGATAACTGGGGAGGCTGTGTGGTGGCTCTAGACTCAAGAGCCATAGAGATCCAGTTTGGGTCTGCCTATGTGCCTTGAAAAAGTATATAGAGTAAAAGGTTTACTCAATCTACTTTTTTGAGGAGCCTATGCACATCGAAAAAGTAGATAGAGTAAACAGTTTCTCAATCTGTCCCTATACTACTTAAATTTGACAGTGGGACATGGCTGTTTCTTAAATTTAACATGTGACATTTAGATAAGACACAAGGACATGTGACAGGAGTGTTTTTTGAGATTGACAATGCAATGAAGCCATTTCTCAAGTTTGATACTCGGCACTGGGACAAATAAGCAACAAGGCCATGCGACAGGGTCCCCACAGCACAGGCAAAACAGGGAAAATTTGCTCTGTATGCCAAGGCTTTAAAGTTTGAACATATATATCTTGCAGGAAGTGACACAGGGAAAAGTTACAGTGAAACGGGGAAATCTCAGGGAATTTGAAAATGAAATTTTGGTTGGGATCTTGATGCTACAGGGGCATTACGTAAGATTGACAACCAACATGGCACCCACTCACTCAGGGCCTCCCCACCTGCCCCCCATGCCACCTACCCAGAGCCCTTAGTGAATTGGAGCATGAATGGCAATAAATTTTAGGCTACCGCTGTGTATTTAGAAAATCGACTTGAATTTATAGAATAGAAGTAACATCCTTCACCTCAGAGACCCCAGTCATCTGGAAATTTGTGAGCTAAGGTGAGTTGTTGTAGTTTGTCTTTTAGAAAGTATTTTTATCTGACATGCGATCAAAGTGAATGATTGGGCATGACTAGGGAGATATAGACTTTAATTGCCATCATAGTCAGTCAACTCATATTACTTAGAATCAGACCCCGTCAGGGTACCGGGATGGGGCTTTGCTCCTTGGAAGTATATAGGCCCCTAGTAGCCCCTGCTGATCGTAAAAGGCGATGATAGGGGGGACCCAGCACTGACCAAGTGGTTTGTTGGGTTCAATTCACGGTTGGTGTCTGGTTTCATTAAGGGATGAAGTACAGGTGAAATGATTTCCAGGTTTTGATCTGCTGTTTGCATGCCCTGTCACCCTCATCTCATAAATACCATCATGGAAGGCTGAGCATGTCTGAAAAGTCAGAATTCGCCTTGTTTTCGCCATGAAAATGACCCTGGCTGCTGGTAAGGCATAAAACATCCATCATTCACTCTCACTCACTGAGAATCAGAGATCTTGTATGTATGTATTTATGTATGCATGTATGTATGTATGTATGTATGTATGTGTGTATGTATACATGTATGTATGTATCTAGAGACTGGAAAGCTCCTCTATGTTTCTATGTTACCATTCCCTGGGTGGCTGGTTGGAATCAATTTGGTTAACCATGACCATGGTCTGATCATAACCAGTGTATCTTTGGAACAGTAGAAATAATGGTCAACCGTAGGCATAATGGTCAACCGTAGTTTTGTTGAACCTTAGGCCAGGTAGCACATAACACCAGTGGTGGATTTAGAGGAGGGTGCAGGGGGCAAGTCCCCCCACCCTATTTTTCTATGTTATATTACCCAAGCAAAACACAAATATTTGTATAATCATGAAAAAAACAAAGGTCTGTTTGGCCCGCATAAGGGACCCTTGGATGTGACACATCAATTCGTAGTGCCGATATTCATACCCACCCCACCCAAAAAAAATCTAAAACTTTTTTTGCTTCCATTATATTTTTCTGTAATGTCTCAGGTCTTCTCATTTTGAATTCCAGAATATTTTACTGATATCAGCCATTGGATCATAAACCATTTACAGATCATAAATTCATTCAATATAACAGGAGGGCCCATTACACAATACTGATCATAACAGTGAGAAATAGCTATATAACAAAATCTTGCACAAAAGCAGTTAGTAAAACACGTAATCATGTAACCATGTAATCAATAGTGTATAAATAAAGTGAAGAAACAGTCACCAGATTGTAGAAGATATATTATAATGGTATTCAAAATTATACAAATTACTGCGCTGTGTTATGTAAATATGGTAGGTGCTTCTGGTAGGCGTAATAAACCCGTTGGCTACAGCAGACATGCTAAGTCTACCAGTAAGTAGCACTACTCTGGAGAAAATCAATAACTAAACTAATATATGAGGGCAATGATCGGCGGTTAAGAGCAGAGCAAGTCGATATATGCTTGGATCAATACCAGTCTTACGGATTCGGGGGTTTGGATAGCTATATACGTGACATCTGGTGACTAGCAAAGGAACTGTACTGTTCGGATAGGCGTACGTAGTCAGGCAGACTTTATTGAGGAAGCTTGTCTTCGGACGGTGTCTGTTTGTGTACATAGGATTAAGGCATTTTGTAACTATACCAGCAATTGTGAAGCAGTTGATATCCACTAATAAACTTGACTCTCAACCAAGCATTGTCTGCGTTATGGATATGAGCGCCCATCTTGTGGACTAGTCTGCCACTTGGCTAGCAAGGATAAAAGAGGATTAAGTTAAGACAATTCGGAGAGTGAAGTGATAGCAGTTCCACATTTAATAAGTAAACACCCTAAACAAACTCTAGCATTCAATCTGTCCTTGTCAAAAACAATTGCTATTTGCCCATTGTTCACATACACACACAAAAGAACATAGTTGTAATATTTTTATGAGCTGTAATCTTTACAGTATATATAGACATGAATTTCCCAACATATATCAATTTACATCATTCAATTTGATCCAGAAGAAAGGATTTTAGAAAGATTTCACAACAACGTCATAACAATGTTGCTTACAAACACAAATGTTCTTAAAGTTGTTGCTGTTACGGTCAATCCTTGTGCAACAACCCACATGTATTTCTATTTGGAAAACAGTAATGGTGCTATCAAGTTGTTGCTGTTAAAGCCAATGTATTGTCCATTTGGTGGACGTAATTTGCTACATTGTAACTCACTCCTGGCCACACTAATTTCATGAAGTGACTATGCAACAACATCGCCGGATTACATTCTAATGTAGCAAAACACATCGCCAGCTGCAAAGTCGTTAGGCTTAGGGTGGGGCCTCTAACATTAGAAATGTCCGGATGATACCCTGGCTTTAAGTTCATGTTTTTATAATGGTCTTTAAATGTTAATTGTTATAATCAGTTATGCTGCACCGATCCACTGCTCCCCAGCGTGGCACAACCACATCACCTTTAGCCCACCTACCCACCTGGCAACAGCTATTCTCAACATTCCTTTTCCAGGCTGCTGCTGTGTAGAACAGAATTACACCAACAACTGTCATTAAAGACCCCAGTCATCTGATTTTGTTCGGTAAGGTGTGTTATCCAACAGCTATTCTCAACAGAACTTATGATAGTTTGTTTTAGAAAACAGTCTGATCTTATGTACATTTATTCTCCATATTACGGTTCGCTGTGATGGGCGATTATTGCGCGAGACGCCACTGGGTACAATCAGTCTCCTGCCTTTATTTTAACTCTGGCGGCGCCCTTCTTTCCTCAACATCTCATAAACTGTGGGAGGTTAAGTATTCATTTTTCAATATTTCATAGATCAGACATATATTGTGTCACGAATATCTTGTTTTACCTTAGTTTACCAGAACCATTTTTGCTAAACCCCTCCCAAAAACCATAACACTTCCAGCATACAACCGGAAACTGCTCCAAAACAGCAAATCGTGAGCAATTATGGGATACTGTAATAAGGTGAATAGCAGAGAATCTAGGTCTTTCTCAGTGAGGTATGTGCATGTGTAGTGGTGGCCGTCATGGTTGGCTGCCTTTGCTAATGAGGCTGAGAGGGTACATACTATACTGTCCCCTCCATTGGCTTATACACAAAAGACAACTTCTTCATAATTTATTTCAGAAAATAGCTCAAAATAGATAAGTATGGACCCACAGACATACGGCTATGGTCCTAATTGACAGATGGCATGATTCATTTTTGCTTTCATTTCATATCTTCCTTATTGAAAATCTAGATAAGTTTCAAACATTCTCAAACCCTTTTCACATTTTCCCTTTTCCCCTTTTCATGATTTGGTATTTTCCCCTTTTTCTTTTTCGTTTTTTTTTATTTATATACAGATGTATACATAGATGAATATATATATATATATATATAGATGTAGATATAGATGTAGATATATAGATATAGATATAAATAGATACATAATATATAGATGTGTACATAGATGTAGATATATAGATGTAAATATATAGATGTAGACATATAAATAGGTATGTAGATAGATACATCTATGTAAATGTATATACATATATACATCTATACATCTATACATATACATGCATATATAAGATATAGGAAAAAGATAAAAGGAAACGTTTAGGAGCTTTGAGCTTTTCTATTTTTAGGGTAGTTGAATTAACATGTAATAACATTATTAGCAAGATATGGGTGGATGGGGAGGATTCCTTTGCCCTTTTAGACTTAAAGGAAGGGGCAAGTGAAATTTGAAATTCTTTGAATTCTCACCTTAAAGGTGATAAAGGGAGGCAGTTTAAAAAGAAATATCCAGATTTACTATGATTTTTCAGATTCAAGGAAAAGAAAAATGAGGATCCGTCTAGAAATGCCCAAGTTACAACCTTTCAAAGTTTAGGCACTGGCCTCCTCCCTATGAGAAAACACTGATTTGGTAGGTTTGCAGTGATAAGGGTCAGAAAGCCAATGTGCGATGTCACATTTGCCATTTGTATAGGCCAAAACAGTAGTTGTCTATCTGTCTTGGTGGATAACCTTAAAGTGCCCTAAAGGTTTATAACAAAACTGGTACCATTAGATAGCTGAGATATTGAGCTTTTAAATGAATAAGTATGGTTTATATCTATTGAATAGGTACTTAGTTATTAACCCTTTGCCTGTCTCCAATGCAAATTTCGGTCATATATGACTGAAATTTTTAAAATTTGTATAATTCATTTGATATTTAAGTAATTTGAATATTTTTTTCAGTGATAATCAAATTAAGAGTCCTTCTGTACATAAAAAGGTACTTTCATGATTTATAAGATGTAAATAAATATAGATTTGGTGACTTTGAAAGCACAATTTTACCAAATTTATTGAAAAGTGTGAAAATATCAGAAAATTTTGGTTAATTATCAGACAATAAATCATAAAAAAAATCTTTTTTCAGATAATGGTAACATAACTTGACTTTTGAAGGTGCTTCTGTGGCCAAGAACTAATTTAGTTTTGAATAATTATAAATTACATTAATTTTAAGGGAAGATGAAAACAGATATCTAATGTACTGAATTATGCAAAATAGGCAAGTATACTGTAGTTGATGTGTTTTCAATATTTGATTAATAATATTTCTATATAAAATGGCAACTTCTTTGAAAAAAATGTATCCCAATAATTTCAAATGGATGTATAAACTCCTACATCATAGTTTCATGAAGTTATGTGCCATATGATATATATGCATGGTTTATTTATGCAACATTATAGCCTTAAATGATGCTATCCATGTAATTTATGGAGGAATTTTGTCTTATTTTGACAAATTTTGACAAAATCACTCCAATTTTACCTTATTACAATTAAGTGATCTCTTTGGCATACATTTTCACAATACACATCATTTTAATCCTTCATGTATTGTCTACATTTTATCAATATAACTTTTTCTCTAAAATTAATATTTAACCACTTTTTTCTTGAATTTCTTGAAAATTCTCAAAAAATTGCTGAAAATAATGAAAAAACCTAGGTCACGTGACACATGGTTTATAAAATTTGAAATTCCTTTTTATAAAATAAATCCTGAGAAAATGGGCTTTCAAATCATATATAGATTGTCAATATTCTGTAGCCATTTGATACTTAAAAGGCCATCCCAAATTATCTTTGACATGTCTCAGTTCAAAAATTGCCAAAATGGCGGGGAGGCAAAGGGTTAATAAACACGCACAACTTTAGCTGTATACTTAATTTACCATTGGCTAGTATGACCTTACATAATGTAACACCTAGCGCTGACTACCCTTGAGCAAACAAACCAATATCAGAGGTGGGTTTTGGGCTGCTTGGGAGGGTATTTCACACTTAAGTGTGAACACACCTTCAGGTGTTTAAATAATCACGCAAACATCTCTATATACCTACTATATTTGCAACAAAGAATATGTGTCACTGGTTGTTTCATGTTTCTATCTTTTCTCTTTCTATCACCTTTAAAATTTAGATTCAATCATGAGAAAAGGGTATATGACATTTCTATAGAAATAGACCATTTTTTATCTATAAAATATGGTTATCTTCTCATTTTATATCATGTGCTCCCTGTACACCTGAAAATGGACGTCTGTGTATGATGTCACACAAAATGACAGTTATATCCATATTTAAAATTTCTAAATTCCATATTTTCTTTTATGAATAATTTAATTTGGTGACTTTAATCTCTGTTAGACTTACAAAGTAAGTCTTTCTTATTGCATTTCCTTCAGTTTTATAATTTTTCAACTGTTCTACTTGACAATGTGACGTCACACACAGATAATTCTCTGTGCAATGTGCACCAGGTTGCACACAGGGAGACTCATTACCATTCAGAAAAGTTTGAATAAAATCAAAACTGTTAGAGATAAATGTATGAAAATTGGTACGGTGACTACTCAGATGGTCACAGTCATGGCACTATGCTAATTCAGAGTCAGTGGCCCCTCCCTATAATTACCAGGCTACATACAGGTGCCAACTGCACCCTTGACCTCCAATACAGGAGCTCCAGGAATAATAAAGTGGAAAAGACATTATACAACAAAGACTGATATAGTGAACAATCTGTATAATATCTCTTTAATCATAAAACCCCAAACCCAGTGACTGACAGAAGACTATTTGAGAAAGAGTGCATGATTGTGCTTGTTGCTACCAAACACTGTAACGAAGAGAAACTACAAATCGTCCAGAAACTTAAAAAGAATGAAGAAATGAAATAAAAAAGGTGGATGGGGAACCTTATCCTTTCAGCAGTAGGACTGAAAGAGACAAATCAATAAATTAATTACTTTTTATGCAATTAGGAGGCAGAATACCAACAGACCATGACAAGCTTTTGAAAAGTTGAATGAAATATTAATTGTGTGCCAAAGTCGTTTCAGTGCAGTTATTTAACAATGGCATATCACATTAAACATTAAGGTACACTCAGAGAGAATTATACTACAGAGAGCTCCCACTCCAATACAGGCCCTGTTAACAACTTTGGTGGTGGCGTCACCTGGTGGATGACCTGAAATATTGGTTTTGTTAGTCTCATTCTCTCTGGTACAATGTAAATCTTTAAACTCTTAAGAGATTTAAACTTTTACTACATAAATGCATTGGAGGACTCCCATGAATAGCATTCTCTTATGGGGTGGGTGGTAGTCTGGCGGCAAAAGCATGAAATTTACACTTTTGTTTGCCATAAAAGGCTTATACCTGAAACCATTCTAGGGTTGTAGTGGGGTCCTCTGGGAACCATGCCTAACCGGTAGTCACTCTGTAGATGTGTGCATAACTGTGACAACCGCCATTTTGTTTTGCGGCATCCAAGCAAATTTAACATCGAAAAAAAGAACTAATCTCGAACTGACACATTCAATTTTGTGCCAATCTATTTCATATTGTACATTCTAATAGTTATTAGATCAGGTAATTTCTATGCCAAATGATTTTGACCTTCATGGAGGTCAAGGTCACTAAATATCTCATATCTCAATCTGACTCTTGTGATATTCAGAAAAACAGAAAAATTGATTAGATGAAGAAAATTGGTCACCAAATTACACATTATGTGACAGAAATCGAAAAAATCTTAAATTTCGAAAGATTGAGGAAAATGAATTTTCTTTAATTCCTATCTCAATATGGCAAGTATTTGTTCTATACTAAGTACATACATAGCTTTTATTAGGTCATGTATATCGGCTATCTAGTTTGTCCCTAAAAAGGTCAAGGTCATCAAATTTAAAGGTTTACACATTATGTATAAACAATATTAACTAACCTAATAAAGTACGTCTCTCATGCTCAAATTGTGGAAAAGACTAAAACTCAATTTGTTGACTCAATTCAAAACCAGTGATTAGCCTTATCAAACAGCTACTAGTTAAGTGAATAACTGCAAAGGACACCAAATGTGTAGTTGGAATGAGCAAAATCTCTGTAAAACAATAGGAATATAACTTCAAACAAACTGCCCCGCCCTTAAAATTATGCTTTGATAAAAAAGACTATATTCACAATTTACTCTTTCAATAGAAAGGTGTTTTCATTTTCTAATAATTTTTGGGGGATCTTGACAGAGGGATGGATGAGGGATTATATAATGACAGGGAGGATATTGTTAAAGTCTTTAGTGTTAGCCTGAATTAAGGTTATACCCATAGCTTCAGTAAATTTACCTGGCTTGAACCAGGCTATAGCACTGTGTTTAGGAGCCCCATCAATTTTAGCAGTATTCTATTGTGAAAATTGTTTTAGATTTGTACAATGTATACTTGAGGGACATTATAGTCTAAAAATACCTTACCAAGCAAATGTTTGGTACATTCATTATAATTATTTGATCATCTATATTACCAAACTTTGGGTAGAGCACATCATATTGAAGTGTTAGAAGATGGAAGATAGTCACAAAAGGCATCTCCAAAACAAAACATCAATGAAGGACATGTTTAACAACAACAAAATTGAAAAGATCCTGCATTTCTGTCGAGAATGCTAACTGATAGATAAAATCTAAGAAAGGATTCAAGAGTCTGGGGTCCATGGGCCACCCTGTGCTCCCAACAGGGTCATCAAAGGCTGTGTGTGTGGTGTCCTTTTTATGTGACATTGCATGTAAAAGACCCCTTGCCACTCTTTGAAATGAGTAGGGTATCACACTTGGTGGTGGGTTTCTCCTAAATCAAATTATATCATAGATACAATCAATAAACGCAACTCATAGGCATTGATAATATGATTCTGGAAATTAGATAGAACTTCAGCAGTAATTGGTTTTCATTGCACATTCTTTTTCCAAAACTTGTTGTCTATTTTCTTTTTGTTTGTTGGATCTTCATGGCAACAATTATATTTAATCCAGTAACATCATGAAATGAGAAATACGGCTCAATACTAAAAAATAATTCATAAACAGTCCTTGATTTCTAATTCATGATGATTTTAGCAAAAAAAAAGGTAGTAAGTAAATACAGTTTAGACATTGTTCCCCTAGCATAAAAAAAATACAGACAAATGTTCTTGGTCTACCTACTATTGTCTACCAGCTTGTGTCTACTAGTGTTCACCATAAGATAGCTTCTTAACATTCACCCATTTACTCCAGTAAATATATAAAGAATATTCTTAATGACATTTAGGTAGGAATCTGAAAAAAACATGCAATAATTGGAGGGTCCTAGTAGGGTAGATGTGTATCATGAATGCCCAAAGATGCACTTTCCCTGTAGGGGGCATACACTCACATCCAATAATATCTTATATCCCAGTAATCTTTCTTTAATAGTTCATCCTCATTTCCTGTTTTTAAATATTAGTGATTGCTTGAAATTACTCTTCAACTGGCACAGATCAGTGTGAACAAGCTTCTATCTAAAATTAACCCCAAAGACCCAATCTGATCAGAGCCACACATGGGTAGCTTCCCGAATCCGCCCTGAAAAATAGATGAAATTTCCCCAATTTTCAATATATTTCCAAGGAGAATGTGTTCAGTAATAAATAACCCAGTAGGGGGCCCTGTGTCCTAAATAAAAGCTCCTATAGTCTTCTGTATCTTCCATAGGAAATATTTATTGTTGACAAACTCATAAAAATTGGTTGACTTCTAAATTTGGCAGATTTTCCAATACTGTTGAAGATCTTGGGAAAACTATGAAGAAAATAAAGTTTTAGAATCCACATCATGGATATAAAGGCTTTAATTTCAATTTTGGCAAATGAAATTTGAAGCTGTCTTCCCCAACTTAATTCAGTATGAGAGAAAGACACATAAGATTAATAAGTGTTCATAGATAATACATAGACAATTACATTTGATGATCTTGACCTATTTAGGGTCTATATTGACAGTTCATGACCTACTCTAATGATACCTGGATATGTCATTAGTACAAAGCAAATGTAGGAGAGTCTGAGATCTGAATTGTGAGAAAATTCATTTTCTTCAATCTTTCAAAATTAAGTTGTTTTTTTTATTTCTGTCACATCATGTGTAATTTGGTGACCAAATTTCTTCATCTAATTAATTTTTCTGCTCTTCTGAATATCACAAGAGTCAGATTGAGATATGTTCACTTAAATCAAAGGGCAATGTAAAGAGTAGCACTGTTTGCTTCAAGTTCAATTTAGATCTTGTCATATTTTTCAGATTTTGAGGTTAAATTTAGTGGCATTGACCTCCATGAAGGTCAAAATTATTTGACATAGAAATTACCTGTTCTAATAACTATTAGAATATGCAATATGAAATAGAATGGCACAAAATTGAATGTATCAGTTTGAGATTAGTTCTTTTCTTTTCAAGTTAAATTTCCCTGGATGCCACAAAACAAGATGGCGGATGTCACAGTCATACACACCTCTACAGAGTGACTACTGGTTAGAAATAGTTCCTAGAGGACCCCACTACAACCCTAGAATGGTTTCAGGTATAAACCTTTTATGGCATACCAACTCCAAAAATAACCTACTTTCTTGAACTTGGCCACCAGACTATCAGGCATGAATAGAGCTTATCTTGTAGCAATCAATGGGGGGGGGGGGTACTTTATGTAGGTATCTAGAGTAAACCATGATTGTTGCCATCAAAAATATTATAACTGTACAAAGATGGAAAAGTGCGACTGTTGCCTATGGGATTTTCGTGACGTCAATAGTGGCACCCCCTACAATGAGATACAACGCAACATCTATTTTGCCATTTTCGTGACGTCATCCATAAACAAAGAGGTGGTGACATCATGAAAACGGCAAAAGAGATGTCGTGTTGTATCTGGTTGCATGGACTCTTGTAGGGGGCCCACCACTATTGTGAAGTTCAGGTAGATACGTCATGAATCTTGTCTCTTATTTTGGAGGCTCATTGTTGTTATGACACTGATGTTTTCCAATGCTCAATGTTCAAGAGAGGTAAGCTTCTGTATGTGGATTCACAGTCTTACCTATCAAAAGATTTTGAAATATGGTGGACTGGTACTGGAGGCCGTCCATAAATGACGTCAAGCTATTTTTGACTTTTTTGGACAACCCCCCCCTCCCCCCCTTGTCATGTTTTGTCATGCGACCCTTGACCCCCCCTCTGAAAATGACATCATTTCAAGAGGACCCCCCCCCCCCCAATCACAGAAACAGGGGTAGAAATAAAGGGCCCCAGGGCCTCAAGGCCATTTAAAATCAGGTCAGACCCTTGAATTTCTCGCCTACAAGTGCGTCTGGCCCTTAAAAAAAATTTCTTAATTGAAAATAGGAATTTCAGCATCCAATATCCTGAATGCACCTATGGTTTTTCTTGAAATTGCAATTTTTTCAACATGATGTCATGCACCTCATGACCCCCCTCCCCCCTTGTCATGTTTGGTCATGCAATCATGAACCGCCCCTCCCCCCCTGCTGCATGACATCAATTATGGACGTCCCCCTGACGTTGATGGTCAGTCCAGACTTTAGCTTAGTTGTTCCTGTGTGGAACCAAGATTCAGGGCTAAGAGTGTGTAATTGCATAAAAGGTAATGCTCAGTGTTAGAGGAGAGTGTACAAGGGCAGTGTTAGGCAAGCAGAGGTAAACAATCATTATGTAAGGTGCAGTCCGTGTACTAGTTAGCAGAGCACTACTGACTGTCATTGGTATAACATCCTGGAAAGATCGGTATTGTAAAGCTAAGGTTTGGAATTGAAATTGAAAATTGATACTCAAGCTGGAGTGTTGGCTGGGTGTGGTTAAGTGGATGTTACCCTTTGGATTGTTCATTGTCAATGGAAGATCTTGTCACTAGCATCTGCACATTGGATATTAATAAACTTAATCCTTTCACCACGAGTGTTATGTCCTTCATAATGAGGAACTATGTTATGAATTTGACTTGCAGTCTGGTCTTCAACAGACTGTATATGGAGCTAGCTATAATATCCATAGGCACAATATATGTTTAATTGTTTTATTTATGATCTTCAGGTACAATAACTGAGTAGATAATGGATTCCAAGTCTTTTGACAACTGGACGTTTGAAGAGAGAGTGAACGCAGTGCGATTGCCTGGGAAAACCCCAGAGGAGGTAGCAAAGGCTTACGACAGATGGTCAGATGGATTTGAAAAGGTACATTGTGTAACACAGTATTGGTCCTCCAATATTTAGAGCCCCACAGGCTCTACATAGTTTCAAGTGGTTAAGGCACATTATTTTCTGTCAAGTGTACATAACAGAAGGTGAAGCCTATATGTAGCATGCCTTATATATATTATATATGCCAAAGCAGCTCTGCAGAGAGAGCAGTTTTACTGCTGGGGGCCAAGTGCCATGGGGAACTCCTGTCACACTGTATCATGACTGAAATATGTTAATACATAATGATCAACAAGTACCTGGACTTCCTCGTTTGTCAACAAACATTGGTACTGGTGTATGCCCCAAAATGCTTGTGCATGCCAACAATTGGTGTAATGTTATTTGAATCATATGTGAATTATTAAAGGACCTTGAAGATTCCAAAGTTGAAATAAGTAGTTACCTTGAATTATTTTAGGAAACAATGAAAGTTCTAAGACTGACATCTTGTGATGATGCATGAGACAGTAAAAGCTATGTACTTATTGTAAGACTTCTATAAAATGTAGAAGCAATGAACCAAATGAACAAAATATTTTTCCCATGTTTTTCCTGCAGGATGTGACTTCAGAAAATTATGGGGCACCTGCAGTTCCTGCAACCACTTTACAAAAGTATTTACAAGACAGAAGTGATGCCAGGATCTTGGATGTTGGGGCAGGCTCAGGATTGGCTGGAGAAAACGGTGCTTAGTTTTATAATATTAAAATAATCCAGTGCATGCCTAAAGCCAGGGGACCGATCCACGGACATTTTATGTAGCATTCATATTTAAAAATCATCAAACACAAAGCAAATTCTTCAACCAGGGACCAATTACGATGCAAAAAAGGTGGCTTTTGTATGATTTGTGAATTTTACAAAACAACAAAAATGCATCGTAAATGCTAAAATATACGATCACAGATATTGGGATCGTACATTTTCAATTGTCAAAATTATACCAAGATAATCTCCCAAAATTATAGAAACATATCATTTTACTAATTTGTTGAGTATACATCAAGACATAATATGATATCTAAACTAAATATAGACTATAATAAAGCCGGTACAGTTAAATGCAGGGAATTAAAGAAGCTTTTTCTCAAATATTCACTGCAGCAGAAAATTAAAAATAGCACCAGACCACTTTATGGTGATGCTGTCCTGGACCTAATTGCGACAAATTGTAGTATAATTGACGACCATGGTACTTTGGATTGGGCATTAAGTGATCACTCACCTGTCTATATTAACGTGAAAAAAAGTAAAGTTACAAGGAATACGAGTGAGTTTACGGGCCGGTCCTACAGAAATTTCCAGGATAATGAATTTATAAATAGACTTAGAGAGGTGGACTGGACTGTCCTAACTCATATGCCGGATGTTGACGAGTTTTGGAGTTTTATCTATGAAAGGGTACTTAATATCATAGATTCTATGATTCCTGTCAGAACCTTCAAGTTTAGGAGGGATAGGCCTGCATGGTTAACGCATGAACTTATGGAGTATATGCATGATAGGGATGCGGCCCTGAAAAAGGCATCTAAAACTAAATTACCAGAGGATAAAAAGGAGGCCAGACGACTTAGAAACTTAACGAACAGACTTGTTAAAAATGCTAAGTCGGATTTTGTCAAGGAACAACTGGAGACACACTCCAAAAACCCAAAGAAATTCTGGGAGGTTATTAACACATTAGTACATCCGAAGAGTGATTCTCCCATTAATCTTAAGGACAAAGACGGAAACGACTATGCCCAAAATGATGTATCTGATGTTATAAACAACTTTTTTGCAAACATTGGCACAAAGTTGGCAAATGAAATTCCGCAAAATTTAGAGGCAGGTAACGGTAAGGACCAACCATGGATACCTGACGTGGCAGCACCTTTTGCTTTTGGTGAAATTACATTAGATGAGTTTAACAGGGAAGTCAACAAGATTTCCTTGCACAAGTCGTCGGGCATACCTTTGATATCCACCCGTATTTGGATGCTTGTTTTCAGAACAATCCCAGACTGTTTTGTCTCTTTATTTAACAGATCACTTGATACATGTGTATATCCCAATAAGTGGAAACATGCCACTGTTGTTCCCATCCCTAAGGTTACGTGCCCTGGGGAGCCTGGTGACTTTAGGCCCATCTCACTGTTGCCTCTACCTGGAAAAATCCTCGAGCATCTAGTACACACACAAATAACTAAATTTTTAACGGATAACAACATTTATAACCCTCAGCAGTTTGGTTTCAGGAAGGGACTCTCAACACTAGATGCAATATATTATTTCACGACAGATGTCTACAAAATTTTAAAGGAAGGTAATCATGTTGAAGCGGTATACATTGACTTTAAGAAAGCCTTCGATACGGTAAACCATGAAATTTTATTAAACAAATTATATAAACTGAATTTTGGACACGAGGCTGTGAGATGGGCGGCGAATTACCTGGTTGATCGTATGCAATGCTCTTATGTGAATAATGTCATGTCAAACCCTCTTCCTGTTCCTTGTGGAGTACCCCAAGGTAGTGTACTTGGTCCTTTGTATTTCCTGCTTTTTGTTAACGATATTACCATGGGCGTCACCCGTTCAAAATTTTACATGTACGCTGATGACCTGGTTCTGTTTAAAGGTATTTGACAGGAAAGCCATGTTGATTCCTCTCGTCAGCTACAGTTAGACCTGAATTATATCACTAATTGGAGTGACTGGAATAAGTTAACTATCGACATCAAGAAAACCAAGGTGCAGATCTTTAAACCCACGACGGTCGACCGTAATCCAACTTGGTTGGAAGACGTAAGATTGTTTATCAAAGGCATGCCACTACTTTTTGAAAATACCTTTAAGTACCTTGGGGTGGAATTAGATAATGCGCTGAATATGAAAACACACTTCAATAATGTTTGGAAATTAGGAAATCACAAATATTCTCTACTGAAATTATTAAGACCTCAAATTACTACATACGCAGCAACCAGCATACTGAAGACCATGTTCACGGGAGTGATTGACTATGGTTCTATCTTTTTAACGCCGTTACCCGTAAACTGCCGTGACCAACTGCAAAAACTACAGAATAATGCTATTAGACTTTGCTTGGAGGTGAAGGACCCAAGAGATGAGCATGTAGACGACTTACATGAGGCTGTGAACATTCGGAAACTACATCACAAACGTTTCAAGATGTTAATGGTTCAAATTTGGAAAAGTGTATATAGTAACAAAGTGGATCTTGTTGATCATGGCAGGGTTACACGCCACAACGATGGTTTACGAATAAAACTACCTGTTCCTAGGTCTCGTACTGTACAACTAGCTCCCTTTTTCATAGGATCACAGATATGGAACAGTCTTCCCTTAAATATTAGACAAATAGATTCTAAAGATCTTTTTAAAACACATATAGGACAAATGCTGACAAACGGGACATTACAGACTGAGTTTGGAATTGTTTGATTATATTTACCTTGTACCATATACCAGAACCGAGACAGTCTTGTTGTGCGTATGAGTTATTTGAGTCTGGCAGACCGGTTTGTAAATCTTCGAGTACAGTGACTCTATCTAGTATCTTTGTGTAAGAGCAACTTGACTCGTCACCTCATTCCATTATTCATCTTGCACATACATGTAAACACCATAATTTCCTGAGACACTGTGTATCAACTCATATATGTATATATCTCCATTGTTCCTGTATACCGCCGTAATGTAAAAACCAACAGGCTGGGCGGGGCCGGAAACCAGTTGCTTAAACTGAAACTCATCCAGCTTAATAAACACGTTTAAAAAAAAAAAAAAAAAAAAATTATTTAATGTTTTTGATTTTGCAAATTATGATTCATGAATTTACAAAGCATTTTCTTCTGTGTATTCATGAATTTAGGCTCTCCCTGGTTGAAAAATCTTAGAATATTTGCTTCGTATATTTGAAATACAAAGCATTTCATAAATTTTCCATGGATTTCCACCCCGGTCTCCACAAAGCAACCAAAATTGGTTTAGTCACCAGCAACTAAGGTTAGCTAGTAGCCCAGCAATTAACATAACACTGGCGCCATGATGTCTGGAGACTAAAGCACTAATCGCTGTGGTTTGTGGGTGAAATGTTAAGCAAGTTTGATATTTCGCCCATGCTGGCGACCAAACTGCAGCGATTAGGGCTAATTGGCAACTAACATTAATCACCGGGGTTTAGTTGCCAACAGGGGACCAGGCTTAATGCACCAATGCCAGGAACGCACTGAACAATCAATGCCCGATACAGGCCACATGCAACTAAAGGCTCGTCCCCACTTGTAGTGGGGTCTGTTAACAATATTTTCCTTACAAAGCAGATAAAAGCATCAAATTTTGTATATGGCGCCTCTGAGGCATAACTATCAAATTTAGAAGGGGAGCCATCTTGAAATATTAAAATGGAATATTGACAGATTTTGTATGTTTTTAGCATTTGAAATGTAAGGTATTTAGCCAAAGTTATTGGCCATCTTGGATTAGATTGCTTGTGTAGATTCCAAAGGCAAATAATTGAATTCCTTGTCCTCTAATCTCCCAATTTTGGCATTAACAACGTGTTTTTAAGCATTTCAGAAAGCATTTCAGAAGCTGAGTATATCCTTTTGTTTTGAATTAGTTTGGAGTCCAGCAGTCATTGTCAGAAGTATCATGCTCATAAATTCAGCCATTTTGAAATTTGTGGTATTGCATTGGATGAATATAATATCTATTGAGCCATATAGGTTATAAACAACTGATATTGGAACCATTTCCACTTGTCTAGATACTTTAGCAGCCGAAAATCATGGTATTTCTCAAAAGTGGTCAGCCATCTCAGATTTTGGATTCCCGCATTGACTTCAAATGCGAATAATTGAATTCCTGACCCATAATCTCCCAATTTTGACACTGACCATGTCTCTTTAGTCATTTTTTAAGCTGAAATATAAGATTGTTTATAGCAATAGTCGGCCATATTGTTTTTTTGGTCCCAACATCCACCCTATTAATATTTCATGGTGGCTCCCCTTCCAGATTTCATAATTATACCTCAGAGGTGCCTCATACCAAATTTGGTGCTTTTATCCACTCTTTAACGATTTTTAAAAAAAGTTTTAGTTGCCGGGCAATTAGTATTAATCCTTTCTGTCATCGACGATGAGTGCTTAATTTTGGTCTTGGTGCCCATGGTTGGAAAGGGTTAATACTATAGTTGCACAGCGTCTAAAATCTAAAGCCTGGTCCCCACTTGGGTAATAAGTTTTTCTAAGTCGCTAGCAACCAGCGCTAGTTAGTAGCCCAGGGACCAATCATACACTGGTGCTGTGGTGTCTGACAACTAGTTAACTAGTTGACATGGTTTTGTGGTAAATGTCGAGGATTTTTTGAATGGGCTTTGTACACCAGGTATTTGGTTGCATCAAAACTGCCAAAATCAGGGTACTTTTCTTGAATATATGCTCAATATTGGCACCCTATCCAGCTGTGCTAATATATTGTCCTATTGAGGAAATTATAGTACTTTCAGGTTACAGGGAAATTATATTTCTGTATGAATCATGCCCCCATTATTTTCTGTAAGAAAGTTTCATTTTTGGAAGATACATATTTGAAATCAAGTGGTGTCTTGAATAATATCCCTAAATGTGACAAAATACAATCCAAGTCTTTGCTTATGATAAATTCATTCTTTAAATTATCTAAGTCAAAATTGCCTAGACAAAAATTCCAGTATTCTTATATTCTATAAAGCATTATATATCTAAAGGAAATAACCTTTTATAAACAACTTCCAAAAAGCAGTTGGCTAAGATTCATTATGTAAGCATATTTCTCACAGAACCATTTTATTAATAATCTTATCAGAGGTTCTCCATTTTCTCTGGACATTATGTATAATATGCTTATGTGCCTCTATAATCATTCTTTATTAAAATCAGTTTGTTATGCAAAATTATAAAAAGAAAAGCATAATGTTATCCATAATATTTTTCATCATAGCTTGGGGATCTTGGATTCACCAATATTGATGCACTTGACCCCTCACAAGGGATGCTTGATGTAGCAAGGAGCAAGAATCTGTACAAGAACTATCTGTGTGCATTCTTCACCAGTAATGTTGATGAGATAGAGACAAGTAAGTTCCATTGTAATTAATATTAATCTTTTTATAAGCTAAATTACATTGTAGTTGATATTTTGTTATTGCATTTTTATCCCATTGCCTACATATTACTTAAGTATATTTCAGTATGTAACTTTTCATATACTTTCACAATCATTCATAAAAACACATCCTTGTTGTATAAAACATGTATTTCAGGTATATTGATGTATTAATTTTTTCATTGGGTCATTGATGGAATTTCTAGGAGCTCCAAAAATACCTGATTGGTTATTTCGACCATACAATTTTTTCAGATATAGTCTTTTCTAGGTTTGCAATTTTTCTGCATGATGAATTCTTAGTTTTTGTATTATACACATTTATTACTTAATACTCTAGCCCATTTGTTTCCATCTCTATAGATGCCTATGATGCCCTAGTGTCTACTGGATGTATGCTTGAAGGCCACCTCAAGTGTGACAGTATACCTGAGATGATACGCTGTGTCAAGACAGGTAAAATACCATTACCATTTTTTATCGATACTAAATAAACCTACAGAATTTATTTATTTATCTATCTATTTTTTATTCAAGAACCACTTCACAGTTCATCGTGATCTTCCAGCAGTTACAATGGTGTGATGAATATATACAGATGAAATATAGAAATAAAGCACAACAATTATAATTATCAATATGGAAAAACACAAGCATTGGTTGTGTGATAGTGTGACTAGTATAGTATACGGTTACCAGTTGCCATGGAATATTACATAAGCAGCAGAACTGTATAGTTCAACAGGGAATTTTCAAGTGATGTATTTAGGAGATACAGAGAGTAGGTTTTGCAGGTGTGAAAAAGTTTAAATTTTTAAATCAGATGGAAAAATTGGATAATTAGTTTTGTTTTTTAATGAAACCTGAATGATATTTTGTTAATATTGTCATGACACAATGAGTTCCTGAAAGGATATAACATAATATTATGTTACTGAGAAGGTTGTACAATGAAATGATGTAATTCAATCTCTGGGTGGTAATATGCAGTAGTTGTGGATTGTTAGTTGGGTGTCATAGATTTAGAAGCCCTGCTGAAGATGCCAGTATAAGAATCACTTAAGACTAAAATTTTCAACAATGAAGCCCATATTCCACATACTGAAAGTACACTGCTGAAAACAACCTGCAGAAAGCGAAAGTGTTGCCGAAACATTCCATTGCCCCTTCACTATCAGCAGCGCATACTTTGGGTATATGGGATACAGCCTTAAGTTTCATAAAAAAACAAGATAAATTGCTCTATTACTAAATATCTAATATAACTTTCAGGAATATATATCAATTGACAGATTTGCAGGTTCGCCAGCCAATCAAAATTCTGTATTTCAGGGCAAAACAGGATTGGACATTATAGGTTGAGCCGACGCTAGCCAAGTGGCAGACTAGTCCACGAGATGGGCACTCATATCCATAATGCAGACAACGCTTGGTTGAGAGTCAAGTTTATTAGTGGATTTCAACTGCTTCACAATAGACCTGTCCACTTTGCCAGGTAGCCCACCCCTTATTTCCGTGATATCAACATTTAAAAAAAAATGTTGATCATACTTGATTCACAGTAATTTTCCTAGTACTATTACCCCAAACTAAACTTTATAAGCTTTTACTTTTTATATGAGGTTAAAATGTAGCTGTAGGACTGGAAAGCAAAAATAGCATTTTCCCATAGGGAACAGTGTTAAAGCCCTTCAGCTTTACTCAGAATTTCCCACCCTAAAATCACAAAAAACATACCTTATTTTGTTTCACCTAAAATGGAGGTAATTACCTAATTGAGAAACAAGAAATGCGTAGTGTCCGCGGGAAAAAAGCAATCCGTGGTCTTCTTTCACATAGGGGTAGCAAACTAAACATATATCCCTCTCTCCTGATACATCTCTGGAATTCATACCCAAATGGCTAACTCGTCCCTATTCCACAGTTCGTGTAACAGAGCAGTTGTCTGCCTTGTGATAACACTTTGCTTCGCTCAGTGGCAGCTTCGCTGCAAATTTCTCATTTGCCATTTCATGATATCCCACACACTCTACATGTTGTTTGATGCCTTTACATAATTTTTCAAATTTTCTTTTTTACCATTTCATAATATCCCGCACACCCAATGTGTCGTAGAATACCTTTACACAATTTTTAAAAATTTCTTATTTACCATTTCATAATATCCCGCACACCCAACATGTTGTTTAGCACCTTTCCATAATTTTCTAAAGTTTCCTTTTTACCATTTCATAATATCCCGCATACCCAACGTGTCATTTAATACCTTTACAACATTTAAAAAAATTTCTTATTTACCATTTCATAACATCCCGCACACCCTACATGTTGTTTAATACCTTAACATAATTTTTTTTTAATTTCTTAATTACCATTTCATAATATCCCGCCCACCCAACTTGCTGTTTAATACCTTTACATTATTTTTGAGAATTTCTTTTTTACTATTTCACAATATCCCAGACACCCAACATGCTGTTTAATACCTTTCCATAATTTTGTAAAATTTCTTAAATACCATTTCATAATATCCCACACACCCTACATGTTGTTTAGTACCTTTCCATAATTTTCTAAAATTTCTTTTTTACCATTTCATAATATCCCGCACACCCAACGTGTCATTTAATACATTTACAACATTTTTAAAAATTTCTTATTTACCATTTCATAACATCCCGTACACCCTACATGTTGTTTAACACCTTCACATAATTTTTTTTAAAATTTCTTATTTACTATTTCATAATATCCCGCACACCCAACATGCTGTTTAATACCTTTACATAATTTTTTAAAATTTCTTTTTTACCATTTCATAATATTCCGCACACCTAACATGTTGTTTAATACCTTTACATAATTTTTCAATATTTCTCTTTTACTATTTCATAATATCCCACACACCCTAACTGTTGTTTAATACCTTTACATAATATTTTCAAATTTCTCTTTTACCATTTCATAATATCCCACACACCCACAATTGATTTCAAATATTTTCATTCTGTTTCATAATATCCCACCAGGCTGTTCTGTTTGTTAGATGTTCCCATGGCATGAAGTCAAGGACAAGGGCCAATCAGAGGGGAGCTTGCAAGACATGATGACAAGGGCCAATCAGAGTGCACTTTACAACCAGCTTTGGCACATATTTCTGCCAGAGCACTGCCAGAGCCTCACTCTGACAGGAGCCAAAATGAGGCTGCACTATTATAGGTAGTGTGAGACCTTAGAATTGACTTTATATCAATCATAATTGAATCATACAACCACCATGATATGAAAAACAAATATCAAATATATTTTAAAATTATAATAACTTGAAAATATGGTTTTCTGGAGTTGTACTGACACATTCTTTTGGTCCTATATGCATATTCTATTATTCAGTGATGTGAGACCTGAAGATTTGCCTTCCCCATGAATTTTGGACAGGGGGTAAAGCGATCACTTCGCTACGCTCCGTTGCGCCTACGGCGCGGATCGCTTTAAAAAAAAAATTCATCCTCATTTATCAACACTTTAATGACTTAGAAAACACAAGTACAGTGCCAGACTTTGCAAAAACTAACGAATTATGTCCGACCTCTGTATCATGCCAGCAATACATCCCAAAATGGACAGGTCTATTGCTAGTGTAGTTACAGATGCCTTAATCCTATGTACACAAATAAACACCATCCAAAGACAAGCTTCCTCAATAAAGTCCGTCCGACTCCGTACAGCTATGTAATCAGTACAGTTCCTCTCCTAGTCACCAGATATCACGTATATAACTATCCAAACCCCCTAATCCGTAAGACTTGAATTGATCCAAATGTGTATCGACTTGCTCTCTCCTTAACTGCAGATCACTGCGCTTATATATTAGTTTAGTTATTGATTTTCTCTTTGAGTAGTGCTGCTTACTGGTAGACTTCTGCCATAACTGACCAGGTTTATCACGCCTACCAGAAGCGCCTACCATATTTACATTACAAAGCACAGTATTTTGTATAATTTTGAATACCCTTTATGATATGTCTTCTACAATCTGGTGACTATTTCTTCACTTTATTTATACACTATTAATTGTATGCACAAGATGTTTTACTAACTACCAATTGTGCAAATCAATACTGGGTATATAAATTAGTTGACAGGTAACCTTTGTGGGTGCTGCCACCTGGTGTTCTACAGTCCAGGCTGCTAGGGGGAGCTACTGGTCTCACTCCCTCAGCAGCTTCATTACCTGTCAAGCCCCAGCTCCATGCAAATGTGTTTGTATTCATCAGTATTAATAATAATAATAATAATAATAAAAAGGGCCGACACTTATTGCCGCCAGCTTCCAAGTCCATCTATATTGTATCCTATTGTTTGTGTTATTATATTGGTTTATGGAGCAGATTTATAAAGCTGCATTTTACCCATTTTAGGAGCAATTTGACAACCAAACCACCAAGGTTCATCTTGTTTTACTCTTCATTGTTTGGGGATTAAATCAGGAAGAAATTCCTATGTAATTCCATGGTACAATTTGATGTTATTAGGCTTATTATCCCTGATATTCCAGGTGGAGTGATCATGCTGATTGGCAGGGAGAATGATATGGTAGCTATTGCTGAGTACAAGGACAAACTGGAGCCTTACATGAAGCAGTTGGAGGAGGAGGGACAGTGGACTCTTCTCGAGAGAACCGTCTTTCCCGGATATTTCCCCAATGTGAATGGAATAATATTTGCTTTCCGCATTACAAAATGAGCGCATCGTCATTCTGAAAAAAGAGCAGTTTCATCTTGATGCATATATATTGATAAACACTGTCAAAGGCCTTAATTTCATGCAATAAGGCATTGGCTGTAAGCTAGATGTTATTTGTGGCCCTTTTATAGTAAAGACAAGACAGTTTTATTAAAAGCACAGCTTTCATTGTGGCCTATATACTGTTTTAATAGAATTGAGCTTTCTATCCAAGATTATTTCGTTTTATAAGATGTTTCAGTCACTATAAACATGCATGCATACATAAAGGACTATACAGTGCCTTCAGTATCAAGAAATTGTTATACTTTACAAGAAGTAAATCTTATGGTGTGTGTTTGGATGATTGTTAGTAATTACATCTTTTTCATTTGAAATACATGAAATTATCCATTGTTGCTTGCCAATTCAGACCATTAATGATGTCATATCCCCTTAAAAATCTATGAAATGAACCAATAAAAATTAACCCTGCCACTACATGTTTTTGTCTTGATTTTAGTGTTTACAACATTCAGGTTATAATAGATTATAATCTGTCATTTTACAGTCTCCCTTCCAGGGAACGGGTTACTGCCCTGCCCCCCCTCTTCATTTCTAATCTTGGTCAGTTTAGTCTAATATAACTAGGTAACAGGTGGTTTGCAATAAATAGGAACTTTGAGTAGAGTGTGAGAAGAGAGGGAAGTCTAAAATAGATCACAGTATGCATTTACCAATATTCTGATATTTTTTCAATTTTGAAGTGTATGCGTGCACCCACACCTACACACCCTCTCCTCCCATTTGAAAGACGAATTAAATAAATGATTATGTGCCTTGACACTTAACGTCCCATGTACCATGTCGCCTCTAAGACATGTCTCATGTCTCATGTCGAATTTAAGAAATGGCCCCTGTCATGTCGTTTATTTTTTCTTCATCTCACCAAGCCCCATGTAGCATGTCGATTTTAAAAAATGGCCATGTTGCCGTGTCGAATTTAGGGGTCCAAGGCCATCAAATAGGGGCGTAGTTATAAGTGGGTGCACCTGCGGGGAGATGCGCCTATATAGCTTGTTTTATTGCATGGCGGGAAACAATAGCGTTTTTTCTTTATTTGTTTTCTTTATTTTTTAAACTCTTTTTTTGTTTGTTTGGGGGGGGGGGGGGGGGGTAGGGTAGGTTGCGGTCGTGTTTGATATAACTTCCGTGAGGGTTTCTGAAAAGTTTCAAATTTCATTGGGGATATCTCACCTGCAATTTTAGATAGAGATATACAATTTGTGTTTAAATGAGGGCAGGCTGTGAGCTATCTCAGAACATGCAATTTCTTAAGCCCCATACCCATTAAGCAACTTTTACATAGTTGGGCAACGGATCGGCGCTTCAGTCACAATGGCGTGAAAAGCAGCCGTTTTCGCGTAGGTTGTCGTCTGTTAAAGAGAAGGGCCAGTGAAAAATCACTTATTATATTTTCACACGTTAGCTCTTTCATCTATAGTTAAAATAGAGATGTGCTGACTTTTATTGCCAAAAATTAACTCCTTCTCATTCAAAAGTGAATTTTACTTTTGAAATTTGTCATGTTCCCCTGATCTAGGCCTACAGTAAAACACAGGGCTGTGTGTGACGTCACACAAAATAGATGTTATTTTCAAATTTGAAAAATATATATTCTTTAATAGACCTTGGTAAAACAATTTTTTTCCATGAATCATTGAATTATATCATTTCAAACATTAAAGGACCTTATCAGATCATTAGGAAATACAGATTTTATTATTTCTCAGTTTTTATTTATTTCACATATTCTGGTTATGATGTCACACACAGATTGATGCACTGTACAAGTTGCATCATGTGCAGGAAGGGATCACTTAGTGTGGTTTAGTAAAATTCTCATAAAAAAAGAAATATTAAAGATACATATTAGGCCTATATCAAATTTTACAGCAGAGGCAGATCCAGGATTTCCAAAAGGAGGGGGTCAGCATATAGGCTAAGTACTAAAAATGCATATATATATTTGCACACATGCATGCAACATTTTCCCTTCTTTCCCTAGTTTAAGGGTCCACCCCCCCCCCCCCCCCTTGGATCCACCCCTGTACAGGATGAATACCTGGGTGGGAAGGTTCACGACACGTGTTGACAGCCACTGGACGCATTGGTCAGGTACATGCTTTGATCGATGTGACCGTTAGATA
Source organism: Lepidonotus clava (assembly GCA_936440205.1). Lineage (NCBI taxonomy): Eukaryota > Metazoa > Annelida > Polychaeta > Phyllodocida > Polynoidae > Lepidonotus > Lepidonotus clava. The sequence continues at coordinate 51,922,428 of OW387137.1, forward strand.
GGGGGGTCTTTGTGAAGTGGTCACCTGGGGATTAGCCCCCCCCCCCCCTCCCGCCCCGTACTATAACGGGAGGGGAAGGCAGAGTGCACGCGGCCTGGACCGCCGCTGTTCCCACGGGGATTTCCACCTTGGTCAGCTTAGGTTGTTTGCTCGTGCTGGTGTTTTTGATTTAGGGGGCCATCCATAAATGACATCATGTTATTTTTGACCCCCCTCCTCCCCTTGTCATGTTTCGTCATGCGGCCCTTGACCCCCCCACCCCTCTTCTAGATATGACATAATTCAAAGTGGACCCCCCCGCCAAATGACAGAAAGAATATAATAAAGAATGCATTTTTTTTGCTTAGAAACATGACTGTCCCTTTGAAAAATCTTTGATTTTAACTGAAAATAAAAAATACAGCCTTCAATACCCGAACCTAAACTAAAATTGTCTCTGAAATTCTTGAAATTCAAATTTCCGCAACATGATGTCATGCACCATATGACCCCCCCTACCTCCCCTTGTTATGTTTGGTCATGGAAGCATGCCCCCCCCCCCCTGCTGCATGACATCATTTTATAGACGGCCCCTAGAGGGGGGCACATGGGGTGTGAGCCCCCCCTTTCTTGCGTCAAATATTACTTTTTTATTGTAAAACTCACACCCGAAGAGTGGGTGCCGGGCCATTTTTTAATATAAGCGCCCCTCCCCCCTCTCTACAATTTCTGGATCCGCCCCTGCTGATCCATTGAGCGTATTTTCCTTTGACGTTTAGATAGCCACCAATACCACAATTTACCATCAGAAACCCCCTTTTTCTGGTCTTTCCTGAGCAGGTGGGCCGGTGGCAGGGCCCTTGTCCAGGTATAATTAGACAGGTAGTTGATTGGGTTGAGGGCACTTGTCTCGCCTCAGTGAATTATAGCCAATTTATCAATTAGCCCCAATCCAGAAGGGGAGAGAAGTATTTAAAGATGCATTCTGGGGTAATTCAGTTTGATTTTTTTTTCAATTTGAGTAGGATCAAATACATATGTGCCAGTAAATTTATGATAAATAGTGATCAAGAACCTGTTCCACGTCGTATAATAGTACTTTATCGTCTCATTTTCAACTTCACTACATTTAATGGAAGTGATGTACTAATGCTTTGGATTAAAAATAAAATTAAAAAAAGTGAAATGTAAGCATACACAAAGGATATTTAAATTGTCAAATTTTAAAAATCTTGTACAGACGTACGAGAAGCGCCTTAAGAGTCAATTGACACATAGACACCAGGTATTTTGTCCCGGGTGCAACTGTCAGAAAGTGAGCAGATGGCTTTGACAAAGGCAAAGTTCAAGAAAATCGTCCAAAACAAATCTTTCAAGTAAGCTTACTTTGGCTGAAAGAAGGAATAAAACCAAAAGGACAATTTTGGAAATACAGAGGTGCCGAATCTCATTTTCTGACAGGAGATCTCTTGCGTTTTTTTGTTATTTCAGGAGAAACTCCTTTTCTCCTTTTCTCCCTTTGTCACTTTCACTTCTCCTTTTTATTTTTTTTATATTTTCTTCTTATTGAACTGACTTCACGCGTATACATGTTCTTCCAGTCAAATATGAATTAGATAGATAATTATCTTAAGTAAATCTTGTGAGCTCAGTTTGTTAAAATCATTTGGTTGCTTCTAATGTTATGTTTATTTGTCTATGAACATATTCAGGAAACCATTCCTAATTTCTAATTTGATAACACATTGTAGATCTAAATTCTAGGCTATTAATTCTGGGGAAAATTAAGGGAATCCAACCTGGGGGCTGTTAGAAAAGTTAGAATGACCTGGGTATGCCCATGGGGGGTAGGGGGCATGGAAGTCTACCAAATAGTCTATTTCCAAAGCAAGGCATAAACAAGTCACAAATAGATGGTTAAAAATAGGGGAAACGTACTCTAGGGGGCACTTACACTCATAGGGCGAGGCTACTAATACATTAATACCCCCAGTGGGTTGGGGGGGGGGGGGGCTGCTGGATCAAAAGTCACAATAGTTGTTCCCCCTCCCCCTTTGGGCTATTGTAGTTGCAGCAGCCCCACTATTCCTGGTTGGTCACATTGCAAACCCATTGTCCCCTCTCCCCCCACCAGATTTAGGATTTCTATTTCGACCAATTCTTGTATAACCCAGCTAAGTCTATTCTAGTCACATTGGTAAGCATCAAAAGCAGTAGTGGCACAGGTATTCCTGACCAGAGGTCACAATAGGTAGGGAGTAGAAACTAGGGCGTGCTGCTATTTGTGGCAAAAGGTATTAGGGGAACACAATGTGAGCGTTAACCCCACTTCACAGTTGCCGTCTGAGGGGAAGCTGTTTACATCTACAACAATGTCATCCCTGACCCCTGGCCATCTAAAGGTGCCTTTCCATATGTCCGTTGCGGATGCGTTTTTTCCATATAGGGTATGCGGAGGCTATCCGGAATTCCATAATATGGAAAAACGCACAGCCTCCGCATACCTTATATGGGCAAAACGCATCCGCAACGCATGTATGGAAAAGCACCTTTAATGTGTCAGTAACGTGACTTGACCAAATGATATATACCTGAGGCCTATTTACAATATATAAAGGGCTGTCCATAAATGATGTCACTTTTTTTCAGTGTATTTTTACCCACCCCTCTGTCACACTAAATTTTCTAATCTAAACATGAAAATAAGGCCCGTTTTCAGGCAGTGTCACACTGTTCAACCGACCCACCCACCCCCTAGTGCGTGACATCATTTATGGACAGCCCCTAATTATTAGGACCTCTTAGTAATAATGCTACTATAGCCATATCACAGATCATGGCACTCAATTGATAGTTTTACCATTGGATTCTTTGATCTGTGGGTCTATGGTTCCAATATCTACATTTTCGTGGCCATAGCTTCATTTTTTTTTACATTTTAGGGCAGGATTTGTTAGTACATTTTACATCAACATGAATGTTATCTTACGTCAGATTTACATTTTACATCAATTTGGATAACATTTTACATCAAATTTACTGATTGATATTGAATAAAACTAGCCATCATTATCTTTTAAATTAGTACCCATATACATTTATATTTCCTGAGTTGTTTTTAAAACCCATTCTCTATAGATGGATAAATAGCAATTATTTGTTTATTTTCTATAGTTTTTCTAGGGCTTTTGTCGACAAAATCAGCCCAAATTAACGTACACGTCCTTGAAATACTGCAAATCAGCTATCCATGGTAGGGGAATTTGGGACACTAATATTAATTTTGAATGAGAGGTGGTAATAAGGGCTAATATAGACCTTGTGCAGACATGGTCACGTGATCACATTTTGGTGATCACCACGTGGTTATCATACCCACATGTCTTTCCTTTTAATCTAATATAAATACTTTTTCAATAACAATATCTTTATATTATGTTTTCCTGAGTTTATCTAAGATGAATTCTATGTAAAGTTTTGATATACAAGCCTCTCGCTTGTTGATTTACAGTGATCACCAATATGGCGTCCAGTCCATTTGGTCATTTGTGACGTCATGTGCACAACGTCTATATAACTGCAAAACAAAAGTACAAATCCATCATTGCAGACCACAAAAAAACTGTTGAAGTGGCCTTAACAGTTTTTGGCAAGTGCTACATTAATTAAATAATGTAACTTGTAAGTGGTTACATTTTTTGTTTTATTTTTGTTTCCTGCACATACATGATCTTCCAACAGAAAACTAATAATAGTAGATAACATAATCGAACACGATAGTAACTGATAATATAACGCAAACAAGTAGTCAATACAATTGATTACATATAGATAATTACATAATGATTGTGGCCATGTACAAACAACATGTGGCCTATTAATACATAATGCATGTGATGTTTTGTACATAGACAGATAGCTTATCAAACAACTGTTGAAGGTTTGCCAGTTGTCGCGCATGGCCGTAAAATTGTTGATTTCCGCCCTATGCGTTAGCATTGAATGGCCCAAACAAATAGCATTTTCTCATCTTCCTTCCACAATTATGAACTTATTTTGTAATATGTTGCAGCATTTGGTTCTGGTTAACTGTCATTATGCATATTTTTGCTGGGGGATGAGTTTAAAACAGAAAGGAAACGAAAATCTGATTGTTTTGATGGATAAGATCGTGTACATAATCTAGCAGAAGATCAATATTTGTTAACATTTCAAATTCTTTACAAATTTTTCTTTAACTGATTTCTTTCAGTCACTTTTCGCCGGTGTTCAGGCAAGTTTTCCACTAGTCAATCCCTCTATATAGCGGACTTGCCTGTATTTTAGTAAACTTTGTATAGTTATGTTTTAACTTTACCTTATTATTACTTTGTAGCATCATATTCGGTCTATGTGTTTCAATGTTCACATTCTTCTGAATGTAATCATACATAATATTCATTAAATTTCGTCTATGCCTTAATCCTAGATCTTCAATCCCATATCGCGTTTGCAATGTTTCAAGTTTACATTGATTTCTCCTAAGTTTACAATATTCAATTTTCCGTATTGCTCTAATTTGGAGTCTCTCCGTGTTCGCAGCTACTAGAATCTATTACAAAGTCAACATAATCAAAACGAGGCCTAACCATGGTTTTATATATTGCCAGAGAGGTATCTCCTGTAATATATCTTCTTATTTTTGACAAGATACCTTAGTGGGAATTTACCTTTTTGTATACACTTTCAACATGTTCATGCATGGTAAGGCTATCATCCAGCCGTAGGCCTAAGTACTCATATTTATGTACGCATTCAAGCTTTTCATTCTCAATAAAGATATCATCATCAGATGTAGTTTTGTTATAATTTATGAGCATAAATTTGATCTTTTTTTTATTTACTGTTTGCTACAAGAAGACCATCGTCCGCGTACATGTATATTTTGCCTGCACACAGCAAGACCCACCCTTGTTGAACAGTGAGCGATGAAAAACTTACATGTTATTATATTTGTTTATGAGAAATTCTTAAGAATTTAACAGTGATGTCACACAGTGAGTTATTGGGCAACCCCATCTATCCATAAAAGGGAATCCCCCATCCTAAAATATGTATAGCAAGGAATATAAATTATGCTTAAACAAAAAGTATATATATTTCGCTACATACAGGCTATTCTTTATTGAAACGTTTATTTATCTAAAATCATTCATTACCTGGAAATCCAAAGTTATTGCTTTGGGGAATCCCCATCATTATGACGTAGCAAGGGGAGTACTGAAAAGCTCAGAAATTAGGGAATTCCCAAATTTAATTTTCTTTCCTCAATAGTTTGCTAATTTCGCATCATTTTCCCTATTTTCTGTTGGAAATATTTTTAGAACACTTGAGAATTCAATTACATGAAAAATAGCCATTTGTAAAAGTATGTGCAAGGAACACTTTAAGGGTATCACTGTTGCGAGACCCGTATCTAAACCCTCGCTGTGGCCTTGCTGTTGCAAGCATTTGGGTATGTGATGGGCCACTGTGCTCTGTCGCATAACCAAACGCTCGCAACAGCGAGACCACAGCGAGGGTTTAGATTTAAGTCTCGTAACAGCGATGTCCTTAAGGTTTGCACTGTTACAATCCTCACGACAGCGATGGTTTTGTACACATTTTGAACACATTTAATTTATTGACAAATGCATTTCCGCCACTTGCCTCCTGTACATTTCATAAGCCAATGGACACATCTAACATATACTGAAAGCAAAACGTAATACTTCCAACCCCAAAATGCCCCCCCGATACATTGAAAATTCGGGTGTGCCAACCCCCGCAACAGCGATGAAAGTTGGGTTCTCTCCCTGTTCAATAAGGATGGGTCTCGCTGTTGTGGACAACCCTCGCAACAGCGAGGGGGCTTATGCAACGGACCACTGTGCTCCGTCGCATAAGCCAACCCTCGCAACAGCAAGAGCACAGTGAGGACTTCTATGCAGGGTCTCGCTGTTATATGTAAAAACCCTCGCTGTTGCAAAAATTTAACAGCAATTTTCACCCACTTATAATCATTCCTAAGAGTTGACATTTTCAGGGTTATTAGATCTGGATGTATATCTTCCACAACATTTTACATAATCCAAATCGGCTGAATAGAACCAGCACAATTTAACATAACATACCCCTCGCAACAGCGACATCGAGGATGGGTCTCGCTGTTGTGGACTGTGGGCTGTTGTGAACTCTCACAACAGCAAGGAGAATATGTGATGGACCACTGTGCTCCATCGCATAACCAAACCCTTGCAACAGCGAGACCACAGTGAGGGTTTAGATTTGGGTCTCACAACAGTGCAAATCACAGTGAGGGTTTGGTACAAGTCTTGCTGTTATATGTGAAATTCAGCATCAATTTTCACCCATTTCTCATAATTCCACCAGGCTGAGAATTTCAGGGATTTTAGATCTAAATGTCTAGTTTTCAGAACTGTTTACAGAATTGAAATCGGTTCAGTATAACAGCCACGAATTAACAGGGGGCCCATCACAATAGCGACATCCTTGTTGTGAGAGTGGGGTGCCAATCCTCGCAACAGCGAGACCCGTTATCCGACGGACCACTGGGCACTCAGTCGTGTAACACATACTGGTCATCCTGATAAGACAGTCTAGACTGTGTACCTGTGTGCACCTGTGTACCTGTAATCAGCCCTGTCTGAGAGCGTTGGAGGGTCTTTGGATGGTCGTCGACCCGTTATGTAAGACAGTCCCTGTTCCCTCTGTCTGACCTTTGGCCCGTTGCACAATGATTTTCTTAACAACGATCGTTTTGCAACAATTTCTTTCCATATTTAGAATGCCCTCAAGAGCTGTAACTTTTACTGAGTTTTCTCTAATTTTTCCCCTTTTTATGTCAATTTACAGAATTTAATTTCATTCATTAAAACTAGTCATCCTTATTTCTTTACTTGTATATGCATATACTTAATATTTTCTAAGCTGTTTGAAATGAATTATGAATGGATACATAACAATTATTTGATTATTTTCTTTATGTTTTTCAATGGTTTTGTCGACAAAATTCGTCAGAATTAGCCTGCAGGTACATAAAATACTGTAAATCAGCTATCCGTGGTAGGGAGAAATGGTATTTGACATATGTATTTGAATGTTAAACCTTGATGGGTCATCTGTGAACACTGTATTATAAGACAGGTGTCTGTCAGGGCTGCTGGGAACCAGTTCAGCTGTAGTAGGATTGTGCCGTAGTGTCCACCTTTAAGTTGTATGTAACAGGTCTTAGGGACTGACCTGACGGACCTGACGGCAGTAGTCCATTTTGACCCAGATTATCTATCGCATAATGGGTCCGCACACCCACAACAGTCCACGGCTTTTATCGTCCACTTCAAATATGTTAGGAATTCTTTTATTGGCTGTTTATAAGTAGCATGGGCAATCCCTTTGATGGTTGTTGGGCTGATGGCTCATTTATGGTCGTACTTGCCATAAACCACCGGCCCCAAAGAATGTCTTTATCTTTTATTTCTGAATTCCTGCGTTTACAAGTTCTTCCATCAGAAAAGGGTTTTCGTGTTTTTTTCCCAAACCAACCATATAACAGTTATACACAAATACACACCGAGTTAAATTATTAGAATAAGTATACCCTTTATAAATACACGTTATAAGTACAATAGAATATTTTCCATATATACAAATTGTCGTTTTCTATATATGTAGAAGAATACTATCTAGGGTCTAATTGCTCAGTGGCGCGTCGCATAACCAAACCGTCGCAACAAGGACGTCCTTAAACAAGGACGTCCCTGTAGCGATGGGTCCTGCTGTTGAATTGTGGCTGTTCTACTGGGCTGATTTTGATTCTGTAAAGGGTTATGGAAAAAAGACATTTAGATCTTAAATTCCTGAAATTTTCAGCCCAGAAAAATGATAAGAAATGGGTGAAAATCGATGCTGAATTTTGGCACAACAGGGAAAGTTTGACCATGTGCCAAAAATTGTTCCTTATTTTTGTTATGCGACGGGGCACTGTGCAGAGCACACACTATGTATGATGTGATGTCACCATATATAAATTTGCATAATGTTTTCAATGTATATAAACGAATGCCCTTAGTTGATATTACATGACCATAACCTAGTCACAATTGTGAATACTAATGTCACTGATGTCACCATAATATATATACATTTGCATAATATTTTCGTTCAATTTGTATAAACGAATGCCCTTAATTGTTATTACATGACCATAACCTAATCACAATTGTGAATCCTGAATGCTGGGATGCTCGGTAGAATTCCCCACCTACAATGGTTGCTGATGTACAGACCCACTTTGGGAAACAGTGGGTCTGGATTGACAGACTATGACTTAGTATGAGGGCATCAGCAGTAATAAGTAGGTCAGGACTGACCAATGAGAATCCTCATCAGGTCAAGGCCCAGGCCCAGGCATCCCGTATATAAACTGTGATGCTCGACCCACAGCCCACAACTCTCAACTTGCCACAGCCAGGCCTTCACAACTTTGCTGTTCACAGGTCAAGGTAGGTCAAGATTATGCATTCATAAGAATTATGTGTGTTGGGATGAAAATAGGAGTTCTTTTACAAGGTAAAACTTGTGAAAGGGTGTGGATTTGAATAGAACTCTTCATATTTGTTTGAGCAGGGGAAAGACCAGTTTTCCCATAATGTGTTTTTTAAGTTATTAATACTGGGGAAAGTATGAGATGTTAATTCTCCCAACCACGGATAGCTTATTTATTGTGGTGTAACTGCAGACTAGCCTAAATCAAGGTGCATTCTGGGAAATAGGCAGAACTTTGGTTTAAAATAATGGAAAACTAGAATTGACTCTTTTTCCCTTTCATACCTACCGATATTTAATATTTTTCAAGTTGGTTTGATAATTCATTCATTTTGCATCATATATAGCAAGTATTTGTAAATCTTTTGTCTACAAAATCAGTCAAAATTAACCTGCAGGTGTCTAAAATGCAGTAAATCGCTATCTGTGGTCGGGAGAATTGGTTAACATGACCTGGGTATACAAGGAGGGCTTCAGTCAAAGGAGGGGTGGACAACAGTGGGTAGGTACATAACTACAGGTGGGCAGTGTTAGGTAGGAATTTCAGGCCCGTAGCCAGGGGGGGGGGGGGGGGGGGATACCTGGGGTACCCGTCACCCCCTCCCCAAGGCTGGGCCAGGTCCACTTTAGTTTCCAAAACAATCAAGGTGCTATTTAATAACCTCTGTCCACTCTGTGGTTTCTCTGTCCACCCTGGGGTACCCCTGTCTGCCCCGTGGTGCCCCTGTCTGCCCTGTGGTACCCCTGTCTGCCCTGTGGTACCCCTGTCTGCCCTGTGGTACCTCTGTCTGCCCCGTGGTACCTCTGTCCATCCTGTGGTACCTGTGTCTACTAAACTATGTTTTTCTTTTTGCCTCATAAAAGTATTCACGTGTCTTTTTAATTCTTAACCCCCCCCCCCCCCCAAAAAAAAAAAAAAAAAAAAAAAACATTTGAGAAATGCATTGAGAATATTTGGAATCGTTATTGTAGTGGCTTTCACAATTCCCATTCTTAACTTCTTGACCTACCTAGGGAAAAAGGTCCACTTTTCTATGATGGTCACCCCCCCCCCCCCCATTTAAAGTTCTGGCTACGGGCCTGAGGATCGTGGTTATTGGGGCCTTCCATTTAGTATGTACGCACATTTTTAAGTAATCTCAGAACCCCCCATCCCCCCTTTGGCAAAAATATATATTGGATTTGTACTAGAACATACGCATATTTTCAAAAAATCTAAGGCCCCCCTCCTCCCTCTTGATGCGTACATTCTTAATGATAACCAAGAATGTTAATTGATTGAGAGAATTGCTGAATATATTCAAACTTATTAAATCTCTGAATAATTAACGCTCACACTTCTTCATGACATATGATCTACTATTTACTATCTATATTGCATATATCTACTTTTCCCAAATCAGAAAGACAGACAGCTTAATATAAGTCCCTAAGTACTGCCGGGCATAGGGAGGAGGCCAAAGCCCCATTCCCCCTGGCCAATTTTTCACTGCGATATTTTTTTCTTCTTATTTTTTCTTTAACTATACTCACATATATGTGATCTTCCGTATAGGTATTTTTCATGTACAAGACAGTGATACATAGATGATTAATGTATAATGAAAGACACATCACCAAATATATTCTGGCATATATATATACATTCATGTCCAAATTCAGCATAGTTCAGCACGACAGGTCCTTTAAGTTCATAATGTCTTCAAATTATACATCAAACGCAATCATAGCTAGGATCAGCATCTGAATACATTGATGTATGATAGGTTATTAATATAAGCCTTCTATATTTAAGTCTGTAACTTTCCTAATTCTCCCTGCCACGGATAGCATATTTCGTCTTGTTTACCTGCAGGCTAGCCTAGATCAAGGTAACTCATGGGTAATGTCGACAAACCACAAGGCTTATGTATAGAAATTTTCAATAATTATGGCGTTGTTTGTGGTTAAACATGATATAGTTGATAAGCCAAGAATAGAGTTATTTACTCCTAAGAATACAAGACTGATGCAATCGCCCATTTATTTAATGGGTAAATTATGGAATGAGCTTGACTCGAGGTTGCGGAATATTGATGATAAAGACTCATTCAAAAGGCATATAAAGGACTTGTTGTGGATTGAATATAGGGAAACAATTTATGTCTAGTAAATGGTGACCAGATAGTGTATCACAATCAATATCAGGAACAGTTGCACATCTCATCTCATCCCATTCAGATAATGACAATCTTGGTATTTAGGATATGTTAGACAATATCGACATATGAGGGAGTACTTACTCTCCCACTTTCTATAAAATAGATTTGTTGGGATAATGATAAACAGACTGTACCTATTGTAGTATGTTGGGGGGATATATCAGTTTTTTATATGTGATTTTGTAATGTTTGGCTAGCACCCAACGATCAAATTGTAAAACTTTCTATGGCTGGAAGGGGGGGGCAGACAAGGATCATCTCCTTACCCCCCACCAGGATAAATAAAATGATTCAAAAAAAAAGAAAAAAGATCAATATCAGCTACTTTATCATGTTGCATCCTTGTATGTTTATTATTTTTCAAGGTGGTTTGAAAATTCTTCCATTGTATAAGTATTGAGAGAAAATGTTGTTGAATATTCTATAGATTTCCCTGTGTTTTTGTCGACAAAATTAGTCCAAATTAACCTGCACGTGCTTAAAATACTGAAAACCAGCTATCCGTTTTAGGGAGAATTCTATAAGACAACAAACGTAATCATAGTTGAGATCAGCATCGCAGTACCATTGTGTGTAGCAACTATCATATCAACCTAAGTAAACCTGTATGGATTTTCTGAATTCATAAATGGTTTCCTTTTCTTGGATCGCGGTGGGTAAACAATTCCACAATTCCACAAAACATCTTCCCCAAAAATAATTATTCTAGATACAAGAAGATTATGCAATTATATCTCAGATCCCAATGAAAAAGTGCCCAGGGCGAATGGGGCTTAATGGAGACTTAAGGGTGCGCGATGCTACCTTAGTTAGGACTAATTATAGACGTTGTGCAGATGACGTCATAACTGCCCATAATGGACTGCCCGCCATATTGGTGATCAATGTAAATTTTCATTTCTAAAGCATTTACCATACATTTGTATACTGTTTTTTATTGGAAAAGTATCCATAAATAACATTAAACAATTTCCTTTTAGAATTTATCAATTTTGATTTATTCCTTGGCGACATGTTCTTGATCGCCACGTGGTGATCACCAAAATGTGACCACGTCTGCACAAGGTCTATTGAATTACACAGGGTGGGGATAGGCTTCCATGGAGGGTCACGCGGTCAGATACCAAAATAGGCAAACCAGGGGGACAATTTAGAGACTATTTACGAACTTCCCTAAATAGGCCCCAAGGACGCGTCTGTTTTTCAACATGCAGCGAGATCTCGGCCCAGGTCACGTGACAAACAGTCGACGTGGATACCGTTAACCATCTAATATAATATATATAAGCTTTTATTGACTATAAAGAATCAGATAGACTCATTAGTCACTCTACATTCCTACACATATGAAATGTACAGTGGCATGGTACAATGCAAACAAAACTTTGAGTATCAGGATACATGCATTTCAACAAAACAACAATCTAGGGGCATACTATTAGCTGGTAATGATAGTAGAAAACACGAGGTCACTTTCTGTACGATTTGGTAGTAATTCTCCGATCTGCTGTGAGCCTTCACATCTGTGAGCACTATAATACAACATGCGTAGTTACAACAATGCATAATGATAATATTCGCTAGGTAAGCTGATATATCTCTTGTACTACTAAGTAATGGATATAATGTCTGTTCTGACCAGTAACTGAGTCTCCATATAATTCCAGGCTCGTACCCAGGGGGATGTTGAGGGGGGGGGGGGGGTGCCCCCCCAACAGAGGAATTTCCTCTAGTAAATCATTGTGAAAAAAACCTAAACAATTGGGGAAAAAAATTGAAAAGTTCCACTTGGGGAACCTCGCCACCCCCTTTTTATTTGTAAATGTATGATATTATAAGCTAAAGTTCCACTTTGGGATTCTCGCCACCCCCCCTCCCCACATGGTAGACCGTGGGTACGGGCCTGTGAGCCTCAGCTTGTATAAGGGGTAGGTGGAGAAAATGGACAATTTTAAATCTTAAAATCATGGGTGTGGCTTGTAGTAGCGGTTTTCTTAGGATTTCATGACATTATTTCTTCTACTGTGACAAACAATAATAGTAAAATGTTTAAAGAAACTTATATTCAAATTCGACCTTGGCATTGATGTTTTTGGCCTTATGTTACGTTCATGTAGTCATTAGTTTAATAATTCTGGGGAAAATTGACTAAGGTGTATAAGAGTCCATGGAATCGAGGTGTTAAATTATGGAATTTAGTACCTGCAAGCATTCAACACGTAAATACAAAACTAGAGTTTAAAAATTTGATCAAAACTTTTATCAAAAATGATATGAGATAACTGTGATTGGTGTATGCGATGCTTATTGCTACAACAAAGCCTAAATAATATTTGAACCTACGTGTCAACAATAGACCGGTCCACTTTGCCAGCTAGCCAACACCTTAGTGCATTTCCCTAGGACCAAGGATGAAATGTTGGTCTCCGGGTGACTAGACACCGGATTACTAAAAAGCTAATCCCCATGTTGGGATGCTCTTGCTATTGATCTGCTGGCAACTAGAGGCTACTTTAGTACGTCGCCCAGCGACTAACTAATCGTCCGTGGCTACAGGGAAATATTAAACATGTCAAATATTTTGCTAGAAAACCACTGTGACTATTGGTTTAGTCACCAGACATCACAGCACCATTGTGGAGTTGATTGCTGGGCTACTAATTACCTTAGTCACCCGGCAACCAAGGAGATCCAATCGTCCAAGTGGGGACCTGGCTTTACTTTCTAAAGCCTAGTCCCCACTTGGGCGACTAGATTTCCCTAGTCGGCAGAATACTAAGGTTGTTAATCGCCCGGTGACCAACTCTGCACTGGCGCCGTGATGTCTGGCAACCAATTCACTAGTCGCCCTGGGTATTGGGCAAAATATTTGACATGTTTAATATTGTTCTATGGCCACGGGCGACTAGTTAGTCGTCGGGCGACGTACTAAAGTGTCCTCTAGTCGTCCAGCGACTTACTGCAAGAGTGTCCCAACGTGGCGATTAACTTTTTTTTCCACCGACCACTTAGTTAGTCGCCCAACGACATACTTATTCCTTAATCAACGGCCGACTATCGTTGGTCACCGTCGTTAATCGCCCAAGTGGGGACGCGGCATTAGTAAAAAACCACCACTATGGGGAGAGATCTAGTGTAAGCTTTCACTCTCCAGACAAATTTATACAAATATCTTCTGAGTAAAGATCCACCACTATTGGTAGAGCATAGGATTTCACCCTCCAGGCAGATTTATACAGTTTCCCTCTGAGTAAGGAACCACCATTGCATATTGGGACATTTCAAGTGGCATCTGTACCTTCTGACATATTGAGGATAATATTAAAAATTTTGCATGGTATGGTTTTGTTTGACTCTTTTTATTGGAATTGACATCAGTCCTCAAGACTGTTTGGCAAGCATTAAGTGTCATGCCCTTTCCAGTAAGTCCGGCGATTAAAAAAAAGGGGGGATTGGGTCATGCTAATGTATGATTTTCCTTTTGGGGTGCAAGTTTTGCATTTATCAATAACAAGTGTTTAGTCTAATGTGGAAAAGCCTCATATACATGGAGGAGACGTTGTGTACTGTACTAGAAATTATGCAAGTGAGGTTTGAAACTGTTATCTAATTTTGGAGATCAATTTAGGTTTTCTGGACATACCCTAAGTTCATGAGGCACAGTGCCATTTCCATGAATATTCATGAAAGTGTTTTGGCCCTCCCCAGATAAACTGGATTACCTTCCTATTTATATACCTACCCTCTGTCATAAGCCCTTTCCAGTTTAAATAAGAATTCAAGTGAGTCATTACAATTAAGCTTAATACTGATGTCTGTTATTTATCTGTTTTAGGTAGCATAGACTAGAAGATGACGGACACCGACGCTAAAACGAAAGCCTTTGAAGAGGTAGTGGCCCGTTTGAGATCACCTAGTACAAATCAAACCCGAGAGGAGATGATCAAGTCATATGACTTGTGGACAAGTGATCCTGCATTTGAGGAGGTATGTTATATAATGAGTGATCCAAGCTAATTATAGAAAACATATCAAAGATTAGAAAGTTCAAGATATAAATAATCTTAAAGTTATTTTGAAAATAGTGAAAACTAGAGTGAATGTAACAGATTTCTTAAGCTGTAAACTATCCAAAACTGTTTTGTGTTAGAATTACTTCTTCGATACCTCTCTTTCAAACTTCAAAAACTATATTGGCTGTCTATCAAGAATATTACTTTAAAAAATAGCTATTTTTTCAGGGAACTTGTTGTTTGTGGATTTGTCAAGTTTATACTATATGCTGATCAGTTGGCTTCCATTTTAACAAAGATTTTATCAAACTTATCAAAATCCATAGAAAATATATAAGTATTTGAGTTTTTCAGACATTCCTCTGGTGTTGTTACTTAATAACAAGTGAATTGTATCAAATACATTGTTTCAAGCTTATGCCAATGGCCATGGAAGTAGGTTTTGATGTCTCCCCTTACACATTACTATGTTTTTTGCAGATTTATCTCTCACAAGGTTTTGAGGGACCTTCAATTTTGGGAAACACGTTGCACAAGTATCTTTCAGACAAAAAAGATCCAAGGATTTTGGATGTTGGAGCAGGATCAGGATTGGTTGCAATGAAGGTAATAACATGAACGACTATTATTGTATTTAACGGGGCTCTATTAAATAAAAAAGAATTTGTTTAACACTTGGTAATTATCAGTAGTGAATCTCCATCTTACATTAGTATTTAACTAACAAACTAATTAGAGTTTCTCCATTTTCTCAAATTCCACAAGTTCTTTATGCTACTATTAATTACCCTTTACTGATGAACATTATATGAAGTTATAAAAATGATTATTTTTATGTTGTTCATGGAAGCCAGTTTTGTTTATGACAGCTGAAGGAACTTGGATACACCAATATCGACTATCTTGACCCCTCAAGCGGAAGCCTTGAGGTTGCAAGGAGTAGGAATCTCTACAAGAAGTATATGTGTACATTCTTCACTGACCATATGGATGAGTTAGAAACAGGTTAGATCCATTGTTTGCATAATTATGAGGGAGACCTTTTTCGCTGGATGAACTCTGGCCCTTTTCAGTACTTCCCTTCATACACCACAAATATGAGAATTTTCCATTTGAGATTCCCTTTAAAAAATCAGATGAAGTGCAATTTATATGCATTATGCTTCTCTTGCATAAAATTTGCATTCAGGCTGTTGTATTGTTTGTATTTGATTTTATCAATGTACTTTGAATACCATCGTAAATTACAACATAAGGCTAGACTAGGGGGATTAGAATCCAATCTGCATCAGTTGTGCATATTTTGTTATAACTCTGACGTTTCTTTATCTTTTTACATATGTCTTATATCATATGAAAGCTGAATACCTCAGCTATCATACAGTATCACTCATACATGATTTAATTTATATATTAAAACTAAAAAGAGGGGTTAAAGTAAACAGAATACTTTTTTGACTTTTATAATTTGAACACAGATTTATCACTTTAAAGTGTTTCAATGTGTATCAATCCTCTAAGTTATATTAAAGTTGCATTCAGACCTAGTTTCCCTTGAAATCTGAAGTTTTTCGACATTTTATTGAATCAGATACATCTCTGTCAGTTCTGTGTAACACATGTTGAGAGAAATTTGAACTATTTCTAATCAAGTCAATGATTAGGTTCTTGGGTGTGAGTAGAGTTTTGGTGTCTACACCAACACTTTCAAACTTTGAATCTGGGCCACCAGCTGTGTCTTGTCTAGGGCTGACCCAGGGTCCCAGAGTGAATCCCTGGCCAGTTTCACAACTACTACTACTGTTAACAACTGTCAAAATCATATTAATGTATGCTAGAGAATGACAACGGGTACATTATCACCCATTATGTTCTTTATATATAGACTATCCCAGCTGGAATAATGGTTAAACTAATTTACAGTTCAAAAACCTTTCTTAGGACCAACTGATTTGCTTGTTTATGTGACGTGTGAGAGTATCTCACATATCAAGAGATATATATGTGAGCATTTTATTGCACACTTCATACTAAAGCTGTTCATCTTCCTGATGTATCCTTATGTCTGTATGCCGTTTGTTTCCACATGTACAGATTCCTATGATGCCCTGGTGTCTCTTTCATTCATCGGTCAAAACCACCTGACATGTGAACTCTTCCCTGAGATGATACGCTGTGTAAAACCAGGTAGGTATATTTATACGGGTCATTCCATGTAGATTCAAGGAGGGCCTTAAGAACTTTGTCTCATATTTTCTTTAAACCCCTTATATATATTTTTTCATTTAACATGTGCATGCTACTTTTCTCTATAAAATTTGGCAAAATCAATCATAATATATCCCTGAAGGGTACCTATAGGACTAAGGATACCAACGATTTCAAGGATGTAACTGCATATTTGGTAGAGATAATGGGGTCATTAAGTTGTCATCAGTTTTAAAGGCTCTAATTTTGCTTCAGTGTGTGGGACCCTCCAAATATTGGTTGAATTGACATGGAATGACCCATACATCATTCTTATGCATACTGAATCAGATTATTGAACATAGTACTGAAATCAGCTCCAGTATTCCATGGACCTTGACAGAATTATGAGGTCTCACATGAATACTGTGTAACTTGGGTTACAGATTTAAGGAAAAGACTAAAAGCATTTCAAAAAAATATCAAGATAGGTTAAACAAATTATTTTTTATTGAGCAATCTTTGATTATTCATAGTGAATTTGTACATCCAGAAATAGACCATATATATATATATTTCTGGTAAGTAGAACAATTCTACAAATCATCTCTGTAAGGCATAAGTAATAGATATAGACTGATGTTAATTTGCTATTCAGCTAACAGGATAAAGGGTTAGATTACATCCAACCTCGAAAGCATTATCAGCATGAAATTCTTAAATGACCTCTGAAATTCTGAAATAATAAACTGGGTATTATGGAATAGCACCAGTGTGGTCCATAGGGAATACGTGCCAGAGAGTATAAGGAGGTTTCACTTGGCCAAGTTGTGTACTAATGCATAGAGTTACAAGGTCATGTGCCTTTGCATAGCCAAAAGAGTCCTTTGAACTTTTCATGATTATATACATTTTTATTGTTCATAATTACATAAGAAGATCCTTAAGTAGAAGTTGTCCTTATGTAGTTGGATGAACTGCTGGGGAGCAGTACAGTCCACAAAGAGAGAGACTGAGGAGAGGCTGTATTATTGTATCGTATTACTGCACAATTATTGTTGACATTCCAGGTGGAGTAATCATGCATGTTGGAAATGCAAAATACCTGAAAATCGAGCAGTACAAGAAATTGGATGCTTACTTGGAGCAGTTGGAAAAGGAAGGAAAGTGGACTCTTCTGGAGAGAACTATCACGCCTAATTTTCACCCTAATAAGGATGGTGTTACCCTTGCATACAGAGTTGCATAAAGAGACTCTCACTATATTGAAATAAAATGTCTACTTAATCTACTAGAGCTTTTATGCTCATTCAAAGGAAATATAATGCATTAATCTGAAAAAGATCTGTAAGCTATGTTGACAAATAAAAAAGACTAGCTAATAACCCGCTGTTTGTCTTGACTTTTTTTAAGGTTGAGCTTAGCATACTCTATGGTAAACTCTGTGATTAAGGACCAAATATTAAAAAAAAAGGTTCCAAAAGTAATTATTCGTAATATGAAAGTGTAGAAAAACGTGTAGAATTACAATGATTTGTTTAGTAGGGTTTACATGGCGAGAGTTTACACGCCCCAACAACTGGTGTCTCTCCTTAAGCAAAAATATGATGTAAAATATGGACACAGTAGAGAGATAAAGACGAGAGCTTATTCTGCCTCTCTCTTTAAAAACACTAAATCACTTTGTGGATTTCTATAAATAGTCTGAAATACATCAATTAATATTTAGATGCCAATTTTCTGCTTTTGTCACTTTCATTTCACTTCTCCTTTTTAGAGCTCAGGTTGTTAAAATTGTTTTGGCTGCTTCTAATGTTATGTTTATTTTTCTATGAACATAATCTGGAAACCATTTCTAATTTTTAATTTGATAATACATTGTAGATCTAAATCTTAGGCTATCAATTCTGGGGAAAATTAAGGGAATCCAACCTGGGGGCTCTTAGAAAAGTTGACATGGCCGGTGGCCCGTTGCACAATGGGTTTCGTAACAACGAAAATATTGTAAACAACAAAACATTTCGTTGTTACTTTTATCGTAACAACACTGGTTTTGCACAACTTTTTTTCTATATTTAGAATGTTCCCAAAGAGCTGTAACTTTTACTGATTTTTTTATAATTTTTTCTTAGTTCATAACACTTTACAGAATTTAATTTCATTCATTAGATCCCGAGATATTGCATTTTCGTAACAACGAGACATTTCGTTGTTAAGCAAAAGTTCGTCGTGCTTTCATTATTTTATCTTAGTAACGAAATTCTATAGTGCAACGGGCCACTGGGTATATGGGGGGTAGCATACCTGCCTTTTTAAACTCGCCAAAAATCGGGACATCCACTTTTTACTATGTGGAATGGGTGCTTTTGGCCGAAATTGGGAAAAAACATCATTACTGTTTACTAAAGTTCCATCAACCATATGTCCATAATGGATGGCTAAAATCGGGATAATTCTTGTCAAAGACAAAGAAAATGGAATATTGCATTTACCATAAGAAAGCATTAATTCAACAAATGATAACATAGATCTAAAGTAATGGCGTGTATTATCGACACCTTAGGGGAAATTGTGGTATTAGGTGGTTACTTATCATGAACTTGAATCATTACACCTACCATAAGATGGCCTGTAGACATTTAGAATCCATGGCGATATGCTAGATTATTTTAACATTTTCTCATTAGAATTATTAGTTTATCTACTTTTCCTTGTTTTTGAGTGTATTATCGGCACCTGTCTTGTATCATCGGCACATTGGCATCTGCATCATTAATATCTATTCTAAATTTATAGGAAAAAAGAGAAAATTGATCAATTTTGCCAAAGGGAAGTATTGCCAATGCCTATGCAACGTTCTAGCGGATTCTGACCCCAAAGTTGGAATTTAAAATGATAAAATGTTAATCAACATAAAATCAATATAAAACCTGGCTTTGATTCAAAGCATTCAAAGCATTGGTTAGTTCTCCTTTGATATAAAATGTAGTAGGAAAACTATTAGTTGAAAAATCGTTGGGTATTTCTTGGGAAGACATTATTTTTTCAATTATTCATAATCATTTCTGTTTTCTAATAGTTTGATGATATTTACCAAACTATTATTTGCAATCATAGTGAAACCATGCCGATAATTCAGATTTCACTTGGCAAATAAAAATGAAATTAATAAAATACATCTCATATTTGGGTCTTAATAATATAATTATATAGCCCGTGTGCATGAATTAGGAAGGGAGATAAGGGCACCATTTCTTAATGAATTGAAACCGACCTTAATATTTCTTTTCAATAATATACACTTACTTACAGACAAAATAAGTCTATTGCTAAATAACAGAGTGAAAAACAACCTTTAAACGCCTTTAAATCATATAGACAGAAGTGCCTATATTTTTTGGTAATTTCAGATCATGCATCAGGGTTGCCTGTAATTCTCCTTACCACGGATAGCTGATTCACAGTATTTTAAGCACCTGCAGGCTGATTTGGACTCATTTTGTCGACAAAAACACCGCAAATACTATAGAAAATAAACAAATAATGGTCATATAATGTAATGAAACTTAGAAAATATAAAGTATGTATGTATACAAATTGAGAAATAATGATCACTAGTTTTTCCCCATGTTAAATAACAAACAGTGATATGATTAATGAAAATTCACATGCTAAAGTCTTGTGATTTGTCGACACATTACCCATCATGCATCCTAATCTAGGCTAACCTGCAGGTAAAAATCCTGTATTTGGCTATCCGTGGTTGGGAGAATTCAAGCCTGCCGATTATACACGCCATTACTCTGGTTATGACATGTCAGATCATTCAACTATCTCCATGAAAATCGGGACAGAAGCCTAAAATCGGGACAAACACTGTCCCGACTTGACAATCGGGACAAGGGCTAAAAATCCCGACCAAATCGGGAAAACGGCAGGTATGGGAGGGTGGGGGGGGGGGGAGGAGGCCTTGCCATGTGGGTAAGCCAGTGGCCCGTCGCATAACCAAACTCTCGCAAGAGGGAGCGATTAAGGATGGATTTGTTTTTTTCTCGCTGTTTTTTTCTCTCCTTGTTTTTGGAATGTGCCAATTGTCCCTGTTGCGATGGTTTTGCACACACTTTGAAGTTAATTTAATTGATTGATAAATACATTTCCGCCACTTCCCTCCTATATATTTTGTAAGATGAGGGACATTTTATTTGCTGAAAACAGAATATTAAAATTAACACCCCAAAATGTCCCCCCGGGACATGAAAGAAAAGGGGTGGTCAAACCATCCCTGTAAGGATGAAAGGTGGATTCGCTCCCTGTTGAACAGGGAGAGGTCTTTTGAAATGTGCCAATGTTCGCTACAGCGAGACCCGTTATGCGACGGGGCACAGGGCAGGGCAGGGTCTATTTCCAAAGCAAAGCATAAACAAGTCACAAATAGATGGTTACACAATAGGGGAAATGTACTCTATAGGGGGCCTTTATACTCATGGGGGAGGCCAGTAATACATTAAAGGTGATATAGGGAGAAAAGAAAAAACAGAAAATGAGTCAGAGAAATATATTCTTTGTAATAAACATAAAACACGCCTGCAAAAGAAATAACAATTATTCAACCTCTTATTTAAGTAATCACACCTAACTGTTGGAGGCTGACACATAGCAGTGTGGCATCCCACTGTGATAATATTTTGCTTGCTTCTCAGTAGGTGGCGCCAAGTGTGGCATTTTATGACGTCATAATTGCTATTGGTCTTGTTATAATATGCATGACATATACCACATGTTATAATATGCAGTGAATCATGATATGTGGGCATATCACATGTGTCCATAAGCAACATGCTCCATTTACCTGAATGTGATATATGCAGTAAAATGTTTAGCATGTGCTTGTCTGATGATATATCCAGTGGCAGATTTAGAGAGGGGCACGGGAGTGTGCCCCCCCCCCCCCTCCAAGGTTTATTAGATTAGTTTTTCAAATTGTCATATGATTTTCAAACAATGAGCATGAGTGAATAGATAGGAATAACACATTTCATATGTATAAAAGATGGCATGCCACACTACTGAATTGATATGGGCCCCAACATGGGCCTATATTGAGTAGGCCCATGGCAAATGTGACGTCATAGATTATCCTGATAAGGCTTATCAGTGCGAGTGTACTGGAAGGCTGACTCCTCACTGGAAGGCTGTTGAAGCCTTAAATATAAAATCGCCTAATTTCTTAATTTTTTCTTGGAATTTGATAATTCTTTTTTTGCAGTCCTTGGGATACTGTAAAGGATCTACACATATCCTCAAAACGGCCTCTTTATATCACATTTAATACCCCCATTAGGTGGGGGGGGGGGGCTGCTGGATCAAAGGTCACATAGTTGTTCCCCCTTACCCTTTTGGCTATTGTAGTTGCAGCAGACCCACTATTCCTGGTTGGTCACATTGCAAACCATTGGTCCCCTTCTCTCACAAGTCTTTGGATTTCTATTTCGGCCAATTCTTGTATAACCCAGCTAAGTCTAGTCTAGTCACATTGGTATACATCAAAAGCAGTAGTAACACAGGTATTCCTGACCAGAGGTCACAATAGGTAGGGAGTAGAAACTAGGGCATGCTGCAATTTGCAGCAACAGGTAAGGTGAACACAATGTGAGCGTTAGAGATAGACAACACCTCAGACTGGCTTCATTTGCGACAATAAAGATGGTGAAGTTAACAGGAAGGCCAAAACAACATACTATACATCAAATGAAAGGATGCATTTTTCTCTATCTTTTAGTACATATTTTGTTATCAATACTTTAATATTCAAGGAATTATCTGCTAAAAAAACTATTTTGTCACTTTTATTTTTTGAACATAGGTATCTCGGTAACCACTCAATGGATTCAATTGAAATTTCTTGGATATGTCAATAATGATCTTTCCAAGGGAACCGTGTCTCAGATTCGTTGTCTAGGGCTTAGTTTTCATTTTATGACAAAAAACGGGAAGATTTTGGTTATTTTTGTCAACTTTATTTTCTACATTTCAAAAAACAAAAAGTAAAACCTTAATTAAAATTCTGAGACAGGCTTCCCTCCACAGAAATTACATACAGTTATATGCAGTAGTTACTGAGATATCCTTGTTCAAAAAATAAAAGTGAAAAATGCATTTTTTCACTTCCTAATCTACCTACAAAGATGCAGATCTTCACACTGTTATATAACTTATACCACTAGATAGGATTCTGCATTAGCTTTTAAAATATATATGGCATATAACTATGCCATGAACAGTGAAGAAGTAATTCCAAAACTAAGTGAAGGCTGCGCATTTGCCACTGAGAGGTGTTGTCTATCCTTAACCCCACTTCACAGTTGGCAGCTGAGGCCCTCAGTGGCCCCTGCTGATAGTATGAGGCGACGATGGGGGGGGGGGGGGGGACCCTGCACTGACCAAGTGGTTCTTTGGGTTCAATAGACCTGTCCACTTTGCCAGCTAGACCACCCCTTATTTCTATGATATCATATTTTTAGAAAAACATTCATCATACTTGATTCACAGTAATTTTCCTAGTTCTATTACCCACAAATAAATTTTTTAAGCTTTTACTTTCAAAATGATGTTAAATATATAGCTGTAGGACTGGGAAGCAAGAATGACATTTTCCCATAGGGAACAGTGTTAAAGATCTTCAGCTTTGCCCACAATGTCCAACCATAAAATCACAAAAACATACCTTATATTGGTTCACCTGAAATTTAGGCAATTACCTAATTGAGAGAAAACAATAATTCATCCTCATTAAATTTATCAACACCTTATTGACTTAGAAAACACAAGTACTGAATCGTTCATTTAGATTTGTGTCAGTGGCTGACTTTGCAAAACCTGCAATTATGTCCGACCTCTGTATCATGCCAGCAATACATTCTAAATTGGACAGGTCTATTCCCGGTCAGTGCGTCTGAGGGGAAGCAGACGGGGCTACATCTACAACAATGTGACCACTGACCCCTGGTCATCTAAGGGGCCCTTGATGGGGGTCCTAATGTCGCATGTCGAATTTTAAAAACGCCAATGTCGCATGTCTTTGTCGCTTATTTTTTCCCATGTCCCATGTTGATTTTAAGAAATGTCTATGTCGCATGTCACTATGTTTTAACCCTCCCTGTCATGTCGCTTATGCTCCATTGATTTTAAGAAATGGCCATGTTGCCGTGTCGAATTTAGTGGTCCAGACCCATATCTAAATGTGTTCGTAACGTGACTTGACCAAATAATGGATATATCTGGGGCCTATATACAATATATAAGTACTTCCTAAAATAGGCATTCTGGGAATTCCAAAAGTGTCAGAATTATTTTAATGTTACATTGATCTTAGATAAAAGTCCTTAAATCTTCGAGAATACTCCCCAATAAGTACTTCCTATGGGTCTTAATAGAGACGAACAAAATATAGGTAAAAATTTAAGATCTCATTAACAACATTATCATGAAATAACTACGGACCCATGCCCCAAGAAGGGTGACTTTTATTATTTGGGGCATTTTTTCGAAACCATAAATTCAAAATCGGCAGCATCAAAATCGGTATATGGAACACAGCCTTTATTCAAGTGATCTAAGTGATTTAAAGCACATACATTTACACAATGCTGATTTTTGGGGATTTCACAAATTTCAAGTATAGGCATGGTTAGGGACACGGAAAATTCGACCCCCAGACATTGCAAGGGAAAAGAATCTCTTCAAGAAATATGAATTGGACGAATCAAGAATGGGGGTCAATTTAGTGGGGTTCTTTTATCAAGTAAAACTTGTGAAAGGGGGTGTATTTAAACTCGGAGAACACTTCATAGTTTTATGTGTTGGGGAATCCTAGCAAACAAAATTATGCTGCTACAATGTTGTGATAATGTAACAATTTGGTTGTGGCAACGCTGCAAATTTTATTTGCTACTGAGTAAAAAATGGTACATCGCTACCATGTTGTGAACAACGTTGTGAGAAACCATACTAGCCACAAATGACAACGTTGTAGTTGTGACGTTGTCACAATGTTATAAATCAAAATTGCTACAACGTAAAATTGTAGATTCCCAGAAACTTTGTCACAAGGTAAACTCTGACGTTGTAGTTACACATTTACAACATTTATACAACCAATCATTCAAAAGAATAAGAAAATGTCAATTTTATTGTGTTAATCAATTTTGGTATATGATCTCTCAAGGTCAGTTTTGAGAGATTCATGGTTACAATAAAAAAACAAGGTTAGAATAAGAATTATTCAATAAATAGTTGTCTAAAAGCATACTTAATTGCAGGGTAAACCAATCCATCCTTTGTTTTTCAACCCATCCTGGGCTCTCCCCAAGCAAGAATATGACGTAATTTCAACATTATTATAACATTCTGTTTAGTTCTGCTTTGGTTCTTGTTACGTTATTTTGATGGCACCCAAAAACGTCTTTAGAACTTAACATTGTGACATTGCACTGTGATGTTATTGTCACATTCACGTGCATTCTTTCATGTTATAATAACATTATTATAACGTTCTTTAATAGTAAGGTTTCAAATTCACTGAAATATAATGTGATTATAAAGTTCTGTTTTAGTAAGTCTCAACTTTGCCTAAAAAAATGTAACTGTTAGGTGAAAATTGGGCAGGTTACAGACTAACCAGAAAAGTGCGGTCATAGAATGTACTTGTTATGTCCCTGCTTGCCTGGGTTGATACAATCTTATATGTGGTCCTGATAAGACAGTCTAGATTGTCTTATCAGGACCTGATAAGACAATCTATACTGTCTTATCAGGTCCACCTGTGTACCTGTAATCAGGCCTGTCTGAGAGTGTTGGAGGGTCGTTGACTGGTTATGTAAGACGGTCCCTGTTCCCTCTGTCTGGACTAGTCCGTCCCTGACCTACTCTTACATAATAGAGTGTCAGTAAAAGTTACAGCTCTCTGGGGGCATTCTAAATATAGTAAAAAATTGTTGCAAAACGATCCTTGGTACGAAAATATTATTTTCGTTAATAAAATTATTTTCGTTGTTATGAAACCCATTATGCAACAGGCCACTGTTCCTAATGAATGAAATTGAATTCTGTAAATTGGTATAAGAAGGGAAAAGATTAGAAAAAAAATCAGTAAAGGTTACAGCGCTTTGAGGGCATTCTAAATATCGGGCCCGCCACCCGATTTGAGGACCGACACCTTTTAACTATAGATCCAGACACCAAAGAGAGAGGATACTGGGTTGTGAGATTCACATCAGGGTTATGCCTTAAGAGACAAAAGATATATCTATATGTACCATGTATAATGATGTTAAAACACCTCCAGAGGAGGTCTGATGGGTTTAAGACAGTTTTAGACATTTTTTATATATCTTGGGGACAAAAGAATAGATACTTCCATCCAAATTTGGCCGGTCTATGTGCCCAAATGCTCAAAATCTGTGCCTTTTAACCCACACTTTCATTTTCTAGGTTTGATCAGTTTATTTGAATGAGTGATAATCATTCACTTCCTGAAAGAAAATCAATAAATAACTAACATACAATTCATATCTCTTGTTTTTACCTTAAAGAATAAAAATAGGCATTGAAATATGAATGTTTAACACATGTATGTGAGTGCTAGATATGACACCGCTCTTGGCGTGATTTGTCCCAAAATCGGTTAGTGGGTTCGGCCCTTTTCAGTTCGGAACTGTTATGATGTTGTAGGCCCATGCCAGTGCTGAGCTGGATCTCTTAGAATGAGTCATTTTAGAGGATTGAAAGCCTTCTAGAACATTTTTTAATGATTTATCAGATATTAAATAGCAGAACTGTGTCTTTACAAGCTTGAATTAATGCTATTTATGAGATACAGGCAGTAAAACAAAAAAAATATTCCACCATAGAACTTCTTATAATGTTATTAACTAATAAGAAAATGTATGCAAGCGGGCAAGAGTGCCAAAATTATGGAATTTCACCTCAGCCTTCCGATGGGGTTAATTCCATACTCATTCTCAGCATTTAGTGATATTATACATCATTAGATTGCAAATTCAATTCTCTAAAAGGAATCCTGTCAGAATTCTCTAGAAACTATTTTTCTGCATTCTATTTAGAATTTTCTGGTTATAAGTCAATAAAAATGACAAATTTTGGCAAATTTTCAGAGCCATTCCAAACATTCCAAATTATTTGGAATGTTTTCTTGGAATGTAAAATCCATGTATCATGAAACTACAGTGTCCTAGCTACAAAGTGATACCAAGGTCTTTGAAATTGATTAGATAGTCTAAGAATTATCAATATTTTTGTAATTCAAGTCAAGGCAACTTTAAGTTTAGCCTCGCTATTTAGTGACACGATCTATACCTAACCAATTTTGGACAGACATAAAACGGTCGGTCTGGAAACCGGTTCGCTCACTATTTTCAAACTGTACTACAGAGAGGCTGAAGGCCATATTCCACTATGCAGTGGGGTGGTACTCGCAGTGGGCTAAGATGCTGCACTGAGGCACAGTGCAAGAAGAACTAGAATAGTATATAATAAAATATTGTAAACTCGTTTTGTATTGGCAAGAATATTATAGTGAAACTTGTAACGCTGATACGTGTGCTAAACGCCAGGCTGCGACATCGTTTAGTGGCATAGTTAGAGTATATGGAAAGTGGCAAAGTCCCCAGGCGTAGGGACTGCAGCCGGGCTAACGCACGTCCTGCAGGTACGCACAGGTATGACGAATGACGATGGAGACCTGTAAGAATACGTTATGAGTCGAAACATCTAGCTTAAAGATACTGAGGACAGCAGGCTTCGCAGTCAACCTTAGTTTATATGATAACTAGAAGTAGAACTAGTTTATATAAGTAAGAATGGGCAGTATGAGAGATAAGTAAGACATCATTAAGTAATAGTGTAAATGAGTATAGCGACAAGCCTTTTGGCTGTCGCTATATAAGCGGTATGAGACTTGAGACAGACGAGCAGACCAAGATAGAGTTCGAACAGAACACATGGAGCAATAGTCTGACATACGGATCACACGGGTAGTGTTCAGATGGTAGTAACCACAATGATTAGGTGATAGTAAGGATTGGGACAGCTTAGGCTTAGCCTTACGGACTGAGTATTGGATGTGACGGAGATCCTACCAATGATCTCCGTTACCAGTAGACGAGAGGTGACTCTCTCAACAGTGTTGGAGCGTATATACCTTGTGAAAGGGGAAGCTTAACCATAGCTATACCTGGTTGGATTGTTACTGATGTGTTAGAGTTGTGAAATGAAAGGAAAGACCTGTATGGATGGAGAACTGTATACTTGTACCTTCGGAATATTATTATGAATGTAATAAACTGACCTCTTGCCAAGCGTCTGTTCTTTGTATAGGATTGAGCCCCTTTACTTAGAATCTTTACCACTAAAAACTGAACTATGATCCAGGATAACATCTATCTAGATAAAGCTAGTTACCACGACGGTTAATCACTAAGAACTCCCCATCATCTTAGTACAACACATTTTATTGACATCTTCAATCGGATGAAATACGACATAATATCACGCAGTCGAATAATGAATAAACGAATCTATACAGGATATGAACAAGTATGAACTTTAATAACGATACTCCCCTACAAATAAACGAAGACAAATAACCAGTCTAGCTCAATGCCACCGCAAGCTATTTGCAGTGATTAAAAGAACATGTTTGTTACTGCCACTGCAAGCATTCAAAAGAAAACAATTTAAAATAATTAAAAAATATAGATATAAAATCATAAAAAAAAGTCATAAAAATCATAATAAAATTATAGAAAAATCAAAAAAATATATTTAAAAGTGTATAAAAGAATACAAAATCATCAAAATCACAGGTCAGCTAGGCTGTCCGACTTCATACGTGGTGGTTATTTGGCTTGTACACTGCCGCAAACATATGATTTCGTAGCAATCAGAAGCTATTGGTAATGTGTCAATATTTTTTTCTTGGTTTGGAAAATGTCGTCTCGTGGATCACCAGCTTCAGGAACCTCACCACCCCAGAGCAGGACCTGTTTACGGGCCTCATCATTGAATGACCTCCCCAGCCATTAGTCCGTCCCTGACCTACTTATCTCTTACATAATAGGTCCGTACACCCACAACCGTCCATGGTTTTTATTGGTGAATTAAAATTTGCAAAGAATTATTTTATTGGCCCTCTATAAATGGCATGGGGAATCCCTTTGATCGTTTTTGGCCTGTTGACTGGTTTATGGTCCTCCCTGCCATAAACCAGTGGCTGCAAAGCATGCTGGGATTTAGGTGGGAATTCCCACCTAAAATGGTTGCTGATGTACAGACTCACTTTGGGCTGATGTACAGACTCACTCTGATGCGACAGATTATAGCCATCCCGGCCAGTTTGTTATGTAACCATTTCCTTTCATGAAACAACAGCGTATTGCTCTTACATAATAGTCACTGTGGGAAACTTATTGACCATCAATCAGTAGAATTTATGCATAATGAATGTAAACTATTAAGTTTGGAACAGAGACGGCGCATTCAGTTATTACAATTGATGTTTTTACATAAAGGCATGAATGGAGTACGCCATGTTACTGGGGTGAACACTAGAAACCAGGACAAATTTGTTTTCAAAATAGACAACTATCAGTGTAAGAAATACAAGGATAGCCCATTTTAAAAAGGCAGTAAACTGTGGGATAATCTACCTATACATGTGCAGAATTGTGACAATATATACCAGTTTAAGAGTTACTTAAAAAGCATGAACCGAACATATGTAAAGATGATTTAGTAATATGTAAAGTCTATTATCGCCTCTCCATTATAAGTCAAAATATTTATGTATATTTACCTCTTCATAATGATAAGCATGTTCTTTTGATTGCTGTTTTGCTATTATGTATATTATATTGTATTATCAGGAAGACCAGGGCTTGTCCTAATGGTGATTATCTAAAAAAAACCAAAAAAAAACCGTGGGTCTGACTGGGACGGACTAATTGTCCCCCCTGTCCCACCTCAGCGACAAACATCCGCTCCTCTCCATGTAATCAGGATTACGTAGGGATCAGAAGCCACAAAGGAGTATGCGTATTGTCCAGTTATCCTTATCAATGGCTATCTTAATCCTAGCCTGAAACATCCCACCCTGACATGGTACAATTCTCCCTACCACGGATAGCTGAATCACAGTATTTTAAGCACCTATAGGCTAATTTTGGCTTATTTTGTCGACAAAAACATATGGAAATATATAGAAAATTTACAAATAATTGCCATATTTCTAAGTGTAATGAATAGATTTTCAAGCCAACCCAAAAAATCATTGACACATGTAAATAACAAATGAAAAATAATTTATTGATGTCCACAATTTAAACCACAAATAATGCCATTATTATTGAAAAATCCTATACATAAGCCTTGTAACTTGTTGACATATTACCCAGCATGCACCTGGATCTAGGCTAACCTACAGGTAAAATATAAGAAAGTGGCTAACCGTGGTTGGGAGAATTGTGGTATGTGTCTTATAACTTGACCTTTGGTAACACACATTAAATCATTTAAATACTTTATTGAAAATCATTTTCAAGGAAATCAATAGAAAGCTAGATTACCCCCAAATAATTAATGTAAGATTTAACATTGACTGAATTTTCTTGTTCAGGGATGGATCAGTCCGGGGAGGGTGGGGAACTCACTCTTCAGGCTCTTTGCCTATATTTTCAATAATTTGAACTTGAAAAGGGGGGTGACGAGCAGTAAAAAGTGGAACTTTTCAGTATTTCCCTACAATTTTTTTTTTTTACGGATTTTTAGATTGGAAAAATTTGCTCTGTTGGGGAGGGGGGGGGGGGGTGCTAGCCTGCCACCTGTGCCACCCCCCCCCCCCTCTGGGTACGGGCCTGGTCTTTGAATGTAGGTATCAACTGCGAAACTAAAGCCCCCTCCCCTCCTTTTCAGGCATAGGAATGATCTGGCAGCCCTCCCCACCTTTTTGGGCTATATCAAAGACAGCCCCTCCAAAAAAAGGATTTGTAAAGAAAATCAATATTGCCATTATTTTGATATTTGAATTTGTTTATGAAATAATTGAATTGGTCACAATAAACTTTTGATATAGTATAAATGATAATACTGTTGTCGACGGGTCCTCCCAAAAATGGTCTGATTATTTGAAAGCCTCACTATTTTTTTAGCCGAATTAGTGATTCACAGCTACAGCCCCCAGAGACCGCAGTTGATACCCATCTCTGGACCGAGTGCCCCCCCCCCCCCCAACGCTTCTATTTGCAGCCAAATGCAACGTGGACACAATAAGGATGAAAGCTGACCAATGAGAACCCTCAGAATCAGGTAAAGGCCCAGGCATCCCGTATATATACTGTGAGACTACACCCACAGCCAGACCTTCACTAATTTGCTGTTCAGAGAAGAAGGTAGGTCTAGATTAGGTGTTCATAAGGATTATGTGTTTTTGGATCAAAATAGGACCCTCCACCCCCCCCCCCCCCCCCTTTGGCTAAAATACGCATTGGATTTATACAGGAACGCACACAAATTTTCAAAACTTTCAGATCCCCCCACCCCCCTGTGGTGCGTACGTACTTAATGGAGGGCCCTTATCTGGGCATGGTCAATGTGTGTGCATCTCTGTACCTGTATATATATAAACCTGTGTGTCTGAATACAAAGGGATCATTCTTCCACCTGCTATCCTGGAGTTATTATTAGCTACCAGAGTCCTGAATACAAAGTAGGGGCTCTGTACATTTATAAAAGAATCACACAGGGCTTCAATGGGGGTACCGCGCAGTCAGATACAAAAATAAGGAGACCAGTGGCTCGCTGCACAATGGGTTTCGTAACAACGAAAATAATTTTAGTAACAAAACTAATATTTTCGTAACAATAATCGTTTTGCAACAATTTTCTTCTATATTTAGGATGCCCCCAGAGAGCTGTAACTTTTAGTGAATTGTCTCTAATTTTTTCCCTTTTTACATAAATTTACAGAATTCAATTTCAGTCATTAGAACCAGAGATTTTACAATGTTTGTAAAATCGTAACAAAGATATCTTTGACAAAGATATCTTTGTTTGATCCTTGTTATGAAAATCTATTTTGCAACGGGCCATAGGGGGCCAATTTAGAGACTATTTACGAACTTCCCAAAATAGGCACCCAGGACGCATCCAGGGGTGTGCAGACCCCAATATATTTTCGCAAAACTACCAGCAAAATTCGCACAATCTATTCACAAATTCTCAAATTTTTCTATAGTATTTTCACTTTCCTGAGTAAAAATTCGCACATTCTGTAACAAAATTCGCAAAATTATCCAAATTTGCGAGCATTTTCTTCAACATGCAGCAAATCTCGGTCCAGGTCACGTGAGCAGCCGGCCGTGACCGGTTGACGTGGATACCGTAAACCATCTAATATAAGCACCAGGTCCGTACCGTATATCACACTACGAGTTGGGTTTTCCAGCAGGCGGACGGTTTACTCACGCTGGGGGGAAATGGCCCAAACAGAGCTAGCTGAAGCGTAGTGTAATATGGCCTTACATTTGTTGTGTGCTCAATTCTCCCGACCACGGAAAGCTAATTTATAGTATTTTAAGGACTTGCAGGCAAATTTGGACTGATTTTGTAGACAAATCACCTGGAAACCTTGTAGAAAACAAGCAAATAACTGTTAAATATCCACCTACAATGAATGAATTTTCAATCAACTCAGGAAATATTAATATGCTAAAGCCCTGAGTTTTGTCGACATATTACCTAGCATGTAGGTAAAACTCATGAAAATGCCAATCCGTGGTTGGGAGAATTGTGGAGGCAGATGTTAACAAATATATGCCACGTATTCCAAATATCAACAGTGAATTTCAAACAGTATTCACTGACAGTATCAGTATTGCCATCAATCATCAAGAAGACTGTTTGGCCAGCATTAAGTGTCATGCTCTTTGCAGTGGTTCTGGCAGTTAAAAAAACAACAGTGGCCCGTTGCACAATGGGTTTCCTAGCAACAAAAATAATATCATTAACGAAACTAATATTTTCGTAACAATAATCGTTTTGCAACAATTTTCTTCTATATTTAGAATGCCCCCAGAGAGCTGTAACTTTTACTGAATTTTCTTTAATCTTTTCCCTTTTTACATCAATTTAGAGAATTCAATTTCATTCATTAAAACCATAGATTTTATAATTTTTGTAAAATCGTAACAATGAAACTTTTCGTTAAGTTATCTTAACTTGATCCTCACAACGAGATTCTATTGTGCAACAGGCCACCGCGGCCCGTTAGACAATGATTTTCGTAACAAAGAAATTAAAAAAAAACAATGAAACATTTCCTTGTTACTTTTATTGTAACAACAAATGTTACATATTTTTTTCTATATTTAGAATGCCATAAATTTTTTCCCTTTTTATAACAATTTACAGATTTCAATTTAATTCATTAGAACCAGAGATATTGCATTTTTGTTACAACAAAATATTTCGTTACTAAGCAAAAGTTCATTGTGCTTTTGTTGTTTGATCCTCACAACGAAAATCCATTGTGCAACGGGCCACAGGGGATATACCCCCCTTCAATAATCCCTAGGGAGAGATGCATTTTCTTTCAAAAGATTTTTACTAAACAATTGATAGACAGTCCTAGGTGGACTAGATATGTGCACGTGGATATTTTTCCAAATAGCTATTATTGGAAAAGTCTCATGTACATGGAGGAGAAGTTGTGTACTGTACTAGCAATAATGTGAGTGAGGTTTGAAACTGTTATCTAATTTTGCAGAACAGTGTAGGTTTCCTAGACATATCTTAGGTTCGTGAGGCCCAGTGGTATTTCCCTGAACATTCATGAAAGTGTTTTGGCCCTCCTGAGATAAACTGGATTACCCTTCCTATCTATATACCTACCCTCTGTAATAAGCCCTTTCTGGAGTATATAAGAATTCAAGTGAGTCATTAAATATCATTACAATTAATCTTGATGTCTTTTATTTATCTGTTTTAGGTAGCATAATTGACTAGAAGATGGCCACCGACAAGATGGATGCCGAGACTTTTGCGAAAATGACCTATGATGAGAGAATGAACTATTTCAGATCGCCTGATAGATTTAAAACCTCTGAGGAGATAATCAATTCATATGACTTGTGGGCAAGTCATCCTGAAATGGAAAAGGTATATTCTGTCATGAGAGATCCAAGTTAATTATAGAAAACAATCATGTCAAAGATTAGAATGCTCAAGATATAAATCATCTTAAGGTTATTTTCAAAATAGTGAAAACTATATTAGCTGTCTATCAAGAAAATTACTTTAAGAAATAGCTTACATGTCTTACCTTTTCTTAGTCATGTTGATAATACAGTCATGGGTTCATGGAAGTTGGTGTTTGTGGATTTGTCAAGTTTTAACCACATGCTGATGAGTTGGCTACCATTTTAACAAAGTTTTTAACATTGATATTGAGATCCATAGAAAAGATATAAGTGTTCAAGTTAACTAGATATTCCTTTGGTGTTGTTACTTAAGAACAAGCAAAATATTTCAAATACATTGGTTCCAACCTTATGCCAATGGCCATGCAAGTTAAGTTTTGATGTCTTCCTTTACGCTTTGCTATGTTTTTTTGCAGAAATACCATGCAGCAGGTTACAAGGGACCTATGATTTTGGCAACCACTGTACAAAAGTATCTTCCAGACAAAAAGGATGCAACGATTTTGGATGTTGGAGCAGGAGTGGGAGTGTCTGGAGAAAAGGTCAGAACATGAACAGCTATTATCGTACTTAAATGGGTTCTATTAAATAAAAAAGAAGTTGTTTAACAAGTTGTTTGGTAATGATCAGCAGTGAATCTTCATCTTAACATTGGTATTTAACTAACAAACTGATCAGAGTTTCTCCATTTTCTCAAATTCCACAAGTTCTTTATGCTACTATTAATTACCCTTTAGCCTACTGATGATGATTATGTGAAATTATAAAATTGATAGATTTTATGTTGTTCATGGAAGCCACTCTTGTTTATGACAGATGATGGAACTTGGATACACCAATATCGACTTTCTTGACCCCTCAATGGGAATGGTTGATGCTGCAAGGACTAAGAAGGTCTATAGGAACTTTATGTGTGCATTCTTCACTGATCACATGGATGAGATAGAAACAAGTAAGATCAATTGTCTTCACAATTATGAGGAAGGATTTTTTCGCTGGATGAAGAGCCAGCTTCTTGATCATGCACCATTTAGGAACACTGCTTAAAATTGAGTTTTGGGCTCATGGACAAATTGGTCTTAAAGGGGTCCTCACATATGAGTTTACAAGTTGCTAATTTGTGTGTCTTAAACTTCATTTGAGTATTCTAAAATGTGATGGTCCAAGGGAAATCCAAGCTTATTTATGCCTACTATACATCTTTTTCATGAAGATATCTCACATATTAAGAGAGATATGAGTGTTTTAGTGCTCATGTAATACAAAAGCTGTTCATCTTCCTACTGTATCCTTAAGTCTGTATGCCATTTGTTTCCACATGTACAGATTCTTATGATGCCCTCGTGTCTCTTGGATTTATCGCTCCAAACCACCTGAAGTGTGAACACCTACCCGAGATGATACGCTGTGTAAAACCAGGTATGTTTTATATGGGTCCATACTAATTCAAGGAGGGCCTCACACACTTTGTCTTAGATTTTCTTTAAACCCCTTATACATTTGTTCAATTATCATGTGCATACCATTTTTCTCTATAAAATTTGGCAAAATCAATCTTAATATATCCCTGAAGGGTACCTACAGGATTAAGGGTACCAAAGATTTCAAGGATGTAACTGCATATTTGGCAGAGATAATTGGGTCACAAAGTTGGCATCAGATTTAAATAGAGGGGTTAGTGAAATTTCAATTCTTGTTATTTTACACTTTATACCTTAGAGTTAATGCTAATATAGAAGTCCGCAATGTTTGTCCAGTGATTAACATGATTTTGATTCCAAGAAATGTCTGATACCTTTAATCCTAAGGAAAACACGAGTCTGTATGTGATGTCACACAAAAGAGACAAACTTTGAAACTATTATTTTCTTAAAAAGACTTTAAAATGCCCTTTATGCAATATATTTGTTTATTTCAATATTTTGTTATAGAACTGTATGAAAACATTAGGATAATCACAATGTGTTATTTCTTCATTTTAAGCATTTTAACTCATCTATTTGTGATGTCACACACAGACAGATGCACTGTTTAATGTGTATCAAGTGATAAAGGAGTCTACTATTTAGAAAAATATGCATAAAAATGAAAGCTACTTTTGATAATGCAGATGAATTACTAGGACAATAAATTGAATGATTGTAAATGTGAAAAAAGGAATGCATTTTAAACATCAATTGAAAAGACAAACTCTGTGCAATTTAAGATGGAGGTGAAGTTGTTATGGGGACCATTCCCTGATAATAACAAGAAATGAGTTGACATTTGACTATTTAGAATAATTCCGGAATGGGTAGATATATAGAGAAGCATATTGTGTTATAGAAACTGAGGGGGATCAATCCCTGTCAGTGTAAACAGTACATACTAGACTATATAGACTGATGTTAATTAGGTATCCAGAGATGGGTGGCAATACTGAACCAGCATTACCAAGCTTAATGAAGGACAAGATTACTATATTCCTAAACTTACAATACAGCTAACAGTATGAATGGTCAGATTACAACCCATCTCTAAAGCAATGTCAGCATGAATTTCTGAAATGTCTTCTGAAATTCTGAAATAATAAACTGGGGATTATGGAATAGCATTAGTGTGGCCCATAGGGGATATGTGCCAGAGAGTATAAGGGGGTATCACTTGTCCAAGTTGTGTACTAACACATAGTGTTACAAGGTCAGTGGCCTGTTGCACAATGAGTTCGTTAACAACAAAAATCAATGAAATAACGAAACTTTTTGTTGTTACTTTTTCGTAACAAAGATCGTTTTGACACTAAAAAAACTTATTTAGAATGCCCTCAAAGAGCTGTAACTGTTACTGTTTTTTTTTCTAATTTTTGCCCTTCATATATCAATTTACAGAATTTAATTTCATCCAGTAGAAATAGAGATATTAGGATTTTCGTAACAACGAAAATTTCGTTGTTAGGCAAAAACTCCTTATGCTATCTTAAGTTGATCCTAACAACGAAAATCCATTGTGCAATGGGCCACATGTGACTTTTTCATAGCCAAAAGAGTCCTTTGATTTCTTCATGATTATATAAATTTATATTTTTCTACATACAGAAGATCCTTAACTAAGAGTTGTCCTTATGTAGCTGGACGAACTGCTGTGGAGCAGTACAGTCCACAAAGAGAGAGACTGAAGAGAAGCTGTTTTATTGTATGGCATTACTTCATGATTATTTTTGTCATTCCAGGAGGAATAATTGTGCATGTTGGAAACGCAAAATACCTGGCTACTCTTAACGACTACAAGGACAAAATAGATCCTTACATGAAGCAGTTGGAAGAGGACGGAAAATGGTCTCTTCTTGAGAGAACTATCACACCTGATTACCACCCTAATGTGAATGGTGTTACCCTTGCATACAGAGTTACCAAATGAGACTCTCACTATTTTGAAAAGAAGGTCTACTAAATCTACTAAAGTTTTTATGCTCATTTAAAAGGAAATATAAGACATTGATCTGAAAAAGTTCTGTAAGCTATGTTGACAAATAAAAAAGACTAGCTAATAACCTGTTGTTTGTCTTGACTTTTTTCAATGTTGAGATTATCTTACTCTATGGTAAACTCTGTGGTAAAGGACCAATTTTTTTTTTTGATTCTTTTATTTAATCAGACATAAAATAAGTGCAAAAGCACTTGGTTACATTCAATGCCTGAGCAGCATAGTAAAAATGCTCCTCTAAAACCCAGAAGTTGTCAAGTACATATAACAATTCGATAAAGTTTTCTAATACACTAAAATACTCAAAACAATAATTAGTTTCTAGACTATAAAACTGGTATCACATAAAATATAATAGGTTATCATTTCAATAGAATTCATGACTACCTTATCGTCTATACATGGAGAAGGAAAAAATACCACAAAAACATATCATTATTCATAAGCATCACATCGAAGTCAATATATATATGTTATATTTTTTAGTAATTGCTACTTTAAAATTATTAAAATCTAAATTTCTTTGTTGAACAGTTTGAGCATTCCATAAAATGGCACCTTTGTAAAAGGTACTTTGTTTGGCTTTTTCATTGTTCGGTTTAAATATTAAAAGAAAATTCCAAAAGTAATTATTCTTAATATGAAAGTGTAGAAAAACATAAGATTACAATGATATATCACATATTGTCTATGTTACTCGATGGAAGGCAGACAGCTTCAGTGACACTTGACAGAGAATTAAATCCATCAATGATCTTTTATGATACAGTAAAAGTTATTCCATATTATAATGATGTTGAAAATTATATATGGTCAATTCACACGAAACGTGCCCAATTGAGAACAAGATAGGGTCCAATTTTTTTTTCAGAATCAAATAAATTTTGGTCAATGCTTTGTGACTAAGAGTATCTATTTATGTAATTCGGAGCATTAATATTGATTTACTTTTTAATTTTTGCAAATCTAAATATTATAACCCCCGCGAATGATGACAACACCCCCATGAACGATGACAGCACCCCTACGAACAATGACAACACCCCAACGAACCATGACAACACCCCCATGAACGATGACAGGACATTAAAACACTAAAAAATGTCAATGTGTAATAAGATTAAGCTAAATCTTTATAATCAGTAGCATAAATGTGTAACCTTCTGTATTTAATCAATAAAATAATTGAAGTTTTTGTACAGGACTATAAAATATATGTCCCCATTAATGATGACAGCCCCCAGCAACAATGAGAGGACATAAAACGCTAAAAAATTGTTAATATATAATATGATTAGGCTAAATCTTTATAATCAGTAGCAAAATATGCAGCCTTCCATATTTAATCAATATAATAATTCAATATTATCTACTACCAAAGTTTTTGTGTAAGACTATAAAAAATATGTCCCCACGCATGCTGACAGCCCCCACGAACAATGACAGGATATTAAAATATCCAGAAACTATTAGAAATACCTTTAAAAATTGATTTATTGAGACCATACATGTATGCAATAACACACAATTAATGATGGTGAAAAAATATGCCCTTACACCCATTCATTTTTGAAGAGGAGCATGGATATACTAACATGAAAGAAATACACCACATGAGTATTTCTGAAAATAATTCTTTCAATTTTATGATAATATATGCTTAAGATGGTTCCTTAATAGAGGTTAAGTGTGCTCATATTGAAATATAATAATTTTAATATATTTCAAATTGTGGGACAAAAACATGAACTCCGTCAATTATACACATTTCGTGAGAATTGACCATACAATAATTTTGAAATTAATGTAAATAATGTGATGGTTAGGAGTTAATTGCATTATGAATTGTTACGCCAGAGGCAGAGAAATTAACAAAAGTGCAGAAAGTGAAAAGACCAAATAATTTCAGGCTATGTGTGGCATTATCTCTGTAATTTGTTTTGGTCAAACAAGAATGTGGAGACCCTTAACTTTTTTTTACTCCTGATACAGACTTTATTCATTTAAATAATTGGGAGTGGCATACTTCTAAACGTAAAGGTACAAAATGGACTGTCTTTCATTTTTAACATTGTTATCATATATTTAGACTGCTGTAGCTGAAATGTTTCCATGGCGACCTATCATTTTCTTTTTTATTTTAGACCCCTATATAGGTAACACTTTCATTGTGTAAAATTTTAAGCAAATCGCAATACTAGTTCTATGATGATGTGATTGTCCTTAAGTATTTAAATGATTTAAAGTGTGTTACCAAAGGTCAAGGTACTCATGCCCTGTCGGACATGGGCCTTAGTGCAACAAGAATAATAATGTGTCTAAAATTCTACATGTGACATGGAAGCTTCTTAGAATCCACATGGAAATGGGTGTGGAACCTTAAAGACAATCGCTCTATTATAGTTCTAATGTTAAGATATTTTTTAAACTTTGGGAAATGGAAAATTAGGGTTTTTACATACCAGAAATGATGAAAAAATAGGGGGTCACCAGGGAAACTTTTGAATAAAATGAATCATTAAATTAGTTGAAAAACTCAAAATTCAATATTAAGATGAACTTATTTAAACATTTTCTTAGAACAATGAAAAATCTGACTAAATAATATCTCTGCACAAAGGTAGATAGCAAAACACCTTGTGCATGTAATCAATTGTATAGTATATAGATGAAGTAAAAGAAGTGCCACCAGATAGTAGAAGGAATATCATAAAAGGCACTTGAAATTACAGGGTAACTACATTACATAGTGTACAGCACGGGCTGCTGGTAGGTGTAAATATACCTGTTCGGTTACAAGCGCGTTGCATCTCCTAGCGAGCACTGCTGCTCAGGATAAAATCAATAATCAGACTGCTTTATATAGATGGGAATCTATGGGTAAAGCAGAGAACATTACCATAACCATTTGGAACAATACGAATCTTGAGGATTCAAGGGTTTGGTTAGCCATAATGTATATGGACATCTGGTGACGTGTGAACTACCACACTGTTGCACAGACTTGCAAAGACAGGCGGACTTTACAGAGGAAGGTTGCCTTATATCATATGATTGTGAACCTAGGATTAAAGAGGCTACAAATACATGGGCAGTTGTATGCAATTGTTACATCAACAAATAAACATAGCTCTCAGCCAAATGTTGTCTGCATCATGGGTATGAACGCCCATCTCACGGAGAAGTCTACCACTTGACTAGCCCAATAGGCGGAAGTTATATAAGACGATTGACTAATCAAATAAGAACAGTTCCCCATTATTAAACAATACCCATAACAAACAACTAGCGTTTATCTTTTGAGCTAGACTGAAGTTATTTGTCTTTGTCTAATTCCAGGGATGTTTCATTATTAAAGTTCGTATCTGTTAATATCCCGTATCGTGGCGTTTCATCATTATTCGACTGCGTGATGTTTTATCGTTTATCAATCATGTTTTGCTCATTCGATGATATCAATAAATGTGTGTTATGTTAAAGTAAAGGGGAGTTCTTCGTGATTATTCGTTGAAGTAGCTAGCTTCGTCCAGGTAGATCGTTATCCTGGATCATAGTTCTTTCTTTAGTGGTAGAGATTCTAAGTAAAGGGACTCAAACCTATACAAAGAACACGCGCTTGGCAAGAGGTAAGTTTATTATATCCATGACAATATTCCGAAGATACAGGTATATAGTTTTCCATCCATACAGTTCATTCCATGCATTTCACAATTCTAACACATCAGTAACATTCCAACCAGGTATAGCTATGGTTAAGCTTCCCCTTTCATAAGGTATATATGCTCTAACACTGTTGAGAGAATCACCTCCTGTCTACCTGTAACGGAGACCATTGTAAGGATCTCCGTCACGTCCAGTACGTTGTCTGTAAGGTTAAGCCTAAGCCGTCCCAATCCTTACTATCACCTAATCGTTGTGGTTACTACCATCTCAACACTACCCGTGTGATTCGTATGTGAGACTATTGCTCCCATGTGTTCTGATCGAACTCTATCTTGGTCTGCTCGTCCATCTCAAGTCTCATACCGCTTATATAGCGACAGCCAAAGGCTTGGCGCTATACTCATTTACACTAATACTTATAACAATGTCTTCTTTACCTTTCATACTTCTCATTCTTACCTAATAACTAATTCTACTTCTAACTATTGCACAAACTAATGTTGACGGCAAAGCCTGTTATCCCCAGTATTCTTTAGCTAGGTGTTTCAGTTCATAACGTACCCATACAGGTTTTCTCCATCATTTGTCGTACCTGTGCGTACCTGCAGGAGGTGAGCAAACCCCACTACAGTCCCTACGCTTGAGGACGTTTTCATTCTTCCATACATTCTAACAAAGCCACTAAACGATGGCGCCGCCTGGTGTCGAGCACACGTATCAGCATTACACGTTTTACTATGAATCCTTGCCAATACGAACGAGTTTACAATATTTTATTATTAATTTCTAAAGTCTATTCTAGTTCTTTTTGCACTGGACCTCAGTGCACTTTAACCTTCTTGAATATAAAGCCAATATAGAAATCTCCACAGAGTATTGATGATTCAACAAAATTAAGAAAATACAGGTATTTAATGACATTTTAATTTTTGAAATTTTTTAATAAAAGAGTTGAATTTTTCATAGAAATAGAAATAACAAAAATTTTGCTTCAGTGTGTGGGACCCTCCAAATTTTAATTGACATGAAATGTCCCATACATCATTCTTATGCATAATGAATAAGATAATTGAACAAAGTACTGAAATCAGCTCCAGTATACCATGGACCTTGACAGAATTATGAGGTCTCACATAAATACTGTGTTACTTGGGTTACCGATTTAAGGAAAAGACTTAACGCATTTGAAAAAATATCAAGATAGGTTAAACAAACTTTTTGTTGTTGAACAATCTTTGATTACAAGATGAATTACTGTATTCTTAGATTTACAATTCAGCTCACAGGATGAAGGGTTAGATTAGATCCAACCTCTAAAGCATTATCAGCATGAAATTCTTAAATGACCTCTGAAATTCTGAAATAATAAACTGGGTATTATTGAATAGCACTAGTGTGGCATATAGGGAATATGTGCCAGAGATTGTAAGGAGGTTTCACTTGGTTAAGTTGTGTACTAATGCATAGAGTTACAAGGTCATGAACCAAATTTCCAAATAATATGTTGTTTGAGGCAAGCTCGCCAAGTGGGGCAGACATTAGTGTCTAGGAGAAATGTGCCCGGGGAATCTGTATGTGCACTCACTATATAGGAGGTGAGTTAGCCCAACTTAGACCTTGCCGCATTGAATATCTTCTATCTTTAGGCTCAGAGGAATGCGAAAATAGGTTTAGAGCTACTGTTGAGGGTATCGTTGACGGCTTTAAAAT
This sequence comes from Lepidonotus clava, assembly GCA_936440205.1. Taxonomy (NCBI): domain Eukaryota; kingdom Metazoa; phylum Annelida; class Polychaeta; order Phyllodocida; family Polynoidae; genus Lepidonotus; species Lepidonotus clava. The sequence continues at coordinate 51,965,499 of OW387137.1, forward strand.
TGTTGACGGCTCGGAGCTGGTTGACGGCCTGAGATACAATTGTAGGAATTATAATTCAGTCTTTGATGGTGAAAATAGGTCTAAAATGGACAAAATTATTGGCAAAGAACTTGCTGAGGGCTATTTAAAAATAGTGAACAATAAACCAGCTTGCATTCATAGTATGGGAGCAGTACCTAAGCCTGATGGTGGCATTAGGCCTATCACAGATTGTTCAATGCCCGAAAATAAATCAGTAAATAATTTCTGTGATAGTATAATCCAGGAATTTAAATATAAAAGCATAGATAATGTCCTGGCTGTTTTAAACAAGGATGACTACATGGCATTAAATCCGCCTATAGGGCTGTACCATTATATCCTGACGACAGAAAATATATGGGACTTTGATGGGAAGTAGAAAATAAAGAAGTATTTATTTAGGACTCAAGCCTGGCATTCGGCCTAAGGCTAGGGCCAATGTATTTTAATGAAATTTTGGAGTTCATATATCATATTCTATCAGATGTCTATGGTATACAAGCAGTTAACTATCTGGATGACTTTATTGTCATTGCTGGTTCATTAGAGGAGGCAGAGTGGGCACAAAAAGTGGTAATAAAAGTCCTCAGGTACCTTGGTTTCCATATTTCTTGGGGAAAAGTGAGCCCACCAAGCAGAATTTGCAAATATTTAGGCCTTGAAATCAATTCCAATCTAATGGAAGTAAGATTACCGACAAAAATAATATTAATGAATCAGAATTATATCCTATAGTCCATGGTGTACAAGAATGGCTGAGCCAACTTGTAGGCCATAGTGTTAATATATATACGGATAATACACAGGTATACCATATGGTCAGAAAGGGAGGGAGCATTAACCCTACATGTATGAGCTGGCTTAGGGGACTTTTTTTGACCTGTAAAATATTCAGAATAAGGCTAGTACCCCACTATATTAATACAAAAAACAATTTGGTGGCTGACACTTTGTTACGCCTTTTGTATTTAAGGGATGAAAATGTAGTGAAAAGTTACCTCTTAGGTGCAAATTTGTGTTGCACTAACGCAATTTTTGAATTTTGCAGAAGAAATGGAGATAAAAAAGCAGTTGAGAGCGTTGAAAAATCTGCTGTGGGCAAAAACACCCAGAAACTACGGAGGAGGCAATGGAAAATGTATAAAAAGGTATGTAAGAAGTTCAATTGGCAACGCTAGAAATGTAATTCTTCTCAAGCTTGCCTCTATATAGCATATATTTCTAAATTTATGAAGCCCTCATCCGTAGTGAGTTATTACCAGGCAGTAGTAAAGATCCGCTGGAAGAGGAGTATTTAGGAAAATTGTACAGGCAGGTTAACTGGTCTGATCAGTTTAGCATCCTCATATATATTGTCATTGTATTTTTATCTAGGACTTTACTTAGAGTAGAACACACTGTGAGATCAGATCACATGCTCCTAAGAGAAAATGTAAATTTTCATTCCTGGGGATGGGTTGTAAATATGCCATCCTCTAAAACTAAAAAGCCAGGCCAGTTTCATGAAATCCATGTGAATAGGCTAAAAAACAAAAAGGTCTATGCTGTGTATTGGCTTGAAAAATTGTATTTTTGGTATCCCAAGTCTAAGGAGGACCCCCTATTTTCAAGTTAAAATGTTAAATATTTAACATATTCTGGTTTTAACAAATACTTCAAGTTGTTGTTGTCTAAAGCAAATGTTAGGGGTATTTTTTCAACCCATTCCCTGAGAAGGGGAGGCACCACAAGTCTGTATAACAAGGGTGCTTCATTAACTTATATAAAGGAGAGAGGCCAGTGGAGTTCTGATATTATCTCTAAATATATCAGGCCCTCAATAAATGATAAGATTATTTATGATAAAACTCTTTCACTACGTTAGGTTTGGTTTGGATCACTTGGAAGGATTAATAAATATTAATGGTATATTTTTGTCCAAATCAATCTAACTTGTTCTCGTTGTTATCTAATGTTAGTTAACATATTCCAGTTATTAATCGATACTCTAACAACCCAAGGTACATGTTGCAAATGAAATATTTTGTGAGGCAATACCTAAACAAAATAACTATTTCAACGGTTCCGATGACGTCCGGCGAACGTAACCACGGCGACACAGACTTGTTGTCACGTCACTATAAATAATGGGACACGTAACCGTCCAGTCATTCTTGTTCCAACCACCATCAAGACAACATTTTTAAGCTTTAGAGTCGATGTAAACAGACAGGATTAATAAATATTAATGGTATATTTATGTCCAAATCAATCTAACTTGTTCTTGTTGTTATCTAATGTTAGTTAACATATTCCAGATATTAATCGATACTCTAACAACCCAAGGTACATGTTGTAAATATGAAATATTTGCTGAAACATAAACACAAGATATGCCATACATTTACACCCTCAATATTCAATCCTGTTATAGCTGTGGCCTGATTCATAACGGAAAAGGAAAAAAAGAGTTTGTTATTTATAACCTACAATGACTTTTTTAAAACAATGTTATGAAACCACCGATTAATCTAATGGATGGATGTCTGACATATATCTGACTGTCTCAATGCTCCATGAAAAAAGCTTTAAGGCCATATTCCACATGCCGAAAGTGCGCCGGCGATAGTCCGCCAATGTACTTTCACCAATGCCGATTTAGAATCGGGGCCCTGGTGATAAAATTTACGAACATGTTGGTAAATTTTTCCTGCCGATTTTCATTGAGCCGCCGAAAAACGCACTTTTGGCCGCAGATTACGCACTTTCGGCCACCGAAAGTGCGCCGAAAGTACAGGCCACCGGCATAGAATGTTCTCATGGTGAGGGGCATCGGCAGCGTGTACTTTGGGTAAGTGGAATACGGCCTTAACTGCTCTTTAGGAGGGCCTTTGAAAGTCCAATCTCTATACATCCCCGCCACAACCTCCTACTTACCTACCAGGGTCTCCTGGTGAATTGGAGCATGAAAGTTTGCCTTTTTATAGAATGTTTCCATACACAACTAACACACTCTGAGGTACTTCACATCAGAGACCCCGGGCACAATACTGTCATCCTGATCCGAACGGTAAGTCTAATTATGATAATCTATGTTGTAGAATATATCTAGTTTTAAATATCTTGTCTGTCATTCAATCAAAATGAAGTATGGGACAACAGTCAAGGGATTTTTTTATTTTTTTTTATTTAACAAAGTTTATACAGAGTTGGAGTCTTCAGCAAGATAATCAGCTGGTATTCTAGCTCCGTGCTGTCCACATAGGCATTACATTTCAACAGTGCTCTTAATGGTTATAAGGTTATAGTTTCAGATACAGATAACGCTCTGGTTTTACAATGTTTGTCGTTTTCACGCTTTGCCAATAACATCTCAGAAATAAGTGTTTAAAATAATGGTTGAAAGGTTATAGTTTCACATACAGATAACGCTCAGGTTTTACAATGTTTGTCGTTTTCACTCATTGCCAATAACATCTCAGAAAATAAGGGTTACAATAATTGCTGAATATCTCTACCTTTTATTCTCCAACATCAAATCTTCCAGCTAGATCTCTAAGTACGGATTCAATTTATTAACACATTTCAACAAGTTTTACTTATGTGATATATTCTGTATTCCGTTCCTGTCAGAATTCAGCTGTTACTCAAATAACAGGTTATCAAACAAACCAGCGACAATATGATTTTTGACTTTGGATTTAAAGGCATCTATTGATTCCGAATTTTGGGTATCAATGGGTAATTTGTTCCATAGGGTACCACCCAGGTAAAAAGGTGATTTTAGCGTTTGTGTAAGTCTTGGGATAGCTAGATTAAATTGTTTCTTCCCTCTAGCTCTAGTACGCATTCCCTCCCCATCATGAAAAATTTCATCCTTTGCTCTGTTGTACATCAGGCATAACAGGTGGAGGGTTCTTCTGTCCTTTAATTTCATTAGGCTAGCTACTTCACATAATTGATCTTTTGGGATTTGCTTATTAATGTATACTTTACGGAGGGCAAAGAGCTGTTGATTCTCTAACTTGTTTAGATTTCTTCCAGTCCATAACAATTGAAAGATGTCATTGTAATCAATGATGGGGCATATGGTCGTTTTATAAAGCAAGAGGGCAGTTTTTTCATCTATAAATTTTCTTACTCTGCTAAGCGTCTTGATTTTGAAACCCAGATTTTTCATCAGGTGTGAGTACTGTTGGTTTCCCGTAAGATTGTTGTCAATGATCGTTCCAAGGTAAGCGTAAGTATCAACCTGGTCTAACAATTTAGCCTGATTTAGTAATCTCAGATCCCTAACATTCTTCCTATTTTGCCTTGTAGTAAATAACATATATTTGGTTTTGGCTATATTTAGGGTTAATTTGTTATCCTCACACCAGGTAGCTACCCTACTTAGCTCTGCTTGAGCTAGTTTCTCTAGTTGGTCCACATTTTCATGCTGACAATAAATTATCGTATCATCTGCAAATAGTAAACATTTAGCCTCTTCTAAAGATTTATATAAGTCATTGATGTAGATCAGGAACATTTTCGGGCCGATAATCGAGCCTTGTGGAACTCCTACTGTAAGATTACACATACTAGATGTGCGCCCATCCATGACTACTCTAGCTTTCCTGTTTGTTAGATAATTCCCAAGTAGTTTAACCAAATTTTCACTAATACCAATACTTGTTAATTTGTCTAGTAGCCTGTTATGAGGGATAGTGTCGAAAGCTTTTTTAAAGTCTAGGAAAATTCCCACAACTAATTTCTTTTCGTCAATAGCTTTCAGTGTATCGTCTAAGAGTATAGAAAGTGCTCTGGTTGTCCCTCTATTTTTTCTGAATCCGTTTTGAAATTCAGTAACAAGTTTATTTCTTTCAAGGAAAGACTCAATTTTGTTGTGGATTAGCTTCTCAAAGATTTTACCTGGAACCGGTAGTAGGGAAATAGGTCTAAGCTCGTTTGGGGTTTTTGCCTCTTTGACTTTGGGTATGGGGGTAACCATAGCAATTTTCCATGCATCCGGATAGATACATTTATCAATACATTTGTTTAGAAGCTCAGTAAATTCCCTAAGTGCAAGCAGTAGAAAATCTTTCAAGACTTTTGCACTTACATTTTCGATACCAGAAGATTTATAGATACTTATTTTGTTGATATGGGATAACACCATGTCCGGTGTAACATGTTCCAAGGTGCATGGTTGGTCAGGTAATTCATAGTCATTGGCTATAGGTATATTTCCAGGTGGAAACTTACTCGCTAAGAGGGGGCCTATATTAGCGAAAAATTCATTAATCGTGTCTGGCTGTTGTTCAAGGGGCACTTTTTCATCACTGTCAATGTCATATAGGTTAATTTTCCCTTTATTTCCTTCAGGCAGGATTTCTCTTATTTGTCTCCAAAATTTTCTATGGTCATTTTTATTTTCATCCAGTTGCCTTTTAATATAATCCGCTTTCGTTGAGATAATTGTACGGTTTGTAATGTTCCTAGCTTCTCTTGCTAAATTCCAATCATTAACATCATTTGTTTGGTGCGCTATTTTATAAAGTAGATTTTTATTATATATTAACGTTATTATATCTCTATTTAGCCAAGGTGGGGGGTCAGATTTCCCCCTAAAGGACTTAATAGGACAGTGCCTATCTAGGAAACTCACAAGGAACTCATACATTTTCCCCCAACATAGATTTGGATTTTCCTCACTTACGAAACCTCTCTTAACTGTCTGAGTCAGCTCATCACTTAATGTATCTTTATTATAGTGGACATAGGATCTACCACTAAAGTTAATTATAGGTCTTTCACTTTTTGGTTTCTTCTTAATAACAAATACGGGTTGGTGATCACTCAGGATCCAGGTAAGTGTACCCCCGGTACTGTATGCCATGTCAGTAAAGACTAGATCAATTAACGTTTTAGATCTATTTGTTATTCTTGTGTGGTTTAAAATGAGTTGCTCATATCCACAATTGTGTTGCCATTGGGTTAATTTCTTGGTATCAGCAGATTTTTTAGCTTTGTAATTTATGTTGTAGTCACCCATAAATACTGTTTCACATTTGTCCTGTTGGGTCTGGCTATGGCACATATCGTATAGACTCTGCACAAAAATAGCAACGTCACCATCAGGTGGCCTATATATATTATAGAGTTCAATGTTTTTTGCCTTTTGCCTTTTTAGGGTTAAATGTTGTATTTCAATATCCTTATTTGACGCCGACAACTCTTTGTCATATAAGACTTCTCCGTTAAAGCACTCTTTAACATAAACGAGTAATCCCCCACCTGCTTTGCATTTATCCCCTCGATGCCCCAAGGTGTTTCTATCTTGTCTGAATGATATATCTGAATGATTTAATTACGGTCCTAGACATCCACATGCCATTTCTCAGGATTCTCCATACCAGGGAAAGCTTATTCCATTGATTTTTCACCTGTAGACTAGCCTATAAGGCCTATATCAAGATGCACACTAAGAAATGTGTAGACAACTCACAATGTTGAAGCATAAAAATTTGTACTAATACTCACATTTTTTGTAGTTAAGCATGCGAAATTTAGCATTGAATAACATCTGTGTATACTTAATATTTCAGGTTGATTTACTTAATAATATTTCAAGTTGGTTTGAAAAATGTACGCATTACAAAGCAATATATAGCAAATATTTCCTTGAATTTTTGTCTACAAAATTAATCCAAATTCACCTGCATGTGCATGTAACATAAAACATCTATCAATAGGAGGGAGAATTGCATGACTTTAGGCTTAGATGCAACAAGGCAAAACCAATAATGACATAATATATAGACTGCCTACTAATATTCTATAGCTTCAAGCAAAATATTACTACATAGAGGCCCTGCAAGGTGGGGGTCACAATATCGCTTATGAAGAAATGACCATATTTTCATGTTAGATTTTAGCGGACATCACCCATATTATTAGAATGATATGGTCTTAACTATAATGGTAGGTACAAAAATGCTGAGTTTGAACTTATTTCCCTTTTGGAAAGAAAAAATTATTACTTATCTAATCCCACCCTAATGACCAACACCTCAGTGCCCTGAGTTGGGTAGTTAGGTGGCCATAACAATAAGGGGCCATACCCTATAGGCGATTTTACCATCACCGGGCAACAGGCGACCCTGTTTTCTATTGTATGTCGCCAAGAACACACACCATAACAACAGGGACTCTCCTGGTACAATCGCCCAGCGATCACCATCGCCCAGCGATTTCCTGTTGGCATGGTGTGTATTTTAGGCAATGGGTGACAAAATCACCGACAAAATCACCGGTAAATGATCAAACTTGCTTGATATTACTGTCGCTCAGCGATGACAACGCCATCCTCCCAGTTGCCCGTCGCCCGTCAATGGTTAAATCGCCTAGTGGGTACGGGGCTTAAGGAGTAACAATGTACAATGCCACTGAGTGATAGCCTAAATATAGTAGTGATATAAATGTAGTAATCTCCTCTAGGTCTCTAAAGGCTGGTCTGCACGTGGCGACCAATATTACAAAAATTGAAGGCAACCAAAATGATAATCAGTGGTTTAATCACCCAATAACTTACCATACAAGGCTGCCGTGATGTCTGGCGACTAAACAACTAGTCACCGTGGTTTTTAGGCGGAATATTTGACATGTTTGATATTTTACCATAGCCACGTGCGACTAGTTAGTTGTCGGGCGACATACTAAAGTGTTCTCTAGTCACCAGCAGATTTATAACATTAGTGTCCCAATGTGGAGATTAACTTTTTAGTCATCGGGTGACTAGTTAGTCACTCAGCAACCAATATTTTGTCCTTGGTCGCCAGGGAAATGAAATAATCGCCAGAGTTTAGTCGCCACGTGGGGACCTACTCCTGCATTCCTCCTTCTATCTCCCACCCTCTAAACACTTATCAATCAATGCACGTAAACTGAGTTCACAGTGAGTTCACTGTTGAGTTCACTGAGGCATGGAAGCCGACTCCCAGGTCACAGCTATCAATGAAATTCAATCTTAGTCTGTAAATCAGGAAGGCCACCATACACATGTCCACGTTTCCTAAGGATACCATACGTGTATATTTCTATAGCTTTGGACTATGATATTAGTACTTTGAAAATTGAAAAATCTAATGCAAAAAGACTAATAATGCCAAGTGTTTAAAAGCCCCCCTGGGACCTATATTAGCTAATTTCAAAGCCACAAAAATATTGAAGGAAAATTACTCTCCAATTATCAAACAGTTGGGTGACCGAATCACCCCACCCCTGCACGGTCAGCTGCCAAGGGCAAGTACTTGGAGAAACTGATGTACTTGAATTATGACCAAAATCCAGTCCTGGCATATAAACTTGCAGAATCAAAGTGGAAGCCATTATAAGAAGCAGCAATGAGCACCCACTGGAAATAGGTATATACCCATATCATACCCTGGATTACAAAAAGAAAATTTAAATCCAAAGAGAAGAATGAGCTAGGTAGTATTCTGATGAAAAATAAGCAAGAGGACATTCAGTGTGCTATAGACGTTGTGTAGATGACGTCACATAGAAGTCATATGAAATTATTTAGCCCTAATGCACACCATTAACCATTTTTTATAATCATCTTTCATTACAACAAAATAATCAAAAAAGGAAATAACAAAAATGAGTGAAATTTTAAAAATGTTATTGAGATTTTCTGTTTTCCCTGTTTTTTTTTTAACTCTAGGTAAGGTACCCAACTGAAAAATGGATTTAGAGAAAAACATAGAGCCTTTGCGAGAAATGGAGGTTGCAATCAGAGATGCAGCAAACACATCTGACAAGATGCTTATGGCCTATGAACGTTTTGCCAAAGACACTGACTGGTCAAAAGACTCAGGATATGATACGGTATGATTATTAATGTATTTAGGCATTTCATTGGCAGCAAGAAATCGTTGTGTTGTACAGGTTCAACACAATGGAATTCTGCTTATCTACTTGTTGTCACTATACACATATATGCCTGGACTAAACTAGACACTTAAAACGCTAACAACACTTTTCCACATATGTGGCATACATAGCGGGATAAATAAAATGAAATAAGAAAAATTAATCAACCTATACATTAACTGCTCACCCATCCCTGTATATGTAAGTTAATAGAAAGAAAACCGAATAATTTTCAAGTTTTTGATGAAGCTGAACAGATTGTACAATTCGATCATCCAATGGCTGCTTTTTGATATAAATTAGATTATTCATTTCCAATTGAATTCCTTGCACTACTCAATAGAAATCTAATTTCAATCAGTGATTTGTGTTATTACTTTTTCTTTGAATATCTTGTATATTATACATTTAAAAGATTAGTTTGATAAATAGGTTTGTAAACCTCCACAGCGATAGAAGATGTATATGATAAATAGAAAGTTTCTCCAACTTAATCTGATACAAAAATTCTCTAGTTTCTTAGTCTTTATGGTAACTTTGTGACTTGCTAGAACTTACTGTCACAATGGAAGTCAAACAGACAATTCTACACAAAAATTCTTTTCTTTTATTTCTTTAGTACACAAGATATGTTGATTATGGAGGTCCTGTTGTTATTGCCACAGCTTTGGCAAACTATCTACCAGAGAGGAAAGATGTGAAGATTTTGGATGTTGGAGCCGGAACAGGGCTCATTGGAGAACAGGTATTTACGTGGAAAAATATGCTAATTTTATGGTTTTTCATTAAACACCAAGTATAGGTAATTGAAAGAAATATTGCATTCGGGAGTCCAGGTCCGCACATGCTCACAGGTTTGGTGCCTCTTCCTGTGGGTGGACAAGCGTGACTTTTTACCCAATCAGGACTCTCTATTGTCCAATATGGCGGTGCCCACTGGGCCTCTACCGATTGCAGTATAGGTTCTGCTGCAGCTAATAATACACAGGGGCGGATCCAGCAAAAGGGGAGGCGCACATATTAAAAAGGGTCCCGGCCACCCCTCCTAGGTCTTGAGTTTTACATTTAAAAAATCGAAATTTTGCCCAAAAAAGGGGGGGCGCACGTCCCATGCGCCCCCCTCTAAATCCGTCCCTGATACATTTCCATCCATATGAGAAAATGCTAGTTCTCTTACCTTTGATATTGGGGTTAAACCTAAAGGTCGTATTCCACATACCGAAAGTACATTCTGCCGATACTGACCCTCACCATGGAAACATTCTATACTGGCGGTCCGTACTTTCGGACACTGAAAGTGCACATTGGCCACTGAAATTGGAAAATCAGCCGCCAAAAGTGGAAAATCAGCAACCACTGGAAAATCAGCAGGAAAAAATTACCGAGATGTTTGTAAATTTTATAAGCAGTGGCACCGATTATACATCGGCAGAAGCGAAATTGTATCGGCGTCAAATCGGCAACGCACTTTCGGTATATGGAATACAGGCTTAATTGATCCACCTTTTTGTCTGTGATGAATGGTTGTCAGTCTTTTCATTATGATTAATCTATTTAAGCTCAAGGATCGTGGATTCCACAACATTGATGCACTGGACCCATGTAAAGCAATGACTGATGTTGCAAGAAGAAAAAATGTCTACAAACAATATCTGCCTGTTTTCTTTACCAGTAATGTTGCAGAAATAGGGACAGGTATGATATTAATAAAGGGATAGAGTAGCAAATGTATATCTATATAATCACATTTCTTTTTTCTGTTATTTTACTCTAATTCAGCCTGCCACGGATAACAGATTTTCTAAGTTCAACCTGCAGATTATCCTAAATCATGGTGCATTCTGGGAAGTATATCGACAAATCACAAGGCTTAAGTATAGGGATTTTCATTGATTATGGCATGATCTGTGGCCAAACATCATGGAAAACGTTTTTTTAAGCTAATTTTCTTTTTTTTCAAGTTGGGTTGAAAATTCATTGCAGATAGATTATAACAAAAGTTGTATATTTTCCACAGATTTTCTCGTGTTTTTGTAGACAAAATGTGGACAATTAACCTGCAGGTGCTTAAAATACTGAAAATCAGCTATCCATGGTAGGAAGAATTCTTTGATCAAATATATGGTATGGTGTTCTGCTATAACTAAAATAATGCTATGAGAGAAATTAGAAAATTGAAAATATCAAGTTTTGTTACGATGAACAAAACAACCATTTTAAACCTTACCCTCTACTTTTGGGTAGGTTGATATTGGATATCGTAGCGAAGGCATAGAGGGGAAATAATATATGTATATATATCTGTTTGTTTTTCTGTATACATAAATCTGGATGTATTTAAGTGTATGAATACATGGAATTGCCAATCTCTATACACTCACCTGAGACCTTCTTACATAGAAGATACATTTAGAATAATCTTTCCTTAATTATAAGTGAGAAACTTAATCTTTGGCAACTCAAGCTCTGACACTCTCTATAATACATTCATGAAAATTAGTGCAATGACTCAGTATACAAGAGCATATTAGTATCCAACAGGTAGTCAGTCAGTGTAAATATTTCATTCCTTTTGACTAAAACCTTTCTGTAAAGCATATGATATTATATCCTTTTCTCATAGAAAGCTAATTCTTATATATATATATATATATGATATTTTGAGGATGTATCCCGAATTAATTTTGTAGATACTTATGATGTCCTGGTGTCATCCGGATGTTTAATTGAAGGCCATCTGAAGTGTGACCACTTACCTGAGATGATACGCTGCATCAAGACAGGTGAGGAAACTAAATATTTTTCTAGTTTTAAATATGAAATGATAAAAGACATTAATGCTTTAGAACCTGTAAAACTTTATATGAGTTTCTAAATTTCATTAGTAGTTTCCAAATTTTCCTTGAAAATTATATACTATCCACTGCAAGTCATATATTTGTTTACCATGGTGCATGCTACATTCTGTTAAATGAAGTCAAATGAACATATCTGAGACCAACTAGGTATTCATGAAGAAAGTTACAGCCTTTAAAGTTACAGCGTAAAAGCACCTGTAGCACAGGACATCAATATATCCTGAATAAGATGAAAAGCCTTCAAAATATATACAACTAAAATTAAGCTCATATTCCCCACACCAATTATGATGCTACTGATTATGTATATGCATGATCAATTTTCTCTGAGAATATAGCATGAAATCTTACATCCTATAAACCATTTGAAAGAGAAGATATCCTTTAAGTGATGCATACCATATCTATATTTGACCTGCATTCCTACTGTCAATTTAAAAAAATCTGCAGCAAAATCAGCATGTGAAATACAGGCTTTCTTTTCATAAACTGAATTCATACCTTTTCTGATACCAAATCCTGAAACGTCTTCCAAGAAAACATACCAACATTGGTCCACAGAAGAACAAAGTGTAGGAAAAAAAATCTCTCTCATCTGTCTCAGATTTCACGAATGGATATTGAGAGTGTGAATCTAGATTGTAGCTTCCATATTTCAGGTGGACTAGTTCTGCTGATTGGACGGGAACATGACATCGCCACTATTACTGAGTTCAAGGACCGACTGGAGCCTCGTATGAAACAACTGGAGGAGGAGGGACAGTGGACTCGCTTAGAGAGCAGAGTCTTCCCTGGGTATCACTCTCGTAAAAATATAAATGGTGTCCTCTTTGTATTCAGAATCACAAAGTAGAATAAATCTTACATCCAAACATCCTGTTAATGTTTAGAACAACATCATATAACAACCAGTTTTAGTTCTATTCACCTAATAGATTAATAACAACCAAATGGATCATGCACCTTGGCTGGGGACAGAGCTGTGTACCTTTAGTGATTAGCTTGTTTACATATATAGTGCATATCTATGTGTGAGCAGTTTAATGGTTCAATAAACCTGCATATACTCGTGTTTTTACTTGATAAATAAAGACTAAGCATATCAAAAATAAATCTCCATGAAGTCTTTTATGTATGAAAGGTTAATGGTGTATATATATACTGACAAGGTCAACCAGCTTGCAATGTTAAGGTACAATATGAATTGAGGGTGGCCATGGAGACTGTTGGCCTGCTAAAGGTGCTGTAGGCCGGACCAGGGGGCTGTAGACTGGCCTGGAGGGGGAGGGGGCTATAGGCTGGTCCAGAGGGCGATAGATGGCCCAGGGGGCTGTAGGCCGGCCCCGGGGGCTATAGGCCGGCCCATGAGGCTGTAGGCCGGCCCAGGGGGCTATAGGCCGGCCCATGAGGCTGTAGGCCGGACAAGGGGCTGTAGGCCGGACAAGGGGGCTGTAAGCCGGCCTAGGGGGCTGTAGGCTGGCCCAGGGGGCTGTAGGCCGGCCCAGGGGGCTGTAGGTCGGCCAAGGGGGCTGTAGGGCAGCCCAGGAGGCTGTAAGCTGGCACAGGGGGGCTGTAGGGCGGCCCAGGGGGGCTGTAGGGCGGCCCAGGGGGGCTGTAGGGCGGCCCAGGGGGACTGTAGGGCGGCCCAGGGGGGCTGTAGGGCGGCCCAGGGGGGCTGTAGGGCGGCCCAGGGGGGCTGTAGGGCGGCCCAGGGGGCCCGTCGGGCGGCCCAGGGGGGCCGTAGGGCGGCCCAGGGGGGCCGTAGGGCGGCCCAGGGGGGCCGTAGGGCGGCCCAGGGGGGCCGCAGGGCGGCCCAGGGGGGCCGCAGGGCGGCCCAGGGGGGCCGCAGGGCGGCCCAGGGGGGCCGCAGGGCGGCCCAGGGGGGCCGCAGGGCGGCCCAGGGGGGCCGCAGGGCGGCCCAGGGGGGCCGCAGGCCAGCCCAGGGGGGCTGTAGGCTGTAGGCCAGCCCAGGGGGCTGTAGGCCGGCCCAGGGGCCTGTAGGCTGGCCCAGGGGGCTGTAGGCTGGCTGAGGGGGCTGTAGGCCAACCCAGGGACTGTAGGCCAACCCAGGGGCTGTAGGCTGGTCCAGGAGGCTGTAGGCCATCCCAGGGGGCTGTAGGCTGGCCCAGAGGCCTGTAGTCTGGCCCAGGGGGCTGTAGGCTGGCTGAGGGGGCTGTAGGCCAACCCAGGGGCTGTAGGCCAATCCAGGGGCTGTAGGCCGGCCCAGGGGGCTGTAGGCCAGCCCAGGAGGCTGTAGGCCGGCTGTAGGCTGGCTGAGGGGGCTGTAGGCTGGCTGAGGGGGCTGTAGGCCAACCCAGGGGGCTGTAGGTTGGCACAGGGGGCTGTAGGATGGCCCAGGGGGCTGCAGGCCGGCCCAGGGGGCTGTAGGCCGGCCCAGGAGGCTGCAGGGTGGCCCAGGGGGCTGCAGGCCGACCCAGGGGGCTGTAGGCCGGCCCAGGGGGCTGTAGGCCAGCTGTAGGCCGGCTGAGGGGGCTGTAGGCTGGCCCAGGAGGCTGTAGGCCAGCCCAGTGGGCTGTAGGCTGGCCCAGGAGGCTGTAGGCCAGCCCAGGGGGATGTAGGCCAGCCCAGAGGGCTGTAGGCCGGCCCAGGGGGCAGTATGCTGGCCCAGGAGGCTGTAGGCCAGCCCAGGCTGTAGGCCGGCCCAGGGGCCTGTAGGCTGGCTCAGGAGGCTGCAGGCTGGCCCAGGGGGCTGCAGGCCGGCCCAGGGGGCTGTAGGCCGGCCCAGGGGGCTGTAGGCCGGCCCAGGAGGCTGTAGGCCGGCTGAGGGGGCTGTAGGCTCGCCTAGGAGGCTGAAGGCCGGCCCAGTGTGCTGTAGGCCGGCCCAGGGGGCTGTAGGCCGGCTAATGGGGCTGTAAGCTGGCCCAGGGGGCTGTAGGCCGGCCCAGGGGGCTGTAGGTGGGCCCAGAGGGCTGTAGGCCGGCCCAGGGGGCTGTATGCTGGCCCAGGATGCTGTAGGCCAGCCCAGGGGGCTGTAGGCCGGCCCAGGGGGCTGTAGGCTGGCCAATGGGGCTGTAGGCTGGCCCACTTAACTCTTAGTGATGGTAACAGATGAGGGACTTCCACAGTAGGGAGGTTTAGATATTTGCTTCCGTTGATGTGAACGCAACATGCCTCCTTTACCGTTTAAATAATCGGTTACTAGTTAAAAAATCTTATGTCCTTCCCATTCTCCGCACATCCTCTACACACATAGTCACAGCCTCAAGTCCCTCCACACATCTTCAACACACTCCACACACCCTCCACACACCCTCCACACACTCCCCACACCATCCACACACTCCCCACGCCCTCCACACACTCCCCGCGCCCTCCACACACTCCCCACATGCTCCACACACTCCCCACATGCTCCACACACTCCCCACATCCTCCACACACTCCCCACATCCTCCACACACTCCCCACGCATTCCACACACTCCCCACATCCTCCACACACTCCCCATACCCTCCACACACTCTCCACAACCTCCACACACTCCCCACATCCTCCACACACTCACCACATCCTCCACACACTCCCCACACCCTCCCCACACTCTCCCCACACCCTCCACACACTCCCCACATCCTCCACACACTCAGCACACCCTCCACACACTCCCCATACCCTCCACACACTCCCCACACCCTCCACACACTCCCCACACCCTCCACTCACTCCCCACACCCTCCACACCCTCCCCACACCCTCCACACACTCCCCACACCCTCCACACACTCCCCGTGTCCTCCACACACTCCCCACACCCTCCACACACTCCCCAAACCTTACACACACTCCCCACGCCCTCCACACACTCCCCACACCCTCCACACACCCCCACATCGTCCACACACTCCCCACACCCTCCACACACCCCCACATCGTCCACACACTCCCCACACCCTCCCCACACTCCCCACACCCTCCACACACTCCCCACACCCTCCACACCTCCCCACGTCATCCACACACTCCCCACGCCCTCCACACACTCCCCATGTCCTCCACACACTCCCCACATCCTCCACACACTCCCCAAACCCTCCACACACTCCCCTCACCCTCCACACACTCCCCACACCCTACACACACTCCCCACACCCTCCACACACTCCCCACGTCCTCTACACACTCCCCACGCCCTCCACACACTCCCCACGTCCTCCACACACTCCCCACATTTTCCACACACTCCCCACGTCTCCCACACACTCCCCACACCCTCCACACACTCCCCGCGCCCTCCCCACACTCCCTACACCCTTCACACACTCTCCACACCCTTCACACACTCTCAATACCATCAACACACTTCCCACGCCCTCCACACACTCCCCACACCCCCACACCCTCCCCACACCCTCCACACACTGCCCACACCCTTCACACCCTCCCCACGTCCTCCACGTCCTCCACACACTCCCCACGTCCTCCACACACTCCCCACACCCTCCACACACTCCCCACCTCCTCATTATTATATTGGAACAACACAATAATAATAAAAAAATGAACATTAAATATCACGGTGCATATGTATGTATATTGATATCAGTATTCCCCTTGTAACCTGTATGGCTTATTACTATCAGTATTTGGAAAAATTCCCATGGGTGGGATCTTATCTCTTGTGCACCACAAATGGGTTTCCCTCTTAAGGTATCACGCATCCCTCTTGATAAGTGGCCTTTTCTGTTGTTTCGGGTTAAGTAGGTACTTCAGATAACACAGCGGTACAAACATATGCAGGTATAGATGGAGGGGTCCCATGTCCCCTGTCAAATTGAAAAATGGCCCTGTCGCATTTGTTGAATTTAAGAAATAGCTCTGTCCCATGTCACTATCTTTATAAAGCCCCTGTCGCATGTCAAATTAAAGGCAAGGATCCTGTCATTTTTCACTTACGTGCCATGTCGTTTTTTTCAAATTAAAAAAAAACGCCCTGTTTTCCTGTTGATTTCAAGAAACGCCCCTGTTTTTCTCAATGAAGGTTTCTAAAATATTATATGAATAATTGTACAGTAACACCATTGTCAGGCATCAATTCAAAGATAATTTCTTTGAATTCATTGAATGTATTTGGTTAATGGGTCTGGTAGGGACAATCTAGGTGTTTGAACTAGAATCTGATATTTGATTCTGTGGGCTGGGGTCATAAGCAGCTTGTATATTTTTTTTGCTGGATGCTGAATTTGGCTTTCAATTATTTTCTAAAAAAATCAACTAAAATGCACATTTATGAGCACCCAAATGTATGATACATTCCTTAATATGTTCAATATTATTTAGAAAAGTCATATTAAGTTTGAACACATAGGTATTTAACAGAGCTTAATGACCCTTTCATGAAAAGTGATCTATAGGTCCAAAAGTTACTACATTATTGTCATGGTTTTTGGGTGAAGTACAGCTAGATATTGAAATGGAGGTTTCATTTTGAGAAGAAAAATGTTTGGGTTGAACAGATTTGGTTTAATATTAAACATTTTCTGATTAGCATGATACTTGAGTTTAATTAGCATGATACTAGAGTTTAATAATTATTATTAAATTGTTATATATTCTAATAATAATAAAATAAAAAAGTCACCTGTGAACAATGTTGTATGTGACAGACCTCTGGGAGGGCTGCTGGGAACTAGTTGTAGGATTCTACTATAGTTTCCACCTCTAAGTTGTATGTAACAGGTCATAGGGACTTGCCTGAGGGCACCAGCACTAAGTAGGGCAGGGCTGACCAATGAGAACCCTCAGAATCAGGTCAAGGCTAGGGCATCCCATTTATAACAAGGTACCAGGCCTACAGACAAGCCTTACGTGGTCAGAGGACAAGGTAGGTCAAGATTATGAATTAATAAGGATATTTATGTATTAGGACTAAAATGGTATAACTTGCAAAAGGGTGTGGATTTAAATCTATTGAACTCTTCGTATTTGTGTGAGTAGGGGAAGACCAGTTTACACATAATGTGTTTTTCAAGTTATCAATTTTGGGGGAAATATAGGGGATTAATTGGAGGGCTTGTTATGAGGAGCTGAGTCAGAGGAGGGGTGGACAGCAGTGGGCAGGTTATAGGTACAGGTGGGCAGTGTAAGGGTAGGGCCATGGTTAAGGGTAGGTGTGGCCTGAAAATGTTAGAACTATAGATCTGGTCAGCAAGAAACAGCTCATTTTATGTTCCTTTTATTTTGAAATAGTGATAGTTGAGAGTTCTGGCTAGATGTTATAAATGTTATTTCATATGATATGAAGTGTTGTACTTTAGCAGGACGCATGTTGTCATTACACTTTGAATGTAGCATTAGAGTTGCATTTTGGTGAATTTATGAGAACATAGGAAAAGACGAGCTAGCAGGAGGTGACAGAAAACGTTAAGGTTTTTGAGTTGTTTCTTGCATCCCATATAGGTTAGTGGTTGTAAGCCCCGGGCAGCAGTGAGTGTACACTGGAAAAGTGAGATCAGGGGTGGGATCTCTCGCTACTTAATTTCTACAGCGCATTCAACATATCACAAAAATACTTGTTTTAAAACAGCAAAAACATCCTGCACACACCCCACCCCCAATAGGTTCACTCTACTACATACTGGTAAATAGGCCGGTGGGTGAGGCTCACGAAATGGGCCTACCAAATGATATAAAAGTTGTGATAGGCCCTCTTTTTAACCCATTTAATATAGTTAAGGGGTTACTGGTTCATATGAAAGAAAGATCAGGATTTAATCTATTTCAGTTTTAGCTTGGTGTTTCTTTTTAAGTTTGGCCTCTGGGTTACAAAAAGGCACTAGTTTATGTGTCAGATTTAAGGCCTTTTGATTGAACAGTATTTTGGTTTTGATTCCATTTTAAAAGATAGTGTGGATACTAAAGCATAGTGGCACATTTAAAAGTTATGTATAAAGCTTAAAGGAAAGCTTGTACATAACTACCGGATGGTTATTTATCAATGAATTGAATTTAGCATGTTATTCACACCTTGCACTATCAATGTATGCAAAATGGAAGGAAAATATTTAGTTTACACACAATTATGGGAAAATTCTAAGGGAAATCCCTCAATTTATGACATAGCAAGGGGAGTTCTTGGGGAATCCCGTCTGTCCTGAGAAGGGAATCCCCATCCCTGTAGAATTTGAAATAAGAGATGTGTTCTCTATCCAAAAGTTTATGTATTTGACCTAATGCAACGCATAACGAATTAAGATTTATAGCCATCTACAACCATTTATTAATCAGGGAATCCCAAAATAACTTTAGAAGGAATTCTCATAGCTGTGATGTAGCAGGGGGAGTACTTAGCAGCCCTGCATTGAGGGAATTCCCTAAATTAAATTTCTTTCCTGAATAAATCCCTAAGACCTAGACATTTTTGAGTTTTCACTTTAGGAATATTTTTAGAATACTTATGTCAAGTTAATTTCACAAAAAGTAGCACTTTGTAAATTTATGTGCAAGCTTTCCTTTAAAGTATTTCTAGTACACTTCTGAAAAAATGAGGTTCTGTAACATACACTGTCTGTTGATACCTGTATAATTGAAAGGGCTAGGGTTTGGTTTCTATTTCATATTGCAGACAAACAATCATGTTTCCTTTCTATATGTGTGCCAGCCACCTGACCAATGAACTAAATTTAACCCTGTTGTTTTAGGCACCAGTTGTCAGCCCCCCTTTCCTAATTGGGGTCCATTGGGGGGGAGGGGTCCCTCTGTGCCCTCCTTACACAGTTTTTATTAATGAGGACGAAAGTAAATATATATCCCTCTGTTCTGATAGGTCTTTAGGATTCATACCTAAAAGGCTAACTCGCGATCATCCCTATTCCACAGTTTGTAAGGGGGAGAAAATTAAATATCTATCCCTCTCTTCTGATAGATCTTTAGGATTCATACCGAAAAGGCTAACTCATCTCTATTCCGGAGTTTGTAAGGGCGAGGAAACTAAATGTATTATATATATTTTGTTAAATTCAACATGCGACTGTTGGACCTCACCATCAAAGGTCCCCTCCCAGGGGAAGCTCAACGGTTGAGCGTCCTAAAGTAAACATGGGGGGTTTAGCTGCTGGTCAGGCAAAGACACCTGTATGTTTAAGACATCTATATGTTTAACCCCCTATCCCACTACTGTGTGGAAATATAAGCCAGACAGAGACAAATGTGGGATGATGTGCAACCACTGAAAAAAACAACTTTTACGGATGTTATTCTTGACACTGGGAAAAAAC
The DNA here is from genome assembly GCA_936440205.1 of Lepidonotus clava. Classification (NCBI taxonomy): domain Eukaryota; kingdom Metazoa; phylum Annelida; class Polychaeta; order Phyllodocida; family Polynoidae; genus Lepidonotus; species Lepidonotus clava. The sequence continues at coordinate 51,985,507 of OW387137.1, forward strand.
TCTAATGACACCTTCCCTATAGTATATGATTGCCCATACACTTGGAGATCTTATTTAACTGCTTGGGGAGACAAATGTGGTCTTAATCTTGATAATGGAGAGAACCCTATGCCTCATTGAAGGGTATGCCATTCTGATGGCCATCACCATAGTTTTACATAACAAGGTGCACTGCTAACATTATGCATTAAACATACTTAGCTATAGTGTGCTGCACTCTATATATTTCCTAAATAGTACAACCCAGTAAAATTTATATTACCAGAAAACTGTTTATAAGTAAAATTTATGCTTAAGTTTGATTACTTATGACTTTGAAATATATACTATAATGTTTCAAATTAGGGTAAATAAAACATACAGTTGTAGATATATATATATATATATATATATATATATATATATATATAAATAAACTACATGTCCAATGAATACGAATATTTGGCCTACTGTTAAGTACACTTTAAAGACTTATACACAGAAACATTTCAATTCTCTGAACACCCATACAGTCTTCATGTTAAAATGTAACTGGGAATTTAGTGGTTTATACGTTAGTTTCACACATTCTATCTAATCTCTTTTTATGAGGTTTAATCTACCTAAATGATCCTTTATTTAGGTAAAATCTACTGAAAGGAACCATTATCAAGAGTCATCATGGTTGAGTTCAAAGTGAAAAATTATCGACTAAAAATTCGTGATAATGCCCTGGATAGGCTCAAGAAACTTAAACGCACAAACTTGCTTCAAAAGAATGACAAAACACCAATAAATCAAGATGAGAAAAACGATACACACATGACATGTACATTCAGACCAAATTATCAAAAAGCCCCCAACATAGTGAAAAAGAAGTTGGACATTTGTACGTTCTGCAACGACCAAAACATTGCCTAGAACAAATCTCAAAATAGGATATGAATGTCCAAAGAACTTGAAGGACATACTAATGAGAGCAAAAACTGACTACCGCCCTCTCCAAGTGAAAGGGGAAAAGCAAAAATGCTGCAAATCACAAATCTATGTAAAAAATCATAATGCAAATATTGTGATAAACTAGACAAACACGGAAAAGTTCTTCATAAAAAGAGACACTTTGAAAGTAAAAAAGACGTAACTCGTAACAGTTCTAATGTCATCTATTGCATAGAATGCAAGACATGCAATAGGAAATATGTGGGACAAACGAATAGAAAAATTACAAATCACATAAGGGAACATTTCTACGAGATTATTTTGAAAAAGGAAAGTGAAGCACCATAACACTTCAATGAGCCAGAACACCATGAAATAGATGATATGAAAGTATATATTCTAGACTTCATCTACAAACATCCCAAAAGCATATGACCAGGTGTACCGAGAAATAAAATTGAGTTTGATTGGATCCCTTGCCTGCAAAGTTTTGCCCCGACAGGAATGAACGTTTTGGATAACAAATATGCCTAGTCAACATTTTTTTTACACACACCCGAAATATTTGCCCTCCTTTAGGGCAACCACATCTACCCACTATGTGAATAACAGATTTTTAAATCATTAATGTCACATAATTTACTCTTATCCAGACCACTATGCAAGTAAGAAATTATGGATCCATCCGATGGTGGAAAATATAAACAAATAATGTGTACAATCTTCCTGATGGAAAGAAAAGAGATAAAATTATACACCTCTAAATAACAGAGGACAAAATAATTACGCGTGTTATACCAAGAATGGTGCCTGATGAGGAATGATAGCCCGAAACCACTATAAGTTGCTCAAAACTGATCACAGGTAGAGATGTTTCATGGTCATTTTGAATCGTGATCAAACTTTACACCTTACACCCCTCCATAAGGGAGTGGACCAGACCAGCCCTCTACCAAACCCTACACACACCTGGTCAGTCCTCTATACATTGCACTGAGCTCAATACCTCGTGCATGGTGAAATTGGAAAAGCTTACTTTAACTAAAGTTAAGATTTTAATTATTAGAACGCGTACAGTAAAAGCTATGTGATTATAATAAAGGAGAATGGTCACCAGACTGCAATAAATAAGAACAAACATTAATTAAGTTATGAAAAGAATTCACGTAATAGTAAAAGCCTGTTAAAGGCTAGAAACAGTATGAAAGGGAGATGAGACAACCATAACAACCTGATGGCAGCACTGCAGAAAGGGAATACAGGGATACATAAAGTCAATAGCGGTTAGTATAAAGGGGCCCAGCCCAGCCTGAAAGGGGAGACTGAGAAATGGTTTGGACTTGGATGAACCTTTAGGTTCAGGAGCTGGGTGGATATAACCTAACTTGGTTCGGTGGCGACATCTGGTGACCATACAATGAATTATCAATACCTTGGCAGGCATAGGACTACCATAGACGGACTAGCGATAGGGAAACCTAATGGTCTATGCACTATGAACTCCTGGATTGGTGTGGGGTATTTCATACCCAATATTGCTGGACTGTATTGCATGTGACGATGTATATCTCCTACCTGCTTTGGATACGATAGACTTAAAACCTCTGCAAAGCGAGTGTTTTCGTTTGGATTTGAATAACCCAAGCTCAGACTTACCTTCATCCTTGACTAGCAACAAGTGAAGCTTAAAATGCTTAAACTAAAGCATTTCTGATTATTCAAAGTATTAAAATATTAGACCAGACATACATTTAAATACGATCGAACATGACTTAGGATTTTCATGGATGCAAAATTGTTTTGCTGACTTAGAATAAGCTGAAGTATAGATTGTATTCTCCATATAGGTCATGATAGTTCAATAATGCGGAGTAAGTCAAGGGCACACACGTAGCATTCAGATTTAATTGACTTTGTTATCTTTAATATCCCATATCATATTTTGGTATATGATTTAAAATATAGAGAAACGTATTAGAATTATCAACATCATTGTAGATATCTATCTGAAGACAAACAATAAAAAATACTAAAAAAAAGAAGAAGGATATTCAGTAATAACTGTGTGTGAGACGTGGCGTGGTGTATGTCCCTTTGTCAGGACCTCAATGAACAAAGGATTTCAAAAATGGTGCCAAGTGCAGTGCAACATCCCATAATTTGGCAAGAGCACTGAGTAAGCTGTATTCTCATTGGTTCTTGGCCAGAGGGCTCTGTGAACTCTCCCCTGATTGGTCAGAAGGACATGGGGCTACTGAAAGGTCTACAAAGGGAGGCCTGAATAATGTAGAAAATTAAATGAAAAATATTAAAAAATAAGTGATGGTTGGAAGATACCTAGGGTGTATCTGCCAATGGTTAACAGCTTATTTGTCATTGTGGTTTCACCGGTTAGGACTCATCAGCTGAACTTGGGTACATATTTTTATTATGTCTGTTAGATGCTGCCACCTAGTGTATGGTATCAGCAATCTATTTTATATGCATTGGTGTTTTAGGATACATCATGCATCTTTTGGTACCTTGTTTTGTGTAATCTATTTTTAGATGACTATCTGTGTTCATTGAGATCATATAGAAGAAACTCAATGTTGGTAATAGTTTAACAAAAATCTTCTATGAATATTCATAAAAAAATGTTTGACGTGGCATTTGTTGAGTTTCAACCATTTCTATTATCCAGTATATTCATACCTTGAGGTGCTTGTGTATTGAGGCTTGTGATCCAGTTGGTTTCTATAGTATTGCGAAGGGATTTCCTTCATTTACTATCTGGGTGTTGGAAAATGAAATCTAGAATGTATACTTTTATGTCTCTTTTACCATTATGTCCATTGGTATTGAAATGGTATGACACATCTGTTTTTTTTTTTTTTTTTTTATCCCATATAAGTGTTCTCTCAATCTATCTTTGATTTTTCTTAGTAGTTTGGCCTACACATCTTTTGTTGCATTTTGTGCATTCAAGACAGTATATGACATTGGAACTATTGCATAAATATTCTCTTTGGTGTGCATTTTCCATCCATCCTTGTCTATATTGCCTGTTTTGTCCAAAAGTGGGCAATATGGGCAATCTTTTGGTGTGCATTTGTTGTCATGCTCTGCACATTTCCCTTTCCCTATAGTTTCCTTTTCAGGGTGGTAGTCAGTTTTGGCCCTTACTAGGTAACTACGGATGTCTCTTGGTTTTCTATAGCCTATCATGAGATCTGCTCTATGTAGATTTTTTGTAGTGCTTGAGCGTGCTAGTACGTCCCAATTTCTTTTTACTATTTTGGGACGTACTGATACCCTTCCCTGTATGTAGTAGTGAGAAATATTTTCTCTTTGGTTTCTGTTTGATCAGATCTTGTTTTGTGTAGGAGTGTTTGTCTATCTTCATCTACTTTTGATGTTTTTTTTGAAACCCCCCTCAGTAATAACGACTTAGAACATGAAAACAAATTGCCTTTTATTGGTTCCCCATTATAAACATTGATAATACACAACTTAGCAACAAGGTACACAAAGACTTGAACCAAGTCATACACACACCACACTACAGACAGTGTATACATTCTCACTACAGCGGTCGCACCGGTCACACCTCCATAACCACGTCTACCAAAACATATCTCCTACTGTTAAGTACACTTTAAAGATTCATGTGCAGACACACTAACATATTTCGATTCTCCACACAGCCTTCATGATAGACATGTAAACTGGGAATTTAGTGGTTTATATGTTGGTTTCAGATTTATACAATGGATGAGCTGATTTAGTTTCCTAACACATTCTATTTAATCTCTTTTTATGAGCTTTAATATATCTAAAGGATCCTTTATTTAGAGCCCTTGTCATGCTAGAAACAGAAAACAACACAATATTTTTCTATGAAAATCTGCAATTAAGTCCTTTTTCATTCCTCAAAAGGAGCAGATGTACTTTTGGAAATATCAGACAGGTACAAATTGGCTAAACCTTTGGGGGTTGCCACACTGTTTTACAAGAAAATTCCAAATCTGACATATAAATTCTGACATATAATTCACTCAGCTTTTTGCCAGGGCCATAACATTTCAATTTTCTTAATGCAGAATTAATCTGAATATTGATATCATGTATGGATTAGTCGGCGCCGATTCTCGTCAAAATCGCCTAGTGGGTATGGCGCTTAACTCTAAAGCTGGGTCCCCACTTGGGCAACTAAAATTTTAGTTGCTGGGCGATTAGTGTTAACCCTTTCTGCCATGGGCAACTAGTGCTTATTTTTGCTCTTAGTTGCAGTGGTTGGAAAGGGTTAATACTAGTTGCCCGGTGACCAAAACCTTGGTCGCCCAAATGGGGATACGGCTTGACCCTTTTCATCCTGGACCCTTGCCATGTTGATTCAAGTAAAAGATCTTTATGGAAAACAATAGAAAAAAAACTAGTTTAGCCTCAAATGTAAGGTTTAACATTGATTGAATGGTTCCTTCTTTCCAACATTCTGGTCTAATCTGATGTATAAACTACAAAATCTGCTGACATCTAATAAATCAACCCTCAGAAAAAAATGACCTCAGGAAACTTTGATAGGTCTCACCCACCCCTCACCTGAGTATTTACAAGTCTGACCTGGTAATACCTTAATGTCCTCAGTCGGCAGGGATGGTCCATTGAACATGTTGCTATTTGCAGCCAAAGGCAAAGTGGACACAATAAAGCCCCATATCCACCAGGGGATTTTACTGTCTATGGGCAGTGCGATTGGGAGAATTGGCATTGTTGTTGTGCGATGACTGTCATATCAAGCATTTTTACGGTAATTTTTCCCTGTGATTTTCCTGCCGATCCCATTGCCCGTTACCCGTTGCCCAGAATGTGCATGATACCCATGAAGAATTTTGCTGGGTAAATTTAGGTAACTTGACACCAGTGTCATTGCCGGGTGATGGAAAAATTGCCTTTATAAATATCAGGACCTACTAGCAGTAATGTCAACAGAAATATCTCAGGCGTGGTCCTCACTTAATCATAGTCATATCATAGGAGAATAGGTAGGCTTATGTACAAGCCATGTGTAATTTTTTTTTCATCTAAAAACAACTATATGAAAACTTTCATTGTAAGATGTGGCTCCGAATTAAAAAAAAGAAGCTTATACGCAAGCCCTATGATGAGACAGGGTTTTGTAGTCTGTTTTATACTGGTCAGGCCATAAACAGCCCAGCCAAGGTGTGACATAATGGTCACATTATGCAACCATACTCTTTTGGTTTGTCTGTAACTTACTATAATGTCACGTAACTGTTACATTAATTTTCTGATAGGTTGAAACCTAACCAAAACAAAATGTTATCATAACGGTCTTGATAGGTAAGGTCAAGAACAAATTAGAATAGAAAGTCATGGTGACATTTTGATTAGGTGAGGTCCAGACCTCACTTAAACAGAACATTGATGTGACCTCCTGACCAGGGGAGGTCCCAAATTTACCTAAACAGAATGTTATTGTGATGTTCTGATTATGTCAGGTCTTAACCTTACCTGAAGAGAATGTTACTGTGACTATCTTATTAGGTTAGGTGTCAACCTAACCTAAACAGAACGTTACGGTGACATCCTCATTAAGTGAGGTCTCAACCACACATAAACAGAATGTTATTGTTACATTCTTATGAAGTATCAGCCTCATAAATAACGTTACAAGAACATTACAAACAACGCCACAGTGTAACGTCGCAACAGTTGGTTGCAGCAACATTATTGGGAGTCATGAAAAGAACGTCGCTGTAACCTAACAGTGTAATGTAACAAGAAACAATCCAGAACATTATTAGAACGTCAAATCCTTAGCTTGGAGGAACTCAGTCTGGAAAGGCCCCCTCCCACAGCCCTGACTCACTGTTATAAGTCTACCAAGCTACACTGAAAACAGAGTTATCAAAAGTGGTGCCTAAAATGACAACCTAAGGTTGTCACAGGCTCTGTCTATGACAACTTTAGGGTAAGTTAATGGTGCCAAAAACAACAACATTGGGTTGTCGAAAAATTCTGAAGGGTTGTAAGGATTAAAAAGACAACCCAGGGTTGTCACAAGGTTGTCAGAAAGGTTAGCATATTCTTGAGAATGAGTGGGGATTGAACTTGGGACAGACATATTAAAAAATTAAAAGGAGACCCATTTCAGGATCACAAGTTATACAAAAATCTTTTTTATGAATATTTTCTTGTTGTAGATATCATAGTCCATAACAGTTGCTTTCTATTATGTTGATACTAGTTATTATGTATGGCCATTATGCATAGGAGGCCTACGAGTTGTATGGTTTTTGACACCATTCACTTACAACCTTGTCATGGACAGGCCATGAGAACCTTGGGCTGTCGTTTTAGGCACCATTCACCTACAACCCTAGAGTTGTCATCAGAACTTTTCATTTTCTTCTGTGACAACCTGCTGACAACCTGATTTTCATTTTTGCTTTTCTGATGACCTTTTTGGCCTGAAGGTGTCGGGAGAAAATGATCCATCCTCAAAATTCCCAATGACAACCCTCTGACCACCCTCAAATTGTCACAGGGTTGTTACAAGGTCATCATACAGCATCAATGGCCTGAAATGAGCCTTGTGACAAGCCAAAAGTCACTTATGACAACCCTCTGACAACCTTAAAGTGGCTCTCTGACGACTTTGTGTTTTCGGTGTATGGGGGAAGGATTCCTACCCAGCCGGAGGTGTGACGTTATAATAACGTTGCAGCAACGTTTTAATTTGGTTCTTGTTACGTTATTTTGATGGCTCCCTACAACATTGCTGCAACGTGCTACTGTGATGTTGCAGTGTGACGTTATTATAACATTCTGGTTATGTTCTTCAACCTAAACAGAATGTTCTTATAGTGTTGTGTTTTAGTTTCATCCTAACCTAACCAAAAACTAATGTCATGATTTTTTTTTTTTTTTTTTTTTTTTTTTTATTAAAGTAAATTAATATAGTAGTACATGTTCTTCCAGTTACAAGGTTTGTTAATTAATAAACATAACACAAATACAATATGTGATGATAAATGAGATGAAACGGTTGAATACATATTTCATAGTGGTCGTTAGCCATTATAGTCTGCCATGAGTCAGCATCATTCCAACAATGATAATTTTACCCCTTTCTTAAACTTAACCTTTGTCGTGGATTTTTGAACTGCTTCTGACAATCGATTCCAAAGAGAGACCCCCCTATAAAAGGGGCTCTCCAGGACCTTTGTTAGATCAGTTGTTTGCATTTTAAACTTGATCTTACCAGTGTTTCTCAACACCATCCCACCATCTTTCCGATCCAAATTTGAACAATTTTTGCTATGATTATACATAATACAACACATATGTTCCTTTCTTCGCCTAAATAAGTCTGGGATATTATACAATTCCATCACATCCTCAACATCCAAATTAACATGTGATCTGTTATCTATCAATTTCACAGCCTTTCTCTGCAAATTGCTGAGTCTTTGAACTCTATTCATTGGACCACTATCAATTACAAAGTCACAATAATCAAATAAAGGTAGCACAGTTTGTTTATATATTCTACAAGCCAGTTCATTTGTCAAAAAGGCTCTCATTTTTTGCAAAGACAGTAATTTTGTATTTGCCTTATTATATGTTTTGTCCACAAACCTAGTAAAATTCAGTGTATGATCTAATTCAACACCAAGGTAATTGTAACTATCAACATTTGATAGCATGCCATTTAGTGTTACAATCTGTATATTTTTATATGATTTAATTAGATTTTTACGTCCAATCAACATATGCTTGGTCTTTGACAGGTTCAAGCAGAGTCTGTTTAGTAGGCACCAGTCTATTACCTTATTTAAGTGTAAATTACTTTCCATCATTGCCAATAAAGCATTTTCGTGCGAAGAGTACACCACAGTGTCGTCTGCATACATAGTGACATGTACAGTTTTTGGTTTTTCCAAAAATAACAAATCATTAACATAAAGTATAAACAACAGTGGCCCTAATATAGAGCCTTGTGGGACACCGGTTGAAACATTCTCATACATTGAAATATTTTCTGTTACTTTGACCCTTTGTTGCCTGTTTTTGAGATAGCTGTCACACCATTTAATAGAATTTATATCAAAACCATACATTGATAACTTTTTCAGCAGTATTTGATGATCAATAGTATCGAAAGCTTTCCGATAATCAACAAATATGGTACTTGTGAATTCCCTATTATCTACAGCAGTATAAAGATTTTTCAATAACCCAAAGACAGCGGTCGACGTACTAAAATCTTTTCGAAACCCATGCTGATTTTCATGAATTATGTAATTACTATCTAAATAATAGGTTATTTGACTATGTACAGCACGTTCTAAGATTTTACTTGGGAAAGGTAGTATAGAGATTGGTCGCCAGTTAGATGGATTTAATAAAGAGCCTTCTTTTGGGATTGGAGTGATGTCTCCGTTTGCCCATTTCCTAGGAAATATACACTCTTGCAATGATACATTCAAAAGATAAGTTATTTCAAGCGGCATGCACAGTAAAGCATCCTTCAAAACAGATACATTAATACCATCAATACCAGATGGTTTGTTCACACTAAGACCTTTAATAATTGAAATTGTTTCCTTGACAGTAATATGCCTAAAACTAAAAACTCCAGTTTTCAAATTTTCCATTGTTTCTGGATGTGTCCATTCAGCATCAAATTTTTCAGATATTTCTCGTACGGATTCTATATAGAATCTATTCATAAAATTTACACATTCTTGTCCAGATAATACATTCCCATCCGCTTCCTTGATTGTTTCACAACTAGAACAAGATTTCCCTTTTCCTAAATGCAACAACCTTCCAAGATCCCTCCAAAATTTTTTTGCATCTTTTCTATGTGTATCTAGAGTATCAATTATTAACTGGCGCTTTGTGCCAATTAATAAACTCCTTGCACGCTTTTTGGCAATTATATATTTTTCCCAGTCATCAGATGTTTCTGTACAACGCGCTATTTTCAATAGTCTATGTTTGTCATTCAATGATTCAATCACATCATATGTAAACCATGGAGGTTTATCAACCTGTACTTTCATACATTTCATAGGACACATACGATCAAGTATTGATATAAAAATGTCTAACATTATCATCCACAATTTGTCAGGATCAGGTCCAGACGTCCAATACGACAGCCATCTAAAATCATTTTCGACTTGATATACATAACTGTCTTTATCATACTTAATATATGACCTCCCATGCCTTGATATAAACTGATGTTTCACTCGCGTCTTCTTTTTTATAACATATATTGGTAGATGATCACTTAATAAAACATCAAGTACACCAGAACTACATATACTAGACATATCAGTAAAAATCAAGTCTATACAACTTTTGCAGTTGTTCGTAATACGGGTAGGTTTTTTAATTAGCTGATTTAGATTAAAGTTTAGATTAAAGTTTTAATGTCTAATTTGGTGAGGTTTCAACCTCACCATCAATAATGTTATTGCTACGTACCATCTTAGTAAGTAATAAATGACTATAAAAGTATAGATACAGCATATTTCTGTTAGTCAAGCTGGCTGGGTAAGGTTAAACCCTTCTGGGTTATAGAAGAATTCTCTGTCCCATGCCTTAATACTTTTGCCTATGTATGACTCAGCAGTGACAAAAACTGATCAATGATTTCACAAGGGGTTCTTTCGCAAGGTAAAACCTGTGAAAGGGTGCGCTTTTAAACATGGAGAACACTTCTTATTTTGAAAAGTAGGGGAACAGGGCTAAGATTTGATTTACATATTCTGGTAATTGCCCTTGAGATTACAAAAATAGTAGTTTGAGAAAAAAATTGACAAAGTAGTAGGAAATATAATGTTTAAGATTCAATATAACTATGGACAATATGATATAAAAGGATGCTTCGAATGGACGTCCATTAATCCCCTCATGTTTACTTTAGGCCGGTCGACCATCGGCCCTCCCCTGGGAGGGGGCTCTTGAGGGCGAGGTGAAAAAGTCACATGTTACATTTAAGTATATATATATATATATCAGAAGAGAGTGATATATATCTAGTTTACTCCCCATTATTAAAAACTGTGGAAAATAGTGTCTAGGAATAGGGACGGGTTAGCCTTTTAGGTATGAATCCTAAAGAACTATCAGAAGAGAGGGATATATATTTAGTTTACTCCCCATTATTAAAAACTGTGGAAAAAAAGTGACTTGGAATAGGATATATATTTAGTTTACTCCCCATTATTAAAAACTGTGGAAGTGGGGCCCAGCGGGACCCACCCCTCATGAGCCCAATTAGGACCGGAGGCCGGGACCGGCGCCTAAAACAACAGGGATTAAAATTAGCTGGACGCTCAAATGTGTGGCTTGCGATATATATATCTATATATAAAGTATCATATAAATTATATACTTGGGGCTGTCATAACGCTATTGGAACCCTAAGTAAGACTGTCATGACTGTAATGATAAATTTCAAAAATATTTCCGATTTTTCTGTTTCAATTCAGATTACAGACACATAACAAAGGTTCCTCAACTAGACAATGGAGTTCAAAACACCAGAAATGAAATCTTTGAAAGAAAAAGAAGTTGAAATCAGAAGACCAGGGAATACAGCAGAAGGCATACTAAAGGCTTACTCTGAATGGACAAAGGACACCGAGGGGTCCAATGGATATGATGTGGTATAACCTTTTAATTATTTTCTATCAATTCTGTGTTTATCAACTTCTGTTTTTATTCCAAATCCTGGGAAATGTATTAACAAGTGTATTTTCTCCTAGATTGCAATAGTAAATAAGAGATAGTATCAGGCTGAAGTAAGACAGTGGTAACAGCAAATTAAGATGCCCATTATTGTTTAGATTTTTGTGAAAAGAAATTCTCTTCATAATATTATTATGAAGAGAATTTATTTTCATAATAATATTATGAAAAGAAATCAAAACAATAATGAGCAGTATGTAGGAACCACATATTGGAATTTTACTATCTTTACAAAGTATAGGTCTTATATTCTTGGATGAAGGTTACTATTTCTCTATATCCTGGGGCACCTACAGACCAATCCACCAAGCATTTTCTTTTAATACTCCATTTACTCCACTAGAATAAGACATATAATTGTAAAGGGAGCCAAAAGCAACCATTTTACACCTTAACTTCTCCATTTTCTGCAATCACCGCTTCATAAGAATGCTTCCCTTTGAGCTCCACTTTGACCCGGCCTGGAGGGGGTTGCATAATATTACCGGATGTATAACGGATCTGTAATGGAGACCAGTTGTTGCAAAGAGAATAACGGAGACCAAAGTATTGCAAAATCCATTAAGAATTTTCCGCTAATGTTAAATTTTAGCGGATTTTCTGCTAATAATATCCGCTAATATGAAAGGAATAGTAGGATGTATTATTTAACGGGTCCGCTATTTAGATTAATGATATATGCAACCCTGTGCAATCTGTTCGTTGTAGTAAAATAGCAGAGAAGATCTAGCGAAAAATTTAGCGGGAATGTTATGCAACTCCCCCCTGATACCGCCTCTGCTTGGGACTGCTCCATGGGTTCGGAGTTCTTCATATTCTCAATCTTGTTCTCATGAATGCTGTCTAGCAGCAAGTCTTTGCTGTCTTTGGCCCCCTTCTCGTGGTCTATTCTCTCAACTATCATAATATGTTCTTTGGTCATAACCCTTACCTGTAGTAAAATATAGACTGTGAATACAGACTGAAACTAGTCTTTATGACAGTAGAGGTCTTCCCAGGCCAATTTCAGTGACCAAAATTGCTGTCTTAGGCATAAATGATGAGTGTTTAAGAATTCAAGTAAAGTTAGTCATCTTGATTTATACTGCACCAATGGCTAAAGTTAGACGCATAGAATGTTATTTGAGTTTGCAAAATTTTGTCATATTTTGACCCTACCTTGCTTATGGCTTCCTTTAACCTTCGCAACATAATACTAATAATATGAAAGTATAATAAATATGTATAATTTTCAAAACAAGATAATTTTTAACCCTTTTTTGGAACTCATAAACTGGTCGTAAAGTTTTAGACTTATTCTGGACTGTCTGGGGTTTTATGCACCCAACTGATAAAACACTTATCATACGATATGTCATACCATCTACTGATCAATATGTTTTATATCTTCAGAAAAACACCTCAATGAATTATACAATTCCGCTTTTCATTTCCTTTAGTTTACAAGCTATGTTAGATATGAAGGTCCTGAAGCTCTTGCAACAGCATTAGCAAGCTATCTAGCGGACAGAAAAGATGTGAAGATTCTGGATGTTGGAGCTGGAACAGGCCATGTTGGAAAACAGGTTTGAATTTTGTTCTAGACATGCTATGTAGTCATTGTTTGAAGGGAGTGATGTAGCATAGCTACCTTTAAAGGGAGCCAAAACCAATAAAATTGACAAAATTTTCAAAACTCAGATAAGTTTAGAAATATGTTAGATGAGTCCAGTCAAGTTCAGTGGTAAAGTATTAGTTGTGAAAACTAGCTCAAACTGAAGTAGAATGCCACAAGAGATTTGTAAACAAACTCTATTTTTGTAGATCCACATTAATTGAATTGAGCAAGAAAAATGTGTTTTTAATGATTTTTTTAAACCATATTTCATAATCTAGACTTTAACATGGGCCAGAAATGATTATTTGAGTTTGGAAAATATCATTCAACTTTTTGGTTTTGGCTCCCTTTAGGCAAAAAAAACAAGTGCATGCTCTCAATCATCAAACTAATACAATCTTATTATATCACATTGCCAAATGTGCCAGTGCAAAAACAAAAAATGCAGCCAGTAAAGTTATTTGGTAAAATCAGACTGTATTTTTTAATCAAGGTATATATATATATATATATATTTATATAGATATACCTGTATACCTATATTATGTTCAATTATCAAAGTCTTTTTAGGACAGGTAGAACCAACAATGATTGAAATAAGCTTCAGTTGCTTTGTTGTTTAAAAAAGTATATGCATAATTGATCTTAGAATTAGTATACCTGCACATACATGCATCGTATGGTTCTAGGACATATACCCCCCAGACACTTACCCCCTGGACACTTACCCCCTGGACATTGTCCTAGGGGTAAGTGTCCAGGGAGTAAGTTTCCTTGGGGGTAAGTTTCCTTGGGGATAAATGTCCTTGGGGGTAAGTGTCCTAGGGGGTAAGTATCCTAGGGGGTAAGTGTCCTAGGGGGTAAGTGTCCTAGGGGGTAAGTGTCCTAGGGGGTAAGTGTCCTAGGGGGTAAGTGTCCTAGGGGGTAAGTGTCCTAGGGGGTAAGTGTCCTAGGGGATAAGTGTCCTAGGGGGTAAGTGTCCTAGGGGGTAAGTGTCCTAGGGGGTAAGTGTCCTAGGGGGTAAGTGTCCTAGGGGGTAAGTGTCCTAGGGGGTAAGTGTCCTAGGGGGTAAGTGTCCGGGGGGTAAGTGTCCAGGGGGTAAGTGTCCAGGGGGTAAGTGTCCAGAGGGTAAATGTCCTGTCACCGTAGCGGTTCAGTAGCATCTCAATCAAATCATCACTCATCAATCTATTAGTTGGATATCACCAAGATTGCATTCTCTTTTGCCCTCTTAATAAATCAATCTGAATTTTATATTCACTGCAACTCTACACTGTAACTCTACAATCAAGTCCAAGTCTACAATCAAGTCCAACTAATTTTGTTAAATTAATTACGACCAGCTCGTATTCTGCACCATCCCAAATCCGAATGTAGTTCTCCTATATCGCCTTGATTCCAAATAGTCAAAGCCGACATTGTGCCTTAGAATGAGCATATCCAATGAGCAATCTTGTACAATCAACAAAAAAACAAACATATTTCCTTGAAATTGATTGATTATTACATTGAAAATATAGACATTTGTTGACACACTTTGTGCATTGCAGCTGAAGGATCGTGGATTCTCTAACATTGATGCACTAGATCCATCTGGGCCAATGCTTGAGGTTGCAAAGAAGAAGAATATCTACCAAAACCATCTGTGCACTTTCTTCACTAATCATGTTGAAGAAATTAAAACAAGTAAGTAAATGCATTTTCCTCTTTTCAAAATTGTTGTATCTGGTGTTTGTTTTTTTTAATCTAAAATATTTATTACACTATTGTCTGATATAAATTAATTTCAATTTCTAAAGCCCTATACCCATTAGACAATGGACCAATGGCAGACCATTTTTGTTTATAGTTGGCTGATGGCAGTTTGTGGTCAGTGTCAATTGATCAAACATGTTTAACCCTTTAGACCCTAATCCAGCCATTACCATCCGAGGTTGTACTACCTAGTACAGCTGTAGCGGCCCAGGAAAATGACCATTTTGCCTTAATTTTCCATATTTTCCAATGAGAACACTTTGAGTTTTCAACATACAAAAACAGCAACTATGTTATTTAAAATCTTATTTGATTCCCTATTTAGTACTCCAAATCAGGTGTTTATCATTCTTATTGCCATTGGTAGGTGAGCATTTGAAATTCCTCAATTAATGGAAATTTAAGGAATCCCTGAGGGAAATCCACAAAAATCATGGGGAAATACAACAATTCATAGTTGAAATCTGTGGGTTCTAAAGGGTTAATATTTTGGATCAGTGCTCCTGTCAATATTCCTGTTTGTGCACCAATCAGCTGACTTGACAAGACATACCCACACACAGAGTGCCCATAAATTGGTGCTCAGATTGGTTAAACACCTAGGGTCTGACCAAAAAACATGGATGAAAACTCTGAGCTACGAGAAGTTAAAATACCCACAAACACAAAATCTGCTCTCATGAGTATTTTAATTCTTGTGGAGCAGAAATGGATTTTTTCAACGATTAAAGTTCTCCAATGTGCTTCTAACAGACTCTAAGAAGTATTTTATATAAATAAATGTATTATGGGAATGAATTCCATGTCCAAAACTTCTCGAGGATGTTTTTTGAGCAGAATTTTCTTCTCGTGGACATAAAATAACCGTCATGAGAAATCATGGATGTTTTTTGATCAGTGCCCCAGCATTTTTCACCAATCGGTGTGCCGATTTATGCGCAGACTCTGTACAGGTTGGTTATTGGGTATGGCCCTTAAGTTCAACACAGGATCAGCGTATCATTTACTATTGAGATGTTTATTTATCAATGATATGTGTATAAATAATATTTTCATGATTTGACAATTGACAACTCTTCTAAAATATGACTGCTTCAATACTTTTAAATTGAATAATGCAATCCCCAAAGGGAAATCCACGCTTTTTTCTATATACAGTAACCTTTGATTTTGCTTTGAGTGTCACCTGGGTATTTTCTGACATTGATTTATGAACCAATGACCAATAGAGTGATTCAATTAAATAAATCCAATTTCTATACTAGATAGGTATGGATTGATAGTTGTCTATGCTTGAGTCATGTATTTCATAGGCCTAGGACCAATATCTTTGTTGATGTACCCTTAATTTGTTCTAATTTGTCCTAGACACCTATGATGTCCTGGTGTCAAGTGGATGTTTGATTGAAGGCCATCTGAAGTGTGACATCTTACCTGAGATGATACGTGTTGTCAAGACAGGTGAGCTTCTACACGCACATTAAATTTTATCAGGACATTTTTTCAAAATTGCCTTGATGCTTATCACATGGATAGAGTTAAATAATGCAAAATAAAAAAAGTAGTCTGGTTGAGAGGTTGCTCTGAAAATTGTAAAATGCAACTTTATAATGTAAAATGCAACTTTATAATGTAAAATGCAACCTATAATGTCCAACCCTATTTGTCTGACATACGGCAATTTGATTGGCTGGCAAACCTGCAAATCTGCCAATCGATAAAATTCAAGAAATCATAATCTTTAAGCTATTCTTGGTGATATAGAACATATAATTCTTAGTTATTTGAGTAATCCCCACTCTAGAAGACAGGGATGGCTTCTATGGTTATTTGGCTCAACCTTGGGATATACCCAAAATGGGATGGGCTTATTAGATCCAACTGGGCTTGATTGAGGAACTGACCATGTTGACTAAGGTCCACTCCAATTTTTGATTGTTTTAAATTAACATAATTATTTGGAGCTTATCAAAGTGAAGAAATGTAGCAAAGAAAGAATCCAATTTTCCCTCTTCAAGACTTAGAATTGGCAAGGCATAACAAATAGATGTTATAACTACTTAAAATTAATAAACATTTTATCTGTTGATTGACCTAATATGTTTGCATAGCTTATCTCATGTAACATAAATTGCAGTATATATATTTTAATAACAATTTTAGTAATGGCCAGTATGATGCATATAATCACTATAGATCATACATGTCATCTGCTGATCATTTAGGATAAGAAGGGAGACTTACTTGTAGATTGACTGATCCTCCATTGGGGCATCATACTTTCCATTTTATTGTGATAAATGGACAATGCTGTTTCCAATGCATAATTAGTACAGTTTTACATTAATCTGAATTAAACACAAAATAAAATCTTACATCATATATATCTAACTTGCCTGTTTCATATTGCAGGTGGACTTATTCTACTAGTGGCAAGAGAAAATGACATTTTGACGGTGCCCGAATTGAAGGACCAACTGGAGCTCTTGATGAAGGAGCTGGAGGAGGAGGGACAGTGGACTCGCTTAGAGAGGAGGGTCTTTCCCGGGTATCATGCTAATGAAAATATAAATGGTCTTATTTTTGTCTTCAAAATCACAAAGTAAAAGGAACATGGCATATAAAGGCAATGTTATGATAAAATAGCACACATGACTCACCTGTTGAAACAGAAATGCAGAATTGCCATGTAAATTAACCACATGCAAATAATCCAGGAATGGTTATCTATCTTCTCATTTTACCCAGCCTATTAGTACATCAAAACCTTAGTCAGATCAAATTGGATTGATATAAAGCACTGTTAAAACCAGACTCTCATCTGTGAGGATGTTTGTATTTGCTATGTTGCAATTCCTGTACAGTAATATGATACAGTGCAATATAAAACGTTTGTACATCATCACAAAAAGGAACAATGAAATAAAACTGAAAAATATACTGACGTTTAGGTAGTATCATTTAATACATTGCATATCAATTTTTTTCATGGTATTCCTTGCACAGAAATATTAGTGGAATTTAACAAGATGTTTGCCATACTATACATGCAATATGCTCCATACATTTACACCCTCAATTCTCAATCCTGTTATGCCTATGGCCTTCATGATGTAATGGGGAAAAAGGAGTTTGCTATCCATAACCTACAATGATTTATTTAAAGCAATGTTAATAAACCACTGATTACTCTGATGGAAGGATGTTTGATATCTGATACTTCTGACTGTCTCAAAGCTCTATGAAAAAAGCTTACAGGGGGCCAAAAGCAATTATTGTGACATAATGACAATATTTTGCAAACTTAAATAACTATGAAAATATATTCTACGAGTCTAACTTTAGCCATTGGTACAGTATAAATCACGATAACTAACTATAACATCACTTGAATTCCATAATACTCATATTATGTATGCCAGTAGACAGCAAAGTTTGTAAACAAACCAATTTTGGTGGGTTACATAAAATTGACCGGGAACAAGTTTTGATGTATTTTAATGTAGTTTAAGTCTGTATTCACAGTCTATATTTTACCACAGGCCTAGGCTATGACCATAGAATTTATTTCAGTAGAAAACAAAATTTGCCAACGTTTGACCCTACATTGCTTTTGGCTCCCTTTAATTCTTATTACTAAATACACAACCATACATAGCCCCTAAAGGCATGCGGGGTGGTGTAGTGGTTAGAGTGTCCGTCTGACCGCCCGGGTTCATGTCTGGGCTGAGGTGGGCTGGTTGCTACTCCCCTCTGCATGTCTCCCTGTGACAACAACAGGGTTATCAAAGGTTCCTAGAGAGCCACCGGCTGTTGTGTGTAGGGCCCTGCCTATGGGATCCTGCACATTAAAGAACACCTGCATCGGTAAATGTGTAGGGGTATGGTCTCTATCTTCTCATAGATTTGTTCATTCCATTGATACGATCATCAATGACAGAATTGTTAAACCTTGTTCTCGCCGTGATATGACCTTAGATGTTGCTACACCGTTAATCCCCAATGACCAACCGACCATAGCCCCTAAAGCCCCCTGTCTACCGAATGAGAACTGGGTGCATCAGAGCATGAACAGTGAGAAATACCTCATTTGCCCTTTTACGGGCCATTTCCACATACAAATATCATACCCAACATACTTCTGAGACAAACGGTCATCTGGATCTTAACGGTAAGGTTAATTATGATAATCTGTACTGTAAAATATAGTTTTTATTTTCTTGTCTCTCATTTGATCAAAGTTAATTTTGGGTCAACAGCCAAGGGAGATATACTGACTTTGATTCACTCTACCATGGATAGCAGATTTCCTGAGTTCAACCTACAGACTATCCTGAATTATTGTGCATTCTGGGATATATGTTGAAAAACAACAAAGCTTACGTAAAGGAATTTTCATTATGGCATGATGTGTGGTCAACCATCATGGACAGTATTTTTTGACTAATTTTCATCTGCATTGAAAATTCATTTATCATAGATAGACATAATCATTACAAGTATTTGCATATTTCTATAGATTTCCTTGTTTCTTTTGTCAACAAAATGAGGCAAGATTAAACTGTGGGTGACTACTGAAAACTGAAGTTCAGCTATGCGTGGTAGAGAGAATTGCAATCATTGCTCAGGATTTTCCCTTATTCCATAGATTCTTACCTGTACCTATAACAAGATGCACACTGAGAAATGTATAGGCAAGTCACAAGGCTGAAGCATACAAATTTGTATTATTTCTTGCATTTTTGTATTCAAACATGATGGAAATCTCTATATACTTAACCTTTTATAAGTTGGTTTGAAAATGTATGCATTACAAAAAGATATACAGCAAATATTTCCTTGAGTGTTTGTCTACAAAATTAGCCCAAATAGATCAGTGGCCCATTGCACAATGATTTTGTTAACAACAAAAATAATTTATCAATTCACAGAATTTAATTTCATTCATTAAAACCAGAGATCTACTTTTTTCATAACAACGTAAATTTCGCTATTAAACAAATGTTTGTTATGCTATCTTAACTTGATCCTAACAACGAAATTCTATTGAGCAATGGACCACAGGCAGATTGTTTCAAAATGTAGCTCCTATATAGTAAGGAGATCTATTGTAAATATTACATCTCACAAGGAATTAAGGCAGTTCTGTGAGCCTGTCAAGTTGGATGAGTTGGTTTTAACACATAATCATCATGATACCGATAAGAGTACCTAATAGATAACAATTAATTTTTTCTTCGCATTTCCAAAGATTTGATCATCTAATGGCAATAAGTGGTGGAGACAGTCATGATGTCTTCTACAGGAGTGATAATGTCATTGAGCGATTTTGCCCTTAAGGGTAAACTAGGCAATAGCCTAAATATAGTAGGCTGTTTGGAAATATTGACAGCTCCTCTATCATTCTCCTGTAGGCCTCCTTCTATCCTCCACCCTTTAAACACTTATTTATCAGAGTGTATAAACTGAGTTCATGCTGAGTTCACTGCTCAGTTCACTGAGGCATGGAAGCTTACCCTCAGGTCACAGCTATCAATGAAATGTATTTGTAAAAAATAAGAAAACAGAAAGGCCACCATAATATACATGTCCATGTTTCTTAAGAATTTCCACCCTTATTATTTTAAATTATTACTTTATATTATTCCTATAACTTTAGAATATGAGATTATTACTTTGAAAATTGAGAAACATAGTGTGTAAAGGCTATTAATAGCAAGTGTTTAAAAACCACCAGATGGTGATCATGGTAATATTTTAGA
Source organism: Lepidonotus clava (assembly GCA_936440205.1). Classification (NCBI taxonomy): domain Eukaryota; kingdom Metazoa; phylum Annelida; class Polychaeta; order Phyllodocida; family Polynoidae; genus Lepidonotus; species Lepidonotus clava. Next base: position 52,006,312 of record OW387137.1, read on the forward strand.
AAATATATAAAATGTATATTAGGAGGTTTTGATATTGACAGTTCAAAACATCATGCAAAGGAATTGGTGAGGCTACTAAATTCTCTAAGAGTAATGGTTTACAATGTTTACAATGTTTAATAAGAGAGAAAATTCTCCACACATGATTTCAGGTCATTTTCCAGTCTGATTTAATGTAAATTGATCATTCAAATTATGATGATGTGTTTTTTTTATGTGTTATTTTAAACATAATAAGCAGCAGGTGATATTTTGCATATTTTGCTGTCCTCACATTTACCTGATCACTGTTTTTGCATTCCATATCCATTATTCTATATTGGAAAAGATCTCTTGATATCATATCATGGGAATACCATTACAATTTGTTTCATAGAAGGCAACAATTTAGGTATTGATCACAAAAGTACAATTGGAAGAGATATTGGGTTTAAATCACCATAAACAATTCAAAATCAAATATAAAAAGTACCATGAAAGAACAAGCATATATTACAAAGGACAAAAGGGGATCAGCCACAATGTAAGATTCAAATAGCTTTAAATTCACCCTAACACGGATAGCTGATTTTCATTATTTTAAGGATCAGCAGGCTATTTTGGGCTACTTTTGTTGACAAAACCCAATGAAAAACCATAGAAAATAATCAAATTATTGTTATATATCTGTCCATAATGACTAAATTTTCAAACAACTAAGGAATATTAAATGTGCGTTGATCTACAAATAACGATACATTTTGTTAAAATTCCTTTAGTAAAGCCTTGACATTTGTCAGCATATTACCCAGCATGCATCTTGTCGTAGGCTAACCTGCAGGTAATACCCAAGAAACTGGATATCCGTGGGTAGGAGAATTGTACCGAAAAACAAATATATATTTCAATTGTCCAGAGCAAGCTTTCCAATACCAAAAGGCAATCTTCCATAAACATGAGGCTATTGCCAATAAAAACATTGAAAGAAGATGGTCCTTCAATTATCAAACAACTGAGTGACCAAATCATCCCACTCCCAAAGTGGTCAACGTCCCAAGACGAGTTTTTGGGGAAACTGGCAGATGCAAAATATGACCAAAATCCAGTCATGAGCAAATAAACTTGCAGACACAAAGCAGGAGCCATTATTAGAAGCAAGAATTAACACCCATTTGGGCATAGCTAAGCCCAAGCCACACCCTGAATGAAAAAAAAATAAAACAGAAAAACACATTTACATCCAGAAGGAAGAACAAGCTACCCAAGCAAGAATATGACGTTATTATAATGTTATCACAATGTTTTGTTTAGTTTTGCTTTGGTTCTTGTTACATTATTTTGATGGCACCCAAAAACATCTTTAGAACCTAACATTGCACTGTAACTTTATTATGTCATTCTAGTAAAATTCTTTCATGTTATAGTAACATTATCACTTTATTTAATAGTGACCTCTCAATTTCACTAAAATATAGAATTATTATAACACTCTTTTTTTTAGTAAGTCTGAACTTTACCTTAAATGACATAACAGTTATGTAAAAATTGGGCAGGTTACAGACTAACCAAAAAAGTACGGTTGCAGAACATGCCTGTTATGTTGCTGCTTGCCTGGGTAGGTATCATTCTTATGAAAAAGCGGGAGGACAGTCAGTGCACTACAATGCACAGACATTTTAGCCCACCCCCTCTCATCTGCCAACAGGTATCCATTTACATATTTTTCATTTGATGCCATGGTGTTTTAGAGTGGAAACACTACTTTGGGGACAAGCCCGAAAAGGAGGGCCATTGAATGCCAACATTTTCAATGATTGACACCCTCAAGAAGGTGGCTATTCAAAGGGCCAAGTATTTGCACCGAGACTGTGACAATGTGGACATGAAAGATTACCCACTTTAACTTAAACAAGACTCATTAATTTGAGTTGATTCTAGGGAAAAGGACCTGCGGAACTTCATAAGCCCTAATTGCACTATGTGTTGGGCACACAGATGCGTCGGGTCCCTTTCCCAAAAGTGCCTGATACGTGTTAGGGGTTATTAAGGGTATTATATTATACTATGCGTTGAATCGCGTTGGGTTGCATCGAGACCCAATGCGATCCAACTATATTATACTATGCATTTGGCATGTGATGGGGTCGCGTTGGGTCGCGTTGGGTCACGTTATTTCACAAACATGTCCGTAAAATAACGTGCAAACCCTCCCGTTGACCAACGCAACCCAATGCGAATGTTCCCCCAACACGTAGTGTAATATGGCCTATACAGCCTGCTTACTAAGAACTAGCATTAGAACTGGTATTATAGTACATACGTTCAGGGGCCTGGCTTGAGACAGCTGGTAGGAAATGCTATGGATTTTGCATCCTGTTTCCCCCAACATGTTTTGTATATTGCAGGTGGCATCTGCAATTTTACGGTAAAAAACATGTAACAAAAGAAATTTTCTTTTTGCATAAAAATGCTCAAGAACTTACCAACCATGTCTACCAGATGGTTGATTTGTCAGATGGAGTAATCCACAGCCATCGTCAAAATACTAAATTTGTTGTTTGCACAATTCTTGGGGCATATATGTTAACAAATCAATAGTGAACTGGAAACAATATTCACAGATGCTGTTTTAAATAAATTAAGAATTCAATTCTCCAAACCACAAATAACAATTTTATTTGTTATACCTGCAGGTTAGCCTAAATCAGGTTGGATGCTGGGTTATATGTCAACAAGACCCAAATCAGGCAACAATATGACGTTATTATAACGTTATTATAACGTTCTATTTGGTCCTGGTTATGTTATTTTGATGGCATCCAAAAATGTCTTTGGAACCTAACGTTGACACATTGCACTGTGACTTAATTGTGACGTTCTTGTAACATTCTCTCACGTTATAATAACATTATTATAACATTCTTAATAAGTTAGGTGTCAACTTCACCAAAACATAATGTTATTATAACATTCTTTTTTAAGTCTTTACTCCACCTAAGATGGCATTTTTGTTACGTGACAACTGGCCAGGTTTCAGACCAACCACAAAAGTACAGTCACAGAAAGTTCTTGTTACGTCACTTCTTGCCTGGGAAGGGTTTAGTATAGAGATTTTCATAAATGTGATCATAATTCATAGTTAAACATGATGAAAAATTTGCAGACTTATCTTTAAAGATTTGTATCCACATACACTTAACATTTTCTAAGTTGTTTGAAAATTTACTCATTATTGGTGGATACATAACAATTATTTGCTTATTCTACATAGTTTTTCCAAGGATTTGAGTCATTCAAATCTAGTTTGATACCAATGTCTGTTGTTTATCTGTTTCAGGTAGCATAATCAATTAAAGGATGGATACCAATTCTTTCATTAATTGGACTTTTGAAGAGAAATTGGGCTATTTCAGATCACCTGGGAGATTTAAGACCCCTGATGACACAATCGAGGGATATGACATGTGGTCAAATGATCCTGGATATGATAAGGTATATTATGAAATGTGAAATCTAAGTTGATTATAAAAAAAAACGTTTCAAAGATAAGAAATTTCAAAGTCATCTTAAGGCTATTTTTAAAATGATGAAAACTGGAGTGGATTTAACAGATTTCTTTAGCTGTATAATGGAAAGTGCTCTTGGAGGATGAGACTATAACTGTACAAAACTATTTTGCATGATCAATTTTCAAACAGATATTGTTCCATTATACCCTTCTTTCAAACCTCCAAGACATTTTGGCTATTTATCACAAAAATAGCTTTAAAAAAAAATCTTACATGTTTTAGCTTTTCTCAGTCATGTTCAGAATACAGTCATAATTTCACGGAGGTTGTTCTTGTGGATTTCTTTTGTTTATACCACATGCTGATCTGTTGGCCACCATTTTACCATCATTTGTATTGAAATCCAAAGAAAATATATAAGTGCTCAAGTTTCCTAGATATTCCTTTGGCATTGTTACCTAAGAACAAGTGAACTATATCAAATTCAATTGTTCCAACCTTATGCCAGTTGCCATGCAAGTTTAGTTCTGATGTCTCCCTTTACACTTTGCCATGCTTTTTGCAGGAGTATTGTTCAGCAGGTTATAATGGACCTTTATTTCTGGCAACCACTGTGCACAAGTATCTTTCAGACAAAAAGGATGTGAAGATTTTGGATGTTGGAGCAGGAACAGGAATGGCTGGAGAAAAGGTCATAATATGAACACCTATTATTGTATCTAAAGGTGTTCTTTTAAATTAAAAAAAAACGAAGTTGCTAATTGACACCGATAAATCCTAATCTCATCGTTGGTATTTGATTAACAAACTGATTAGAGTTATTATTTATCCCATTGCAAGTGTATGAGTTCTTTATGCCACTATTAATTACCTTTTATTGATGAAGACTTATGTGTAATTATAAAAATGGAAAAGTGTATGTTATTAATGGAAGCCAACACAGCCAAGGTGTGACGTAATGGTCACATTATGCAACCATAACTTTTTGGTTTGTCTGTTACTGAAATGTTACATAACTGCTACATTATTTTTCTGTGAGGTTGAGACCTAACCAAAACAGAATGTTATCATAACGTTCTGGTGAGGTTAGGTCAAGATCAAATTAAAATAGAATGTCATCTTGACAATCTGATTAGGTGAGGTCTAGACTTAAACACAACATTGTTGTGACCTCCTGACTAGGGGAGGTCCCAACCTTACCTAAACAGAAGTTTATTGTGATGTTCTGATTATGTCAGGTCTTAGCCTTACCTAAACAGAATGATACAGTGACCATCTTATTAGGTTAGGTGTCACCCTAACCTAAACAGACTGTTTTTGTAACATCCTCATTCAGTGAGGTCTCAACCACACATGAACAGATTGTTATTGTGACATTCTTATTAAGTCTCAGCCTCATAAATAATGTTACAAGAATGCTATCAGAACATCACAATGTAACGTTGCAACAGTTGGTTGCAGCGACGTAATTGGGAGTCATCAAAAGAACATAGTTGCAACATAACAGTGTGACGTAACAAGAATCTACCCAGAACATTATTATAACGTCATATCCTTGGCTGGGAATTTTGTTTCTGACAGTTGAGGGATCTTGGATACACAAATATTGACTGCCTCGATCCCTCAAAAGGAATGCTTGATGTTGCAAGGAGTAAGAATATCTATAGGAACTATCTGTGTGCATTGTTCAGCAATCATGTGGATGGAATAAAAACAGGTGAGATCCATATTCACATCGTTAAAGGCCGTATTCCACATACCGAAAGTGCATTGCCAATTTCCAGCCTATATACTTTCAGCTGCATTGCTGATAAAATTTACCAACATGTTGGTAAATTTTTTCTGCCGATTTTCAACTGGCTGCCGATAAGCACTGTCAGACACCGATTATGCAATTTCAGACACCGATTATGTAATTTTGGCTGCCGATAACACACCGAAAGTAGTGGTTGCCGGTATAGAATGTTACCATGGAGAGGGTCAGTATCGCAACTCGCACTTTTGGTATGTGGAATACGGCCTTAAGAGTGAGACTTTTTCCTTAACTTTTGTTTAACATTCAGGCACCCTGCTTGAGATTGATTTTGGGGTTAATGGTCAAATAGATCTTAAAGGTTCCTTGCATATCAGCTTACAAGCTGCTAATTTGCTTTACTGAACTTCACTTGAGTAATCTAAAAACATTTCCATAGAAAAAAGTGGAAACATCAAGGTATAAACAAATAGATTTTTCAGAATCCCTAAATTTTAGACCTTTTAATTACTCTCCTTGATTTGCCACAACTATGATCATTTTCTTATGAGAATCCTGTTAAAGAATCAAATGAAGTGCATTTTATATACATTAACAGGAATAAGTTTTTCTTTCATAACATTTGTATTTAAGCTATTAAATGTTTTATAGTTGATTTCATCAATGTATTTTGAATATCATTGTTATTTTACGACTTTAGTCTGTTTGCCATTTGTTTCTGTATGTACAGGTGCCTATGATGCCCTGGTGTCTTCTGGATGTCTGGCAGAAGGACATCTGAAGTGTGAACACCTACCTGAGATGATACGCTGTGTAAAACCAGGTATATTATATACAATTTTGTTATGTATATGGAATAACCTTATTGGATATATACATATAACCAACCAAGAAGGGAGTACGAGGGAGGTTGATAACTGCCCAAGTACTTCCTTTGAGGTTGGTTATGGATTTATTATACCTTTTCTGTTAGATCTGAGCTCCCAAGGTAGGATGCACAGCAATCAATGATGGTGGGACAGTGATGCTGCACATTTTTTAAAATGTTTTTTCAACTCTTTTGCTATCCATCAAATCCACAAAAAGTAAGCAGTAAAATGTAGCTAGGAACGTTGTACAGATAAGCATATGTTAGATTTTTTATTTCTTAGTTATTTCATTTTTTCATGAATTTTAGAAAATAAAAAGTTTCTGTATCACACTGCAGTGTGATACAAGGCTGGTTATCACCCTGGTTTGTATCACCCTGTGTTAAACTCTTAACTACTAACCTTGTATCACACTAAGGTATAATAAAGTACAGGAATCACCTTCAGTACTCTATGGGCCTTGACAGAGTTATGAGATGTTACATAAATACTATGTAACTTGGGTTATAGACATGAGGAAAAAACTATAAGCATTTGAGAAAGTATCGCGACAAGATAAACAAGCTATTCTTTATTGTGCACTATTTGAGTATTGATAGTGAACTTTGTACATTCAGAATTAGGAAATATATTTCTGGCAAGTAGCACAATTTTACAAATGCCTAAAATCATCTTGGAAAGGTATAAGTAATTCAAAGAGTCTGATGTTAATTGAGTGTTAAAGAATGGGTGGCATGTGCATCCCGAAACTTGATAAAGAACAAGATAAACCACTGTATTCTTAAATGTTCGATAACCCTTACTGGATGAATGTTCAGACTACATCCAACCTCAATTTTGAAAAGACTTCAGAACAACAGCGTGGGTTATTACGATTATGTGGTGGAGAGTGTAGGGGCATTATATATGGCAACGGTTAAGTAATAATGCATAGCATTACAATGATGTATGTTTTTGCAGAGCTGAGTGAGTCCTTCGTCTTTTCATAATTATATTGAAAATTCCCTTTTCTTAGGTAATACAATATAAAAAGGCCTGTGGGGGACGTCCGAGAATCTCTGTACGACCCGGAGACGGCCGGGACAGCCTTAGGGCGAAGCCCACGGTCAGTCCTGGCTCCTGGAGGGCCATACAGAGACCCGAGGACTTCTATATTTTATTACCCAAACAAAAGTGAAATAACCACAAAATTATAGAAAAAATCAAAGGAATCATTCTCCTCATGCAGCGCTACGGCCGTGCGTAATGCGATGAGCTTGGCGGAGAAGGGACTCATATTCATATGCCCTCAAAAAAAAGAAAATCCTAATTTTTTTTTGATTATGCCATAATTGTCTTTGATATTTTAGATCTTCTCAGTTTTAATTTAAGGGTTTTTCATGCAATATTGAATTTGTCATCTAAATGAATATTTTTGGATCGTATCGGAACTACTTTTTTGGACCCGCTGAGTGGGCCGTACAGTGTGGCCATACGTCAAGTCATTATACCTACCGCTCGTCGGCCGTGCGGGTCATAAAATATAGAAAACCCTCTAGGTAGCTGTACAGCCCGCTATGGGGGAGGCTGATGGGAGGCTGCATTATTATGTTGTATCACTGTTTGCTTATTCTTGATCTTCCAGGTGGAATAATTGTGTTTGTTGGAAGGGAAATTGACATCTATACTCTTGATGAATGGAAGGACAGACTGGAGCCTCTTATAAAGTGGTTGGAAGAGGATGGACAGTGGACTCTACTTGAGAGAACTGTCACCCCTGACTATTACCCCAATGTGAATGGTATAACCTTTGCATTCAGAGTAGCAAAATGAAACTTTCACTATTATTTTAAGAAGATTATTTAACCTCAATACTGAAACACGTAACAAATCTACTTAAGCCTTAAGTAGATTAGGCCATGGTAAGCAGCGGTCCTAACCACGGTGCATATTTTCGTAACGTTTTCAGCTAATCACCACTAACCACGGTCTAAGCAGAATTTTGTGGTTAGGGTTTCATGTTTAAGGATTCTAGGTTTAAACAAAATGGGGGTGTAACTGTGTATGCAATCTCAACTAGATATTTGAACATGTATTTACACGTTTTCTAAATGTTTAAGATACTCAGAAGGTGTTATTTCTGCATTTATAAATTTTGATCTGATCTGTGTGTGATGTCACACACAGACATATGTTGTATAAAAGGTGGACGAGCTGCACACAGGAACCAGTCAGTAAATTTACAAAGCATTAATGTATGGCTCCTCCCTTTGAAACATGCTTTAATAAGGGATAATATTATATACCAATGCCAAAATACATGATGAATACTAACTGGACACTGCCATTCAGTATTATTGGTGTACTGGCACAGTGGGCAGTATTCATGTATACTGCCCACCTTGCTTTATTGTGTAAAATGTTTTTCTCCTTATTTTGTGAATTCTGAATGGATTTGCATGATTATTTTTTTAATTTCAGGTAAAATAATGCAGTCTATTTAAATGGAGATACTGATAGAGTCTTAATTTAAGAGAAAATAATGAATATAAGGGAAAAATGCTTGACACCAGTCAAAGTGTGTGCATAATCAATACATTGGAATACTGCCCACTTTGCTCCACTGGCAATTTCCTTTCTCTTTTGCTTATAACTTACAAAATATGGTATATAATATAAGGAAAACTTACCTCGGTTGACAGTATAACCCTGAATACTCGGTGGGATGTCAGAAAAATTACTACCCTCAGCCTAACGGCCTCGGGCAGTAATTTTTCGACACCCACCTCGTATTCAGGGTTGTACTGTCAACCTCTGTATGTTTTCCTATATAGACCCAGTCAGTAAAAAAATACTCCATGCTCATTCAAAGGATATCTTTGGCATTAATTGGAGGCGAGAAGGCATTATGTGTGACTATTTGATAAGTCAATCAACAAGAGATTATTCAGAACACTACTTTCATAGTAGCTTATGTAATATTTGTATGTATTGCTGCCTTCCATACCTAATCAAAGCATGTTTAAGATTATTATTATACCTTTAGATAATTATATCCTTCAGTAAACTAAATGAAAGGACCAGTTATTTTTAGACCCTGCAAATCTAAATCTCTGTCACACTAATCTTAACATGTATGTTAACTATATGGATGAATAAAATACTAGCTTATAACTTGCTGTTGGTCTTGGTTTTTTTCAATGTTGATATTATCATACTATGTGGAAAACCCCATGGTAAAGGACCAAATGTTTTCTAAAAGTTTTATAATAATATTTCATATACAGGATACCTAAGTTCAATGTAGTGTCATTGTATCACAGGTGGCATATTTTGAGACTATTTACTATAACGGATTGCCAATTTTATAAATCCTGAATGAAATGTAGGTGGCATAGGGAAAGAGCCTAACAAAACTGTACAAGTATGGAGAAATAGGAGCATGGGAACTTATATCAACTAGTGACATGCTGGTTCCCTGCTCCCGTATCTCCATACTGGTAGAGTATCTATTATCTTTTCAGGAATTGTGTTGGTTAAATGATACATATTTTCTTAGATTCACACCTTTTTACATGATAATTACTTATAATCAAGTTGATTCTTTGGGAACGATGTTTTGTCCATTGGTGGGGAAGACTGTATGAGTCAGGGGTGATGCATTTAGTTGTTTGTTGTTCCAGTGGCCTCCTCCAAACGGCTGAGATGATTTATCCAATTCTATTGCTTTAGCATTGATTAAATCATAATTATTACCACTCAATTTGTCTGCTTTTGGAAATCATGAAAATCAACCAGATTTTGCTTTTTTTGTCTCGATTAGGTTGCTTTAGGGTTAAAAATCATGTTGCTAAAATTGCATGCTTTTACTTGATTAAAAAAATAGATCCAACCTCTTTTCGCATCTGTGCACCCACCTGATATGAGATCCATATCGCCTCAGTGAGTGTTTTCACTTGATGCCTATTTAGCAATTCCATTAAAGTATAACAAATAAATACATATAACCAACCGAGAAGGGGGTACGAGGGCGGTTACCACCCCGAGCCGGGACCCCGATATCAGCCTGAGACCAGGGCCCGGAGGGCCGGTCGAAGGCTGATATCGGGGTCCCGGCGAGGGGTGGTAACCGCCCGAGTACCCCCTTCGAGGTTGGTTATGGATTTATTATACCTTAGCCCCCGATAAACTAGATAAATTAGAAAATATTACCCGCAAAATCCGGCCGAAGAAGACGGATGTAGTTGTCGCCATCTTGCGGACTCTTTTCAGGGGCTTCGTTTTCACAGAGTTAACACTAGAGGACGTGCGCGTCGCCTCTCCGCCATTCGGGCCTTTCCGGCCATCTTCGGTAAGAACTTTGTTTATGCGTTTTCTACTGTTTTCATTCGATATTTTTCATTTTTAACGCATAGAATGATATTATTTAGGCATATGCGTTATATCTATGGAGTCGTTTAGCTTTTTATAGTGAAATAAGAAAAAAGATTCATCTTCGGGAAGACTCGTTTATTTCCGGCCGCCTTGCTCGACCTTCGGGCGAACCCGTTCCCGCCTCTTCACGAAGAACAAACATGTCGCTGGCGGCGAGTAACATACAATTTGAAATCGGATTTTACGCACTAATACAGAAGAACCACATGGATTTAAGTATGCGGGGACATGGACTAACATCTCAGGTAAGTCTAGATGCATAGATCTTGAGCTGTCACTGCATATTTAAAAAATTACAACGCGTGAACAATTTTCAAAAAATACAAAATCTGAAACCAACATGGAGAAGGTCGCTGTCAGCCCCTGATCGAAGGGGGAACGCCCTGGATCTTCTTAATTCAGGGGCACTTTGGGGCTTACATTGACATTTGAACTAACTTGGGAGCTAGCACACACATTGTAGTTGATATTGATGGTAACATTTCCATGAACTACTGCATTTGACAACATACCAGTGGCACTTTTCACCACCTTGTCGAATTGGGAATCTTCAGATTTTTTGGGGCCTAATTTCAGGGCACTTTTCAGGACTTTCTGGGGAGGGGGAGCCCCTACATCGACCTCTACTACCTCTTCCCAGGGATCCTCAGGAGGTTGGAATGGCTTGACCCCCCCTTTTTTCTGGGTAGCTGTCCCTACAATTATGGTGGACATCCCTTTCTGCTGATCCATGTCAGCAGCTGAATATTCATTCAGGGATTTCAGGTTGTTGTGCCCTGTCAATTGGATGATGGTTGTAGGGGGGACCCTTTTTGAGAGGAGGAGCTGACAAAGGGTTCTTCTCAGAGAGTGGTTGGTGATTTTTGCTGTGATCCCTGACTTTTCTGCCATTTCAGGGACAATGTGCCCAATCTTGTTCACCCCCATGGCTGTTGCAGCATACCAGGGCCTTTTGGGATATTTTAGGGCAATTTTCTCAGGTTTGGGGGTCAAAAAAAAGGGACTGTCTGGGTGGCACATACTGGAGGGTCTCAGTTCCCTGTATTTTTTGTAGTAGGCCAAGGGGCACCTGGCCCCTTCTTGGGCAAAAATTTTAGGGGCAAAGGGCCTGTTCCCATCACTCTGCCTTGTTTTACTGAGCCTTTCCCTGAACTGTAGGTATTCCTGCCCATTATGGTCTTTTTCTATGGTCACATCCTGCCATTTCAACTGCTTAGACTCATGTCGGGCCCTCCACCCAAATCCTATGGTCAGATAAAAAAATACAGTGTTTTGCAAAACCCTGGGGGATGTGTCACCTAGTTCCCCAGACTTCCACATACAATCTAACATTTCTTTTGTAATCATTTCTGATCTATTTGGCTTGTTGCCTAGTCCAAGCGACTTCAGTTCCTTTCTTCTGGCTGACAAGGCTGCCCTGGATGAGTCAAAGTGGGGAGAACTCAGGATGCTGTGTTGATATCATACATCTCGGAGGTGCCTGGATGGGTTTGGAAAAAAAAAAAGTTATTTTATCATTAATATATATTTCCTGCCATGTATTTGGCTTTTAGAATTATTCTGTTATTATTTCTAGCCATGTACTTGGCTTTTAGAATTATTCTGTTATTATTTCTAGCCATGTACTTGGCTTTTAGAATTATTCTGTTATTATTTCTAGCCATGTTCTTGGCTTCTAGAACTATTCTGTTATTATTTCTAGCCATGTACTTGGCTTTTAGAATTATTGCTTGCAATTTACATGCATTATGTAATTATTTCATGTCATTTACAAGCATCTAAAAATTGTTTTACCTGTCGATGGCACGATGGTAGCTGGTGAGGGTGTCCGGTTCCATGTCCTCGCCATCCAGACGCTTCAGGGTCATGATGAACAGGCCGATGTAGCTGTTCAAGCTCTCCGGTTCGATCTCCTCCGGTTCGCGCAGTCCGCCACGGACATCCACTAGCCAGCTGTTGAACCGCTTCACCACCTGAAAGGTAGGACCAATTTAAAATAATAATCTACATTTCTTACATTTTTTGTACATTTTATTCTACAGCTCAGGATTTTTAGTCTACAGTTCTACCATTTTTGTACATTTTAGATATTTCCCTCTACAGCTCAGGCTTTTTTTTTCTACAGTTCTTCAATATTCATAATTTTTTTTTTTTTTTTAGGGATTTTTTTCCTACAAATGCACACATTTTGAGTTTTTTTTTTTTGCATTTGTAGGGGTGATGGGGAATTTTTTGGGGTATTTTTTTTTATTACCTTCTTAGTTTTCCTTTCAGTATTTGGGTTCCTCTGCTGGCGCACATAGTCTCTAACCTCTGAATCATCTAGGCCTTGCTCCCCTTCTTCAGGCTCAAGGTCTGAGAACTCTTCATCGAAATCTTCATTGTCAGGGTTGTCAGGGGGGTTGTCAGCCTCTGTATCTGGGTTGGGTGGGTTGTCGGACGCATATTCATGCGTTTCATGCGTTCTCTGGAGCATCATATTGATATCTTTTGAGAGGTTCTTTGCCCTGTACATAGACTTAGCTGCCGCCTCTTCTGCAATCATCAAAGCATAGGCCTCTTCAGCATCTTCGTCTGTAAAGCCTTGAAAGGGATTCTCTGGGTCAAAATCCGCATTAGTAACGCATGCGTACGCATTATCACCGCATTCTGCCGCATTATTCATCGTTTCCCTGGTGTTTGAGGCTTGTTTTTCGGGCAGGTTTGCTGCATTCTCTACGGCGGGAACCTCCGCAAAATCGTCTGCTTTCTCGGCGATGGTGGGCGATAATGGGGCGTTTTCGCCTATCGCCATGCGTTGCGCCTCTTCTAATGCATACCCGCATGATTTAGCCATCAAATAATCTCTGGTATATCCTCTGAATAGTTCTTGAACAAAGCCAAACAACACATCCCCTGATATATCTTCATAAATCCAGTCCGGCAGGTCCATGTTGATGCGTTTCGGATCAAAACAATGCGGCGTCGGCGGTTCCCGGCGGTTTCCGGCGGTTTCTGCGACTCGCGCTCTAAATTCATGCACGGACTATTTCTTGTATCACACTGCAGTGTGATAAACGGCTGGTTATCACACGACTTTGATAAACCATGCGTTAAACTCTTAACTACTAAACGTGTACCAACCTAAGGTATAATAAATAGATAGGGGGCATATTCAGTACTGATCATCTAAAACTATCACTAAAGTCTAAATATCACTACAAATTGAATGAAAGAAAAACCCTTCGCGCAATGAACATTGAACAATGCTCAAACCTTCATTGTCTTCCCTTTACTAAGGCTTGAAGTTTCTACCCTTATTCAAGGCTTTAAGTTGTCTAACCTTAACTATTTTTGTTCTATTTGGGAGACCTCATTCTGCTGGCTCATTACCAGAATTGATACAATATAATGGACTATGTCTACACATTTCAACTGCTTATGTTGATATATATTATGTATGACTGAAATATCTGTTATAACATACTAATTCTGTTGAGTTAGGAAGCCAAATAAAACTACTACTTAACTGGATAGGGGCTGGTTTTGTGTTCAGCAAATGTTAACATTGTACCAATGAAAACGATAAATGGCTTCCATAGAAAAAAACAAAATAGAAATGGTGTAAATCACTGCCCCTCATCTCTGTAAAATGATACCTTAAATAAACTTACATTTACCCAATAAAAAGCTGTTATGTAGGTTGGATCAACTCCAAGTAGGTCTGGCCACTTATATTTGATGGTTGTGTTACACCACAAGGTAAAAAAGTACCTCTGACCTTATTTCGGCACAAAGCATGTGACCTTCTCTTTATATGTTACACCCCTTTCAGACTTACGAAAGCAATGCGCATTGAAACACTTCAAATTACATCACTATGCTTCCTGTGTCCTATCCGAAAGGGAAAGTAATCTTGAATGCAGATAAATGTGCTTTAGAACAGTATGCCGTCTGGACAAGTACTTAAAAAAGCAATTCAGTTGGATCCCCTTCTCACTGTTTGCATGAAAGATACAGGAGCAAATCAATCTATATTCTCAGTATACAAATACATGATGCTATTATGCAAATCGATGAAGTTATCATATGAATCCCTGATTGTTATCATAGACCAAAACTGGTAGAACATGGACATGTGACAGTGCCAAATTCTATAATGTGCTTCGTATTTTGTGCCTGTTTGCTTTGGTTCACATTACATTGTCATGAAGTGTGAAAGGGGTAATAATGCTCTCTGTGGAGAGCATAAAAACATCATACATATCCTCCACATCATAGACCTCAGACAGAAAGAGTCAGATCTTCGTTCGCCACAGAATGTAAGTAAACTAAGGATTATCTGCTTTGCGATCAACCTCATTGCAATTGGCTCTAAACCCTCTTCAAGATTACACCATTCTTTTGCAGTTCTAACTGCAGTTTAACTATACATTGTGTTTGCTTTTACGTCTTATGACAAATGAAAGACATACCAAATATGATGTGTTCTAAAGTGGTTAAAGCATGCAAACTCAAACAGCTTATGAGATACATTCTAATGCCTCATACTACCACAGCAGTGTGCTGACCTCTGAGCATGTTTTAGGGAGATCCCCTGACAGCATGCTTTATTGAAAGCATATATTTGATCTAAATCAGTGCAAAATCACAGAAACAGCAACGATCAATTTTGGTGTATGTCTGTATTTCATAGGCTAATCACTAAAAGGTAATCATTTGCAGAGCATTAAACATATCATCAAAATAGTTATAGATAGAAGTTAACTAATTGGAATTAAGGTTCCATTAAAATTGCCAAATAAATATTGAATTTTCTTTAGACAATCCAGAGGTCACATGGTTTTGAACTGAGTTATGTGTTTCCATGGATAGTTTAGCCCATATTAAAAGTGCCACCTAAACAATCAGATCAATCAAAATTCTCTGTTAGTCAGGGTTTTTTGAGCTAATAGTTGTCCTTTAAGGCAGCTCATATTAAAACCCAAGTACCTAATATATGCACTTTGTTTCAAGGTCCTAGTGATGTTTTGTTCATTAAGCAAAATAGATGCTGGACTTTCTATTTTAAAGACTGATAATTCTGACAAATCTTCCAAAATTCTCTGTGTGCAGGTTTCTTTGGACAAATACCTTTCTAAGGGCTGAAAGCATTTTATACTTTTCAGCTCTCCATAGTTTTTGAAATAAATCTTTAAGATCTATTATATGCAGCATAGTTATCTTGTAAAGTAACAGAGCTGCCTTCTCATCGATATTGCTTTATATTTTAGTACACAGAGTTTTATGACATTTTGATGCTGTGAGATCTCAGATAGAACATTATTGAAGTACTTTTAGTTTTGTTGTATAGTACATTCTGATTATGGTTGTTGTGGGGAGTAATGAAGAGTTGAAAACCGGAGAATTTATTAAGCTGTTGTATTTCTTCAGTCACAGGTCAAAGTGCATGGGCCATAGCCCTGGCTCTTACACACGGCACATGTCTCCACCTCATTGCCTCGAGTGGAGCATTCAAAGTTCCATCTAGAGGCCCTGGGGCCCTGATTGGTTGGTCAGGCTCCAGGTGGATGGTGGCTCCATTTGGACCCCATGACGGTAGTTTTTTTTTTTTGATAACATTTTATTTGTCGTCTTCAAACATGTGTCTGATCTTCCAGACGTTACAAGTAATCAACAATCATGATATTACTTTCATAAATAATATTATCTTTTATATAATTATAATGAAGCATATACTAAGATGGTATTTACAATAAAGCTACAGACATCTTTAGACAGAATATTTAAATGGATATGTGTCCTACCCATTTCAAGGTATGACTATTAATGGAAGTTCCAAAGTATTTATATTGGTCTTTTTTTAATGGTCAAAAACCTAAAAAAGTAAGATTTCATCATGGTAGTGGCCTTCTTGACCCCCTCGAAAACAGTAAAAAGTATGTATAGCCTTGAGTCATTTATTATCACTGGTTGTATAGATTAGAGATTAGTTCAAACTAAGGGTGCTGCCACCTTCTGTTCTATTCTAACTTGTGGGTCACATTTCCAGCAACCCTCAATACCTGTGCAGCCTTTGCTCTACACAGAGAGTTTTCCTCATTGATTAGTTGTTATGAATGGAAAAAATAGTCTTCCTCCTAAATTTGTGATTCTTGATGTTATAAACCACATTTCAGTATATTTTCTTCAGTTGTGCAATTATTAGAAGAAAATCCCCCAAACTTTCAAAAAAACATAAATTGAAAACATGTCGACTGTTAACTATATCAAAACAAACTCCTCTTTGGTAGACACTTCCAAGCCAGAGTTCAGAAACGTTCTGGAACCATACATTTTTAGTCAGTTTGTGACTTACTAAGATGGCACAGAACAATTACGTTATTAATGGTGAGGTCAAAACCTCACCAAATTGGAACATTACTTTAACATTAGTTTTTGGTGAGGTTAGGACAAATAAGAACATTGTGTTGAGGTTGAAAACCACAACCAGAATGTTATAACAATGTCACAGTGCAACATCACAGTAGCACACACAGCAACGTTATTGGGAGCCACCAAAATAATGTAACAAGAACCAAACCAGAATGTTGCTGCAACTTTATAATAATGTCACATGTTTGGCTGGGTTGTTTTCAATCAGAGTAGAATAATCTATCAGACAATGTGTATTGGATGGTTTAAGTCTTAATCAGGATTCTTTAAAGAACAATTCAAAAGAGTAATTTTGCATCATAATTTGGCTATTGAATGATCAAAGATATAACTATTTTCTTTTGAAAACACGCCTCTAACCAAGGCCCCCTTTACCAGTAAACAAATATTCAAGTAAGTAATAACGTTTTATGACAATTATCTTAACATTAATATTATCCACTTTTCAATTTATAAGGACATGATCATTATGTTCGTTTAATGATTAAGAAAATCTTTCAAGAATGACCTAGCATGTGCACAAATTCACATATATTAGATATCAACACAACAAAAAAGCTTATGTGGATTATTTCTTTTAGATACAATAATTGATTACAGAATGGATGATAAGAGTTTTGGCAAGTTAACCAGTAAAGAGAAAGCCAATTTTGTCAGATCTTGCAAAAGTCCTGAGGAAAATGTCAAGAAATATGATGCATGGTCCACTGATCATGAATACAACAAGGTAAATTGTTGAAATATGTTTGGATTATTGATGTATGATAATCTTGGGAATCAAATCGAAAGTTTGAAAACTTTAAGTTCACTTTTAAATAATATAAACTATGACAATACAATTTTTAGGGGCAATTCTTTTAATCTATGTATCTGCAAACCTATGGTTTAAGATGAATTAAGGAATGGAGTGAGGGTGCCTTACCAGCCAGTCAAACTCAAGCCTGCAGAAGGAGTGCTAAAAAAGTTACATTAGGCTAGCCCCTCCTTTTGAAAATGTCTGTCCTCACCTGAGAATACAGCTTTCTTAACTGTATATTGCCTTATTATGCATTTGTAGGATATGATGTCATTGGGTTATACCGGACCTTCTTTTCTTGCAATCACCTTGCAAAAGTATCTGCCAGACAAATTGGATGCATCCATTTTGGATGTCGGGGCTGGCACAGGATTGGCTGGAGAAAAGGTGGGTATGATATCCTTTCCTCCTACTAAAGGTGTATTGCCACATTTGCATAAAATACAACACTTAAAATCCCATCAAAGAACATTTGAATGAGATATCAATACAAAACCATAAAAAGAAACACAGTACTGGGGACTGTTTTATAAGAAAATGTGAAAAGTTACACATTTCATATCCTATGATTGCCCCTTTCCCTCATCGTAGCCAGAAGAGTCTGGGCAATCTTACAGGAGTCCAGGTTGCAATTAAGGACGTTACATCCTTATATTCATTAACGTCATCCACGGGGTGCCATAGGGCTGCCAGGTGGCGTCATTGCTGCTCCTTGCGGCTACACCTACCCCACCTACCGTATATTGCATACACTACCATCCTTCCCACAACCCTCAATATATATCCCATCATGCAATCCATTTCCTTCCCCTTCAAATCAACACCACAATATTACAAGCCACATCCAAATCCCACCACCCACCCACCCTTCATTTCACCTTTTTATCTCATCAAATTTATTTTTTATCGTTCATCTAATTCATCTTATTGTCATATTTATCTTACATCCTTATTATCTTATAATCACAACATTTCAACTTTATTCAAACTTACCTATCGATTAAATTCAAATGAAATTTAATTCTAACAAATCAAAATTTAATTACTCATGTACCTCTAGTTCTTTGTCCGCGGGAGAGTAGTAATGACTTGAATCAATAACAAGGAAAGGTGACTTTTTTCATGGTAGCAAGTCCTGTTTATCACAGTTGAGGGATCTTGGATACACCAATGTTGATGGACTTGAACCCTCAAAAGGAATGCTTGAGGTTTCCAGGAGTAAGAATCTCTATAGGAACTACCTGTGTGCATTCTTCACCAGTAACGTTGATGAGATAAAGGCAAGTAAGTTGCCTTGTCTTTTTTTTTCATAGAATAAGGTACTGTCCTAGAAAACATTAGCACATTGCACTATCATGTTTCTATGCATTTGCCTCAAGTTGGTTTCAAAAGCTGAACATAAAATGTTTAACAGTGTATTACTGTCCAGATGAAATATATATATCTATTTTATGTAAGTTTTTAAACTAAGTATTTACAAAGCAGTACAATGTTGATCTCTATTTCAATCTATAACATGATTTTCAGTTTTAGTCTCTAAATCATTTGTTTACATCTTTACAGATGCCTATGATGCCCTGGTGTCTGCTGGATGTCTGATTGAAGGCCATATAAAGTGTGACAGTTTACCTGAGATGATACGCTGCGTAAAGCCAGGTACACCACTGTTATCATTTGTATGTGTAATGAATTAACATAGAGGATGGATTATTGGAAATAATGTCTGGTAATTAGTTGACATTGACAGTGGCAGAAGTCCAATTGCAATGCAAATACCACCTTTCTTACCCTTGCATCAGACAGAAAGTGGGATATCCCCAAAACTGATTAACCGTAGTAGGTTTATTAAACCTGATATATTTGGTTCTTAAATGAAGAAGAAAGTTCCGGAAGTAGTACATAAATATGTCTGAGTAGGATACTCTGATGAAATAATGTATTTCTCTTGGTGAAATTAACCCTTATGACCCCAATCCGGTCATGGCCGCCCAAGGGTGTAATTCCCAATGTGGCTGTGGCCGCCCGGAAAAAAGGCCATTTTTCCATAATTTTCCCATATTTTTCGAAAATGGCAAATATATAGTTTAAAAGCTGATTTATTTCCTTAATCAATGCTTCAAATCATGTTTCTATAACTTTTGTTGATAGGGGTGGGTCAAACTTTGAAATTCCCCAATCACAGGAAATTTAAGGGATTTCTGGGGGAAATCAACGGAAACCCTGGGGAAATCCAGCAATTCATGACTGTAATCTGTGGGGTCTAAAGGGTTAACATTGGAGGGCATTGAAAGTTACAGTTTGTCAATTTTGCTAAAGCAAAAATTAATGACCAACCAACCAAAGGACATGTTCCTTACTATATGAATGAAAAGAATGCATCCATCTTTCAGAAGCACTTTAAGTCATACTACAGATTTTGAAATAACACCAGGGCCTTTTTCAGTTTTGGCAAGAAAAGTATGAATTATTCTTACTGGTTGATTATCATTATATTTTAGGTGGAATTATTGTGCTTGTTGGAAGGGAAACTGACCTCTTGACTATGCCTGAGTACATCAAGGAGCTAGAAGAGCAGGGTCAGTGCAACCTCATAGAGAAGACTGTCTTTCCTGGTTATGTTGCCAATGTCAATGGCATCACATTTGTTTTCAAAGTTACAAAATGAGAATTCCATCGCAACACTGAAACACTGACAAATATTCAAGCTTCATGTGTGCAAAGAAAGATAAAGCACAGTACAAACTAATAGACATGGTGGATACTATTCTTCAAAACAGAATGAACTAACATTTAGACATTGTTCTTGTATATTTAGAATATCAAAAGTATGACTCCTTTAAAGATCTCAATGTTCTTCAATGCTTTGAAATACTGTAAAATATAAAGACAGTATACTTTAGCAACACATTTTCCAGACCTATTTCAAAGTAATTTTCATTTCTATTATATAAAATGTTGAAGTGTTTGTTTTCATTTGTAAAATGTCCACATAAAAATATTAGAATTGTGTTGTAGAAACCAACATACAAATATTACAAGTGTCAGAACTTTTGTTTTTAGGTCTTTATTGAAATTAATGAAGGGATCAAGTGGTCATTGTCAGTACTAATCTAATCAAATATTTGAAAAACATATCTAAGTTGTGGAAGGCATACTAATAAACATGAAAAAATGTGAACAACTGTTGTTTGTCTTGATTTCAGCTTTTTCTGCAGTCTTTACTGGCAATATATCTCTTATGGAAAGTATTATTCCATTAAAGTGTAATGTAACATATATTGAGAAAATAAAATTTGGAATGTTGATCAAGCTGAAAGTGACACAGAAAACCTATTGTGGCCTCTTTGCTACACAAAATATCAAAATATCAAGGATGTTTGACCCTTTGAAATTTGAGCAAGGACCCCAGATATTAACCTACCCTAATTATGGCAGTATAGACCTTTTGCACACGTGGTCACATGATCACGTTTTGGTGATCACCACGTGGTCATCATAACCACGTGGCTAATATTAAAATGAAATTAATAAATTGTGAATAATTATTATCATATGTTATGTTTTCTTAGGTTTGTATAGGGTCAATTTAACATAAATATGTTACCTAAATGCTCATTGATTGTTAATTATATAAAATGTAAATTGATCACCGATATGGCGCCCAACCTGCTTTTGGCATATGTGACATCATCTGCACAAGGTCTATACCTGACACCTATCAATCCAGTCACTTCACTTATGACTCTTGAATATGCAGATCTATAGATGTGGGATATGTATATAGGGATTAAGGGATTTTTTCAAGTGAAATTACTAGGATGATTTGAAAAAAAGCTGAGTATTATGGAACCTTTTTTTTTTTTATCTAAGGAGATCATAGAGGAATGGTCCAAACAGTGCAGTATTAGTAGGCTGGTAGCTATGGGGCTACATGGAAAACCTCCTTATTGGGGTGTCCCTCTTGGAGACAAAAGCCCAGGAAAAAACTAAGAAACACATAGTCAACAGGATGGCAACCCTGAAACAAAAAATAGTTGCCTGGCAATAAGAAAATGTTGCCCAGTGATAATCCCCTTGTTCCCATATTATGCTGTGCTCAGCAAAGTTTTCATAAGAACACCCTGGCACCAGAGTATTTTTGTTTGCTGAAAAAAAGTTCTGACTGGCAACAGTGAACCTATATTGGTGGGCAACTGGAAACTCATCTTGGCATGTTCCAGGGCAATAACTGGAAACAACTTTTTTTGTTGCGAAACTCTGTAAGCAATATTGTTCTGGCCCATGTTAGCCGTCTGGTGATTTACGTGTTTTGTAATATCTCTGAACCTCTTTAAAACAGTGGGATAGCACAGTGTTAGATCCCATGTAACAGAATTATGTAGAGGCTGAAATAGGTAGATTAGAGGCTGGGGTCTTTCAACCACTAATTAGAGACAGACAACTTGATGTAATTATCCCATCTTATCACTCTCC
The DNA here is from genome assembly GCA_936440205.1 of Lepidonotus clava. Classification (NCBI taxonomy): domain Eukaryota; kingdom Metazoa; phylum Annelida; class Polychaeta; order Phyllodocida; family Polynoidae; genus Lepidonotus; species Lepidonotus clava. The sequence continues at coordinate 52,028,518 of OW387137.1, forward strand.
TCATCATGTGACAATGATCCCACTGCTTTTCCTTCATGCATGAACATAGAGATGTGTATACTACTATTTCACAGAAAAAAGGTTTATGATCCTTCATAAAAGTGAATTTTTATTTTCAGTTGTTGGAACTTTTAGGCGAATGAAAGAAGTCTATTGGTCAAGTAGATTGTTCATTGTTAATGTAAGTACAGCAGGGCTGTATTGCAGAAGATGGTCTATAACTTTTAAGTGGCATTGATCCATATCTGATTCAAGTCATTAATGTATCCCAAAAAATGGTGATAATACATCACCTGGGAACTGGAGACCGATTACTCAAACCTGTATATATGCTAAATTATTGGAAAAAATTGTTTGTGACAGAATTTTAGATTGTGTGCTGAATAATATTATTTGTAAAAATCAGTTTGGATTTGTTCCTGGTCAGTCAACCCAACAGGCTATTTTTAAATTTTTGAAATATTGTTACACTGCCATAAATCATAGTAAATTGATAGGAATTTTATATCTCGATATTTCTAAAGGTTTTGATTGTATTAATCATAGTAAATTACTGACCAAATTTGTAAAAATGGGATTTCCAATAGAATTAATAGAATGGTTCAAATCTTATTTGACTCGAACTCAGCAGGTGAAATTCAATAAGACTTTATCTGACACTCTAACAGTTAAAACAGGTATTCCACAAGGTATACGTAGTGTCCTCGGGCCGACTGCATTTATATTGTATATTAATGATATTATAACACAGATTCGTTATTGCAATATTTCAATGTTTGCTGATGATTGTGTGCTGTACATTTTAGGGAATAATTGAAATTACATTCATGCCAAACTGCAAATTGATTTTAACCGTGTTATACATTGGGAGTTGAATAATAATTTGGTTCTAAATTTTAATAAGACAAAATGTATGTTGGTTGGAAATAATGTTAAGCTAAATAACTGTACTTATCAACCATTTATTCGTTATAATAATAATGATATTGCATTTGTACATACATACAATTACTTGGGTGTATTAATTGATGATCGTCTGACTTTTGAACCTTTCCAAAAACGAGTGAAAAGGATTGTAACAAACAAGTTATTTAGTTTACTTAAACTCAGAAGGTATATTACAACTAATACAGCACTTACTATTTACAAGCAAGTTATCCTACCCTATTTTGATTATGCTGGTTTTATTTTAATAAGTTTATCTAAAAAACTGAGAGAAGAATTACAGATAATACAAAATGACTGTTTGCGTATATGTTATAAATTGAATTGGAATGATTACATGAGAATTGATTCGATTCATCGTAAGGCAAAATTACTGAGTTTAGAACAAAGGTTACTCCTGAACATTATTTCAGAAATAATAATAATGAAAAAAAAAATTAATGTAAGTTGTGTGATCTGGGAAAAAAGAGATGTAAAACATAACTAGTTGGATATAATTAGCTTTGTTTGTCTGAGTGGTAGGGGTCATGCAACATACCGGTACCAAACAACACGAGAAGACAGAAAAGTGAGTCTGCTTTACTATGTTAGTTTCAGATCCATAGAAAAATCTTTTATGTTGGATACATATCCATCATTGTGTTTGCATGTTTCGATTAAGGGGCATAAATTGTTACTCACTTGACTAGTCGACTAATTGCTTGTGGGATAAACTTGTGGTCACAAGGGATGATTGAGTCCGGAGGAGTTATTAGCTTGCCACATACCTCCTTACATAACAGCCTGAACATTGTAGGGGTGTTACCCTAAAGGCTATATTCCACGATCCGATTTTTACTCCTGATTTTGAAAAAATGGGGAGGGAGAAGTGTTAATCATAAACATGTTACACATCATTACAAAGATACCCATTGAAGCAAGGTTATTGGGAGCCATCAAAATAATGTGTCAAGAACAAAACCAGAATGTTGCTGCAACTTTATGATAATGTGACATGTTTGGCTGTTTATTTTCAATCAGAGTGGAATATGAGTATTGAATGGTTTAAGTCTTAATCTGGATTCTTTAGAGAACAATTCAAAAGAGTGATTATGCTATTTTCTTTTGAAAATATGCCTCTTACCAAGGTCCCCTTTACCAGTTAAATAAGTATTTAGGTAAGTGATAAAGTTTTATGACAATTATTTTAACATTTATATTATCCAATTTTCAATTTACAAGGACATGATCATTATGTTTGTTTGATAATTGGCAAAATCTGTTAAGAATGACCTAGCGTGTGCACAAAATCACCCTGTATTAGATATCAACACATCCAAAAGCTAAACACCAATGTCTGTGGATTATTGCTTTTATATAAAATAATTGATTACAGCATGGATGATAAGTCTTTTGTCAAGTTGACCGTTGAAGAGAAAGTGTGTTCCGTCAGATCTTGCAAAAGTCCTGAGGAAAATATCAAGAGGTACGATGCATGGTCCACTGATCATGAATATGACAAGGTAAATTGTTGAAATATGTGATTGATGTATGTTAATTATGGAAATTCAGTCGAAAGTTTGAAACTTTTTAAGTTGACTTTTAAAGGATAAAAACTATTACAAAATAATTGTCAGGGAACTAGGGTCATCCTAGGGTGGCTGTACGATCAATGGGGATCATATGACCCTCGGGTGATGACAAATCCCTCAGGGTCGCACAGCCCTTGTGGTTCTTCTTGATATGTTAAACAGGCAACATATTTTTCTAGAAAATAAAACAGATAAAAATAAATGACCTGCTGCATCACTGTAAGAAATGGTGTTCAACAGAGGAACTAGAATTCCACCAGAGGAACTAGGATAGACAAATACCTCATTAACTTTTCCATATATCCTTTATAAAAATGTATATATTTATATATATATATATATATATATATATATATATATATATATATACAAGTTACATATGTACCTTGTTTAAATATTAAATGCCCTCTGAAGTACAACAGGATTATGTAGAGGCTGAAGTAGGTAGACTAGAGGCTGTGGTCTATTAATCATTAATTAGAGTAGGACAAACAACTTGATGTAATTATCCCATCTCACCTTATTACACATCATGTTACAATTATCCCACTTCTTTTCCTCCATGCATGAACATAGAGATGTATAATACATGCTGCTATATGTGGCACAAGCCATAATTAAGTCATGTATTTAACACAATTAAATGTCTAATCACTGAATGGGAATGTCAACTGTCTACTTGTTATATAACACCAAAGCCTGTATTCCACATACTGATTTTGATGCTGCCAATTTGAAATTTGTTTGATTTTCTCCGAGAATATCTTGCGAGACCCTACATATATCAGTCAAACAAGAATCGCACGACTCTTTCATTGATGCATAACCTATCTATATTTTACCCTTATTTCAACTGCCGGTTTTCAAAATCGGTAGCAAAATCGCTATGTGGAATACCGGCTTAACTGTAGACAGCTGAATCAGATCACAGTTAACGACATACCTTATGGTCATCAAATGGTTATCTAACATTGCAAACTAAGTCAAGTTTTACTTGTGCCAAAATGGACTGTTTTGTTCTACTATTTGTTCTCTTGCTTTTACCATGTTTTATCTATCCAGTGCAATTCTGTTTTTGCCTGGGCCAGACTATATAAGGTACCGGTATGGATGGTATATGGTTTAAAGTGGGTAAAGTAAAACTCTTATTCGAGCCACAGTTTAAATCAGGGGGTTTCCTGATATATTTTGAAGAATGTACCATCACAATCCAATATAAAGAGAATTGGTTAAAATAGAGGCTGACTTTGAAATAGTGTGCAGATAATACAAGGAAATTGAGGTTTAAATCAGAAGACCAGAATCTTTGACAATATGAGTAAATGTGTAAAAGATTACTGGTAGACAAACAAACAGTCATGATTCATTCTACTGCTATCGAGGATATAAAGAAACTTTAAAATTCCTAGGTCACCATCTCAATTTCAGAGAACTTAACATCTAAAAAAAAAACTTGTTACTATTGGAGTCTATGTTTCAATGATAAGATATAGAAGACTCTTTGGGAAGATCTCGAGTGTCTGTATGACCCATAGGATTTTATGTACCTCAGGCTTTGCCCTAGGTATGTGACAAACCCCTAGTACTAGTAATCATGCACACATAGATTTGGGATACAAATTGTTCAAGGTTGAGTATTTCACAGGGACATAGTATTCTTCTAAAAGTATGCATGTGAATAACAACAACCAATCTAACTATAACTTTGTGATAAGTTAAAATTGACATGAATTTATTGTTGATTGTTACATTTTTTAAGATATAAATATCAGAAAAGACATACATAATATTTTGTTTGATTTAGGCAAATGTGTCGATAATCAAACTTGAAAGCACATTTTCAGTGAAAGTTCATGATCTTTCACAAAAGTGGATTTTCATTTTGAGTTGTTGGAGGTTTTATGCAAATAAACGAAGTCTATTTGTCATGTAGATCGTTCGTTGTGAATGTTTTTGAAGTACAGCAGGGTTGTATAGCAGAAGATGGTCTATAACTTTAATGTGGCAGTGATCCATATATCATTCAAACCATTATGTAAGCTGTGTGATCTTAGAAACAGAGATGTAAAAAATAACTACCAGGATATGATTGCTTTGTTTATTGGAGTGGTAGGAGATGCGTGCCATACCGGCCCTGCACAACACGAGGAGAAACCAAAGTAAGTCTGCTTTACTGTGTTAATTTCAGATCCATAGAGAAATTGTTTTTGTTGGATGGCCCACAAAAATCATTCTTGTCCTCACTAAAACTTTGTCTTTGTTTTCAGCTATTTGAAAAACTACCAGGACAATGGAGTCTCAGACAGTCGATGGACCAGCTTCGCCCAGAAATGACTTTGCCCGCGTAACCAGGCCCGGTATAGGTCCCGATGAGCTCATCCAATGCTACAAAGAATGGGTCGAGTATGACAAGGTACATCCACAGCTAGCAGTGCTGGGTCTAAGATTTAATAAGTATGTTAGAAGGGGGAACCAATATGAAAGAACCGCAGGGAGCATCTGAGGGTGGCTGTATGACCCATACCCAGCCAAGGATATGTTGTTCTAATAACATTCTAATACCGTTGTGGATTGGTTCTTATTAAGTCACACTGTTAGGTTACAGCGACATTCTTTTGATGACTCCCAGTTACGTCGCTGCAACCAACTGTTGCGACGTGACATTGTGATGTTCTGACAACATTCTTGTCATGTTATTTATAAGGCTGAGACTTAATAAGAATGTCACAATGACATTCTGTTTAGGTTTGGTTGAGACCTCACTGAATGAGGATGTCACAATAACATTCTGTTTAGGTTAGGGTGACACCCAACCAAATAAGATGGTTACAGTAACCTTCTGTTTAGGTAAGGTTAAGACCTGACATAATCAGAACATCACAATAACATTCTGTTTAGGTCAAGTTGGGACCTCCCCTGGTCAGGAGGTCACAACAATGTTCTGTTTAAGTCTAGACCTCACCTAATCAGAATATCACAATGACATTCTTTTTTAATTTGATCTTGACCTAACCTCACCAGAACGTTATGACAGTTGAAGGTTTTGGTTAGGTCACAACCTCACAGAAAAATAATGTAACAGTTACGTGACATTTTAGTTAGTAACAGACAAACCAAGAAAGTGTGGTAGCATAACGTGACCGTTACGTCACGCCTTGGTTGGGTAGGGTATTATAGTGAACCCAAGATTGACAGCAAACAGCACAAATGTTTAACACCAATTTAACTTGTGCCAAAGTTGTCAAATACTGGTTTAATTACAATCCCTTTGTATTGTCAGTATATTTATACCTGATTGAGACATTACTTTACTCTAAGAAATTTTATGTTTTTATGATTTGTAATGCCTAAACTTAAATAAACTTATTTTTTGTAATATTACACAACCAGAAGGCCGATATGTTGCACAAAGACAGGGCGTTTTATTGGCTCAACGTTTCGACTTGCTGTGGGTCTTCATCAGGAAAAATAACTCCAATATTATTATACAATATACTTTTCCCTGAATTGTTATTTATATCCCCGCACTTGATGTAACACTGGGGAACAACGAAAAATGCCCTTATCTTTGCCAAATTGTAGCACCCAGTATAAATAAAATGTTTAAAAAAAACCCACTTAAATGATTAAACCTGCTCCAACAGGTCGCTAGAGTGGACATTAATGGACAGGCCTTTGCGGCAGCTGCAGTGGCCAAATACCTTCCGACGAAACATTACGCCCGCATTATGGATGTGGCAGCAGGCACGGGATTGGCGGCAGAACAGGTACCTTAAGAAAATAATCTTCATTCACATATTTAAGTCGATATTCTGCTATGTGTCTTTTCACTTGTGTTGAAGCAGGACAGGTACCTTGAGAAAATAATCTTCATTCACATGTTTAAGTCCATATTCTACTTTGTGTCTTTTCACTTGTGTTGATTTAGAACAGGTACTTTGAGAAAATAATCTTCATTCACATATTTAAAGGGACCCAAAACCAATAACTTCGACCAAATTTTCCAAACTCAAATGATCATGGAAATACATTCATTGTGCCTATTTCTGGCCTATGTTAAAATCTAAACCATGAAATATGGTAGACAATGATTGAAAACACATTTTCCTTGCTCAAATTAATTAATGTGGATCCACAAAAATGGGGTTTGTTTACAAGCAAATAGAAATTTTACGATCTCTCATGGAATTCTACTTTGGGTTGAGGCTAGTTCTCAGAGATAATACTTTACCACTGACCTTAACTAGACTCATCTAACATATATCTATACTTTTCTGAGTTTTGAAAATTTTATCAATCTTATTGGTTTTGACTCCCTTTAAGTCCAAATTTTACTATGTGTCTTTTCACCTGTGTTGGTCATTTCACTTGTGTTTATTGACAGGAATGCAAGCAAATGCAAGCATGATCTAAGAACGCATAGTAGAATAATTATGGAATTTGATTGAGTTTATACTTGCATTGGAGCAACAGATACCAACATGTCAGTATCTGAAATGCAAGCTACTTGCATTTTCCTATATGGAGCAAATGCAAGTGCTACCCAACGTATAGTTGGCTGCAGCCTTTAGTGATTAAAAGCAGGCAAAAGCAATGTTGGGTCAAAATTTTGTAAATTCTGGTTACTAGTGAAATATTTTCTATGGCCATAACCTAATTGTATTGTACAATACTAACTATGAATAAAGACTTGAACTATATCAAAATACATTAAACTCGTCCCAGGTCAATTTTGGTAACCCAACGAAATTGGTTTGTTTACAAACATTGCCGTCTTTAGGCATAAACAGTATGAGTATTATGGAGTTAAAATAAAGTCATAATTAGTTATCGCGATTTATACTCCACCAACTGCTAAAGTTAGATTTTAGAACATCTGGATCTGGATCTGCCCCTGCTCTCGACACCCCCTGGATCTGTTCCTGCAGGAATCTATCTACTATTTGGTGGCTGTATTATAGCTTTTTTAATCTTAAATGATAATTCAACAATATCTTTATTATTTTTACTTCTTTGAGCTAGCTGAGGGAGCTTGGATTCACAAACATTGATGCACTGGACCCTTGTAAAGAACTGCTAGATGTTGCAAGGAAGAAGAATCTCTACAAGAACTATTTCTGTGCTTTCTTCACTGACAATGTAGATATCATCAAAACAAGTGAGTGGGTAATCAAATCTGTTCAGGGCAAAGCATAAGCTTTTTAGAATCACCGAAGAATATTGAATGTAAGAATAGCAACTTTAAGATCACTTGAAACAATGATACCATTTTTACAATAATATCATTGGGAACTCTCTTAATTCTGTTTTACTAATGAATATAAATTCTGCAAATTCATGCAACCTTGGAACATTTAACCAGTTCAGGGCTGACTGCCATCATGTTAACAAAAAGGATATTCTGATTCTGCATGTGCTTATTTTCTAATTTGGGGTATTCTTTAGGTACGTATGATGTCCTGATAGTAGTGGAAGGTTTTGCTGAAGGACATCTGAAGTGCAATGTTCTGCCAGAGATGATCCGCTGTGTGAAACCCGGTAAGTAAACATTGTAATTCGAGGGGCAGATACAGGATAATGGTGAAGTTCTTCACATTTTGTGGTAGTACTTTCTAATTGTGGATGTTGTTCAGGGGAGTAATAAAGAGTTGAAGACAGGAGTAGTTTGGAGATGATGTTGTATTGTATCGTTAGTCACATTTTAGAGAGCATGGGCAATAGCCCTGGTTCTTAGACAAGGGCAAGGGTGCACTTCCCACCTCACCTTTGGCCTCTGACCTAATTAATTAATTAGGCCTGTTGACCAATAGGGGGAGGGGGAGTACTAACAAAGGTTTTACCAAAAACTCTATAAAGTTGTATATAATTTGATATGTCTTTTAATTATTGTTTTGGAAATTGTGGTATAAATACATATCATATGACAAATTTGGTAAATAGTTGTAATATTTAGAGGGAGGATATGTCATCCCTAAACTTAGGTATGACATGACTTATCCGCTGAAACAAAAAATGTTAATAGTTATGAATCATTCAAAAATCTGCAAAAGAAAGAAATGTTCACTTGAGTAATTCTTCTGTCATGCTAAAGAAAAGGAAAATTGTTGATATTGTATTGATTATCGTGATATTGTTTTGAATTTGCCATCATATATATATATATATATATATACATATATATATATATATATGTCATAATCTTATCATATAAATTTATGCCACCTTCTCTTCTTTAAGTTAAGTTAAATTCAATCAAATTGTATTTTAATTTTTTATTATAACTCGACTTAAATAAATGTTTCAATTGTTAATTAAAAAATTGTAAAAGAATCCATGTTACTATAATTTAGCGGTTTAGGTATCATACATATTATGTATGATACCTAATGATACCTGCTTTATATATTTGTATGATACCTGCTTTATATATTTGCCCTTTTTTCATGGGAACTGATGTTAAAGCCCATCAGCCAAACTTATAATGTCCAACCCTATTTTACCCTAAAATGCAGCGTTTTGATCGTCTGGCATACCCTTCAAATTTGTCAATTGGAAAAAGTTAAGACATTTTATGAGTACTTGGGGATATTTAGACATAATTATTGGTTATTTCATTAATCCCAACTCTATGAGAAAAGGATGGCTTATATGATTATTTTGTCCAACCATGGAATATACCTGATGTGGGATGGGCTTATTCTACACCTTTTGTGGTGAATCCAAATGGAGCACTCTCCACTGGGGCTGGATTGAGTGCACCTTGAAGGATAGTTCATTTCCTCAACCAAACCCACTGAAATAGGCAAAACTCATTTTCTATTTAACAATGTACTCCATTAACATATAAACATTTAAAGTAAATCGGTTGAATGATTTAATGGGACAGAGTTTAGTAGTGTTTTCTACAAGAGACCTAGAGATTGGAGAGTACCAGAGTGGAACTGCTGAGGAAATGTCACCAATTTATCAAATGATCCTCTAACTAACACTCCTCTATGTTTACAGGTGGCCTGGTGGTATTAGTCATGAATGAAAATTTCCTGACGAGTGTCCCGGAGTACAAGGACCGACTGGAACCTCGTATGAAGCAGCTAGAGGAGGAGGGACAGTGGACTCGTTTAGAGAGAGCCATCTTTCCTGACTATGGCCCAGGCTATAACGGAGTTCGTTTTGTTTTCAAAATTACTAAGTAGGCATTGATTAACTTAACCTAAAGATCCACAAACACAATTCAGTTTCAATGAATGTTGGTCTCACGGAACTAAATGTGGTGCCATCTGTAGTGTCATATACCTTTCTGTTCAGAGGTGAAGGGGATGCCAGTCTCTGAGTGGCTGATAATGGGATAAGATAAAATGATAATGCAGAATTAGAATTCACATGATACCCCCTACTATTTCTGAGTTATTTCATAAAAAAAGATCCATGACATGGGGTGTTTGGTAAATGTCAGTGGGGTTTTAAAATGGGCTCTATGCTCCATGAATTTGGTCGCTGCGAAACTGCTAAAATGAGGGTAGGTCAACATCTGGGACTCTTGCGAACAATTTTCACGGTCAAACTACCCTCAAAGAGGTCTGAATAAGTTACTGAGTGACTTTAAAGGAAACCTTGCACATATCTGCAGGCTAGCCATTTTTCAATGAATTCTATTGAGCAGATTATTAACAACTTGAACTATCAATGTATGCAAAATGGAGGGAAAATTTCTACTTTACAACCAGTTATGGGATATTAAAAAACTTGTTTTTATTTCATTTTTTAAGGGAAATCCCCTAATTAATGACGTAGCAAGGGGAGTGATTGGGGAATCCCATCTGTCCTTAGAAGGGAATCCCCATCCCTGTAGAATTTCTAATAATTGTTATACTCTCTAACCCAAATTATATATATTTGGCCCAATGCACCTCATAATAAATTAAAACATATATTCATCTACAACCATTTATTACTCAGAAAATCCCAGAATTAATTTAGAGGGAATTCCTATAGCTGTGACGTAGCAAGGGGAGTACTGAGCATCTTAACATTGAGGGAATTCCCGAAAATAAAGTCTCTTCCTGAATAACCCTCTTAGACCTCAGCATTTTCAAACTTTTACTTTTGACATATTTTCAGAATGCTAATGTCAAGGTTATTACCCAAAATATAACACTTCGTGAATTTATGTGCAAGGTTTCCTTTAAGGTGTTGCAATGTTTGGGATATTTTTCAAGATATGCTATATTAAACTATACAGGAAAACATTTGGTTCTGTGAGACCTGTTTTGACTTTTTAGTTGCTATTTACTACACCAGGGGGGATGAGGTGAACACTGTCCCTTTAACCTGTTGTCCAAACCAAGCCACCTGGTGGAAGTTTTGAGTACTGAAGGAGCACCACCTGCACTGAGCAACAAGAAGTGAACCGTCTAGTCAGGTACCAGCCTTAAAGCCCCATACCAACTAGGCGATTTTACTGGCGACTGGCGACTGGCGATGGGCAACAGCAGAAACACTGGCAGAATTGTCACCAAATCAGATCACCTGTTAGTATGTAACATTTCAATATTACACCTAACAGGTGATCTGATTTGGTAACGATTTTACCAGTGTTTCTGCTGTTGCCCATCGCCAGTCGCCAGTAAAATCGCCTAGTGGGTATGGGGCTTTACAGATGACTAAAGGGGGTATTCCACTACATGACTTGGGCTGCGATATGTCGGTGTCACAAGGAAATTGCACATATTACAGATGAAATTCTGGTTTCTTAACCAATACGTCACTTTTGTATGCAAATTTAGGGGTGTTGATGGGATGTTCCGATGTCGCATGTCGAATTTAAGAAATGGCCATGTCCCATGTCGTTATATTTTGAATTTTCATGTCGAATTTAATAAAAAATAAACCTGTGTCATGTCACTTATTTTTTCCTTCATGTTACTTAGGCTCATGTCCCATGTCGAATTTAAGCAAAGGCTATGTCGCCCTGTCGAATTTAGGGGTCTATACCCATAAATTTGTCTATAATATCATCATATCACGCTGATATTGCAGCCCATGCCTGTAATGGAATACCCCCTTAAAGGCTAGATTCCACTATGCAGTATCTGCTTGTGTTACTATGAAATGACGCAAGCCACCTGTCACAAACATTGTTGTGGTAGGATACTGCAAGGTGGAATATAGGTATTTACAATTTGATATGCTCGGGTATTAAAGACTTTTTGATATTTTGAAATTGTATATAATTACTAATCTTTATCTTATCTTAATGTAATTTTCAATTTTCTCTCAGTTTTACTAACACTATCATAAGACATATACGGTGTTTACTGTTGTCTTATTATCATGTATTACTAACTATCCAAATACTTCTTGAAGATCACACTTGTATGAAGTGGTTTGAAATTAAAAAAAAAATAATAATAATAAAAAAAACCCCAATAATTCCTTGCAGTACCAACTGGCTATTTCATATTGTTTTCTATGGATTGCTTGTGGTATAAGATACCCACGTTTTTGTATCTGAACCACAAACCTCTAGCGGTGGTTTACAAAAAGGGACCGCAAATGCTACCTACCGCATAGTGGAATATGGTATGCATTGCATAAAAAATTTGCGATAATCATCGCGAGTTAATGCACGTCCATAAAACATAAAAAAAAGTTACTGCACTTGACAAAATATCACAACGGCCTAACAGCAGTATCGTGACAATAATTTCAAAATACCGCGGTTTTAAAAATATATAATCTTACAAGTATCAATATATCAAAAGATATGAATGTGACTAAGGAAGAATGCTATATAGTTTAAGTTTCATATATAAAGAATTTGAACCAATAGAAAAAGAAAAAAAAATCATATGGCGATAACACTTTTTGGTATTGTGGTATCTCTTCAAGCTGGATTATCGCGAATTTTATGGAATGCACCCATGGTCTTTACCTTAGAGGGGGTTCAGTGGGCTGACTAAGACCTAATGTCTAATGTCTCTAACTCAACCATTGCCTAAAGTCAACTATTGTATGGCAATTTGTAAAAATGAATAAATGTGTTCAAAACATTATCCATTCCTATTTAATTGTGTCTTGAGCCATAATTCGTCTGATTTGTGTTAAGGCTATTATTACACAATGTGTAGGGACCCAATGCGACCTGGAGGGGGCTCCAGAGAAAATTGGGGATATTGCACTTTTCCATAAATAAATCATGACCAACTTTCCATAAAAACGTCTTACCCATTCCACAGAAATTATGGAAAGTGGGTTTGGATGGAAAGTTGGTTTTTATAACAATTATGGAAAATAATTATGGAAAAGTGTAAATATACCTTAAGTTAAAGGAATGTTCCTGGCAGGCTGATTCTATCTGTTGTTTTGCATGAATAATACCAGCGAAAAATAAGAATTATGGGGAATAATTATGGGGAAATCATGAATCATTATGGGAATATTTTGGGACAATTAATTCAATGCAATTCAATAAGGAGCTGTTACTTGTATATCTGAGCTTGCTTACTGTGTAGGAGTTGAATAGTGGAAATGAGGTGTATCATTTTATGCAGGCCTATGTGCAGACCCAGCCACCTCGCCACTGGACACAGAGGGGTGTGTGCTTAGGATGGGAACGTCAAAAACATGTAAAATCTGAAACTTGGATTTACTTAACCATCTTACTCAGAATGCGTCCTGCCCTACTGGGGAACGTTTCTTACCCTTCCTAATGTGTCACAACTCATTGAAATCAGGCTCAATGCTCAGAACGTCAAAAACATGTGAAATCTGAAACTTAGATTTACTTGTCCATCTTACTCAGAATCATCCTGCCTTACTGGGGAACCTTTCTTACCCTACCTTATGTGTCACAACTCATTGGAATCAGGCTCGTGGGTCAGTACATCAAAAACACGTAAAATCTGAATCTTGGATTTACTTGTCCATCTTACTCAGAATGTGTCCCATCCTACTGGGGAATATTTCTTACACTTCTTAACATGTCACAAAGTGTTGGAATCAGGCTTGTTGGTCAGAACGTCAAAAACGCGTAAAATCTAAAACTCAGATTTAGTTGTCCATCTTACTCAGAATGCGTCCCGCCCTACTGGGGAACGTTTTAGACCCTTCCTAACATGTCAAAACTCATTGGAATCTATGCTGGTCCCCACGCCTCAACTCACGCTCCTCCTCGCTCGCTTTATGTCACGCATTGGTGCTGGTCCAAGCCAACCCCAATTTTGTCAGATTTTGACGGATTTGGGGTCACGTGACCACCTCTCGACCAATCAAATCCCTGGACCTGAAGTCTCTAACACCAAGGCTTCCTAGCGTAGAGGCGGCGGGGACCAGCAGGTTGTCCATCTTACTAAGAATGTGTCCCACCCTACTGGGGAATGTTTCTGGAGGGGGTCAGGAGAGGGTCAGGAGGATACACTGAAAACACAAAGTCGTCAGAGAGCCACTTAAAAGTTGTCAGGGGGTTGTCATAGGTGACTTTTGGGTTGTCATAGGTGACTTTTGGTTTGTCATAGGTGACTTGTGGGGGCACAGCAGGGCTCATTTCAGGCCATTGATGCTGTGTGACAACCTTGTGACAATCCTTTGACAATTTGGGGGTGGTCAGAGGGTTGTCATTGTGAATTTTGAGGCTGGATGACAACCCAAAGGTTGTCATTTTCTCCCGACTACTTTGGGTCAAAAAGGTTATCAGAGAAGCAAAAACTGAGAATCGGGTTGTCATTGGGTTGTTACAGAACAAAATGAGAGTCAAAAGTGCTGCCTGACAACCCTAGGGTTGTAAGTGAATGGTGCCTAAAACGACAGCCCAAGGTTGTCATGGCCTCTGTCTATGATAAAGTATTGTAAGTGAATGGTGTCAAAAAACATACAACTCATAGGCCTCCTATGTGTAATGGCCATATCTAATAATTAGTAATAAGATAATAGGAAGCCATTATTATGGACAATGATATCTACAACATGAAACTATTCATAAATAAGATTTTTTGTATAAAAGACACAGACAACATTGGGTTGTCGTTTTTGGCACCACTTTGACAACTCTGTGTTTTCAGTGTATGGAACAGGTCTGGTAGGCCTAATATCCTCTCTCTTAAAGAATAGAAAAAGAAAATTATAATTGAAAATAAAGTCTAGTGACGATCTGTTTGTTGTCTAACAACAACTCATCCCTCTACGAAATCCCATACAATCTGTAGGTTATCTAATAGTTTATGCTGTATGAAGACCCATACCCACCAGGCAACATAACTGTTGGAGAAAATGTTCTCTATAATTTTTCAATAAAAATGACATTTAACGTGAAAATGGTATGCACCAACATGTTCCTTGGACTTTTATCAGTATGCCTTCCATAACTCCCGACTGCGGTATATATGCGGACCTTCTTTTCCATCCCCAAGGGTTATTCTTACTCAAGCCATGTCCGCATATAATTATATTATCACTGCATGCATGGGCTTAAATTCAGAAAGATATGTGAAAAATGTGCGAAAACTGAAAACTGAAGCCATATTTTTTGTCATTAGTCTAGTTTTCACGCAGGGGTCTATTTTCTATAATACATTAAGAAAATTAAATTTTTCAGATAGATAGGATGGCATATAAGCTTAAACTAAGCCTGCTAAAATTAGTCTGTTACATTATGTGTCCCCAATAAATCAGGGTTAAAACTATAAACAAAAACATGTTTGTAACAGTTACGCCTCATAGCGTTCCATAACACAAAATAAGATGGGAACAAAAGTAAAAAAAATCAATTATGGAAAGTCATTCTCCATAATTATTGAGGTTCCCTATACCAATGTTTGGTGTCTGCAAAAAATGGTTTTCCATAATGTTTTGCGGTTTCCATAATGTTTTCCATAATTCGCAAAAGTGTCTCTGCAACGCCTAGAATTATCTGGAAATGTTCTCTGACTCAACTTTTATTATGGAAGACGAAAATGATTATCCTCGTTTTTCTCTGGAGCCCCCTCCTGGTATGTAGTATGGTAGTATACTACACAAGGCATTTTGGGCTCTTGTTGGCTCACATTGGCTTGTCTTAACATGTCTGTAAAATCATGCAAATCAGATGCATTTGGCGCTAAAATACAACGCGAACCTAGAGCCGACGCATAGTGCAATATGGCCTTAAGTATTTGTGTGTTTGAAGCAGATGCGACAGGGATATAAAATACTTGTGGTAACATTCAAAATGAGATATGTAATAGTCTCAATGACATTTATTTCTAAAGTACAACTTAAAATTGTTTGATCAGCATTTGGTTGGTATTTGGACACACTCTGCTGCTTTGGAACCACTGCATGGAACTATTTTTAGACTGCAGGGTGTAGTGATACTGAATAGGCATAATTAATCATTTCAATTTTAACTACCCTTTCAAAAACACAGTGAGTGTCTGTCGATTCATTTGAGCGGGAAATGATGTAGAATACAAAAGAGAAACACTGTTGCTAAAATGTATGCAGCATTTATCTTTATCTAACATATCATATTCAGATCATTTTCATTCATAGGGGACTATAGAACACTTAAGAAATGGAATCCTAACGAAATTTGAAATGTATATTCAGAAATGGGTGATGTATGACATGGTAATTATTAAAGATATCAAAAGGCATCAGTGGGATGAGGAAAAAGGCAGTAAACCATATGGCACATACATTCCTTACATCAATTATAGACCCTTTGCTCATCTCTCACATTTGGGGAATGCAAACCTAGCCAGTGGTGTGATGTTACAATAACGTTGCAGTAATGTTCTGTTGGGTTCTGGTTTGGTTCTTGGTATGTTCTTTTGATGACTCACAATTATGTTGCTGTGACCTACCGCTGTGACATTCCACTGCAACATTATTATAAGATTCTGGTTATGTTCTTTGACCTAAACTGAATGTTCTTATAAAGTTCTGTTTTGGTTTTGTCTTAAACCTCACCAAAAAATAAAGTTATAATAGCATTCTAATTTGGTGAGGTTTCAACCTCACCATCAATGACGTTATTGTTTTGTGCCATCTTAGTGAGTAACAAACTGACTACAAAAGTATGGTTGCAGAACGTTTCTGTTACTTCGCAAGCTGGCTGGGAACATTTCAGCATGGGGTTACTAATTGTTTCTGCTAAAGCCACATTATTGTACGTGAGATTGACATAATTTGATGTGTTGTAACTATCGTACCTTTTCATGACATGGGTGTCAGTGCATAACCTTTAGCCAGCTTTTAATTAAGTTAGACTTGGGGCTAAAAGTAACTCTTCTGGGGGTGGAGAGCGTAGAGGCTTTGTCATAGGTATGGTAAAACAAAGGCGTAAGTGCCAGTAGCTTTAGAGTGTTACGTGAAAGCAGATAACACTCCTCGTTCAGTAAGTGGCACCGTGAACTCGGGTCACTGTTGGGCAAGTGAGCAGGGGCAAGCTGGTGGAAGGCTAGGGGCATTGGTTTTGTGGGTTGAGTGGACAGCCTCTCAGGACTGATAGCTGTCAAAAGGAGCACAGCGATGTATATCACATGTTTGGATTTAATAAACATTATCCTTTCATACGGGTGTTCTGTCACCTCTCAATGACGAGCTACATTTTGAGATGACCTGCAGCCGAGACAGGGGGAAGACTGTGACATATATGAGCTAGCATACTGGAATAACTTATACAGAATAATGATGACTGGCACCCCAGCGGTAAAGCCCCATAGTTCACCCTAATTGCCGCCAAATTTGTGACATGCCTAAAACATGGCTAACATTCTAGATTACATTCTAACACCAGCCACAATGTCGCTAGGGTCAGGAATGGAGCCCTTAATGCTAGCAACACATGGAAGATACTGTAGCTTAAATTCAAACAAATTGGCAAGAACAATCTCAGACAGGAACCAATTTTGTTGGTTATTGGTAGGCGATTCAAATTCAAAGGTTTTTCTAAATGGTCATAGATTTATAGGATTTCTGTGCTGTGAAACTGAATTCAAGATGTTGGCAATTCTCCCAACCATGGATAGCCAGTTTCTAAAGTTTTACCTGCAGGTTAACCTAGCACAGGATGCATGCTGGGATATATGTTGCAAAAACGCAAGGCTTTAACGTATACAATTTCAAGAATTGTATCATTATGTGTAGTCTAAAATTGTGAAAAAGTACCCAGCCAAGCTGCGATGTAACAGAAACGTTCTGCAACCATACTTTTTTAGTCAGTCTGTTACTTACTAACATGGCACGTAACAATTACGTTATTGATGATGAGGTTGAAACCTCACAAAATCAGAACGTTATTACAATGTTATTTTTTAGTGAGTTAAGGACGAAACCAAAACAGAATGTTATAAGAATGTCCTGATTAGGTTAAAGAACGTAACCATAACGTTATAATAATGTCACAGTGACACGTCACAACAGTACGTTGCAGCAACGTTATTGGAAGCCATCAAAATAACGTAACAAGAACCAGTACAGAACCAAACAGAACGTTGCTGCAACGTCATAATAACGTCACATGCTTGCCTGGGTAGCCACCATTATTTTCCATATCAATATCCATATACATTCATATTTCCTGAGTTGTTTGAAAATTCCTAGATTAAAAATGGATATATGACAACTATTTGAATTTTTTCTAGACTTTTTTTTTCAAGTTGATTTGTTGACTAAATTAGTCTAAATAGCCTGCAAGTCCTTAAAATATTGTATTTCAGCTATCTTTGGTAGGGAGAATTGCCATTCTTATCTGGACGACGTGGTCGAGACAAAGGTGACGTCACCACAGAGTAGAGACATTGCCAGGAATCGTTATCAAGGCATACAAAGGAATTGCAATTTACTATCATTCTTTTGAATACTAAAGATTGGACGTTGCAAGTACATGTATGCTTACATAGACTCCAGATTTCTGTCGGGAGATCTCCTGTTTTTTATATTATTTTTCAAAAGTCTCCAGACCTTCCGCTCTTTGTACATAATCTCCCGATTTTTCTAGTTTTCACCTCAATATTTTCTCTCTCACTATTTCCTACATCACAGCTGCGAGATCTAGAATCATGCTAAAACTCAGGTCTGACTCAAAGATGGGTGGGTGTATGGATAAAGATAATAATTATCTAAAATGTATTATTATGATGATCCAATAACTGTGTGGTTGAAATCATTATGATTAGATATAGGCCTAATAAAAGATTTAAATTTGTTAATAAATTCACCATTGAAAACGTGTAACGATTTTTTCACCCCTAAGAAATTGCCAAAATAAATCTCCCGATTTTAAGCCATCACTGCCTGGGCCTTCGAAGGTCGGGTCATACATCGGACAAGGCCATTTTGCTTTAGTATACACCCAGGCAAGCATGTGACGTTATTATAACGTTGCAGCAACATTCTGTTTGGTTCTGTACTGGTTCTTGTTACTTTATTTTGATGGCTTCCAATAATGTTGCTGCAACATACTGTTGTGAGGTGGCACTGCAACGTTATTATAATGTTCTGGTTACGTTCTTCAACCTAATCAGGACATTCTTATAACCTTCTGTTTTGGTTTCGTCCTAACCTCACCAAAAAATAACGTAATAACGTTCTGATTTGGTGAGTTTTCAACCTCACCATCAATAACGTAATTGTTACATGCCATCTTAGTAAGTAACAGACTGACTAAAAAAGAATGGTTGCAGAATTTTTCTGTTACGTCACAGCTTGGCTGGGCATATTCATGATCAGGGCACAGAATAATATATCCCACAACGTTAACATGGAGCAGCTACTTCAACAAGTACTTTTGCTTTTTAAACATATTGTTCTATTCTGCGTATGTTCATGCTGGAAATTGTACATTGCCCTAGCAAATTTAATCAAAACACATCATTTTCCACTTGCCCTAACTTAAAACCAACTATTGGTGTCTTCAGACAGATTAAAGTAAACATTTTACTAAGGGAAGTATCATTTCCCCATACCACTATCGCTTTACCATTTTGTCTTTTTCATCAAAAATAACTAAGCAATAGTTGAAAGGTTTCCACGGTTACAAATAATTTTCTTTCTATTTTTAAGGCATATAATAAGTAGATACTGACCGGGCTGGGATCCTGGCCGCCGTATTGCGGCGAGGGGTTTGCTTCGCCGAGTGGCTGCTCGAGGGCCGCATGGCCCGAGAGCAGCCACTCGGCGAACCAAACCCCGAGACGAAATACAAGGCACAGGATCCCAGACAAGGTCAGTATCGGATTTATTTCACCTCCTTACGAATTATTAGATCCTTCAACTTCTGACTGTATTACTGAATGTCGTCTGCTGCAGTGCTTTGCGCGGGACCATTCTGTCCCGGCTCTCGCATGGGGCGCACTGCAGGGGGGCCTCAGGGAGAATGCCTGTGTGTTGGGAGCGCAGACCTGGGAGTAAGCACCTCGACCATTCTGTCCCGGCTCTCGCGCTGGGCCACGCCTGCAGGGGGCCTAAGGGAGAATGCCCTGCGGATCGCCCGGGCGTGACGTCAGGCCCGGGCTAAACAAACCTTGTATTGCCCGGGCCGGCGCGCAGGTGTCCACCAGTGTTGAAAGATAGGCAACTACGTATCGGGGGTGAAATAAGTGTAGATATTTAATTTTGGAACGTTTAAAAATAAATTGAATAGTAGATCTATAATGGGGACATTGCCTTTAAAGGAGTACATACGCTCAGCAACAGGACAGTGGGTCAGCTATAAGGGTCCTACTAAGTTCACCATGAAGTACACACTTTATCTGGTTAACATCAGAGAGGTTATACAGTCATGCGAGATGACACTCCCATTGAGCCCTACCCAGCCAAGGATATGACGTTCTGATAACGTGTCCAGCCAAGGACATTGAGCCCTACCCAGCCAAGGATGTGTTCCTTCAATCATGGAAACGCAAGTTTACTTGCGGAAATTAAAGCCTGTATTCCACGATGTGTTCATGACATGAATGATACTTAAGGCTATATTCCACAATGCGTTTAGTGACACTTAATTGTGTTCCTTTAAGTTCAACTTGCGTTGAAACGCAAGTACACACATCGTGGAATATAGCCTTAAGCATCTAAACTCAAGTAAACTTGCGTTTCTGTATTTAAAGAAACGCAAGTTGCCCGAACGCATCATGGAATATATAGCCTTTATTCTTGCATCGATACTTGTGCTCCATGAACGCAAGTATCACTACAAGTACAACGCAAGTAAAATGAAGAACGCAAGTACATGAACGCATCGTGGAATACAGCCTTTATGATCATGGAATGCGTTCACGGAATGCAAGTGTAAACACAATTAAAAGACCATATTCCACTATGCGTTCAGTTGCAATTGCTTTCACGTTCAGGTACTGAACGCAAGCTCACTTGCATTCAGATTCTTAAGGCTATATTCTACGATGTTTGCAGTAGCACTTGCATTGAAACATGAGTAAAACTTGTGTTTCAATGCATGTTATTTGCGTCCAGGGCGCACAAACATAAAAAATCTAAACGCAACGCAGTATCTATGATATGTGATAAGAAAAACATGTGATATGGTTTCTTGGTGCCCAACAAAATGATTATCACAATACAAGTTTATCACAATTTTTTCTCATCACAACTTGTGCTGCAAAGTTAGGTCAATATCACATGTTTGTGATAAGTGTGGCCATTGGTGGTCAACATTTATGTTTTCTGACTATAGGTCACATGGTTTTCCTCATTATCATATCATTTACATATACAGCACTTCCGTTTTGCAACTTCCTGTTTAGTTGTTTTGAATGTCGAGTGTGTTATGGTTCGCAAAGTTTTGCTGTAGGGTTAATACGGGTATATCTTGCATTATTAATGATTTGATCACATTTTTCTCTACAATTTCTGAGTTTTTGCAATAAGAATTCACGGTTTTATTTTGGGTTATTCTGTCTTATAGGGGTGTGCAAATGCTTGCAAATTTTTGTCACAGAATTTGCGAATTTTGGCCTCAACTTTATATAGGAAAGTGAAAATGCTATACAAAAATTTGCGAATTTATTACCAGATTTTGCGAATTTTACTGGTAGCTATGCGAAAATAATTTTGGGTCTGCACACCCACTTATACAGCCTTATGAGCCGTATCTTATGATAATATTTTGTTGGTTCTAGACTTAACCCTTATAGCCTATATCTAGGCCTATTAGGAACACAGTCATAATGTAACATACTAATTTGAGGTGTTGTATCGCGCATGTCGATCAGGCTAAAATAGCGCATTTACCATGGCTAATATCGCGCAATGTACATGAAATAAAAATTAAATAAAGGTAAAAATTAAAATCTCACCAAAATTTTTTTTTTCGTGGGCTCATGTTCTATATACATTAGTATTTTCAGTTAAAAGCCTCGAAAATTTGTTTCGTATGGTAGACAATCTCTGAGAACCATAGTAGGTGTATATGCTAGGGGTTTTTAACATTTGTGAAGTTTAACCCTTTATCATGAGGGACTGAAAATGTAAGAAATCTATTTTTGAGATTTAAATCACTCATATCAGGCTTATATCGTGGATTACATAATATTATGTTTTATATCGCTCGTATCATTACTCTCTTTAAATGGTAAGAAAATATAAATAGTAATGATTTTTTGATCAACAATGAGTTAAATATTGAATATGGGTCTGAAGCATGAAATATTTCATTAATACCAATTATGTTCATATTTATAGGATGTGCGACCACAGGGGATATAGTATCTCATAAAATTCTTCATAAAGACATGACTGAATTTCATAGAAATGTTAATTCAGGGTTGTATCATTTTTAACTTTTAACCTTTTATGGACAGGGAGTGAAAATGATAAAATCTGATTTTTTCATTTGTATCACACATATCAGGCTTATATTGTGGATAAAATATGTCATATATTGCGCATTTCAAAATAAATAGTCACAAAATTAAAGTAATAATGATCATTCAAATAAAATTGAGGTAAATGTTAAACATATAGGATTATATATGTTTGTATTTTCCATTGATGGCACATTCTACGTTAAGTGTTGCATTTGGTCGAAAAAAAGGTAAAAATGTAAAGTGATGAATTAAGGTCTAATGTTTGTCTTTTCTCAAACTATAGGTATTTTCTGATGTCTTTAAAAAACATTGCCTCTTTAACATCTTTTATTATGAAGATATAGACTAGACCATGATTTCACTGTATAACCTCTATGATCAATGAGCCCATCCCACATTGGGTATATCCTGGTGTTGGACAAGGGTTGGACAAAATAGATGTATTTGGCATCCTTGTCTCCTACAGGTGGGGTTACCAAAAATGCAAATATCATATTTTTCTATAACCCCAAGTACTGCTATAACAATTATCATTTCTTAAGTTTTATCAACTGACAGATTTGCAGGTTTACAAGCAAATCAAAATGCTGAATTTCAGGGCAAAATAAGGATGGACATTATAAATCGGGCTGACAGGCTTTACCATTGGTTCCTATGGGGAAAAGTCCAAAATAAAAGGTGACATTTTAGAAAGTTTAGGAGCAATCTGTCAAATAAAATGCCTTGGTTAATTTTGTATAATGAAACTGTCTTCAGGGAATAAGCAAGGAAGCAATATTCAGAATATTTCTAGTTAAACTTTATTTGTGATGTAAACTGGGATGGGTTTATTAGTAATGAAACATATTGTATTTTCACGTATGCAGGGTGCATGATAGATCTTCAAGACTCTTTTAGATATCACTATGAAATGAGAATAATATTGTGTAAAAATTTTGTGACACATCATATCAAGAATGATTTTCCCACCAATCAAATAAAACGCACATGGTCTTAATTAAAAATGATAATGTGCTATGACCTTGAGTCCACATGCAACTACTTTTTTTTGTGAGATTTTAATTTTTACCTTCATTTAATTCTAATTCTATGATACAAGTGCGACGTTAGGCATGATAAATACGTGATATTAGCCTGACATGGGCAATATAAATCAAAACAATATCATTGATATCCTCCTTGCTCAGACTGATATGATGTGTGGACAGAGGGGATATAATATTTCATAAAATTCGACTAAAAAATTGTAGGCATTTTGTTAGAAAATAACTAAAACAGGCTTGTATCGCCCAATCAAAATAATCGTTTTTTTGGCTTATTTTGTAATGACTTATTTATCAGGCCTGTTTATGAACTTCATATTGTGTCATGGATGAAATATCATATAACCCTTGTAATCATTACTATCAACTACCTATACGGAAGATCATTTCTGGTGAAATAAGTATGGTTCCATAAAAAAAAATTCTTCCCATTTTGAGATATTTTTTGGATAATGATACGTTTTCCTATAGTTTATGGTGCGATATACCATGCACTGTACACAATATAACCCTGTTACAATTTATATGGGGTCTTTTTTATCGGGGGTCCCAATGTTGCATGTCAATTTTAAGAAATGCCAAAGACGTATGTCTGTGTCGCTTCATTCTATCACCATGTTCACAAGTCAAATTTAAGGAAACACTATGTCGTATGTCACTGAGGCTTAATCAGATATCGAATTTAAGAAATGCCCCTAGGCCTGCCGCTGTGTCGATTTGAGGGTCTAGCACTATGTACATCTGGATTGTCCTGCCAAATTGGGCTAATTAATATTCCCCCCCTTTCTACTGTTGTATCTGACCAGCGCCGAGTGCCTTGGATCCCTGTCTCCGGGCTGAGTACCTATTAATAGCTGTGCCAGTCCCTATCTGCCTGTATTAAGGGAGCAGGGTGACCAAATTTTGTGGTTTGCGAAAAAATGTGCACATTTTAACTTGAGATTAATATCATGTGAAAATGTAGTAAAGCTAATTCTTAATACATTCATTGAGTTCGAATTTTCATCAAATCTCTATCATTAGATATTCTTAGTTTTATTCAATCGTTCCTAAATCTCAGGTTGACTTTGCCCCAGGATTAGGGGACATCCTGACTGTTATCATGGGCTGTTCCCAATCTTTGTGTTAACCCGGGCGTGCTTATAGGCCAATACAGAAAATATAATCAGATGACAAAAATTTGATAGATGATTGGTAAAATTTGCCATTATGGTCGGACAAAGCCATGATATCACTTTATAACCTTTATGAATACTATATAAACAGAGACAGAGGCTACAATTCCTATAAAGTTGACTTGCAACTGCTCCATTTCCATACGCAAATATGCCCTTTAACCCTAACATAAAAACTTGTGATATTGATGGCCATTTTTGAACGCAAGTCCTTTATGTTTAAGTTTAGACACTTGTGATTATCACAACTTTTCTTTATGTTTCCAAATTGACAGGTTGTGATACACTTTGGTCTGTGATGCATTATCACAACTCTTTATGTTTGTGCGCCCAGATACCAACATGTTGGTATCTGAACACAAGTAAACATGCATCGCGGAATATAGCCTTTACCAACATGGTAAATTTCCGCAAGTATACTTGCATTTCCATGATTGAAGGAGCACAAGTGGGAATGAACGCATCGTGGAATATAACCTTCAGGCCCCATTCGCGGTTGCCGATGCAATCTGTCCCGATAATTATTGTACGAGTTCCTTGTGCAACCGATCATGCAAACAACATGTCTGCAACCGATCAGATCCAACATGTTGGATTGAATCAATTGAATTCCAAATGATTCTGGGCTATAAGTACTTGAGAAAGTAATCATATGCAATCGTAAGGACTCTCTTTTGCCAGTGTGAATGCTGTTTTTAATTGCGCTTGGAAACAATAATTTAATGCCCCATACCCACTAACCGACGGGCTGATGACCCAACGCTTTAATATAGACATTTTAATGAATTTAATAATTATTTATAAAGTAACATTGTGAAAAACTAGCTGTCATTATTTTTCAAATATTAGTATCCGTTTACATTTATTATTCTTCAGTTTAAAAATCCATTCATTTTACATGGATATATAACAATTATTTGATAATTTACTATAGTTTTCCAAGGGGTTCTGCAATGTTAGGGGAGTACCCCCGTCACCACAAGGGCACATCAGGTTATATTCCACCTGGTGTACTGCTATAAATGATACCAGAATAATAATGAGAACATGAGCTAATTTGGGTGATTTAACTTTTTTTTCGGGGTAATTGTCCCATTGTCTTGTATCTATGCGGGTCTAGACCCCTAGAATCGACAGCGCAACATTTGCACTTCTTGAATTCAGCAGGTGATATAGGCCCTTAATGACATAGCTTCAAAATTTTAAGCCCCATACCCACTAAGCAGCTTTATTCTACCCTTAGAATCAACCGATTTTAGCACCGATTCAGATCAAGCATGCGCATATCAATATACCATACTAACAGGCGATAATAAGAATTGGCCAATTTTAGCACCAATCTGTTGCCCAACTGTGTAAAAGTTGCTTAGTGGGTATGGGGCTTCAGTGACATAAGTCTCAGGGGTGGATACAGGGTATTTGTAAGGGAGGGGTCAGCATAAAGGCTGAGTACTAAAATAGCATGCATTCGCATACACGTACACGTAACAGGCGATAATAAGAATTGGCCAATTTTAGCACCAATCTGTTGCCCAACTGTGTAAAAGTTGCTTAGTGGGTATGGGGCTTCAGTGACATAAGTCTCAGGGGTGGATACAGGGTATTTGTAAGGGAGGGGTCAGCATAAAGGCTGAGTACTAAAACAGCATGCATTCGCATACACATATGGCATTTTCCTTTCTTTTTGTAGTTTAGGGGTCCACCAAGTTGGGGGTAGGGTGGGACAGTGGGAGGTCATGACCCCCTTGACCCCAGTGGATCTGCCCCTGCGCCATCTTTCTTTCTTGAATTCTTCAAGACACACGTGGACCCCTGACCCAACCCCTGGCCCCTTTAATGAAATGTCTAAAGAACTGAGATTGAGCTACGCTATACAGCCTGAGGAAAGAAGGCATAAGTTCCCAGGCAAGCATCCATAGAAGATAGGTGTGAGATGCATTTATTATTTTTCATGCATAAACTGAGAAACAATGAAAGTTTACTGAAATCTAAGAAAGTTAACACTCGGTTACACGATGCACCAGTTTTTATTTGTCATGAACCAAATAATGAAAAATATAAATGTAATGTTTTCTATCGTGGTGCTATGTTATGGAATGCTCAATTACCTGACGAATGTAATAAGAACTTTGATGATTATAAAACAGGAATAATTAATTTCAAGAAGAGAATTAATTAAAATCTTCTATGTTGATGTATTTAAACAAATTGTACCCCGACCATGAACATATTTTGGATGTGTTATTTATCACGAATGTTAAACGAACTTTTATTTGACCAGTTGTGAAACTTATTTGTTTTAATTGTCTAGAGTGAATTGTTTAATTTACAGGGACTTATTTATGTACTTACAGCTTTTAAAATCTTGAGAATGCATTATTTATGCAACTCAGGCATTGAATGTAAACAAGTGCTTTTGCGCTTATTTTATGTCTGAATAAACAAATGAAATAAAAAAAGCAAACATTATTATAACATTGCAGCATCGTTCTGTTTGATTCTGTACTGGTTCTTGTTAAGTTATTTGGATGGCTTCCAATAACGTTGCTGCAACGTACTGTTGTGACGTGTCACTGCGACCTTATTGTAACGGTCTGGTTACTTTCTTCAACCTAATCAGGACGTTCTTATAACGTTCTGTTTTGGTTTCGTCCTAACCTCACCAAAAAATAACACTGTAATAACGTTCTGATTTGGTGAGGTTTCAACCTCACCATCAATAATGTAATTGTTACGTGCCATCTTAGTAAGTAACAGACTGACTAGAAAAGTATGGTTGCTGAATGTTTCTGTTACGTTGCGGCTTGGCTGGGTATGTTATTTTATGTAAGGTTGGGAGTTTCAAGGGGGTCTTGACCCCCCCCCCCCCTACCTTTATTAGTGGACAATTAAACTTCATAAAGAGAAAAAACGTTTGTTTTTTTAAAGTTCGTTTATTTAGACTGGAAAGCTAGTTTACTACATCAAGATCCAGTATCGTTGTAATGTTGATTTGTTCTCCTCAATAAATCATACATCAATACATAAATATGTACATGTATACAAATGTGTTAGATTTATAATAGTTTATCTAGTAATTGCACAATGTAAATCATGAGACAGGGGAGGACTATAATTACAAAATACACATTTATAAATCATTGTATATTTCCAATAACTAGCATCAATTTTAATGAGAAGTAAGTGGCCACCATCTTTTCCCTATTTG
The DNA here is from genome assembly GCA_936440205.1 of Lepidonotus clava. Taxonomy (NCBI): domain Eukaryota; kingdom Metazoa; phylum Annelida; class Polychaeta; order Phyllodocida; family Polynoidae; genus Lepidonotus; species Lepidonotus clava. The sequence goes on from OW387137.1 coordinate 52,056,259, forward strand.
ACAGGTATTTTGATTTACGGGGCGATTACATGCATGAGGGCAGAGACACAAAAATATATGTTGTATCTGTACATGAACGTACCACATGTGATGTCCACGCTCTGAATAGCAATGACATAGGGCAAATCCCTATATATAGATCATTTTCTTTTTCGTAATGTGGATTTTCACTGAACCAGATGACGTAAACTATAGATGGTATGTACATATGTTTGCCTTACCACCTGTAGTGAATGTGGTCCATATGAAGCTGTTTAAAATTCTCCAAACCAGGGACAGTTGATTTGTTTGTGAGTCGATTTCTTTTTAGGTTTACCTGCAGGTCAACCTAGATCACATTACATGCATATACATGCTGGGTATTATGTCAACAAGACAGAAGGCCTTAGCATAGTGATTTTTCTCCATGATATTCTAATTTGTAGTATAACAAGATAAAAAGTAGTGATCATATTTTTAAAAACTGGTTTTTATGTACATTTAATATTAAGTGAGTTGTTTGAAGTTATATACATTATAGAAGGATATAATATGACAATTAATTGTTTTTTCTATAGGTGTTTTGTCTTTACGTAAGGTTGAAACTCTCCAAGATAGAGTGTAATAATAATGTTATATTCTGGTGAAGTTGAGACCTTCCAATACATAATGTTATAATAATGTTATTTCTATGTGAAACAACGCAACCAGAATGTTATGATAATGTCGAAGTGCAACATTGCACTGTTAGGTTCGAAAGACACTATTGGGTGCCATCAGAATGATAAGAACCAAACAGGAACTAAAAAGAACATTACTGTAATGTTATAATAAAGTTACATTCTTGCCTGGGTCGTCCGTGGCTCTTTGGTTGAATTGAATCCTCATGGGTTGTATTACCTTGTCATAACACATATTTGTGAAGCACTGCAGTGTTGAGCTGTGGAAAATGGTCTATTTCTGTGCTTACTGGTTACATAAATAGAGCTGTTTTGGATGGTTGCTTTTCAGAAGGATAGGAGGTTGTTTGCCACACACTTCTCATACACCATCAGGAGACCGAGACGTAAGTCTACTTTTGACTAATTTTGCATACAAAATCACAGGTAAAACCATGGAATATATACAGATGTTTGCTTTATATCCATCTGTAGTGAATAGCATATTAGATATACACAGATATCTACTAAAAACATACTCCTTGCTACTAGTACTTTTCAACTAGTTTTAAAAAGAGGGGCCAGGGAAATTTACATTTTGCTTAAATGCCGCCTAACACTTTAGATATAATGCTAACCAACAATCATTATGCTAACCAACTTCCAATACAATAGACAGCTTTTATATTGATATGAAATAGGGGTTAACGTTGTTAATCAGATCAAGTCCTGAGTGCCCTGTGCATCTGAAGATGGACGGCTGTGTGTGACGTCACACTAAAAAGCCGTTATTTTCAATTTTTCAAATTGCAAAATCAGTATAAATCACTTTTTAACATTATTCATTAGCATCCTGCACAAACGGCAGCCTTGGACTCTCATTTTGAATGAGGAAATTGTGTATAAGATTCAAACTGATGAAAAAAGTGAAGATATTGCTTGGAACAAATTCACAGTTAGGTTGGTCATCATTAAAGATGTGACAGCCTTTAAGTCGTACGCAAAACGGTCCATTATATATCCATACGAAAAAGAAAATTGGGACTGGTGGAATGATAGAGGAATAAGTTTGTGTGTTCACATTACATTACCATTTCATCACATCAACTCATTCATTAATTGGATATTATATGAAAAATCATAATAAGTAACAGGTGTTTTTCACCTGTTACCAGGTGTTTTTCAGACCTTACGCAGCTTCTGGTGTGGGGGGTGGGACGGCAAGGTAGTGGAACTTTTGCTTACATTTTCAATAATTTGAACGTCAAAAGGGAGGTGGTGAGCAGTAAAAAAAGGAACTTAATATTTTCCTACTAGTTTTAAGGGTGTTTACATTAAATTTTGGCTGGTGAGGTGGAACTTTTGGAAACAAATCCTTTGTGGGGGCGGGGGGGGGGGGGTCCCCCACCCCCTCCTGGTTACGGGCCTGTTTTTGCCCACATTATCTTGTAACTATCTGTCTTGTATGGGGATTACTGGGATGGTGGGGAACAAGACACTACTGGAATGTGTGTTCACTGGCTCCTCTCTTTAACTACAAATAATGCCAGGATTAATGAAAATGTCTATACTTAAGTATTCTTACTTGTCTGCATATTTCCCAGCATGCATCTTGATCTCGGCTAGTGTGCAGGTAACATGTAAAAAAAGCCACCTATGGTGAGCAGAATTACATCCCCTTTCTAAGCATATATTATTATATATATAAGTAAACATTAAACAGATTGAAGGAACCTGTTATTTTGTATTTACCCTATCGTAAGTCCCTGTTGCAGATACTGAAATTGTTCTAGTGATTTTGGGCTGATATACTTTGAAGTTTCGGCAGTGGTAATATATAATCATAAAATTTACCAATATGATCGTAAATATATCCTGCCGATTATGCACCAGCAACTGATTCTGACATTCAAAATCAGCAACACTCCGAGAGGATTTTTTTTATTTCAACTGGAAGAAGATTAGCATAAGTGCTAGTTTACATCTAACTCCAGCAACGCAGGCCGATGATGAAGTAGTCATATAGATCTTGACATGAATAAGGATATAAGGATTACTGTAGAAACACTAGCACATTTTGACATGCGGACTACAGTCTTTAAACAAACCATTTATAATCCAAAGCTCAATAGAGCGGTGACCTTTTGTAAGGATAAATAGAGACAACCTAAACAAAAGTTTGCATTTTCACCTAATGATCATTTTTGAGGTATGTATCTCCAATTAATTATATCTCAATCCGCCCCTGAAACACAACAATTTATATTGAAACCTTTATAAAAATGACCCTTTTTTTCTATTTATCTATTCATTCTATCTCTCTTGTACAGACCACTTCTGATAGCGGTCACTGAGTTTTGACAAAAAATCACCCCTGTTTTTCAAAATTCGCTGGCTTTTAGGGCTTATAAATAGATCATTTTTTCAAAACCGCAGACTTTTTTTTTGTATTAAAAATGCTTTTACCTATATTCAATAAATTCTCAAAAGCTCTGAAAATTATTTATATTTGGTACGTAGCTTGTAGTTATGAGTTCCTTCCATCATGAAATATTGATTGCTTGCAGGTTGTACAATATTAACATTTCATCCTCCTCGATGCTGAAAATGCCCCCTTTTCTCAAGAATTCACGAACTATTTGGCTCAAAAAGACCCCTTTTCCAATTTCCGCGGACATACGGACTTTCCTTCAAAGAACCCCTATCTTGAATCTTCATGACTTTGTATTTTTAGAACGCTGTTGCGTAATCCAGTGGACTATAATAGAGAGTAGGGGTACCGGGACCCGAGTGCGGCTGGTGTGGCCCAGGCCAGACTTTAGTGCACAAAGTTCAGGCTAGTGGGGGTACAGCCCCATACCCACTACAGCCCCATACCCACTTGGCGATTTTAACGGCGACTGGCGACGGGCAACAGCAGAATCACTGGTAATATCGTCACCAATTCAGATCAAATGTTAGTATGTAAAATTGAAATGTTACATACTAACATTTGATCTGATTTGGTAATGATATGACCAGTGATTCTGCTGTTGCCTGTCGCCAGTCGCCGGTAAAATCGCCAAGTGGGTATGGAGCTTAAGCGATTTTACCAGCCACGGCTGACTGGGAAAATCGGCTGATTCCTGTGTTCGCCTGAAGATATATCATAATATTGAAGTGGGTGTGTTTGGTGTAAATCAGTGGTAAAATCGGCCGATTCTGCCATTAAAATCGGCCGATTCTAGCACTGATGAGTCAAGCCCCATACCCACTAAAGCCCCATACCCACTAGGCGATTTTATCAGTGACGAACGATGGGAAATTGGCAGAATCGGCCGACTCCTATGATCCCCTGTTAGTATGGTATATTGAAATATGCATGTTTGATATGACTCTCTGGTAAAATCGCCCGACTCTTTGAGTAGAGTCGGCCGATTTTAGCATCAATAATCGGCTGACTCTGGACAAAATCGCCTAGTGGGTATGGGGCTTAAGGAACTTTTGCAGAGTTGGGCAATGGATCGGCACTAACATCGGCCGATTCTAGTCCTAGAATCGGCCAATATCAGCACCGATTCAGATACAACATGCACATTTCAATATACCATACTCACAGGCAACCTTAAAGGGATTTGGGACTGACCACACCAGCTCCACCTGGTGTGAAAATCTTAGGGGCTTGAATATATATTTATGTATAAAATATCTTTTATTTCCAAAGAAATACCAACTTTCCCACAAAAATTTTAACTTAAAAAGGGATAATGAGAGATTTAAAGAGAATTTGTTTACATAGGAATATACAGGAATTACCATATTATTTTATTTCTAACAGTTGTAGCTTTTTAATAAGCACGGTGACCCCCACTTTTTTTTTTGCTGAAATATATTGGTACAGGTCCAAAGTTGGTATCAAACTATGTTTGATTAATATATGGTGGTTGAATTTTTCAGGAGATGAAGAACTAGTGTTTTCCCATAGAAACCTATAGTAAAATCTAATTTTTACAAGCCCATTTATCTTGAAAACGAATACGGTAACATGTGATTTTTATCATGGTTATTTATTTCTATAATATTGGTCTAACCTCACAAACAGTATCTAGACTATATTCTGGTTCATTTAGAAACCTGCCAGACAGTCCTTAATCCCTTTAAGGATCGGCCGATTCTCCCAGTTGCCCGTTGCCCATCTCAGGTAAAATCGCCTAGTGGGTATGGGGCTTCAGCCAACTCAGTAAAATTTGCCTAGTGGGTATTGGGCTTAACGGCGCGTCCTTGGCCGACTAAAGGATGGAGGCCACATGGCAACAACAAAAAACAGTAAAAGTTGAGCAACAGGCAGCAACAACCTCTCTGTACTGTTGCTGCTGTGTTACAAAATCAATCAAACATGGTAGATCGAATGGAAGCAATAATATTTCTAAATAGAAATTGGGCAATTGTGTAATTCACCTGTGTTTCCCAGTGTTGCCAGTGAAGCTTTCTAAATTTGTCGCCATGTAGAATCCCCACTTCACGACGGCGACTAGTGGATTTCAGCAGTGACCAAGAAGAAAATGATAGTTGGCAGGCAACTGAAAAATATAATCTCCACGTTGGGATGCTCTTGTTTGAAATCTACTGGTGACTAGAGGACACTTTAGTACATCACCTGGCGACTAACTAATCGCCTGTGGCTATGGAGAAATATTAAACATGACAAATATCTTGCTAGTAAACCACAGTGACAAGAGGTTTAGTCGCCAGACATCACGTCACCAGTGTCTAGTTGGGCGCCAGGTGACTACAGATGTAAGTCACCACCGATTTTTGTAATCTAGTCGCCCAAGTGGGGGCCAGGCTTAAGAGTGGGGTCTAGTTATTGGAATTTTAAAATACGCGGACACAGAGTCCGCACATGCAGGTGTCCTAGCTTATATAATATTATGCAAACATCTGTGGAACAAATAACCCTGTTTTAGAAAAAGAGGAGACACTAAAAAGATACAGTGAAAAGAAAGTGGAGGGCAAAGACCCCCATTTACAATAAGAGAGAGTAGGCCCTACCGCAGCCACGTACAGGCCTATCCATCCCTACGCAGATAAATACATATGATGGTTGGTTAGTTATTGGGGCTTTACACCGTATCGACAGCTATGGTCATATCACGGTGAGAACAAGGTGTTGACAATTCTGTCTGTTTGATGATCGCATCTATGAAATGATCGTATTTATGAGAAGGTAGAGGCCGTACCCCTGCACTTTTACCAAGGTCCCATAGGCAGGGCCCTATACACAACAGCCGGTGGTCCTCTAGGGACCTTTGATAACCCAGTTGTTGCCACTGGGAGAAACACAGAGGGGTGTAGCAGCAGCCTTGGCCAACCCGAGGATGTACATATCATGTGTCCTTATATGAATAGTGGGGTGTTTCATAATAACCTCCGTAGCTACGGAGGTTTCATGTTCACTTACGGAAACTGCACGTGAGTTTAAAACTCCGTAAGCCATCGTTTCATAACAAAACTCACATAATACACCCCTGACTCTCGTAAATGCACCCAAACTCCCATTAATTCCACGTAATTCCACCCAAACTCACAAAAGCAAAAACCAAATAATTTTCCCATAATGATAATAAACTCGGTAGCTATGTAGCTTTTACGTGTCCTTATGGAAACTATTTGGGAGTTCCTGTAACTCGCTGTTTCATAACCAAACTCATAAAACCACCCCAAACTCTCGTTAATTCAACCAAAACTCTCGTAAATCCACCCAAACTCACATAAGCAAAGTCAAAACTCACATAGCTACAATGACGAAAAAGGTGATCGTTAATTCATGAAACCAAAAACTCACGTAGCCATATGGAGACTTATCATGAAACAAGCCACAGATATATTTACATAAACAACGATGCATTCTCACTGTTGATTGGAATACAACTGTCAAGCCGTACTTCGCACAGGTAGGTGTCAAAGCCCCCTGTCTACACTCTGTGCAACAAAGTACGGTCACATTACTTGCCACACGTGGGTCTGCAACAAACCTGGCAAACAGCGACGTCACAAACATGTTCTGCGACCATACTTTTTTGGTTAATCTGTGACCTGCCAAATTTTCAAGTAACAGTAACGTTATTTTAGGTAAAATTGACACTTACTAAAAAAGAATGTTATAATAACATTATACTTTAGTGAAGTTGAGACCTTACTGATAAAGAGGGTTATAATAACTTCATTACAGCATAAAAGAATATCACAATGACAACACAATAGCACGACAGTGCAACATCGTAATGTTAGGTTCTAAAGATATTTTTGGGTGCCTTCAAAATAATGTAACAAGAACCAAAGCAGAATTAAACAGTACGTTGCTGCAACATAATAACACCATATTCTTTCTTGGGAAGCCTGGCTCTGTGCAACGACCACACTCTGTGCGTTACAGGGATGCCTTAATTTTGAGAGATTTACATGATATTTTTATGGTTATGGTAGGAGATCTTGACTATTCATTGTGTGTTAGCCTACTCCCTCAGTCATGGTTGGGTTGCCACTCTGAGACTAAAGCCGGGTCCCCACTTGGGTGACTAGCGACAGCGATTAGGTAAAATAAGTAGCTTTCACCAGTGACCAATCGTAAAAACTAATCATCGGGCGACCAACTAATTGCCGGGCTACTAGAAAACTTATCACCACATTCAGACGCTCTTGTAATTAATCTGCTGGTGACTAGTATTTAGTACGTCACCAGGTGACCAACTAATAACCTGTGGCTATGGGGAAATAATAAACATATCAAAGATTTTTTTTAGAAAACCACGGCGACTAGATAGTGGTTTAATCACCAGACATCAAGGCACCAGTATCTAGTTGGTTACCGGGTGCCCAACAACATTAGTCGCTGCCAATTTTACAACCTAATTGCCCAAGTGGGGACCAGGCATTATGCTTTGTAGTGTCGCAGAAGATCTTGTTGATGTTAAATATATTCTCTAGTCTCTAGAGTATAGGCCAAGAGACCCATTGTTGCTGAGTGGTTACATGGTGTGTACTCTTTGGCTGTTGGACCCAGAGCGTCCCTTACAGCATACTTGCACCTCCCCACCTGACCTCTGGTCAGTGACCTAATTATAACTGAACAATAAGGGCAGGGGGAGTGCTAACTGATTACCATAAACTCTATAATGTAGAACCTTACATATATATATTTCATATGTCTTTTGATTATTATTTAGGAAATTACAATATTGATATTGAACGCTAATTGTTTGAATATATCAGAATATGGGGTAACTAGTTCATTAATTCATAAGAGTCCATCTTCATGCCATAGTCTTCTTATGTGCTAGCTAGTGGTAGAACTAGTCTGGGCTCTGGGCCTTCAAATCCAAAATGTGAACAACACTTTGCAGAGAGTCAGTTTATTGTGGAATATCAGAAGCCTCACAAATGTCAGTGTGCTTATAAGAAAGGTATGTTCATATGTACAGGTGTTGATCATCGACCGGGAGGTAAGCTTCCTTGGTTAAGTCTCCGCATGGTCTCACATCATTAGAGGAAGGATATGCTATGCCTAAACTTAGGTAAGACACCACAAAGGCAACCCTTCCATCACCCACTGGGATTGAGTTGCTTTTTATAGCAATAAAATGGGCGCTCCTTGACAGACAGATAAAAGGAGCAGAGGTCATTCAAAGTAGATGGTAAGATTAAAGCACCATACCCACTAGGTGACTTGACCGTTGAGGGGCGACAGGTAACTTGGAGAATTGCTGGTAAAATTTCTGGGTGACTGAATTATCAATAGATTGCTGGGTGATTTTCCATGGGTATGGCGTGCTTCTTGGGTAATGGGTGAAGGGCGACTGAATCGCTGGGAAAATCACTGGAAAAATCAGCAAAAGAATATCAAAATTGCTTGATATTACATTTACCCAGGAATGACGGCTGCCATTCGGCCATTCGGCCAGTTGCCCCTCACCCGTCTCCTGTCCACAGTAAAATCACAAAGTGGGTATGGCCCTTTAGGCCTAGATAAGTACAAGTAATACAAATAGCTTTTCCAAGGAAATTTCGATTTAAGTGATTTTTCTATTTTTTTTAGATTCATTTTTATTTAGGGTTTTAGAGATCGTCATGGACGATTTTAATTCCCTTCCCTATCATCATTTTAAGCAATTGTGGTAGTTATAGCTGTTAGATATTGACATATTATTGTATTCTATTGGGATATCACAATGTCTTCTGTTCGACTCAGTGTCAATCCATGAAGAGTAGTCAGTCCTTCAATCAAAATAATTCATCATACAGAAATATTTCAGCATATGTCTCATGCCAAATCATATATATAACGTCTAGAATTAACTCATCCAATTGGTCAAATGAATAGAATAATCCCAAACTTTTATCCAGGTTTTATAACATTATATTTACATGGTTATCTGACTACCTATATGAACACAACTTACATAAGCTAACACCATTCACATTTGCTATTTTATCTCTATAAAACCTGTGAGAACCCAAATGTGGGACATGCACTATAATGTAAAGAAACTACCCAAAACTGCATTTTTGGAACACATGCTTGATTGCATATTGATACTAATTTGGTGCAAACTTCCTGTCCAATCAATACACGAAGGCCTCCAAGGGCCTTCTTTATTTTATAACCCAAGAAATATTCAAAATTGACTTAGAACAGGGAGTTAACAGTGAGCAGTGGATTCAGCTAGGTAAAACACACCGCCCACAAAACGCACCGCTCGGCGGCTGGGCAGGTGATAAAACCATAACCTTGCCTTTACTTTTCTTTTGATTTTTCTATTTCTTATTTAGATAGATAGGGGTGAATCCTTTTCTTAAATGTCAAGAGGTCAGCATCAACTGTGTACAGGTTCATCTGTTTTACATTGAATGCTTGGCACAACCAAGAATGCAGCAATCTGATTGGCTATGCTGCCACTCCACTACACAGGGCTCAACAAAATGGGTTCCCAGATGCCTGGGACAACCAGGGGCCCAGTACGTAATGAACTCAGTAGCTACAGAGGTTTTATGTTCCCTTACAGAAACTGTGAGTTTGAAATATCTGTTTCCAAAAAGGTGGTCGTAACTTTATGAAACGCATAACCCACGTAGCAGTACAGTTTTTATGCAACAGACCCCAGAACAAGGTGATGGGCAAACTAGATACCAGGGGCTAGAACTCACTCCAAAATATTTTAAAACTCTTTCATATCAAACTGATCGTAGCTTTTGTTCTATTTTGATTTTAGATATATTATATGTATCTTTTTAAAATATAAAACATCCTGTTATACTTGCAGTAGATTCAAAACAGATGATACTTAACTGCTTATTTGTTTCATTTTAAAGGCTACCACATCATGGGCTCTCAAGCACTCAATGGATCAGCTTTGCCCAGAGATGGCTTCGCCAATATTACCAGACCTGGTATCAAGAATGAAGACGTCATCAAAGGCTACAACGAATGGTCCAAGAACTCCCAGTATGACGAGGTATGTTTGAAGACCAGACCAACACCACCTGTTGTTAAAACTTTAGGGGCTTGAAACTTAGCTTGAAACTTTAGTTCTGCATGAAATATATTTTAGCTCCAAAGAAATACCAACTTAACCACACAAATCTGTACTGATAATGACAGATTTAAAGGGAGTTTGTTTACATAAGAATATAAAGGAATTACTAAAGTGTATTGTTTCTAAGGGATGTAACTCCTTTATTTCAATGATGACCCCCACTTTTTTTGCTGAAATATATTGGTACATGTCCATAGATAATATTAAAGCATGTTTGATTAGAATCTACGGGTTAAACCTTTAGTAGAACCTAATCTTAGCACACCCATATATCTTTAAAACAAATACGGTAACATAGGGTTATTATGTCTTGAGAGTGGATATATGGAGAAGTAGACTCAGGTTATGGTCAATCTAAATGGAGAGGTTTTATTTCCTTGGATCTTCATACATGGATCTGGCTGAGAAAGGCTTCTTAACAAAGGGGGTGGAGCCCACTCAGAGTGAGGCTGGGCACTGAAGATGTATAAACAATACCAATTGGGTAAGAACATGTATAGCTGGGCACATGTAGTATACGACATTACAAGGGTTTTTTCATGTTTTTAAATAGGACAAGATAATCATTCTCTTGTATTACTGACATCTTTACCACCTCATCTTTGTCAACAGGCATTTAGAGAGGAATATGGTACAGCACATTCATTCCTGGCTGCTGGTGTGGCCAAATATCTGTCCGACAAACAAGACTCAAGAATCTTAGATGTAGCAGCTGGCACGGGATTGGTTGCAGAAAAGGTATGTTTTGTGTTACACTGCATGCATTTCGATTCAATTTTTTAAAATTTTCCCCTGCAAGATTTCAAATGTTTTCCTTTTCAGGAATTCATCATCAATCTGCCTTATAGGGTATGATAGAAGGAAGCCTTGTTAGACTTATGATGAATACATTTTATGGATAAAAAAAACTTTTTTTCATGGCACTTCAGACTTTTCAAACACCTGTTTCCCCACAAAATAAGAAAACTTAAAGCAAATAAGAAAAATGAATGGAAAAATTTCAGCCACACAACTCATCAACCAATCAGAGAAAGGGGACAGCTGGGATGCAAGGCCTGTATATAGAAGACTACATGTGTCAGATACACATTAATGGTTGCCGCTTGAGAGAGTACAGACATGTATCATTCCTAAAAAAATCATTTTTATTCCAGCTGAGGGACCTTGGGTTTTATAACATTGATGGATTGGATGCTGCCAAGGACATGCTTGAGGCTGCAAGACAGAAGGATCTCTACAAGAACTATCTGTGTGCTTTCTTCACCACTAATGTTGACATTGTGCAAACAAGTAAGCACCTAATCTTAAAGTTATTATTTCAAAAGTCTTGGGTAAAACATATTTACTTTCTGCCATTCGGAACATAAAACTTCAGGTATTTAACTAAGATTCATGTTCATATATTTGACAAAGAACCTATAATGAAGTAACCTAATAACAGGTAATTTAAAATGTTCTTTGAATAAAGTAAGTTTTTTCCTCCAAAGAAATCATAACTATCAAAGTAAATTATACTTTTTTTCCACTTGTATTTCTGTTTATTTTCCCTGTCTTTCATTTAAAGAGACTAAATAATATTATTATTTCATGTAGTGCAACACAATGAGGTTTTTACATATGTTTTTATGCCTTTTTTGCTTTGCATTCATACTGACCATTAGGGATATTTGATTTGTTTGTCAGGCACATATGATGTCCTGACGTGTTGTGGTGGTTTTGCTGAAGGCCATTTCAAGTGTGATGTACTGCCTGAGATCATACGCTGTGTGAAGTCAGGTAGGTTTTTGGCAACGCAATTGTACATTGTTTGGTCAACCATGAACTTACCTGATTGACTGATTATAATTTATTTGCCATACTGTAAGATATTTGTGTTGACCAAGGCTGATTTTTCATTAAAGAATTTGGGGTTTGTATCTTATCTGATTTGATAGAATGGAAACAGGAATCCACGAGAAGAGTTTCTTGCAAATGAATTCTTGCCTATTCTTTACCTTGCATTTGAGAGGAGATCATATATTGAAGTTAAGACCATAAATGTAACCAGTAGAAATTCCTTTCCCTGCTCATTTAAGTATTGTAACTTTAATATTACATAGACGTTTTATATATGATACATAGACCAAAACATGATTTGTATGGTTTTAAGGTTTCTGGCAATATTTGAATGACTCCATTTTCAAAGAAAAATAATAATGATTTATAAACATACAACATCTTGAAAATGATGTATTTTGTTTTTTCTAGGTGGCCTGGTAGCAATAGTCATGAGGGAAAATTTCTTTCAGACGGTTGCTGAGTACAAGGACCGACTGGAGCCTTACATGAAGCAGCTGGAGGAGGAGGGACAGTGGACTCCTTTAGAGAGAACCATATTTCCCAACTATCTCCCAGGCTACAACGGTGTTCGTTTTGTTTACAAAGTTACTAAGGAAGAAAGTTGAATAAAATAATTTGGTTCTTGCTCGTTTTATGACATTTGTTGTAAATGCATTTCAGTTGTAGCAAGTGGTTTGATTTTAATAAATTGAGGATGTTTTAAAAAATGCTGGTTCACTTGTTCAATTCATTGCAGTAAGAATGCATATATTCTAGCAATATTTTGAGTCAATCAAGTTTCAATTTATATCAGTGAATAAATGTGTTTGTAAAACATTATATGTCAACAAAGTAGATGATATCAAACTGTGGGTTTCAAGAGGGGGAAGTCAGCTTCAGCTGCAGAAGTTATCCATGAAAGTAAAATCTAAGATGATGGTTAAGCGCTTATGTTTTGTTAAATAACACTTGTATGTCTTCTCTGTCTGACTTAGTTAGATGTATGATTTAAATGAAGACCAGGATTTCTGTATTTAGGATGTTCCATTTGCACATTGCTAATTATCATGACCAGTGCTTGATACATTGTGAAGTAAACCCTTTCACTATACGCCTAACACAGGGAAGAACATACTACAATTTGTGTGAATTTGGTACCAAATATTTTAAACAAAAACGGAACAAAGGAGGTAGCCTATTAATGTGAGTAACCTATGTGACCCATCTTGAAAATCAAATTAGAGCTGCAATCATGTCCATGCAGCAGACGTGATTTGATACATTATAACTTCCCTACAGCTGCACCAAAATCGCTACTTGACCATGATGTTGATACATTACAATTAAAAATAGCAAAACATTTTACCCACTCAGCCATCACTAAGCTTACTTTGGCAGATGTATCTCACTTAACTGATGAACGAGATCGCCCCTTCAAATTTATTGCTGTTGCATCTGTTGCCTAGTTCTTTCAATGCTACTCTTGCATCTGGAATTTAAAAACTTCCCAAAGTTCGATGGGCTGATTTTTGCATGTCCTATCATATTTCAATGTCATTAAAAAAGTGAAAATAGAGGGAAAAATAAGAGACATTATACTTTTGTTGAAAAGATTCAAACTTCTCAAAAGTACTATTGCCACAAAAATACAGGTTTGGATCTCTGCTCAAGGACCATCTCTGGTGTGGTTTGTGTAACAAGTGGATTATGAACAAAGATCATGAGTGGTGTGGGCCCTTTTCAACCATGATGATGAAATGAGATATATAGCACAATCTTTAATGTTAAGGATAGACAATTGTTGATAAACGCTGTTTTGCAATTGCAGTGGTATTCTGCTCACTATCCCTTTTCACTATAACCCATTTACTTATATCATGTATCATTAGATAGCTGAAAGAAAAGTCTATCTATTGTTATAAATCATATTAATATGTGTGAAAAGATTTCTTTGCAACTAAGCCTGTGGCCCGTTGCACGATAGTGGCCTGTTGCACAATGGATTTTCGTTGTGAGGATCAAACAACAAAAGCACAATATACTTTTGCTTAGTAACGAAATGTTTCGTTGTAACGAAAATGCAATATCTCTTGTTCTAATGAATGAAATTGAAATCTGTTAATTGTTATATATCAATTTACAGAATTCAATTTCATTCATTAGAACCAGAGATGTTACTATTTTTGTAAAATCGTAACAACAAAACTTTTTCCTAAGATATCTTAACTTGATCCTCACTACGAAATTCTATTGTGCAACGGGCCACTGGCCTGAAATTTGAAAAAAAAAGTTTTTGACAAATAGATTTTTGAACAAGGATTGAAATTTTCAACGTATGTACATGATAGTCATTTGGAGGAAACCATGTCTCAGAATTTGTAATTTGATCTTATTTAATGTTTTATGCAGTTTAGAAAATTAAGTTGCAAAAAATGACAAAATTCTTCCCGTTTTTTAAAATAAAATTACAACTAAGGCCAAATAAAAGATCTGAGGCATGGATCCCTCCATTAGAATATCCTGATCATGTACATAAAATCTTAGGCTTACACTTTTGATATTAAAGGAAATATCAATGTTCAAAAAATAAAAGTGAAAAATTTGCATTTTATTCTATCATACTTTTTATCTAAGTAAAAATATAATGTTATTTCTATCAATGGATATAGAAAAATCTGTGATCTCATTTGATGTATTGCATTCCAAGATCAGATGGATAGTTATTGAGTTATTGAAAGTTGTGTAATTTGCTGTTACTAACAGTTGTTTATCCTTAAGGGAATGTATGAGATGTTTGTCTCCATTTATCTAAGCCATGGCCTAATGCAAAACTGCAAGTATGTAATTATAATCTGTCAAAGCTACTGTGGCCTGTTGCACAATACCTTGCGTTGTTATAATAATTATCATAATTGTGACACATTTTGAAACCAACTTTGTGCATAATAATGCATGTTTTGAAACTGAAATAAAAACTATTTAGAATGTTGATAATGAGCTGCTATTTTTACAGAATATAGCCCTGCAGTGCCCCTTCATATATGAATTTACAAATTCAATTTGATCCAGTAATAACAGAGGTAATAACGTAAGAACATAATAACAATAATTATCGTTATAACTACACCTTTATTAAAGATATATAAAGGATGTCATTGTTCATGAATTCATTGTGCAGTGGGCCACTATGGCCCATTGCACAAGGATGTCCATAACAACAAAAATCAATTAGACAATGAAGCTTTTTGTTGTTACCTTTATCTTAATAATGATCATTTTGACACTTAAAAAGAACTTATTTAGAATGCTCTAAATGACCTGTAACTTTTACTATTTTTTTCTTATTTTTTGCCTTCTTATATCAATTTACAGAATTTGATTTCATTCATTAGAAACAGAGTTTTTAGGATTTTCGTAAGAAAGAAACATTTCCCTGTTAAGCAAATGATATTTAAGTTGTCTTAAGTTGATCCTAATGTGACGTTCCTCGGTAGTTCAGGGTTTCCGGTTTCTATGATGAAGGGACGTGGGAGTTGTTTTGGTTTCAAGCCGGACAAAGAGTTGGAGGATGAAGCCAAGGTGTAAGATCAAGAGTCGTGCCTCGCGCACGAGGGTGAATGAGCGGGTCGGTCAGGGAATCGGTGTTCTTCGAGGGGGGAGGTGTTTGCCGGTCTGTCACGCCTGAGGCGTTCCGGACAGCGGGCAAGGATGGACCTGGGGTTCAGACGGAGCGCGGGGATGAATTTTTGGGGTGGGTCGACGGTAACAGGATTGATTTATTGTTCGTTGGGGGCCTGATGTCGAATCCGCACTTCCATGGGTAGTCGGGCCGACACTCGCCTATTGGACACCGCTTACTATCTTGGGCTTCTGGTTTTCCAGTCCCGGGTCGGACTTCGTACCATTTCGGACCGTCATGCCATCTTTCGGTCTCTTAGGCTCTCGGTCTTTCGGTCGCCATACTTTTGTTCTACTTGTACTCTAATTATGTTTAACTTTTCCTAAATTATTTGAGTTCATTATGTTAACTAACTGCTATCTTATCATCTTGTCCTCTTAGACCCCTTTGAGGGCTATTGCTATTGGAAGAACACACATGTGACCACAAGGAGTACCAAGATGGAACTGTTTATTCCAGGCCTCACCGCCCCCTTTTATACCTTATTGCTCGGCTCTGATTGGCCACTTCAGATCACGTGACTACTATGACGTCATATCCGGTTGACAATCTATTTCGTGCTTTTGGGATTTCAGGCTTTTGTGCCTTCGCAAATACATTTCTTACATTACATTGTTTTACAGTCTTATATCGATACCTGTCTTACAAAAGATCAATGGACATTCATCACACTAACAACAAAATTCATTGTGCAATGGGCCCCAGGTGCTTTGTTTCCAATTTGTATAGCAAAACTTACCAACCAAGAGCACTTCTCAAGTAAGGACTTACTTGTTAGGACTTACCAATGTTGCTTATGTCATTGGAAACAGTGTTTATAGTGTCATCTAATGGAAATTTCATGTGTTTAAACATCAATACTACTCATACACTATTGTATATTGTAGAAAAGGATGATATTAGTTTGGAAACAATGTGAAACACTTGCAACAGGAAGTAAATAAAGTTGTCAGCTAAATAAAGTTGTCAGCTAAATAAAGTTGTCAGCTATATCCAATATTAGGAAATTCGATTGTGCTATAAGAAAATTTTGAATAATTTTGCTGTAATTTGATGAAGTAGCTTTAGAGATACTTATTTGAAATTCTTAGAACAGCAATGTTAATAAAGCCGAACTTCCCCTCTTCCTTTTAGTGGGTCAATTGGCATGTCCTATGGCAAATTATGAAGGTATATAACATTGTAAAATAATGTCAGTAGATGGCAATACTCCATGATAAAACAATTATATTCTATAATGTAATTATATACCCAGTGGTTATAAATGTATTAACTTATAACTGGCAATTGTGGTGCTTTATATACAATTAGTATGGGGGTTGGTGAACCAACATACTAATTAGATATATAAAGCATCACAATTGTCAGTTAATATATTCATAATCACTGGGTATATATGTAATGTGGAATTGCATGAAGTTGCATTACGGTTAGACTTAAGCTTATGTTAGCCTTAGTAGAAGCATATAAAATGTCACCCTAGGTATTCAGAGAACTATGTTGACAGTCATTGTATTATTGTCAATTATACCAACACACAAGCATGTCAACAATACAAGTATTATTGGTACGACAACAATGTAAATTATTTTGGTGAGTAGGGAAACTGTTCACATACCTATACATATAAATTGACATTTCTTAAAGGTAAATATGGATGACCACAGCAGTGACACCTGGTGTGATTTTGTTTCTATTGCAGGATTTCCTTGAAATTTCACAAATATTTCATTGAGCACTTAGGAATGATGAATGTGATTTTGTAAAATAAAAAATATGAGGATAAGGGTCATGGTCATTATAGGGTCATGGTCTCTGTTAATCTAACTTAATAATAATGTTGTTAGGTTAGATTGGGGTGATCGGAGGGGATCACCAGAAGTACGGGACACTATATATAGCACTTTTGCAAGTTTTTAGAAAAATAAAAACTTTTAAAACTTGTTTCACTCACCTTTATTCTAACTTTTACTTATCTTTTAATCTGAATAAAACTATTTTGAGCCTCGTGACACTTTGTAATTCAAGTAAAATGCTATTTCTCACCATATTCTTATGATCAACACTGACTTGTAGTACTTCCAGAAGTACAACAAAAGATTCTTGTAATTTCGAGGGCATTTACAAGTACAAACTGCTTTTAGAAACACTTTTGTAACCTACATAGGTTCTTCTTGGCAAGTTTAACATAGCCAGCTTATTTGCAGATCTGTGACATCACATTCTTGTAACTTTGAAGGAAGTACATTTCTGAAATTTTTTTAGGAATGAAAATCATTTTGCAGACTTGCATCTCCAACTTTACATGCTCTTGCCCTTTGGAGACCCTGATCTTAACCTTAAGAATTCAGGGGCTGTCCCCTGAGAATTACCTATTCACTAGCTTTCCTTTGGTCTTTATCACACATTCATGATTTACAATGAGCAACAATCGATAATCATTGTAAATTAACTAGCACCAAACAGTGGTGCAGATCTACGCTTCACTTGTGTTGGCAAGTTAAAAACACATGTTTGTTTGGTACCCATCTTGAACCAACATCTATTATGAATGTACTTCCTACCTCCATTAAAATGCCATGTACCCTCTCTTCGCTGATCACTTCCCACCTGGTTAAAGTAAGGCAGATTGTCTGGGAGTGGCAGACCAGCCAGCTCAGAAGGGAGAATCAAGCCCACAGGACACAGCTAGCTAATACGGTAGAAGGAAGAATCAAGCCCACAGGACACAGCTAGCTGATACGGTTGAAGGGAGAATCAAGCTCGTAGGACACAGCTAGCTGATACGGTAGAAGGGAGAATCAAGCCCACAGGACACAGCTAGCTGATACGGTAGAAGGGAGAAATAAGCTCGCGGGACACAGCGAACAGAGACGTGGTAAGGTTTAGTTCATTCTGACCTAGAGTAGCTATTACATAATGTTAAGTGCATATCGTTTTTGGATTTAAGCTATATCTAAAAGAACATTATAGGCACTTTAAAACATCTGAAGTTCAATGTACATGTGTTAGTACATTGGATATGTTTAGCAGAAATCATATTTCTAAAGGATCTAGGATATAATTTTAAGAATCATTTTCACCTAATACGAATTTTCTATTGCTAAAGGTGTCAGGAATATATAATGATTATAATTACAATTATGATACTTTTCTCAAAATATCTCTTTATTTGTTAAAATGAATAAGCGTTCATGTATCAAACATGCTAAAACACAAATAAGGATGTTGTGCCCTCTAGAGAAAGAATGTAAAACTCAAAAAGTGGTCTGTAGTGAGAAGTAAATGTCATGATAATGCAACTTTGCACAAATCCTACAGTTAGTAAATAAGATTTCATGTTGAGTAGCCTTTAGTTTATGATGTGAAGATCACATGGAATACTAAGAGTCTACTATGGTCTTTTTGGTGGCACAGTAAAACTGATATGATAGTTGACATTACTTTACTGAACAACGTAAGTACTATGAAAAACATCCTTAAATTATCCAATGACCTTTTAATTGACCTTAACTATTATTTTCTTGTAAAGACACCTGAAGTTGCTTAATGGATATGTGTGAATCCTTACCAAAGTTTCTATGACCTTTCAACAATTTGTAAAAACAAAGTAGATTACAAAGATTGTGCAGTGTATACAAGGTGTATAAATAATTTCATCACATATAAAGCATGTTCTTTTTATTGAATGAAGTACCAGTTCAATGGAGTGTCAAAAAGACAGTTTGACTATGCCAAGAGATGGTTTTGCCAAGATAACCAGACCTGGTATCACATCAGAAGAGGTAATCCAAGGCTATGAAGAATGGTCCAATGACTCCAAGTATGACAAGGTACATCTACAACTGGCAGAAGCTAATCCAGAATTTGAAGATTAGGAGCAGGAATTCTTTATATAAGCTAAGAACCAAAACTTTCAACCATATTTTGCAAATACCATGTTGCATTTTCTCACCAAGTTAGGTATACAGAGATGGTTTTATAGTCATATGACAAGACAAATGAAGCTTTATTTTTTTTTTGTGGTCATACATTTTCCCCTAAGGTTTCTAGCATGTGTTACTCAAGTTGGGTCAACATAGGATAGTTGTGAAATCCCAGTTTGTTAATTCGTTACTAGACAGTCAGCAGTGGAACCTTTACATAGGCTATAAAGCCCAACATCTTGCATCCTTAAACTCGCGACATTTACACACTTTGTATAGTTTAAGTCATACCAAAAGGAGGACATACAAAAAGGCATGCAATAAATTTCCTACTCCGAGACTTTCTTATAAGATTTATAAGAGGAGGGCTGACCCTGGGATATATATATGTATTCTATGATTTTTTTAATTTCTGAAAATAATCTTATGGGGTATAATTAGACAACAGTATCATACTCTTGTATTACTGGTATCTGTATCACCTCATCTTTGTCAACAGGAAATTAGAGGGGAATATGCTACAGCACATTCATTCCTGGCTGCTGGTGTGGCCAAATATCTGCCCGACAAACAAGACTCACGAATTTTAGATGTTGCAGCTGGCACCGGATTGGTCGCAGAAAAGGTATGTTTTATGTGACACTGCATATCTTTCCATTTAATTTTGTTTATATTTTCCAAGATTTCAAACTCTTTCCTTTTCATGAACTCATTATCAATTAATCTGACTTGTAGGGTATGACAGATAGAAGCCCTGATATACCTATGATGAATACATTTTATGGATAAAAAATAACTTTTTATTCCAGCTGAGGGACCTTGGCTTTCATAATATTGATGGATTGGATGCTGCCAAGGGCATGCTTGAGGCTGCTAGGAAGAAGGATCTCTACAAGAACTATTTGTGTGCTTTCTTCACCACTAATGTTGACATTGTGAAAACAAGTAAGAATTTAATCTAAAAGTTATTAGTTCATAAGTCTTGGGTAAACATGTTTACTTTCTGCCATTCTAAACATAAAACTTCAGGTACTGAACTTTGATTCATGTTCATATATTCAACAAGGAACTTAATAGCAATCTAATGACATATATTTCAAAATTTTCTTTGAAGAAAATAAGCTTTTTCTCCCCACA
Source organism: Lepidonotus clava (assembly GCA_936440205.1). Lineage (NCBI taxonomy): Eukaryota > Metazoa > Annelida > Polychaeta > Phyllodocida > Polynoidae > Lepidonotus > Lepidonotus clava. The sequence goes on from OW387137.1 coordinate 52,077,029, forward strand.
AATCATAACTACCAAGGTAAACTATACATTTTTCTCATGTTTTTCTGTTTTGTTCCCCTTGTCTTTCATTTCAAAAGACTAAATATTATTTCATGTAGTGCAACACAATGTAGTTTTCACATAGACGTTTATCCATTTCATAATATGCATTCATACTGATCATAAGGGACATTTCATTTGTTTCCTTAGGCACATATGACATCCTGGTATGTTGTGGTGGTTTTTCTGAAGGACATTTCAAGTGCGATGTACTGCCTGAGATCATACGCTGTGTGAAGTCAGGTAAGTTTTTGGCAACCCATTTGTACATCTTTTGGTCTACTATGAACTTGACTATACTTCTATAGACAGGAAGCCATGAGAAGAGCATGTAATGTACATATATGGTTTCTTGCAAATAAATTTTATCCGGAAGCTTGCCTAATCTTAAACTTGCAAGAGAGAAATATTGAGTTGAAGACCATAAATGTAACCAGTGGAAATTCCTTTTCCTGCTCAGTATGGGAACTGTAATATTACATAGACATTTTGTATATGATGCATAGACCAAAACATTTTTTTTATGGTTTTAAGGGTTTTGGTAACATTTGAATGACTCAATTTCCGTTGAAAATTAAAATGATTTGATACAACATTTTGAAAATGATGTACTTTGTTTTTTCTAGGTGGCCTGGTGGTTATAGTCGTGAGGGAAAATATCTTTCAGACTGTTGCTGAGTACAAGGACCAACTGGAGCCTTACATGAAACAGCTAGAGGAGGAGGGACAGTGGACTCGCTTAGAGAGAACTATCTTTCCCAATTTTCTCCTAGGGTACAACGGTGTTCGTTTTGTTTTCAAAGTTTCTAAGGAAGAAAGTTAAATAAAATAATAGGGTTCTTGTTCATTATATGACATTTTGTTGTAATGCATTTCAGTAATAGCAAGTGGTTTGATTTTCATAAATTGAGAATTTCTAAAAGATAGTTGTTAACTCATTCAATAAGTTCCAGCAACAATGCCTGTATTCTAGCCATATTTTGAGTCAATCAAGTTTCAATTTATGCTATAGTGAATAAATGTGTTTGTAAAACATTATCTGTCAACAAAGCACATAATATCAAGCTGTTGGTTTCAAGAGGGGGATAGGGAGGAATGCGGCTATTGGTGCAGACATCAACCATGAAAGTAAAATATAAGCGCCCTCTACTTTTTCTGGCCAAATTTAAATCTTTTTAATCTAAAGTTATGAAAAATAGTGGGCACTCCTCTCCCCTCCCTCTTTTAGTGCGCCTGCCTTTTCAAAACGCTGGATATGTCACTGATAAGAATATGATTCTTGATGAAAGGTATTTTTGGATGCTTTTGGTCATAGTAAACATTTATTTTGACACTATGAAATAAAGGGGGGGGGGGGGATTTGGATAGTGTAGTGGATAAGGTCCTCGCCATACACATGACTGGACTGGGTTAGAATCCAGAGCAGGGCAATTACCTTCAACATTACCTTGCATTGCTGTTGTTCTCACCCCCTTGAAGTCAACAAATAGAGTGGTCCTGATATAGCTGAAAAATTACTGAAAAGAACATTAAACGAGCAACAAATCATCTTCATAATATGAAATAACGAAGACAAATTGTGAGGTAGTTTGTTATATTTTCAACAGAACTGGAGAGTGAATACACTGAATAATTATGGTAAACCTTTGTAAGTCAAAAAAATAAAATACATATAAAGTAAGCCACAAATATGTAAGAAATTCCAAATTTGTAAGCGCTTTTATAATAAATGACGATAGGTATTCACTAGCTTGCCAATGCTTTCAAGGTAGAGTAGAAGCTTTGTTTAACCCTAGTCCTCTATATAGGATAGTTGTCACGGCCTTGAGGCTTGAGATGTCACACCAGTTATCAGAATATTTTGTTTGGTTCAGCATATATAGAATGTATATAGTGAATCTTTCAAAAGGCACTTGTTGCAACTCTTTGGTCAGGTTGGAAGGTTGAAATAAGCATATAAATCATCATAATAGTTGGAACCATGTTTAGACGCGGAGGGGTCTGTCCAGGGCGACGGCTACCACAACAATATAATAATAGTTGGAACCAGTTGATCACATTATTGACTTGTAATGTTGCATGTTGTAATAAGAGAATAATAATAAAGATTTACGTAACCACAACAAATGTCTAGGTTCTGCTTTTCCTATCTATTGATGCAAGTTGTATGAATGAGTGCCTCAGTGGTTCTAAATTACGGTCTCAAAAAGGGAAAATGTTACATCTGGTACATCTATGTTTTCACTTTTTTTAATCGAGGAATTCTCAATTACTGTCTAGTATAAAGCTTCGAAACTGTGTATGCCTCCTAGAAATATTCTAATAAAGTACTCAAATTCTCAACTTCTTTCTATTTTCAAATAACATGTTTGCCTGAATGGAGAAAGAGCAGACCTTTTATCATTATACCTAACATAGTTGTATGCTGATACATGCAAGAAAAACGGCTTTACCAACGAAGTCAATCCTTACACACACATACACACACTCACACACATGTTTTTGCCCTTTGGAGACCCCGGTCTTAACCTTAAGAATACAAGGGCTGTCCTCTAAGATTCCCTATTCACTAGCTTTCCTTTTGTGTCTATCACACATTCATGATTTACACTGAGCAACAATCAATCATTCCTCCAAACAGAAGTAAAAAAGTTTTACTATTAGACATACTTTGCGCCATCATTGTAATTAACTAGCACCAAACAGTGGTGCAGATCAACGCTTCACTTGTGTTGGCAAGTAAAAAAGACACCCATCTTGCACCCACATCTATTATGGATGCACTTCCTACCTCCATTAATCTACTCCAATGAACTCGCCCCTTTTATGCCATATATCCTATCTTTGCTGATCGCTTCCCACCTGGTTAAAGTAAGAAGATTGACTGGGAGTGGCAGACCAGCCAGCACAGAAGGGAGAATCAAGCCTGCAAGACACAGCTAGCTGATACAGTAGAAGGGAGAAACAAGCCCGCAGGACACAGCAAACGGAGATGTGGTAAGGTTTAGTCCGTTCTGACCTAGATTATCTATCACATAATGTTAGGTGCATATCATTTTTGGATTTAAGCTATATCTAAAAGAACATTATAGGCACTTTAAAACATCTAAAGGTCCATGTACATGTGCTAGTATATTAGATAGGTTTAGAAGAAATCATATTTCTAAAGAATCTAGAATATAATTCAAGAATCATTTTAACCTAATACCAATTTTCTATTGCTAAAGGTGTCAGGAATATATTATGATTATAATTACAATTATGATACTTTTCTCAAAATATCTCTTTATTTGTTAAAATGAATAAGTGTTCATGTATCAAACATGCAAAAACTCAAATAAGGATTTTGTGCCCTCTAGAGGAAGAATTTAAAACTCAGAAAATGGTTTGTACTGAAAAAGTAAATGTCATGATAATGCAACTTTGTGCAAAACCTACCGTTAGTAAATAAGATTTCATGTTGAGTAGCCTTTAGTTTATGATGTGAAGATGACTATGGTCTCTTTGGTGGCACAGTAAAAACTGATGTGATAGTTGACTTTACTTTACTGAACAATGTACATACTATTGAAAATATCCTGAAATTATCAAATGACCTTTTGACAGATCTAGACCTTAAATATGATTTTCTTGTAAAGACAACTTAAGTTGCTTAATGGAGAGGAGTGAATCTATACCAAAATTTCCATGACCTTTCAGCAAAGTAGATTCCAAAGTTTGTGCAATGGTGTATACAAGGTGCATTTATAGTTTCATCACGTATAAAGCATGTTCTTTTCATTGCATCAAGTACCAGTTCAATGGAGTGTCAAAAAGACAGTTTGACTATGCCAAGAGACGGTTTTGCAAAGATAACCAGACCTGGGATCACATCGGAAGAGGTCATCCAAGGCTATGAAGAATGGTCCAAGGACTCCAAGTATGACAAGGTACATCTACAACTGGCAGAATCTAAAGATTAGGAGCAGGAATTCTTTATATAAGCTAAGCACCTAAACATTCAACCATATAGTCATATGACAAAACAAATGAAGCTTTGTGTATTTTTTGGACATGCTTTTCCCCCTAAGGCTAACTAACATGTGTTACCCATGTTTGGGTCAACAACATAGGATAGTTGAGATATCTCGGTTTGTTGACTCGTTACTAGACAGTTAGCAGTGGAACCTTTACATAGGCTATAAAGCCCAACCACTTGCATTCTTAAACCCGCAACATTTACACACTTTGTATATTTAAGTCATACCAAAAGAGGACATACAAAAAGGTTTGCAATAAATTTCCTTAACTTGATCATTGATTATGATGAGTCATGTTTTATCAATCCTACTTCAAGACTTTTTTTTAAAGATTTATAAGAGCAGGGTTGACTCTGGGATACATAATTATGTATTCTAAGATTTTTTTTTAATTTCTGAAAATAATCTTGATCAGACAACAGTATCATACTCTTGTATTACTGGCATCTGTATCACCTCATCTTTGTCAACAGGAATTTAGAGAGGAAAACGGTACAGCACATTCATTCCTGGCTGCAGGTGTGGCCAAATATCTGCCCAACAAACAAGACTCACGAATTTTAGATGTTGCAGCTGGCACTGGATTGGTCGCAGAAAAGGTATGTTTTATGTGACACTGCACATCTTTCCATTTAATTTTGTTTATATTTTCCAAGATTTCAAACTTTTTCCTTTTCATGAATTCATTATCAATTAATCTGCATTTTTGGGTATGACAGATAGAAGCCTTGATAGACTTATGAGCAATACATTTTATGGATAAAAAAAATTGTTTTATCCAGCTGAGGCACCTTGGCTTTTATAACATTGATGGATTGGACGCTGCCAAGGGCATGCTTGAGGCTGCAAGGAAAAAAGACCTCTACAAGAACTATTTGTGTGCTTTCTTCACCACTAATGCTGACATTGTGAAAACAAGTAAGAACTTAATCTAAAAGTTATTATTTCAATTGTCTTGGGTAAATATGTGGGTGAGACGGGTGTGTTGTCAGTTCCAGTATCAGGACTGCAATGAACATGGAGGACTCAAATTTGGTGCCAAGAGGGTGAAGGTTCACATGAGTTCCCTTTCCTGTCTCCTGATTGGTCAGTTTTCTTTTCAGATTTGCAAGAGCTCTTGTCATTGGTCAAGAGCCAGGAGGGGTTCCAAGATTCTAATAAACTATACTCTACTATGAAAAAATAAGATTAAAATTAGGTAATAATTAGGAAATTTATATTGCAACATTCTATTTCACAGGTCTTGGGTATATTTACTTTCTGCCATTCTAAACATAAAACTTCAGGTATTGAACTTTGATTCATGTTCATATATTCAACATGGAACTTAAGGATAGACAACACCTCTCAGGCGCAAAATCACGGCACTCTCTTTAAATAGGCATATATTTTTTAATACCTGTAGAATAAATATGAGTATTATATCATTAGTTACTGTTTTATTGACCTATCTATTCATGAAACTCATGTTTTGATGCATAGATATATGCCTGTATGGGCATGTCGAGAACACTAAAAATGCATTTTTCACTTTTATTTTTTGAACATGAATATCTCAGTTAATATTTGATAAAAAGACTTGACATTTTCACAGGATACAGACACCATTCATGTGGAGGGAAGCTTGTCTCAGAATCTTTCTTTAGGTCTTAGTTTTTGTTTTATAAAATCTAGAAAATAATGCTGTAAAAACAAACAAAAAGTTTCCAGGACCTAAATTAAAAATCTGAGACACCCTTCCCTCCAGATGAATGTTGTCTATATGCTGTGAAAGTTTCAAGTCTTTTTTATCAAATATTAAGTGAGATATCCATGTTCAAAAAACAAAAGTGAAAAAATCAGTTTTTCACCTCTAATTTCAATACTTTCAATATTACAACCATATAGTTTATATCAAAAGATAGATAAAAATATATCTTACCATTTGATAAACATTACATAACTGTAGCATTATCAGAGACATGGCAATGTAAATTACTGAAAATGGGGCGCTGAGAGGTGTTGTCTATCCTTAATGACATGTATTTAAGAATTTTCTTTGAAGAAAATAAGTTTTTCTCCCCATAAGTCATAACTACCAAAGTAAACTATACATTTTCCTCATGTTTTTCTGTCTATTTTAAACTATACATTTTTCTCATGTTTTTCTGTCTATTTTAAACTATACATTTTTCTCATGTTTTTCTGTCTACATGTATTTTCCTTGTCTTTCACCTTAAACAACTTAATATTAATTAGGTAGTGCAACACAATGTAGTTTGCAAATAGATTCTTTATCTATTTCATAATTTGCATTCATACTGATCATTAGGGACATGACATTTCACTTGTTTTCTTAGGCACGTATGACGTCCTGGTGTGTTGTGGTGGTTTTGCTGAAGGACATTTCAAGTGCGATGTACTGCCTGAGATCATACGCTGTGTGAAGTCAGGTAAGTTTTTGGCAACACAGTTGTACATTGTTTGGTCTACCATGAACTTGACTGATTTACTTCTATAGACCTGTATCTGTCAAGCCATGAGATATTTGTGTTAATCAAAGCTGATTTTATTGAGCATTTTATTAAAGAATTTGGGGTTTGTAATTTATTTGATTTGATAGAATGGGAACAGGAATCCATGAGAAGAGCATGCAATGTACATATATGGTTTCTTGCAAATAAATTTTATCTGTAAGCTTGCCTATTCTTAAACTTGTAAGAGGGAGATAATTATTGAGTTGAAGACCATAAATGTAACCAGTGGAAATTCCTTTTCCTGCTCAGTATGGGAACTGTAATATTACTTTTTGACATTTTGATACATAGACCAAGACAGTTATTTTTTATGGGTTTATGGGTTTTGGTAACATTTGAATGATTCAATTTTTGTTGAAAATTAAAATGATTTGATACAACATTTTGAAAATGATGTACTTTGTTTTTTTCTAGGTGGCCTTGTAGCTATAGTCGTGAGGGAAAATATCTTTCAGACTGTTGCTGAGTACAAGGACCGACTGGAGCCTTACATGAAACAGCTAGAGGAGGAGGGACAGTGGACTCCTTTAGAGAGAACCATATTTCCCAATTTTCTCCCAGGCTACAACGGTGTTCGTTTTGTTTTCAAAATTTCTAAGGAAGAAAGTTAAATAAAATAATATGGTTCTTGTTCATCATATGACATTTTGTTGTAATCCATTTCAGTTGTAGCAAGTGGTTTGATTTCAATAAATTGAGAATTTTCTAAAAGATAGTTGTTAGCTCGTTCAATAAGTTACAGAAACAATGCCTGTATTCTAGCCTTCAAGTTTCAATTTATGTTATAGTGAATAAATGTGTTTGTAAAACTTTATTGGTCAACAAAACAATTAATAATATTTAGCTGTGGGTTTCAAGAGGGAAACAGGGAGAAAGTCAGCTTAGGCTGCAGACGTTAACCATGAATGCTAAACTTAAGCACTCTCTACTCTTTTGGTCAAATTTAAATCTTGTTAATCTAAAATTATGAAAAGTGGGCACTCCTCTCCCCTCCCTCTTTCAGTGTGCCCCCCTTTTCAAAAAGCTGGATATGCCACTGATAAGAATATGATTCTTGATTAAAGGTATTTTTGGATGCTTTTGGTCATAGTAAACATTTATTTTGACACTATGAAATAAGTGGGGGGGGGGGGGGTTTGGATAGTGTAGTGATTAGGTCCTAGCCTTACACATGACTGGACTGGGTTAGAATCCAGAGCAGGGAAATTACCTGCAACACTACCTTGCCTTGCTGTTGTTCTTACCCCCTTGAAGTCAACACATAGAGTGGTCCTGATATAGCTGAAAAATTACTGAAACGAACATTAAACAAACAAATCATCTTCATAATATGAAATAACAAAAACAAATTGTGAGGTAGTTTGTTATATTTTCAACAGAACTGGAGAGTAAATACACTGAATAATTATGGTAAATCTTTGTAAGTCACCAACATAAACTACATATAAAGTAAGCCACAAATATGTAAGAAATTCCAATTTTGTAAGTGCTTGAGGCTTGAGATGTCACACCAGTTATCAGAATGTTTTGTTTGGTTCAGCATATATAGAATGTATATAGTGAATCTTTCAAAAGGCACTTGTTGTAACCCTTTGGTCAGGTTGGAAGGTTTAAATAAGCATATAAATCATCATAATAGTTGGAACCATGTTTAGATGTAGAGGGGTCTGTCCAGCGCGACCGCTACAGCAACAATATAATAATAGTTGGAACCAGTTGATCACATTATTGACTTGTAATGTTGCATGTTGTAATAAGAGAATAGTAATAAAGATTTAAGTAACCACAACAAATGTCTAGGTTCTGCTTTTCCTATCTATTGATGCAAGTTGTGTGAATGAGTGTCTCGGTGGTTCTAAATTACGGTCTCACAAAGGAATTCTCAATTACTGTCTAGTATAAAGCTTCGAAACTGTGTATGCCTCCTAGAAATATTCTAATAAAGTACTCAAATTCTCAACTCCTTTCTATTTTCAAATAACATATTTGCCTGAATGGAGAAAGTGCAGACCTTTTATTATTATACCTAACATAGTTTTATGCTGATACATGCAAGAAAAATGGCTTTACCAACGAAGTCAATCCTTACACACACATACACACACTCTCACACACTCACACATACATCACACACACACATCACACATGTACCATACAGACCGCCCACACTCACCCATACTCACACACTCATACACACTCTCAAACACTTATACACACTCACATATACTCACAAATACCCAAACACACTCACACACACTCACACACCACACACATACACACTCACACACTTAAGGCCATATTCCACCTTGTGGCAGGTCCTGTTTGCGGCCGCTATTTTCAGTTACTGCAAGCAGTTTGCGTTGTTGATACCAACATGTTTGTATCTGGTACCTATATAAAATAGCAGGCACTGCAAACAGTGGCTGCAAACAGTGGCCGCAAATACCTATATTTCACCCTGCATTACCCTACCACAAACGTGTTTGCAGCTGTTTGCTTGCGTCTGGTGGCAGCAGTCAAGTGGAATATAGCAGTAGGTGTCACAAACGAGCCTACCAAAAACTCATTTGCGGCCGCCCTAGATGCGTTTGTGGCCACCTTAGACGTTTTTGCGGCCGCCCTAGACGCGTTTGTGGCATTTTGCTTGCGTCATTTCATGGGGCCGCAAGCAAATACAGTATAGTGGAATATGGCCTTTACTCACACTCATACACACACTCAACACACTCACACACACTCACATACACCACACCACACAGAGGCTAAGATTGGTGTATCTAGTCTCTGATAGATGGAGCCACTTGTCATTTTTTATGCTCTTGCATGCCAGTTCACGCTCCAAGCAGATCACTCCACTAGGTTTTGTATCTCTGCTACAACCTCCCGCCATATTGGACTATTTTCATGATCAAGTATAGATTTCAGGAATGCGTAGGGTGTTTTATAGTAAACATGATTTGGTGCTAGAAATAGCCCATCCCAGTTTACACCAACATTGAAGTTTACAATTAGATATTTCAAAATTGCCTCCATGCTTATTCCCTAAAGAGAGATGCATAATACAAAATTGACCAAAGCAATTTGGTCAACAGATTGCTCTTAAAATTTGTAAAATGTGGCTTTATATATTGGCCCTTTTCCCATAGGAACCAGTGTTAAAGCATGTCAGCTCAACCTGCAATGTCCAACCCTTTTTTGCCCTGAAGTACAGCATTTTGATTGGCTGGCAAACCTCCCAATCTGCCGATTGATAAATTTTAAGAACTCTTAATGTTTTAGCAACACTTGGGGATATAGAAAAATATGATTCTAGGTTATTCCAGTAATCCCAGCTCTAAGAGACAAGGATGGTTAAAATAGTCATTTTGTCCAACCCTCATCCAACCCTGGGGTATACCCAATGTGGGATGGGCTTATTGTCCATTGAAAATTCTCCAATTGCATGAAAGAAAGGTATGGTATGCACAAATATGCCTAACATTGTATCTGCCCCTGATTTCTACATGTTCTTATAAAACTGTTGGTGTTGGACTTCTTTTTTGTGTGATTTAATGTGGACACCTTTTTAATACGTCTATTTCTTTAGTCAGTCTCTTTACAAGGTTGTTCCTCAATATTTAATACTTTACAAATCCGTGCAGATCTAATGCATATATAGCCTAAGCAATGGGACAGTAGAGTATATCTAAACATTACAACATGTAGTGAACTATCAACTTATTTAAAAAATATGACATGCCAAAGATATTTATGGCAGTGCTAACAATTTGTCATTTGAAAGGAATATTCTCCTGGCAGAAATCAGAACAAAGGTTATTCTTCTGACAGACAATAATTAGATTATTTGTACCATCAAACTTTTTTCCAAATATATCTGCATATCAAATAACCAAACAATGAACCAATAACCAACCAACGTATTCAGACTTGAAAAACCAAAACTGGAAACCACTGGCATGGTAGGGATTCCAACCCATGCACCCTCATGTAGAATCTCAGTGTGCCAACCACTACACTAGAGAGACAGATGTTAGGTACCCTATAGAATGCTCTTATGTTTTGGATAGAGCAAACCCTATCACACCAGCCAATATATCAGTCCACAAAAAATAGTCCCAAACAATTGATAATTTGAGCTTTCTTTAAACAAAGTTGTGTCGTGCTTTTGCTGCATTTCATCTAATTTAATTATAAATAACCAATTTTATGTTTCTCATATGTATTTATGATTCTGGGTGTAGGGGACAGATTTTGTCCCAAACAAGCAGGTTGTTGCAGAGATTCTAACAGAGGGTACCCTAGTGGAACTCTCTGCCTAGGAGATTGATGCCAGTTTCTAATGACTGGTGTTCTCAAACAGTTTACTTCTCGAAATGAATGAATAAGTGATTAGGTTACTCCAACAATAACTGGTATCAGTTTCTAAAAATTGTCCTCTGTGGCCCATTGCACAATGAAATTTTGTTGTTACGATAACTTTGACATCACTTTAGTAAGAATGATAATTTTGTTATCATGATACCACAAATATCTCTGCTTCTACTAGATGAAATTAAATGATATAAGTTGATGTATGAGGGGGGACAGAATAAGACTATTTCCTGTACAAATTACAGCTTATTAAGTGCAGTTTGAATAGGATTTTTTTAATGACAAAACAGTCATTGTTGCACGCAAAGTAACATCAAAAGGTTTCGTCGTTTTGCTGATTTTAGTTGTTGCAATCAGTTTTGTGCAAGGGGCCACTGATGACGCCAAAAATACTAATAGTACCATTGTACTTTCACCTAAATTGTTTTCAGTACCAATTTACACGGTCCCACCACTGCAAGCACATGGAGGCTTCTCTGGTGCAAACGCAAAGTACACTAATCTCTTGAGAGATGCTGTTGAGAGAATTTCTTGCGAAAATAATGTTATCAGTTTGATAATTGTTATTTTTAAAGTGGCTTCAAAAACTGCTTCCAGTATAATGTGAAAAAATAAAGTCCAGTCCTTTTGATCTCTTTAATTCTCAATACCACAGATGGCATATTTCCTGTGTTTAATGGCAGACCAGCCTCAATAAGGTGCATGCTGGGAAATATGTAGACACGCCACGAGGCTTAGATATACACATTTTTGGTTAAACATTAACGAGAAAAGGTACTGCCTATTTTCATTTTGTATAAGTTTTTTGAGTTATCATTATTTGTTGTTGTTCTTGTAGTTTTGCCAACACAAAATGTGTTCAAGTGAACCTAGCCACCTCATCTCAATATCAATCCTAAAATCTCAAAAGCTAGGTACTCTAGACTCACAGCGGGTCTATAGGACAAGCGTATTAAGGATAGACAACACCTCTCAGGGTGCCATTTACAGTAATTCAAATTGTGCTCTTTCTAGTTTTAGTACAATTAGTTGTTGCATATCAAAAGATCAAACAAATTTTTCTCTATCCTTTCATGTAAATAATTTTGTCATCACTTTAATATTAGAAAAAATATAGGTAAAAAAGCGATTTTTTCACTTTTAATTTTTGAACGTTGAGATGTCTGTGTTCAAATAAAAGAAGTTAAAAATCAGTTTTTTTCCATTCCTGGCAAACTCATGCCGGCCTATATCTACACATAAAATTATTTATATAAGTAGATAGGCTTATCCAAATTGTATTTGATGATTTAAGACTCATAAGTTTGTTATAGATATCAAATAACATATGCTTATTCAAAGAGAGTCCGGCGAATTGGCCACTGAGAGGTGTTGTTTATCCTTAAAAGTGACAAGTCAACATGGTTAATAAAGTCAGCACTCACAATGCTAACAGAATAACCATAAATATTTAAGGTCGGTCAGTAAGGGGTACTATATAAGGTGAGCGGAGAAGGTTTTGTTTGTCATCTTTTGTTTTCCCTGGGTCTTAACTTCCTTTAACAAAAGTAGGCTTTGGTCCTAAACACCATTAGGTGAAGTGACACTTTTAAAGCTATGGTTTCTTTGACCCCTTGTTTGTTGATTTAGGCTGTACATTCAGGTCAATTAAGCACTGAGTTTAATTGGTTTGGCAAAGGAATGCAAACGCTGTGTTTGCCGTAATATTACGTATGCTGTTGTAAATATAAAGCCTGTATTCCACGTACTGAAAGTATATGCTGCCAAAATTGGGCAGCAAATAACACCCAAAGAAAGTGTAGCGAAATCTGCCAAAATGTTGTCCCCTAGGCCCCCCCCCACCCTCCCCCAGATCCATTGCTGAGAGAGATACTTATTTAGTCCCCTTCCCATTACTTACTCTGTTATGTGTAGGATAATGGACTCGTAGTAGTGAATGGGGTGGAATAATGCACGAGCCCGTAGACATAAACCACGAGAGAAAGTATCTTATGCCCATTGGTACATTATAAACATCTGAATTCACTACTTAATTCATGATCATTGATATAAAAGTTGCCTCTGTATGACCTTAGTGGATGGCCCTAGACCACTAAATACAAAATGGGCATTTTCTTAAATTCAACAGAGCTACACATGCCCTAGTAATAATGACATAGGCTTTAAAAATAAAGTGAAAAGGGGCATAAATATTTTTTAAATTCCAATGCAACATAAGAAAAAGGTAAGTGGCAATGACATGTGACATTAGCATTTCTTAAAATATTTAAAGCAACATTGGGATCCCCCCATCAAGAGCCCCCACCTGTGCTCTGACCAGCGCTCCTCCACTCAGCAGCGAATCACCCTCCCAACTAGAAGTAATAGCCTGCAATCACTCTAGTACCTGAGGTATCAATGTGGCAGAGTGAAGCTCCTTGCCAGCAGAGGGGGAGGGGAGGGGGGAAGGGGGAGAGGAAAGGGGTGGAAGGGGTGTTGATTGCCTACTGAGTGTACAGTCATAGACTGTAATTACATCCTACTCCACTAGTCACCCAAACTCAATGAAAGGGTAAATTTGGGTCAGAACAGACTAAATGAACCAACAATGGATAAAAGGTAAAACTGACCAGACTTCTAACAGCTGCCCCGGTAGGGTAGTGGTTAGGCTGTGGCACTATGAATCGAAAGGTCTATGGTTCTATCCTAGGCTGTGCACATCAACGGTCAAACTTTTCATAAATTCAAAATTGGGTGTTCTTGGCAGCATATTTGAGCAACAAATCAGCAACTGTGCATTATTTCAGAGAATCAGTGCATTATCTGAGGCCGCCAGTGCATTATCACCTGAGAATGCGCTGCTAGAAAAAAGGAAATCTGAGTGAGAGTGGTTTATATGCTGGTACCCACGCCTCAACTCACGCTCGGCTACACTCGCTGTACGTCATGCATGAATAAGTGCTGGTACAAGCCAACCCCAAAGTTAGCCAGATTTTGGCTAATTCGGGGTCACGTGACTACCTCTTGAGGAATCAGATCGCTAGAAAAAATGGCCTGTACCTGCAGTCTCTCAGCCTAGCGTAGAGATAGTGGGCACCAGCATATCTCTGTTATTCCGAAGCAACGGGGGAGTATGAGACCAGCGCGGACGCGATTACGCTGCCTATTGTCCCGCGCCAGAGGTATCTCCAGCACTGGATCATTACTTTGATAATTTTGAGCAGCCTATTTCAAACAGAGTTAACGACTGAGACAGTTAGACGATCAGAGGTGAAAAGCCCAGAGCAACTTTAATCATGATCTTAAATACAGAATAGCGTGAGAGCAGGTTCCCTGCTCACCCAAACAATTGTCAATAATTGTCATTTGTGGAATAATTGTCTAGGAATTACAGCCCTCTAGACAATACACTTTCCATCAATTACGACAATAATAAAACGATGACGTGAGACCAATTTGATATATTCTCATAACAAATTGAGGGTCTACATACTTGTCAGAATACCAAGAGTGATATTTTATATGCTTATACTAACGGTAACATAAGCTTAGGTCTAACCTTAATGCGACGTTCACTGCATGCAGTCCCATATTATATATAGAATGGGGAGTGGTGAACCAACATACTAATTAAGTACATAAAGCATCACAATAGTCAGTTATAAGTAAATACAGTTATAACCACTAGCTATATAATGACATTATAAAATATAATTGTATTATAATATGAAGTATTCCTAATTTTCCAGGATATATTTAATGCTTAACCCCCTTCAGAATATATAATGCTGCGAGGAGCAAAGTTACACTCAGTGGTCACAACAATCCCGCCGTGTCCCACTTTCCCAGCCATACATCAAAACAGTATCTGATAACCCAGCGCTCTGTAACTAGACACATTCCTAATGAAACGATACAATCAAAACATAACAGTAGATGAAGTACGCCATTAACTCATCATTTAGAATGTCCCAAAATATATTCAAAATGCCCAACAATATACCCCAATGTTACACTATGTATTTAATGATAAAGTCGCACACCATTTTTCTTCTGGCCTGATCCTGAACATTTTCTGACGTAGGTACATCTGACCATATCAAAACGCTTCAACACAAAATAGTGCAACCACAGGTCGTAAAGATAAATAAAAATGTAAACAAAAAGCTAGCAAAAGAATAGAAAAAGTGTGAAAAACACTTGTTAGGAATGACATAAAATATAACAAACATTTTGTGAACAAAGCAACATAAATTAAAAGAGCCAATTTTGTTTTAGGTTTTTAAAATAATTATTTATTCTATTACTACTTCATGCACAGGCATAACTTCCAGTAGTGTAACATAGTGTACACAAATACCAATGAGTGATGTGATGAGCAATGGGGCAGGTTACCTCAGTCAAACTTCCAATCATAGACATCCTAGACAATATTCTAACCGGCAGAGAAATAATTAATCATTGAAAACTAATCCAGTGTCACATACCAAAAAAACAGCATAGAGCTTGTGTGCAAAGGCTTATCAATCTTAAGTGTGACTCACTTGGCAAGTCATTGAAGGACAATAATTATTGTTGCTGGCGCATCGCCCCAGTCCATGTTGTTAAGTCCCTACTCCACTCACTTGGAGTGCGGATTAAATTAAAAATCGATACACCTACTTAATAGCATTATTAAGGTTCCCCTGATCCTTCCTAAGCCTTGTTCACACGCGAATTCCAGATCATAGTGACTGTGACAGGAATATATGTCGGATTTAAGTCGCTTGTCTTTTTGTCCTATCTACACAAGCTTTTAGTGTCAATAAGCCTTAAACATTCTCTTCTATATTTATGTATCAAAATTTACAATCACGATGTGTGAATAAGTCCTCTGAAGTGCCATACTCACTAAACGGCTTCAGCAGCGACAGGTGACAGACGACTGGGAGAATTGTCATTGTCATCGCCAGGCAACTGGAATATCAGGCAAGTTCGAAATTTTTCTAGCGATTTTCCTGGTGGTTCTGTTGTCCATTGCTGGTCACCCAAAAAATACACCATACCCGGCGATCCACAGTCACCCATCAACTTCAACGACAATTCTCCCAGCTGTCTGTCACCCGTTGCTGCTTAAGTCGCTTAGTGGGTATAGGGCTTTAAAGCTTTAAAGATGGTTTGTGAAGAACGATCATAAAGTGTAAACAAGCCTTTAGTAGCTTTACAGAATATCGATGTTGTATGAAGAACGCACATGAAGTATAAACAAGCCTTTACAGAATAGAGATGTTTCATGGAGAACGATCATGAAGTGTGAACAAGCTTTAAGCTTCAAAGTATGTCAATATTATAAGGAATAACGATCATGAAGTGTAAACAGGCCTTAATCTTGATCTCCTTAATTATAGAGTATCAGTGTTTCAAAACCAACACAGCTTTAGAGACCCTGCCACCCACTCAGCTTGAAGTGAAGTATTACCAGTCCACACTTTAATACCACTTTAATATAAGTGTTTGACGACTGGCCAAGGGTGGTGTGGTTGGGTGTAAGGGTCGGGATATACCAACGAGTAGTGTGTGCCAGAGGCCGTTAAAATGAGATCTTTTACAACATATCACAACTTAATTTATGTGGAGTGATGTAAAGGAAGTGCAGTATAAGATGTTATTGTCATATGATATTGATAAGCCCATCCCACATTGGCCTGGGTGTATATATCCCAGGGTCGGACAAAATTATTGTATAAGTCGTCCTTGTCTTCTACAGTTGGGGTTACTGAAACAAGCAATAATTATATTTGTCTATATCTGCAAGTACTGAGAAAATATCATTTCTTACATTTTACCAATTAACAGATCTGTAGGTCTGCCAGCCAATCAAAAACCTGTACTTCAGCGCAAAAATTAATAGGGTTGGATATTATAGGCTGGGCTGATAGACTTTAACATTGGTTCCTCTGGGAAAATGGCCAATATGTAAAGCTGCATTTTACAAATCTTAGGAGCAATTTGTCAGCCAAATTATTTTGGTTGGTTTTGTATTATGCAAATCTATTCATGGAATAAGCAGGGAGGAACTTTTGACAATATTTCATGTTAAAGAAACTTAGGCTTGAGTCAAAAGAAAGTAAAACTGTTATAAACAAAAGCAGATAATTATAGACCTATGCGTCAATCTAAAATGAGATGTTTTGAATATTAAATCTTCAAAAGTCATGAAAAGACTATTGTATTTCCCTTCCATTAAGTAAAGAAGCATCAAGTAGGGAGGGGGATCCAAATTTTGTAAAATATACATACTTTCTCGTACAAATCCAATGCGTATTTTAGCCCAAGGGGGTGGGTTGGAGGCGGTCTGTGACTTCTGAAATGTGTATTATAAATACTAAATGAAAGGCCCCCAATCAAAATCCAGCTTTGCATAGAATCTGGCACGTGTAGCGATTACATGCTGCTGTAATATAAGTTGTATACAACAAACACACACACCATGTATAAACTAAACCCAAGAAAAACACTTAATATTGAACTAACCTTACACTTAAGCTTAGGCTTACCAGCAGCGCTATGCCTTAGTACAAACATATAGGTTAAGCCTACATTCTTCTGGGTGGTTCTGACGACCTTAAATTTATTTAGTTCTAAAATGTTATTGAGAAGATGACAGAAAACTTATTCATGTTACATATCATTTAAAGGTACTCAGTGCCGTTCAGAGCGCCACCTGGGTCATAAATTCAGAACTACAAAGAAAATATTCGTTTAAAGCTGTTTTGAACTACTTATAGGTCCAATGATTCTAGGGGAAGTAAAATTAAGGTGTTTCTGTTCAATTAGAATAATAAGGTATCAAATTACCATAGTATGAACCCAAAAAATACCTCAGTTTTTAATGTTTCCCAGAATGACTTCTCTCAAAAACGGTGAATATTTAATTTTCTTGTTTAAATGTTTGTTCTACGGTGAATGCTAACTACTCCAGAAGTTTCATGAGAGTTCCGTTGGTAGTTTTTTCCTCAGAGCAAGAAAACTGATATTTCCCATTGAAATCAATGGTGAAGATCAATTTCTTTATGAGGCTCTAGCTCTTATCACAAACGGTGAAAATTGTTTATATTGTTTCTATGTAATCCTCTATATAGAAGCTAAATTGCCTACAAATTTGCAGATGATTGCATTGGTAATAAGAATTTAAGCCAAACACCCCCAAGTACATTTAAACGATAATATGAAATGTATTCTTATCATTCATTTAGGGTAAGCTCGTGTTCCTATTATGGATCTCCAAAATTGAAGATAAATCAGCTGGCAGAATATAGGGCGTTCTGGTGGTACAGTAGTAGGGTGTTGGCTTCGTCATCCAAAGGTTGGTGGTTCAAGTCTCTGTCCTGCTGCTTTGGTATCAGGCATTCTCCAAGTGACAAAGACAGGGTTATCAAAGATCCCTAGAGGACCACCGGCTGTTGTGTGTGTAGCCCTGTCTATGGGACCCTGCACATTAAAGAACACCTGCCTCATAATTGTGTAGGGGTATAGTCTCTACCTCCTCATAGATTCGATCATCCAGGAGCAAGCATGAAATAACCCAGTGCTCCAGAACCACTGAGTCTGGTGATTCAAACCAACAAACAACAACAACCTGCAGAATACAGCCTTAACACAAACCACGTACATAGGCTTCTGAAATGTAGTTTAAACGGCCCATGAGGGTCCCTATTCAACCAATTACAGACAGTTGAACTACATTGCTTTTCATCGGAACTAGTTTGTGAAACCGCTTTTATTCTTAATTATTCTTTTCCACAGAGAAAAAAATGGCATAGAAAGGTAAAACCGTTAGGCTTAAATGACTGAGTGGAGATGGAAATATCGCCTTATGAGGTAATGATAGAAAGATGGTGGAACCCACATTCTTGGCATACTTGAAATGACGTGGTCCCTATTGATATAAATGCTATAATTCATCATCATATTATAACCTCAAATTGACTTGTAAAATACTTGTACGGAAGATCGTTTGTAAAACGAGAGTAAAGTTTGATTAAAAAATAAAATAAAAAGGGAGACATGCGGTTGTTGGGGGGGACGAACTGATAGATCCACAACTTGATCCTGGATCCCTTTGAAGGTGCCCCCCCCCCCCCGCTCCTTGATCCCTGCTACAAGCTATAGGTTATTTGTAAACATGGACACAGCCATACGCAACGCTGTGGGCATGGCAATTTAATATAGGGAAGGGGAGCGTTCTCATATTGTACAATATTGTATAATATAATATAATATTGTATTATATATTGATAGGTAAGGATAGATATAGAGGGGAAGGTCTTCTACTAACCCAACCTACC
This sequence comes from Lepidonotus clava, assembly GCA_936440205.1. Taxonomy (NCBI): domain Eukaryota; kingdom Metazoa; phylum Annelida; class Polychaeta; order Phyllodocida; family Polynoidae; genus Lepidonotus; species Lepidonotus clava. The sequence goes on from OW387137.1 coordinate 52,096,280, forward strand.
TAGATGTTTTGCCCCTATCCTGATTGTCCTAACAACGTTTAAAAACACAAATTTAGGAAGTCAGTACTTATTACCTGGACAAAGGAATTACAAAAACTACTAACGAACGGTCATTTAATATGGCGGAGGTTATATACACTTTAAAAATAGAAAACACATGAGATTTGATCATTTCATAGATTCAATCACCAGAGACAGAATTGTCAAACCTTGTTCTCGCCATGATAGGACTATAGATGATAAAACGGTACTGAACCCAAATGACCAACCAACATGTCCCGTTCAATACCTAATGTCCGATCCCTTATCTAAACCCACCAAACCTGACACTCACCAATCACTGAACGATAATCGGGGATTTACCACCAAGTGTGACCAATGACCCGTAACAGAGGTCAGAGGTCAGAGGTCAGAGGTCAGAGGTCAGAGATCACTGACCCCCCTCTCCCCCCACCAACACACACCTATGGAGGTATCATACGAGTGAGTATAGGGGCTCTGGATGTGGGGTCCCACAGTCACTTTTTGAATTTAAAAATGTCGCATGTCTCAGTTGCTTGTCACATGCATGTCACAAAGGTTTTAAAGTTTTCTGTCATGTCGTTAAGACTCCTTGTCCTAATTTCAGGTACCGCAAGTAATTGACAGTTTTGATACTAACATGTTGGTATCCCCGACCGCAAGCAGTCTATAGAAAACTTACATAAAACAGCAGAGGTAGCAAGCAGGGGCCACAAGTACCTATATTCCATCTTGTGGCTATCGAAAGCAGGTTTGCGGCAGTTTGCTTGCGTTTTTCCATGGTACTGCAAGCAAATGCCGTTTAGAATATACCTTTAAAAGGCAGGTGATGGGTCTTAACCACTGAAATTAAGAGCACGGCACAGCCTTTTCTGAAATTCGACACGTGACATAGAGTCTTAACAACATTGGCAGGGAAGGTTCGAAACATAGTGACATGCAACAAAGGTATTTCTTAAATTCGACATGCGACATCGAGAAAAACAAGCGAGACAGAGACACGTGACTTTGCCATTTCTTAAAAAAAATTCGACACTTGACATTGGGACCCCCCATCTAGACCCTCCAGGTGGGCACCCACCTGGGAGTAGGACTATACACCTGTCGGACCATCAGAGTGCCCACCTGTATGACTATAGGAGTACCTGGAGAACTATCAGAGTAGTACCTGTAAAACTATAGGAGTACCTGTCGTCGTTATAGGACCACCTGGACAATTTACCACTGCGCCGTGCCAAACAACCACCCAACGAGCCAGGTAAGGTTAAAGTGGTAGAAGCCTACATTGATTTAGGCACGATCACAGAGCTGTGTGGTGTATCTCTGTTCTAGCACATACATCTATATTACATATGTTGCCTTGTGAAATTAACCACATACATATATGTACGGTTGATAATATCTGTGGCATATATATGTCATATACATATATATATATATATATATATACATATATATATACATATATATATGGTTAATATTATATGTGGTATATACATATATATATATATATATATATATATATATATATATATATATATGGTTAAGTTCAGAAGGTAGCATTAATATCCATATTTCTATAGGCCCTACATATGAAGCCTACTTCCCATATATATATGTCGATTTTGCTGCGGATTCTCAACAATCCGCAGTGGGATTCAAATATAGATAGTGAAAATTAATGCATTTTTATGGGTAAAATATGGATATATTATACAGCACTAGAAAGGTTTTACATTTCTCAAATATTATATGAGATCATAGATGGTAAATAGTTCCGTAGGGGGATGGTTTCCCCATTCCTTACTGTGACTGCAATATCAGAGCAAATAATAACAGTGATATATCATTCCTTCTCGTTTCTGTGTTTGGTATGTTACTAGTTGCTGTATTAGTCCTATTCTGGACTGTCAAATATATCAAGTCCAGCTACATTGTTTTATTGTAAATGCGTTGGCGGGCATTGGTACTTGTGGAGGTACGTCGACGGTCCCACCACAGACACATGATCATAATATGGTATGGCGATCAATGTTAAGGCAAGATACAAATACTAAAGCTAGTATTCCATGAGGGAAAGAACGATATTGCCTAAAATCGGGAGGGTTGCAGCCAAACATTGTGATGTCCATTTCAGGTATGAGATATATTATATCGGCTATCGTAATTCACATAAAAGGTTAATTGTTGTGGCTATGTGGGGAAGGGGCCATCCATAAATGATGTCACACTTTTTCAGTGTATTATTAGGACCCACCCACCCCCCTGTCACACCTAAATTTTCTAACCTAAACATGAGAATAAGGCCGGTTTTCAGGCAGCGTCACACTGTTCAACCCACCCACCCCCTTGTGCGTGACATCATTTATGGACGGCCCTGAACAACCATACACTTAGATTCTTAGGTTGCCTACCAGTTGTTTTATAAACAAAACTAAGAAGTCATCTTGGGTGGAGAGACCATCCCCACATTGATAAAACATCAGATTTGTACCTATCAACATATGAAGTTTAATCACGCATTTGAAAGTGGTTTAGGTATCAATGCTACAGGGCCGTACCCAGGGATCGCTGTGGGGCGGTGGTGAGTTTCATAAAGTGGAACTCTTCTATGTTTTGGGGGAAATGATATAGGCAAAGTTCTTAATAAGAATTGTATAATATGAGGGAAAGCAGAGTATATGCCCTGTGCATATGAAATCAAACATTATGCTTCAAGCGAAATCTCTATTCAAATAAAAAAAAAGTGGGGCAACCTCTGTGGTGCAGCAACCCCACAAAATGGGTGATCATAGGTAAAGTTTTTCTCTCTCTAGTTGATGATATATTCATGAAAATAACTGAGCAAGAGTTACAGAACTTGTGTATCTTTTTGAACATTGATAATGCCTTATCACCTCATCCAGTTCTTAAACAAACATTGTGAATATACCCTATTTCTTCTCAAGGAAGGGGTGACTTAATTCTGTTAAAGTTTTTACTTTATGAGACAAATCAGTAACCTTTGGTATATCTATCAAATAACATATTCCATTTTTCATAAAAACTAAACTGGAACTGATATCAAACCTCTGATAAAACAGATGTCCACATCCAGAAAAGAATATGATTTTTGGTGGAACATTTAAGATTCTTGGTAAAGAAATGAGGTTGATGACATGATATCCTAACATTCCTCCTCCTGCTGAGAATATTTTTGTGGATAGAACAGATCTTACATTTTAGGGTGGCATTTCAAACGTTTTTGAAAAGGAAAAGAACAGTAGATAAGCTGTTTCAATGGAGTTCCTGATATTTTTAACTATCTGTTTTAAAGACTTGTGAGAGAATATTTCTACCTGGGTGGAACTAATTATAAGTGATGCTCTGTGGGGGGATGGCCCACCACCCCCACCTCCCCCCCCCTAGGTACGGGCCTGTAATGCAAAAGTGGGACCTTAATTGAACAAAGAGGACAAATTGTGAGCTCATACACACAATATTCTTTTTTTATCACTATTATTATGCTTTCTTCTTACAAAGTGGTAAGTTTTTCCAGAAGTCAGTAAACATAGTAGAGTGAACAAATGACATGTGCAAGTGAATGATAACAGAATCAATATACATTATAGTCCAGAAACTACTTCATAATAATCAACTACAATTTATCATAGATTAACAAAAATGTTGTAGTCTAACAATGAATATCTTATCAAATTACCTTGTTTCAATTTGCTTTTGAAGTCCTTTTTGGTTTCCCAAAGCTGTACATCGATTGGTAATGATTCCTAAGTATACACCCCTATACCACGGACGCATCATTACCTTTTCTACCTTTGTCGCCTTAATTTTAAATCTAATGCCAAAGTGTCTGCGCAACATCATGTTCGGCCTCTTTGAGTCTATATAGTATTCAGCAGTCTTTCGATGGTAATACATGAATGACATAAAATGTTCTTTTCACCTCCTGGGCAATGTTATACTGTACCACAATCCCTTGTTTTGTGGGTTGTTGGCTATTACCATAGCAAAGCTTATCATTCTGAGACCTCTATTTTGTAATTAATCAAATTTGCCTACATCTTTCTAATTATGCAATATATGTTGTGCATACTTGTGCAATTAATACCCTTAATAGACAAGCCTCAGAATGAGAAGTATGCTAGTATGGAACTGTCATTATGAGCGCATTTTAAGGCCTTATAATAGTCTGTAAAAAGGGTATAAGTCTCCACGCAAACACCTCAGTACAATATACGGAGTAAACGGGTCAGCGGTATCCCCGTCATTTCCGACATCGCGCGGCGAAATTCTAGGCTCCAGAAGTGACCACATTTAGCATTGAGGCCTATGGGGAAATCGCGTATTTTCGCAATTATGCGAACAATTCACAAAATGCGAAAATTTGAAGGGTTGTATCGCATTTCTGGGATCAATTCCAAACTTTTATTCATTTACTATGTAAAGATTGGAGACATATTTAAAAAGCCAGTGTTAAAAGCACCCCAAACGTCTGTTCGCAATTTCCGCGAAATTTTGGTGCGCGATGTCGTATTTTTAGACCCGCATACTGTGTATACTGACAGGCGATAATAAACATCAGCCGATCGTAGAACCAATTCGTTGGTAGATTCTCTGATACCCCTACTGTAACTCCAGGGTTGGCCCCTCTACCCCACCTATACCGTTCCCTACACAGGGGCTGTAATATAGGGATTATCCCAGGCTTACAGATATCCCAGATTAACCACAGATAATCCCCAGCGTACCTGCACGCGGCAGGTATGTGACGAGAGTAATAATAGTTTGATAGCCGTGATAGTTAGGTATTTAATACACAAGTGTTTCCATTTCGTTTTGTTTTGTTTTCTGAGATTCCATGCTTTCCTGAAGCCCCATAGCCACTGAGCAACTTTTAGAGAGTTGTGCAACGGATCGGCGCTAAAATTGGCTGTTAGTAGAGTATATTGAAATGTACATGTTTGATCTGAATCGGTGCTAAAATCGGTTGACTCTAGGGGTAGAATTTGCCAATAGTAGTGACGATCTGTTGCCCAACTCTCTAAAGGTTGCTTAGTGAGTATGAACCTTGAAGCCCCATACCCACTAGAACATTGTGAACCTCGGAGATCGCATTCTGCTCTGATTACTTGTGAGTATGGTATATTGCAAAGTACATGCTTGATCTGAATCGCTGGGGAAATCACCAGACAATTTTTCCGGAGATTTAATCAAACATGTCCATTTCAATATAGCGTACCAACGGATGATCAAAGACAAGTGTAATCACTGATCATGAGGTCCAAAGTGTCCTAGTGGGGATGGGGCGTTATGAAGGTCTTTTAAAGGTTTAAAATGTATTGCAAAGAAAAAACACTCCATAAGGGCCACTAAAAATGTCTCTTATGGAATCCAAAATCTCTGTATGGAAATGTGAAAGCTCTTTGAGGGAATCTACATTACATTACTAATATAAGGTGATTCGCGGGGGGCGTCAGAGAGTGCCTGTATGACCTATACGGGGAGAGTTACGTACCGAGGGTGAAGCCCGAGGTAGGTTCGATCCCCATGGGTCGTACAGGCACCCGAGGACGACCCTTAAGGGCCTTCTATGCCTTATCAACCAATCAAAGCTCCAAGTATGCTAAAAAAGAATAATAGTGAAAATGAGGAGCAGTACGTACAGCCATTTTATATACACTGGCCTCTGTACGCACCGCTCGCCAGCCGTGCAGGTGATAAAAAAAGGGAAATTTATCACTGTTAGCATACATAGGAAATAAAAATGTCCGTAATATCCTTAAGATCGTATGAAAACAAACCACTGTGTTTCCCATCTCCAGCCTTTGCTTATTGGTATTGATTGTTTGAATTCAAGATTTTACTGTCCAAGCCATTGTTTGGAATATCATGGGTCACCAGAGAAAATGTAGGCATTGTAAGATTGTAGGTATTTGTCACTTTTCTTGGCCAGCGTAGTATAAGGAATAAAACTGAAAGAAAATTTGATATTAGGGGCCTTCCATTTAGTACGTACGCACATTTTAAATCCCCAGCCCCACCCTTTGAGCAGAATTACGCATTGGATATGTACTAAAATGTACACACATTCTCAAAAATCTCTAACCCCCCTCTCCCCCCTGATGCGTACATACTTAATGGAAGGCCCCTTAAGGCCTGGACACATATATATATACCAACTCGTTTGTCGGGAGTGCTTCAGACCCGACTGTCGGGGACTGACCAGTTGGATGTAATTTCAGTAGGCATGCCACATACACCGACCAGTTGGGTCAGTTGGTCATTAGAATAGAGACTCTCTTAATGTCAAACTAATGGATATTCAAGTAATATAAAGACCCAATTATTAAAATGGTATGTGTCATGGCCTTTAGTTTCTCCGAATCAGCAACGATTCTGTAGACAAGCAAAGATATGTGACTCAGACCATCTCCTACATGTTTTCCTGTGACGTCGTTGATAGTCACACCCCCTTTGAGAGTGTGTGCTACCAGATACAAATTAAACAACAGTGCAACTTTTTTTAATCTTTTTCAAAAATGTAAACAAACAGCGATGATGTCACGTAAATGGCAAACCAGATGACGCGTTGTAGCAGGACTGTCATAGAGGAGTCTGCCATCACCATGTTCACGATGAAACGTCACAAATTACATATCTTTGTGTAGCAATAATATTTTTGGAATCGGCGTTTCCTATTTGTTTTAAGGGGTATCGTGTTCAGGTAGGGCCTGCAGCTTATCCGAGGTCCTGTGTAGTGTTTCCCGATCAATATCAGTTCTATTCTCGGGAATTACAAATCTTTGCATAATGTTTCATGGAATGTCATATAAAAGTTAGGGAGTACTACAACTACTTTAAGGCCTAGGTAATCTCAGGATTTGGGATAAGCTTCTTCTGTGTCTCAAACGTTTTCTGAGACCTGACTAACTGAAATATACATATTGCATGTTGATTTAAAAAAGGGAGTTTTATTTAGTACCAGATTGACAGGTTGGTTATAGCCTACTTCGCTGGTTCTTGGTAAGACCTGAAGAAAGTTCAGTATGTAGGCAGCAACATGCGAAAGGACATCGTTTTAGAAGAAGTAGGATAAATACATTCCAAGGTGTCTTTTGGTTTTCAGGATATTAATTGAAATTCGCGGTGAAGAAAACTGGACCATGATTAACCATTAGCAATAATATCACATATCAAAGAGCGCACAAACAGCTACAAGGTACTGAAAGGTTACTATTATACTAATAAAAAAAATGTACTAATTATCATAGTTTATTCCAGATAGTAGTCTATGAGAATTATTATATGGCTATTTGAAGAGCGCAAGGGGCCTTCCATTTAGTATGTACGCAAAATTTCAAAGATTTCAGACCCCCCACCCCCCACCCCTTTTGCTAAAATATGCATTGGATTTGTACAGGTATGTACGCAAATTTCCAAAATTTGTAGACCCCCTACACCCCCCTTGTTGCGTACATACTTTATGGATGGCCCCCAATCATTTGTGCTGTAGCATTGTTTCCATATATATATATATATATATATATATATATATATATACATATATACTATATATATATATATATATGATTTTATGGATTTATACATATTTACTGAGCTGTTTGGAAGATTAGATTTATTCTGAAGGCAATCAATTAAAACATATATATATATATATATATACATATATATATATATATATAAGGTAGAAGCATACACTACAGTCAAATCAGTACCCTAGTCTGCCTACAATTTCTACTGAACCTACTGGCTGCTTTGGCTGAAGACCAGGAGTTTTGGTGATTGGAATGTGATCAGAGAGTGTTGGGATCATCCTCACTAGAACACCAATTGTGATTGAGAGTTATCTTATCTGGCAGATAATCCCTCATTAGATGGTGGGTATGGCAGATACGGAGAGAGGATCATCGGTGGTTGATCCGTAAGTGGTATGACAAGAGGGGGTGTTACGACGTAACATACTTTGTTTTATTACTCGCATGCATGACGATCAGTGTGTATTGGGGATTTTATCACCCACACGACAGCTGTGCGGTGCGTATATAAGAGACAGTGAGTATTGACTGCCTGAATGTACCACTCCTTGTTTTCAGTGTTTTAACAATTTTTTAAATCTTGTTTGGGTGATAAAATATAGAAGACCCTTTGGGGTCATTCTCGGGTGTCTGCACAACCCATGGGGATCGGACCTATCTCAGGCTTTGCCCTTGGTACGTATACGAACCCCTCTGGGTCGTACAAACACCCTCGGACGCCCCCCCCCCCCCCCGTGGGTCTTCTAATATTTGGATTTGATCAGTGGCGACCGGTTGGTGGTTGGGGGTGGTTGTGGAGCTCAGGGCGTCCCCCCTTACGAAAATAGTGTATGTGCCCCTGCTGATGACCCCCTTCCCAATTCCTTCTTATAGTGATATAGTTTGGTCGGTGGAGGGTTACCATTGGCGAAGGGAGGGTCCAGGGTCCTCACCCATCCCCTCTCCCTTTGATGGAGACTTACACTTCACATAGAGAACAAACGTTACCTGTGTATGTTTGTATGTACAACATTTTAGTAGATAGCCTATAATATTATGTGGAACCCCCTTTTAGAAATCCTGTATCTGCTCCTCTATAGTTAATCGTGAATTGGGTTGCTTATATTAGATCCTTCCAGAAATTACTAAGCTTTTACATATATTTCTGAAATAACTAAGATTATTCAATGTCTCCAGTAAACACTATAAGGGGGAAGGAAAGAGTGCTGGCCTCAGCAGACTAATAATGTTGTGAAATTAGCCTGAAAAATAAACAGCCTGTTTCTGGTCTATGATCTGATTATATAGAAAGGCTACTGATTAGGGGATATGAATGTCACTTGAAGCTTTTTGCAAGGGTGCACCGCACTGACTATGCTGGATATTTGGTTTCTAGGTGGTAACAAATTTAAATGCAAATCCATATTTCAACGTCGATTTCAATAAGTAGCAACTTGTGGCTGGAGCTTTAGATGTGGCTACATGGTCACACCCTTTAGACGCGTCCCCATGTGGCGACTAAACCTTGGTGATTAGTTGTCTATGATGGGCCAAAGTACCAAGTCCATGCATTCCCATGCATCCATGCATGCACTGAAGAAAAAAGTTAATCGCCACATTGGGAAGCTCTTGCTACAACTCTTCCGGTGATTGGGCCTACTGGTCACTTTAGTTCCCCAGCCGGACGATTTACTGCACTCATCACCGGCGACTAGAGAAAAATATCAAACATGTCAAATATTTTGCCAAGAAACCACGGCAACTAGTTGTTTAATCGCCAGACATCACGGCACCAGTGTACAGTAAGTCTCTGGCAAACTAAACCACAGATATCACATTGGTCGTCGTCTCTCTATGGGGCTCTAATCGTTTGACACTTTAGGCCACCATAGACGTCTATTCACTGAGGTTTAATCGCCACGTGGGGATACGGCTTTTCACACTTTTCTTTCCTTTTTTTTGGAGCATGTTACAGTGGAGCCAAGCATTTATAGGCATATCAATTCTCAAATTTAAGAACTGTTCCCTTGTCCGATCCAGCGGTCCAGGGCCCCTATAATATGTGTTTCACAGTCAAATACTTTCAAACAGGCTTTAGGCTTGGCTTAGGCCTACCACCCGCCGTCCTAGGGAGGTATGAGAGCGGGATATTGTTGTAAGGACGTGCAATGTTTATTATACCTCTATAGACCTTTTTCATTAAGAGTGTTGCACCCCCTGGTGAAGTAAATGGAACCAAAGGTTTAGGTCATTTCCCATAGTTAACCTATATGCTTCACTTCATATAGGTTAACTATGGGAAATGACCTAAACCATTGTTTCCATTTAATTCACCAGGGACTGCCACACCCTAATGAAAAAGGTCTATAAGTCCCTGAACTTAAGGCCTGGTCACATATAGAGACCCAACTCAACTCAACCAGGGCAGTAGCCAGCCCTTAAGTAGAAGGGGGTTCCATGTAAATTTAAGGGGGTTCCTACCTACATTTCTGACAATATTTCTTATATTCTACTTAAATTTTGGGAAATAAAAGGGGGTTCCACCAGAGGAACCCCCCTTGGCTAAACCACTGTCAACGGTTCAACTCAGGTCTACAATAGTCTTGATATGTGACACAAAACTGAAACTGGAGTTTCTCAAGACTGATTAGGCTGGTCCCTAAAGGCCAGGTTACGTATAGAGATTCAACTCAACTCAACAGTTAAGCTAAGTTGGGTTTCTGATAGTCTTGATGCGTGGCATATGGTTAAAACCGGAATTTTAGGTTTTCTCAAGACTGATCAGCCTGGTCTCTAACCTAAAGATTACATATAGAGACTAAACTCAACTCAACAGTTGAGTTGAGTTGGGTTTCAGTCTGGTCTCTCACCTTGAGAAGGTCATGATTGTATATATAGAGACTCAACTCAACTCGACAGTTGTGTTAAGGTGGGCTTCTGACAGTCATGATATGTGACATAGGGTTAAAACCAGAGTTTTAGGTTTTCTCAAGACTGATCATCCTGGTCTCTGACCTTGAGAAGGTAAAGATTTCAAAGCCCAGTGACATATAGAGACTAAACTCAACTCAACAAATGAGTTGAGTTGGGTTTCAGTCTGGTCTCTAACCTTGAGAAGGTCATGATTGTATATATAGAGACTCAACTCAACTCGACAGTTGTGTTAAGGCTGGTCTCTGATAGTCATGATATGTGACATAGGGTTAAAACTGAGGTTTTAGGTTTTCTGAAGACTGATCAGTCTGAGCTTTAACCTTCAGAAGATGAAGATTAAAGGCAGGATAGTCTTGAGTCATAAGTAGTCGTAAGACCCAGTCTTAGCATGTGACTGAGCGTTGAGCACATTGCCGTTTACTGGCCTAAAGACTTCATAGTCTTCAGTCTTAAACAGATCTAAGGCCTAGTATCCATATGATAAGTCACATAATTTATGACTCAACTCAACTGTCTTGAACCCATCATCCAATCAGATAAAGGCAAATAGACACACTTCCTTTGCCTGTATGCCTTAAGGTTTATAGGCCAGGGCAGGAAGCCTTAAGACTCTCTAGTCCCAATATGTAACCACTGGTCATTTTTTCACTTGGACTCGTTAGTTTATATCTATTCAGTATCAAGTCCATATGACTGTTCAGTTGTTTTCAGGTCCTATATATGACCTTCTCCATGAACTAAAACCCCATACCGAGTAGGTATTTTTGACCAGAGTCAGCCGATCCAATGGTCCTAAAATTGGCCGACTCTACTAGGAGAGTTGGCCGATTTTAGCGCTGACTCATATCAAACATATAAAGTCAAATATGACATACTGACTGGTAATCTGAATTGGTGCTAAAATTGACCAATTTTATGAGAATTTATGGGCTGATTCTAGTCGGCTGATCTAGTCAAATTTGCCTAGTGGGCATGGGGCTTAAGTGAGCACTGCACCATTGGCACTGTGCCAAGTTTGTCCCCACAGCTTTCATTGAGGGAGGTATTGGAATATGTATGTTTGCACATACAATAGTGAAAGTTAATCTGCACAAAAATGTTTGGATTTGCATTTATAGGGCTTTGTACGCCGCAGGTTAAATTACAGCTATATTGGTTGTGATTTGAAAATGCAGAACAATGTTATGAATACATATTATCTTGATATCATTGCACACATAATCACTGGCATTTTGTTAAGTTGTTTCATTGGAAAAGTTCTTTTTTATGTACACTCGCTATTTTAGTCATTATGCTAGTTTGTAATGTTTATAGGCTTTCAGATTCATATACCTATACGAATATTTCCTTGGTCACTGGGAGTTGCTTATTAACCCATTCATATATACCAGAGATCTAGATGTCACTCCGAACTGAGAAAATAGTAGGAGAAAACACTTTGTTTTAACGTGAAAACTACATGAAGTTTTAAACTAATAGCAACTTAGCAAGTATTAATAGATCAATATTGAATTGTTTCTTCACTTTCATAGTCATATAGCGTGCATATAGCCACAAATGTAATTTGTAGAATCAAATATTAAACCAATTGCCATTTACCCATGTTGCTGCCACTAAGCCCAAAAATTAGGAAATGTCCATGTTCCTGTGTTAAATTTGATATATTGATCATCATACCTACCACTACATACTATGTCCTGGTTTGACAATCAATGTTAAACGAAGCGTTACTTGGCACATGGCACGGTCCAGGATGTAAAGCGTTGATTAGGATCGTGGTCTGGGATACATTACTTACTGCTCATGAATAGATTTAGGGACAGCACTGCCACCTAACGTAGTGCTGTGAACCAGGTTGTATTCATATTTTAGTTCTCCCTAAAGGGAGAGGCCAGAGACCGCAAAATATGATAGTGAAGTAGTATGTATATATATATATATATATATATATATATATATATACATGTATGTATGTATGTATGTATGTATGTATGTATGTATGTATGTATGTATGATATTCTTTAATTATTGTTTAGGGGGTTCTCCACCAATGAAATAGTATATACATATTTCGTAGTCTTTTGATTAATATTATTGTTTAGGGAATTATGATATTGATATATTCTATATGATAAATTTGGTTTATAGTTGTAGTTGGTAGAGGGAGGATATGCCATGTCTAATCTTAGGTATGACATAATAATCGCCATCCTCATTTATCAGGGTGTTTTCACACACATTTTTGTACCTATACCTATCGTGTTTTTCATTTCATGTATGTTTTTCTGAATCTTACTGACCGGCTCCTGGTTGCACCTTGCGCACCTTACACAGAGCATCTATCTCTGTGAAGACGTCAGAAATAGAACAGGTGAAATATATAAAGATAAAAATATAACTAAAGATATAGGATATACAATTTCAAAATTTGAAAATAACATATTTTGTGTGAGACATCACACACAGACGTGTGAATGGGGAACAAGACGGATCTCTGAAAATCATGTTTACTAGCAGGAATTCTAAGATGTAACAAGTAGAATAACCATGTTTAAAATTTCACTGGCTCCTCTCTGTGAGAATACATTAATTGTGTCCCTGTGCCAACGACAGGGATATCAAAGGCCTATAGTGACTTGTATGTATGACCCTGCATGTAAAAGAAAACCTGCGTCAATAAATATGTAGGGATACAGTCTCTATCTTCTAGATTTGTTCATTTCATAGATTCAATCACCAAAGACAGAATTTTCAAACCTTCCTCCCACCATGATATGACCATAGATGTTGATATGGCGTTTAACCCCAATAACCAACCAACCGACAGACCAGATGAGCTCTGCCTTTTTTTTTCCAGTTAAAAATTAGCATTCTTTGAAATTCACCTTTGCATTTATTTTTCAGGTTCTAATCATGCTGGCGATAGACCCAAGTCCACCATGTGTGGTTCTGAACGGTCAATTAAACCAGAGACGGAATGTGGACTGAAACAACTCCCCTTGGCCCCCGATAGTGGAGTGGATACGAGCTGACAATGTGTACACAGTATAATACGACATGAACTCTGAGGAGGTAGACTGGGATGAATAAGAGCAATCTGCTGCGAATCACCCTCCACACCAGGAATGATAGTCCGTGCGACATGACTAAAACTATACACCAGCATTATAAGATTACCACGCCCTGCAGGCTAAAAATAGTCATCGCTAGTCTTGCATGACTGCCTTGGGCCGGACCCAGTGGCAGCTACAGTGCAGAGATGATTTTCAGTGGAATGTGTCTATGCGGCAGAGTGAAATAAGAGATGTCTGGATCTACCTAAAGGCACAAGCTTACAGACTTTTTAATGTCTTAGCTCCCATTTTATCTCCATACTGCCCTATATTTAGAGTTAAAGTCAACGCAACAGCTTCATTTTTGTGTACTTTCTATACCCAGTTTTAGCCTCCCTTTCCCCTTGAATCTTGGCCTTCCCTCCTCCAATTCCAGTCCATTTGTCCCTCCATCTCCCTCGATCCGTTCCTCTCCCCTGTGCTCTTCCGACTTCAAGCATTAACCCTCCAAGATTCCCCCCACACTCCCTCCTTCCTGTCTGCCTGCCCCCTTATATACATTAACCTTTGGTCTCTATACAAAGATTAACCTAGGATTACCCCCAGTTACCTAAACACCCCTGGACACACACACCAGGTACTTAATCACTCTCACCTCCACAGGAAAAAAGTACACATGTATTAGGTCATTGCTGTAGGAGGCACTTTTACACGAGGAAAACTCATCACCGAATACGGAAAAACTTCTACTCAATTTGATGATATTATGCTGAACACATTATGCGCAGTGCATATCTAGAGGCTTGACCATAGCCACAATCATTTTGGGTCATATTTACAGATTAGTTTTCCCCCTCAAATATTAGATTAGTGAGCTGATAATTAACACATACACATGGGCACCTTTTACATATATGGGAAGTTCCATCCAATGGCCATCCAACAGTTTCCTCTCCCCATCCTTATCCTCATGATAATGCTGAACCATTAATACCCACTTTTCCCACCTCGTATCATCACACTAATAAGATAAGCTAGTACCCCCCGCCCCTCCTCCTCCTCCCTTCTCTCCCTCCACCCCTCGTCCACATTTTCTCACCCCATATCAAACCACCAATATGCCACTTAAGTAACCACCCCCCCTCCCCCACCACCCAGCCCCCACCATGCCGACCCCGCCCCCCTCCCGCGTCCCTTACCCCGCCTGGATGTCGTCTGCTCCTAATCACGTGACCCTCAACCCTCCCAACCACGACCCGTATGTCCGTCAGCTGGTGGCCGGCAGGAGGCCCAGGGTCAAGTCGGCCCCGGCCGGGTACCAGCAGTGTCGGGAAACCAGCTACAGCCGGCAGATAGGAGCAGTGGCCTGGGCCAACCACCTGGGCGAAAACAGGGGGTATACGGGGGTGGACGATGATAGGGAGGATAGGGTCCACGTGAGTAACTTGTGTCTGTCTCAGCCGGATCTCACCACCGGAAGTCAGGGGTATAACAGGAGGTATGCTGGGAGAGCCACCAGGGTGAAGTCGGCCAGGTCAGACTCGGCGCTGATTGGCTGCTTGAAACGCAGACCTACTTCCGGTTGTTACAGCGTCGGCGCTGCATCGACGTCGGCGTCGGTGAGTGACGTCAGAGGGCTGACCCACGTGACGTCAAACTTCACCCTGGATGGTGGGACGCTGCTGTTCACTCCCCCTCCCCCTACGACCACCCCTTCCCGCTGCTCCTCCCGGAAGTCTAAGACGCTGCGCATGCGTCCTACGCCCACCATGCTGCTGCCGACGGCCCAGGTGCGCGCGGCGCCGGATGCGGAAACGTTCATGTGGCAGCTGTCGCCGGGGAAGGTGCACGTGGTGGCGGACGACGCGCGGTCGACGCTGCTCCTGGCTGCGGCCTTCACCTGCCGACGACCGACGATCACCGCGCGTCCCAACTCGGCCGCGTCGTCGGGGACAGTGACGTCACTTCCGGAAAGCTTCTCCAGGGCCGTGGCATCTCGGCGGCAGAGCCTCGTTCCCGGGAGTCAAATCGAACCGGACATCCGGGACCCTGGGTACCTGGATACCTTCGCCAACCCCTCCACCGTCAACGCCGACCTCACGCGCATGCGTCGCCGGAAGCGGTCGTCGACAGGGGACGCGGGGGAGACGTTCCCCCCTGGAGGAGCCTTCCCCACCAGTGACGTCACGTGCCCCGAGTGCCGGAAGATCTTGGAGGGCTTCCGGTCTGAGCGGAAGTTCTGGGAGTGGTTCTTCTCGCTGCTACCAGGGGACGCTGACGTGAGTAACCTCTATTCTTTTAATCCAGTATATAGGAAGGTTCGCTTGTAGTCCAGTCCATAATGAAATTGTGAAAAAATACATTGATAGGGAGGTTAAGCAACACTGATGCGTCAATTTTCAGGCCTTCTGTAGGACTAAATCTAAAGGGTGTCTGAAATTAGAATCTATATCTTGTAACTACTAGTGAATGATA
The DNA here is from genome assembly GCA_936440205.1 of Lepidonotus clava. Taxonomy (NCBI): domain Eukaryota; kingdom Metazoa; phylum Annelida; class Polychaeta; order Phyllodocida; family Polynoidae; genus Lepidonotus; species Lepidonotus clava. The sequence goes on from OW387137.1 coordinate 52,112,298, forward strand.
GTTCACCCTTGATTATCGCCATTTTATAACCTTAAGCTTAACACCAATGCTTAAATCGTTAACAGTTACTATTTCTCATTGTTCTTGCAAAAATATGTATTGCATTCATTCATCAGGAATATTGGTAATAAACATACATACATATATATTCACTTCGGAAAAACGCCATCTTGTGACAATTAATGAAACTGACCGAAACGTCACAAACCAACATTTAAACCAAGAATCGAGAATTAACAAACCAATGTTACATAGGAAGATATATCATTATGTACTGAATCTACTGACGCTGGACTGATACAGAACAACGCTTATAACTAGTCAAATTCGCTGTTGGCACTAGCCGCTAGTATGTCTGGCCAGCGCAGTTTTTCTACATGTAGCTCGATGGGCCATCGGAAATTGGTAGGAAAGCCCTCTTCCCCCTGAAACACAATCTTCCGTACGATTAATAATAATATGTCATTTAAAGAGCCATTTCACAGATATGTAAGGGATTTGCATGAACATTTATATCAGAACTAGTGCAATTAAAGTCGGGCTAGTGCAAATTAAGAGCAACTGCTATACTACTAGCCCGATGGGCTAGTGTAAAGAAAGGTTAAGGTCTAGCCCTGTCCACGACAATCACATATAAATTAATTATTACAGTTAATCATTCCTGAAATTTCGATATAATTATGATGTGGGTAATTGCTCACTACATTTTAAAGGAATATAATAGGTCATATTGTCGTTAAGAACAGTCGTACAGACACCCGAAGACGACCCCAAAGGGTCTTCTATATTTTAAAACCCAAACAACTCTCCAAATATGGCCAAAATACTGTTAATGAGGAGTGATGCATACAGCCTGTCAATACACACTGACCCTTTTATGCACCGCTGCATGCAGTACATGCCAGTGAGTTTTTGTGTATCTTAATGTAGTTTAAGTCTGTGTTCAAAGTCTATATTTTACCACAAGGCTAGGTTATGGCAATAGGATAAATTTCAATGGTTAACAGAATTTGCCAAATTTTGACCCTACAGTGCTTTTGGCTCCCTTTAAGTGGAAGGTACTGCAGCGCACCACGCGGTGTCCAGTGTTCAGGCTGTACCTGCTGTATGCCACGCTGAGTCCCCCTAGCGTGAGACGGGGGTAATACATAAATACACGAATCCTAAAGTCAATTAATGTGATAGCATTTGTAGCAGAAGCTAATGAAGGCAAATATGGAGCATGGTAGCCTAAGCAACAGGAACAGATCAGATAAAATCATCTTAAATTCAGGATAGTTTTCTTCCCTTTGTGATATGAGCTTAGCTGAGCACCCAAATGATCTGGTTCAAAAATGGACTGTCGAAGAGCCCTTCCATCAAGAGCCTATGCCTTGCGCCGGGGAGGCATAGAGTTTATGTCGGATGATAACTCGAATTGCTGACCGGCGTGTTTATAAAGGGTTGCTAGATAGTAGAGTACTGTAAAGGTACTCCCCGCTGAATACTAGATTCTCACGGTAACTTTGGACAACTTATGTAAAGGAAGAGCCACACGTTCAAATACAGTTTCAAACCTTTATTTCTGACAAGCGTACAATAGATGAAGTGTTCCGTACAAATACCATACAGTGCTGGTGAGTGGTACCAATGTGACAATAATAACGCCCCTCTGAGCGCCTACCTCTATACTCCAATCAGAGTCCGTGCCAACCGCTGATCCGGCGCTGAGCCTAAGTCCTCCAGGCCTGCTGTAGTCTCTAGTCTGGTGGTCTGGTAGAGTGGCTGGGCCAGGTAGAGTAGTGGCTTCTGGTCTAGTAGAGTATCCAGTGAGGTAGTCCAGGGGTATGCCTTTCAGAGGGGGCTCCAGGAGAGTCTGTCTCTACAGTGGCCAGGATCCCCTTATATACAGCTCCTCCCAGGATGGGGAGGGGTTATTTGTGGAGAGGAAGAGGGGGAGTTGTGCATGGGTTGCATCATCTCCCTGAGTGGGGAGGGGTGGTTTGTGGAGGCCTCTGATTGGTGGGTGAGAGCCCCAGAGGGTGGGGTGGCAGGTGCATGTGTTGCATCATCTCCCTGAGTGGGGAGGGGTGGTTTGTGGAGGCCTCTGATTGGCGGGTGGCGGCTCCAGAGGGTGGGGTGGCAGGTGCATTGGGGCGAAGCCCAAGCATACCCATGGTTATACTCAGTCCCTGTCTGGCAGCTGTACGGTTCACAACGGGTGGTGCTTATATACTACCTTACACTGACATGGTTATACATAGGTATATGGGAGGTTGTGTCTGCAAAAGTAGGGTTCTAGGCATTATGTGTTTGGGACTGGTTGCAGTCCCGACACACTCGCCCCCGTTCAGTTTCAAAAATGGACACCAGATGGCTATTTTTGCCATGTTTTGTATCTGGGTGATCCACCCTTTTGCACACTTTGGAGACACAATTCCCTTACAATTGGTTACACAGTATCATTTCTATGCGATATGACGCAATACTACGGATTAGATATAATGTGATAACAGAATTATAATTGACCCTTTTGTTATAACAATCTTTTGGGCCTGTTCTTGATGAGAACGTTACACACTTGTTGACAACACAAGAGATAATGTACGCAGTGTGTTACATAAAATTCAAACTACTTGCAATCCTACTTGAACCTCTAAATCTAAAGAGTAAATATAAAGTCGGATGCCTGACTATCTTCTAAAGTAAAACTAAATAGTATACTACCTAAGACCTTTGTCGGACGACAGAAATACTACATGTTAGATTTGAGCTACTTTCTAATGTTAATCCAACAATTCTAGGTTTGAGTATAACTTCTACGTTTCTATAGTTTCTCTAGGCAGCTTTATAGGTACCCATGTGTATAATATGTGTCAGTGGTTGCCCATGGCAGGCAATATTAGCGGACCTATCCGGTGAGAACATTGAGTCTTTTTGAGCTTCAATTTTGGTTATCATATCAGTTTTCAATGGTATATTTTGATAAATGAAATCGCAATGTCTCTCTACTTCGGCCTTGTCTCTGAGCCATATTGCTGCATATGTTAGGAGCAAGAGCTCTGTAAGCTGTTGCTTCTGGGCATGTAATGATATACCTTCCTGTACATGAATCTATCTCATTTCAATGAGTTCTATCTACCTCGAATTATCCATCAAAATAGGAAAAGCTTCTGTTAGATTTGTTTTGATACATGGAATCCAGAGTTAACAGTGAATACAATTGGTGAACCTATTTGGTTTACAGTATACAGTTTGTAGACGCTTCATTTGGGGCTAAAGGGACCTTAATGGTAACAATGACGTGGTCTGTTTGAACAGCGTAAATAGGTCGGCTTTGGCTGTAGTACAAGAGTGGTTGCGGATGTTTAACTGAGAGTTCATGAATGTTTTCGTAGACGATTTGCTTGATTTTAAAGATGCCCTCCATGAGCGTCTCAAGGGGTATAAGGTGGGATGAGAGGCGTCCATTGAGTATTGGATAACGCCTGACTCAAAGTCTGTCACTCTTGAGTTAATGTTCTGTAGTAGGGAAATATCCTTTTGTATGATTGCTTATAAGTTCAGGAGTGAGCCTTGCTAGTGTGTACAAGGCTTTACAGCCAGTGTCATTGTTCGTAAATAGTTCGATGATGTCCTGAAGTTTATCCTGGGTTTCTGTGATGGTTTGAGAGTCATTTGGTGCTCCAGTGGCCGATTTCTGCAGTTGCTCAGTAGTTGTCCTCGTGAAGGCGTTAAGTGTTCTTGCGTTGGCGTTCTCGATGGTGGTGTTAGACGTCAGCGCCTGCGTACGGATGTGTATGTCTCCTTAGGATGTAGACAGCGCCTGTGGTCAACGGTACTGCTATGTCGTAGGGATGCCGAGTTGCATTGCTGACAATGGTAGAGGTCTTCACATTCTTGGGGATGTTCTCTGGCGCGTGTCAATGTAACTGCCGCTGGCCTGTGCATTTTGTTTCGCACAAGTGGCATGTCAACATCAACTCGCAGCTTCCTTCCCGGTTTTTGGTGTTGGGGGTGGAGCAGTCCATGATGGGCTGCGTAGAGTGGTGGTGGTGGTTGTAGCATCAGCGCAGGCAACCCATCTCAGATGTTGGAAGGTGGTGTGCTATGCGCGATGCGATGTGGTTGCTCACGGTGGTCGTCTAGGAGGATAAACGTGCAGAATTTGTCACGTCTGAAGCCCTCTTTGATTTCTTCTGTCGTGTGGCGTCGTGCCTATTCTTGTTGTCGTGCCCATACACGTTGGAGGTGTTGCTTGTCTGGTGTTTTGTGACTGCACGCGATGTCGACAGCTTTCTTCAGCGTAGTCCGGAAGATCGTCCATTTCCTCCTGCTAATAGGCTGGCCGGAGGACATGTTGCAATGTTACACCAAAATCAGGCAGTATGAACACAATCTGTGTAGGAGAAGAAGAAAATAGGCGCAAGGGGATTGCCACTTAATGCTGGTAACCACTGACCAATTAATATGTTGCTTCTGTAAACAGCTGTTTGTGATGTCAGAGATAACAGGTGGTCTTCATGTGTGTGAGGTGGTGATGGGCTGAGCACGTGGAAGAGGTTAGAGGGGGGAGGGTTGGATGTGGAATGGGTTTTGGGTTTCTGCGATGAGGGGTGTGGGTCATTTGTGGAGGAGGGGTGTGGGTTCTGTGTGGAGAAGGGTGTGGCGGAGCTCTTTGATCTAGCTGAGCTGGTTCTCGGTGATTAATTTGTAGGGCGGTCAGGGGCAGACGTCGGCACCCGCGATTCAATGAATCCTACCCAGGTTAATATATTATCATATGGTTTCCAATTGTTGGGCCTTTTCAATGTGGCAGTGTGTGCCCCTAGAGTCACTTGTTGTGGGCTTTATCTTTGTGCCCGTTGATGAGTACATTGTCTGGTTATCAGAGCTGATCAGGAACTGATGTCCGTAATGTTACTCGCTACCCTTCATTGAGTCTTAGTTTCGTTATAAGTGTGGTGTGCCTAACGGATAGGGCTTTAATGGCCATTGTCCTCAGAACCTAGTTATTAGCAGGTGGGCATGTTCTGGAGGGGGAACCTGCAATTTATGTTTTAACAATTGATGCCCATTTTGGCAGGGGGTTCATTCCTGTCTGCCTCCTTGTGTTGACTGCTCAACCGACATTTTAGTCTGCTTTAAGCCGAGGCTTATGTCTGGCAGTGAGGTTGCTGCCGTAAGGGTAGTAATGTAAATTGACTCGTGATTATCTTATTTTGAGGGGCTACTTCACTGTGAGATAATGGTCCTCTTTTGTTCTTTTAGGCGACCAACTCTGACGTTGTTGTTTAGGGTGCCGTGGACGTCATGCTAAATTGTGACGCCGAGTTAGATTTTCTGTATATGGGTGCGACACATGTACAGAGATCTCTTTGAACAAAACTTCTTATATAATCTGTGTCATGTTTCTTTGCTGGCTATAGCATCAGTTTGTCAATTTGAGCTTCTCTGTAGTTGAAATGGAGTCGTCGTTGACCCATGACACTGAGCCATCCGCCCAGTGGACTTTGTACTGCTTTTTGCCATTTCTCTTGCGGGATGTAATGACTCGCTTAATAGGGTAGTAAACGTCCCCTGCATTGTCCTTGAACCTATCTTTATGGTCCACTTTAGGGGGTGTTGGGTTGGCCGCGGCTTCATTTTGCCTTTTGTAGTATGGCCTTAGCCTGTTTACGTTTGTAAGGCGTTTCAATATGCGGCCTGTGTTAAGATCCTTAAGACAAACCAGACAATCTGACACAATTTCTGTAATGACGTGGGGGGTTGAGTACATGTACGAGAATTTACCCAGGGGTTTCACCTTGTATTTGGGATCATATATGACTACTTCTTGTCCCACCACGAAATTGTGAGGCCTCACTTTGCTATCCAGTTTTGCCTTCATTCTGTCTGTGTATGATTTGTTGTGCTCATTAGCCATTTCTCTGACAATTGAAAGGCGTTGCTCAAGATCATGAAGGTAATCTGTGGCTGATAGGGGTAGATTTGGGGCACTCTGGCGTTCACTATCGATGGGTAGCAGGTTTGGAGCATGGCCGTAAAGTAGACGGTATGGGCTATCGCCAAGTCTGGATGTGACAGATGTTCTCATGCTGTACAGAGCAAAAGGTAAGAGTTTGTGCCAGTTTTCACTGTTGGTGTCCACGTAACAGGATATTACCGACTGTAGCTGTTTCTGGATACGTTCAACTCGGCCATTTGCTTTTGCGTTTACGCCTGACGTGAATGTTTGTTTTATCCCAAGTCTTTTGTGTACCTCGTTTGTGAGTTTTGACAGGAGAGGAGTTGCATTATCGGAATGCACTGCTATTGGTGGGCCGTACCTGGTGTAGACATGTGTAATCAATGCATCAACAATATCAACACTCGTTTGGTCTTTCATTGGTATGGCTTCACAGAAGTTCGTGAGCATGCAAATAACCGTGAGTATGTACTCATGGCCCTCATTTGAAGGTTTGATTTTGCCAATGACATCAATCGCGATATGACTGAAGGGTCTTGGAGGTGTATCAAAGACCTGCATTGGGTGGTTTGGGTGAGCCACCCTTTTCTTTCGCGTGCATATGTCACATGTTCTGACATATTCTGCAATCATTTTTGTCATGCCTCTCCACCAATATTTGGAATATATTTTGTCGTAAAGGACGTTTCTGCCTACATGTGAGCCAAGTAGCACGTTGTCATGTAGTAGCGCAACAACTTTCTGCTGCATATTAGTGGGGATGACTGTCTTTCCTTCCGTCTCAACATATTTCGAGCCCTTCTTTTTAAAGGATGGATAGAAAACCAAGATGTCCTTTTCTAGTGACATGTGGTCTGCATATGTCAAGGTGAGTTTCTCTCGAATGGGATCATTTGGCAGTGTCTTATTTTTCAGAAATGAAATTATGTCTGAACAGAATTCGTCAGCTGCTTGGCCTTTTGAGATAGTGAGTTTATCCATGTTATCTGATAAGTCTTGCATATCAGTTTGAGGTTGCGCTCTAGTATTTGTTTGATGTGTTTCATTGCTCTGCTTTTGAGTAGCGTCGCTGTCATTGTTAGTTGGGGCTTGTTGATTACTCACTGCCTTTGACCTGGTTACTGCAGTATTTTGTGTGACTTGTCCAACTTGTGGAAACAGCAAGTCTTTACTGAGTTCTGGACAGTCATTGTCAGGCAGGGTAATGTCTGACTCTAATCTAGAGACATAGTCTGCGAGGTAATGGGTCTTACCTTCATGGTATTGGATGTCGTATGAGAATGACTGCATGAAAAGTGCCCACCGTTTGAGTCTAGGACTAGGTGCTTTATGTGGTGCCTCGAAGATATGGACCAATGGGGCATGATCTGTAATGATCGATATATGGTACCCTTCGATTGTTGGCTCAAAATGCTTGAGTGCAATATATATTGCTAGTGCCTCTTTCTCTGATATAGAATAGTTTTTCTGAGCCCTGTTCATTTTGGCTGTGTGGAAAGAGATTGGGCGATACTTGTCGTCGATCTTGTGACATAGAGCTGAGCCAACTGTGTCGTCACTGGCATCTGTCAGTATATACAGCGGTTTGTCGTATTCAACATGCACAAGTATGGGCGGACTCATCAGCAGTATTTTCAGTGCCTGAAAGCTGCTTTCCGCCTTTTCATCCCAATGAAAGCGTGTACCTTTCATGGTAAACTTATTCAGGTGCTTTGTCATTTCGCTCATTTTTGGGATAAAAGCTGAGTAGTACTGGATCAAGCCTAGAAATCTGCGGACACCTCTGACGTTGGTTGGTCTTGGGAAGTCTTGAATCTTATCTAGTAGTCTCTGTTGTGGTTTGATGCCATTTGGTGTGAGGACATGTCCAAGGAATTGGCATTCATCTACTGCGAAGTCACATTTCTTTGGGTTAAGTCTGAGACCTCTACTGGCTAGTCGTGTAATGACTGTCTCTACATCTTTGACATGTTGTTTATGTGAAGGAGAGAACACCAGGATGTCATCTAGATATGTTGCTGCGATAATAGGATCTAGTCCTCTCAGTACATTGTTAATAGCTCTACTGAAACTCCAGCTGGCGCCTGTTAGGCCAAAAGGCATGCGTCTGAACTGGTAGGTGTTGTTCTGAGTAGTGAAAGCAGTGTATTGTCTTGACTGCTCTTCCATTTCCACTTGCCAGTACCCAGAGATCATGTCCAGAGATGTGAATATAACTGGCTTTTGGCAAGCTACCAGATTGAATAGGTGTTCTCTTGTCCTGAGGGGAAATGGACGTTTGATCGACATGGCATTGACTTTTCTATAGTCTATGCACAGCCTGTATGCCCCACATTTCTTTTTCACCATTACTATGGGCGAGCTGTAAGGGGAATCACTTTCCTCTATGACTCCAGCATCGAGCATTTCTTTGATTTGCTCATCAATAATGCCTTGTATTTTTGGTGATGCCCGATATGGTCTGGTTGTGGGTGGCGTTTGCCCTGGCTCAATTTCAATCTTCATGGGTATGTCTGTGTAATGTCCTAGTTCTGACATGTCTGTAGCAAAAGCCCATCTGTTTTTGTGAAGCATGGTAAGGAAATTCGACTTTTCTTCTCCTACCAAAACAGATGTGTCTAGGTTAAACAACTCTTCTTGTTTGTCATCCTGTTTGATGCTGTTTTCCTGAACACCCATTGGGGTGTTTACGGTAGCGATCACCGTGTTGGGTTTTATGATTCTCTGTCTACTTGTTGTATTAAGAAGTTGAACCAAAACTCTGTTATTCTGTACAGTAGACAAGGTATGTGCGGTCCACATTGTGCCGTCACAGTTGTCAAATATTGGTCGTACTACCACATCTGTACCGTCATGCATGTCACCATCGGTGGCCAGGGGCAGTACCAATTCTGATTGTGGTGGGAGTACTATTATGTCAACTGTTCTTGCCTCGACTGGTTTGTACAGAGTAATGGTATCTGATGCAAAATCTATATTGGCATTTGTGACATCAAAGAAGGTCCTACCCAAGATGACGCTGTGTGACATGTTTTTCATGACGTAGAATTGAGATTTGTATTGGATGTTTCCTACTCTCCATCTTAATATTGCTTTCCTTTTCAATTTGTATTCTGATCCATCTGCTAGGGTAGCTACATCGTCGATGTGTCTGCTTTTTATGACGGCCCTCTTCGAAAGTTTTGAGAATACCGATGCTGAAATAAAATTATCACTTGCTCCTGTATCTATCATGGCTGGGGCTACAGTTCCACCTAGGGCGATAGTGATTATTCTCGATCCCTTTTCTCTCTTTCTTAGTTTGATTGTGACCTTTGTGGCATGTTGCTCGGCTGGCTTTTCAGTGACGGCCAGTCTCTGGGGCCTGACCCGGCCGTTGGGACAGGGGCCCTTTCGCCGTTTAAAGGCCGCTGTCCCTGTTGCCTCTTGATTTGTCTACAATCTGAGGTCCTGTGAGCACATTTACCATGAAAAGAGCAATACAGTGGTTTGTTGCTGTCATATGTAGGTCTCTCTCTGTACTGAGGAGGATTGTTTTGTCTCATCTCGTTGACAGATGGTCGTCTGTCATCCTGCCATCTTTCTAGTCCATCACTCGGTTGCCAGTTAAGGTTATTGCTGTTGTTTTGCCTCGAGTGATTAGGCCTATGATGGTTGTTATGCCTTTTCTCAGAGCTGCTGATGACAATGGCCTCAAATCTCTTAGCCATGCGAACTGCTTCTTCAAATGATTGTGGATCATGAATAGCAACCATTTGAGCCAGTTCTCCATTAAGGCCACAGAGGTATGCTGATAGCATGGCTTCTGACGGAGCCTGTAGGGTCAACTGGATTTTTCTGAGAGCCGCAGCGAAGTCCTGAGAGTCCTGGCCCTGGCGTTGTTGTACCTCTAGTAATTTCTTTGATCTAAGCCAGGAAGGGACAGACTTTTTGAATGTCTCTATTGCCAGATCTTTGAAACGTTTATAGTCTCTTTTCTGGTCCTGCTCTAGTTCCATAGCCCATGCATGAGCATTGGATTTGAAAGAGGCGAGCGCGGTCTCAAGTGTTAGCCTTTTTGACCATCCATATATGTCTGCTACATTCTCGAGTTGGTCAAAGAAAACTGTTATATCTTCCCTCTGTCTAGCTGAAAATGTTGGGATTGGTAGGTTAGGCAACTTAATTTTCTGAGTAGGGCGCTGGCGTACCTTTTTCTTCTCGATAAATGTAGGTTCCTCATCTGCTGACTGATAATCACCTTCTCCACTTTCTGCCCCATCTCCTGCATTGGAGCCTGCCTGTTCCTCCTCTATGAGAACTTCCTCCTGTTCCTCTATTTGATCCTGTTCCTCTAAAGCCTCATTGTCCTGTTGTGCTGGATCTACGTGGTTCTGTTCTGGGTCATCCCCAGCTTGGTTATTTAAAGGGTCTTCCCCGTTTTGTCTAGCTGCCATTGTATTTCTCCTAACTGGTACAAATGTCAGTTCAAAGGGCGGTGCTGGACCTTGACTTCTGAGTCCTACCCGTCTGAGTAGGTTTCTGAGACTCCTAGGGGGAGGCGTGGTTGCAGGTAGTGCATGCAATTGTGGGTAATGGGAAAACGTATGTAGGGGAATATGACCATGTGCTATACCAACGCAAACAGACAAGGTTATCAACTGCAAGTCACAATGTATTTCTTCCAATAAGTGTGTCCAAAGTGCTAATAAAGGTTTTTCTCCACCATGTGCGCCGGGGAGGCATAGAGTTTATGTCGGATGATAACTCGAATTGCTGACCGGCGTGTTTATAAAGGGTTGCTAGATAGTAGAGTACTGTAAAGGTACTCCCCGCTGAATACTAGATTCTCACGGTAACTTTGGACAACTTATGTAAAGGAAGAGCCACACGTTCAAATACAGTTTCAAACCTTTATTTCTGACAAGCGTACAATAGATGAAGTGTTCCGTACAAATACCATACAGTGCTGGTGAGTGGTACCAATGTGACAATAATAACGCCCCTCTGAGCGCCTACCTCTATACTCCAATCAGAGTCCGTGCCAACCGCTGATCCGGCGCTGAGCCTAAGTCCTCCAGGCCTGCTGTAGTCTCTAGTCTGGTGGTTTGGCAGAGTGGCTGGGCCAGGTAGAGTAGTGGCTTCTGGTCTAGTAGAGTATCCAGTGAGGTAGTCCAGGGGTATGCCTTTCAGAGGGGGCTCCAGGAGAGTCTGTCTCTACAGTGGCCAGGATCCCCTTATATACAGCTCCTCCCAGGATGGGGAGGGGTTATTTGTGGAGAGGAAGAGGGGGAGTTGTGCATGGGTTGCATCATCTCCCTGAGTGGGGAGGGGTGGTTTGTGGAGGCCTCTGATTGGTGGGTGAGAGCCCCAGAGGGTGGGGTGGCAGGTGCATGTGTTGCATCATCTCCCTGAGTGGGGAGGGGTGGTTTGTGGAGGCCTCTGATTGGCGGGTGGCGGCTCCAGAGGGTGGGGTGGCAGGTGCATTGGGGCAAAGCCCAAGCATACCCATGGTTATATTCAGTCCCTGTCTGGCAGCTGTACGGTTCACAACAGGTGGTGCTTATATACTACCTTACACTGACATGGTTATACATAGGTATATGGGAGGTTGTGTCTGCAAAAGTAGGGTTCTAGGCATTATGTGTTTGGGACTGGTTGCAGTCCCGACACAGCCTCAAGGTTTGATATTTTTTTATTTGCGTACTTTCCTGTACAGATCTAATGGGTACTATAGCCCAATAGGGGTTGGGGGGTCATTTTTGGAAATGTGCTTACGTACTTTAAGGAAGGCCCTGAACGAGAATAATTTAACCAACCCAGAGGATATTCCCTTTTTCTATACTACTTACGCCAAACGGATTGGGGGAGGGGTCCAATAGAAACTCCTCACTTCCTCTCTCTTGCTTTATTTTATACTTAACCTTTTCGATCTACGGCGATAGCTTTATGTTCATGGCAGAACAGACTCTCCAGCAAGGCACTATGGTTTATACTAGTGAGACAAAACAGAAAGGTGAAAATGCGTACCCGAACGTATGTCCGTTCCCGATCTTCCTCCCACTCAACCATGCAACCCCCCCCCCCCTCCCCCCCGTCTCCTCTCGCTTCCCTCCCCACCTCTCCCACACACAGACTCACACACAGACACACTCACACGCAATCACACGCAATCACACTTACACACACAGTCACACTTACACACACTCACACAAAGACACTCACATATATAATACACTTAAGCCCCACACCCACAAAGTAACTTTTACAGAGTTGGGCAACAAATCGACGCTAAAATCGGCCGATTCTACCCCTAGAATCAGCCGATTTTAGTGCCGATTCAGATCAAACCTGCACAATTCCATATACCATACTAACAGGTGATCATAAGAATCGGCCGATTTAAGTGCTAATCTGTTGCCCAACTCTCTAAAAGTTGCTTAATGGGTATGGGGCTTAACACATACACAAACTCACCCATCACACATCATCACACACTCATCACACATACACACCCACTCACCCAAACACACACAGTCACACACACTCTCAAACACTCACACATACACGAACTCACACATACACACACTCACATATATATACACACATCGAAGTATCGTTGTAAAGGTGCCTTTCCATATGTGCGTTGCGGAGGCATTTTGCCTATATAAGGTATGTGGAGGCTATGCGTTTTTCCATATATGGATTTCCAGATAGCCTCCGCATACCTTATAATTATGGAAAAAATTGCATCCGCAAAGCGCATATGGAAAGGCACCTTTAAAAGTGCCTTTCCATACATGCATTGCGGATGCGTTTTTCCCATGTAAGGTATGCGGAAGCTATAAGTTTGTCCATATATGGAATTCCAGATAGCCTCCGCATACCCTATATGGGAAAAACGGATCCACACCGCATGTATGGAAAGACACCTTTACGATGAGTTCATTGTACAACGGGCCACTGAAGACTCCCCTTTCAGAAGTGCCGTGATGGGTGCTAGTAAACGGTGGGTGAACACGTTACTGTCTGTCTGGGAGGAAGGAGTCCACTCAATGATTAAATGAAAGTCTTGTTCACTGGCTCGGAGCCGCCTGACGTGGTGTTCAGAGCGGTGGTGGTGGTGGGGGGGGGGGGGGGAGGGGCACTGTGCCTCTGAATATGGGTCTCAACTGCGAAACTACAGCCCCTTTATTTGGAATGGGTTTGAACTGACAGTTTGATATTTCTTAAGGTCTCAACAAATAAATGATTGAATTCTGGTGGAAAGATTCATAATCTACTACCTAGAATGCATGAAAGAATTAAATCAATTACTCTGACAGCCCATACAACACACACACTTTCTTCTAAAGGATATCTCATGGACTGCCCTCGAAAGTAACATTATTTTGTTGACGACTTATATGGTTGCAATTTAATATTGGAGTTCAATCATTTGTTTGAGAGGCTTTTATGAATGAGGCAATATAGACAGAAAGTAAGGGGTGTCCAATACACTCCTGTCTCAACCCCCTATCTATTCTAGTGTCAAAAATAATATATAATTGAATGCTCTTTACAAAGGTGGTTGGGTTATTTGACAACCTTTCTGAGGTAAATTAGCAATTCACAGCCACAGCCTCTGGAGGTTCCGACCACATTTAGGTCCAATTTCTGGACCAAGTCCCTCCCCCTTCTCCCCCGAGGGGAAATGTGTAGTTGGGGCATGTGTGGTGGGTGAGAATTACTCTGGTACCCACGCCAGCCGCTACTAGCTTTTGGCAATTTCAGCAGCCACGGTGTAGGAGTGTAGGTGAGAATGGGAGAGGTGGGACTCTGGGAGGGGGCGTGCCGGTTGCCTGTTGGTTATCAGCTACAAAAAGGCTGTAAACACGCAGCAACCAGCAGTTTATGAGATGACCAGAGAAGATCCACCTCAAGGTCAAGTCTGGGGAACAAAGACGTTACCCTTGATCTGAGACAATCACATCACCTCTATACAGTTCTTCACCTATTTCACCTTCAGTCAATACTTGTGGAGATTGATACGGAGGATACAAGGCGCCATCCGTACCACACTGAGAAAACTGTTCACCTTTAGAGTACTCCAATGGATGTACATGTTTTTATGATATTCCTAGAAATGGAAAGCTGACAACTTCTCTATTAAGGTCTTCCCCAGCAGAGGATTTAGAGGGCAGAACGTTCATTTCAACGTGGTAGAACGTCCCAGACGGCGGTTGGGGTGGCCAAAGTCACTGAGGCATTGGTACCACTCGTTGGCATTGGCACTGCATGGGTTTGAGTCCCATGCAGTGCAGCATGGAAAAGGGGACATTTGGATGACCCATACACGGAATTATACCCAAATGGTCCACAGGAATGCAGTGGAAGAACATTTAATAAAGTGAACTCGGCCTGCATAAAAATCCATTAGAAAAAATTTACTAAAACGTCACAGAATTGACTATTTCGTCTCCCATTGGCTGGTATCCAGCAAAACTGTTAACAGGGAATACTGCCTGTGTCAACCACTCACCGCCCGTTGATATGTGATGTCACTGGTCAGGGTGGGATACTTAACATCACAGAATCCCAAGAGTGTCAATATTTGATGCATCTGACCTCACGGCTTCCAGTCATGAAGTTCCTACACCAGCGTCCTCCGGTCAGTATCTGTTCCCGCTGTGGATGCCCCGGGACCTCTGATGTCACGACCAGGGAGGTCTACTATGACCCCTTCTTGCCCCGACACCGGATCTCCTCCAGTAAGGTGAGAGGTCATTGGGCAGTCATAGGACATCCTCCTGCATTGTGAGTTGTCATGGGGCTGTCGTAGGTTCAGAGGTAAGAGAGGCCATGGGGCATGTGTAGGATAGCCTCAAGGAAGTTGAGTGGTCAATAGGTAGTCATAAGAGAGCTTCCAGTCCAGGTAATGGTCATTTGGTAGTCATAGGACAACCTCCAGTAAACTGAGAGGTCATTGGGCAGTAATTAGCCGGCCTCCAGTAAACTGAGTATCATTGGGTAGGCATAAGACAGCCTTAGGTAAGTATAGGGGTCATTGGGCAGTTGTAGGACAGCCTCTCTTGATATGAGAAATTATTGGGCAGTCATAGAACAGCCTTTAGTAAGGTGGTGGTCATTGGGCAGTCATAAGACAGCCTTTAGTAAGGTTTAGTAAGGTGGGAGTTCATAGGATAAAAGAAAGACAGAATATAGTAAGGTGAGCCATCATCGGGCAGTCTTAGGTCAGCCTCCAGTAAGGTGAGAGGTCATTGGGCAGTCATAGGATAGCTTCCAATGCAGTGAATGGTCATTGTGCAGTCATAGGACATCCTCTGGTAAGATGAGAGGTCATTGGGCAGTTGAGCCTTCAGTAAGGTTAAGGCTCATTAGACAGTCATAGGACAGCATCTGGTGTGGTGAGTGGTCATTGAGCAGTCATAGGACAGCCTCCAGTAATGTGGGTTGTCATTGAGCTGTTGCAGGACAGCCTTTAGTAAGGTTATCTATCATTGGGCAGTCATAGGACAGCCTCTGCTAGGATGAGAGATATTGGGCAGTTCATAGACGGTCTCCAGAAAGGTAAGCTTTATCAAACTTGAATATGTGCATATTCATGTACAGGTGAAATGTCATTGCACATTAGACCAAATTTCATTGATAGATAACCATACCATATTTACCAATACAGTTGACAAAACAGCCATGCATTTATCAATGCAAAGTAATATGTTCATAGCTAGTGATAAGGTAGAAATTCGCCCACGATAATTGCACCAACCGGTGTAGTATCATGGGGCACCTACCATAAATGTATCTACTACAATTGCCATTATTGATGATATGCGTATGAGATTGCATGATCTTCCCAGTCAACATGAAATTAAGGCGTATAAAACATTCACCATCTTGGGAAATTAATGTTGTTGTCAGCAAAGGCAGAGAGATGAGAGTATTGACTTGGGAGTATTAGTTATCGACGAACAGAAGCAATTTAGGAGTAACAAGTGGGGGTGTAGATGGGGGTTGGATGGGTCGCCTTCCTATATCGAACTACATGCCCGTATACAGGTTCTGGTGTTGGGGGGGGGGGGGGAGGGGGGTGGCGAGGTTCCTCGAGTGGAACTAAGGCTTTTAATTTCCGTAATCTCAAACCAAAAAGGGGGGTGGTGAGGTTCACCAAACTTTTCAACATATTCTTTTATTTTTTTAGGGTTTTTACATTGAATTTCTAAAAGAAAGGCGGAACCTTTTGAAAACTTTTCTGCCACCCCCAAAGAATACGGGCATGAACTAAAAAATTACCATGCCATTGTCGCAAACAAAAGTGTCGCTAGCCCAAAGTCTAATCGTACTCACAATGAACTCTTGGGTTCTTACCACATTACATTTTGCTTAAAAAGCGTTCTCATACTTGTACCTTTAGTCATATTTTATCATGTAAATTGGTAAAATTTTGAAATTTGAGTATACACATTTGCGTTTGTGCGTCATGGTTGCTACACTAATAGCCTTACATTATCATTGGGGCCTTTGATGGGGGGTCCCCAATGTGACATGTCGATTATAAGAAATGGCCAAGTTGCCTGTCATTTACCTCCCTTATCTCGGCATGTCGCATGTTGAACAAGCTATGTTTTGGGGACCGTCTATTCCCACATCTATACACATCTACACATCCACGGGAACCCACGCGTAATGACGGGAATCATTGCGCGTGGGTTCCCTACAGTCACACACATACATCCAAGGGTAGCCTCGCACGATGATTTGCGGCCCATGCGTGATGATTTGCGGCCCACGCGCGATGATTTTGATCAGTGCACGTGGGTTCATTTCAATAAACAGAGACGTCCCAGCCCCAGAGACGTCTCTGGACGGATCTCAGCAGTCACCTGTAAAGGTCCGGCCACACTGCCCAACTCAACTCAACTAGACCGTCGTAGGTTCCTATGACGCCAGGACACTACGACTGTCTGGTCGTAGTAAAAACCTCTGACTGGCCACACTTAACAACTAAACTGTCGTAGTATCTTGCAGGTTGCTGTATGATTAGGTATGAACATATGAAATTATAATTATGGCACAAAGAATTAGTTCTCATTATTCAATAGTGTCAGATATTATTTGATTAAAGGGCTGTATCGTTTTTTTCTAAATCATACTAATATTGAAATAAATTTGTTTTATCAATACGGACCTCAATACTTTTTATCAATACGGACCAATAAGATCATTATATAAAATCAATGCTTTGGCTCAAATGATATGGCCTAGTATGTCAAATGAGAAATGTAATTGTCACTGTAGAAAACATAAGAGGCAAAGGACTCAGTTGCGTTGAGTTGGGTCTTAAGGTATGCCACACCTACGACTGGACCCCTTAGGACCCGACAATCGGGTCATACATCTTCATCTTCTCATGATGTATGACCCGACGGAATCGTAGTACGACTCCAGTCGTAATCCTATGCCACACTGAAAGACAGAGTCAAACTCAACTCAACTCGATCGTCGAGTTGAGTTGAGTTGGGCAGTGTGGCCGGGGCTTAAGGCTGACCATCCAACCGGCGACCCCTCCACCCAGAGACCAACCCCAGCGACGTCTTTGGGCCAAGTTATTGAAACTGTCCCCTGCAGGTGTGGGCACCCCATGCGTGATGATATTGATCATCACGCATGGGCCCATGGATGTGGGTTTTTTTTGGGATGTGTGTGGTTTTCAGATGTGAGAATAGACACGGCCATGTATTTGACTCATGTCACTAAGCTTCATGTCGCATATCAATTTAAAGAAATGGCCGTGTCGCTGCGTCAAAATTAAGGGTCTAGGGCCCCACCATTTCCAATAGTAATGTTGACCAAAAGAAATACTGTCCCATGTCGCTGTCTTTTGAAACTGTCGCTGCCATTCTATCGTATTAAAGAAATAGCCCTGTTGCCTCTCGGTTTTAGGGGTCTTTATCCATACAGGCGTGAGGGGTAGGCCCTGGAGGGTGGGGGGGTAGATGGAATATGCATCCCCGACTCTGTACGGCCCATCATAGAAAAAAGTGGTAAAAAAGCATTGAACTCTGGGAAGGTGAGAACCCTTACTGTCAACCCTTACTGGGGTAAGGGTTGACAGGGTTGTAAAATTGGCCGGAAAAAGGGGGGGGGGCACGCGTCCCTGCAGCCCCCTCTAAATCCGCCACTGGAACTGGCCCAAGTCAGTCCACTTCATGAGTTTCAAACACTGTATTTGGCACAAAAAAAACATGCTGTTTACCACAAAAACAGGTGTCCATGCTATAAAAACCGTTCTTAATGCACAGGTGGGAGTCATTTATGTAGGCACTGTATTATTTTGTGTGTCCCAAACCTTGAGTTGGGTTTCCCCCAGTTGGGAATGGATTGTTGTGGTCGGCCCCACTCAACAGGGAGGGGATGGGGCAAGGGTGAGGCCGATCATGTTGGTTAGGGGTAGTAGGGGTGTTTATTCCATAGACAGTGGTACATCATAAGCACGTTGACCCTGTGGGTTTTACTTTGTGTGTATGTGTATGTGTGTAGTATTTGAAGAATGTATTTCTGTGTTTGTGTGCATGACTGTGTGTGTGTGTGTGTGTGTGTGTGTGTGTGTGTGTGTGTGTGTGTGTGTGTGTGTGTGCGTGTGTGTGCGTGTGTGTGTGTGTGTGTGTGTGCGTGCGTGTGTGTGCGTGTGTGTGTGTGGGTGGGTGGGTGGGTGTGGGTGTGGGTGTGAGTGTGGGTGTCTGTGTGTGTGTCTGTGTGTGTGTTTGGCTTGGGGGATTCTATCATTGCTATGAATCTTCTTGTGTTGTTCAATTAAGTGTTTTATTGCGCAATCTCAATTTTTCTATCAATGTCTAGAAACAAAATCGTATGGGTACAATAAGCCCATCCCACATTGTGCATGTTTCGGGGTTGAACAAAGGTTGGAGAAAAACATCCCAAAACATTTCCAAGTATGTTAAGTACTAAAATAAGCATCAATTTAATTTTGTTTTTCTATATCCCCATGTGCTTCTAGAACATAATGATTTCTTAAATTGGATTAATTGGCAGATTTTCAGGTTTGCCAGCCAATCAAAATGCTGTATTTTAATGCAAAATAAGGTTGGTGGGCTCGGAGGCTTTAGCATTGGTTCCTTTGGGAATTAAAAAGTCTATTACATCAGACTGTATCTTAGAAAATGATGTTTCATGATAAATCTAAAATGTTGATGTGAACTGAGATGGGCTTATTGATAGTTAATACACTTACTAATTCATGATACTATAACAATAATTATTTGCACCAATATCTTGAAAACCACAGATTAAATACCTAACTGCATCAACACGCCCAGTGATCTCAGGTTTTCACGCGAGATGGCGCAGCTAGCGGAAAAGATCCTGAAACCGGGGAAAGAGAGAAATGGAACGCAACACGGACGAAAGTATCAGGTCGATTTCCTAATAAAGTTAGCCGCAAAATAGGACAGGTCTATAGGATCCTGATGCCCTAGGCCCCCCTCCTAAAAGAAATATGTAGTTATTCGAAGCATTTTGATTTCATGGAATATTATTGGGTAAAATAGACATGGGCAAAAACTATTTGACACGAGGATACAAATTATGGGCGATATGGGGCCCTTGATGGGGGGTCTCCAATGTCCCATGTCGAATTTAAGAAAAGGTAATGTCACCATGTCGAATTTAAGAAATGGAGATGTAGCCCTATCAAATTTTAAAAAGGCAATTTCATATGTCATTTAAAAAAAAATCCCATGTCACATGTCTCTAAGCCGAAAAAAGGGCCATTTCGCCATGTCGAATTTAAGGATCTAGGGCCATAGATAGAAGGTGCGTACCCATCCCTGAAATCTGAGGGGATTTCTGGTAAATCTTAGAGGGTTCCATGCAAATCTCTGGGGGTTCTGTTTATATTTTGGTAAAAATTCTTTATATTTATTAATTGATTATGGTAACTTTGAGTAATATGAGGGGGTTCCAGACAACTTCAGACCCCCCCCCCCCCTCCCCGTGACGTAGACTGTGCTCAGAGAGTGAGTGTTTAGAGGTGTTCGCTAACTGTTAAAGCTGGCAGTGGCAATCAGGCCGGGGGGTGTGAACGACCAATTTACTATAATAAGGGAGTTTTAGCAACCATGACGTATCTCGATACGTTAACGCATCTCAGAACGTTCAAGCATCAGGACAGACTATTGATGGCGTATATAGGCCTATGAAAGACAATAATTCATTTATTGATCACACAGGAAAAGAATTTTACCTCGAAAGACACAATTTTGGCAGCCCCCTCCCTCTTTTTTTCCCCCCCAATTTTTTATTTCCATGCAAGATTTTTGCGCCCGGAGCGCGCTGCAAAAATTTTGCTATAGCACGTCCCTCCACCCCCTTTTTCAGATTCCTTGATTTACCCCTGCATTTTATCCTGAGCAATACTATCGGTCTCCAAGACTCGCCGTGGTGTGGGTAATTGATTGAACCACTTGTAGCTTCTGAGCGTTCCCCGCGTCACATGTAGCTCGCCGACCCTGGGTCAGGGAGGTGGGGGACGGCCACTGGAGGCACACATATAACTAGGGGGATGAATATATGGGTTTTTTTTAAATCAAGTTCATCGTTATGAGAAGACAGTGGCCTAGACACGTTTTCGTGTCCCTCCCAGCTGTAATATGGAGGATTCTGTCCGAATAATATTAAGATTACTTTGTGAATAGAAGTATATATTTTAGATACAATTGAAATAATAAACCATAAATTCATATAAAGGTTTCATCCCAGTTGCGTGTAAAGAAAATGTCTCCATGCTGTACACCGAAAAACATTATAAAGCTTACAATTAATTTCTAGAAATTGAATCTGAAAACAATAATTATATATATATATATACATATACATATATATATATATATATCTACTGCTTTTACACCTTAAACATATGGTAAATCTATAAACAATGATTTAGGGAAAAAAATTAGTTATACCACATCTTTACCAAAATATATATTAAATCTAAAAACATAGAATTTTCATAATAAAAAAAGTAATTCCCAATCCTTACCATAAGTTCAATTATATAAAAGCAAACAGCCTATTCCGGTTATAGCGTGTGGACCCCCTGCGTAGGCCCAGAAGTAGATTAGTCCAGCTTTGTCTACGGCCGTGGAGTGTGTGTGTGTTGACCGTTAAGCCTATATTCCACAAGGCGATTTTCACTACCAAAAACTTCTACGTTTTCATCAGAAATGTTGCAAGAACCCCTGCATGTTACATATCATTTGAAAGATATTTCAAAATGCTTTCTGATGGTATCCAACATGTCTATGTTTAACTTAATTTCTTTTTGCGATTTTCAAAATCGGGAGTAAAATCGGGTAGTGTATCACAGCCCCTTAGCCTGTTACTGGCAGGAGCCCACTACTAACCAGCGGAGTCGGCCCTCTGCAACCGGCGCGTTCACACCTCACTCAGAACGTTCTCCGACGAGCTCCCTTTACCTCCTGGGACCTGAGGCGTTCTCAGGACGAGAGTGTCGTGTCGCAGAGTGGCCTTGGTGTTGCCTAAACAGTGTTGGGCGTGGATACAGTTAATTTCAAGCGACACTCCATGGATATTATTAAGGAGCGCCGAGGAATAGTTTGAGTTGTATTTAATCACTGGAATTAATTACAATTACTATACGTGATATCATCACATAGGCACCACTACCAAGGATCGTACAATAGAATCTCATATACAAGACTGGACAGGGTAATTATTACTATTGTCCTGGTACCTTTAATGCACACTTACATGGATCCGCCACCTGTGAGAACATACAGGAGGCTACTCTGGTGACTACACCAACTGGACTAATGCCTAACGGGACACTCTTGAGAGAATGAATTTACTCGTGAAAATGACATCACATGCCAATATATGGTAAATGTGTATTGGAACTACCATACGCTTTTTTCACATCCAATTCATTGTACACATACCAGCACGTTCCTGACCCACCATCGGTTTATTGCCGACTAATATTACCCAGGATTTCAAGCTACAACTCTGTCCACGTCTGGCCTTTTGGGACCACCCACTCCAGGTGATATTGGCCCACTGTGGTGGTTGTTGTTTTAAGGCCTCTGAGGTATGTTACAGGCTGGACATGGAGGCTAAGCCGTCCTCGGGTTAGGTTTAGGACCACAGACATAAATACAAAGCCTGTATTCTACTAGGTGAATTTCACTACTGAAAATTGTGTAATTCATAGATTTTCATAGACCGTTTGCCAGTTCCCTCTTACCGCGGAACTTCTCAGGACATCAGCCATATTCTACAACATTGGTGGTGGTAGAAAACATGAATATTCTTATCTCCCTTTCATAATTTAAAACTGATTTTCTTGTATGTTATAGAGCAGGGCCCATGTTATCTCAAAGAATCCATCTTAACTCTGGGAACTGAGATACAAGGAGACAGAGACTAATTCTGAAGCACTGAGCCTATGGAGAGGAAGTCAGCTTTTTGGAAGGTGTCCCACGGTACATGGCCTATGATGAATGTTGCAGAAACCCATACAAATTATACACAATTTGAAAGAGAATTTAAAATCCTTTCTTATGACATATGACACATCTATATAGTAAGCTGTTATTTGCACTCAGAATTTCTGAAATCGCGAGAAAAATCACGAGTGCGAACATAGCACAGTTCAATCTGACCTGATCAGAGACCGAGGTAACGGGCTAATATTAGGCTCACCTCAGCCTAAACAGTGCCTAAACAGCGCCTAAACTGCCTAGTTTAGGGCTCAGAGCTCCAGCTACTTTTGGCATTTATAGGATGGCTTAATGACTGGATGGAACTGCAAGATAAGGCCTCAGAGTCTAGTTACAGACATACATGAGCATATATATCTCTGAGGTTTGAGGGGAACGTTTGAGAAAAGGAAGCCTAGCTGTGAAAGGCATACATCATTTTGATAAACCATCTAATTTATTGCCAATGTTAGGCAAAGGCCATACTGGTATTCCTGACCAAGATGTGTAGTTTAAATCTTAATAGATGAGGATAGTATCATTGTTGACTGCAGCTTTTCTGTGTTAAAAATAAGTGGATTCAGAGGAGGATTTCTATAGACCTTTCTCACGAGTCTCTGTACTGAAGAGTCCATATAGACCTACTCCTTGAACCAAATAGATTAAGCCTGGATACATAAGAATCCGTTACCCAACTCCTTAGTTCCGGCCTATACCGCTAGGAGGGCGCCACCCTAATGAAACAGGTATATAGGCCCTGTTCCCTGTGACGTCATCATGCTGGGGTCAAAGGTGGCCTGGGTGGCTGATGGCTACAAATACAGTCCACACCGGGTAACAGCAAAACGACGTCATTACATCGACACCGAGGACAGCTTTCTGGTCTCCAACGGGAAGAGTGACACAACCGTGACGTCATCCACCCCCGAGCCAGTATCGGGGAGGAGAGTGAAGAGTGCCAGCCACATTGGGAGGAACTTCCCCAAAAAGCCCCAGAGCCCTTTTGTCAGTGCTAGGAGAGTGAAGAGTGCAGGCCCTACTGGCAGTTATCACAGGCAGAACTATGCTAGGAGAGTGCAGAGGAATAACTATGTTGGGGGAGTGCAGAATGACTATGATGATGATTGGAGAGTGGAAGTGGGTGATAATGGGGGTTGTCATTCAGAGGACTATGCTGGGAGAATTCAAAGCAGGAAAAGTGTTCCTGGTTCCTACCTAAGGTCATCGAATAGACCTTTCAGTGCCCAACCTCGGTTAGGAAATCGACCCACGAGTTCTCAAAGTCGACCCGGAAGCTCTCGAAGAGTTGCGAGTGCTCGGTCATCAGTGAACCACAGCCACCAAACAGTGCGACTGATCAGCTCGGATGGATTCCTCTTATCCGAGACTGAGTACCTCTACAAAAAGGCAGTGCAGGCTGGTCCGGACCACCAGTACTTCGACCGACACTCGCGATGCCACAACCACACCCATGTGCATCAGCAGTTACTCATGGCTCGCCCGAGGAAAGCTTGTCAGACTGTGGCATCCCGGTGTCCGTCACAGCACCGGGTCGCTTGTCACTCGCCCTCAGACTCCGAAGACGATGAGGATATGGAGGTATATACGACCCGCGAGGTGCAGTATATGAGGAGTATGAGGCCAAGGACAGCTCCAGTTACGGTACGGTCAACCCATCTATTTCTCCATTTTTTTATTTATTTGAAAATATAATTAATAGTTTTAAAGCAAATGTAGGATTACATATAGATTACATTCTAATGAACTTCATCTTTCCACATCAACACTTTTATGCTAATTAACTAAAGAGATATTCACCCTCATCATACCCTAGGGTGATACACACTAAGTAGTTAAGGGCATCATTGAAAACTAACCAAACATTAACCAAAGGGTAAGTACTCTGGAGGGAGAATAAGTGGTAGAAAATGAGTCTGCTTGTTTAGATAGTCTAAGCAGTAAAGTGTCAATTGAAAGTATTGCTAGGGTATAATAAATATATAACTAATTGGGATGGGAGTCCTTAATTGGTTAATCAACCTATGGTGTATCAGGGATATAAGCCTTCAAACGGTCCCGTAGCCCTGCCCTCAGGCTTATGTCCCTGGTAAAACCCACTGAGAACCCTCTCTCTGATTGGTAACACATACACACACGTACACACACACATAAATAAATATATATACATATATAATCACAATTGAACGAAGTCCCTAAGACCACCTCACAAGACAGCATGGGATTCTTTGCTAAATATCCTTCTTATATTAAAGGAGTAGATCATGACCTTTATGTTATGATCATGGTCTCTTACAAGAATAGAGCTGAGCTGCTCAAGAGGTGATAGTTCCTAGAAAAATCGTTCTTTATAGAGACGATAATAATAATAAGAAGTCACTGTTGAATAGTTCATAATTATGTTGTGTAAAGTAATTAGTTTGAAGTAGGATTGAACAGCCCTGACCTGATCAATGTGACCAACTTCATTGGCTGCACCCAGACCCTGCCACTGAAAGTCAAACCAGGTAGCAGGGGGTAACCTGAGAAGTTAGAATTACAAACTACTACCAGTAGAGGGATGGATGAATGGAGACTGGGGAGTTTTAGATATTTGGGAGGTTTAGATATTTGGGAGGTTTAGATATCAGGTAGGGTTAAGCAGTTGTTCCATTCGATAGCATGCATCCTCCTATTCCATTATAAGGAGGGGCGGATCCAGAGTCGGTAATCTAGGGGGAGGGGGGAATCTAGGGGGGAGGGGGAGCAAACAACCCCCTATAAAAAAGTGAAAATAAATAATGTCGGATTTTTATGAATCAACAAATATAGATTATTCGAAAAAAATCTACTTAGTCTAGGGGGCAATTGCCCCCTTTACCCCCCCCCCCCCTGGATCCGCGACTGATAAGCATAGAGTAAGGGGAATTGGTAGAAGCAGTACTCAAATACTTGATGTGGCATTATCAAGCACATAAAGGTACACTTATATCAAGAAAAATACATAGAGGATACCTGTATAGCTAAGTATTTGAGGTAAAGGGTATGGAAGGAGAGACACCCATCGAAATGAGTGATTTTCCACAAAATAAAAGTTAACCAAGTTGTAGTAGGAGATGTTAACATCTTTAAACCCTAATTCAGATATGGGAATAGGTATCATGAAGGGTTGGGGGTATGGATTGGGGGTCCTGGCATGTCGTCCCTTGTCGAATTTTTAAAAAACGGCCATGGCGCCTGTCAATAAAACACAGATTAGACCCATGTCGCATGTTGATTTTGAGAAATGGCCCATCGCATGTCAGTATCTTCTGAAAGCCCCTGTTGCATGTCAAATTTTAGAAAAGAATGGTGTCATTTGTCCCTTAGTTGCCATGTCGCATGTAGAATTTAAAAAAACGGCCATGTCGCTATCTCGAATTTAGGGGTCTAGACCCATAGGTTTAGATAATTTGATGTGTTGGCGCAAACCCGCAAACATGACACAAAGAGTGAATCTTTGTCAATTTTGTGAGATGAATGGTAGGAACTGGTGACGTCACGAGTCAAGTTCATGTTGACTCAAGTGACGTCTAAACCTCCCTACTATTTATTATGTTTCTTTGGTTGATGTACTTCAGTCTAGGTACCCCAACAAACCACGTGCACCAATTGGTCGAATATAGGAAAAGGCCATGTCACCTGTCCCTTAACTCCCCATGTCGCATGTCACCTCTAACATGCTGCAATGTCACATGTCGAATTTAAGAAACAAGCCATGTCATGTCGTTTATTTTTCACCCATGTCACTAAGTCTCATGTTGCATGTTGATTTTAGGAAGTGGACATGTCACTGTGTCGAATCAAAGAGCCTAGGGCCATTATTTTGTAACACAGCTCTTTAATTTACTCAGATTAAAATCTGACTCCTAGATATAATATCAAATCAAAGTAGAATACGTTGTAACTAGTATAAATGGCTTTAAAAATGTAATCATGGTATGCCGTAGGGGTACAGTCAGATAAAATGTAGTTGTCATTCAGATTGAAATACAAAATTGTGTATCTATTGTGTAGTATGGGGTACAGTCAGAATATTTTCGATACGATCAGTATAATTCTCCCCACCACAGCTTATGTACTACATTGCAGACAATAGCCTGGGTCCCATGTAAAGATAAGTAACATGCCTTGAGGATACAATTTGTCATTAATCATGCATTCTTTGTGTTTTAACAAAATGGAAAATGAGTAATGCGTGTTTTTTTTTCAATGTGTATCCGTATAAACTTTATATATTTTTCTTTTATGTCCGTTCGAAAATTAATCCATTGCAGGCAAAGTTTAGTATGTTTTCTAAAGATTTCCGGATGTTTTTTTATCTACAGAAATTAGCGGCAGGTAACCTTTGTGTGATTAATAGCTGCAAATGAGGTATCCATAGTAGGGAGAATTGACGGCGGGTTTGGGTGTTAAGCAGTTCCTGTTTCTATACACCAATTAGGGGTGCTCAATCTGCCTTCACGAGACGAAGCAGGAGTTCAAATAGACCGACTTAAGTCTAATCTGGTCAGGGCGGACTTGGCACGGACCTTACAATAGAGTCGTTAACCGGATCAGGGCAGGAATAGCCTGGAGAACCTCACCTCTTACAGGTGAACCTAAGGCTTATAAGTTATATACCACTAGGCGATTTTGACTATGTGGAATTTCGAAATTTCGAAATTGTTGCATGAGAGATTCAAAAGGAACCCTAGCATGTTACATATCATTTGAAAGGGAATTCAAAATCCTTTCTAATGATATGTAACATGCCCATGTTCAATCCAAATTGCCATTTGGTAATTTATGAAATTGTTTATAAAATCGGGTAGTGGAATACAGCCTTACGCGTTCTTTATGATTCACTTTATGGTTCTATGAATCACGTCTCCAACCAGTAGTGTTTACGGATTTTGACAAGGGCAACGTGGAGAGTTCTTTCTTATCTACAACATTAATATTGACATACTGTGCTCAAAAATATGTATTAGTTAAGCCGTATCTAGTTCTAAAAGGTGTTTAATAGTAGCAGTATATTTTTGGGTTGTTTCAATACACTTACATAACAATTAACAACCTTTAATTTCGGTGGCAATAGTAAAACCAACTTAAATGGAAAAAAAGTGACCAAGGTTTTGAAATATGCTTTTCATGTTTGTTTTAATGTCTGGTTGTAGAATGAAATAAATTAAATCAAAATTGGTAAATTATGAATTCAATGGCTACGACGTTCAGATGATAACAATATCAAAGCGTTTACCATTGGGTTATACTCCCCAATGAGTTATGTATTTAGGTCAGATAAATATTTCGTGGGAATCAACCTGCAGGTAAATAGTTCGCCATGGCGGACCTAAAGGTTGTATTTGGCAGTGGCCTACCCGCAGGTTATCACTGAATTCTCCCGTACACCCCTTGAACTCATGTGAATGACACCAGCTCTTGTACTTTGGATTGTTGACACTTGTAGAACATAACTACTCCTTAGTTTTCACACTATCAGGCTCAAAGTATAGACCTTGTGCAGACGTGGTCATGTGATCACGTTTTGGTGAACACCACCTGGTGATCATAAGCACGGGGCTAATATTAGAGTCTGAAATTAAAAGATGGCGAATAATTGTTATCTTAGGTCTGTTTAGGATGAATTTAAGATAAATATGCAATTTAAATGCTCGTTGATTGTTTATCATAACAAAAGTAAATTGATCACCAATATGGCGCCCAACCTGTTTTGGGCATGTGTGACGTCATCTGCACATGGTCTATTGAGCCCAATACATTATAGGTGATTTTCACCAAGCCGGCCCACTAGTTAAGTTGTTGCTAAAATCGGCTCAATTTACTCAAATGATTTGCAGGTTTTAGCACTGATTCAGATCAAACATGGATACATTTATACAGCATAGTGACAGGATCTCTATAGGTCTGGACTTAAACATTCGTCTAACTGACAAGTTTGATTGACATTCACTTTAGTTGACTTTAAAAGGAGCCAAAAGCAATGTCAAAATTTTACAAATTCTGTTAACATTTTAAATATCACATTCTATTGCCATTACCTAGGCCTATGGTGAAATATAGACTGTGAAAACAGACTTAAACTACATCAAAAAACATTAAAACCTGTCCCTGGTCAGTTTTGGTGCCTCACCAGAATTGGTTTGTTTGATAGCATTGCTGGCGTAATATAAGGCGTAAATGACATGAGTATTATGGACTTCAAGTAATTATAAGTCATAGTTAGTTATCATGATTTGTACTGTACCAATGGCTAAAGACTCTTAGAGTGTAATTTCACAGTTATTCAAGTTTGTAAAATTTAGTCATATATGTTGACAATTTGCTGTTGGCCAGGGGGCCCCCTGGTGGAAATTCACTTGGCCTTTTTGGGGCTACAAAACTTACACTAAAAAGCTGTCAAAGAAAGTGAAAATATTTTGCCAAATAACAGGGGAAGTAGGAGAGGGATGTGATTGATAGATACGCAGAGTTGCATTTCATTCTGAGTAAGAACTATATTTCCTGGATATAATGTCCCCTCAGACATTCACAGGAACTGGATATATCTGTATTTGCTTATGGATGAATTCAAGAGATAGAATGCAAATAGGGAGGTTGATGGGTGGCAATTCCGTGTTTTTATGTCCTTATGATTATATAAATATTCTCTTTTTCCCCTTCTTTCCCCTTTTCTTCACAAACCTGCTAAACCATCCCGTACGTATTTCCAGCTATTCTAGCATCCCTATATTCCCATTATCACCTGAATAATTCAGTTAATAAACATTTATACCAGTAATACAAAGAAAAGGGCCAGTCTATAGAGAAACAATTAGATAATTTTCAATATGTATAGAAATAAGGGAGTTTTTCCTTGTCTTTGGTGTCCATGGAATATCCACTGAATATACCAACATGTAATTCAAACCAGAATAGCAGTACATAGGTGCTTCTCTCACCAACCGATAATGGGTATTTCTAGTTTCCGGCCTATTCAATATAGTAATAGGACAATGGGAAAACATATGTGTTACAATAACAGTATGGAAACATGGAATTGCCACTATATACACTCACCGAGACCCACAAAATCAATAAATCCGTGTGAGCAAAGTAGTTCCCAGAAATGTGTTAATTCTTGGATAAACTTTGACCAACGAGACCCACCGCTACTAGTCTCCTGGTTTTGGCTGACTCACCAATGGTTGCCCATATCACATACCAATCATGAACGGGTGGTTTAACAAAAAATCACCAGACTGTGAGTTAAGCCCCATACACACTTAACAATTTTACCATCGCCGGCCGGCAATCGTGCG
The DNA here is from genome assembly GCA_936440205.1 of Lepidonotus clava. Classification (NCBI taxonomy): domain Eukaryota; kingdom Metazoa; phylum Annelida; class Polychaeta; order Phyllodocida; family Polynoidae; genus Lepidonotus; species Lepidonotus clava. Next base: position 52,142,081 of record OW387137.1, read on the forward strand.
TGTATAAAATTCCCACCACAATCGCCAGGCGATTCCCTGTGGGTATGCTGTGCATTCAGGGCAATAAGCAATGGGTGATGGGAGATGGTTGATAGGGAGCAGAATTGCCAGTAAAATAGCCAGTAGAATCGACGATAAAATAACGAACTTACTTAATATCGCAGTCGCCCAACGACAACAATGGCGATTCTTCCTGTCGCTGGTTGCTAAAGTCAGACCCTAAACAGACCAGCTTGTGTGCAGGGGGCATGAGATGATTGTTAAATGAGGGGGACATGTTAAACAGGATTAGAGTATCAGCTCATGCCTGAGCCGGTTTTCGTCTTTACTAGAATTGATGGGAAAATCCAGGGTGTAATAATATAATAATATTTAACAATATGAACGAAAATTCTTAATTTTATTAAGGTGACGGTGAAAAATTTGAATTATTATCACAGATCATGTTTAAGCTTATTGGTTTCCACATAAGGTATCACGGAACAGGTTCGCACACTTGATATTTGTATAACTGCCATTCAATCTACTGTAATTTATTCTATGCTATATTTTTCTATAATGAGTAAATGGCAATGAACCATAGGCTTATAGTGATACATGAAGTACAGATGGGATGTCACCAAATTTACAAAGGAAATCTTAAGAGCTCTTGTTGTACAAATCAAAGAAGATCAACACAAAGTCTCGCTAATAAAGTTCAATTAAATGATTGACCTTTTGAAGGTTCCTAAATTATTCAAAAGCATTTGAAAATAGATTGCATTGCCTCTCTGACTCATGCTGTTTCGCCAAACGAAACTGTCAATCTTTTGATAGATAGGATATGTTCATGTATGTGTGAATTACAATTCAGCATCATTAACTACAGATTGAAATAGTTCATCTTGTTAAAGGATTTCAATGTTTACAATGTGAAATTTTTTTCATGTTTTTCACTTGATAAAATTAAGTTTTCTAGGTGGCAACTACTGTTGCAGGAAGATTATAATAATCATCAAGGTTTCCCTTGGTTTTCAGAGTTATTACAATTATAGATGCGAAAGGTATATACAGGATCACATTAATTCCTTATAAAATGGCTCATTCTATACATATTTCAAGAAACATCCGGCAGGGCGACCAAGAAAAAATTACGAAAAATCGCGTCCACAAAAAGTTATAATACCCACGATAGCCTTTTTTCTTACGTGGGATTTTTTTTAAAAAGATCAATCTTGCGGAATATTTTTTTCATTTTTTTCATTTTTCTTTTCAAAATTACACACTCCCAAATTGTCCCAGTGTATTTCAAACATTCATTTAACAGTATTTAAGGATGATTTACATATATTATGATTGGTTTTAGTATGATTTTCCCTGAACTTTAATGAAATTTTCGTACATATTTCCTGGGGAGTTTTTTCTATCGTGACCACGAAAAAAGGGCGAAAACACATCTACGTAATTTCGTAACTTTATCGTGGTAGCCCCCCCAGGTATAGGTTCATTGTATACAACATCATATAAGGTGACTATGGTTCATGCATATACATGTGAATAATACATCATGTTTAGGTAATTCCAGTTTATATAATGGACGATATCAATAACATTTTGTATTTGCCATTGAAAAGAAATAAACAGCAGATGGCAGTACTGATAAACAATAGAAACACAAGCAATGCCGTTATATATAACAACAAATTAATGCATAATCACATTAAGAGTACAAATATACTAACTATTTCATTTTTTATCTTCAAAATCAGGATGAAGCAATCTGTGATATTCAGTATGCATTAATTTTATAACCAGTATAGTTAAGTTGTAGGAGAATACAATCGTCAGCATGCATTTATGTGAACATTCTTTAGACTGTGCGCGTGAATGGCTGCCTTTCGCTGGTCAGCCTAACACAATATTATGGAGGGGTTAGGGTCTGGTGGCAGATGCGGTCAAAGTTTGTACAAGAACTTTAAGTTTACCATTCAGCCATGAATATTGATTAGATTGTCAGGTTTTGTTGAATGTTGTTCATAAGTATCGGCTAGAAATCGGGGAATGTGTCCCAATGCCCCCCCCCCCCACACACACACACATACACAATTTTTTTTCTTTTCTTTTTTCGATTTTTCGATTTTCTATCAGTTACTCCATAAACAATGCACCCAGATAATTCTATCACTCAAAACTTCTTGGTCTGATTGACGTCCCCGCTGGAACCCGTGATCACTGTAAAGATTAACGTGAACCACGCTGGGAACCAGCAGCTAATTGACCTGATTAAGGCTGGGGTGCCACCTAGGGGGGTAAGGAGGTACTAATGGGACTGGTTACCTAGTAGGGGTGTAGATGGGGGTTCCCATGTCATATGGGGAATTTACTAGATGGCTATTTTGTATGTCCCTGTGTTATAAATGCTCCTCTAAATCTTAAAACCACTTCATGTATTGAATTTTAAGAGAGCCAAAAGCGATGATGTGTCAAAAATATGACATTTAATTTGCAAACTCAAATTATAACTATAAAATCCATTCCAAAAGTATAACTTTAGCCATTGTTAAATATAAATCATGATACCTAACTATAACATTATTTGAATTATATAATACTTATGTCACTTATACCTGAAGATAGCAATGTTTGCAAACAAACCAGTTTTGGTGGGTCACCAAAATTGACCATGGACAAGTTTTAACGTATTTTAATGTAGTTTAAGTCATTTTTGACAGATTATACTTTACCACAGGCCTAGGCTATGGCCATAGAATATATTTCTATAGTTAACAGAATTTGCAAAATTTTGACCATACATTGCTTTATGCTCCCTTGAAGGAATACCCTATGTCATGTTGTTTGTTTTTTCATCATGTCTTAGTTAACACTTCATGTTACATGTAGAATTCAAGGAATGGCCATGTCACATTGTCGTTTTCAAAGGTCTACACCCATCTTAGTGGGTACTCTGAGTCTCTGAATGGACTTAACAGAGTACTAGGATTGCCCATTAGTATGTATTGTTTGACCTCACGTTAATTGTCAAATCAGTGAATAAGGTACTTATTCATGACGTAGGCTTGGGGGGGGGACTCCATTAAAGCCTTTGCGTCATTAAACATTACTGAATAGGCCGGACAATACAGAAAACTAATACAAAAGTGACATTGAAGCCTGTAGGAGAGGAGAAATGGCTCGATATGTTGGCGCATTTGGTCGTGCTGAGAACTGTTAGCAATTCTCCCAACCACAGATAGCCAGTTTTGTGAGTTGTACCTGCAGGTCAACCTTAACAGGATGCATGCTGGGTAATATATCGACAAAACTCAATGCTTTAGTATAGAAATGTTCATGAATTGTTTCATTATTTGTAAATTAACATTATGAAAAACTACCAATCATTAATTTTGAAATTAGTATCTATTTTCATTAATATTTTTTGAGTTGTCTGCAAATCCATTCATTGAAGATGGATCTATAGGAATTATTTGTTTATTTTCTATTGTTTTTCCATGGATTTTGTCGACAAAACCAGTAAAAATTAGCCTGCAGGTCCTTAAAATACTGTAAATCAGCTATCTGTGGTAGGGAGAATTATGTATCAAATGTATACATCAAATTGAATATTCTGAACCCTTTCCCTACGCCACCTACTTTTCATTTAGGATTTATAAAACTGCCAATACCATCTAGAAAATAGTCTCAAAAAACGCAACATATGACACAGTGACCCTACATAAACCTAAGTTTTGCTAAATATGAAAGATACACAAATTATTTTCGACAAATTTATTGTTAGATATAGCATAATATTAGAAATGGTTTTAGTGTTTTGAAACAGCAAATGCTATTTTTACTTGGATATTTGGCTTTAAATTAAGCAATACAACATTTATGGCAAAGATGCAAATGAAGTGCACTCAATGCTCCCGTATAACAAAAGTTGTTACCATTACCAGGTCCTGATCTGTCCCCTTCTGGTCTTAGCTACTGTCTCGCTTGACTAACCATGCATGACTGTTAAGAACTTGCAAGAACTTCCCTTCAACATAAGGCTATGATAAACACCTTACTTTAAGAATACAATTTTATATGCAAAAAGCAGAGAGCTAAACGAAAAACGAATCTCTCAGCATCTTACCCATAATTCAAATTGATTTTGTCGCAATTGATTAGGTAACCAAAAGTAGGTGCTAAAAAAGTATTAGCATTTGCCGGACTGGAACGAATTCTACGTTTATTAGATCATTTATTCGAGCAGGAAACCTAAAAATTGAATTCCGTTCCTTTAGCTTTGGTATGAATGACATGACAAGGATATGAGACAAATATCGTTTCATCATACTTTGAGGACTCAATGATATTTTGTCCAAGATGTTATGAAAATTCTCTGTTCATTGTGTGGCCTTTCCGAATCTAATTTGATAGTTCTTCCTTTGTCCTTTCAGAGGCGAGACTTCCAGACTCTCCCCCGGCAAAACAATGTAAGGAGTTTACTGTGATCTTAACGACCATTAAGCTTACAATGAATAGACGGGTTAATCCTCATTCTAAAGAAAATAATGAATGTAATAATCAGTAATTTAGCATTTTGAATACGACGCAAAACTACTGATCAACGAATTAAAGGTTTGAAAAAACTTGGTCTCACATACAAATATCTGTGATAAAAGCGAACTAAAACATGAGTAAATATATTTCTAGCACTTACCAATTCATAAAAGGAGAAATTATAAATTACTGTAATAGGTCGTGGTATGTTTTTACCTTGTGTATAATGATTACGATTGTCAATCAAAACAATTATGATTGCGTATAAATTCAACATCAATTGATTAATAATTCAAATATCATTTGTAATTTGATATACTGTACTAGTACCTATCACCTTTGTTATTTATATAATTGTGATATTAGGCCAATTGTAATATGATCTGCCTGTCAGGAAAATTAAGGAAATTGCATTGAAAGATAATTATTATGCTTTGGAATAAAAATAAAATAATATTAATGCTTCTGAAAAAGCTAAAGTCTGGTACCAACTAACCAATTTTGCCTGCGACTGGTGTCCGGGCAATTGCATGGGCATTTCAATTCGAGAGTCAGCAAGGTGCAGAATCGCCCAGTTGCAATTGGTAGGCAAAATCGCCGGTGAAATTGGTTGATTCATGAGCCGAATATCACTGACTGACAATGATCTCTAGTTCACAGTCACCTTTAAATTGCCTAGTGGGTATAGGGCTTAAAGGTCTTACAGGTAGTCTGTTTTCCCCTTGACTATTTATCATGGATGACCTTGGACATAAATGTAATATCTCTAACCCGCCTGATCCAGGTTCTGCGAGGCACCACCCCACACTTCTGTAGTTTCGTCAGTAAGATCCAGCTCCATCGCCGTGAGAGTCAGTCAGCCGATAAAATTTACACTGGCGACCCCGACGCGACCGACGACTTACGCGGCTCACGTGACCTTACGGATGACGTCACAGCGGGTGAGGCTGACCCGAGGCTGGGTGGGCTGGACGACGGGATGGAGGCCCGCCCTACGTCACCCATGTCAGACAGGGTGGGCAGTGAGGAAAATAAGGATGGGGAGGAGGACGAAGAGGACGGAGGGGCTCTCCCCACCACCATAGGTATGTCTGAGTCTACAGGGAATATCGCAGAAACCTAAAGGTAGTAATATACCACACCACATGAGTTGTGATGTACCGACATCGCAGAGAAATCACACTTATTAGAGAAAGCTTATTAGACATAAAATTCATTATTACACATAATACATTAATGACATGAGCTGTGATATTGCAGAGAAATCACACATACTAGAGAAAAATGCCTTTATTACACATAAGTGACATGCTCCAAATTGCCAATTCTTAACAATTGTACACTCCAGTGTGTGTCTGTTTTATCATCACAATTATTGTGCTGATATTGCAGCTCAAGTCACGCAGTGCAATACCTCCTTAATGACCTTTTTACACTATACAACTTTAAATTGTAATATCAGCTCAATATTAAGATATAACAGAAAATGTGCATGCATGTGATATCATTGTTTGAAATTGGAAATTTGGAGTATTTCTTTTGATTTGTATCAGAGAACTTTGTCCCTGATATGTATGATATTCGTTGCGACATCTTCATACCGCTTCTCATGTTGTGTAGTGTAATATCTACTTTGGAGGAGGTTTTACACAGTTAACCTCCTAGGTTAGATGGCTGATGCAGCCTATAGGGCCATATCAAATAATTTTATCTTCTTTAAATAATATCAAATGTGCATTTAGAAGCCCTTTATATAGCATTTTATTTCTAGAACAAAATGTAATATTTTCGATAGACTAGAGAATAAAACTGTTTGGCATAGGATTGTCTAGGTATTGCTGAGGTTGTTAAACAGACCAAGGTTCTATTATGTACCCTCAATTTAATTTGAGTTTGAAAATAACCTTATTTCTAGGCGTGGAAATTATTCAAAAACCAACAAAGGAAGGTATGTGTCCGTAGGCTAAGGTGCACCCCTCTAAGGATATAAGAAATAGATGATCTAAGTCAAGCACCTGGAATAATGTATCCATTTCCCAGTAAACTAAGTAAAGCAAATTACAATCCAGTGCCCGATTCAGGATTTGATAGATTACTTACCCCTTGATTATCCACATAATTTATTTCTTCCCTCTTCAAGTTTTGATCAAAAACTTAGCAGAACCCTTTCTATACCACCTTCCCTGTGTCCATGTGTCCACTCCCGATGACCACATAATTGGTGAGGACCATCATAGAAATGATAATAATAATAATCAAATGTGTGATGATCCAAAGTAAAGGTTGTATTCCACTTGCTGATTCTACTCCCATTTTCCAAAAATAAGCAGCTGAAATCTTGGTTAAACATATTCATGTTATATATCATTAGAAAGTTCTTCCAATTCTCTTTCAAACTATTATGTAGGATGTATGGCCATATTACTAGAAAAAAAATTTACGTTATAAATCAAGAACCGCCTAGTGGAATACAGGCTTAACGCTTCCAGTTGTCTATTTGGAGACAATCATGTCCATGAGTAAATCTGAACTACGAGGAAGTGTGTGGAAGACATTTTATCATGTTGATTGTGTCCAGATTAGTTGTATAATAAATTGGTGAGGACATCTAATGAGTCTATGAATTAAATCTGTCATTTTCTCAAATACATTCAAAACTAACATAAGCTTACCTCACACTGCTGTAACTACCAATGAAAGGAGAAATTCGTGAATTAATTAACCTAACTGATAATATTATTATGTTATTTAAGCGCATGGAGTGTTATTTCAAAGGCATGTGTTGATTTGTGTTATCTTTAGGCGACGAGGACTATTCAGATCTCATTCCTAGAACTAGTCAAAGCGATGACGAAGAAGGTATGCCCTAACCTCGACTAACTGATCAGGGACCAGTGTACAGAAGGAGATGTTTTAATGTACAAATATCAAACTACCAAATGTATGTAATGTGTCCAATTAACAAGAGGTTAATAGGTTAGATTATAATAATGTAATTCGGTTACATTACTTGACTTTGCCGTTGCAAACCTTGTCCAAAGGTTATACGTGGAAAGCCAAACTTATAAGGATACCAAGACTGAAAAACTTCTCAGTTTCGAGGTGTCCATGTCTCTGTATAACTGACCCAGAACCTAAGGTCCTTTATATCAAAGACCTCCCCACAGATTTACGTAATTGTACTGCAATTTTACCATCTATAGTTTCATCCCGAAGCCATTTACACAGTCATATATTAGTTTACACTGTGCTCTCAATATCGATTTATGCTTTCTTTTGTTTTAATGTACATTTATGCCGGGTGTAATTGAACTTCGAACATTCATTTTTATGTACATACATGTATAAACACTTGTTCATGCACCTGTTTCATTTCGATTAGAGAGAGAACTTCATTGAGCACCTTTTCTGTATTGCACACAAATCATGAGACATGTAAATATATTTCTTCACTTATAGTATTCTTATCTTTTCTTTTCCAATCTTCCCAATCAATATACAAATGAACGTCCATCCTCAGTTAACCTAATACATGTATTCCTCCCACCCCTCATCCACTTTCCTACTGCCACCTAGTGGCAAACATTGTAACCTGTACTTTTCTCACCAGGTGGGGCGTCGGTGTAAGTCTCTCACCCCCCCCCCCCCCCCCCCCCGGAGGGTTTCAGCAACGTTTGAGTTGGGTGTACCAACGAGTTGATCTGCTTTAGATTTTTCTTCAGATCTGGTCTATAATTTTCACAAAAAGTGCTTAAAATTACATTTGCTGAAGGGAATCTTATGTTCAATTGCCTTCCTTAAAGGAAAACATACAGTTAATAGATGATATATTTTATTTGTAGAAATCTGCAGGTTTCTTCTCTAGTACTCAAAGTTGATTTTATGATGGCATGATTTACTTTTGCTATCTATGATTAAGCTTATATAGTTATTCAGTTTGTCAAATAATTATACCGGTTTAATTTAATTTCAATGTGTCTTCTTTTCCCAGGGGAAAAGTTAATGATGTTAAAGTTCAAAACTCAACGTCTCACCTTTTTCTTTAATAGAATTGTAATCAAAACAACATTGAATTGTGCAGCTCAAAGTTTTGCATCTAAGGTTCAAAGTTTACTCAGTATTGTGATTAAACTGTTTTCTATATGATCTCATGATTGATTTTAACCTTTGTAGTTTTTTTTGCACTTTTAATATTTCTAATTGGCTTTAATTCGTTTTCCCTCGTACCCTGATGACGTCACAGATATCCCCTCTGCTGGTCCCCTACCTGTACCACCACCAGCACCGGAACCAGCCACACCAGAAAAGGTAGGCCCCCTTTAAGAACTTTCTTTTTTTATTTCCTTTATTTACAATGAAACTACATCAGAGGGTACTACGAACATCATTAAATGCTGATAATTAGCCAATTTTTGTGGTGATTCAGAACAAAATGTAAACATAGACCCTGATTTTTTGACTATGAAGATTGTTGTAGGAACAACTAATATTGGAAAAATTGTAAGAATATTCCCAGTTCAGCAATAGTTTTGGTTAAAATTTTGTGTATTTTATCTATTTTAAAAGGAAATACTCCTGATTTGTGACGTCACACGGTGACTAATTGGGAATTCCCACCCTTCAATAAAAGGGAATCCCCCAGTCGTAACAAGGGGAGTGCTGAGAATCTCAGAAATGAGGGAATTCCCAAATTTTATTTTCTTTCCTTCATAATTCACTAATGCTTTGACTTTTTCCATTTTTTTATTTTGAAATAGTTTTAGAATACCCAAGAGTAGATAATTAAACAAAAAATAGGTCTATAACAAACCTTTAAGGAACCTCGCACCCCCACCCCCCTTCAACATAACCCGTATACGGGCCTGCCGACAGGTGATTGGTCAGTCATTGGTCAGTCATTGGAAGGCCAAATTGCCTCAGAGAGTACAGAGATAAAATAATAATTACCAGTACGGATAAAGAGGGGAGGGCGTGCAGGCACATAGTTTTGGCCAAATATAAACGCGTTTAATGTAAAATTCTCATACCTGGAAGGTCTGGTAAACAATTTTTGTAATAGGGCGCCCCCTCCTTTTGAGAATGATTCGGGATGTTATCTTAATTAGGTCACAATGGTCGCTAAAGGCCATAGCAATGTTGGTGGCCGCAGGGGGGGGGGGGTGCCCCTTAGTATTAGAAATATTGTAATGTAAAATTCACGGAGAAAATTTGTACAATATACCCCCACCCCCCACTCCCGGGCAATTAAATTGTCTATATGTAGAAGTTCTGAATCAGCGTATACGTAGCAATGCCTGGTATCACGTCCATGTTTATTTCATTCCCTCGTCGTACGTTAATGAGATGGTTACTTTATCAATATGTTTTCCTCTTATAAGCCTGCAAAACGGAAAGTACGGACTTTTAAAAGTCGCAAGGTTTGTGTCAAGTCTTTTGCAATTGGGTGATCTCAAACATTTATTTCTGCACTGATTCTGTCAGACTGTCGCCTGTATTCCAGAGCTTTGGCTGTGAAGCAGTTTCTTGATTTGCCTAAGCTGAACATCTAGTGTGGCGACCAAAGGAAACTCACAAATATTCATGAGTTATTAATATTGGGTACCAAACGCTTAAAGTACACCCCGGAAAAGAATTGTTAAACGGTAACAATATTTGTAAATGTGAAAATCATATTCATAAAGTAGTAGTTTATATAATTGATAATACTTTCTATTATTTGTTGGAAGAAAGTTGCTATTTTATGGAACAGTGAGGTTGACAAGATACGAATTTCTTGAAAACATCTTGTCTACTAACCCCAATAGGTGAATCGTGACTTATTGTATTTGGGATTCTTCGCTTTTTTTGGTCGCCACCACAGTAATTTTGTCGCCATATTGTATTGTATATGATTGAGGAAAATTTCAGGATTGTTTGAGTTTATGTTGGTTGGCTTTTGGGATATGAGTCTAAATGTAGCTATAGGTTCTTTGTGACAGTGTAAATGTAACAGAATAAGAATTTCAATTTAAGTTTATTCATTGAAATATATATGCAACTTTTAAAACTATGAAACTTTCATACATCATTCGAATTCAACCCTTGGCGCAGGAGTAAACTAAAGTATTGACATTTCATGTTTTCATTCTTGTGAAAAGCATTGCACATTCCCTTCACATATACATGATCATGCATACTGTAAGTTCCATACCCGTTAAGTGAATTTGACCCAGTTGGTCGACTTATTGGCCCTAAAATCAACCAATGCTACCAGGATAATCAGCCATTTTTTGCACCGATTCAGATCACCAATTATTATGCAATATTGAAATGTACATTTTGGATATGAATCGGTGCTGAAGTCGGCCGATTCTTCTGGTAGAATTGGTGGACTTTGGCGCTGATCAGTCAGCCGACTTGGTCAAAAATTTCCTACTGGGTATTAGGCTTTACTCTCTTAAGTACCTGAAATCCTTCCTTTCACACACTATGGACCACAGCTTAATGAAATCACATGAGTTGACATATACTCCATATATATCATGCAAACACATTGCTTTTGATAAAGTGTTTTGTTATAACCTCTCACCATGGCTTCAGCTTTGGACTTACACTTTCAACAAGCCAGTGGACATAAGTAAATCAGGCATATTAAAGGTCTCATGCTAAACACATGCAAATATTGCTCTCCCAATTTCACATTATCCTTAATGTCAACATGGATTACCATTTCAGGTTCATGCAGCCTAGACATTTGTTGACATTTCACAATTAATCAAAGCTACCCATGTATTATTGCTGTGAGAGCTATTGAATTTGGTCTAAACATCCCCTGATTTGGAAAGCCTAGGGTATACATGCATGTATTATAGGGGTAGAGTGGATGTTGAAGTGAAAGGACAGTGTATGGATTAGACTGGGATTAGTGGTTGAGACTTCTACCCAAACACCCCTCCTAATCCTGTGTACCGTTAAGGGTATGTCAACAAACAAACGTCTACCATGACCCTGCTTAAAGGGAGCCAAAACCAATAAATTCAATGAAATTTTCCAAATTCAAATAATCATGGAAATCCATTCCTTGAGCCTATTTCTGGCCCATGTTAAAATCTAAACCACGAAATATGGTAAAAAATAATCAAAAACATGTTTTCCTTGCTCAAATCAATTAATGTGGATCCACAAAAATAGGGTTTGTTTACAAACAAATGCAAATATTACCACCTCTTGTGGCATTCTACTTCAGTTTGAGCTAGTTTTCACAGCTAATACTTTACCACTGACCTTAACTTGACCCATCTAACATATTTCTATACTTACCTGAGTTTTGAAAATTTTATCAATTATATTGGTTTTGGCTCCCTCTAATCATTACAAGTATGTACTAATATAAGAATGAGTGAGTGATGGATGTTTTACGCCATACCGACAGCCAGGGTAATTTTCACAGCAAAAACGAGTTAGGATGAATTCTGTCTTTGGTGATTGTATCTATGAGATGAAGGTGGCAGGGCAGACAAACAGCAGGGGATCAAAACATGGAAATCTGTTTTGGTGTACCTCATCCCTTAATGAACCAAAACACCAAGTGGCAGGGCAGGCAAACAACAGGGGATCTAAACCTGGAAATTATTTTTGGTGTACCTCATCCCTTAATGAACCAAAACACCAACCAGGAATTGAACCCAAAGAACCACTTGGTCAGTGCTGGGTCCCCCCTATCATCGCCTTTTAAGATCAGCAGGAGCTACTGAGGGCATCTGAGGACGGCTGTACAACCCAGAGATGTTTGTCACAGCCTGAGGGCAAAGTGCAAGAGTTGCGTTTCAGACACCAACCGGTTTTTGATCAGGTGGCAACCAGTATTGCTTTGTTTACAGCTCAAATACGAACAATTTTTTCGTCAAAGAATGACATTACACATTTTCCTCTCATGTATATGACGTTATAAAAAATGTTTCACTTAGACACAAATCATAACAAATGAGTCAGGTAGAAAACACATATTAACTTTCTTGTTGCAATAGTATCAAATATTGGCCATTTTGATACTATGCAGGTACGTTTAACTAAGAGATGACTGTTTAAGCTCATGGACTGTACTGACTGAATCCCTTGAGGATATCTTAGTTCATGATCTTAAAATACCTAGTGAAAACTGTGGGGACTTTGCCCATTAGCCAGTGTAGTAAACCCCTGAGGTGCGTGGGATTAGGATCCCTGATCAATGACTGAAAATTTATAATTTTGAACTGTAAAACTCCTTATTCAAGGCCTTCTATTTCAAGCCACAGCTTGACTTTTGAGCTTAACATTTGCTTTAGAAGGTCAAAAACAATATAGGGTGAACATTTTTGCAAATTCTTTTAATTATTGAAATATATTCTATTGCCACAACCTGGGCCTGTGATAAAATATAGACTGTGAATACAGACTTACCCTACATCAGAATACATGATCAATTTTGGTGACCCACCCAAATTGGTTTCCTTACAAACATTACTTGCTAAGTGCAACATGACATGAGTATCATGGAAAGCAAGTGATGTTATAACAAGTTTCCAAGATTTATACTTTATGCGACTAAAGTTGGACTTTCACAGATATTTGAGTTTTCAAAATTTTGTCATATTTTGACACAACATTACTTTTGACTCCCTTTAATCAAGACCATTAATTGAGATGGAAACAGTTTGGAATAAAACAAAACAATTTAAGCCCCATCCCAAACATGGGCTTCATTCTCATTTCTGAATGTATATGTGCTGCAGCTTGAATTAGCCGTAGGGGTTTTACAGTACTCCAGTGGTCAGTGTAATGGTCAGTGGTATGACATTTGTAATCCGTGCCATAGCCCTCATACCAACACTGACCACCCAAGCCTACCTGCCCTGATCAGTGGTAGGGATAAGCCGTACCCATAAGGTGATTTTCTCGAATGATCAGTCACTCAAGCTCGATACCCAGTAGGCGATTTTAGCATCGATTGGCGATGGGCAACAGGGGGAATCACCATTGTCATCATTGGGCAACTGCAATATAAAGCCAGCTTAGTATTTCACTGGTGATTTTATTGGTGATTTTACCGGTAATCGCGTCACCCAGAAAGCCCAGAATGCCCAACAGCAGGCCTCCCTATGACAATGACAGGGATATCTAAAGGCAGTGATCCACGTTGCGACAAAATTGAAACGATTTTGGACCGATTTGCAAAATATTTTCTATGTCCAAAATCGGTCCAGAATCGGTCCAAAATCGGTCCAGAATCGGTCCAGAATCGGTCCACTTTGAAAAATATCACAACGTGGATCATGTCAACCGATTTTTTCCAACCGATTTCCAACCGACATAATTTTTTCCAACCGATTTCCACCCGACGACGGTCCGACAAAATTATTAAACCTGTTTAATAATTCTGGACCGATTTTGGACCGATATGGACCGATTCTGGACCGATTTTATTATGTCTATGTATTTCCAATGTTATTTCATTAATTTTTGACTATTATTAGAACGAAAATATTGCCAATATGTATAAAAATGAATATTCTTTCGTGGGATATATTTTTCAATGCTGTACGATGAGTATTTTACTAGTTTACTTATTACTAGTCAAACAGATTAAATGATATATATTTCTGGTTCTTCTGACCATATTTAGACATAAAATGTGAAAATATTTCGAAAATTGTGATAATTTGGCCATCCGATTTTTTTTTCACTGTTTTCCTATCAATTTGTGATCCAGGATTCAAGGAAATACTCAGTTTTCAGTTTCACTGTGGATCATGGGTAGAGGACCGATTCTGGACCGATTCTGGACCGATTCTGGACCGATTTTAGGACCAATAGGTGTAATTGGCAAACCGATTCCAAACCGACAAAAAACCGTCGGTTCTGAAATCGGTTCGGTCCGAATTTTTTTGTCGGTTTGCACAATGTCGCAACGTGGATCACCAGCTTAAGGCCCCTAGTGGGGCACCATCTGTTGTGTGTATAGCCCTGCCTATAACACCATGCACTTTAAAGAACATCTCACTAAGTAATAGTGTAGGGTTAGGGTCTCTACCTTCTCATAGATTCAATCATCATAGACAGAATTATCAAACCTTTTTTTCACCTTGATATGACCATAGATGTTACTATGGCGTTAAAAACTATAATCAACCAAGGAAGCCTGCACGGAAAAAGTCAAATAAGGTCCCAAACATTGCCTTTTTTTACTTTATATGTATTTTTTTCTCAATTTTATTGAACATATAATTTTTTTACTACAAATTCCAGCATAATCAACCTTGATATATCCTTGGAGGTTACCTATAGGAATAAGGCTATTAAAGATTTGTAGGCTCTAACTGCATATTCAACAGATAACTGGGCCCACAAAGTTGGCAGCAGAATTAAGGGCTCTGCTTTTGCCGCCAATTTTGGTCGAACCTTGGGTCACAAAAATTGAAATATCATAAAAAGTTTCAGGAATTTTACGTTCAAATTTGAACTATGTCTCCTCAACATTTTAAGGAAGATATTTCTAGGGGTTTAAAGAAAGTCTGAAACGAGTGTGTGAGGCCCTTGTTGAATTGACATGGAATGACCCGTACCCGCTGGCTGTTTGATATGACCGCTTGTCCGGGGCATGTTTTCCCATGTTAAGTCCTCCTGTAAGCCCTACCCCTGTTTGTCAGTGCTAATTGACAACAGGTCCCCTGTAGGGTCAGGGGATTAGGAGCTGTAGGCAGATAGATGTAGGATCAGGCACCTCAGAAAGTGCCTGGATTATAAAGGTCTTAAGCCCTGTACAAACTCAGCGATTTTTACCAGGTGGTTGACGGATCGGTGTTTTAAGGCTATATTCCAGTATGCGGTAGGGAGCATTTTCCATTGCTGTTTTAAGCTTAAGGTACCGCAAATCTCCATACATTGGTGGTTGTTTCTAAAATAATTGCAATGCTAAAATCACATAAGGAAAGGATTTAAGGGGAGGGGTGCAGGGGGAGTGCAACCTCCCCCCCCCCCCCTCCAAGGCTGGCCCGCTATTCACCGATCCATAACTGTTTGAAGGTCAACCAGATCAATACAAACTAAACATTTATGTTTCTATGAGATCATAAAGAGTGTTTTCCCTTTCCATCCATTTTAGGTCTGGCCAAGATTGAGAACTCAGTATAGGTTTTCACAACAGTTTCACATGGGCGAATCAGGATGGCGATCCAGGGGGTCCTGACCCCCCCCCCCCCCCACACAATTTGGTGGACCCTTACATTACAAAACGTAGGGGAAAGCTATATATATATATATATGTGTACATAGATGCATGCCATATCAATGCTTAGCCTACACATCTCTGTATGCTGACCATCCAGCCCCCTACTTTTCTTGTTGTATCCCGTATCTGCCCCTGGTTTTTTCACGAGATGCAAGGGAGGAAACAGGATATTCCAAAGGGGGAGGGGGTCAGCATATAGGCTAAGTACTAAAAAGACGTACATTCACATGAACAACACTTTCCCCTCTTTTTTGTAGTTTAGGTGTCCACCAAAAAAAAAAAAAAAGGGGGGGAGGGGGGGTCAGGACCCCCTTCCCCCATGGATCAGCCCCTGAGGTGGTTGCCCACTCTGAGCCAATAATCACCCAAATCAGTCCACTTTTACCCTGTCCACCTGGCCAGCAGTTGGCAAAGTAAAATGCCATACCTACTGAGTGATTTTACCAGAGGCGGACAACGGGTGACTGGGTGAATCATCTTTGTCATTGCCGGATGACTGTAATGTTAGGCAAGTTTGATATTTTACCATCAATTTTACCCCTGACCCCGTTGCCTGTTGCCCATCGCCCAAAAAGCACACCATACCCACAGGGCAGTCACCCAGCGATCCATTGATAATCCAGTCGCCCAACAACTTTACCATCAATTCTCCCAATTGCTGTCACCCGTTAATGGTCAAGTCGCCTAGTGGGTATTAAAACATGTTTAACTTGTTGTTCAGAGTTCAAGTTGATGTCGACATGGTCCTAATCAGTAACTGCTTTCTAACATTAGCCTCAGCCAGTGAGCCAGGAATAATAAGTTACAATAACATT
The DNA here is from genome assembly GCA_936440205.1 of Lepidonotus clava. Classification (NCBI taxonomy): domain Eukaryota; kingdom Metazoa; phylum Annelida; class Polychaeta; order Phyllodocida; family Polynoidae; genus Lepidonotus; species Lepidonotus clava. Next base: position 52,158,668 of record OW387137.1, read on the forward strand.
CTACCACAAAAGAACCTCTGCCCCAAGCCAGCAGGGGCCCCACTGTGAAAATATTTCCAGTCGTCCCCCATGAAAGAGTTTTGGGAAATCAATGTTCTGGTGGCTGAGTGCTGAGTGGTTACAACCAGGGCTACCTTTGTTGATACAGTTCTCGTGATTTCTCGTTAGCTGCGAGACTTGGCGAGGTTTGGTCTGGACCGACCGGAAGTGGAGGCTTGTAACCAGCCTGCCGACAAAGGGGGTAATGGTGGGGTATGGGGGTTTCCGATGCTGGTTCCTGGAAAGTTGGTGTATATGGGAATAGAAAGCTGAAAGTACACGTTGGGGGGGGGGGGGGGGGGGGGTAACCCTGCATGGCTCATAGTATTCAGAGAGGGGTAAACGAAATTTGCGTTACAGATCAGTTAAATGATCAAAATTTGGTATGAGGCACCTCTGAGGCATAATTATGAAACCTAGAGATCAATCCTGTTGTTAACTGAAGTTGGGCTTCCCCCTGTTGATCTTCAAATGCAAATCATTGAAATCTCTGACCCTTAATATCTCTTTTCGGCATTTTAGAAGCAGAGCTATAAGATCGTTTTTTCGACCCCCGTATTGGTCCTTTTGGTATTTCAATAAGGCTTCCCTTCAAGACTTTATAAACATGCCTCATACTAAATTTGGTGCTTCTATCCGCTCTGTAACGATTTCATAAAACATGTCTTTCAACTTACAAAAAGTAAACTCTATGCTAAATGCCCCAGACTATTGGGTACGGGGGCAGTCCATGTACACGTAGAAAAAGTACGCCTCACCCTATTAGCATATCCACCACTCCAGGAGGTGCCCAGGAGGTTCACAGAAAGGTGCATTTGTTAGGTTTAAATTTTTGCCCCTTGAAGTGACAGAAACCATGTTAACCTGCACCTCAAGTTTAGGCTACACATAAGAAATATAACGTTTAAGTATGATTCTGGTGGCATTTATACATACATCCACAGATTTCAAAAAGTACCCCCATCCTCCCCCCACACACCAACTCTCCCCCGTCTCATACAAAGCCCGGAACGCCGGCTGGTCACGTGTGAATTAGTTATGAGGTTCGTCGATAGGGGGCGCGGGGAGCGGGCAGATCAAGGGTAGAGCGCGCCCGTTAGGTCGGAGTATAACAAACTACAGGGTATCGGCAGATCAAGGGTAGAGCGCGCCCGGTGGGTCGGAGTATAACAAACTACAGGGTATCGGCACATCAAGGAGGGGTTTAGGGCTACAGGGGGAGCCTAAGAGGGGTTAAACACGTGACACTTACACGGGTTTTACACCTGTTATACACATGTAACAAACACCAGACCTGCCCCTGTACAGGCCAAGGATTAGGCAGACACATACCTACTCTCCGCTCAGAGGCATTGTAATTGCGATTGCTACTGAAAAATCGCAATACTCGAGGTGGAGTCATCACTTGGATTTATATTCACAAATCTGGTTGTGTTAAAACTGACGACCTTTGGAGTATTTCCCGTATTCAGGATTCGTTGATTAGTGTAGGATTCTAGAACACCCTTGGTGCTGGATACATATGGACGGATTATCATGAATAGTCGGGACTATTTCTGAATGTAAGTACACGTACGCTGTTGAAAATTTTGTAAAAAAGCGATTCAAAGTGTTTCTATTAAACATTACAGTCCTTTAGAAGCAGTATCAATTGAGGCGACCAGTGGAGGTTTTTACCAAACATTCTCCATTATTGTATTATAAAGTTTCTATCATTCACCTTTGATGGTGGATACTGTAAGTGCATATATACCCAGCCAAGGATGTAACGTTATTATAACGTTACTGCAGCATTCTGTTGGTTCTGTATTGGTTCTTGTTATGTTCTTTTGATGACTCCCAATTATGTTACTGCAACCTACTGCTGTGCTGTTGCACTGTGACGTTATTACAACATTCTGGTTACGTTCTTCAGCTCTGACAGAATGTTCTTTTTACATTCTGCTATGGTTTAGTCTTAACCTCACCAAAAAATGATATTATAATAATGTTCTGATTCAGTAACATTTCAACCTCACCATCAATAACATAACTGTTACATGCCATCTTATTAAGAAACAGACTGACCCAAAAAGTACAGTTGCAGAATGGTTCTGTTGGATGACTGCTATTCTTTGATGATGCATATTGATCCAATTATATATATATATATATAATGTTATATATGTTTCAAGCTATATATATGGCGCACTTTCCTGTACAGAAATGAAGGTTAGATAGAGCTACAACTTGTTTCCAAATCAGTCGCGGATCCAGGGGGCCAAAGGGGCGGTTTGAATATAAATGTATAATCGCTCAATATGGATATATCATCACATGCTAGCAGAGTGACTTTATACAAAATAAATATATAGTAGTGGTCAAGCAGGATTATAGAACTGACATTTTCTTCTATTGGTCTATTACCCCCGCTATTACCCTGATTAAATCCGGAACCCTGATCGTTTGTGTATTTCTCTTGAATATAGTCCTTTTCTTAAATGTACATTTTTATACCTTTGAGCATCTCAAGCCACAACCAAAGAAGGGGAGAGAAGCCCATGACCCTCTGGATCCGCCCCTGGACCTGCTACAGAAACTTTCTTTCTGGATCCGCCCCTGATCTTTCATTGCTCACCCATTCAGTCGTTTGCCCTTTGTGAGCTGCATACAAAGGGTTTGGGTTTGGAGGGGGGCGATGAAAAGCTGAACACTTTAAGTATGCTTATATAACAATCCAAGAACATGCCGGGAGAGGCATAGTCTGTCAAGACCGACCCAAAAGTGAGTCTGTACACCAGCAGCCATTTTAGGTGGGAATTTCACCCTGTATCCCAGGAAGCTTTGGGGCCGCTAGTTTATGGCAGGTAGGTCCATAAACCAGCCAACACCCGAACAACCGTAGGAATCAATGCTAAACCCCGTCAGCCCCCCTCCCACAATGTCCAACCCTTTATTCCCATGAACTACTGCATTTTGATTGCCAGTTCATCACATTTAAGAGGCCATAATGTTTTACCTTAACTTGGGGACATAGAAAAAAGGATGGGATAATCATAGAGAGGCAATGAAAGAAATACTAATGAGATTCGAACCGCCCAATGAGAGACATGGACCCTGTGTGGGTGTACGGACCCATATTATGTAAGGGTAAATCATGGGTCCTACTGTGGCACCCATAATGGCGACCTAAGGAGGTAATTACCGTGACAATACCGGGGTCAATATAAGCTCAGGGGTGAGCCAGAATATCACCGTTCAGGCACCCAGTAAGCATGGTTTACAAATCCCGATCACCACTTTAAGGTCGATGATAAGGCAGGGAGCTCGGACAATACTTAAGAAAATAAAATGTTAACCTTTTTGTCAGGGTTGTCTTATTTATGTATTTATTTATGTATTTATTTATTTTTGTGAATCTAATGATTTCTTGGGTAATAGTCTGAAGGGGTTCCGTGTAATTCCGAAAGTGTTGCAGATTAGGGTTTTACCAGTTTTGCAATGTTGCCGAAGGAAGTGATTACAAAGCTTTTAAACAATCTGAGGGGGCTCAGCAAAGCTTCCTGTATCTTGTTCAAGATCAGGATATTCATATATTTGTGGCTTATTGGCGGTAATCGGTTTTGTCTACAATGTATACGTGCTTCTGTGATTGACAAACTGGTACGTGATTGAATGCTCTAATCTTTTTTGCTTTTGAAAGGCTACAAAGAAATCGCTGCAATCATGATTAAACGACATTGTGTGTCATTAATGTCTTGTAAGGGAATTCACTTTACAAGTCTTTCAGAGCACATGTTAATTTACTAAGCAGTTATCAAAAACAGATCAATTAAGGTGTGCTGAAACAGATTTTAAGTACAGTGTAGTTTTCGAGTTTTAAAATGTGCTACGATTATTCCCTTGTTTCATAATCTGAGAAGGAATAAGTTAATCTCCACAGACATATATATGAGTTTTCCCTTTTATTTTGTATTCAGATCTACCATTCCACAATATTTTCACCAGTTTCATACTTGACTTATAACTCTGCTACCCACAGAGAACATGGCACCTTGCCAGCACCCTGGAGGGTTAACCATAGGTCTGGAGAAAGCAGCATTAATAATACAAATACTGTGTCATTCTGCCAAGTTTGTTTTAGTGCCTCCGAATGCACTCCTTCACTGAATGTTCTTTTGTGGTTTGGGGAGAAAAATTAAATTCGACAAAGTCCTCTCTCTTAATATAATCCATAAGGTACATATATGTACATGTATAGATTTCCAAAAGTATCATTCAAAAATATATACATGTACATTTGATTTGATCAGGTAACTTCCATAGGTTAAAGTAAAGTATAACTATCATACAAATCTTGTTGTCAACAGAACTGATAATTGTAGCAACAGTTCAAACTGTGTTTAATACAGTTTCAGACCTGATTTTTACCTAACTGAAAATGTGCCCAATTTTGCAAGGAAACCCTCCAAGTTGAGGGTTGCATATATATATAGAGGAAAACGCCCTGTTGCTTGTTAGGGTTCGGAGGGCGTATACATAGCTATGTTCTGTGATACACTGAATGATTATGGATAATGGCTGAATTGGATGATTGGACCTTTGATATGGTTTTATGATTTAACCAAAATTTCATGTTCATTGCTCATCATCTTTAATTCATAATCTGCATATTTTCAAACTATCATATATGACATATTGTTTTTTCATCACTTATTTAACACATAGAAGAACATGTAACCACGTGAAGATGTTGATAAAACTCCTTAGTTCCACCAAAAAAAGCCCTCCTGGAGCTTATGAGCTCTTACTCCTGATCAGAAAACGCCTCCAACACGGTGTATTTTATAAAGATGAAGCTTTCATTTGCCAATGAAAACAGCATCGCTCCACCCTTATTCCCCACATCTTGGCACTGCTGTATGAAAACATGATCAATTATTAGCGGGGAAGTCTTTGATGTTAGCTAGCAACACGCGAGCCAGATTGGGGATGTTCAAAAAATAAAGGGGAGAGGAAAGGGACAAAGGGTTCAGGTGGGCAAAAGGTGGAAAGGTTCACATGCTATACCATATGCCTTGGGGACCAGAGTCCTTACTCAGAGGAACAAAAGGACCATCTTTTCGCGCATAACTTGGTTCCCAGTGGCAGATCTAGGATATTTAACAAAAAGAGGAAACTTTTGGAAACAATTTTCCTATATCAAACATATATACCAGAAACAAGAATTTTGGTTTTTAGGTGTTGTTTTCATGTCAAAAGTCAAAATGGCTACCAAACACAGAAAACCATCCTTAATTGCTTTGTCGCTGAATTTTCACACACCAAATACAAAGTTATTCAAGAAATAATGGAGGAGCCCCTCCCCCTCTTAAACTGCCACAGGATCCATACCTCTCATCAAATATCTTAGTGAAAGATAGCCCTGAATCCTGGGTCGTCGTCCAAAAAACATCCATGAAAATTCATGACCCATGAAAAGTTTTAATATCCACCAGTTTTTTATCAACTACTTTCAAATTCCTATACTCCCAAATGGTCCCAATGTCCTTCAAAACACATTAAAAGTATTTTCGGTGAATACATATATATATATATTGTGAATTATTTTAGTATGATTTCCCACTGAACGTTTATGTCCACTAAAATTTCATAGAGGTTTTCTGGGCAGGATTTTCCATCATGGCCACGAAAAACACCTCTATCCACCTCTGCGAAACTTCATAGATGTGTTAAGGACGGCACCCCTGGATCTTCTCATTTAGCGTACCTTATATCATGTTGAACTTTTTACCAGAGTCAACCTCATTGCGGATCAATGAATTTTACCATATTGATCCCTGTGTGTTATGGATACGGTCATGGTCCACTGCACCCACCACCGCTGCCTCTCAGCTATATAAGGGAGGTCGATAGTTGTAGGCGGGTACATCTTCTCAAATCCCCCATTCTGGCCCAAATGACATCAAACCTTTCAACAGATAAGGGTTAGGTAGAAAGAAGGGTGATAAGGGTGGCAGACCTGAATTCTCACCTCTCTGTTGTGGTAGCTAAACCATTTACGCATTGTCCATCTAGTTGCTTAAACCCCTGAGACAACAGTCACACCTGATTACAGATTAAACACTGTGTACACAACCTTCTTAGGGGTCCCTCAAAAGGAACGGGAAGGGGGTACATTTTAACTACCTATATCACCCTTAAGCGCCATACCCAATTAGCAATCTCACCGACAATGGGCACACCCTGTGAGAATTGGCAGTAAAATCGCTGGGCAACTAGGATATCAATGGAATCACCAGGTGACTCCCTGTGGATATGGTGTGGATTTCGGGTGACAGGCGATGGACGATGGGTGACGGGATCGGTGAGAAATTCAGTGGAAAAATATCAAAATTGTTCAATAAGACAGTCACCCAGCGATGATGACAGCCATTCTCCAAGTTGTTCGTCACCCATCACCAGTCAAATCGCCCAGTGGGTATAGCCCTTTATTGAATAGTTGTGTGGAAAAATTCCAAAAGGAGCATAATTCAGATATTGTTGGGAACTGGGGGACAATGGCAGTCCCCAAGGTACAACTTACTACTACAGGCCTGTAGAGATTTCCCCACACCATGACATTGGTGGGGAATGGATGCAAATCTAGACAGATGAGCTTGGTGCAGGTAATATGTGTCGTAGCCTCATGTCATTGTGATACGTTTAAAGCTAGACTAGGAACAACAAAGATCCTGAAGCCTCCTATCCCCACCACGAGAAGAAAAGCAAAGAATGATTACAGGCATTTCTACTTTTCTCAGATATTTATTCATTTAGCAAATTCCAAAACATAGGAATTCAGTTGCCACATGCAGCAACATAGTGATATACTTAGACATAAAATACGTTCAGCGAACGATGCCATCTGCACGCTATGATTATTGATCTGTATGGTACAGCTATCGATTTCTGTGTTTGATTGATTAGAAAGTTAGTTTGAAGTATGATTGATGGAAAATCGATACAGAGTGAGTAGGCTTTCATGATGTGTCAGTCACTATCTGTGAGTGACGGGGGTAACATTCACACGGGAACACCTTCTATATAGGTCCTAACGTCGTTGGACCTTGGACATAAGTGTTCCTTTGATGTTCTCAGAGAAGAACTTTCCCAGTTTAGACGTCATACAAGTCAGGACGAGGGACTAGTAGTGCACGTTTATTCTCTCTTCACCTTTTCTCTGGTTTATTTTCTTTCAGCGTTTAATTTTTAACTCTTTTTGGCCGGAAAAGATTTGTCATATGTCTCTCATATTTCCATGCCATCTCTTGATTGTTGTTGATATTCTTGTTAGTAAGTACGCAATATGTGAATTGGCAATTTGTGAGATACAGGGGCGGATCAAGAAATTTTGGAAAGGGGGGCGCCTACATTAAAAAGGGGCCCGGCGCCCCCTCCACAGGTGCCAGTTTGACATTAATAAAATCTATTTTGGGCCAGAAATAGGGGGATGCGCCACTGAGATAATACAACATCTATAACGACTTCCCTTTCTATCCCCCTGTTTTCAGAAGGAGCCGGCCCCCCTACCTGCCCGCCCCGTGGCCCCCCGCCCCCCGACCCCCGCCTCCATACAGCCCAAACCACTCCCCAAGAAACCGGAAGGCGACGACGATGCCGCGCGCCGCCGCGCATGCGTGACGAAGAAGGAGCGGAAGGGGCCGCCGAAACGGCCGACGGGAAGGAAGGAGGAGCCCGCCCCCCGGGAGGAGGGGCACGTGACTGTCACAGAGGATTCTGGGAAGGAGGAGGAGCCGAAGGAAAGGTGAGGAGTTTTAATCATCTATGTCTACCAGCCAACGGGAAATTTGACGAGAGTCTCAGAGACTATAAATTTGTGAGAAGGTAGTAATATCAGCCCCTGATCTACCAGAGTACCAACTCAAGAAGTCTAAAGCCATCTATCTGTGTATTCACGTACCATATCTGTCTTTCAGTACTGACGACTCACCTCGTGAGAAGGTAGTAATATCAGCCCCTGATCTACCCAAGAACCAACCCAAGAAGTCTAAACTCATCTAACTATCTAATTACATAACATATCTATATTTCAGTACTGACGACTCCCCTCGTGAGAAGGTAGTAATATTGGCCCCTGATCTACCCTTGTATCAACCCAAGAAGTCTTAACCCATCTGTCTATTCATGTACCGTATCTGTATTTCAGTGCCAACAACTCCCCTCATGAGATGGTTGTAATATCGGCCCCTGATCTACCCTCGTACCAACCCAAGAAGTCTAAACTCATCTATCTGTCTATTCATATACCGTATCTGTATTTCAGTGCCAACAACTCCCCTCATGAGATGGTTGTAATATCGGCCCCTGATCTACCCTCGTACCAACCCAAGAAGTCTAAACTCATCTATCTGTCTATTCTTATACCGTATCTGTCTTTCAGTACTGACGACTCCCCTCGTGAGAAGGTAGTAATATCGGCCCCTGATCTTCCCAAGTACCAACTCAAGAAGTCTAAAGCCATCTATCTGTGTATTCACATACCGTATCTGTCTTTCAGTACTGACGACTCACCTCGTGAGAAGGTGATAATATCAGCCCCTGATCTACCCTCGTACCAACCTTTGGCCCATGAAGTCTTACCTCATCTAACTGTCTATTCATATACCGTATCTGTCTTTCAGAACTGACGACTCGCCTCGTGAGAAGGTGGTAATATCAGCCCCTGATCTACCAGAGTACAAACCCAAGAAGTCCAAACAGAAAGGCCTCCCCCCGCGGGCTGCCCAGAAGAAACGGGCTGCCATGGCCGCCAAGCAGGACCAGTCCAAGACAGATGAGGTGAGACAGGGGGTTATGTTTTTTAAATTCAAGATTAAACCAATTCAAAATTGCATCCAATGAAATTAAAATATATGGATTTTAAGTTATCATAATTGCAATGTATTATCGAGCGAGACTATTTCAAGTAATTCTACCATAAACATTTATGTCAAATGCTTTAGAAATTTAAATGGCATTGGTTGTAAGCCAATATCACCAATATGGCACCCAGCCCATTCTAGGCAGTTCTGATGTCTTCTGAACAATCTCTTATGTATCTCTGTGATTGAACCTATAGTGAAACTTGTGAACTTTGGCCTAAATTCTAGTCACCAATAATACAGAAAACAGTCCATAGTTCACATCCATTCACCGGGTGTTACCCAACGAACACACATTGCCCTGCACGTTTTACAACCTGAAAGGCAGTTATACAAACCCCAATACAACCTCCACCACTCAATATTTACTTTACGAACTTGACCGGTTTACACATTCATTTTCCCCAATGTTGGTACAAAGTTTCCTTTACGGTTTACCACCAGTCCGAAAACGACCTTTTCTCAGTGCCTCCTTTTCCGGGTGTTATCCTTCAATCAGCTCTAAGCCTGGGTAGTTTACATCTTGTTTAACATGTCAAACAGAGCCATGTAAGGAGGTTTTGGGGTGGGAGCCCACGGGGGGGGGGGCGGGGGGCGGGGGTGGGCACTTGGGTCTTAAAAGGGTTCCCACTGCCAAACAGAGCCGCCAAGCTTGGGTGGTGAACGTCAAAATTTTAGGGGCAGTCAGCCACTTTTATGCCAATAAGGGGAGGCAATGCACTACTTCTATATAAGATTGAATGGACAATAACTCAACACTTAGCTTGATATATTACATTATTTCACACAAAAATCTTATAGTGACTTAAACAGGAGTTTTTCTATGCAATTTTAGTGAATTTTGTCTACTTATACAATTGTGACCCTCTGATTTTGGGGCGCGGTGACCTACATACCCCAAAAATAAGGGGTCAATAAAAATTCAGGAGCGGCCAGTCACAAAAAGTATGGGCAGTAGTTTGGCAGTGGGTAGTAACCTTCAAAGAGTCAGTGCCCCCCCTGGGGGTATGAGTCTCCTGAACCCTTCAGATCTAGGGTATTAAGAGTACCATTTAAGGATAGACTACAATTCTCGAGTCAATATTTGTAGGAAAAGATGAAAGAAAATTACATATTAACAACCTGGTCTTCCAAACATGCTTTAGTTTGCCTAATTTTGACATAGTTATGTATCACTTGATTCATTATGTTCACATTATTTCTATACAATTATTCATCAAATGAAATGAATGGTCAAGAAATGCAATTTATCTCCAGAAGTCGGACGATGGTAAGCAAAGCGGTAAACCCTACGAGTTCCCCTCAGATCTCGCCAACAATGATGACTCCCAAATCAAGGTAAGCATATAAATACAGGGGTAGTATCATCATTTGGCAAAAGACAATTAAACAGACTTTCTATATTAATATAATTTAAAATGGAGAATGAATTAGGTTAAGGACAAATGGCAAAAGAACTTTTAATTTCTGTTACAGCCTTATATAATTGAAAAATGTTAAAGCACATTGTTTGACAGGATAATTATCAAACAGAAAGGACTGCCTGAATTAGTTTATTGCATGACAAAATAATTATTGTTACACTAATAGAGCAAAAGAAAGCATTGTTGGGTAACAGAAGGGAGCTTCAGAGACTCTGACATGCTCCTCGGTATGCAAACTTCAAGCATTTTCATATCAGTTTAAATGATTACCCAAAGTTCCACATGGACAGTCTCAAATATCACTGGAAAGAATAGAGTTAAGTCATTGTATCAAGTTGTGTTGTAGTTTCTGAAACTCCCTAGTGTAGTCCCTATTACACTACATGACTTTGAGCTGTGATACCAGCATGATACAATGATATTATAGAAAATCTGCAGGAGTGATGTAATTTGTGTTTGAAATTGGCAATTTCGATTACTTTGCATATGTGCAACAAAGAATCTTATCTTTTGTATGCGTGATTTCTCTGCAACATTGTTATATCGAAGCTCATGTCATGTAGTGTAATACCACCTTTAGTCCCAGATGTCATTTAACGTTGACGACGATGACGATGACGTCCCGATGTGGCTACGTCCCCAACTTCCGGTCACCCCTGAACCTGGTCACGTGACCAGCCCAGGCCCTAGTAGTTCCCCAAACCGACACAAGGTGAAACCGTGTGGGATGACGTCATGGTCCTGAGAATAAACTAACCTGAATGACCTGAATAACATTGTGAGGGATTGTTCAATTGGATTCCAAATCCTGAATAGATTTCAGTCCATTCCTCTTTCTAAACTACCCAAGTTAACAATCTGTGTGCTCATGAAGACAAATTCACAATATAATGTTTTTAATTATATTGCAGTCAGTGTCATATCAAATCGGTACCAATTCTTTTAGATAAATCCATGCAAATCTGAAAGGTCATGTAAACCTGGTTGGATACCAGCTAGGAGAATTCTAACCATAATCTTTTGTCATAAACAAGTCATACATGAACTGTACTGTTTTAATTTGAGATTCCCTCATTCTGCACTTGGTATGACACTGGGTTTATTAAATATGTACAATTATAATATCAGTGCACAGACTGCTAAAGCCCCATACCTACTAGGCGAAATTGATTATGTCGGCCAGCTGATCAATGCTAAAATCAGCCAATTGTTCTAATAGAATCGGCTGATTTTACCATCGGTTCAGATCACCAGTTAGTATGTAATATTGTAATAAATATGTTTGAAATGAGTCGGTGCTAAAATCAGCCAGCTCTTCTGGTAGATTTTAGCACCAATGAGTCAGCCAACTTTGGTCCAAGATGCCAATTGGGTACGGGGCTTAACAATACATTCTTTGAAGAACCTGAGTATCTTCCCTTAAAACCAAGAACTGTCGAATAATGGTGACAATCTAAAGGTTAGATGAAATTACTTGTGTTGCTAATAACCTGATTGTACATAATACCATCATCACTTCAACAAATGAAAAACTAAGAGGAAACAGAAGTGAGTTTAACTGGATTTACTGACTTTAACCTTTCAAGCCGCGCCAACCATCCAGTAAGAGGGGAAAGTCAGCCACGGCCGATAGCGAACTACGAACTATTTTTGCAGAGCTCGAGGTTTCCTGAACATTCATTTTGACCGTTATTTTACTTTTACTTTTCTGTCATTTGTAGATCAGTACATGTTGTATCGGTCACAGGGCACTTTTGATATTTTTCTAGGTCCACATATAGCATTTTGTGACCATTAAAGATGTGTCTTCTGTAAGAAAAGAATTCTCACATCACTTTGGCAACTGGTTAAACCCTATGTATAACTTTTTTTAAATGAATAAGCTGTAGTAGATAAGTTTTATCACATACTACATAGTTATGTACATATTGACTGGAAACTACTTATTAAGAACAATATACTTTTTTGTTTAATAATTGCTCTGAAGAAAATCACTAAACTGTTTGGTTATCAATTTGATAAAAAGATTATTGAGCAAGGGCTGGGAGAAGGTCACTTGTGTAATGACCTGTGACAATTAACTGTGACCTTTGTCCTGTGACCTTTGACCTGTGACCTGATAAGCTTAGTCCCCACTGGGCCATTGATAGTGACTTGGTCAACCGACTAAGGTCAAACCTCACCCTGGGCGACTAAAGTTAATCTCTGAGGCCAACTAAACACTCCCCAAATGGAACGTGTCTGATATTTTTATTGTTAGTCGGGCAACTCAACGCCTAAAATTGGGTTTGGTTGTCCGCCAAACTGATGCCAACCCTAACAATTCTGCCTACCATGGATAGCTGATTTAGTGTATTTTAGGCACCTGCAGATTTATTTTGACTGATTTTGTAGATGTAAACCCTTGAAAAACTATATATAAAATTAACAAATATTTGCTATATCCATTTCTAAAATGAATGCATTTTCAAACCAACTTGAAAAATGATATGGAGTGGAAAGAAAGGCTATGCATTTTCCATCTTATTATGCCACAAATACTGAAAATGTCTATACCCTGTGACTTGTCTACACGTTTCCCAGCATCCACTTTGAATAGGCTAATCTGCAAAGGTTAAGCTGTCAGTGGTGGGGAAAAATAACTTTTAGTCACTCAGAGCAGACGGTGCTCACTTAGTATGGACCTGTTTATAGTCAGGATGCTCAATTGGAAATGACTGACAGCAAGTATAAGCAAGTATAAGTGCAGCAATGAGTGTCCAGTCTTTATGTACAACTCTATACTCTGTGATTGCATGTTTGAGAGTTCAAGACAGAGTGAGGGGGTCATTTCATAACCCAGCAATGAAGACATATCTTACAATGTGCTTTTGTGAATTTTCTGTCTTAGATGATGCAATATATCATTAACTCTCGCTTTCAGTATTCAGAAGAACAACTAGTTTTTCTCATGACATTTTCTTCATTCTCTACAGGTATCTTTTTTAAGCTCTATAATTTTCTTTTTCATAACTTTTGCTTTAATAGCAAAGAAGAAACAGATTTACCTCAATAGTTTTGCTTTACATGTGCCAAGGCTTTTATCAGAACATACGTACTTAGTGTCCAAAAGTCAAACCACCTAAGTGTATACAACAATATACAGCCACCATCACCCTTCAAAAAAACAAAATGCCACCATGACTATTGTGACCTTGATTGCAGTGTTTGATAATTAACTATGTCAATAATGCAGTACTTTAATATTATCTATAACTATAGTAGAATTATATTTCATTATTTATTCCACTACTTCTTAGCCTAGAATGATCTGGAGCAACAGTAACATACTTAATGAATCAAAGCTCAATAATATCCAATACCCTTAATTATCTTTTCAATGATTTGAAATCATGACTTTCATTGAATGGGGGATTCGTGAATCTTTCTTTTTTTATTCAGTTGCCATTACTGGTTGTGGACTTACCAAGTCAAACCCAACTGACTGTTTCACATGTTAATTTTGCTGCCATCAAGGCAAGCCCTGTTGTGTAAAAAAGATTGAATATAGGTGACACTCCATGGGAAATCCAAGCTTATCCATACCTACAATAAGCTTGGAGTTCCCATAAATCTTAAGGTTCATACAATATTTTCGAAGAAAATCAAACATATATAAAAGTGGCAGCATCCAAACTGGCATGTGGAAACCAGGCTTTACCCAGCTACTCAACTGACTGTTTCACAGTCTCTCGGTTCAGTAGACATAACCAAATCTGACTGTTTCGTGGTCCCCCTTTTCAGCTGCAGAAGCCGAAGCTGCAGCCATGGGCCCAGGGGCGGCTGGCCCTGTCCCAACAGGCCTGTCGCTTTGAGCTGCCCATGGACATGAGGGTCCTCGAGAGTGAGTAGGATTCTACAGACTAAGATTCAATAAGACAATCCTGGGGAGGCCACCAAGAAAAAAATACACGAAAAATACATAAAAAGTAATATCCACTATAGCTCCATTTCCTATCGTGGGATTTTGAAAATCAAAAATTTTGCTGGATTTTATTTTTCATGTTTTTTTTTCAAAATTATACAATCTCAAAGTGTCCCAAAGTATTCCAAACACTTTAGAAAGTATTTTAGATGAATATATATATATATATTATGGATGACTTTAGTGTGATTTTTTCATTGAATTTCAATGTCCACGAAATTTTTGTACATTTTTTCTGGGCACAATTTCTATCGTGGCCATGAAAAAATGGGAAAACCTACTCCATGAAATTCCGTACTTTTTTTGGTGGCTTCCCTGGACAAGCGACAAAGGAGTATGAATGAAATCTTCACTCAGAGTCAGGTTTGGATGCTTTTCTCAATTTTTTCTATAGTTGGTTTGAGTGAAATCTCACCTAAAAACAAAAATAAAACATACATTTTACATTAAAGATCTCTTGAGGTTAACTTACAACTGTTGCTACATTTCCAGAACTGTCGCCCCAGGACTACCTCCGGCAGTACTGCGTGTTCTCAACCCGCCGACAGTCACTTTACCAGAAAATATTCATGAAGTACAAAGACAAGTCAGGACACATCACAATCAAGGTAGGACCTCAAAAACACTTTGATAAATAGTTTATAATTATGTCCATGATTATTAAGCATACATTTACATGATGTAGTTTTGATAATCATGGACCCTAGGCAAGTTCTAAGATTGTCTCAAAAAGACTGGTTATGGTCCTGATCATCTTGAATTATATGTGCCAGTCATTAAGAAGCGATCATCTGATTCCCTCTTCTTAGGCTAACCTTCCGTTAGTAATGACATCATACCTTCATCTGCTGGTTCCCGGTGTAGTATAACAGCCCTCACCAGGTCTACACTGGCCTGTCATCAGGCTGGAAACCAGTCAAATTCCTCAAATTTTCTTGATTGTTTCGCCAAGTTAGGAGTGTCATTAACCACTTTTTCGAGCCAGAAGATATGTGTTTCATGATTTCCCCCAACATGTTAACTGCAGAACTCTGACATGTTAGGTTTCAGGACCTGAACAGGACCCAAAAGACATGTTGTTGTATCTTAGGACCCAAACAAGACCTACACAAATGTTATAGCACATATAGTGTTGTTATGTTTAAGGAATTCAAAAAGTCCCCAACAGATGTTTTTATGTTTCATGACCTAAACAAGGCCCTAACCGATGTCCTTGTGAACACGGTTACTGCAGACCAGGTCAAACAGATGTGCTGTTTTGTTTCTGATTCTAAACTAGGCCATAACCGATATTTGTTAAGTTTTGGAAGTAAGCCAGGACATAACAGGCATGGTGTTATACTTCAGGACCTAAACCAGGACAAATGTGTTGTCATTTCTTAGGACCCAAACAAGACCTACACAAATGTTACAGTACATACATAATCCTCTGCGAAAAGCAGTCTTATGGCCTGGAATATTGAATAAGGAAGATGTCTTGGGGAATCCAATATTGAAAGAATCATCTAATTATTTTGAATAGAAGAAAAGTTATGCTCATTTGAAGATGCGAGGGTTAGATATGCTAAATATGGTAGAATCGACCAGTTGTTGGTATCTGTAAAGATATAACATAGTTGATCTGGGCCAAATATTGAAGTCCCAAATACAATATCATGAAACATACTGCTATTTCCTTTCTATTCAAGATATTCATTATCTGTTTTTTGCAGAATATAGCCAAGCAGTCCCTTGATTCAGAATTCCAATTTTTGGAAACTTACTTTTGTTCCATGGTTACCATGGAAACCCTCATTTGCATAGCAGTAGTATCGGCAGGTTTGACCTTCTATCATCATTCCTGTTACCATGGCAACGGAATACGAAAAAATTGAAAAATTTTCACCATTAATGAAAACTACAGAAAATTTCATGTATAGCATAAATTTAGCTTCTTTTTTCAATTTTTAATGATTTCTAAGCTAATTAAAGGCTCTAGAGCCATGAATATGTATTTCCATAAGGCTGGAAATCCCAGAGATTTCATGTTTTTCGCTGTATTTTCCATATATGTGCCCATGCTTAGTATCCAGGTTTCGCATAGGGTACAATTAAGACATTATAAATGCATTACAAGCAAAAAAATGGCCTTTTCGGGTGAACTTTAAGCAAGTCCCTATAGATATTTGTAATGTTTTAGCACCTAAAAACACCTTGTTATACTTTAGGACCCTCACTGATGTCCTCTTCACTGCGGACCAGGTCAAATAGATGTGTTTTTACATTTAGGACCTAACATATGTGTTATTATGTATCAGAACCTTAATCACGAGCCTGCAGAAGTTAATAATATTATGTTTTAGGACCTAAACTAGATTGGCCCACTTGAATTAGGACCAGGATCAAGATCAGCATAATTCCTGAAAATATTGCTTGGAATAAACTACAAAAATAGCAATGTTATATTTTAGGACCTAACGAACATGCTGCTATGTTTTAGGACATCACAGACATGTTGTTACATTTAGGACCTAACAGACATGTTGTTATATTTCAGGACTTAAACAAGGCCCTCACCGATGTCCTTGTGAATACGATCACTGCGGACCAGGTCAAACAGATGTGTGAGCTGGTGCAGCTGGATAACGGAGCTCTGGTCGACTCGAAGCTCTTCGGGGGAATCGCTGCCCTCTCCGAACGGATACTCTACCCAAACCACCTGTAAGTCTTATATGCACATATACTTCATATATATATACCTTTTTTCATGGCAGGGTGTGTGGTGGTTTACGCACTCACCTTGCTTGCAGATGGCCTGGGTTCAATCCCCAGTTATGGCACTACTTGCATTCCACCAGTGCTAACAACAGGGTTATCAAAGGTCCCTAGTGGACCATCGGCTGTTTTGTGTCTGGCCCTGCCTATGCAACCAGGCACATTACAGAACACCTTTCTCAGTGAAAGTATATAAATGTAAATGATAGTTTTAAATGTAAATGTCGGTTCACTACAGCTTTTCAATCTCGGAAACTAATTGAATATTGATGAAGATATTGATTTACAAAAGGTACGACATAATGTAAAGAATGTCAAGATAATAGAATTATGCAATTGATAAATTGTACATTTTGGTACAGTTTGGTAAATTGTACAGTTTTACAACATCAATTTTAAAGATACAGTAATGAAGTTATACAATGGCAGTAAAAGTACATACCACTGGAAATTATACCTATAATTAAATAAAATTCTGAAACTTTTTACAGGACGGAAGACACATCTGACATCGCGGACCACAAGAAGGAGAAGATTGAGTCAGCCGACTTCTGCGCCCTCGAGTGGAAGTTTAAGGGGGTCACTGTAAACCCCCCAATAAGGCGCATCCTAGAGGCTTTGTGATGACCTCAGTATTTGATTAATGACAAAATTATGTGATTGGATCTAGTCTTAACTTATGGTAGATTTTATGTATAAGCAGATATGCCAGAGTTCAAACTGTGAGATATGATGTTTTCAAGGGGGGCTTTGGACCAGATGGTGTTATGGAAAAGTTTATAGAGTACATGTCAGACCAGCAATGGCAGACCCAGGGGAGGGAGCGGAAGTTCAGGAAGTCTTATGTCTCCCCCCCCCCCCTGTGGACCCAAAAACTGCAAAAAAAAAGATGGGGAAATGTCATGCGCATTCACATTGTATGATGTTTTAGCTACTTAGCTGTATCCTGTATCTGCCTCTTGGCACAAAGAAGAATGCCCCCTTGCAGTAATGCTTAGATTAGTTACTGCGAGTGGGATAATGGCCATCGTCGTTGCCGGCAACATTAATATCAAGAAAGGTTGATGTTCTACCAGCGATTTTTCCAGCAATTTGACCGGCGATTCTGCTCCCCATTGCCTGTCGCCCATAACACCATAACACCATATCAAAAGGGAGTCATCTGGTGATCCTGAGCAGGGGCGGATCCAGGAATTTTCAAAAGGGGCCCCGGGCGTGCAATTCAGAAAATTTCCACCTGCCCTCCAGGCAGGATCATTTTATCTAAATCTAAATTTTGGCCAAAAAAGGGGGGGCGTGTGCCCCCCACGGACCCCCCTAAATCCGCGACTGCTGAGTTGCGCGACAATTTCATGGGTGACTCTCCTAGTCCGCCATTGCCCATTGTCCCTAAAGTCACTTAGTGGCTATGGGGTTTAAGTTCAAGATTTGTTATAAAAGAAAATAATCTTTCAGCCTTTCCTTGGCCCTCATTAAGACACAAAACCCTGGTTGTCAGAGCTCTCATGATTTTGATAGATGTTCAAAATTGTATTACCAAAAATTGAATCTCGTGGTCATAGTTGTCCACAACTTCTGGTTTTAATGTCATGTGTTGACGAGATATATATGTGATATGATGTACCTGAAACTCTACCTATAATTAAAATTAAGTATTGCAAATTAACTTTTAGATTAACATACACTATTTTGAAAAAGATGGATAAAAAATGGATAACATAATTGTAATTCTATTGGAAACTATAGTAAATTGGTGTGTTATGAATAACATAATTGTAATTCTATTGAAAACTATAGTAAATCGGTATGTTATTTAAGCATTGTTTGCACAGGTTAACAGAAGAGTAGATCATAAGGTGGCCTATATCTATCATGCGTTCCCTTAGATCTTCAAAGAACAATTTTGCATTCAAAATGTATCCATAGTATTGTATGGAATCAAAATCTGGGGCGGATCCAGGTTTTATAAATGGGGGAGGGATCTGCTTGCAGACTACCTTTTCAAATATAAGTATTAGCATGGACGCAAATATGCAATATTTTGAAGTTTAATGTAATTCTGTTGCCCCTAAAAAGGGGTTTAGGGTCAGGAGCCCCCAGATGTCATTTCCTGGATCCGCCTTTGATTCAAATAATTGGAGGTGTGCACTAAACAATGTGTCCGCCTTTTTAAGTGATATGGTATATTAGATTCAGTGTAACGGTGCTTTAGGCTTATACAAAATGTCTGATTCAATAAAGGGTAGAATTATAATCTTAAAACATCTGAATGCTTCTGAGAAGGATCTTAACTCGTCTGTGATATAGTAAGCTGCATATGGCCCCATCACTCTGTGTTGTACTAAGGGCGGAATTACACTAATACATAACTTGAGCTGTGGCTTAAGGGTCGTAATTGTAGACTTGGGTAGTACAGCAACCCAAAGATGACCTCAGGAGTCATCTTTATTTCATAACCTGATTTGTACACTATTTAACACTATTTTATACTGCACGTTTATAGAGCGGTGCGTATGGCCTGGCAATATGCCCTTCCCAGAATACGCCCTTCTCATTTTACCAGTAGATAATATTTGCATGTACTGTTCTGTGGTATCTTGTATTGTGTTTGTGTTTGTGTATTTTGTGTCACATATCATTCATTACATATATATATATATATATATATATATATATATATATATATATGAAACATATCCTATAAATTAGTGTTCACTGTGATATATTGGAAATAAAGTAAACTCTAAAATGAATGTTTTCTGTTTTGATATTTCATCACAAGACCTGATCATAGACCTGTCCACTTTGCTAGCTAGCCCACCCCTTATTTCTATGATATCAATATTTTTAGAAAACTATTTCCTCATACTTGATTCACAGTAATTTTCCTAGTATTATTACCAAAAAATAAACTTTATGAGCTTTTACTTTCAATATGATGTTAAATATGTAGCTGTAGGACTGGAAAGAAAAAATGACATTTTCCCGTAGGGAACAGTGTTAAAGCCCTTCAGCTTTGCTCACAATGTCCAACCCTAAAATCACAAAAACATACCTTATTTTGGTTCATCTAAAATGGAGGTAATAACCTAATTGAGAGAAAATAATAATTCATCCTCATTTATCAACACCTTATTGACTTGGAAAACACAAGTACTAACTCATTCACTCAGATTTGTGTCAGTGGCTGACTTTGCAAAAACTGCAATTATGTCCAACCTCTGTACCATGCCACCAATACATCCCAAAGTGGAGAGATTTATTGAGGAGGGGAAGTCCAGGTCCTATGTTGGACATTTTAAATTGCCTTTTTAAGGCATGAAAATTAAGAAAACGGTCGGACCCAGGAATTTGAAAAAAGGAGGGAGGACGTACTATAGCAAAATTTTCAGCCACACCCACCGGGCGTAGGAGTTTTACATTGAAAATTGTAATATTTGGGCCAATAGAGGAGGGAGGGGGTATGCACCTGGCATGTCCCCCACCTCCTGGATCCACACCAGAAAAAACACATAGGTTGATGAACCCTAAATTATTTGAAAATAGAAGAAATGCCCATTTGTTTGTATACACATCCACAATGAATTCCCATAGCGATCTCAGATACTTATCACTGAGGAAATATGATGATCCGTTAGGCCTATTGAAGCTACCAGATTATCTTAGAACTATAATAGCCTTGTGGTCTGCTCTATATATTAGGGCCCCTCTGGCGGAATGATATGGAACTAGAGGTTAGAAATTCTCTTTTGAGCATTTAAATCCAATCAGAACTAACTACTAAAGGACCTCCCATTTGAATAGTGTGTATTATTGTATAGACCTAGCGCTCAACAATGCCTTCTGTGATATTGGAATTATGACAAAATACCCAAGCAAGCATATGACGTTATTATAACATTCTTTGTAGTTCTGCTTTGGTACTTGTTATGTTATGGCACATAAAAACATCATTAGAACCTAACATTCCAACGTCACACTGTGACACTTTTGTGACATTCTTGTAACCTTCTTTTACGTCATAATAACGTTATTATAACATTCTTTATCCATATTTTTAGTAAGTCTCAACTTTACCTAAATTGACATTACTGTTCTGTAAAAATTGGGCAGGTTACAGACTAACCAAACAAGTATGGTTGCAGAATGTGCTTGTTATGTCACTGCTTGCCTAGGTAATGTTCCTTGGATATGTGTTATAAAGGTAAATATAAACAGGTGTGTCCCTTCTCTTTAATTCGCCGCAAGTTTTACATTAAAAAAAATAATATTTGACTAAAAAAAGGGGGGACGCCCCCTTCCCATGAGCCTCCCCCTAGATCCGTCCCTGTGCATGACTGTATGTTGCCTTGCATTCGTTCTAGATGATGATAATAGTATATTTCTTTTTTAGACATTTTATTTATCCTGACAATACATCAGTTTACACCGGTTTTCATTGTATCACCAGTGGACACAGGTACAAACAGTGGTGCGTACAGTTACATGTAAGGTAGCAAGGAACAACTGTAATATACTTGACAGAGTGAAACTGACAATCGGGAACATGAAACTAGGCTTAAATCCTTAGCGGATGTTATGCCTATGTCTTAAAGCTAGAAAATTGTGCAAAAGGTTACAACAGGTGTCACATACCAGGTTACATGGAATTGGTACATAATCACAAGAACAACAACTAAATAGTAGAACAGTAAGAGTCCCTCTGTATTTAACACTTCGCTTATAGGTTTCGTATCTAGGTGTATTAACTTTTAGAAGAGGGGCATCTCTACTGTGTGTGTGTGCAGGCTTGGAGTCAATATACAGGGCATGCTTAATTTTGGGATCACAAACTATCACCTCAACAGTCAGTGTATTGGTGGAGGATAATCACAAATTGTTTGGCTTAGGTCGGTCATTGTTTATGGAGCAGTTTTGAATAGAAAATAAAAAGACGGGGTGTGTGTGGGGACAATTTTTAAAAAGGAATAGAAAGGTAAAAGGGGCACAGCCCCCGATTATCAACCAATATCTTACAAAAAAAATCTACAAAACCTGAAAAATGATACCAATAGGCCCTCTTCCTGTCCGAAAAGTAAAGTTATATTTTTTGTTTACACTTTGACTTGCACTACCACCCGACCCTAATCCCTGAGTGTTGTGGTTGGTCGACCATTGAATGACAACCGCAACTCAACTGTACTCACAGAATATTGACTCTAGGATACTTTTTCTAAAGTAGAAAAAGCCCGCGGGGTGGAGGGGGACACTGACTCTTTGAAGGTTACTAGACACTGCCAAACTACTGCCCCTGCTTTACATGACTGACTGCTCCTGAATTTTGGTTGACCGCCCCCTTTTTTGGGGGGACACAGATCACCGCCACAAAAGATCAGAATGTGTAAATACAGAAAATAAACTAATATCACCAAAGTTTCCAAGGAAAACTTCTGATACAATGATTTTTTTGTTTTTTTTGGTGTGAAATAAGCTAGCAATAAAGCCAAGTTTCAAGTTATTGCCCATATACTTTTCTATATGATACAATTCACCGACCCCCTTTTCAGCCTTAAAAGTGGTTGACCGCCCCTGAATGTTGACGTGCACTGCCTCGCTTCACGGGTCCGTTTGGCAGTAGGTACCTTTTCAAGCCCAAGTGCCCCCCCCCCCCTCTCCAGAAGAAAAAGTAGGACATACAGACAAAACATGCACTCTACATGTATGTATACAGAGATCACCGACCTCAATAAGGATTTGGCCCAAACATGCATCTGACCGGTTAAACATAACCATCTCTCACTATAGTAGACTCACTCATACTGGATCTCCATGAGGCGATTAGTTTGTATCTATTCACCCACAACTAAGGTGATCATACTGGCACCATGCTGCTGGACAAATAGAGGTAATAATCGTTGACGAATAGAATGAAAAAATCAGACATTTCTGATATTTTGAAGACGACTCACTGTAAATTGTCGGCGATAAGCTGTAATTTGTCAATGACGAAGATGCGTCGACGAATTGTATCTAGTCATTGATGAATTATGGCTAATCATTGGCGACTAATCGCCCCATGGGGATGCGTCTTAAGTTTGGGCAATTAACTAAAGCATTCTTACAGACTCTCAGACAAAGTATGAGCAAATGAAAAAGTGTAGATCATGCAGTGAGTGTCCTACAATAGACTGTTCTGTACTTATGTCCTCATTTAACCAGATGAAATGTCTTTTATTCTGAATGTGCAGCTTATAGTGGCGGATGAGGAGAGAGGGGGGCCTAATTTTTGGGCCAAATTTAAAATGTAAAATTCTGGAAAATAAGGGGAGTAGCCCCCCACCTTTTCAAAAAGCTGGATCCGCCGCTGGCTCATAAATGTCAAGTTATTATATAGTGGGGTCTGTTAAATTAAGGGTTAGTCATTCACCCATAGTCCGGTATAAAACAGAGTAGATTATACGATGACTGTTTGATTGTCTGCACACGCCCGGCCCCTCATGCATACATGGATGATGCATTCATGGATGTGTCCATCCCCACACCTCCTGGGCCCTGAACCGTTAAAACCCGCACAGCCACGTGGACTTTAAGCCTATATTCAACATGTCGATTATAAAAATGAACAGTGGGAATTAAGGTTAAGTAATAAGAATTGGGCAACCTTTGTGGTGATACATAACGAGTATTATTTGATATAATACTTGTTATGTATCACCACAAAGGTTACTCAATTCTTACTTAAATAGTATATATAGTGTATGGCCTCATGTAATAGGTTGGTTGGTTATTGGTTGCTTTACGCCCTAATTAACAGCCAGGGTCATATCAAGGGCGGTGATGGTGATTGAATCTATGAGAAGGTAGAGACCATACCCCTACACTTTTACCGAGGCAGGTGTTCTTTAATGTGCATGGTCCCATAGACAGGGCCACACACACAACAGCCGGTGGTCTACTAGAGACCTTTGATATCCCAGTTGTTGCCACTGGGAGACATGCAGAGGGGAGCAGTGGCCAGCTCAGCCGGGAATCAAACCCCGGCCGCCCGCGCAGCAGACGGACACCCTAACCACTACACCACCCCACATGCCTCCTCATGTAATATCATTTTGAAAGAAAATCGCCAAAAGAAAATCGCCAGCATCGAATTTGGGGTGTGGATTGCAGGTTTTAGCGACAATGTAATGTGACTATAGGAACCACACCACATTGGCTTGGAAAGCCCCAAAGTACAAGATACTCCAAATTGTAATTGGTAGTTGAAATCAATACTCCCTTGTGTCCTCCTTTTTTTTGTCTCTTTCACAGACTGCCATGAGCCGGTGGTGACCCCCTTTGTGAGCCCCACCATGTAACCTTACCTCCCTGGGTGTCAGGTACCAAATGTCAAGTGTCACTTTGTTCAAAGTACACGGCGACTCACGTAACATTAACATACAACAAACTGATGGTTCCCCCGAATCACCTTATCTGAAACCAGCCCATCACCTGTCATCACATAGAGTCATAAGGGTCAGAAGCTCCCATGTGTTATATATTTATACTATATGTGGATACAAGTATACGTGTGTGACAAGTGGGATCCTATCTCAGGATATAAAGCGGATTTATCTCTTTAATCACAGAATTGTTATCTGATATAACCCTTGATGAGTGACTGGAGCAGTGGCCGAACTGCATGCTGGGATAGCGGGGAAGATACCCTCCCCTGGTGGTGATCACTAAAATCTGGTCACGTGACCCTGTCTGCACTCATACTCCCCCGTCGCTTCGGATTCCAAATGTAATACTACACGGGAATCTGAAGCGAGAAAGGAGTTTGCAATTGGTCTGCACTATGTCTATACCGGTAGTCCTTCCATAACCTACTTACCTCTTGCATATTGCTTTGCTAGTTTGAGCGACTAGCAGACTGGGATGTTACTACAGTCTACTATACCGGAAGACAGACGGAAGGTGACCATTACGTATACACTCACTAGTCCCACTGTGCCACCACTCATGTTCCGCTACTCTCTACTAGATTAGGATAAGGTGCAGGAACAACCTTATAATCCCAGTCATCTGATTGGTCAACAAGCAGCACGTGACGTCAAATTCGTCACAATTTGATACACTCAGGATTGGCTTGTACCTGCAGTGCTTATCTCCGCATACGTTTTCCCCTAGTGGAGTGCCCCAGAACCAAACATACTTCTTGTCTGCATACATGATTATTTGTATGGACAGGTAGCGCTGGGACTACATATTTGTGATCCTACACCACGTGCACTCTGCTGCCACACCAATTCATACCAAGAGTTATCTTTGCACTGTAGCTGCCACTTGGTCCTAGACAGACGTGGTTGTACTCAACCATTGAAAAACGCCGGACTATTTTTAGCCTACAGGGAGTACTGTAGTAATCTTGTAATGCCGCGATATGGTTCATGACCTACATAGTAGAGTCGCGTCTCACTATCATTCCTGGCGCGGAGGGTGATTCAGGTGTGGAGCCCATACTAAACGCGGACGTAGATGTGACGGGATGTGCCAAGGTGGCTCTGTGTTTACCATCAGGATGTAGTATGAAGGTAGGTCACACATGGAAAAACTGCACTGTAACCATACAGAACAACGTCACACAATTTTAAAAGGCATTCTAAAGGGGCGGGTAGAGGACTTTCAAAAGGGGACTTTTTGTGGCACTTTCCCCTCTTTTTGTAGTTTATGGGTCCACTAAAAGGGGAGACTCCCCCCCCCCCCCCGATCAGACCCTTATGTTTCTATTCCGTAATATTTAGTAGCGGATTTAGAGTGGCCCAAGGGCCCCCAATTTGTTGGCAGATATTAAACTATTTTTCTTGCATCCAAAAGATCCAGCAGAAATGTTTAGAATAGGGCGCCCTCCTTTGAAATTCTCTGAATCCGCCCCTGAATTGTACATCAAGGGCCCATCAAGGTCCCGCTAGTGTCCAATAATATTTGGTCTATTTGATTAATCAATGTTATGATACTAGGGTAACCTAATAAAATCTCACGCTGACAGATTTATTGTTTTAGTTTTTCTCTAAGCTACACAATAACATTATGTTTTATATGGACATGACCTAATCAGAATATCACTATAATTTTATATTTACGGCTGACATTCTATTTGGTTGGGTCTCAACCTCACCCTTAAATATCATAATAATAAAGTGACCTTTGAATAACAAACTGACCATAAACTTACATCACGTAAACTCACCGTTACGTCGCTGCTAGAATGGGTACTGTCAAACATCGTTGTTTATAGTGACAATGGCGCCACAGTTTTACCCTGATTCAAAAAAGCAAGTATACACTTGATTCTCAAACAGTTCATCCTATCAAGGATAGCTGATTTACAGTTTCTAAGCACCTGCGGGCTAATCTGGAATAAGTTTGATAAAAAACAAATTAGAAAATATAAAATGCGTATGGATATGATGGGTAATTTTTCATCATGTTTCACTACAAATAATTCATATGAATTATTTTTCTTAAGCCTTGGGTATGGTCAACATATTTCCAACTATGCGTCCTGATCTAGGCTTAGCTGCAGGTACAAATCAAGAAATTGACTATCCGTGGTTAGGAGAATTACAAAAGTCTATTGTTAAACATACAAAAGAGTCTAGGTCTTGGGCTAGCTACACTCGTGTTAATAAGGTTTGGTAAGTTCTTATCTCTCAGTTGTGATCTAATTATCTAAATTTCTAAAAATAAAGTATGCAAGATGCTCACGCCCTCTTGTGGTACAAATCTGAAAGTATTCGAATATATTTCAAAGGATCTATAAGTATAAGAGAGATAACTTTATTATTCTGCCCTTGAATATAAGTCCAAAATTAGATAGATTTACATGTTCAGTTATCTAATTACTGTCCACTGATAGAAATGAGCAAGGTAGTTGATGATTATAGCTCAATCTATGTTATAGATTAAAGTTGTTATAGTTTTAGTAGTTCTTGTACCAGCTGGTGGTGGTTCATGTTCTGACACTCCTCCCTTGCATGTGAATAGCATGATAAACCGTAAATCCACTGGAAGATCTTGTAATTTACAGGAAGCGGTAAATAAAATGTTGTAGACCTCCAATGGATACCTTTGCTGCAACTTACAAAACCCAGATGATCGTTGTTGATGTTTTTAATCATCTGAGATACAGGTTTTAGCCCATTCCGAGTAATTTCAGAGGTTTATTAGTTGAAAGTTTCCATGGTTATAGACAAAGGTTAGTTCTGTCATGTACAAGTTCTGCTCTGGGGGAGGGGGGAGGGTGGTGGCTAGGTGGAACGTGCTCATAGTTTCAATAATTTTAACCCAAAAAGAGGGGTGGCGAGGCAGAACCAAGTAGAACTTTTCAACACTTTCTTTGAATTTTTAAGGGTTTCTACATTGAATTTGTGAAGGAAAGGTGGAACATTTTTTTTAAAAACTTCGAATTCTCTCTGGGGGGGGGGGGGGGGGGAGCACCCCCTCTTCCCATGTGTTTGGTCATGTTAATTCTGTATTAAAATCCGTTGCACGTATGCGTGTAGTGTAGTGGAATGACTAGACCAAAGATTAGTGATTATATTATAAATGGATGGCAGCACGTGTTTGCATGTTCCATTCAATTAAAACTATTTTTACATCATCTGAAAGAAAATATGCCCACAGTCCCACTAACAGAGCCGCGTCTGAAAAAAACCTGAAAAGCCTGATTTTTATATCAATTAGACAAATAGATAATTTATTTTTAATGATGAATTGCATTATCATAGCTTTATACACAGACAATATTTCTGAGAATCACGATGATTTTTCCTGAAACACAAGAACACATCAGTTGGAGTTAAGGCCCATTCTAATATTCTCACAATGGTCACTTTGATACGCTTCCAATTCAACTTGTCTACCTCAACCAAATATTAAAGGCTATATCGCACTATGATGGGTCTGGACCACTAAATTTGACATGGCTACATGGGGCCTTAACGAAATGACAGGGGGCTTTAAAACCTTGGTGACATGGGACATGGACATTTCTTAAATTCGACATGCGACATGGAGAAAAATAATCGACAAAGACATGTGACATTGCTTTTTTAAAAATTTGGCATGCAACATGGGTACCCCCCGTCCAGAGCCCCACTATGCGGTATATGCTTGCGGTACCCTGAAAAAACACAAGCAAGCTGCCGCTGACTTGCTTGGAGTAGGGTGCAGCAAGGTGGAATATATGTATGTGCGGCACTTGCTTGTGGTACTTGCTAATTTTCTATGGAATACTTGTGGTCGCAGATACCAATATGTTGGTAACAAAGCCGCAAATTGCTAGTGGCAGCTAAAAATATCAACCGCAAATGCCAAGTAACCGCAGAGTGGAATATAGCCTTAATGCTGCGACTATTTACCGATAACAGACATGAAAGTTAGTCATTATTCTTAAGTTAAAGTGTAAAAATTAGGGAACACGCTATACCTATGAGTCTTTGACCAAAGCTCTATATTAAAAGGTATTCTAATATATATAGATACTTGTAAACATTATGATTTATGTGTTTCATTTTTCTAGCCAGCCATCAGTTATATCAATAAAGGTATATTTCCCATTTAGTTATAGAATAAAAAAGAACTATTTTGGATGTGATTTAATGGAGTCGCCCTCCCTTCACGCCCTGATAACTGGTGTCGGCCCTAAAATAAAATATGAGGAGCTTTACATAGCACAGAGTTATTACCCTACTTCTTCTAAAATGATGTCCTTTCGCATGTTGCTGCCTACATACTGAACTTTCTTCAGGTCTTACCAAGAACCAGCGAAATGGGTCATAACCAACCTGTCCATCTGGTGGCTGTTTTGTTAAACTGGTTTCAAAAGGACCTGTGGGAACCAGCGAATTGGGTCATGACCTCATTTCTTAGTTCCAGCCTCATCCTCCATGGTGTAGTGGTTAAGACTCTCACCTCCAAACCCAAAGGTTGTGGATTCGAATCTTGGCGAAGCCACTTGTATATTATATACATCGCCCTGAATATGACCTACAAAACACACCAAACTCATTAAGAAAGGTAAACGGTGTGGTCGGTAGGACGGGGTGCTTATCAGAATCAGATTGATAATTGAATTAAATTTGTTTAATCCATTAGATTTAGGCCTAGTCGTGTGATGGTGGAGAGGTGGTGCACCCACAGTCTCTCTTAGTTATCTCTGGATAGCTTTGCTTCTCGGCTATCAGGTGCAGCTCGAATAAAACTGACAACCGATATCTTGAAATTAGCAGTTTTCAAGTTTTGGTCTCCGGAGCACTGATTAAAGGGTCTGGCCACAGTTGTATCATTGTTGTGTTTAATGTCTTTAAAATGACCTTGGAACTTCATTAGGATCCAGTTTTTGGTCTGACCGACATACTGAATTTTGCAGTTACTGCACGTGATGTGATACACACAAAACTCATTAAGAACAATAACTTTTTTGTAATGCTAACTTTTGCCAATAGATGACAAAATTAATGGTGAAGACTACAGGGGAGGATCCAGGAATTTTCAAAAAGGGGGGAGGGGGCGTGCAATTCCGAAAATCCCCCCTTAAATCTGAGACTGCGCCTCACAAATCAAGTGCTTATTAGGAATTACATGACAATTGTTATGACACCAAATATAATTGTAAGTAATAAGATAATATAGTTTGGAGGTGCTTTTATGACACCCTGTTCAGAGGCTCGACCTGGCTGTTTTTTAATATTCCTGCCTATACAGCCTATGCTGGTACCCGCTCTCTTCACTAGGGGACTCGGCATGAGAGACTGCAGGTACAGCCCATTTTTTCTGGCCATCCGATTGGTTGAGAAGTGGTCACGTGACGCTAAGTTAGGCAAAATCTGACTATCTCGGCAGTGGGCTGTACCTGCAGCTTATCATTACGTACAGCGTAGTGTTAGCGGAACATGAGTTGATGCCCTGGACCCCAGCTGATATACAACGCTGCTTACTTATTGGACATAGTCTATTTCCCCTCCTGTCGCAATTATTTTTTGTCATGCCTAATAAAACAACTTAAGTGAAGCAGGGTACGTATACGCTCTCCAGTAGACTGTAGTTACATCCAAGTCTGCTAGGTGCTCAAACTAGGACTGTGAACCAGCAACCATTTTAGGTGGGAATTCCACCCTGCATCCCAGCATGTTTTGGGGCCGCTGGTTTATGGCAGGGAGGACCACAAACTAGCCAGCACCTAAACAACCGTCAAAGGGGTTCCCCCATGCTATAAATAGAGGACCAATAAAAAATTCTAAGTTTTTAAATTCTAAATTTTAAGTGACCAGTAGTAGCCATGGACTGTTTGCGGGTGTAAGGACCTATCATGCAAGAGATATCTAGGTTATGAAAGGACTAACTCTCCAGGACAAGCGAGGTACATCTGACCTTAATATGTACAAGGGGTAATCCTAGGTATGTTGGATAATGTGTTTCAACCATTCCTAACAAACAGACTCCACAAAGACACAGTAAGTACTGTTTTCTGCCAGGTTAAGGGATAGGCTTGTAATTCAATAAGGGAGGAAAAGCAAGAACATTCAGCAAGTTGATTACGGACTAATTGAATGTAACAGAACTAGGCAGCAACAAAAGAAAATAGGTAGGTGTATATGTATGGCTGCAATACTAGAACATACCCAGCCAAGTTGCGTAGTAACAGAAACGTTCTGCAACTATACATTTTAGTTACTTACTAAGATGGCACATAACAATTACGTTATTGATAGAGAGGCTGAAACCTCACGAAATCAGAACATTATTATAACATTATTGTACCAACAGGAGGGGCCTGCCTCCCCAGGGTGGGTGTGACGGACGTGGCCTAAATAAAGGGGAAGATTTCGTTAGGGTCCTAAAGAATCCCTCCTGCTGAGGGTGTTACAGCCGTAATGAGGTGATGTTGGGGTTAGGGGAGTCATTAGAGGTGGGCCATGACCCCTTGACATAAGAGCCACAATGGAGGAGGGGTGTAAGACCATGGGGAACAGCCACAGTTTCAAAATTTAATTCAACTGAAATATATTCAAAAGAAAGTCTATGGTGGGGGTAGTTATAAGAGAATATTTCTCTTTATTTTCATAAAAAAAAAAGATGCTTGATCGGTTTATAAGCTACAAATCAGACTACAAATCAGACTATAATGAGCCATTTATTACTGAGAGTTTTTTTAATTAGCCTAGCAGCCCTTTGAACTGTTCGACTTATGACCCCTACCGGGATTATGGCTGTTCTGCCCTTTATAAACACCCCCTTCAAATTTGGCTATTTTATAGGTCATGCATGAGTTCACCTCAACTGGGGGACAAGCTGCATGACACATTATGAAATAGGTAAAGTGGGTCAGGGGTAGTAGTACTACTACCAGTGCGATTGGGGCTCATGCCAAATTGGTCAAACTTTAAAAATCCGGGGAATTTCATTTTATGAAAGGAAAAATATGGAAAAAAAAACTTTAAATGACCTGATTATTAATTTATTTATACTTACGCCAAATTGAATTTCTTTCTTTCATTTATTGCATTTTGACAGGTGTTATGAGACTAGCTTCTTTTGACCATGACACTTGTGTCCCCCGACA
This sequence comes from Lepidonotus clava, assembly GCA_936440205.1. Lineage (NCBI taxonomy): Eukaryota > Metazoa > Annelida > Polychaeta > Phyllodocida > Polynoidae > Lepidonotus > Lepidonotus clava. Next base: position 52,190,336 of record OW387137.1, read on the forward strand.
ATATTAATGGCGGCCCCCAGGGTGAAACTCATGCTTGGACTATACCGCCGTCGGGAGTTTATATGTGCGCATGCATCGTGCTTTGGCGCCAATAGATTTCGGGGGTCAAGCCAACCTCCCATCCAATGAGGAGTGCTCCTTTGTACCACGTGACACAAAATGGCGGCGCCCACTGCTAAACTCCCGATTGCGGTATATATCCTCCACGGGTGACATAATCACTCGGTGCCAGCTTGTCTACTGGGTACTCCCTTCGTCGCCGGGTGCCAGTCCCCAATTTCGTAGCCCCGTGGAGACACGGTTTTACAAACATCACTCAAATAAGGCTTTCTCAGGGGGGCGACACTCGTTCATATAAAAGTATAATGTGACGGTCATAAACACATCGCTCACATACCCACACATGTGAGCGACGTCGTTCATGCTTATATATATCCATGCCCCATTGCAGTGGGAATTCTCCCTACCATGGATAGCTGATTTACAGTATTTTCTGCTCCTGCAGGCTAATTTCCACAGACTTCGTCGACAAAAACACTGTAAAAACCATAGAGAATTGACAATTATTTTGATCTAATTCCATTTGTATCGAAGACATTTTAAGACTAACTTAGAAAGTGATAAAACATATAGTTACAAACTGAGAAATGCTGAATGTTACTTTTCCATCAAGTTCAGTTAAAAATAATGTCAGGTTTATTCCAAATTCCTATAATCAACTCTTGTGTATTTTTGACATATTACCCAGCATGCATCTTGATATAGGTTTACCTGCAGGTAAAATACAGAAAATGGCTATCCATGATAGGGAGAATTCTGTGGCCCGAAGGACAATGTAAGCTCCTTGATATCAGCTCTTATAATCATAATTAACTGTTTTATATGCATTTTTTTCAGACTGATGCAGCATCCAATTGGACACTCCTGCAATTAAAAACCTAAGGAAATCCAAAGATGTCTTAACACGAAGCATTCAATATCTATCATCAAGGAATATTAACTGCACCAAGATGGTTAATGTCATAGGGATTGTAGTTATTGTCATTTTCTATGTGGCTATTGTCATTGTTGGAATTGTGGCTGCTAAGAAATTCAAAGGCAAGTCAACCGATATCGATGAGTCCATGGTAGCCGGTCGCAGCCTCGGGCTCGTGGTCAGCACCTTTACAATAGCAGGTGGGTCAAATAATAGAATTCTCTCTACCACAGATAGCTGATTTACAGTATTTTGAGGACCTGCAGGCTAATTTGCACTGATTTTGTCAACAAATCTCCCAGAACAACTATGTAAAATAAAGAAATAATTCTTATCTATCCATCATTAAACAATCAATTGTCAAACAACCCAGGAAATATTAAGTGTATATGGATACTAATTTAAAAAATAATGGTTTTCAGTTTTTCACACGGTTGATCTACAAATAATGACACAAGTCATGAAGAGTCATGTAAAGACTCAGAATTTATCGACAAATTACTCAGCAGGCATCCTGTTGTAGGCTAACCTGCAGGCAAAACTCAAGAATCTGGCTATCCGTGGTTGGGAGAATTAGTAACAATTATCAGTATCTTGCAGAGCTAGGTGCTCAGAATTAGCAGGTAATATTACACGTCTGTGAATGGCTGCAGGTAGGGTCCATAAATTTATAAGTAACATTCAGTAAAGATGTGTTTAGCAATAGAATTTACTCTATAAGACTCTGTAATTGCAAAAGTTGGGTTTTTTTTGTTTCGTTCCAGCTACATTTGTCGGAGGGGGCTACATAAATGGTACGGCAGAGGGAATTGCGAAGGACGGCCTGGCCTGGACTATCACACCCTTTGGGATATGCATTGGGGTTATAATTGGTGAGTAAAAATGTAGATCTATAGGTATTACGTCTTCATTAAATAACCTAATATTTCTAATGGGGATGTTTCATGGGAACTATCCCATAAATATTGAGAATTCTGTAAATTGAAAAGCCTCAGGTGCCAACAAATTTGTTAAAGGGGAACACCAGTGGCAAACTACAACAATTATGTAAATAGATTAAATAGGTTATTGAAGAACTAAGATTCTTCTGAGTTCCGCACTGGGGGTGGCCATTTTGAACAGATTTCCCAGCATGCACCTCACAATTAAACTAAATTTTGGTTCCTGTTTAGATTTCTGAAGGCTTAGCTCTAGTGTGTCATTCATTTTTAGAATGTTTTGTGAGATTGTTATTAGACAAAACATCATGAAACTTTATATCCTTCTTGGAGATACTCTGAGGCACATTTTGTAATAGGAATTTGATAGGGATTTACATTCCAATACATTAAAATTGTGTAACGTTATGATGTATAGCAACCCACCCATAAGTATAACGTATAACAGCTCCTATTAAGCTATCTATAAGGTACCAAAACCATATATACCATGAAAAAGAAGATAAAACAATATTGATTCAATGGTTAAGATTCCATCAGATGGTACTGGTTGCCTAGTGACCTGTGTGGTATAGTAACCATTGGCTCTGCTTAGTAAAAGCCTGTTGCTTAGCAACCCAATATCAGAATTGGATATTTTATTTAAGTTTAGTGTGAAGGGTTTTCAGCATTCTACCATTAAGGATGTTTAAATGACTGGTTGCTATGGTAATAAAAATCTAAGAAATGGTTGTAGGGAAAAACAACTCCATAGTTACGGTTTCTATGTAGGATGACATTTTTTGCCATACTTGATTGTCATCATTCTAATTATTACAGAATGGATAATTTGGTATATTACACTCAATATGGCACTGCAAAGTAATAGATCACGCTTTAAAATCACAAACCCAAACAGGGACCACAATTGGATAAGCTGGTGAAGTGCATGCTGGGTAATACAATAAAAATGGCTGCCCCCAGTGGAGAGCTTGATGGGACGAGCTAAAAGCCAGAGCAATCTCTAATCTCAAAGAGGGTTGTAACGGGTATCATGTTGTAACGGGTACCAAGTTGTAATGGGTAGCAAGCTAAATATATATCCCTCTCATCTTTTAGATCTTTGAAATTCATACCTAAAAGGCTAACTCGTCCCTATTCCACAGTTTGCAGAGGGGGCACCTGTCGAGGCTATTTGCTCTGGCCACTCTGCAGCAGTATCACCTCTTACTGCGAGTCAGAGCATTTCTGGCGCGGAGGGTGATTCGCTGCAGAGTGATCCAAAACTTTGCTCTGGCTTTTAGCTCTGCCCGAGCTTGATTGATAGACCCATATTTGGTCCATAACTTTATATTCTCTATGTGCAAAGCACATGTTTTTTCACAGGAGTGCCCTTTTAAGTCAGTGGGAGAGATTGGATGACAAAAGTGAATATAGCCATGTTTCCGAAAAATTGAGGGAAATTATCATCCTGTTGAAAGTATTAAGGTATACATATGGCTTCTTCTCAAAATTCACAACTTTTACAACTCTTCCTATTGTGCCCTATCAGTAGGCGGACTAATGTATGCCCTCGTCATGAGGCGGTGGTGGTACGTGACCATGCTTAACCCCCTCCAGGAGTGTTACGGTAACGCCATGACCGGACTCCTGTTTCTGGGCCTCATTTCAGGTCCTTGTAAACTTATGATCTCTATCCAAAATGTTTAACCTTTTCAACTCTTCCCTTTCTACTATTTAAGGAGGCCTGGTCTTTGCCCCTGTTATGAGGCGTCTGCGGTACGTGACCATGCTTAACCCCCTACAGGAGCATTACGGTAACGCCATGACCAGTCTCCTGTTTCTGGGTGTCATTTCAGATCCATGTAACCTTATGATCTATATCGAAAATTTACTGCCTTTAATTTCTTCCTTTTTTTACCATTTAAGGAGGCCTGGTCTTTGCCCCAGTCATGAGGCAGTGGCGGTACGTGACCATGCTTGACCTCTTACAGGAGCGTTACACTAACACCACGACTGGACTGCTCTTTCTGGGTCTTTTTACACACCCATGTAACCTTATGATCTCTATAGAAAATTTACAGCCTTTAATTTCTACCTTTTGTACCATTTAAGGAGGCCTAGTCTATGCTCCAGTCATGAGGCGGCGGCGGTACGTGACCATGCTGGACCCCTTACAGGAGCGTTACGGTAACGTGATGACCGGGCTGCTCTTTCTGGGGGCCATGTTTGCTGACCTTCTCTGGGGAGCCTCCATACTGGCTGCTCTTGGTGAGTACCTGTGTTTAGTTAGACCTGAGATTCTTGGTTCATTTTGTAAGCAGAAAACTAATCTGACACTGTTTAAATACCCTTCACAGACTAGCCTCAGTATGCATATTGTGCCTGTTTTGAACTGTCAGCATATATATATTCACATTCTTGAGCTAGTCTGTAGAAATGATACCCCATGAGGAATCCATGCACATCTATGATTACATAAATTACATTAATACCCTTTCAGATCCAATTTCCAAATGTTTAAACACACTTTAAGATGATATTATGGAATTTCAACGTTTCATCAATATTGAATATTACATTAAATTGATTTTTTTTTCATTGTTGTATGTTAACATATTGTTTAATAGTAAAAGACAGGGGATGTCTATTTGTAGGCATTGATTTCCTGCATATCTTTATTGTGAATGAAGTAACCTTCCTTGCTCTGTGGCCATTAAATTTATTGAGGGTAACTGCATCCACCCAATAAAACTGCTTGAACGATAATACATTTTCACCCAAATGAGAAACCTTTTGTGTTCTATACACAACAACCATGGATGACTTAGTAGAACTTATAAAATTGGAGAAAACTATATTCACACTGTTGTTTCAAGTACTTCAGGTGGACCAGTTTAAATCATGTCTCTTGACAACAAAATGGGCACCTTGAGGAGCATTCTGATATTGATACTTTTGATATGTGGAATTTGGCCTTAAAATGACATCTTTCAGTCATCATAATACAACATTCCTTTTTGTTTATGTTCTGGCTGTACTTTGTTCCATCATAGGTACCAGTTTGTCGGTCATTATAAAGATCCCGGTGTCGGTGGGTATCGTTGTGTCCACCTTGGTTGGGGTGGCCTATACCATCTTCGGTCAGATGGTGGCCGTGGCCTATACAGATATTCTACAGCTCTTCTTCATGGTCCTAGGGCTGGTGAGTTGTTGGACTCTTTTTGGGAGTTCCTAGTTCTATCTATATAGTATTGTAGCTAATAGTGGGGACTCTCTCAATCAGTCATGTCTTTAGCCATTTAATTTTCTTTGTTCACAATAACCGGTTACACAATCTCATGCCCAGCAATTGAAAGGGCATTATCCTCCAATTGAATCAGGCAGTGTGCGAAGCTAGAAGTGGGTTACATAATCACTGCCTGAGCTAAACAGCCCTAACCCGTTCAAATTTAGACCACCATTGTCACCTCCAGGTGGGCAGTCCCAGGTGGGTGAGTGATAGGTCACTCAGTACTAGGTGCATGGTAGTGCATGCATGGACCTAGTAGTAGCCCTTTCCTAAACCCCTCCCTGAGCTGTGTGTGACAGCAGGAGTGATGATGGTGGTCAGCTCCTATAGCGCATATTACACATAGCCTTCTGGTATTAGGAGGGCCTTCAGTTTACTGAGTGAAAACCAGCACTCATGCATGAGCAAAATTTTGTGGCTATTTTACTTCTTGTTTATATTGTTATACATCATTAAACCACATTTATTTTACTCAATGTCCTTCTACGTAGGTATTTCCTATTTTACATAATTCATCATTTGTTTACTATATGAAGGTAAGTTTATAAAGATAGCTATATATTTATTGATAAGCTGTGCCTAACATGTACCTGTCACAATCCCTCAAGGACCGTTTTTATATATTTCTTAACGCATAATGTTTGTACTGAAGATAATATTTTCTGTCTGATGTGTATTTTGGACAGCATGACACCTTTTAAGTTTTACATTTAATACCTTCCCAGCCAGCTTGCAACATAACAAAAACGTTCTACAACCATATTCTTTCAGTCAGTTTGTTATTTACAAAGATGGCATGTTACAATTGTGTTATTAATGAAAGTTATTATAACATTTCTTTTGGTGAAGTTAGGACGAAACCAAAATAGAACGTTATAAGAACATTCTGTTTGGGTTGAAGAACATAACCTATTGTGGTAATGTCAAAGTACAATATCACAGCAGTACGTTGCAGCAACATAATCGGGCATAATCAAAAGAATATAACAAGAACCAAACTCAGAATCAACCAGAACGTTGCTGCAATGTTATGGTAACGTTGCATTCTTAGCTGAGTTTAAAACCTGGGTCTATAGTTGATACATATGTGCCCTTGGAATATAATGTCATAATGTGTTGGTAGCTTGCACAGGCTACTGATGCAATAATTACATCACATCCATTTTGGTCCTTTCAATTGCCCCAGTGTGACCCTTCCTTTAGATGGATAGACTTGAAACAAATTATAGTATGGAGAAAATAACTTTCCTTTTGAGTATTTGCCAGTTTAATGTTCCATTTCCATGTGAACAAGCACATAATATCATCTTCCCTTGCAGGTTCTGGCCGTTCCGTTTGCCATACGTCACCCCGCTGTTAGCGACATCAGCAGTACGTCAAAACAGTGGTTGGGGACCATCCCTGTGACAAGTATCTCCCCATGGATAGACTTTGCCATCATTCAGGTAAAATAATATGTTGAATATAATTTTACAACAAACTAGGAAGGGGGTACGGAATTATCAGCCCTGGCTATGTCAGGGATATCAGGGGCCTGTTGCTACGGGAGTTAATGTGTGCTTACAGAAACTATACAGAAGTTTTAAAAACCCGTACACCGCTGCTTCATAACAAAAGTCATGTAAATCCAACCAAAACTCTATTAAATCCACCCAAAATCTTGTATATCAACCCCAAACTAACGTAACTCCTCTCAAACTCATGTAAGCAAAAACAAAATTTGCATAGCTACAATGACGAAAAAGGTCACGTAGTCATATGGAGGTTTGTTATAGAACAGGCCCAAGTCTTAGGAAGTTAATCGATTGGATATCCGCTCCCCAGTTGGTTATGGATTTATCATACGCTGGCAATATTGTAAAGTCAATATTTAAAACTTAGACTAACTAAACAAATAGAACTATTTTCTACTTCAAGAACTACTTTCCTGTATAACCATCCAGGGGTTTATCATATGATTTCTTAAAGGGAGGGGACCGGTGAATACAAAATAACACGTTGTCATGATGCTTATTGTTGAGGGAGCGCACATGCGCAAGTTTTGTATCAATACCTATGGTATTCTCTATCTTATCTTTATTTTTCTGAGATTTAAGGGCTGGTCCCACAATGCACTTTGAGCACCTTGCACAGTACATCTGTCTATGTGTGACGTCACAAACAGATGGGAGAAAATATTTATAATGCAGAAATAACAATATCTATATAAACCCTATAATGTTTTTAAACTTTTTCATGGCAAAAATTTGCATTAGAGATATTTTTTAAGAAATAATATTTTCAAATTTTGAAAATAACGTCTTTTATGTGTGATGTCACAGATCTGTGTTTTCCTTAGGATCAGAGGAATAAGATATTTCTTTTAAGTAAACCCCATGGTTTTCATATGGATGATTCAATTTATGGCTTTGAAACTAGGCATACTTCTAAATTAGCATTAATAGGTCTAATATATAAAGTGTAAAAAAGATAAAAATTGAAATTTCACTGGCCCCCCTCTTTAATAGAAACTTGGTGATTTCAGGTAGCTGGTTCGATCCCATGGCAGACTTACTTTCAGCGCGTGTTGTCGACTAAGTCTGTGTCCATAGCCCGGACTACCTCCATCATTGGGGCCTTCGCCTCCCTCGCCTTAGCTGTGCCCCCTGTGTTAATCGGGGCCATAGGGGTCTCCACAGGTAAGTATATCAAATAGCTGTCTCCCTGTGGTTTTTCTTATAATCTACATATTAAAGGGAGGCAAAAACAATATTGAGTCAAAATGTGACAAAATTTTGCAAACTCAAATAACTATCAAAATACATTCTAAGAGTCTAACTTCAACCATCAGTACAGTATATTTCATGATAAACAGCTCTAACATTACTTGAATTCCATAATATTCATGTCATGTATGCCTGAAACCAGCAATGTTTGTAAACAAACCAATATTGGTGGTTCACCAAAATTCACCGGGGATGAGTTTTAATGTATCTAAATAAAGTTTAAGTCTGTATTCACATTTTATATTTTAGCACAGGCCTAGGTTATGGCCATAGAACATATTTTAATGGTTAATTGAATTTGCAAAATGTTGACCCTACATTGCTTTTGACTGCTTTTTCAACACATATTACACTGTTGCCCTGTGGTATTAAGGCACACTTCATATTTCACTGCGCCCCATGGTATTCAAAAACTACGCATTATACTCTTGCCCATGGTATGTAAATACATATCGTACTTTTCCCTATGGTATTCAGATACTTTACTTATAATGCTATCCCCCATGGTATTCCAATTCGCTATACATATCACGCTGTTTCCCTGGCCTCTCCAAATTAGTGGGATGTGTAAGTGATCGTGGTGCCACCTGGTGTAAAATTTGTGATCTACCTAAAACTAAAATTATTAACAGAAATCTTGTGTACATAAATAGGTCATGAATATAATGACCCCCAAACTACAAAAAGAGAGGAAAATGCCACCCAAATGTGTACAAATGCATGCCATTTTACTCCTTAGCCTATATGCTGACCATCCCCCCCTTTCAGAAATCCATTTCATTATCCATCCCCAAGGAGCAGGACTTCTTATCCAAGTAAATGAAGTTCTTATCTTGGTACAAAGGAAGGATGACAATGGAACTTGAATATCTAAGGATCATTTTGTGAAAGAATTAAGGATATGATCATCTTAAGATTACTTTTGAACACCCTTCTGTTTCAGACTGGAATGCTACAGACCTTGGTGTGTCACCTATCGGTACCCCAGAGGTGGCTAAGATCCTTCCTCTGGTGCTCCAGTACCTCACCCCTGCTCCAGTAGCCATAATAGGTACGTCCACATTTCATAGTTTTTTCTCATATTATCTTTTTTTATGTGTTTATTCATTATCTTCATGCTTACACATGATATCTAAAAGCCTGTATGCCATATGGCAATTTTGATGCTATCAATTTTGTATTTGTTTGATTTTTTGAGAATATGGCATGTGATCTATCAGCCTATCTACTATTCAAAACAGATCTGCAATACCTTTCTAGAAATGTATAACATTACCATATTAGGCATTTATTGAGCACTGCCGACTTCTTAAATGGGACGTAAAAATGAGCATGTAGAATATAGGCCAAACTCTTTCGGAAACATACTTGTCATGTTTGTCTTTTCTTTAAGAGTTTGTCATTCATTTTGATAATTGCAATTCCAACCTCCCATGTATAGAGGATTATGGTTATGGTTGTGTTAGCATATTTGTTACTTGCTTGGATTTATGGTGTCCGACCCTATCATATTCAGAAACCAATATCTCAGCTTCTACTCGGAATATACAAAACCTGTTTTCATCAATAGAAAGGTTGAGACTTCTTCTACATTCATCATCTCATGTCATTAAGCCCCGAAATCCCATGGAATGTCACTAAATAATTATCATTATTATTATTATCATTATTCCTTTCATGTAGCAACCTGGGAGGAGGGGGGTCAACCATAAAAACGTGGTGATAAATATTGCAACCTCATAAATGCATTTTTCTGAAAAAGAGCACAAATTGAAAAGCATTTCAGGTGCTCAAGGTATGGACCTGTATAAATTATTATCGTTTTCCTCTTTTTCAGGCTTTTGATGATATTTTTGGGAATCGCGGATTTTTTTCAGTACAAATATTGCAAAATTTGTATGGTTTTCACTGCAGGTCTGGCCGCCGTTGTAGCTGCAGTTATGTCCTCCCTCGACTCCCTCATCCTGAGCACGAGTTCGATGTTCACCCAAAACGTGTACCGCATGAGCTTCAGGAAACAGGTACTCCGCTCTTTTTTTCATATCTAAAGCCTGTAATCAATGATGCATTCATGTACTTGCGTTCATAATTTTACTTGCGTTTATACTTGCGTTTATACTTGTGTTCATAGAACGCAAGCATAAATGTGACCCGATCTGACATACTGAGATGGATGTCGCAACGAGTCGCATGTCGCACGTTACACCTCGTTTTAAAGCTAATTAGCTAAGGAATGCTATGGAATGGTCGTGCAACATGTGACTCATTGCGACTAGAGACTCATTTTGTCAGATCGGGTCACAAATGCAAGTATAAGTCTATATTCCACAATGCATCCAGTGATGCTTGCGTTCCTTTAATCATGTGCTTGCGTTCCAGATACCAATATGTTGGTATCTGAACGTAAGCAAACTTGCGTTTCCATAATTAAAGGAACGCAAGTACTCCCCTACGCTCCGTGGAATATAGCCTTAACTAAGCCCTGGTTCCCTGGTCACTCACTAGGGGGACACGGTTTCGATAGTTAATCATAGCCATGGCTTTATTGGGTTAGATTTGGTAATAATAAATGGAATGATTCAAATTTCTGCTTCTGGCTTAATTCCATTATTGAGTTTGACACATTGACGATAATATTGAGATAACATGTTTTACTTAACAATAGGTTTAATTAAATCAAGTTCCAATTAAAAGGAACGGTGGCATTCATAGGAATCAAATGCAAAATTCAAAGAGATAAGAACATACTTTTTTATATTACAATGTTGAGTTTCTGTTCCTTTCAGGCGTCCCAGTTTGAACTGAAGATGGTCCAGCGGGTTTCCCTGTTCATCACTGCTGCCATGGCCACCGTGCTGGCCATCTTTGTCCGGTCCATCTTCGACCTGTTCTTCCTAGCAGCAGACATGGTCTACATCATCATGTTCCCACAGCTCACATGTGCACTGGCCACAAACTCTGTAAATGCTTACGGTTCGTTTGTCGGTCTCGTAACCGGACTCGTCCTACGCCTCGCGGGCGGCGACAAAGGTCTCAAATTGCCCGATTTGATAAAATACCCCTTCTACAGTGAAACAGATGGACAGATATTCCCATTTAAGACTTTTGCTATGTTGTGTTCTCTCATTCTTAACCTGGTTATATCCAACATTGTGGGGTTACTTTTCAAAAGGGGGGTTATTCCAAAGAAGTATGACTTTAGCGGATCTTGTCGGTCAGAGGAAAGCCATGAGATGACAGAAAAGGCTGATTTGGACAAAGGTCCCTATAGCTCTACTGCCAATATTCTATCTAATACAAAATTATGACATGAGCAAAATCAGTTCTTCAAACCAATTACATCTGTGGTCGAAAGGTTGCAGACAATGTAAGTGCCAAGGACTTATAAGTCAATGTAGATGACCTGTGGACCATACAGAGATTTGTGTCTCTTGTCTTGTATCACACAATATATGAGATTTGAAATGAAATAAAATATATATATTATATGAAGGAACTTTATTCTTCTTCAAATATCCCTTCAATTATTTGTTTTGGATTTCCGTAATGTTATCTTTTGCAGGGGCCATATTTTTGTAACTGATTTCAATTATTTGGCTAATCAGGTGAATTTTGATTAGTGTGTCATTTGTATTCATACTGTCTGTCAATCAAAGTAACATCATCTACCATATCTTTTTCAATGGCACTTTGAAAGCACGTCACTTCTTTTGGTGATGCACAAAATCAGGCATTTTGAGAGGCTAATCGAGTTCCAAATGATTTGCCTAATCACTAAAATCAGTTATGCCATATGGGCGCAGGGGACGAGCATCGCCTACCTACACTGGAACAAATGTTCTAACTAAATTCTATTGAAGTCATAATGAAAATAGTTTTGATTATCGACATAATCATCATGAATGGAAATTGATAATGTTAGACTGTTGAAATGTGTGAAAGACATTAGCAGTTTTATGTATCTACACCTTTAATGCTCAAGATCTGTTATGTACACTTTAATGGACCTGGTGCTTCCTGTTAGACCACCTTGCTGGAAGATTGCTGAGCGTATGGTAAACTGGACCAATCTTTTTTTTTCTTTTTCTTTTTTTCTTTTTGAATTCCTTTGTTTATCCTGGATACATAGAATTAGCAGTAATCTGCTAGTTTACATCTAGATCTAGCAGTTTATATAGTTCATCCATTATTCAATTTCATTGAATTCAAAAAAGTTATATAATATAAATCGTATACATAGAAAACTCAACTACCAGTTTTGTATAAGATCTCCATAAATCAAGTATCTTAGATATATTGAAACAGTACCAATAAATAGTATGTCAAGCAACATATGTCTCGATAGGTTAGTATGTAGATCATAATCATGATATTTTACATTTAACATGCAAATGTTCAAAATGCTTTGGTTTATTTCATGTCTAGCTTTACTTTTACATGGGGGCATTGTAATATATATCTGGCATCTGTTGGAGCCATTGATTATAGTAGCCTGGCAGTTTTTATATTCAGATTGAGATGCTGGTGGTTCATGGAAATGGTAAAGGATAAAAAGGCAAGTTTCCGTAAGACAATAAATCATGTTTGTCGGCGGCCGTCCAGTGGTAACCCTTTCCATCCAATGACCAATGCTTGTGGGCACCAATAGTTACTGTGTTTGCAAAAGGTTAATACAAGTTTTTCGCATTTGGCTCTCTGTGGAAATCCCCCTTTAATCGGGAGCAGACATTTAAGGTTAGACTACGGTGATGAACAGTCAATTTACCAAAATTGCAATATCTCTGTAGCTGTTGGCGATATTTTAACATATGATACATCAGATGAAAGCTGATAATTTTCTTTATCTTATCATATATGATAGATTAAGTGAGGATATGGATTTGGGAAAATATGAATTGAAATAGTATTTTTTCACTTTTATTTTTTGAACCAAGATAGCTAATTCAATATTAAATTTACAGCTTTGAAACTTTGTACTATTGTCAATAACATTCATTGGGAGGGAACCGTGTCTCAGATTATCAATTTAGGCCTTAGTTTTGATTTTATGACAAAAAACGGGTAACTTTTTGTCATTTTTTGTCAATTTTTACAACTTCATTTTCTAGATTTCATAAAATCAAAACTAGGCCCTAAATCAAAAATCTGAGACACGGTTCCCTCTATATGACTATTATATGTATGCATACGAAATATTAAGGGTTACCCTTCATTATTGACTGAGATATTTCAATTCAAAAAAATTAAGAAGTAAACATGATTTTCACATTTCTGATAAATTTCTATTTCTATTCTAAAACCCATATTTATATGATTTATATCAAAAGATAGTTTATTTCAACATATATCTAATGATATGTAATAGATATTAAGAGAGATAGTAGGAAAATAATCATTCTACAATTTTGCAAGACCTGCGCAATGGCCCCCCATCACAGTAGTCTAACCTTAAAGGTGGCACTGGTTAGGCATACAACTAAAATCAAGTAAAGCTCGGTCCCCACTGTTATGATTACCTAGTCACCCGATGATGTACTAATTTGTGAATTGCTGGGCGACTAACATTAGTCGTTGATATTAGTTGCCCAAGTGAGGACACAGCTTTAGTCAGGCGACCATGTCACTTTTCAGAGCCCAGTGGGGACCCTTCTAAAGTCAATTATCCCCCCACCAAATAAAAAGCAAATCAGCAACAAAGGAAAAGCACAGAATAAAAAGCAGAGAGTAATCTGATTGACTATTAACATACCATCTCTAGTAGGACACCAGATGTCAAGGCAAATTGCTTAATTATTTGTATCACACAAGGTTCAGCGTCCATAAGACGACAAACCATGCAAGGTTCAGCATTCAGATTTTCATCGGCTGAGTAACATTCAGTCACATTTTCACGTCAGGAAATACTGTCTTACTGTCCAAGTGAAGCTGCAACAGGTAAAACAGGCATTGATACTTTACGGCACCTTAAAGGGGGATGCTAAGAAAGGATTGTGCTGCCCTGGGGTATATGTTTCACAGGTTTTCCTCAGTTTACGCTATGTTAGTAACACAACAAACTTCTACAATTTACTATGGCTTATTACTATGGGAAGTCAGTATACTTTCGTGAATGACAAAGCCCGCTAATAGGGGCCAACCAACCAAAAATATCAAACATGTTTGATCTCAGGGATGTTTAGTCAGCCTTAACAATTAACTTCGGTCACCCACAATGAGTATTGATCCTAGTTGGCCCACCAACTCACTTTTGACATCCCAGTGTAAACCTTTCTAAAGTCAACTATCCCCTTCATTAAAAAAAAGCGAATCAACAACAACAGATAAAGCACAAATGCATGAAAAGGCATACAAAAAAAAAGCAGAGTAATCTAACATGCCATCTCCAGTAGCTATATAGGACACCAGATGTCAAGACAAATTGCTTCATTATTTGTATCACACAAGGTTCAGCTTTCAGACTTTCATCGGCTGAGTAACATTCAGTCACATTTTCACGTCAGTAAATGATATCTAAGGTTCCAAGTTAAGCTGCAATAGGTAAGACAGGTTTCAGTATTTTAGGTGACCTTGAGAGAGGATCCTAACAAAGGAGTTTCCTGTCCTGGGATACATATTTCACAGGTTTTCCTCAGTTTAAGCTATGTTAGTAACATGACAAACTTCTATGATTTACTATGGTTTATTACTATGGGAAGTCAGGTATTCCAAACTGAAAATCTAAAATTTACTATGGTTTATCTTAAATTTGATATAGGCAAAATAGTGCATATATACAACATTGCCTGCCTAGGTCATTCTACAAAATCAAATCAAATCCTTTCCGCAGGATAGGGTCAAAAGATGTCATATTCTAACTTTAACCTGATTAATAAATTAATATATCAATAAAAGCAATTAACACATGGATAAAAAAAGGATTAATACCTAATTCAAAATATACCTAATAATTACTCACAAAAAGACACTAAAATTAATGGCAAAATAATTGTCACTTAGTGTCCTTATGACATGAGGACACATTCTGAGACATAGTCTCATCACTTAACCTACTTTTGAGACTTGAGTGTCATTCAATCAATATTTGAGACTTAGTGTTGCGAGCATGACACTATGTCTCAAAATCCATGCTTTTGAAAAATAGTGTCATTTTGAGACATAGTGTTGTTGCGAAACACAACATTGTATTTTATAAATGTCTATCGATATTTTCTCTCTATGTATTGCACAGAACACTCATTCTTAACGCGTCTCACTGTCAGAAACATTCACACAGAACAAAGCAATTACATTGACGAACAGAATCCCGTTGAGTGTGTTTTATGGTCATGACGCCCGCCCCTGCTCGGGTCACGGGCGCTCGGAGGTCGCCTGAGGTGATTCCACCCCACGCGCACCGGGGCGACCGACTGACATCACAGCCGACGGACAACCGACGGACAGCTGCGCATGTCCGTCAGGAAGAGCCTCCTCCCACTAATACTGTTGACTTGAACCCGCACCGGTTAGTCATTGGCGCACCGCACTGGGTGACGGACGTTTCGGTGGCTGAGTGAGGCTGAGCATGGAGACCAACCAAATACATTCTATTCGTTGTGTGTGACTTGGACTAGAACCAGGAGCAGGACTTGGAACACATTCTAGGAGCTCACTTTGGACTTAATTCTGGACTTGGAAACCAATCTACAGGCATTGTGTTAGAAATTAGAATCATTCATATCACAGGACATTAAGAATTTGACTTAATTAAGCCAAGGAACGTTTAGGACATTTTAGGACTTTTAGTTTAGAATTATTGAAAGGTTTGTACGAAAGGTTATCTGGAAATTACTTATTAATTTGTGCCACTGGTTCAATATCAATAAAGGACGTACCTCACTAATCACTGCCAATTATTCCAATTCGTCTCCCCAACACGTTGTTTAATATGACCATTTACCCCTTGGTTTACCGTCCGTAGTTCTGGTTAGGACTTCTCCCCAATTTATTAGGCAACTTTATTCAATGTGAGGAGCCTGTGTTTGGGAACATTCTAAACCCCAGGCATAAGGTTTCCTCACAGTGTCATAACAGAGTGTCCACATAGATGTTGTAATACAGAATTCAAAGCTAACTATTCAAGACATAACAACATTTTCTATTTCAATTATCTGAACTCATACATGATATTTTATATATAAGGGGGCTGGGGTGGTCTAGCGGTTAGCATGCTTGCATTGGACATGGCCAACCTGGGTTTGGTTACCGGACCTGGTGCTTCCCATTATCATTGGGGTTGACGACACTTTGGTGGATGACAAAGCCAATAATAGGGGTTTAGCCAACCAACCAAAAATATCAAACATGTTTGATCTTTGAGTGATATTTAGTCAGCCTTAACAATTAACTTCAGTCACCCACAATGAGTATTAACCCTAGTCGGCTGACGAACTCACTTTCGACATCCCAGTGTAAACCCTTCTATAGTCAATTATCCCCTTCATAAAAAAAGCAAATCAACAACAAAGAAAAAGCACAGACTCATGGGCAGGCAGACAAAAAAAAGCAGAGAGTAATCTGATTGACTATTAACATACCATCTCTAGTATCTATATAGGACACCAGATGTTAAGGCAAATTGCTTCATTATTTCATTATTATCACACAAGGTTCAGCGTTCAGATTTTTATTGGCTTAGTAGCTATTCAGCCACATTTTCACATCAGGAAAACATCTAAGGTTCTAAGTGAAGCTGCAAGAGGTAAGACAGGTTCTGATACTTAAGGACTTAAGGGTTTGGTTATAGATGGACCACCGTTGGTGCAAGTCCTTGCAACAGCAAGTCCCATTATGTGATGGGGTAATGGGGAACAATATATTAAGCCCTAATTATACTATGCGTTGAGTAGACGGACACGTTGGATTGTGTTGCCCAACGCGTCTGGTTCGCATTGGGGCTGTCTTAAGAGCATATTACACTATACATTGGGTCGCATTGTGTCCAATGTGAAGTATATTATACTACACATTTTGGGTTGCATTGGGTCATGTTGGGCGATCAAATCGCTTATTTAATATATTACACTTCGTGTCAATCTTTCAGATTCACATTTGCTATTCGCATTGGCAAAAACGGGAATGAAAACGTCCAAACACGAGCCAGCATACGCAGAGTGTAATATGGCCTTACATCTTATTATTTCAGTTACTGAGCTAGAAGCCAATGGATTATTTAGAGTCTGAAGAGTTCCAGGCACTGAAGGCCAATTCAGAAACCATAAGGCGGGCTGGGACCACCACATCTGAGATACTGACCACCTACAGCCAATGGGTGCAGGATGCGGGGTACGATAAGGTATGGTTACCATAATATTCTATATCAGGATTTCAGTCCCTATACCTTTAGCACTGTCCTGCATTCTCAGAACAGGGTGAATAAATACACAGAATAGACCGAGGCAATAATTATTTTCCCTAGTCGGAGTGAATTCATGGATTGAGGGCCATGGCCCGAGACCTATGAATTCATGGAGACGAGGGGAAATAATTATTGCTGAGTGTGCCCAAGGGCCATTCTTGTTTTATTCATGCTGTGTGATGACCTTGTGACAACCCTGTGACAAATTTGAGGATGGTCGGAGGGGCATTTTTGTGAATTTTGAGGCTGGATAACAACCCAAAGGTTGTCATTATCTCCTGACAACTTTGGGCCAAAAAGGTCATCAGGGAAGCAAAAGTAAAATCAGGTTGTCAGCAGGTTGTCAGATAAGAAAATAAAAAGTCAAAAGTTTTGCATAAAACCATAGCCCAATGGTTGTCATGGGCTCGATGTATGACATCTCTAGGGTTGTAAGTGAAAAAAGACTGTCAATAATTGTTTATAACCTTTTGTGAATATGGTGAGCCAATATCAAGTAAAGGTCTCATTATTTATAACTGATGCCTGCTTATTTATATTCTCTAATGATATTTGTTTTACATATATGATAAATTCACATTTATTTTTTTTAGTATTTGCAAGCTCGTTGTTACACGGGACCCGCAGTTCTTGCGGCTGCTGTGGCAAACTACATCCCGGACCGAAGAGACGTGAGGATTCTGGACATAGCTGCAGGCACAGGATTGGTCGGAAAGGAGGTTCTTACTTTTTTATATATTTAAGTAAGAGAAAATGAGGAGCTATTACATAAATTATCATGCTTTGCACGTCATGAATGGCGAAACAGACGGTTAGCTTCCAATTAAAATGTGCATGTCTGTACATAATTGTGGGTCTAAACCCCGAAATTTCTGTACCCTATTATGGGTCAAGAGGCCCATTATTTCCTAAGCCGGATGTTCATGAGACTGGTAAAATGTGCGTACCTCACTCCGCGGCTGTCACGCATATAGCAAGTTCTCATGTTATGCGGACCTTTGAAAATCAGAGAGAACTTAATTTGAAAAAAAAAAAGACAGAAAAAAATAAACAGGGGTTCGGGGGCATGGCCCCCAATTTAAAGGTACTCAATGCTGTTCAGGGTGCCACCTGGGTCTTGGATTAAGAACTACATAAAAATATTATTTTAAAGCTGTTTTAAACTGCTTTAGGCCCAATGATACTGGGTAAGTAAAGTTAAGGTGTTTCTTTTCAGTTAGAGTATTAAGGTATCAAGTTACCATGGTATGAATACCAAAATACCTCATTTTTTCACATTTTTCAATAAAAAAATTCACAAATGGTGAAAATTTATTTTCTTTGTTTAGATATTTGCTTTCTGGTGAATGCTAACTATTCTAGAAGTTTCATAAGAATTCCAATGGTAGTATTTTCCACAGAGTGAGAAAACCGATATTTCCCATGGAAGCCAATAGTGAAGGCGAATTTCTTTATCAGGCTCTAATTCTTATCACAAATGGTGAAAATTGTTTATATTGTTTCTATGTAATCCTCCATATAGACGCCAAATTGCCTGCAAGTTTGCAGTAGATTACATTGATAATTAGAATTTAGGCTGAACACCCTTAAGTATCTTTTAAATACATTTCCTAAATCATTTGTTTTTCCGCTTTTTTCCCAGCTAGTTGACCTTGGGTTCAACAACGTTGATGCAGTTGATCCATCTGTTCCAATGCTTGAGTTTGCTAGGAGCAAGAATCTCTACACAAATTACATTTGTGACTTCTTTCCTGGCCAAGCTGATGGGATACAGACAAGTAAGTTTCATGTTGCTTCTTTACAATTTTTATTTGCTTTGAAAAGTCCTACGTATGTCCTAAAATATGTCATAGTGTCCAAAACATAAGGGACATTAGTGTAGCTCAGTTGCATGCAAAAGCTAAAATTGGTAAACTGGATGTCAGAAGGAATTATCAATCATTAATGATCATGTATCATTTCAGAAATTATGAAAGTTATTTTGTCCAATCAAGGAGAATTACTAGACAGACTGATTATCTACCTTATATTAAATTGGCATTCCTTCCAATCTGCACCCAACCTCACATGTTCAATGCTAGCTATCATTGGCAAAAAGTGAGTGAGGGCCAGAGGCAGAGTGCCAGTTGAGATAAATGCTGGTATCTCAACCCATACATATCACTATGTGATTAAGGTGAGAACACCAGCACCCAGCGAAATGACCTCCTACCCCCCACTGCGTGGCACCTCCCAGAGCCCCACCAGTGGTAGCCTAATAGGTAGAGTGCCTGACTCCAGTGTAGGAGGCCTGGGTTCGCCTCCCGTTGGCGGAACGCACTTGTATTATTCTTAAAATGATGTGGTGAAAAGCGAAATTCTATGTTGTGTGAAATTGGGCTAAAATAACACTTAACTGATTTTACTGTTTTCTTGATAAATTCATAGATACTTATGATGTCCTGGTGTCATGCGGAAGTTTCATTGAAGGCCATGTGAAGTGTGATGCAATACCTGAGGCCATACGCTGTGTGAAACCAGGTGACGGTTACTTCCCTGTTCTTAAAGGGAGCCAGAACCAAAAGATTCAACCAAATTTTTCAAACTCAAATAATTATGGAAACCCATTCCACGAGCCTATTTTTGGGCTATGTAAATCTAAACCATGGAAAATGGGGTTAGTTTACATACAAATGGAAATACCACCATCTCCCGAGGAATTCTACTTTGTTTTGAGCTACTTTTCACAGCTAATACTTTACTACTGACCTTAATTCAACTCATCAAATATATTTCTATAATTATCTGAGTATTGAAAATTTTGTCAACTATATTGGTTTTGACTCACTTTCAAGGGACAGTTTTCTTAATGAACAACAAGAGTGTGATGTTCAATTGCCTGAAGGTTGAGCTCAGACGCAAAGGGTCAATGCCCAGCCAACTTTTGACATAACAGAAACATTCTATGACCATACTTTTTAAGTTGGTTTGTTACTTACTAAGGTGACACGTAACTATTATGTTATTGATAGTGAGGTTGAAACCTCACCAAATAAGAATGTTATTATAACATTATCTTTCAGTGAGGTTAGGGCATTTTGTTTGGGTGGTAGGACACAACCAGAAAGATGTAATAATGTCACAGTGCAGCATCATGGCATTAATAATGTAATTGTAATTGCAATGTAATTGGGAGTCATCTAAAGAATGTAACAAGGACCAAATACAGAACCAACCAGAATGTTG
Organism: Lepidonotus clava; assembly: GCA_936440205.1. NCBI lineage: Eukaryota > Metazoa > Annelida > Polychaeta > Phyllodocida > Polynoidae > Lepidonotus > Lepidonotus clava. The sequence goes on from OW387137.1 coordinate 52,210,905, forward strand.
CTGCAAAGTTTTAATAATGTTGCATCCTTGGCCGGATGGAATTGGTTTCTGGGCTAGGCTGGGCTGCTATTCCCTGTGTGTCCCCCTGTGCTAACAACCCAGGCAAGAATGTAATGTTATTATAACGTTGCAGTAACATTCTATTTGGTTCTGGTTTGGTTCTTGTTATGTTATTTTGATGGCAGCTATTAACGTCTTTCGAACTTAACATTGCAATGTTGCACTGTAACATTATTATACCATTCTGTATTGGTAAGGTCTCGAACACCTGCGTGAACGGAGAGCATAACAAGGAGGATGTTCTCTCTCAGTCCTAACACTGCTTTGTACATGTAGCTTCTTTAACTTGGACTGAAGCCACGTCACTACAATACTTTGAATTACTTTAACATATTTTTGTTGCATCTCTAGAAGAAGACTCCCAGGCAAGAAGCGATGTAACATAACCATTCTGCGACCGTACCATTTTGGTCGATTTATAACCCACATAAAACTATGTAACAGGTTCCAACTAGGGTTAAAAGGGCATGGTTAGAGTGGGTCCATGACATTCAAACCCATTGGTGCATTGGTGTGCAGTCTCTGGACCCAATTGAATTCAATCAGATCCCTGAGATATTTGGATTTCTTTCCTGCCGGGTTGGCATGGAAACTCCTGATATGGGAGCATGGAGAGGAGGAACTTCTTAAGTTCATAACCCACCTCAATTCGGTACATAGAACCATTAAGTTCACATCTGATTCTTCCAGAGACAAAGTGAACTTTTTGGATGTCTCGGTGAACCTTGAGGACAATGGGCAAGTCACCACTGACTTGTACACGAAACCCACAGATTCCAACAATTATCTGCTCTACTCCTCGGCCCATCTGCCCCATTGCAAGAGAAGCATACCCTACAGTCAATTCCTTCGAATACGTAGGATTTGCACCAACAAGAAATCCTTTGTTGACCACTGTGTTGAGAAAGGTAAACACCTTCTGCGAAGAAGCTACCCCCTTGACCTCTTAGAGAAGGCTTTCTTCAAGGCTTTGAAACGGAACAGGAGAGACCTCTTGATTCCGGAAAAGACTGAAGGAGAACCTCCATCCAACATTCTAGTGACTATGTTCAATCCAGGCTTCAACAGCCTCAAAAACATTGTCTCGAAGAACTGGGACATTCTCGGGAGATCTTGCTCAACAAGAGAAATCCACCACAAAAAGGTTCTGGCGGCCTACAAGAGACCCCAGAACTTGAAGGACCTCTTAGTAAGAGCCAGACTTCCTAAAGAGAAGCCAACCGTCACCCAGCCTACACCGAGCAACCCCTGCAATACCAAAAATTGCCGATATTGCCCGAGACTCAACAAAACAGGACACATCACCTGCACTGCCTCAGGCAGGAGTTACACCACCAAGTATAACGTGACCTGCAAGAGTTCGAATGTGATCTACTGCTTATCTTGCCGCAAATGCGGGATACAGTACGTAGGACAGACAAAGAATCGTCTGATGGACCGATTCCAAGCCCATTTCTACAACATTGGACACGACAAACCAAACAGTGAGATAGGCAAACACTTCAACCGTCCTGACCACAAAGGCCTGGACCATGTTGAAATCCACATCCTGGACTTCATCCATGCCAACCCGGCAGGAAAGAAATCCAAATATCTCAGGGATCTGATTGAATTCAATTGGGTCCAGAGACTGCACACCAATGCACCAATGGGTTTGAATGTCATGGACCCACTCTAACCATGCCCTTTTAACCCTAGTTGGAACCTGGGATCACTCACCTAGCCATGTCAAAAAATGTTTATTGTTTTTCTGAGCGACCCCAGGTATGGAGATCTCCTGTACACTTACAGGAGATTGTTTGGCTTCCCAACAGAAAGGTCTGGCCATGGACCTTACTCTCCACCCACCTGGTTTTGGACCTTTGGCCCACCAGGTTTTTAAGGGCTTGAGGAAGGACCCCTACCAAGGGGCCCCCCTTCTCTCCCCCTTTCCCAGGAAAACCCCCTTCTTCTGGGTACCGTTTCCCCTTTTCTCATGATGCCTAAAGAGACTCTTGTCGAAACCGTTTCATTGAGGGGTTTGGATCCAACTCCAAACCCCCATACCGGTTCACACCCCTCTTTGTTGCAACTCCAACACTGACAGTGAACCCCCATTCAGCTTCCCAGCACAACTAGTGCCTGGGAGCACCCATCCCTGGAGACCAGATCTCCTTGGAAATGGTGATTGTCAGTCACCATGGAGAGGTTGGGCAAGCACCAATCAGCACTGGATCCTTGATCCAGGCACCACAAGCGGTAGCATCAGTAAATTGAGAACACCTAGCCACGTTTCAGCAACATTTTAAAACTACGTAACAGTTACATTATTTTAGGGGGATGGTATGACATAAAAAGAACGTGATAATGACGTTCTATGAACATCAGGTTAGAACCACCGTACAATATAACATCACAGTGGTTATGACCAAACCTAAAAAGAATGTAGTTATGACATGTTGATTAGGTGACATAGAGACATAACTTAACAAGTATATAACTGATACGTACTGACTAAGTGAAGTTATAACCAAACCTAAAGAGACATTCTTGTTATGTGAGATTTCGACATTGCAGCGACATTAATTTGATGACTCCCAGAAATGTCGATGTGAGCAAAATTGTGATGTCTTTGTGATATTCTACTTAGGTTAGCTCTTTACTGCTTTTACTGCACCTTAACAGTATGTCAAAAGAACTTTGTGTTTATGTTGGTCTGAACCATACCTAATGATGATGTCACAGTGACATCCTTTCAAGATAAGGTTTTAACCCTACTTAATTGTGACATCACAGTGATGTTGTGCTTAGGTTAAGTCTTGACGTTACGTAATTACCATGTCTCAGTGACGTTCTGGTTAGGTTAAGTCACAACTTAACTAAATCAGAACGTCACAAGTACCTTGTATCTTTGTCTAGTCATAACCATTAATAATACTGTCTATCAACACCAAGGGACAGTGCAATACCACTTCAATTGAGAAAAGGCTTAAGTTCAAGGTTTTGTGGTTTATATCACAATTTTCCAAATATGATTAAATGCTGCTGAAACAGTATGCTTTATAAAATATCAAACTATCTTCTAGAAACTATATTATAGTTTAGTTTAATTGTTTTGGCTGAAATCAATGACCAGTACCATGAAACACCTTTTTCAATCTATCACAATGGGATACTGAGCGGATCTGTCCCCTGGCCTGATATCTGACATTTGCCAGCTATAGAAAGGGTCTGAGTACACAAGTACTTACTTAAAAGGCCCCAAGTCACTGTGACCAAAGATGGAAACCAAGATTTCTTGTCTTTGGAAAGTTACAGTATGATGTATAGTGTAATGTTTGGTCATAGGTGTGTCACAATATAACCTTACAAGAACCTGTCACCAAAATAACCTTATTTGAACATAATTTGGGTTACAATATGCTGTTATAATCATGTTGCCAGTATGTTATGGTGCAACGTCGCAACAGTAGTTTCTAATCCACATAATCATTCTGTGAAAGTTGCAATGTGATGTCGCAGAAACAAGTACCAATAATGTCATTTTGTGATGTCCCAGAAACACATGATAAGAACGTCATTTTGCAAAGTCACATTAGAAGTCTCAGAGACGTGATTGGGAGCCATCAAATCTAGTTTATAGAATGTCGAAATGCGACGTAACAAGAACCAAAAAATGACATCACAATAATGTTATTATAACATCATATTCTTGCCTGGGAGCTGTTTGGTTGGGTATAAAATCAATGTTCCTTCTTGAATTGACAAAAGTACTGGATTTTGTGAAATTACATGTAACACATGTATACCACTATACAATTCTTGCAGAATTTTTGTTTGTGAATCAGGATTAATATGTATAAACTAACAATTCATTCCCCTTTGATGTCCTCACTGAAATCTTCAAATATAATAGAAAACACTTCCTCTTCTTTGATACACTATTTTGTTGTTGTTGTATTTTTCAAAATATCATGAAAACAAGATATCAATGTGGACTTGCTTTTATTCTGTGGCAGGTGGGCTGGTAGTGCTTGTCATGCGAGAAAACGACGTGTTAACCATTGCGGAGTTGAAGGACCGACTGGAGCCCTTGATGAAGCAGCTGGAGGAGGAGGGAAAGTGGACTCGCTTAGAGAGGAGGGTTTTCGAAGGGTATCAGACGAATGTCAATGGTATTCTCTTTGTGTTCAAAATCACAAAGTAGAAGGACAGGAACACTTGGTGTTTTATTCTATAAATCAGCAAGACATGCGCCCTAACAATTCTCCCAACCACGGATAACCAATTTCTTTGAATGTTGCAGGTTAGCCTAGATCAGAATGCATGATGTGTAATATGTCGACAAACCACAGGGCCTAAGTATAGAAAATTTCACTAATCATGCCCTTATTTGTAGTTTAGAAGGTGGATATAAATATCAACTATTTTTTCATTTGTTATTTGTACATGTTTATTGTTTTCTGAGTTGGTTTGAAAATCCTTTCATTATACATAGAAATATGGCAAATATTTGAATATTTTCTATAGATTTCTACATGTTTTTGTCAACAAAATTAGCCATAATTAACCTGCAGGTGCTAAAAATACTGTAAATCAGCTATCTGTGGTAGGGAGAATTGGATGATGAGCCAATTTTGCTGCCAATTTTAGAAATCAGTCGGAATGAAGGTCAAACATAGACATGTTATAAATGTACGACCAGCTAGGTCCTATAGCCCTCTTTTGATAGGAGATATAACATCATGTAACATCATGTCATATTCACAGTAAAAATCAAACAAATACAATTTACCTCATTTATACCTCAGCATTACCCTAGACATATATATATATATATATATATGTAAATATATATATATATAGGTCTTACAATCCTCTTTTGAATAATATATATGATGTGATGTTTAATGGGAGGTTCGCGGTGAAAACCAAAAGAATTGGCAGCATCAAAATTGGCATGTGGAATACAGGCTTCAGGAATAACTGTATGAAAAATCATTTATACCTCGGCGTTACTCTATATAGACGTGTTACATATCACCAGTTAGATGTTACAACCCTCTCTTGAGTAGTATATATGATGTAATATGTCATATTCACAGTGAAAATCAAGCAAATACAAAATTGGCAGCTTCAAAATCGACATGTAGAATACAAGCTTTAGGAATAACCCTAAAATAAATGTTTTATCCCTCAGCATAAGCTTTTCTAAACTTATAGACATTGTGCACATGGCGTCACACCTCTCAGATTGGAATGGACGCCAAATTGGTGATCAATTTATATTTACTTTTATTTACATTTCAAAAGCATCTATGTTGTAGATTTGTATCTAATTTATCAAAAGAAAGCTTATTAGATCATAATTATCAATTCATTCTATAAATTAACCATGTGGTGATCACCAAATCTGGTTACGTGACCCTGTCTGCACAAGGTATATAAGGCAAGTGGCTATGTTACAATGTCTGTTGCAGTCCTACTACGAATGTGGAAACAAACACAATATGAGGCACAAGTGGATATATGAAGCCTGAGAAAAGATAAACTAAAGGAAATAGTCAGAAATCAAAAAGGGTGTTCTGCATGAACCATTTTGTACTGTCATACCTAAGTTTAGGCGTGGCATATCCTCCCAATAAAAATTACAAGTATTTACCAAATCTATTATATGAAATATGAAATATATCATAATTTCCTTTATTTTTACACATTCTAATATGTCTAGATTATAATAATCGAAAGATATATCATATAAATATAATATTTACTTCATAGAGTTTATGGTAAAACCTTGTTAGCACTCCCCCTCCCCCTAGTGGTCAACTGGCTTAATTAAGGAATTAGGTCAGAGGCCAAAGGTGAGGTGGGGAAGTGCACCCCATGCTGTGGAGGCAGTGGGAGTCTGAACACCAAGGTGGACACATGTCTATTGAGTTACAGCCTAGGCTTAGGCCTATGGTTTATAACCTGTGACTGAAGAAACAATATACAACATCATCTCAACACTACTCCTGTCTTCAACTCTTCATTACTCCCCTAAACAACATCCACAATTAGAAAGTACTACACAAAACTTTACAGTACTTCATCATAATGTTGAAGATAGGCTTTCCTGGTTGTCAGAGAAAAGTTATAAAAGAATTGTCATTCCTATAAAATAAGAATTTTCCTTAAAGCCATTTTTCTCTATATAGAAGTATTGGAAGAGACTCCAATCATTTATAATAGCTGAAGGAATTATTGTTACTAAAGGAAGCCAAAACCAATAAATTCAATGAGACTTTCCAAAGTCAAATAATCATAGAAATCCATTCCTCGAGTCTTTTTCTGGCCATTGTAAAATCTTAGCCACGAAATATGGTTGAAAAACATTAAAAACATGTTTCCCTTGCTCTACTCTGTGGAGCCACAAAATTGGGGTTTGTTTACAAAAAGTGGTAATATTGTTACTATCTTATGTCGAATTCTGCTTTGGTTTGAGCTAGTTTTGACAGCTATTACTTTACCATTGACCTTATAGACTCATCCAAGATTTTTCTCTGATAATCTGACTTTTGAAAATTTTGTCAATTATTTTGGTTTTGTGTCCCTTATCTCAGTTCACCAGTGAACAGGCCGTGTGTCTCCACGGGCCTAGACATCTCTAAAGGTGGGAACCAACTGAGCAATACAACTAAGAGTCTGGTCAGATCTTAGTTACTAGAGACTAAATATCGAATACTGTTAAAAATTTCAAAGCAATTCACTCTCTTTTTGATAGATTTTTAGTTGAATGGCTAAATGGGAACACCATTTCTGGTTGTTTTCTGGTACTTTTTATCAGAATTAAGTGTCACTGGAATAAACAACCAGAATTTTAGTTTAGTCGCTCAACGGGTTCCAACCTTAAATTCCTCAAACACAAAGAGCTGATTTACAGTATTTTGAGGAGCTGCAGGTTAAGTTTTACTCATTTTATAGAACATGAGACAGGAAGAACTATAGGAAACAACAAATATTTACCATATATCTATAAATAATGAATATATGTGTCCGACAACCTGAAGATTACTGAATATATAGAGATAAAAGCTGAAAACATACCCTGTGCTATATTTCCATCAGTTAGATTACAAATAATGTCAGGATTAATGGAAATATCTATGCTTAAGCCTTGCAAGTTGTCTACATATTTACTAGCATGCATCTTGATCTGGGCTTGTATGCAGGCATGATAAATAAGCTACCAGTGGTAGGGACTATGGTAGTATAATGATGAGACATCTTGTAACTAGGGAGTTTCAGATCCTCCAGTACTTGACGTAACGTAGACGTAACAAATCTTTTTTCTCAGATTGTATAAGGTATTTCCAAATTATTTAATTATAACTATACTACTTTACCTCATTCATAAATAAACATTAAATTACGATTCCCAAATTTTGTAACATTAGTCTTAAATATGATAGGTAAATTTGAGATACGTTGACATATTGAGATGTGTTGTGGGATCCGAAACTCCCTATTATCAGAAGTGACACAGATTATACCACAAATAATGAAACAAATCATATATACCTCACACATACCACGTGATAGTTGTTATCCAATTCATGTTGCCGAGGGCCAAAACCTGCGAGTACGCAAATAAACTGAAAGCAGAATATACCACAAATAATGAAACAAATCATATGATACCTCACACATAACACATGATAGTTGTTATCCAATTAATGTTGCCCAGGGCCAAAGCTTGGAAAGTACGCAAATAAACTGAAAGCAGAATATATCACAAAATAATGAAATAAATCATATATATACCTCATATGTACCACGTGATAGTTGTTATCCAATTCATGTTGCCCAGGGCCAATCGTGCGAGTTTGCAAATAAACTGAAAATTAAAAGTAGATGACTGTGCCAACTTCTTTATATCATTAAAGAGAAGAGCCGGTGAAATTTGAATTTTGGCTATTTTATACATTAAATGCGAGAGGACATAGTGTGCCCTGTTTGTATGCTAGCGATTGACTCATTTATGTAGAAAGCGATTAACCTTTAGGAAACGTCTGATTTCTCTAATTCTATGGAAAAATACAAATCTGTCTGTGATGTCACACAAAAGAGACGTTATTTTTAAATTTAAAAACTTATGTATTTATTAACGGTCTTTTAAAAAAAGAAAGGACAGTAGATAAGCTGCTTTAGTGAAACCTTGTATGGTACTTTTGATACTTTTCTTCAAAGAGTTTTGAAAAAGGAGAATATTTCTGCAAGGGTGGAACTCATTATGAGTGCTTATTATAAGCATTTTGACGTCGCAATATAACGTTATTGTCACATTCTTGTAATATTCTTTCATATTATAATATCTTTATTATAACATTCTTTATTAGTTAGGTCACAACTCGACCAAAATATAAAATTATTAAAACATTATTTTTGGATAATTTGTAACTTTACCTAAAATAACATTATTGTTACGTGTCAATTGGAAAGGTTTCAGATTAATTAAAAAGGTACAGTCACAGAACTTTCTTGTTACGTCGCTGCTTGCCTCGGAAGTTATTACGGTGGGTAGGGGGGTGGGGCGGATCAGGACCCCTTGGACTCCCCTTGATCTGCCCCTGTATTACCCCTCTAGTTATCTATCACCAATGGCCCTATTCCACATTGCACTATGTTTCAACTGCATCATTTCAGTTATCAATGCACACTATTTACTTTTCAGATGGATTCTTATGTCCTGTATTACTTGTGTTGTTATGCATTAAAGTATGCACCAAGGTAAATAGTTAAGCCGTAGAAATATTCAAAACAAAAATGCATTTTCATCAATAACTACACCATTCAACTTTTGTTTAATATTTAAGTTGGAATCAGAATTTACACAATCAATAAATCACACACACCGCACTGCGCTATGTAAATTTGTCGGATGTTCGTGTTTGTTGAATCATTTTGACATGTAAGGCTTTGTTTGACTTTGGAACTATTTTTCGTGCGATCCAGGATATCACCCGTCAGTTGTGTTCTTGCATCACACATTATACACATGTGACCCCATTGCACAGTGAGGAATAAGTTATGGGTATGAAAATTGAGGGTTCTTCTTTTTATAGATTATAAGGAAGGATGACCTCATCTTTAGAAGAATTACATAATATGTTTCTAACAGCATTAAATCCAAAGTTTCCTTTTGATTGGGACTTTAAAAAGCTGCATGTGTGCGTGCAAGGGATACCATTTTAGCACTTATATTGTATGTGGTCCCTCTTTTTTGAAATAATGTATTCGACCCTGTTGTGATGTTGCCTGAAGTTTGGGGTTTAGGATGTAAACAAACAACAGAGCTATCACGTATTAGAACTAGTCAGTTAAATTGGGGGGGGGGGGGGGGGGATTCTGACCAAATCTGAGAATGCTAAACCTAGGGAAAATGATTAAAGGTACTTGATGCTGTTCAGTACGTCATCTGTGTCATAGATTAAGAACTACAAAGAAAATATGTGGACAGCCGAGGGGAAAGGGTACTCCAAGGTTTCTATATTTGCTGTCCTAAACCTAATATTTAAGGAGATATGAGTAGATTTATGAAAAATAGTGATAATTTACTCTTAAACCAACTTTTGTGAGAATTCATTTACCATACCTAAAACATTCCATCACGATGGAATCTTCCCTTATTTGGAATGTCAATGGAATGTTTTAATACGGGTTATTCACTGAATTCATTCTATTTGGTTGCCAGGGAAACTAAAATTCATGAGATTTTGATAAAATTGTATTAACTATGAGAAAGTATCATTTTCTGGTCCCTACATTGAAAACAGAATACATTTATCATTTCTGGTTGAAAAATAATGGATAAAATAGTGTTTTTTTAATATTTGTGCATAATTATGATAATTTATGTTAATTTATGCAAAATCTCAATAAATACAAGGAAATTAAGCTTTTCATCATTTTCCGCTATCCTGACAGTGTCAGGTTTAAGGGCCCATAACTTCCTTAATAATGGTCAGATTTGGACATGCTTGATATCATTTGAAAGCTAAGTACATGCTCTACAGCATCAATTTAATATCAAATCCCGCACGGAGTACCCCTTCCCCTCGGCTGTCCACATATTTTCTTAAATCTGTTTTGAACTACTTATATAGGTCAAATGATACCAGGGGAAGTAAAATTAAAGTGTTCCTGTTCAAATAGAATAATAAGATATCAAATTACTGTAGTATAAATACCAAAAATACCTCAATTTTTGATGTTTTCCAGTATAACTTCTCTCACAAATGGTGAATATTTACTTTGTTTAAATATTTGTTCTAAGGTAAATGCTAGCCATTCCAGAAGTTTCGTGTGAATTCCATTTGTAGTTTTTTCCTCAGAGGGAGAAAACTGTGTTTCCCATTGAAATCAATGGTGAAGATCAATTTCTTTATCAGGCTCTAGCTCTTATCACAAACGGTGGACATTGTTTATATTGTTTCTATGTAACCCTCTATATAGAAGCTAAATTGCATACAAATTGCATTTGTAATAAGAATTTAAGCCAAACACCCCCAAGTCCAAGTAATGTATTGCCAAGAATGATTGGGATAACGGGGAGAGGATGAGCTAGCTCAAGAGGGCAAAATTATGACATTAATAAATAACACCAAATAGCCATGATTAAGGTAGTCAGTGTTTTAATTAGGCAGGAGCAATGGCGTAAACAATTAGATTTCCCATGTTAATTTCAGTACAAACCTTTGATAAATTCCTTATCTTAAAGGTCCTAAATATCCTAAATATTCTTTTGGTAAATTGAAATGAAATCCTTATAGTCCAATGTAATGAATCCAGTTTCTAACACAATGTCCAGCAGTTTAATTCCACTGTCCAAATGTCGTAGGAAAGGTCCTCAGAACTTCCTAAGCCCAAGATCTTCAATATTTCACTTGTGGCGAGTGGAGCAGAGGTAACATCCTCGCTCAAAGATCGGAAGACCGTGGGTTCGAGTCCCAGCAGTGCAAATATCTCCATTTGCTGCCCACCCCAGTGCACAATGACTGGGTCATCAAAGGCCTACCATAGCCAACGGCTGTTGTATGTGATGCCCTGCCTATGGGACATTGCATATAAAAGACCCCTTGTCACTCTTCGAAATGAGTAGGGTATAGCGCCCGGTGGGAGATTTCTTCTCAAGCATAGCTCCACAGAGAGGGAACAGCTCACCATACAAACCATACAATCCATACTACCATACAAACATACAGTGCTGAAAAACCCTGATGTGTGAAATGGCCCGGCAATCCGGGACAAATGCACGCAGAAACAAACTCACACTAACACAACCTATTGTATCCGATTGACCACCCTTATACTTTGTTTTGCTCTGGTCAACACCAGCACCTAACGTCCATCGTTCCTCGCTCCACACCAGTGTCTGTCAGGCCAGTGGCATGCCTGGTTTTTATTGATCATTTATGAACGAGGGTACATATGTGTCACATGTGGTGACGGCCTCAGTCAGAAGGGTCACATGAAGTGACGATGCCAGGTGCTCAGCATGTGGGGAGCTATCCACAATCGATCAAAACTGGTCTAAGCTACCTTGATGACATACACTCACCATACATGCCACTGTGCTAGTATATGGTATGAATGATCTGGTGCAACCATACATCACATGTTTTGTAAACACTGCCCATCACTATATCAGAGCTGTTCAGTGCTTCACTCATCAGAGAGAGAATAATTGTACCAGGAAATGGTCATGTAATAGCTACTACTTGCATTAGGTTAGACTCAACCTGTCAACCAGTGACTAGTTGGAGTATATGTAACACAATGTAAGGAGATAGTAAAATCCACTTATATTGCAGGCCGAGTGGACACACATTCACTGAGTATTGTGAGAAGGGAGGCTTTGACATTTCGATGTATTAATAGAAAGAAAAAACATTACATGTATATCAATGCCAATTTGGTATTTGCATTGAATCCCAAGTTCTAGGCTGATATAGAACCTCTTTTATATATCATTGAACTAACTTTACTGCTATGAAGGAGACTTTTGTATACTAACAATAATTCACCACACAATAGTTCACCACACAATACCTGATTAATGCCAACCTGCTTCCTTGGCTATCACGTTACCGCAGATCCTAAACATACATGAGCGGCAGTAGCTGTCATAACATGTTTTATGCTCTCAACCTTAGACACAACCACAACTTAATGATTGATATCATTATGGGGATCCATGATACCTGTTCATCTAAATTTGTCTTGACAAGGTCTTCTACTATGAGGAATAGCCCTAAATGTGACACGCTTCCCGCAGTAAATTTATGGATGATGCCATTATAAAATTTCTGCTACTTGTTTGAGTTGCAAACAACATGTTTACATGTTTCAATCATCTCAAATGTATACCACATCAACAAATTAATACTCATCTGAATTATGCAAACGAGATAGATCCTAACACACCTAATGGAGTATTGTTTGCCTATGTGTTATAAGTAGTAGATGGTGATAGCTAGGTAGTGTGTTGGCAGAGGGATTAACCGGATTAAGGAAAGTCGGTCAGTAAACAGTCAAAGAGTACTATGAATAAAGATTGTTTGTTTAGGGATTAAGGTCAGTAAACAATCAATCAACGTCATAATAGCCATGGTTTGATTAGGGATTAACCGATTGCGGAACTAGGAAACTAGGTGAGAGGTAAGTGAAAAGAACTGGTCAGTTTGAGTAAATAATAGTTGGTGTTAATACCCAATATAAACCTAAGAGGTCAGGTCAGCAGTCAGAGAACTAACGCGGTCAGGGTATATGTAATCATTAACTCTAACTAACACGGCCAGCGTATATACCGCCTCTAACTTTTTACACAAGTATTCTAACCGTTATCTTACAGACGCGGTCTTCGTATATGTAATAATAAACTAAAACAAGTATTCTGACAGGTCAGCGTATATGACGCCCCCTAGCTTTTTACCCCAAGTGTTCTAACCGACAGTGTATATATGACTGTTAATTTCAGAAAAAGTTCGAGGACCAGTGTATGTAAAAGTTACACTATAACCATATCGTGAATCCTGCAACAATAGCGGTAGGGAGGGGGTTAGTTCGAGTAAGCATACAAAACCATTGATCTGTTATAAGAACGTATAGGAGGGAGAGACAAGACACACATCACAAGTTAAATTGAAATGGTTTGTTTTAGTTGTAAGCGTTGTGGTAAGGATTTCAGTCATAGGTCGATTCTAAGTCGTCACAAGAGAGTGAGCCACGGCTCGGGAAATAAATACAAGTGCTCCACGTGTGGAAAGGAGTTTCTCAGAAGAGATGTTTTAAACAGACACACTAAAGGTCACATTCAGAAAAAACAACAGACTGGTCAGAGGGATCAATACTGCGAGGAGCTTTTTGAAGAGTCATTAAGAAATTCTAATATCAAAGCTGGAACATAGAAGGAGAAAGATTCAGAAGGGTGAATGCTATAACACTCCGATATTACCTCTAGATATTCAAAAAGACTTGTTTGTGAATATTGGACTAATTAACTCTATCGCAACATGGAAATTCCTAAACGAACATCATATGGACGTAAAGTTCTCGTCGACGCTGAATTTATGGAAGTATACACATGGAGAATACTCGACAAAACCCACGAAACTCTAGAAGAAAGCGATCTCAGATATTGGAACGCAGAAACTTGTCATAATTTTGCAAAAAAGCGATTTGAAAAACTTAAATCGAAGAGTAAAGCTCGTTATGTGGTAGAGAGAGCATCCAAAGAAATTCCTTCAAAGTCCGAAATGCTCTCAATGGTCTACCACTGTCTTCTTGTGAGAGAGTTTGAGAAGTTAACTGAAAAAACAGAATTAGAGAAGGAATCCGAATGCAGAGAACAACTAGCGCAGCAATGCCATTCAAACATAAGCGAGGAAACTTTGGCTTTACATACTTATTGTTTCGCGAGTACAGCTGGTCTTGATTCTTATTTTACATTTAAACGCACTCGCAGGTTTTTGTCGAAACAAAATCCCTTTGAGACTTTGAAAGATCGATACGTTCCAAACCTATTCGAATTGAGAACAGCATAGACATCATTCTTGATTTAAGGTCAAGTATGGTAACCGTCAGCGTATTTCGCTTCATGCTTATATAGATTGATACAAAAATTGACAAAGCTTAGAGAATGTTAGCTTCCCTTGTAGTTCCACGAAATTGAGGATATTCCTGACAGTACCGTCATTCTCCGCCCGTGCCGGAGTTCTCCTCGGATTTGTTTGCTCTCAACTAACAAATAAGGGAAGGCGACTCAACCGAGAAGTGTCCCGGTCGCGAACCCACAGCGAACGGTGGGAAAGTGATTTTGTATTCCTTTATATTTATTCATAGAACAAGATGTCGGTTGCAGTTTAATCCAAAGGCTTTCAAATCCTAGGACTGGTATATACAGACAGATTACACGCTCCATATTAAGGTTGCTATGGATTATAAACATCATAATGTTGTGCAGATTTGAAGGAATATTGAATTTAGATTGGAGATATTTTGTTATGGATAGAAAACTGAAATATTTGAGGAGATGCAGCGAGTGTCTGGGTTATCGGTGGCCATTTAAAAAATTATGGTGGTCACGAGACGTGATGTGTGATTGGTGTTACAAAATAATGCCAAGGGATGCAAAAAAAGAACAGCACGTTCATGTCACAGTAGGACATGAGAAGATTTACACAACTAGATATACCAGGAAATGCTGTAAATGCAAATGATGGTATAAGTTTAAGTATGAATAGATACCAAGGACATAACCTCCTTGTTCAAACACGTACAGACCGAATTGAGAGTATTAAGAGTAATCTTTAGAATCGTCTTGGGTGGTGGTGGTGGTGGTGGTGGTGGTGGTGTTGGTGGTGTTGGTTACACTTGAATATTCATGATTTAAGGCGGATCCAATAGAAAATCTGCAACAAGAAGGCCAGTGGGTATTAAAAAGATAACTCAAAACAGTTTGTTACTTATTCCGAGTGGTTATTCCGAGAACTAGCAGCAATAAGCTAATCATCAGAATGGAGATTCTAAGCGCAAAAGTTTTTACCGAACAGTCGGGAGACTTCATGAAAATAATAAGAAAAGGACTCGAGAAAACGAGGAGTGTTAGAATTCCCATGGACTTAGTTCAGTGGGCTGTCAACAACGTCGCAACAATCAGAGAAGCGAAACCTTCGCTTATTCAAGACATCATTCTCGAGACAACGCTGAGAACATGGAAGATCGTGGTGACTCTCTACAATAAGGAGTTCTATATCGGATTCAGCAGATTCCTCGGAGGAAAAAAGATTTGGTGAGTACATAACAATGTTATACATATTGATCGAAATATGAATATGGAACCCCCATAAGGATGCGGTATATGTTATGTTTTGATATAAACTTTCGCGGTTAGTGTTCTATGACTTAAAAATCCAGTTTGCTAACCGAACAGCGAATATATATATATATATGAGTTATTGATGCTTGCGCTTTGACTGGTTAGATTACTAGTGATATTAAGCGCGCTTCTTCTAGAGAGCGCTAACCGGAAAGCGAGTTGTATATGATATAAGTTGTTTGACCAGTCAGCGCGTTAAATTGCTATTAATTACGATTCTATTTTCCATAAGTTCAAAGCCTCCTAATTTTATATTTTTCAGGAACGAATCCATCAACCTAAACCAATGGGAATTCAACAGACTGGTAGAGCTACAGGGAGGAGAGCAAGAAGACTTCGGAGTTCCCGCAAAGAAGAAGGCTCGACAGACTGTAAATTTATGGCGTTGGGATATTTCCAACGTAAAGGGGGTTAAAGTAAGTTCGTGCGAGGCCGCATTTCTGGTAGAGCAAAATTGTAGAGACCAGTGCGACTTGATGAAAGGGGTTCTCGAAAAGGAGGAGGAGGATACTCAAAAGTATGAAGTAGCCGTTCACAAAACGGAGATTCTGATGCCCGAGGCGAAAGATCTCGCCACAAAAGTGTATAATTATACACTTCGATTGGAACTAACCGAAAGAGTAAAGAAGTACTGCACGGGTTGTAGTTATGGGTCTTTCAATCAGGATGCTCATTCTAACGGTTGTCTCGGGGACAGAGAACTGATCGTTAGCAGGTACGCCAAAGCTTGTAGGGCGTGTGTCACAATCTTGAGATTAATGGAGGCTTGTCGCGTAATTGGGAAACGTTTTGGAAATGAAAACTTAGTTCCGTACTGTGCTTGCTCGGATGTTATCATAGAAACTGATCCTGAGAAGTTGCTCATGGAGGAAAAACCAGATTTCGAATTTGAATATCAAGAAATCCTCGATCTGTAAAATGTGTTTCGTAGACATGAGAAAGAGAGATTGTGAAAAGTCTTATAACGTTTTGAGAGACTCTGTTAAATATACATGTATATTGATACAATGTTCTGAATGTAGAGGTTACTTATGATCATTTATTAAATTACTACCATATCCTTGGCACCCACAAGTTATGTACCACAAGAAGAAACAGCATATACATGTTACTGTAGGCAGTGAAAATATATATATATGAGATATATCAAACGAAAATGTAGTTGCAAACGATACTTATACTCGCGTTATACGTAGGGTTAACCTTAGAATTAATATCATGAAAACGCTGTACGGTTAAATATATACAATTTGTAGGCTGATCCATTAGATGTATAAGATAGAGTAAACTAAACTAAACATAACGATCAAGAAAAAACGCTGTATGGTTGAATATGTATTATTGCGTGCCAATAAAAGAATATGATTCACGTCACAGTACATAAAGACTCGTTGACTTTTTTGTTTTACCAAGCAGTAACCAATAAAATCATGTAATACTTATTCTTTATAGCTCTAAACCAAATAGAATACAACTATCAAACTGTTGTTTCAAGCACAATATTATCATACACGACATTGTAAAATCCATAGCAATTTATATTTTCAGTTCGATTTTTTGAATCGAGACTTAAACTTCAGAAAAATAACTAATATAATAACTATGATAACCAAGAAAGTTCCCAGAGAAGCCTCGTGAGGTAAAAGAAGGGTGGGGGTTTCTTCGGGTGACGGGTCAACAGAAGAAGGTATCGTATTCTGATGAATAGTTGACAAAAGATCATCACTTCCAGCTGTCCCTGTTGTCCATTCTACCCGCGTTGTTTGTCCAGACTCAGAAGTCGAACTGGCAATTGCGGTCAATCTGTCTTTTGTGTATACCGAAGGCGATTCTGTCTCCCTTTCTACAGTTGAATTGACGTTCGAGGTAGAAATAAAGTGAAGCGTAGAGGAAGGAGTGGTTGTGACGCAGTCATGCCACAACTTATAATTCAATAAATCCGGTAGAGAAGAACAATCAAAATTATCCCGCTGATCACGAATATCCAAAACTCGCAGTCTTTCAAATTTCCACATGAGCGTTTCATCAAATTTAGTTACACATCCTCCAATCTAAAACGCGGTATCATTTGTTCCGTGGAATATATATAATTTTTTAGGGTTCATGTGCCGACAGGTTATAGTTTCCGCGATACACGAACATATTTGACATATACTGTCCTGAGCAAACACTGTCGAGAGACACAACAGAAACACCCAAAACCATAGACATGACGCTTTCCTCGGTGGAGACGTAGCAAATATCGGTTCATGAATTAAACAATGTTATTTATATAGATACCAATAACCTCAATACTTATTGATATAGATAACGACAACGATACAGAACTCTGTTATCCGTAATGAGAATGAAAATAGGTGTAAATTAATGTCGAGTACTAGGGCCCGAATCTAACTGGGGGTTCTGGTGCACTTTTGTTTACATTCTGCAGTGTTAATCCTATGGGGTAATATTAACCACATGCTTGGGTATGACAAGTATTATATTCGGGTCAGATGAACACCGAGTGCTAAAATCATCCACCATCGGTTTCCTTTGTTTGCTGTGGTTATCCGGCGGAAGCTCGCTCTCCAAGCAGAGTAAACGCGGCAGTGAACAATATGTGTGGCGGAGAGTACAGCGAAGTTTGCCTCTTGAGACGGATTCGATTGAAGAAAGAAACAAATCGATTATTACTCACAGAATCATTTTTTTATTTATCACAGTTTTATTTAGCTGGAAGAGTTTCCGGTCCCACCCAGTCAGTTGGTTTTACAAGAGAGGTAGTGAAGCGAATACAGAACAACGATATGACAATTGAAGTAATATAACACTCATGAATAATGTATAATGAAATGGATTAATGTGATGAAAAATCAGGTATACTTTCTGTTACTACAACAATTACAAGCATATAGCAACATAGTTATGGGATTGTATCAAATAAGTACTATAACAAATTCGTACAAGAATTACACAATATCAAAGTTTGTCTGTAATTGATTGTTTTTTTAACAAATTGGACCCTCTAACCTTGAAGAGATCTTTCGATTCTAGTTCCCATTTACATAAGGTAGACTATTCCACATCTGGGTTCCCTTGAAAAACGAAGACATCTGAATAGTGTGAATTTTAGGTACAGGTAACTGAATTCGCATACCATCATTGTCTCTAGTTACTCTCCATGATCAACAAGTTGTGCTCTGTTAGTAATTACACTCTTCCATATTTGTACAAGAAGCATGCTAATTCTTTTATCCCGAAGATGTTTCAGGTTAATAAGATTATGGAGTACATCCACATGTTCATCTCATCATTAATTTCCAAGTACAACCTGGTGGTTTTATTCTGAAGGGCTTGTAACTAGTCAAGACAATGCAAAGAGACAAACCCATGAAAATTGAACCATAGTCTATTAGACCGGTAAACATAGTTTTCAAGATACAGGTGCATGTGTTAGTTGTGATTTGTGGTCTCAGTATTTTCAAAAGTGAATATTTATGCTTACCAAGCTCTCAAACATTGTTAAAATGAGTTTTCATGTTTAAACAATTATCTAATTCTATACCATGATAACAAAAGGATTTTTCAAACAATAATGGAAGTCCTTTTATATATATATATATATATATAGCATAATGTTGTTTAGCCCCGCAATATACTTATTGACATTAGACGACTGGAAAACCTATCCTTTTGGTTTTCTTAATATTATGGACAGTTGTTGCGATCACTCCAGTTAGAAACACTGTTTAAATCATTTTGAAGTAGTACACACAACGGTTTAAACAAAACAAGATCATCAGCGTACATGTACATCTGGAATTTTTAATACCAGTTGATATAGCACGCTCCCAGGGAACAGGTAGTAGTTCAGGTAAAACACTGTTCACAAACGATCGTTGATAATGATTTGCTAGATAATTTGACACCATCTAACGGTCTTTGCATCAAACTTAAAGCTCCGTAGCTTTTTAAGTAATATTTTATGGTTAACGGTGACAAAAGTTTTCTTAAAGACGATGTATACTGCTTCAGCGCAGCGACCATCATTCAGGCTTTTATATATATTTCAGTAGTATAATAATATATCGCATCAATTGTTGAGAGTTCTTTCCTAAAACAAACTGTTGAGGGTTATAAAAGTCACCATCTGTCAAAAACTTGGTAATTTGATTATGAACCAAATGTTCAAAAAATTTGTTACAGAATTTTGAGTCAAGTTTCATTCAACAATACAATACTTGGATCCTCCGAGTTAAGTTTAAGTCTGACAGAGTCAATCTTACCCCATAAGGTACATATATTCCAAAAGACTAGATTAAGTCCTTTACTCTTCATGAGTTAAGTGATGATAGATGAAATGGTTGAAGTGAAGATGAAACACGATAAACCCTGCACTCGTTTAAATGGGATTGGGTTAAGTGATGTGTAGTGGAGGACATAAGTAGATGCCCAAACCCTAAGAGATGCATTGATCATATAGTAGTCAAGTATAAGGTATAAGTCTACTTTACATATCACATGTAGAGGAAAAAGATCATATACACATGCATTACACATTTGGTATGACTATAATAACAATAACTCCGTGCTTGAGATCATGGTCGCAGATACTAGTAGCCTTTGCCCTCAAGTATATTGTGATTAATTTTGGACAAAGAATAAAGCACTCGATGAAGATAATTAAACACTACAGCAGCCTTGGTTTTTTAACAGTCTGGTCTCCTCTTGGATAAATAAGATAAATTATTAGGTAAACAATAGTTTCTCCCTGAGGTATTCATAACAGTAGTTATTTCCAAGCAAGTCAGTGATAAATTAGAAATTAGATAATTGGCCTGTTGTGTAGCTATCTGAGTAAATGTCGACTTATACCGACAAGTTAGTTACAATTTCCCAGTCTTTCCACAAGTTCTAGAGCAGGTAGTAGTTGTATAAATAATTAATTACATCAAAGTGGGGTATGCTGTGATTTAGCCCTAATAATAGTTAGTTAGTTAGTCAGAACAAGTAACAGTCTTTAGGCTCCGGGTTGTTCTGTAGCTTCTTGAGTAGATGTGTTCTTGGGGTTGATCTTAATGGTGAAATCGTTGAATAATTACACGAACACAAATGTCACTTGATGTAGAAATTATCTCCTAGTGGTCCTGTGGTTATAAAGATAGATCTAATCCACCCCTTCTGGTAGCTCGTTCTAGTTTATAAGAAACTATGAATAATACCTTTACTCCAGGTACAGTCTTGAGTAACAATAAGAGTCAATCACAGAAATTTTAAATAGTTAAGCTAATAGTACACAGAGGAAGAAAATAACTGGGGCAAAGGTAGGCCAAGCAGCCTTGTCCTGAGCCAACAACTTAGTTTATGAGGGTAAGTCACTTCCCTGATTAGGAGCATTGCCAACCAAGGTGTGACAGCTTCATGGCCCAGTACCGCTGCAGTTTGGGACCTGGGTGGAATCCGTCCACTAAGTAGTGATACCGGTGGGTCCAATAGGTATTGGTACGTCGTCGGTTGTGCCTTCTTTTGTGGACTTTCTTGCCAAGCCAGACAGAGGGCACCCAGTTCCTGGAGTTGATTTCGGCAATCTCTTGGTTGATCTGGATGATGGTTCGATCCAATATCCTCTGCCTGTCCGGGGAATTGTCCTCGGTGTGCATGCACCTTTTCAGGCTAATTCCAGTCATCTCAGCAAAGATGAGCTGGGTACTGGGAAAGCGACTGTGTAGCTGAACATCCGCTTTGTTCAGTATCCCCAACACATGATTCACGGCTGATTCCACGTCGGTGAATGTGAAGTCAAATCGCTTGCGGACAGGATCCCACAGGAGTAGATCATAAATACCGCCAATGATCACTAGTGTATTGTGTGGGTGTACCTCCGCATGACTCAACGCCGCTGAAGTTAGCTGGTGTAAGGTGAAACCTTCATTTGTGAGGATTTCAAGTGACGAAGATGATTCGTCAGAAATTATCTTGATATTGCTGCCTGCCATGTTGGGTGTGTCAATGATAGACCAAATATCTCAGTACGAAGCAAAACAAAGTTGTTTTGTTAAGATTTTTTAAACTCACGCTCTCTTCGTCGGCTAGTTCCAACCTAGCACGTGTGCGCAGACAGCACTTCCGGTGAGACTATTTTGAGAATCATCAGTTCAAATTTGATCAGACATTAATTTTAGCAATCGACAATCTCCTGTCGAGAACAAGAAAACCTACTCTCACCATGTTTAATGTTAGACATAACTCTTGGTAGTAGATCAATTGATAGCACAGTTGGGTTCGAGATTAATCGGTCATGTCGAAAACGAGGCTACGTGCTATGTTTGTTATTTTGATCTGGAAATCAGGTTATGTTTACATCTAACACGTGTTCGGGTTGGAGCATCACGAAGTTAACTACACTTGAGGTAGCCAACCAAGTGTCGTAAAGATAAGTCAACCATACAGGAATCATTAGTAGGATTCACTAGCCTCATTTCAGTGCAATGATGGTTTCATCACACCTGACAGAAAATTGAGTAAATCCGCTATCACTTTTTGAAAATCAGTTAAATTTGGAACTGATCTTGGTGTAGGGGGAAAAAAGCTACATTATATTAAGGAATGAAGTATTGGTATTTGCATCTTTCAACGTGAATGAAAATTAACCCCAGAGTGATATTGATTTTGAATGTTGTGGTTTCGTCTCTGTAGATAATATATATTACTGATAATTCTCTCGATCAGTTTTGTAAATCATTTGTTGGAAAATTAAACACTTTATTACAAGATCCGTAAGTTTTTGAAGAAGTCTACAATAAAATATTAGTTAATGAGGTTTAGTATATGTGTTGTTAATATTGAATCCTGAGTTTGCTGCAACTGGTAAACTTGATCAGGAAGTATACAAGTACTCTTTAACTTGAACTGCTGGTGTAACTGCGACTACTATCTTCTCACCAAAGTACCCTATCCGGTCAGGGAACTTGAGCGGTCATCCATGTATATACAGCTCAACTATCCTAACTGGTAAGGGAACCTGAGATGGGAAGTTGTTGGTGGTTTATATTGTATCTATGAGGAGGTAGAAACCAAACCCCTTCCCTTTTACAGAGGTAGTTGATCTTCAATGTGCTTCACTCCGTAGACAGAGTCAGATGCACAGCAACAGTCGTCTACTAGAACCCTTTCATAACCCCGTTGTTGTTACTGGGAACGTGAAGTGGGCAGGATACTTTGGTAATTGTTATTTGTCTTGAATGATGATGTTACCTAGTTTTATTATGCTATCATATCGCAGTTGATTAATCTCAATATTAGGTTCACTGGTTATGGAATTTAACCCACCACCTTGTTGATACTTTGATTTGGTATTAGTTTGCGGATTTAAAGTAATTCTACCCTGTCTAATAATATCGTAGCCATCTATATTAAGGTGATTGGACTCGATACTTTCTTTTAACCATGTTTCATTTATCGAAATTATATCGGAACTATCTTTTAAAGATTATGTTTAATGGTATCTAGCTTTCCCCACATGCTCCTCGCATTCCAATACTCTATTCTTAGACCCTTTAGCTGCATAAGGTGATTACCATAAGGTTGTGATAAGCGAGCATGAAGCGATGAAAGGGTTCCCAGCCCCATTTTAGGGCCTAACCTCTGCAGTAATATATACATATATTTATGAGTAATGACCAATGAGGGAAAAAGAAGACACTATAAAGAGCATATATCATAAGACACGATAAGAAACAGGTCTGTATTTGACTCAAACATTTAAAGCATATATATTTGTATATAACTACTAACATGGTAGGTCATAGGATCTACGTTGAGTTATATTACAATTTTTGATGTATACCCAAATCAAGCACAATCTGAGAAATAGCTACAGAGAGTATAAACATCCTTGGTCCTCGTAATACACAAACAAGCTAGAAGATGTTGGGTGAAGCTCTCAAAAACAAAAAAGTGTACTAGGTTAGTCACCGTCCTTAACTAACTGTTTAATCAAGGGTTATTGACTAATTTCTAATCTATAGGTTTACACGGTAAAAGTCTTGAATTATTTTCAGTTCAAGTAGAGCAAAAACCGTTAGGGATGCAACAGGTTCCTTTCTTGTAAAACGTTATGAGTATAAAATAATATTATTTAGATCACCCTTATTACCGATAACAAAAAGCGAACTCCTCCTGAAATAACTGGTTCAGTCAGAAAGTTTAGAGGGTGCGACTCCAGTACCGTTCCATATATTACCTAAGCACCGTTGATTTAGATGGTAGTGAGAACCATTAATACTAAACAATTAAAACGATCATAGACATAATCACATACTAGATTCTAGTAGTTGGTAACTAACAGTGAGCAACTTTCTGCATAAAAGTATAGAGAAAAACCATCAGGGATGCAGCAAGCAGTTATCACAAGCAGAATGTGCGCACCTTTCTTGTAAAAAGGTTATGAACATAAAATAACATTATTTAGATTACCCTTATTACCGATAACAAAAAGGGAACTCCTGCTGAAATAGCTGACTCAGTCAGAAAGCTTAGAGAGCTCGATTCCAGCACCGTTCCATTAGACACTACCATAAAAATCTAAAATTTTCATTTCAATATAAAACAGACATGATTTGAAGCGCAACGACGTAAGGATTCTAAATCTGAAAACTATATGTCCATATCTTATTGCAGATTATATACCTCAAAAATTGAATGAAAATTCTACCACTTTCCTATAGTGAAGCGCGACCAAACTGTTACCCTCTACCCGACCTCCAAGGGTTGGAAATAAATAAATCTTAAACTTGTATAAACCCAAAATCTTTTCAGATATAACCGCGAGATGAAAAATATGTATTGATCACATAACTAGCTATTGGGACATACCGAATTTATTAACATTTGTTATATTTTGTGTGTCAAATCCAGGGTATTATCAGATCGTGTATAGCCTCTGAAAAGCGTCGACCTGCACCCCAGCACAGGACGTGGGGGCTATGGAGTATTGTTGCAAAATTTAGGGGGATCAAATACAAAGGGTTGTACATGAAATTCAATAATGTTTTAGAGGTAGATTTGTCTTAAAAAGCCGTACAGACACATAACTAAGAGGTACAAGGCTTCCTTTATATAGTATTTTGTTGTTCAAAGTGTATGGATGACTTCAAAATAAACGTTTGACCAATATAATTATACTATGGCAACAAATAAAAGACCATTATAAACACCAGATCAAACAGCACAAATACTGAAAGTTTCATTGTTTTGTCGCACATACAAGTTCATAAACTGGGTTATTTAAAACAGGATGAATTTCACAACTTTCTGAAGTGTTGGTCACACCTGTCTATGACCGTGAAGTGGCAGAATTTTTGCGCAACCTATGGAAGCACCTAGTTCCATATATTACCTAAGTATCCTTGATTTAGATGATAATAATCAGGGATACAGCAAGCAGTTATCACAATCAGAATGTATGTAGGTAAATATTTAGTCATTATCAGAGAGGGATCTCCTGTTACACATCAGGGCAGTCTGCTATGCTGAGTCCGCTGATGAAAAAAATACTGTAGATGTTATTTCTCCTGTCTTTTGTAGCTTAGCAAACTCAGGTGATAGGAAAAACAGGTCACAGTTTCTTCTTGGAATTTTTAAATCAAGTACCACAAAATAAGTAGGACGATCACATTTTCTTCTCGGAAGTTGTAAGATCAAGTGTCACACGATAAGTAGAATGATCACAGTTTCTTCTTGGGTATTATTAGGTTACAGATAGTCAAGGAGGGGACTGGGCTCAGCAGCAAACGTACCCCTCAAGCTTAACCTAAATCATTAATAGGAGAGGTAACTTTGGTTATACGTTCTTACGAGCACTGATGCCCCAGATGAATCATTTGTTGAGCCCATTTTTGGAGCAGAACGGGTCCGGGTCTGAATCCGTCCTGTAAGAGGTGGTATCTGTGGGCCCAAAAACGAGCCCTCCCACGTTTGGATCTTTTCTGCTTATGCACCCACTTTCCGAAGTTGATAGAGGGAACCCAGTTCCTCTTGTTTATCAAGGTAATCTCCTTGTTGAGGGTAGTGACAGCATAGTTCAGCGTTCTTTGATGGTGCTGGTTACCATCCCGCAGGAAAGGACAGCGGCGTAAGTTGAATCCTGTGAATTCTGCGATGTTTAAGTTTGTGGTCGGGAATCTTCTATTGAACGAAATATCAGCTTCGTTCAGACTACCAAGTATTCGCTCCACAGCTTCGTCGGGATTGGTGTAAGGGAATCAGTAAACTTTGTTTAAATTGTCCCACACTAAAAAATCGAATGGGCCTCCCATCACAACTAGTAGGTCATGTGGATGATTCTCGGCATGCACCCAAGCGAGCGAGAGGAGATTGTGAATGGTAGCATCCGAAAGTCTTGTGACAGCTATTTCCGACTCGGTCCTATTTAGTCTCTCGATCAGGGGCTGTAGTTCCGTCGCCCGTTCATCAGTGAACAAATGTATGATAGCCATGACGCCCAGTCAGACCACAGAAATTCGCAAAAACGTCCACAACCAGATGTTTAGATTTATCTAAATTCACCGCGTCTGTTCTACTGACCTACTTTGGGGTTCGTAGTTGCGCACACAAAGCGTCTGTCAAGGCTAGGGTGGTTAAATTGGTATTGCTTCATTAGGAAAAGGATGATTCATCTTAAATTTGATTGGTATATTAAATTTTGAGTTTAGTGATGCTTCAGTATGAGCTAATAAGTCACCCGTTTTGCAGAGCGATAGTTTACATACTCGATGGTTTCGAGGCTACTGGGAATTAGGTCAGGTCGGGCGCTATCTTGTTGGCTTGACCTGGAAGTGAACAGTTTGTTTATGTGAACACGTGTTAGACCTTTTCGAGTCGACAACAAGTTATCGATTCGCAAAGTATTCACATGCTTCTGACCAGAAACTGATTCATAGTAGCAGAACATTTTGAGCAAAGGGACACCAGTCAACGGCAAGCTTTTACCCCGAGTTTAGGTTAAGAATGAGTACAATTTAAGTCAGTTTTATGATTTGTTAGTTGTATTTAGACCACTGTCCAGAGGTTAAGTAGGTAGGTGGAAGTGAGTTGGAACACCGCTCTCAGGTAGGGATGTAAGTTTTCAGATTTTAATCTGATTTCAGATTTTTTCACATCATCACCTCAAATAATTTCCATGACATTTTAAGATTATTCTACATTTTCTCTCTGGGTTTTCAGATTTTTTCATTAACTGTGACTTACACTCCTGGTTCTGGGTCCAGCAGCTGAACACACACACACACACACACACACACACACACCCACACCATGGAAACCACTATGTAGCAATAGGTATTTAGGTCCACACTCCTGACACTGTGGAAAATATATTTAACATCAACTACAAACCTCCTGCCTTCAAGTCTCCAATCAAAAGTCTCACAATTTTTTAGATTCTCTTGAACATTGTTGTGATAAAATGCACAAAATCTGTTATGTAACAACCAAAACCCAACACAACTCTAAGGTAACATTCTTTAGTCTGTCTAAATTCCAGCTTTTCAAATTTTTAACCACAGATAAATACGTATAAATTTATATTGTTGCATGGGAAAGCATGTTCCAGAATGTATATTGATCATATAGTTTGCTTTTAAAACCCTTGATAAACCTTTGTTGATGTCATAAAATCTCCATAAACCAATCATAATTCTGTAGATTTTATTGAATTGACTTTCCTTTTTACTACATAAATACATTCTGTAGACGATCAATGGTTAAACGGGTGTAAGGGGTAAAGTTCTTAAAGTGTTTATTTGTTAGAATGTTGCACATGTGATCTCAAATCAAGGAAAATAGCTAGAATCTAGGTAAATATAAGCTATAAACGGCAACATACATAGATACACCTACAAAATATGGCATTTTGTGATAATAGAACAGGATTTGAGATACGCCGCTAACAGTTTGAGACAAAATTGTCCTATTTTTGCGTGTTCAACCCATTCCAAATTCTACCTAGGTTCACATAGTTGGTATCAACTATGTGTGGAATGAAATGGAGAACAAATTCATAATGCAAAGCTTAACTCGAACAACATTATTTCTTACATTTTAGCTGCTTTTCCTACTTTTAAGAGTCAAAATTGTCTGTTTTTCATCAAATGTGTCATGTGACCTAATAGGTTGTCTGTTGCTATGACAACTTTTATTTTTTTAAAAGTTGACTCACTAAATTATCTAGTTCAAAAAAATTGATATGTGACAAAATTACAGTCAGGAAAGAGCTGATTCAAACTGAACGTGTGGGTTATAACGCCCCGCACACAGAGGCTCCTACTCCACTGAAATGTTTGTCCAGACTGTATCGTTTCTCTAGTGTCCAAAGCTGCCTACACTGACCGTTACTTTGTTGACCAAAGATTACCTTACTTCTTGGATATAACGCCCCTTACACAGAGTCTCCTACTCCGCTGAAATGTTTGTCTAGGCTTTATCAGTTCTTTAGTGTCCAAATCTGTCTACACTGACCCGTTACTTTGTTGATCAAAGATTACTTTACTTCTTGGTAGAGGTATGCGCCTAGATATATACACCCTTGTTATTGTTTGGTTGACCTCCCCTACCCCTTTTCCCCTAATCGGTATTTATCCTCTAGATATAAAATGAATGAATCCTTGATTACCTAACCCTCGATAGATCAATCTAATACCACCCAATGACCTAGTTCCGCAATCCGGTAATCCCCAAATCAAACTGCGACTATTATGACGTTGATTAATTGTTTACTGACAGATCAATTTATACCACCCAATAACCTAGTTCCGCAATCCGTCAATCCCCAAATCAAACCATGACTATTATGGTCTTGATTATTTGTTTACTGACCTTAATCCTTAAACAAACAATCTTTATTTACAGTACTCTTTGACTGTTTACTGACCGACTTTCCTTAATCCGGTTAATCCCTCTGCCAACACACTACCTAGCTATCACCATCTACTACTGTTATACTACTAATGTTACAGTTTGTTTGACATGGAAATTTATGTTTCCAAACACACTTTTTTACTGAGCTTACACACCAGTTACCTGTCTATATCTTAATGATTTCAGAGCGCACCTGTAGTAGAAACACTTTCAGTGCAAACTTTTAGCGAGATTCAGGAAATGGAGATTTGGAGCACTCTCTTTGTAGTAACCACTATTTGTGTGGTAGCTGGTACAGGTAGGTCTTTCAAACTGTTTTCTGTAATGATTTTAAAAATCAAAACAGTAGTAGACTAAACAATTAGAAAATTTCTATATTTTCCTATTCATTCCAGTTGGGTTTCAGATATATGCTATGTTAGCAACAGTTCTCAGCTAAAAGAACATTAGAAATTTTTGTACTGGTGCTTATACTTGGCATATTGGAACACTTTGGGGTTCAGAACAACAAGGGAAACCAATTAACAATCGATCAATTACAACATTTACTATCCTTTCATTCTACGCAGGTACTATTTTTTAAAGGAAAGGAATTTATTAACCCAATGGATTGTCTCATGGTCATTTTTTCATGCAATGCATTCATACAAATATGTATTGAATAATCATCAGAAAAGACTTGAATAGAAATTACCATATCACTGCATGGAATGTTTTACATTTAAAATATATACAAGACGATGCCTCGTCATTACAGTGACAGTAATCTTGAAAAAAAATTTAATGGTTAGGTAGATTTGAATAGGAATAACTTTTGTACTGGTGCTGATACTGTTCCATTTCGTGTGCTGCCATGGAAACTGAATGTAATTATTCAAAATAGAAAATTACATTTTCAAAAGTCAAATTTCTTTTATTGCAATAGACATCCAGCCTGTTAACTTATAATTTATAAATGATATTAACAAATCACAAATTATGAGTTTATCAATCCACCCGGTGCATCCGTGCCGGGGTGGTGCCAGGGGTAGTCTGAGCTCCTGCTACCCAAGAGATCTGGTCTGTACCTGAACAGTCAAGAGGTGGGAGCAGGGAATCACCTCAGCACCACCTGTGGGGAATTGATACCTCCATATATATAGTCAAGCCTATATCTCCCCATAAAACGTTCTTGATGTTTTCTTACTTCATTAGTCCAGAGTGGATCAAAAGAAGGTGCTTTACTGAAGTCATTACTGGCAAATTACAGTTCTCTAGTCAGACCTGTGGTTGACCCAAGGGACACAGTGAAGGTCAATGTCACACTTGGATACCGACACTTGGTAAACCTGGTAAGTCTTTATCAAATATAAAGCATGTAGGCTGGTTTGAAAATGTAGAGATAAATGAATAGCAAGTACTTATAAATTTACAACAGTTTTTTCTGTTTTTGTAAAATGATAACCAGTCCAAATTCACCGGCAGGGTCAAGATACTGTCAATCATCATCCATGGTTGGGAGAATTGCAATATGCTCAGAGAAAGTTCTCTTTGACAATAGAATATAATAATTAAGTTATCATTGACTTTTGTTTCAGAATGAAAAAGAAGAAGTCCTGTCTTCTATTGTGTGGCTAGGTGCTGTAAGTATTAGAAATCATTGATAACAGAAAAGGGAAAGATATTCTATTTACTCATATTATCACTATCTATTCATGCTTTGCATGCAATATATTGATTAAATGAATGTGGATATATGTTGATTAGATTAATTTTCATATTTCTTCATAATCATAATATCTAAGTTATCATATTTATCATAAAATGTTAGGGGAAAGATACTTCCATGTTTCAACTATTGGTGAACTACAATCACCCATGAACTGCAATCACCCTGTTTTCAGAGTTGGACAGATGAATTTATGAAGTGGGATGAAAATAAAACAGGAATTGATAACCTGGTTGCTCCTATAGATTTAGTCTGGCATCCTGATCTTTTTATCACCAACATGTAAGTCTGGATAACCTAGTTTCAAATTTGAAAGCAAACAAATTGACGTATGCTTTTCTTAATGTGTCAATATTTCATATAATTGGTTGGTGACTATATTTAACACCAGGTGGTGACACTGTGGTTTTTGTTAACACATTTCTCTATGACACTGTGGTTTGTGTTCTGGTTGCTAGGTTACTCTCCACTCACACACGAACCTCTGCACAATACCTGCCTTCTTTGTCTCCAACTTAACTATTACTCAAATTACTTGTCTGTTTGCATCCAATAAAAAATCACCAACACAAGTGATGTGGGTGAGGTTCTCCATACAACGAATTAATCAGATTTAAACACTGACGATGTATCAACAAAACTCCAGAAATCTAAATCATATGCAATTAGGATACAAAGGTGTCATAAGATGTTTTGGTTTGAATTCTAGATTGTCAGTAGTTGTAATTATCTATCAATATTAATTCATGGTTTCCTTTCAAACCATAGAGGGAGAAAGGGCGTCAAATCGATAGTATGTGGGACTTCTGAGGTGTATGGGGACTACCTCTCCTTGCCGTTGTTCTCACTGCCATAGATTCATTTACCAGTACATTGCACAGAGCAAAACCTTCAGTTGGTCATCGTAACATTGGAAATTTGCTGAGTGACTTTTAAACCATGGTCAATGATTTCTTTTTCACACAGGGCTGATGAACCTAAGAACATGATTGTGCCAATACTTGGTCGCAAGGAAACAGCATTCTTCTTCTCCAATGGTACAATTATCAGCTTAAACCATCTACGAGTAGAAACCCAGTGCAAAATGGTGATAAATACATTTCCCTTTGACAAGCAAAACTGTAAAATACAAATCGGATCATGGGCCTATCAACTCAATGAGTTGGAGTTGCACCTCTTTGAACATAGTGAACAAGATATGTCAGGAGACAATTTTGCATCTTCATCCTGGGAGATCATATCTTTCATTCCGAATTACAAGTATGTACAATATCAAACATTTGATATGATGGTCATTCAGAATGACATTGAGTTCAACCTCAGCCTCAAAAGAAAACCATCAGCCCATGTTGCATACATTATTGCTCCAGGAATAATGTTGGATGTAGTAGTTTTAGCCACCTTTCTGTTACCTATCAGATCTGGAGAAAGAATCAGTGTCTGTCTCACGGCTTTCCTAGCCTATTCTTTCCAACTTTTGATCCTTTCTGACAAGCTTCCAGAGGCAGGAGATGGTGGTCCTGATATAGGTAAGAGAATTGCAAATCTGACAAGGAAACATGTAACAAGGGATGTAAGGGGTGTGGGAGCATATCAGTCAGGTTCAAAATTTGATTTCTAAGGATTGATTGTAATTAAGGATTATCTGATGAATGAATGTAAATTATTTGATCAACATATGGGCGATCATGTGTAGAATTTGATTAACTGATAAGATCACAATTGTGGCAGAGAACTACTGAACCTAATATTGCATATTACACTTTTATTGTGTCTTTGTGTTAATAAGGTCCTTTCTTGTCTTCTTCATAGCTTATATCTTTCTGTATTGCATGGGATTGACCTTGGTAGCTATTATTTGGTCTATCGTTGAAAGCCGCATAGACCTACAGAGTTCATCTTATGGACCTCCACCAATTTGGTTACTGAAGGCTGCTCAGCTACTACACCACTGTGAGGCCCCAATCAAGAAGAACCCAAACCCTCCAAACCAAAAGGAAGAACCAGAGGACATTGATCCTGTTGAGAAAAATGTTTATACTTCTCCAAATGATCTAACTGAAGACAAAAGTAAATCTTCTCCTGAAAATAAAGGGTCTTTGGAAGAAGACAACAGTCCTGCTGTAGTAAGGAATAACTATTCAGATGATTGGTATTTGATTATCATGGGAATTGACAAAATACTTTTGCTGATCATCTTTCTTCAAATGTTCATCACAAACGCTACCTTCTTTGCAAAAGTAATGGTGTGAATATATTAGTCATGATTTCTTTAGGTAAAGATTCAAAATTACATAATGCAAACTTTAAAACCAGGTGAATGCAAGATGAAGGACAAGGGCACATACAGGATTTATGAGAGGGGGAGGTGAGGGGCATTATTTTATCCCATACACTAACCATTATCAGACATAAACCATGAGAGAAAGGTCAGAATTGTATGGTAACCTTAAGGATAGACAACACCTCTCAGCAGGCCATTGGCGGTAATCTATATTGCGCTCTCCATATTAGAGGTACAGTAAATAAGTTGACACCAAATGAGAGAACATATTTTTTCTCTATCTTTTGATATAAGGTATACTGTTTTCACGCTAATATTAGATAAATAAAAGAAAGAGGAGAGAAGAGAAACTGATTTTCTGACTTTTATTTTTTGAACATAAACATCTCACTAGCCACCTACTTGATTGTTATAAAATTTAGGAGCTTGTTCATACATCTGTATGCAGGGAAGTGTGTCTCAGATTTTCTTTATTTAGGACTTAGTTTTTATTTATGTGAAAAAAAAAAAGGGGAAACGTTTTGTAATTTTTTTAAAATTAATTTTCTACATTTAATAAAACAAAGACCAGGACCTAAATTGAAAATTTGAGAGACACTTCCCTCGACTTGAATGTTATCTAGGCATAAACAAATTTCATGCATTTATACTAAGTATTAAGCGAGATATCCTTGTTCAAAACTTGACTTTTTTGCAATGCCGGTCAACCTTCACAAGTTAAGTTCAACATATTGGGATACAGTTTTTAATCGACTGTTGTCTTTTTTTAATTCATTTATTTAGCCAGACAAGAACAAGTAAAAAAGGCTATAAATACAAACTTAGTAAATAGGTTAATTATTATCATAATTAAAGCCTGGGCCCTGATGAAGTATAGAAATTGACTGACTAGAAATGAGTACAAATTTCTGCAAAGTTTAGAAATTTGAAATTCTGGACTAATTGCTGGACACCTACCTAATCACAAATGAGAATAAAAAAATTGCGAGTAAAAGCTTCAGGAAAATATGAACTTTAAGATGTTGAACTCATATCTGTATGTCTTGTTAATTATGAATAACAATATGAAGTTACATTGCCCTGAATATTGCCATGATGATGCACTGACATTGCGCTTCAACATCCCTGTTGATTTGTCTGTTGTACCTCCACTGGACCATGCCGCGTTTTGCTTTATTATTTATCTGTCATTTATTTCTATTAATTATTTTTCATTTATTCATTAACTTTTGATTTTCAGTTATTCATTTTTCAATAGATTATTTCTTTATTACATTTACTGTTAATTATTTCTATTAATTACTTTTCAATCA
Organism: Lepidonotus clava; assembly: GCA_936440205.1. Taxonomy (NCBI): domain Eukaryota; kingdom Metazoa; phylum Annelida; class Polychaeta; order Phyllodocida; family Polynoidae; genus Lepidonotus; species Lepidonotus clava. Next base: position 52,244,567 of record OW387137.1, read on the forward strand.
TGTGATTCAGTAATGTTTTGTGACCTAGTCCCTAAGTGACCATGGTAGTAACCATGGTGGTAACCATGATGGTTACCATGGTGGTTACCATGGTGGTTACTATGATGGTAACCATGGTGGTAACAAAGGCGGTAACCATGGTGGTAACTTTGATGGTAACCATGGTGGTAACCATGGTGGTAACCATAGTGGTAACCATGTTGGTAACCATGGTGGTAACCATGGTGGTTACCATGGTGGTAACCATGGTGGTTACCATGGTGGTAACCATGGTGGTTACCATGGTGGTTATAATGGTGGTAACCATGGTGGTTACCATGGTGGTAACCATGGTGGTTACCATGGTAGTAACCATGGTGGTTACCATGGTGGTAACCATGGTGGTAACCATGGTGGTTACCATAGTGGTTACCATGGTGGTTACCATGCTGGCAACCATGGTGGTTACAATGGTGGTTACCATGGTGGTTACCATGGTGGTTACCATGGTGGCAACCATGGTGGTAACCATGGTGGCAACCATGGTCGTAACCATGGTGGCAACCATGGTCGTAACCATGGTGGCAACCATGGTCGTAACCATGGTGGCAACCATGGTCGTAACCGTGGTGGTTAACATCGTGGTAATGGTTACCATGGTGGTTACAATGGAGGTTGTATGATGGTTACCATGGTGGTTGACATGGTGGTTACCATGGTGGTCCTCATGGTAGTTGCCATGATGGTTGCCATTGGGGTTGCCATAGTGATTGCCATGGTGGGAACCATGGTAGTAACCATGGTGGTTATCATGGTGGTAATGGTTACCATGTTGATAACCATGGTGGTAATCATGGTGGTAGCCATGGTGGTAGCCATGGTGGTTGCCATGGTAGTTGCCATGGTGGTTGCCATGGTGGTTACCATGGTGGTAACCATGGTGGTAATGGTAACCATAGTGCTTGCCATGGTGGTTGCTATGATGGTTACCATGGTGGTTGCCACGATGGTTACCATGGTGGTTGCCACGGTGGTTACCATGGTGGTTACCACGGTGGTTACCATGGTGGTTACCATGGTGGATACCATGGTGGAAAGCATGGTTGCCATGGTGGCTGCTATGATGGTTGCAATGGTGGTTGCCAAAGTAGTTACCATGGTGGTTAAGATGGTGATAATGGTAGTTACCATGGTGATAACCATGATGGTTATTATGGTGGTAACCATGATGAAAGCCATGGTGGTTACCATGATGGTTACCATGGTGGTAACCATGGTGGTTACCATGGTGGTTCCCATGGTGGTAATGGTAGTAACCATGGTGGTTCCCATGGTGGTTCCCATGGTGGTTCCCATGGTGGTTACCATGGTGGTTACCATGGTGGTAATGGTTGCCACGGTGGTTGCTATGATGGTTACCATGGTGGTTGCCATGATGATTACCATTGTGGATACCAAGGTTGTCATGGTGGTTGCTATGATGGTAACTATAGTGGCTGCCAAGGTGGTTACCATGATGGTTAACATGATGGTAACCATGATGATAGCCATTGTGGTTACCATGATGGTAACCATGGTGGTAGCCATGGTGGTTACTATGATGTTTATCATGGTGGTTACCATGATGGTAATGGTGGTTACTATGGTGGTAATGGTGGTTATCAGGGTGGTTACTATAATGTTAACCATAGTGGTTACTATGGTGGCAACCACCATGGTGGTAACAATGGTTGTAGCCATGGTGGTAACCACCATGGTGGTAACAATGGTGGTAGTCATGGTGGTTACTATAGTGGTAACCATGGTGGTTACCATGGTCGCCCTTTACCCCTTAAGCCCTTTGTCCCTTTAGCCCTTTGCCCCTTAATCCCTGTGCCCCTTTAGCTCTTTGTCCCTTTAGCCCTTTGTCCCTTTAGCCCTTAGCCCCTTTAGCCCTTTAGCCCTTTGCCCTTTTAGCCCTTTGCCCCATTAGCCCTTTGCCCCTTTAGTCTTTTACCTTTTTAGCCCTTTACCCCATTGAGCCCTTTACCCTTTTGCCCACTCCCTTTACCCCTTACCCCCATATAAAAATAAAAGGGTTGAGTGAGACCCGAACACCTAGCAGGCATTTAGGCATTGATATATTCATTATGCTAATTAGACATGAATACCCAGCATGCATTGGGGCGTTCATAACCTTAAAAATAATAATAACCTGCACTATAATGTGTATATAGACATTTCTTTCATAAACCACTATCCACATTTTATATATTTCTTCTCCAATCCTTATATTAAGCGACAAAATTTCTTTGATTCAGTAAAGTACAACATGGCTGCTGCCTTCACCATATCCCAGACTACACTGGGACTACAATACTGCAATTTTCTTTTGTTTTTTGACAGGAACAGGAAGCGGAAGTAGAAATGTTCCTAAAACTTGTATCCGGTGTTTCCACTACTGCAATGCCCTATGTCCAAAACATGCTGTCACCAGCAAATCCAAACCCAGTTCCTATCTGGTCCTATTCATAACATTTACAAAATTAATCATCATGGCCACTCTGGGCCCAGAATTAAGCAATTACTTTTGTTTTCCATCCTCACAGGGGAAAGGTGTTGGGTTTGTGTGCAAGGGGTCCGGGGTTCAGATCTCATGCAGGTAACACCTGAATTACCCATTTTATGACATAGAAAACTAAAGCTTTGTCATTTTAAATATAGAAGTTGACATAAATATATATATATATATGCCTACATTAACATTATAATATATGTATTTACATATATATGTTTGTATGTATGTGTGTGTGTGCAAGTATATAGATCTAAGGTCTGTAATGGGAGGAGAGCACTGAGTGTGTCCAACTGTACCAACTCCTTCTGTCATTATGGTTGGTTGTTTGGTTTGTTGGTTATTGGGGTTTAATGCTACAGCAGCATGTATAGTCATATAACGGCCAGATCAAGGTTTTGACAATGCTATTTTGACCAAAAGTATCATGCAGAGGGATACAGTAGCCAGCTCAGCCCAGAATGGAACCTCAGCAGGCCACACAACAGTTGGTCATGCTAACCACTTCACCACCCCACACGCCTAGCTGTCATTGTGTGATGAGCTACTAGTGATATGTACTCTTCACTTATGATCTATATCACACTGTGCATTTTACATGAGGAAAACATTTTGCTTCATTCTAGTGATGATTCTGTGCTGTAAATCCTCTGCCATATAAAGAATTATAAAATGTACCTGATTCATTGAAAGCATTTGGATGGCTACGGTCAAGGATGTGCTATTTAATAAACTTACTATGCCTCTCGAAGCGGGTGATCTTTATTTGGACTTAAACCTCCAGATAAGGTTAAGCCTATCCTAACATGAGTAACACCAGCATTGCAAACATTATCATGAGGAAGCTTTATGAATACATATATATATACAAAATTAACATAAGACGGTGAATAACAATAATACTCGAACAACAAGAACTAGCAAACAACAACTCCCCATATTTAATAAAGCCATACATATATAACCATATTAAAATAGCATCATAGTTCATGCTCACCTTGGGATCAAAACTGGGCTAAGTTACCTTGATGACAAACCCTTACGATTTGTGTCATTGTAATTATGTATGGTATGAACAATCAGGTGAAACTACCCAGAGCATGTTTTGTAAACACTGCCAGTCACTATATCAGAGCTGTTCAAAGTTGCTCTCCCCAGAGAGAGAATACTTGTACTAGGTAGCGGTTATGTGATAGCTGCTACATGCAGTAGGTTAGACTCACACTGTTGACAGGTGACTAGATGTAGTACATGTAACACTATGTAAAGAGATAGTAAAAGCCACTTATAGTGCAGGCCAAGTGGACAGTATATTCACTGAGTATGTGAGAAGTGAGACTTTGACATTTTAATGTATTTATAAAAGGAATAAACATTATATGTTATCTCAGTGCCATTTCAGTATTTGAATTGAATCCTTAGTTCTAGAGTCATATAGAACCTCTATTATCATTGAGCTAACTTTACCGCTAGAAAGGTGACCTGTTGTATACTATTATGTAAAACTAAAAATAGTTCACCACACAATACCAGATTAATGCCAACTTGCTTCCTTGGCTATCCCATTAACCGTAGATGCTAAAAGTGCATAAGGGGCATTAGGTTTCACAACATATCCTTTTATGCTCTCAACCTTAGACAGAACCAAAATTTAATGATTAACATTATTGTGGTGCTCCATAAAATCTGTTCATCTAAAATTGTCTTGACAAAATCTTCTGGTATGAGCAATAGTCCTAAACTTGAGACATTCTGACAGGAGGAATCAGACCTTATACATTTAATATTAATCTTTTATTGTTGTATCCAGTAAATATACCATCATTCAACATTACATTACCAATATATTGGTTAATTAGAAATATCCAAAAGATTAAACACGTTATAAGCTGAAAAAAGGACACTCAATGATGATGATCAGCACCCACCCTAATTTCAAAGCCGTTAAAAAGTTTCACAGTGTGGAAAAGTGATATCACTAGGCCTATTTCATGTATTATTAATCCTGATGAAGGTTAAAAACCCAAAACATGTTGATTGTATAAATTTTTAATTCATCCTAAATAAAACTACCACCTGTATACCACTTTGAGAATTGAGTTTGATACAGTTTCAACCATTTTATTTCATCTGAATTATGTAAATGTGATAGATCCTTTCCCCCTAAACTCATCTAATGGAGTAATGTTTGCCTACGTGTTATACTGCTAATGTTACAGTTTGTTTGACATAAAAATGTATGTTTCCGAACACTCTTTTTGACTGAGCTCAAACATCAAGTACCTGCCTATATCTTAATGAATTGGGGGCACACCTGAGGCAGTAGGACATTCATGATCAGTGCAAACTGTGAGGGAGATTTCAGGAAATGGAGATTCGGAGCATTCTCCTTGCAGTAACCACGATTTGTGTGGTAGCTGGTATAGGTATGGCCTTATCTAAAGAAGAAGAAATTGATTTTGAGGTTTAACAATTAACATTAGACTACTTAAACTTGAAAAGAAATTATCATAGCAATGTGTGTAATGTTTTACATATATATAATGTAAAGAGAAAATATTTCCTCCACATAAATATCAAAATATATCTCAGAAATGACATTCACAAATCCTCCTTTTTTAGTCATTTATAAACACAACAAAAGCTGGATTGATTAATTGTACCTCAGTTACAATTATGAGTTTATAAAAGAAACATTCTTGATGTTTTCTTACTTCATCAGTCCAGTGTGGATCAAAAGAAGGCGCTTTACTGAAATCATTACTGGCAAATTACAGTTCTCTAGTCAGACCTGTGGTTGATCCAAATAGCACGGTCAAGGTCAACATCACACTTGGATACCGACAATTGGTGAACTTGGTAAGAACAGTCTTTATTGAATATGAATCATTTAGGGTGGTTTTAAAACTTAGTTATTTGACATAAATAAAAAGCATGATTTTGTAAATTTAGGTTTTCCTGTTTTCGTAAAACAATAACTAATCCAAATTCACTGACAGGGGCTTAAACTACTGTCAATTATCTATCTATGGTAGGGAGTATTGCAATATGGACAGAGAAAGCTTTCTTTTGACAATACCATAATTATGATAATTAAGGTTGTCATTGACTATTGTTTCAGAATGAAAAAGAAGAAGTCCTGTCTTCGATTGTGTGGATGGGTGCTGTAAGTATTAGAAAATTAATTATAACAGAAAAGGAAGTTTATTCTATTTACCCAGCAAATACATGACGTGAATACAAAGTTGTGTTTTGGTTGTAGATTGGTCATGTTGTAAAACAACATACCGAAAATGTTGCTGCAACATCAGGGTGTAACATTGTATCACAATGTGCACACAACCCACCAACATTACCTTTTCACAACATTCAATTGAAAATGTGGTGGTAACGTTGCCACAATGTATTTCACAATGTTTTATTGTAACATACTTGCAACATTTCAAAATGACGTTGTCACGTCTTTTTCACAACGTTGTGACAACGTTGTAAGGAAGACATAAAATCAACATATAGGTGACACCACTGTCTACAAAGTGTAAATATGGAAAAACGTTTTTTATTTTCTGCCAATTTGGACAAGAATTTGATTCTTGTTTTCAAATAGAATGCATTAATAAGGTATACTGAATAAGGGGACATTGTTTATATTCATTAAGTCTTAATTTAATAATATATTATGATATAAGAGAGAAACTGAAATAAAAACTTAAGTAAAACACCTTTTTTGTAGGTTGTCAACAAGGTGGAGGTTTTCAGTCTTGAGAGTGTTAGATTGTAAATGCAACAGGTCATTAACCTGACATGATCTAATATATTTGATCAATATTATGCTGATGTGTAGATGCAAAATGCACTAAGAAATAAAAATGACAGAATAATTGATAATTTATTCATATATTTTATAAAGGATATTTTATAATTTGTATAATGATTTAACGACATCATAAAATGGTGTCATCACTAGGGAACAGAAATATGTCAGTGCAAATGTATTGCCAAATCTATATAATATTCATGAATATTGAATATACACTATGTAAGAAAAAAAAAAGTTATAAGAAGGTTGTGAGATGGTTGCAGTACAACATTGGGTACAACGTTGCTACAACCTTTCTGGGAGTCCACAAATTTATGTTGTAACAATGTCATTTTGCAACGTTGCTACAACCAAACTGTTATATTGTAAGAATGTTGTAGCAACGTAAAATTGTTAGCTGGGTACCCACATTATCACTATCTGGTCCTGTGTGTTATGATATACTTAAATTGATGTATGTTCATTAGAATGATCTGCATATCTTCTTCATACTATAGTATATTAGTTATCAAATGTATCATAAAATGCTAGAGGAAATTGTATTTGCTTCCATCTTTCAATTATTGATTGACTACAATCAACTTGTTTTCAGACTTGGACAGATGAATTCATGAAGTGGGATCAAAATGAAACAGGAATAGAACACCTCGTTGCCCCTGTAGAATTAATTTGGCATCCTGATCTATATATCACCAACATGTAAGTCCTAGTTTCAAATGTGTAAGACATTGATGTTTTATTTTCTTAATAATACAAGTGATGTAAGTGATGTTCTGCATACAAGGATTAATCAGATTTAAACAGTGATGAAATATCAACATAACTCCAGAATTTGAAATCATATGTGTAATATTTAATGTTTTGCTTTGAATTAAGGATTTCGAGATTGTCTATCAATATCAATTAATAGTTTTCTTTTAAACCATTGAGGGTGGAAGGGTGGTCCAATTGATAGCATATGTGATTTCTGTGGGGTGGGCCTCGGTTCAATTCTCTGAGGTGTCTGTTGACTACCTCCCCTTACCCATGTTCTCACTGCCATACATTCATTCACCATTTGATCGTACAGAGCAAAACCATGAGTTGGTCATAGTAACATTGGAAATTTGCTGAGTAAATTTTAAATCATAATCACTTGAAACCATGGACTATGATTTCTTGTTCACACAGGGCTGATGAACCTAAAAACATGATTGTGCCAATACTTGGTCATAAGGAAACCGCATATTTCTTCTCCAACGGTACAATTATCAGCTTTAACCATCTAAGGATAGAAACCCAGTGCAAAATAGTAGTAAAAAAGTTTCCCTTTGACAAGCAAAACTGTAAAATACAAATCGGATCATGGGCCTATCAACTCAATGAGTTGGAGTTGCACCTCTTTGAACATAGTGAACAAGATATGTCAGGAGACAATTTTGCATCTTCATACTGGGAAGTCTTATCTTTCATTCCGAATTACAAGTATATACAATATCAAACATTTGATATGATGGTCATTCAGAATGACATTGAGTTCAACCTCAGCCTCAAAAGAAAACCATCAGCCCATGTTGCATACATTATTGCTCCAGGAATAATGTTGGATGTAGTAGTTTTAGCTACCTTTCTGTTACCTGTCAGATCTGGAGAAAGAATCAGCGTCTGTCTCACATCTTTCCTAGCCTACTCTTTCCAACTTTTGATCCTTTCTGACAAGCTTCCAGAGGCAGGAGATGGTGGCCCTGATATAGGTAAGAGAATTACAAATCTGGCAAGGAAATATGTAACAAGGGATGTAAGGGGCATGGGAGCATATCAGTCAGGTTCAGAATTTGATTTCTAAGGATCGATTGTAATTTAGGATTACCTGATGAATGAATGTAAATTATTTCATCAACATATGGGCGATCGTGTATAGAGTTTGATTAACATTAAGTAGGATACTTAACTGCTACACAGATAAGATCACAATTGTGGCAGATAACTACTGAACTTAATATTGTATATTACACTATTATTGTGTCTTGACCTTGGTAGCTATTATTTGGTCTATTGTTGAAAGCCGCATAGACTTACAGAGTTCATCCTATGGACCTCCACCAATTTGGTTACTGAAGGTTGTTCAACTATTACACCACTGTGAGGCCCCAATCAAGAAGAACCCAAACCCTCCAAACCAAAAGGAAGAGTCAGAGGATAGTGATCCAGTTGATAAAAATGTTTGTACTTCTCAAGACAAAAGTAAATCTTTTCCTGAAAATAAAAGGTTTCTGGAAGAAGACAACAGGTCCGCTAAAGTAAGGAATAACTATTCCGATGATTGGTATTTGATTATCATGGGAATTGACAAAATACTTCTACTAATCATCTTCCTTCAAATGTTCATCACAAATGCTACCTTCTTTGCAAAAGCAATGGTGTGAATGTATTAGTCATGATTTTAAAAAGATTAAAAATTATGTGCTATTGTTAAGGTCTTTGGTGTGATTCTTCCAAGGATTAATCTCAAGACCTCATGTTTCAAGACTCAATGCAGATACTCTACCGATTGAGCTACTGAGTCTGGTTGTCACCTTCTACTAACAGCAAGGGGCTGCTGGGGACACATTCTTCAGGGGAAAAACATGAGAAAAATGTCAGGATTGTATGGTGACCTTATTTGGCTGCTGAATGCAGTATTTTTGATTTTCAAATATAAAATATAATATATGCTCACCGAAGTACCTAGTGTGTCCAGGCCTACCAACTTCCTCTATAGCACAGGGGAAAGGTGTTGGCTTTGTTTGCAAGAGGTCCGGGGTTCAAATCTCATACAGGTAATACCTGCATTAACCCTTTCACCGCGGGAAGCCACAAAAGTGGCTTTATAGTAAAAAATCCAATAGGAATGACATTTAAAGAGGAGCGATTCAGCTTTCAGAAACTGAAAGAATTTTCCAAAAGTCCCAATTAGAACCAGAGATATGGTCATTTAAATATTCCAGCATCAATTCCATAGAAAATGATAAAATTGCAATTGAGCAGCCTTGTAGCAATACACATAAACATGATTTGCCATCATTATTCAAATTCATAGAAATTAATTTTGTTAATTTGTGAAAAATTATATGATTTTCAAATTGTCATAATTTTGGTTTCATTTATGATAATCACAAACCTTTATTTGCACAAAAACACTAAACCTTTCTTGTTCTCTTTGGAACAAATAGAATATGTATTCCATTACACCAACAATATTGCTTGTTACCATGGAAACTGATAATTGGAATATAATGCAGATATTACCTATATTGATAAGTATGGCCTATCGGCACAGTGCCAACATTTAGAATGTTTTCACCCAATTTTCATATTTTGGGCAATATCTCTAATTATGAACTGTAGAATGGCATAGTCAGCAGTAAAAGAGTTTTAAGTGACATTTTTTAACATAGAAACCTGCATAGAAATCTAAAGCTTTGTTATCTTTTATATAGAAGTTGATATAAATATACATATGCCTACACTAACATATACACATATATGTATGCTTGACATCTGTACCTGTGTTACGACATGAGGACCTAGCTCGCCCCTCTCCAAACTGCACTCAGGGCCCCTTTCATGTGAATGTAAATTCTGATTTCCAATACAATCTGCTGCAAATTTGTAGGCAAGTCAGCTTCTATATAGAAGAGTATATAGAAACAATGTAAACAATTTCCACTTTTTGTGATAAGAGTTAGAGCCTAATAAAGAATATTGGTCTTTACCATTGATTTCAATTTTCTTTCTCTGTGTTAAGAAAACTAGCAATGGATTTCTCATGAAAGTTCTGAGATATTCAGCATTTATGTGAGAGGTAATATCTAACAAAAAATAATCAATTTCCACTGTTTGTGAAAACAGTTATAATGAAAAACATTTAAAAATTGAGGGATCTTGGTTATTTATACTATAGTAATCTGAGGCCCTCTTATTCCAATTGAATACAGCATCTTAAAAGTATAACAGTTGAAAAAGTTTGAATCATGTGTCGATATTTAGGTTTTCTTGTAATACTGATATTCTGTTATTCTAGTAATGCAAGTATTACTAGTATTAGTGGTATTTTTATCTGTGGGGTAGAATTTAAACATGAAAAGAAGAAACAGATAAATAGTATATCAGGAAAGAGAGATCAGGAGGATTGTAATTTAGGGTTTGTTTACTTGTCTTGAACTGCAGGGACCCCAAAATAAGGAAAATATGAACATATATATGCATATGAAAATACAGAAACACCAAACTGTATCTTTGCACTGATGAAGTCACGTGCATTTAATGTAAAAGCGTTTAATTATAGAATATGCGCTAGGTGTAGTAAGCTCATGATACACCAGACAGCGACAGTCTTTGCATAGAATTGTTGACTGTCATTTACCTAAGTACAGAGGGAATGGACGTACAGCTCAGACAAATACGTTTTTAAGAACAAAGGGATGCGAGTAGATAATTAACAGGTTAGGGAGACATGTAGACATGTAGACATGCTACGTCAACACACAGTCACCCATGAGGCCAGGCATATGGCAGTCTGCATATCAAAACTATTGTGCGAAAAGGATTGATGAGTAACTTAAAAGTTAAGAGCACATTAATAATGAAACATGAGTAGTTGGAAGTAGTTGGTAATGGACTTTTGATATAGTTTGGATGTTGGCATGACCCAAAGCTCATTTCTTTGAAATTTATGGGCCCTAAGTGGAAGTGATGGATGTGAATTATATATAAAGATAGATTTTTTATCAGCTCGGGGGCAGTCTAGGAACAATACCAAAGAATACTAATGGGAGCATGGTAGTAAGCTGAATTGCGCTAAGTGGTATGATCGACGATGTGTGGTGCGACCAATGGACTATGGCCAGGGACTAATGGACTTACATTACCAGCAACCACAGAGGATTTATACCTAGAATGAATATAGCAAACAACACAGCATAGGGAACTTATAGCATTAAGCCCCGTCCCCACGAGCAGGAAAATTACTGACGATAAACCCTTTATCGGCCGACATTTGGAAAAACGGCCGAAAATCTTTATCGGCCAACAAAAAAAGTGTGTTTATCGTCCGAAAATTCCGTCGCCGACAATGGAAAATTCAAAAGAAAATGTATAAACCCGTTGGGACACGATGGACGATGAATTCTGGACGATAAACAGGCCTTTATCGTCCAGAAAAAGGCACCGATTGACTGACGATAAACCCGTCTATCGTCGGTATTTTTAAATGTAAAATTAGGCCTGTTTAATATGTTTATTGTCAACGACAACTGGATCACCTTGGTCATCCCTTTTCATCATCGAAAAATGTATAGCTTCCACAGTTACTTGGTGCCAGCCTGTCTATCAGGACATGGCTTCACTCATTCATCGTCGAGGATTTATCGTCGTAGTTTATCGTCAGCTTTCTTTTCCCCATGGGGACGAGGCTTTAGGCTAGCATACCAGGTTGTTTGGGACTAAGTGGTAATAATAAGGCCAACATCAGGATATACAACTGCAGTCCGTTATAAGTGTGGAGACCATGAGTGAGAATATAAGCCTGACTGATGTAGATGTTTCACAACTGTTGCCATATAAGAACCTATGAAATGTATATGATTCATTGAGAGCATTTGTATGTCCAGCTACTCTCAAGGATGTGCTATTTAATAAACTTACTATGCCTCTGCAAGCGGGTGATCTTTATTTGGACTTCAACCTCCACACAAGGATAAAACTACCCCAATGTGAGTAGCACCAGCAATGCAAACATTATCATAACCCTCAAAATTTGTGTCACTGTACTAATGTATAGTATGAATAATCGGGTGAAACCACCACGGCATGTTTTGTAATCACTGCCAATCACTATATCAGAGCTGTTCAGTGCTGTCCTACTCAGAGAGAGAATACTTGTACTAGGAAGCAGTTATGTGATAGCTGCTACTTGCCCTGTTGACAGGTGAATAGACTGAGTACATGTAACATTATGTGAAGAGATCGTAAAAGCCACTTATAGTGCAGGCCGTGTGGATACACATTCACTGAGTATTGTGAGAAGGGAGACATTTTAATGTATTTATAGAAGAAATAAACATAGTATGTATCTAAATGCCATTTCAGTGCTTGAACTGTATCCCTAGGTCTAGACTCATATAGAACATCTATTATCATTGAGCTAACTTTACCATTACAAAGGGGACTTTTACATATTATAATGTAAAACTAACAATAGTTCACCACACAATACCAGATTAATGCCAATTTGCTTCCCTGGCTATCCTGTTAACCGTAGATGCTAAAAAATACATGAAGGCATTAGGTTTCCCAATATTTTCTTTTGTGCTCTCAACCTTATACATAACCAAAATTTAATAATTAACATTATTATGATGCTCCATAAAATCTGTTTATCTAACATTGTCTTGACAAGGTCTTCTGGTATAAGGAAAAGTCCTAAACTTGGAACGTTCTGACAGGAGGAATCAGACTTTATACATTTGATATTAATCTTTTATTGTCGTTTAACCAGTAAATATTCCATTATTCATCATTACATTATTGATATATTGATTAATTAGAAATATCCAAAAGAGTTAACACAATACAAGCTGAAAAAAAGAACACTCAGTTATGATTATCAGCACCCACCCTAATTTTAACGCTGATAAAAAGTTCCACTGGTCAGTGTCAGTTCCTTTTATTTTCCCCCTCTTCCAAAAGAGCAAAACAGTGTAACAGTGAAAAGCAAAACAGGCTGTGTAAATACAAATCAATTCATGCAACTCTCCTTTTGCCTCCCACTGGTGCAGGCATGGGGGATTATATAACCTTTCATAACAGGGAGAGGATTTTCATCTCTTTGGTTGGGTTTATGAGGGGGAACATATGGAATTGCATAACATTAGTTGTCTTTGCCACTGAAGTGATAAGATATGTAAATGAGATCACAGGGAGATTTGCATAAAATGATTTGTGTTTATACAGCCTGTTTTGCTTTTCTCTGTTTAACTGTTTAGCTATTTTAGAGGAGGAGAGAATTTAGGAGTCAAGAAGGATTTGAAACAGTGTAAATGGTAATATAGAAAGAGATTATGCATTGAATAGAAGAATTAAGAGAAATAACAGGAAAAATAGGGAATAAAAAAGGCAAACAGTGTTACAGTGTTACAGTGAAAAGCAACTGACGCTTTGTACCCTGATCGTGGAAAAGTGATATCACTAGGCCTATTACATGTATTATTAATCCTGATGAAGGTTGAAAACCTGAAACATGTTGATTGTATAAACTTTTAATTCATCCTAAATAAAACTACCACCTGTCCACCACTTTGAGAATTGAGTTTGATACAGTTTCAACTATTTTATTTCATCTGAATTATGTAAATGAGATAGATCCTTTCCCCCTAAACTCGTCTAATGGAGTTATGTTTGCCTATGTGTTATACTACTAATGTTAGTTTGTTTGACATGAAAATTTATGTTTCCAAACACTCTTTTTGACTGAACTCAAACATCAGGTACCTGCCTATATCTTAACGAATTGGGGGCACACCTGAAGCAGTAGGACATTCAGAGCAAACTGTGAGGGAGATTTCAGGAAATGGAGATTTGGAGCATTCTCCTTGCAGTAACCACTATTTGTGTGGTAGCTGGTACAGGTAGGTTTTTAAAACTGTTTTCTGTAATGATTATAAAAATCAAAAGAGTAGTAGAGTGAACAAGTAGAAAATGTCCACACTATCATATTCATCTTAACTGGCTTTCAGATATATACTATGTTAGCAACAGTTGTCAGCAAAAACAATATTAGGATTCTTTTTAATGATGCTTATACTTGGCATATTGGAACACTTTGGGATCAAACCAACAAGGGAAACAAAGTCACAATTGATCCACTAAAATAGTTACTATCCTTTCATTATATGCCTTAATACATTGTATGCCTTGACACAAACTTGTTTTGAATAATCATCAGGAAATTGTCTCAAAAAGTTATGGCCTTATCTAAAGAAGAAGAAATTGATTCTAAGGTTTAACAATCCACGTGAGACTACTCAAACTTGAAAAGAAATAATTATAGCAATGTGTGTAATGTTTTACATTATATATACAATGTAAAGAGACAATACCTCTTCCACACGAATATCAAAATATATCTCAGAAATGACATTCACAAATCCTCCTTTTTTAGTCCTTTATAAACACAACAAAAGCTGGATTGATTAATTGTACCTCAGTTACGATTATGAGTTTATAAAAGAAACATTCTTGACTTCATCTTTCTTACTTCATCAGTCCAGTGTGGATCACAAGAAGGCACTTTACTGAAGTTGTTACTGGCAAATTACAGCTCTCTAGTCAGACCTGTGGTTGACCCAAAGGACACAGTGAAGGTCAATGTCACACTTGAATACCGACAATTGGTGAACTTGGTAAGAACAGTCTTTATTGAATAAAAATCAATTAGGGTGGTTTAAAAATTTAGTTATTCGAGATAAATAAAAAGCATGATTTTGTAAATTTACCACAGGTTAAAACAATGACTGGTATAAATTCAATGACAGGGGCTTAAACTACTGTAAATTATCTATCAATGGTAGGGAGTATTGCCATATAGTCAGAGAAAGCTTTCTTTTGACATTACCATATGATAATTATCATTGTCATTGACTTTTGTTTCAGAATGAAAAAGAAGAAGTCCTGTCTTCTATTGTGTGGATGGGTGCTGTAAGTATTAGAAAATTAATGATAATAGTAAAGGGAAGTTTATCCTAGTTCCCCACAAAGATATTTGCTTCCATTATTGATTGACTACAATCAACTTGTTTTCAGACTTGGACAGATGAATTCATGAAGTGGGATCAAAATGAAACAGGAATAGAACACCTTGTTGCCCCTGTAGATTTAATTTGGCATCCTGATCTATATATTACCAACATGTAAGTCCTAGTTTTAAATTGATGTTTGATTTTCTTAATAATACAACCGATGTAGGTGATGTTGTGCATACGAGGAATAATCAGATTTAAACACTGATGAAATATCAACAAAGCACCAGAATTTGAAATTATATGTGTAATTAAGATACAAAGGTGTCATTGAATGTTTTGCTTTGAATTAAGGATTTTGAGAGATTGTCTATCAATATCAATTAATGGTTTCCTTTTTAAACCATTGAGGGGGCAGGGTGGTCCAATTGATAGCATATGGGATTTCTGTGAGGTGGGTCTGGGTTCGATTCTCCGAGGTGTCTGTTGTCCACCTCCCCTTACCCATGTTCTCACTACCATACATTCATTCACCGGTTCATTGTACAGGGCAAATCCATGAGTTGGTCATAGTAGCATTTGGAAATTGCTGAGTGAACTTTAAATCATAATCACTTGAAACCATGTTCCATGATTTCTTTTTCGCACAGGGCTGATGAACCTAAAAACATGATTGTCCCAATACTTGGTCATAAGGAAACAGCATATTTCTTCTCCAATGGTACAATCATCAGCTTTAACCATCTAAGGATAGAAACCCAGTGCAAAATGGTAATAAAAACATTTCCCTTTGATGAACAAAACTGTAAAATCCAAATCGCATCATGGGTCTATCAACTCAATGAATTGGAGTTGCACCTCTTTGAACATAGTGAACAAGATATGTCAGGAGAAAATTTTGCATCTTCATCCTGGGAGGTCATATCTTTCATTCCAAAATACAAGTATGTACAATTTCAAACATTTGATGTGATGGTCATTCAGAATGACATTGAATTCACCCTCAGCCTCCAAAGAAAATCATCAGCCTATATTGTATACATCATTGCTCCAGGATTAATGTTGGATGTAATAGTTTTAGCCACCTTTCTGTTACCTGTCAGATCTGGAGAAAGAATCAGCGTCTGTCTCACATCTTTCCTAGCCTACTCTTTCCAACTTTTGATACTTTCTGACAAGCTTCCAGAGGCAGGAGATGGTGGCCCTGATATAGGTAAGAAAATAAAAATTTTCTCAAGCAAACAAATAAAAAGGAATGTTAGGGGCATGGATGCATATCAATCAGATTCAAAATTTTTACTCAGAAGTGATTGTAATTGAGTATTATCCAATGAATGAGTGTAAATTATTTGATAAATATATGAGCGAATGTTAATAGAGTTTTATCAATACTGAGTAGGATGATTAAAGGCACTGTCTCATCCATCTGTTTTTAGGTTAAAGTTCACCAAAGTAAGCCTAACAATGCAATTTCTGGTGACCTGTTTAAACTTTTGAAACAAAATCTTATGTCGTAATTGGTTTTGTCACAAATTTGGTGCCTTACTCAGACAGCCACAACATGTTGAACTACACCCATCTCGAGGACGAGACAGTGGATTTAGCTGCAACACAGATAAGAAGATCACAATATTGGAGAACTACTGAATTACAATACCTGCCATTTTTGTTAATAGGATTATTTTCTTTCTTCTTCATAGCTTATAACTTTCTGTATTCCATGGGATTGACCTTGGTAGCCATTATTTGGTCTATTGTTGAAAGACGAATAGACCTACAAAGTTCATCTTATGGACCTCCACCAATGTGGCTACTGAAGGCTGCCCAGTTGTTAGACCACTGTGAGGCCCCAACCAAGAAGAACCCAAACCCTCCAAACCGAAAGGAAGAACTAGAGGACACTAATCCAGTTGAAAAGAATGTTTGTACTTCTCAAAGTGATCCATCTGAAAACAAAATTCAGTCTTTTCCTGAAAATGATGGGTCTTTGGAAGAAGACAACAGGTCCGCTAAAGTAAGGAATAGCCATTCCGATGATTGGTATTTGATCATGATGGGAATTGACAAAATACTTTTGCTGATCATCTTTCTTCAAATGTTCATCACAAATGCTACCTTCTTTGCAAAAGCAATGGTGTGACTGTAAATATTAGTCATAATTTCTTAACAATTCTAAATTACGTAATACAAACGTTAAAACCAGGTGAATGTCAGATAACGGACAAGGACAGATACAGGATTTTCAAAAGGGAGAGGGGAGAATCATTATTTCACCCTATGTACTACTACGAGTCCTTCATCAGACATAAACCATGAGAGAAATGTCAGGATCATATGATGACCTTAATGGGCTGCTGAATACAGAATTTTTGATTTTCAAATACTATACATATTATACACACAACCAAGTACCTAGATCGAAGGTCTGCAGCGGTAGAAGAGCGGTGAGTGAGCCTAGGCCTACAAACTGCCTCTGTAACACAGGTTAAAGGTGTTGGCTTTGTACGTAAAAGCTCATGGGTTCAAATCTCATACAGGTAACACCTGCATTACTAACTTTTAGTAATAGGACATAGAGACCTGCATAGAAAACTGAAGCTCTCTTATTTTTAATATAGAAGTTGATATGAATATATATATGCCTACATTAACATAGTATACATAATATGTTATACATTAAGTATATAGGTGTGTGGGGTGGTGTGGTAGTCAGCACGTTTGTCTGCTGTGCAGGCGGAGCAGGTTCAATTCTGTGCTGGGGTGGGCTGGCCACTGGGCCCCTCTGCATGTTTCCCTGTGGCAACAACAGGGATATCAAAGGCTCCTATGAGGGCCACCGGCTGTTGTGTGCAGGGCCCTGCCTATTTGATCCTGCACATTAAAGAATACCTGCCTCGGTAAAAGTGTAGGGGTATGGTCTCTACCTTCTTATAGATAAAATCATTTCATCGATAAAATCATCAAACAAACAGAATTGTCAAGATCTTGTTCTCACCGTGATATGACCATAGATGTTGATACGGTGTAAAACCCCAATAACCAACCAACCAACCATAAAGTATATAGATCTAAGGTCTGTAATGGGATGAGAGCACTAAGTGTGTCCAACTCTACTAGCTCCCACTGAAGCCTAGGGGAAAGGTGTCGGCTTTGTATGCAAGAAATCCCTGGTCAATTCCCATAACTTCCCATCCAAAATCCTCTAACTTCTAAGAACATAGTCAAGCAACAGTGCATTATTTGAGACCAGCAGTACATTATTTGGAACCCAACTTATTAAGTCAGCAGTGCATTCTCTATACAGAATGCACTGATAGAACAAAGAGAGTCCATGTGAAGTTGAAGTATGAGTGGTTTTTACAAGTTTAGCTGATAAATTTGTTTAGATGATTAAAGTGTTCAAATGGTTAACACTGTTATACAACAAGGACATTGTTTGCTGTATCAAAAACTCTAGCTGTCATTATGTGATGAGCCACAAGTGATGTGTACTCTTCATGTATGATCTACATCACACTATGCATTTTACATGAGGAAAACTAATATGCTTCATTCTAGTAATGATTCTGTGCTGTAAATCATCTGATGTTCATTACATAATGAACATTGTTATCAATTTTATCAAGAGTTTTAAGGTTATGTCCAGAGTAGTAACTTTATATTCATGCCTTAAAACTATTTATAATCTAGTAAATGAATCCCTAGTTGTATTGTTGGAGAATTTTTATGGATTTTATGTATATTCAGAAACCAAATTAGTTTTCCAGTTCTATGAAATTTAGGTTAGTTTGAATACTTTTAAAGATTCAATTTATGATTCATGCTCTTTGGTAATGATTATCTCATCACTCAATGGAATCTTTCTAAGAAAATGGCTAGAACAAATATTGCGATAACGGGCTAGAAAATGTGTTACATATGTTATAATATGCAATAATCCAATAAATATTAGCATTTATTATGCTATATGCACAATTTTGAAGCGTGAGCATATATAAGTAATTATCAAAAACTCATGCACAAGTTAATATGCAAAAATTTAGATATGATCTGATGTTATCAAGAACAATATAATAGTGTTAATACAAGAGTTGGCCACAATACAAAAATACCATAACAATACCAAAATACCATAACAATACAAAATACCATAAGAAGGCAGCAGGGTATGAAAATGACATGAGGGCCTAGCTCACCCCTCTCAGAACTGCACTTGGGCCCCTTGAGGATGAGTGTATGGAGTGGCAATTCTATACAGGGCCCGACTTAGAGGTACCTAGGGATGTTCAGCTAAAACTCCACTTTCCAATACAACCTGGTGCAAATGTGTAGGCAAGTTAATTTCTATATAGAGGAGTATATAGAAACAATATAAACAATTTTCACCATTTGTGATGAGAGCCTAATACAGAATACTGGTTTTAATGTTAGATTTCAATTTTCTTTCCCTGTGTAAATACTACCGGTGGATTTCTAATGAAACTTTAGAAATATTTGGCATTTACATGAGAGGAAATATCTAAACCAAACAACTCAATATTCACTGTTTTTGAAAACAATTATACTGAAAAACATTGAAAGATTCAGTGATCTTGGTCATTTACACTATAGTAACTTAATACCCTATTATTCCAATTGAACAGAAATACCTTAATTACACTTTGTTTAGTATAATTGGACTTCTAAGTAGTTTGGAAGTAGTTTAGAATAGCTTTATAAAGATCATTTTGTGGTAGTTCTTAATCTATGAGCAAGGTGGCACCATGGACAGCCTTGAGTTTTAGCTTTATTGCCTGTCGAGCAGGTGGAGGTGAAATTTTGCCCACCCGACCCTTAAATTCACCTGCCCTCTTTTATTGGATTATTATCATATGACTCCTGTCCCACCTTAAATTTTGCCTTCCATGCGCAGGTGGGCAACGCTTAAAGTCAAGCCCTGTCATACATTGAGACATATGTGATTGTAAATCAGTTTTCCCTTGTCTTTGGTGACTGGGGACCAGCATCTTAAAAGTATAACAGTTGAAACAGTTGAATTATACGTTGATATTTTAGTTTTCTGGTAATACTGATATTCTGGTATTCTGGTAATGCAAGTATTACTAGTATTACTGGTATTTTTATTTGTAGGGTAGAATTTAGACATGAAAAGAAGAAACACATAATTAGTACATCAGAAAAGAGAGATCATCAGGAGGACAGTAATTTGGGGTTTGTTTACTCACAGAGACACCAAAACAAGGAAAACATGAACATTATATATGCATATGAAAACACAGAAACATTAAACTATACGCTTGCACTAAAGTAACGTGCATTTAATGTAGGAGGGTTTTATCATAGAATATGTGTTAAGTGTAGAAAGTTTGTGATACACCAGACAGCGACAGTATTTTCATGAATTGTTGATTGTCATTTAGCTAAGTGTAGAGGGAATGAGTGAGTGAGTGATGTATATTTTATGCCATACCAACAGCCAGGGTAATTTTCATAGCAAAAACAAGTTAGGACAAATTCTGACTTTCCAGACATAGGTTTTGACTTGATCAGTCTTTGGTGATCGTATCTATGAGATGAGGGTGACAGGGAAGGCAAACAGGAGGGAATCAAAACCTTAAAATCATTTTTTGCTGTTCCTCATCCCTTATTGGACCCAGATACCAACCGGAAATTGAACCCAAATAACTGCTTAAAAAGAGACTGCATATTAAAACCATCTTGAGAAAAGGATTGATGACTTACTTAAAGTTTAGAGCACTTTAGTAATGCAACTTCAATAATTAGGAGTAGTTGATAATGGACTTTTAATATAGTTTGGGTGTTGGTATGATCTAAAGCTTGTTTATTGGAAATTTAAGAGCCCTAAGTGGAAGTGATGGATGAGAATTATATATAAAGATAGATTTTCATCAACTCGGGAGTCTAAGAATATCACTAAAGAACACGAAAGAGAGCATGGTAGTGAGCTGAATTCCACTGGGTGGTATGATCAATGATATGTGGCATGACTGATGGACTAAGAGCAAGGACTAGTGGACACACATTCACTGAGTGTTGTGAGAAGGGAGACTTTGACCTGTTGATGTGTGGATAGAAGTAAATAACATCTGTATCTCAAACTGTGAGTGTCTCTTCAGTTCTGGACTTGAACCCCAGTTCTAGACTCAGATAGAATCTTTATCATCTGACTATTTTTTTATCTTTAATGGTATAACAGAGACCTACATGTAAACTAACAATAGTTCACCACACATTACCCAATTAATGCCAAGGTTCCTGCTTCCTTGGCTATCCCATTAACCATACAGATGCTAAACATACATGAGCGGCAGTAGATGTCATAACATGTTTTACACTCTCAACTTTAGACAGAACCACTACTTAATGATCGACATTATTATGAGGATCCATAAAACCTGTTCATCCAAAATTGTCTTCTGATATGAGTCCTAAACATGACACGCTTCACACAGAAAATGATTGATGATGCCATTATCAAGTTTCTGCTACTTGTTTGAGTTGGACATCAAATTTGCATGTTTGAATCATCTCAAACACCATGTCAACCAACTTATACTCATCTGAATCATGCATATGAGATTCTCCCCTAATGCAGTAATGTTTGCCTATGGGTTATACTTCTACAGTTTGTTTGACATGGAAATTTGTCTTTCCAAACACTGTTTTTGGCTGAGCTCTAACATCACGTACCTGCCTATATCTGAATGAACACCTGAGGCAGTAGGACTTTCAGTTCTAACTGTGGGGGAGACTTCAGGAAATGGAGATTTGGAGCAGTAACCTTGCAGTAACCATTATTTGTGTGGTAGCTGTTACAGGTAGGTCTTTAAAACTGTATTCTGCACACATTGTGAAAACCAAAACAGTAGTCGAGTGAATAATTATAAGATTTCCAGTTGGTTCCCGATATATTTCTCAACCAGAGGAATATTAGGATTTTTGTACTTGGAACACTATGGGGTTCAGAACATCAAGGAACACCACACAACAATTGTTCCACTACAATATTTACTACCCTTTCATTCTGTGCAGGTGCTATTTTTTAAAGAAAAGAATCTATTTCCCAAAGGATTGTATCATGATCGCTATTTGATGTGATGCCTGGACACAAATATGTTTTAAATAATCATCAGGAAATTGTTTCAGAAAGTTATGGCATTATCAAGTACTTTTGTTTTGGCAATGATACTTGTACATTTGTTGGTTGCCATGAAAGCTCAATTTTATTATTCAAAAACAGAAAATATATTATAGAGTTCCAAGTCTGTTAAATCTGACCTATGATATGCATTTAGATAAGTTAATGCACTGCTCTATTATTGATATCAGTCCAGAGTGAATCAAAAGAAGGTGATTAGTTTAAATAATTGCTGGCAGATTATAGAGATATTCCCTATCAAATATAACTTAGAAATGACATTAAGAAATCCTTCCATTCTCAGTCCTTTCTAAATGCAGCAAAAGCTGGAATGAGTTATCGTATCTCATTTGTGATTATGAGTTTATAAAGGAATTGTATAGATATTTTTCTACTTCATCAGTCCAGAGTGGATCAAAAGAAGGCGCTTTACTGAGGTCGTTACTGGCAAATTACAGTTCTCTAGTCAGACCTGTGGTTGACCCAGATGACACAGTCAGGGTCAACATCAAACTTGAATACCGACACTTGGTGAACCTGGTAAGAACAGTCTTTATTGAATATACTGCCTTTAGGTTGTATTAGAGGTAGATGAGTATCAGGTCTTATAAATGTACAACAGGTTTTCCTGTGTTTTTGTAAAATAAAAGCTAGTCCTAATTCGCCAGCAGGGGCTTAAAGATAAAGACCAAGCACCTAAACTTATAAACATAATAACATCAGTTTCCTTTATATCCTCAGAAATAAGCTTGTAAGGATAAAATTGCATCAACAAAAATGTTTTGATAACCAAGTGCCGCTCTTTGCATAACTGGGATTAGTAGTGGAAAAAGGTAAATTCCCTAAATCAATCAGATTTTGGTTTAAGTTTCCAAAATAGACTCTGTGATTATGAATAAGATTTTAGATAACATTTTAGGACATTACACTATGTCATAGGGGGATTTAACAGTTTTTGGCACTAGGGGGAAACAGTAGTTTGTGGGCATTATCCTTAAAATACTCTCAATCATCTGCCCATGGTAGGGAGAATTGCAATATGCTCAGAGAAACTCTCTTTTGACAATACCATATGATAATTACAGTTGTCATTGACTATTGTTTCAGAATGAAAAAGAAGAAGTCCTGTCTTCAATTGTGTGGATAGGTGCTGTAAGTAATAGAAAGTTAATGATCACAGAAAAAGGGAAAGATATTCTATTTACTCAAATTATCCCAAATTATCTATTTATGTGTCTTTATGAAATATGTTAATTAGATGAAAGAGAATATAAATTATATGTTGATCAGATGAATGTGCATATTGTCCTCATCATCATAGTATAATAGTGGCCTTATTTATCATAACATGCTAGTGGCCCATTGCATGGCCTATCAGCCTAATGACAACTTTAAGATGACTCACGCACATGTGTTTAAAAAGGACATCATTGTTACAAAAAGGTTGTTACAAAATCTCAATATCTTCTTTTCTACTGGATGAAATTGAATTCTGTAAATCAATATATGAAAACATATTGTAGGTCTCTTCAATATAAAGCGGTGCGCAGTTCATTAACAGCATTCTTAATACCTAATTTTTGTGTCATGGCATAACAGCAATCAAAATTGACAACAATTGTGTGGTTGTTTTCCAACAATTCGTTGTTGTGATTGGTAATGTGCAATGGGCCACATAAGAAGTTTGTCTGCAGCTATGGTTCAATTATTGGCTGACAGCAATCATCCTTGTTTTTTTGTGTTTTTTTTTGTATCAGATTTCATTACACTGTAAACAAGATCCAATAAACAAATCTGTCAAGTCTCCCTCTTGCATACAGTATGTCAATCCCTTGCAAGAGAATTAGATGAAAACAACAGCATAGAAAACTTTATGCAGTCTGTTAGAGTAGATGATGACAATTTCAATATAGGTTAGGGGCCTTCCATTTCGTACATACGCAAAATTTCCTTATCTTTAGACCCCCCCCCCCACCCCCCCTTGCTGCGTACATACTTAATGGAAGGTCCCTTATGAATAAAAACAATGAGATGGAGATGGCATAGAATACATATACACTATTTCAAATACAATTTATGATGAGTCTCCATGATTTTTTCAGACTTGGACAGATGAATTCATGAAATGGGATCAAAATAAAACAGGAATAGATAACTTGGTTGCTCCTATAGATTTAGTCTGGCATCCTGATTTATATATCAGCAACATGTAAGTCTGGATAACCTAGTATCAAATATGAAAGAAAATAAATTGATGTTTGATTTTCGTAATATTACAAGTAATGTAGGTGATGTTCTGCATACAAGGAATTAATCAGGTTTAAACACTGATGAAATATCAACAAAGCAATTAAGCTTCAAATATGTCATTAAATGTTTAAGTGTGTATTAAGAATTTCTAGATTGCCAGTAGTTGTAATTATCACTTAATATTAATTGATGGTTTAATTTCAAACCATGAAGGGGAAAGGGTGGTCAAATTGATCGACTGGATTGACCTCATTTTTACTGAGTTGGACCCCAGGCCAGCAGTGAATCATACAGCTTACTTTATACCAGGGTCTATGATTTCTTGCTTACACAGGGCTGATGAACCTAAGAACATGATTGTGCCAATACTCGGCCACAAGGAAACAGCATTGTTCTTCTCCAATGGCACCATAATCAGCTATAACCATCTACGGGTTGAAACCCATTGCAAAATGGTGATAAAAAAATTCCCCTTTGATAACCAGGACTGTAAGATACAGATTGGATCATGGGCCTATCAACTCAATGAACTGGAGTTGCACCTCTTTGAACCTAGTGGACAAGATATGTCTGGAGAACATTTAACGTCTTCATCCTGGGAGGTCATGTCTATCATTCCAAATTACAAGTATATACAATTTCAAACATTTGATGTTATAGTGCATCAGAAAGACATTGAGTTTAACCTCAGCCTCAGAAGAAAGCCATCAGCCTATGTTGCATACATCATTGTTCCCGGATTAATGTTAGATGTAGTAGTTTTAGCCACCTTTTTACTACCTATCAGATCTGGAGAAAGAATCAGCGTCTGTCTCACATCTTTCCTAGCCTACTCTTTCCAACTTTTGATCCTTTCTGACAAGCTTCCAGAGGCTGGGGATGGTGGTCCTGATATAGGTAAGAAAATTACAAATCTGTCAAGCAAATATGTAAAAAGGAATTTTAGGCGCAAGGGAGCATCAATCAGAATCAACATTTTATTTCTATCCAGGAGCGATCATAATTTAGGATTATCTGATGAATGAGTGTAAATTATTTGATAAACATATGAGCGATATTTGATAGAGTATGATTAATACTAAGTATGATGCTTAACTACTACAAAGATAAGAAACCCACAATTTTAGCTGAGAAATACTGAACTTTAGATTTTTTTTTAAAGATTTATATAGCTTATTACACTGCCTGTCATTTGTATTAACAAGCTCCTTTTGTTTCTACCCCATAGCTTATACCTTTCTGTACTCCATGGGATTGACCTTGGTAGCTATTATTTGGTCTATTGTTGAAAGCCGAATAGACCTACAGAGTTCTTCCTATGGACCTCCACCAATTTGGTTACTGAAGGCTGCTCAGCTATTACACCACTGTGAGGCCCCAATCAAGAAGAACCCAAACCCTCCAAACCAAAAGGAAGAACCAGAGGACAGTGATCCGGTTGAGAAAAATGTTTGCACTTCTCCAAGTGATGCATCAGAAAATAAAAGTAAATCTTCACCTGAAAATAAAAGGTCTTTTGAAGAAGACGACAGGTCCGCTAAAGTAAGGAATAACTATTCCGATGATTGGTATTTGATTATGATGGGAATTGACAAAATACTTTTGCTAACAATCTTTCTTCAAATGTTCATCACAAACACTGCATTCTTTGCAAAAGTAATGGTGTAAATGTATCGGTCATTTGTACTTACAAATGGACTCACACATTCTCACAGTAACATGATATTACTCTCAAAATATTGTATTAATGATTTATTTCTTTAGGTTAATATTCTAAATTACCTAATACAAACTTTAAAATCAGCTGAAAAATGCCTGATAGAGGTCCAGGGGCAGATACAGGATTTCCAAAAGGGGGAGAAGCTTTAATAGCATGGAGGCAAGTACCACCCCTGGAGGTTATTGTGTGTTGTGTCAGCATAATCATAATGATAAGATTAAACTTCTGCATGATTGCTTGTCCGCAATCTACTCCTACGCAGGTCAGGAACAGGATTTCTAAAAGGGGCATATGGGTCAGAAGGCTAAGTACTAAAATGGCATGCATTCGCGTGCATGTGTGTGTGACATATTCCTCTCTTTTTGTAGGCTAGGGGTCCAGCAAAAGTGGTGATGCGTCTGGACCCCCTAGAGCTCCCCCCCCCTCCCCCGATATGCCCCTGCTACATGTCATTGAAAAAGAGGATGTTTAATGGAATAATCTGGAATTGTATATATCTAGTCTATTTTCAAATAATTATATAACTTTCTGGAAATGTATGAGTCATAGGGTTAACTCTGTGTTGTTTATGCATTTTATAATTAGTTCTAAGTCTGGCTTTGGTACATCTAAACATTTCTAGAAGTTATTAGTTGGTTTGAACTACCAGACTGGGTAGAGCACTGGGTTTAACCGTATAGCTTAACACAAATTATAACACACCAACATATAGACGAACTCCATGAAAATTGCAAAATCCGGACTCTTGATAAAAGACGCCTAACACATGTTTTAATATTAATGTTTCGATATAGGGAAAAAACTTCATGGTTAAACAAAACAAATAGGCTCACTAGAGGCTCTATCTCCCCTAAATTTTCCCTTGCCAAAGTTAATTTGAATCTCTATAAAAGGAGTCCATATTATACTGGAGCAATTGCATGGAATCAGATGCCCACCCATATACAACAGGCTGAGAATTTATCTCAATTCAAAATGCTTGTAAAGAACTGGGTTGAATTTTATATTACATAAGTAGCCTATTCTCAAAGGAAGTAATTGCTTAACATAGCACTGCTTCTTATAAACTCTACTCTTATGAGTATCACAAGAGTATTATTGTTCTTATTACCTGGGAAGGATGTTAATACCTAGGAATGATTGTCTTTATAGTTTGTAGTATGTGACTGGTGATTTAATAACAGGGCATATTTCTTAACATAGAAATTAGCCTGAAATATTAACCATAATAGTTCCAACATGGTTAGTACAAGCATGTCATTTTATACTAAAGTTTGATCATATGTACAGAAACTGTTTCACTATTATGAAATATCTATTACCTATGCGGAAGATCATTTGTAAAAATGAGTGTGGTTCAATAAAAAAAAAAAATTAAAAAAAAGCTTGCATTCGTGGTGGCCAAAGCTATTGAATATTCTACATCTGATCAACTATACTTGCCTTGTCACTGTGTTTGTTGTAATTTTACTCACTCGTGTTTTTTTAATTTTATTTGTTGGTTTTACAGACCCCATTATAAGATCAGCGATTACAACTTTTCAGGGCCCCTGTATGTAAACTTTACATTTATCTAGATGTTTAATAATTTCTGTGCATTTAGCTGTAATATTAAAGTATCTTCAATTAAAGCAACCTGTTTAACATGTGTTGTTATTCATATAACCATTACTGTTTTTACTCATTATGATAAATCTGTATGATAACACTGGGAGATGGTCACAAGTAAATCACATCTAAAGCCAGAGTGTATATGGCAATAGATGAGCACTAGTTGTCCTTGTCATGTTTTACAATAAATTGCCAAGTGCCGCGTACCTTGAGTAAATTCATTTGCTTCTTTTGTGTCATAGAACTAGATTCATAAATCCAGCCATGAAAAGATAAGTCAACTGTTTTGTCTGAAGCTTACCAAATAATGCTGCTGCATTTTTTTTAAATTTTTATTTGTAAAAACAAAAAAAAGGATCCAACCGTTTTTATTTTACAATTTATTTTTACATGTAGTGTATGTCCCCTACCCAACCACAAACTAATTGAGCCCTAGGCCTATCAGTATCAGTCAAAAAACGAACCCCCCTCTGAAAAAAAGCTCGCTACGGGCCTTGGGTCAGTGCTAAAACTGCGTGCAATCGCACATGCGTGCACAACATTTTCCTCTCTTTTTGTATTTTATGGTCCGCCATAAGGGGGGGAGGGGGGGGGGGGTCAACCCCCCCCCCCCCCCCTGCGGGATCCGCCCCTGTAGAATTCCATGTTATCCATATTATCCGGTCCACCAGAGGGAGGGGGGGGGGGGTAGTCAGGACCCCCAAGACCCCCCTGCCAGACCTGCCCGTGTAGAACTTCATGTTATCCATTTTATCCGGTCGTGGTGGCGGGAAAATGTGCAGTGGCGCCACCTGGCCGTATCTCACTAAACGTTGAAACACCTTCCCGCTCTAATTGGACAACTTTCTCCCTTTCCACACAAAAACAAAAACATCCGGGCCGCGTGCGGAGTCCTCAAAACCGACAGGATGAGGCCCCAAAACCCTCCACGACCGATAGAGGGAGAGGTTTATCTGTTAGGAGGAGATGATAAGATAGCAGATATGGCCAGATATGTGGTTTGAACTTTGACCCTTTTCTGGCGGTTTGGTGGCGAGGACATCCACATGGTTACAGACCCAGGATCTAAAGTTTAGACAAAACGCCGGCCCCTGGGCCTGGAACTTCAAGAGTTGACAAGACCAGTCAAGTTTACAACTTACAAGTAGATCTGAGCCTTTAATTTCTCTGAATTTGCATTTTCTGGTCAAAATACCAAAATTTGACGTCATCAAACACAATTGTGTACAGTTGGAGTGGCGGTTATAGGGGTTGATTTTGTGTTATTTGGAGAATGTCTGGGAGAAACATGAGAAAGAGGAACAGAGAAGTCGAGGGTCAAGGTCACCAGGAGACGTCAAGGTCAGCCGGGTCAAGGTCAAAGGTCGACGGGACGCCGCCGGTAAAACGAGGTCGAGGTCGGCCCAGGAAGAGACCAGTGTCACCCGTCAGGTAAGATCAAAATAGTATCTGTGTCAGAAAATGCAATCTAATATCTAGCCTAATGCAAAAAAAAGAAAAATTGTTATGTTCAGGTAACATAGGTTGAAAAAATTAGGGTAGGTAGTTGGACCGGGTAGGTCAATTTATTTGTTTTGTTTTGTTTTGATTTATTTACTTACAAACATGGACCCATGCAATCTTGAAAAAAAGAAATATTAGTCTTTAGAAGCATTCTCTAACATAATTTCTAGCATTTGAAATCCATGTCCTGGCCATCAATACTCTTTTTATGTGCTTTTGGTCATTTCTATTGGATTATAAAAGAAAAGGATAAAAAATGTCCTGAAAAAAGTTAGGATAGGGCAATATATTTAAGGTAGGTCGGGTTACCTGAACACAACAATTTTTTTTAGGCCTAAGTGTTAATAGATAGAAAATGGGTCTAGACTAGACTCCCCCCCCCCCCCCCCCCTATAGATATTGTCAACAGGTCAGTGGGGCCTCTGAAATTCTCGACATTTTTCAGCATGATTTCAGACCCCCTCCCAAGCTGAAGTCCGGCACCCTACCAATTAGGCCACCACTGAGAGGGCTGTGGGAGGGGCTACAGTGTGAGAGTTTGAGCTCATTTCAGTGGCTGCTGGTGTTCTCCCTTGTATTTCATCCTGGTATGTATGAGTTGAGATACCAGCATTTATCTCACCTGACATTCTGCCTCTGGCTCTGACTACTCTGCGTCCAATGGTAGCTAGCATCGAACAGATAGGGTTGGGTGAAGATCGGAAGCAATGACGTTTGTATATAAGGAATGTAATTAAATGTCAGGCTCATTTTCCTTCTAGTTTCTGCTAGAATAGGGGCTCTGGACGGGGGGGGGGGGGGGGTCTCGTGTCCCGTGTCGAATTTTAAAAATGCCCATGTCGCCTGTCGTTATATACCAGTTTAGACCCATGTCCCATGTCGAATTTAAGAAATAGCCATGTCGCATGTCACTATCTTTTTAAAGCTCCTGTCGCATGTCGAATTTAAGAAAATAGCAATGTCATTTGTCACTAAGTTGCCATGTCACCTGTCGAATTTAAAAAAGGGCATGTTGCCGTGTCGAATTTAAGAAATGCCCATGTCGCAGTGTCAAATTTAAGGGTCTACACCCTTAGAATAAGTCCTTCTTTTCCACAGTCAGAAGGATATCTCTGTGTGTTTTTTCTTGAAATACAATTATCTAAATTCTCATTGTAGAGGTGAGAAGGGGCGGCTGCAGGACCTGGCCCCATGGAGGCGATGGGGACCGTACCTCTCGGAGCGGCAGTGGGGGACAGTGAGGGAGGACTACTCCACAGATGGAAACTGGTGAGTACGGCTAGATATCATACTATAATCAAACTTACCATTTTTGCTGCGAGGGCCTATTCTGTTGTAATGAGATAAGGAGCAGGGCCCCCATTTGATTTTTTGCGTTGTAATATTAAAAAAAAAAGACCTGTGAAATTGGTGCAAATTGGACTGCTCCCCTTTCCCCCTCCCCCTCCAACTCTCCCTATCCTAAAGATTGGTCAAGTTAGGCTCCTCAGGGCATGGTGTCATTATGGATTGGCCTTGATTAGTATATCAGGAATTACATATGATGTGTGGTTGAAAAAATAATGTTGCACTAGGCATAAAGAGAAAATATGTAATATTGTTTTCTTACAAAGTTTCCAAAACACATATTCCTGGGGGACCTTATGAAGTGCTGCACGTTCATTGGGGGTATCAGGTACTTTTTTCCTAAAGGGGAACGTTGTAAATAACTTGCAAACAATAAAATGTATGACCAGCAAAACAATGCATGTTTTCTACTTATTTTATTTCTGTTGTAGCTGGGACTACTTCACCCACGACATGGCTACATACCGGGCATACCAGTGGGGCGAGGACGGCCTGTTCGGGATGTGTGATGAGGGCGTTAATGTCTGTATGTCGCTCGGGCTGTGGAATGGCAAGGACTCAATGATCAAGGAACGACTCTTTGGTCTGACAGCCAATCAGGTAGAGAGATGC
Organism: Lepidonotus clava; assembly: GCA_936440205.1. Classification (NCBI taxonomy): domain Eukaryota; kingdom Metazoa; phylum Annelida; class Polychaeta; order Phyllodocida; family Polynoidae; genus Lepidonotus; species Lepidonotus clava. The sequence goes on from OW387137.1 coordinate 52,275,878, forward strand.
TCTCCTTTTATCACTTTAAAACTTCTTCTCAAGAATATTGTAAAAATATGATTTGCTCAGATATTTCTTGAAATCTTCCTGAAAAGGTGACTCTATATACAAAGGTGATACAATGCCACACAATTCCACTATAATGTTCAGTATCTTTAGAAAGTGCAGGTCATAAATATATGTTCTGATTTGCTTATATCAATGACAAAGTTAGTTGTTTATATGTTACTTTTCACTCTATCTAGCAATATCAGGTAACATAGTTTGTGAATGATATTTTGTCTGGAGGTAGTTTTGAACTAGAGGTTCAACCAACCTGTTTCCCCTTCCCCTCCCCTTTCAGGGTAACCATGGTGAGGATGTGAAGGAGTTGTACTACTACCTAGCGGCCAGCCCGTCCCATTCGTACCAGCGGGCCCTGTACAAGTACCCGCAGGCTGCATTCCCCTACGAGAAGCTAGTAGAAGAGAACGCCAGCCGCCCAATCACAGAGCCTGAGTACGAGCTCATTGATACGGGTAAGCTAGTTATAGAGAACATTCACTGCCTTCCTCTAACTCTAACCTGTGAACCCTTGTCGGCTGAAGTATGAGCTCAGAAGTGGGTTCAGTAATGGCGGTAAGAGAAAGGGTCTGAGAAGAAATAACATCGGGTACAGATCACACATCCAGAAACCCTCAGAACTATGATTGTGAACTTATACTGATTGCGATAGGCATCCTGTGATAATTATGTATCATTATTGGAGAAAAAGTACAAAAGAATGATGAATGTTGGCCTAAATTATAGTTGAATCTAATAATTTGCATCTATAACTGTCAAAATCTTGCAAGATATGTACATTTATATATAAATAGGCATACATGTAGCTAAAATAGCAATATATGAACTAAGGATGATCAAATTTCCCAATGTTTTGTCTTGCTGCCTGGATCTATAGTAGCACTTGACGAATTCCAATAAACATTCTGTTCTCAAGATGAACATGAACAGAAAAGTTGTATGAGAAAATATCAAGACCACATTCACTTACCAAACCATCCAAGATGTCATTGACATGCAAAATTGACTAGCACACTGCCTGTTTGTCCTTGCAGGAGTCTTTGACGGGGACCGTTACTGGGATGTGGAGGCGGAGTTTGTGAAACCTTCCCCAGGAGCACTGCTGTGTCGCTATACCCTGCACAACCGGGGACCTGAGACTGCGACGATCACCGTCCTACCCCAGGCCTGGTACAGGTAAGTTGGGACTAACCTTATTCTAAATCATGATTCCAATCCTTTACCCCATGGGGGCGTGGGGAGGGGGCTCCTCTGCAGTCCTCTGGGAAGAATAGGCCCCCAGTATCCCCTGCTAATTGTAAGAAGTGAGGAAGAGGGGAGCCACCTTGTGTCCTCAACAGGGTCATCAAAGGCCAGATGTGTGGTGTCTTGTGTATGGGACATTGCACATAAAAGACTCCTTGCCACTCTTCAAAAAGAGGAGGGTATCGAACCCGGTCACAGGTTTTTCCCAAATCATATCATATCATATCAGATATGATCACCAACAGCTGAAAAGAATTACTTTGTGCAGTCTGGAAAGAACCCTGTGTGGTTGGCTGAGTGTTTAACTACCCAACAAACAAACAGTTCCAACCCCTATACCTTCAGTATTGTCATTCTCTCTCAAAAGCAGATGAATTCAAAGATCTGTTATTGCCAAGAAGGACAATGCCTGTCTGTGAATGCTATTGTTAATTTTTGTGTTGTCAGTAAACACTTTTAACATTTTCTACAGAGTGAATTAAGTACAGACGATGGGCACGCTCAGCAATTGTTATTGCACTAGGTTTCGCACACTGTTGAGTGCAATAACAATTGTTTTGTGCCACTTTGCACTGCACCATGTGAGATTCTATAGGGTCATATTTGTCTTAGTCATTAATTATTTCTATGAAAGTTGGAATGCAAATAAATAAATGCTATTTTGATACAATATACCTATGATTATAATACATGTTTTGTTAATTACCTTGATTTTTCTGTTTGAAAAGTCATACCAGGAAAATATATAATCATTTAACTTCGAATTCCGTAGGGATTGTATTCAGATGTGCTTCTTTTTTTTCAAGAAATACTTGGTCATGGGACGACAGTTCGGCAGAGTCAAGACCAGAGTTCAGAAAACAAACGGAATCATCGGTAGCCGGGGAACACCCAGAAGTGGGTAGGTTTACTTATACCCTTGAATAAACCTGACCCCAAGATATATTTGATATTTTAAATTGTGACAAAGGCTGTGCAGACCCAAAGACCCTGGCTCTTATATCTTAGTTACAATAGCTTGGTTTTCCTACAATGGTTTTAGGTGACTTACAATGTTTTGGGGGTGTTACACCACAGTTTGGGAGTAACTCCCTGCAGTTTGAGGGTGACTTAAGGCAGAATTTTTATAAAACCCATTTTTAACACTGTAAAATATCATAAGGATAAAGACTCAGAGCTACAATGAATATAATGAAAGAGGCCCCCTTATTTCCCACAGAGAGGTCATGTTACGAGGTCATTGATCATTTTTCTTAGCCTCTTGCTCAGTGGGTTCGATTGGAATGCACCAGCGTGCACCGCTATCCAGCAATACATCTGCAGGATCCGGAAATCATAATCGTTTAGCATTGATTTCCCGGTCTGCCACATTACATTATTTGATAACGGCACACGCCGATGCATTCCAAAGAAACTCACCTGCTAAATCTGCACATGTATTCTGTCCAGGGAAGTTTGAGATTCACTATGGTTCAAACCCCGATGGCAGCTATCCGGATATCCTGCTGACCCATAACGAGACGAACACAGGTCGAATGGCCGGGGAAGACCCCACGCCTTGCACTAAGGATGCCTTCCACTCCTTTGTTTTAAAAGGTAAATAACAGTTTTTCCCTTAATTTCTACAAGTATTGCTATCATTCTTAGATATATTTGTAGCATAATGAGTAACATCTTTTTGTGATTCATGTATATTGAAAATAAGTATCAGTCTCTTCTAATTTCTGCAGTTTAGAACAAAACCTTTTGCTAATTAGAATAGAAAGGTATACTTTGTAAAAAAAAATAGTTTCCAAAGATTTCAAGGGTGCTACTGACCTGTAATGGTTTTCTGGCTCTATAATTGCAGTGCAGATTCAAATCCAGTCTGATCCATATTTGACTACAGTGAGTTAAAATGGCTGACCTCTTGAAAAAGAAATTGCAAAAAATGTCAATAAGTAAAACCATTGGTTCAGATGAAAATCAGTAAATAGAAATACAAAACATTCAATAACCTTTATTTGTAAGTTGTTTGCAAGGCTGTATACTTAATGATTAATAAAGTATGCACATTTCTCACATGAGTCAGAAATCACTAATGATCACATTTTCTTCGAAGGTGACAAAACTGCCGTATGTAGTTCTGGAGTTGGCAGTAAGGTGGCAGCACTCTACCAGCTGGAGGTCGCTGCAAGGTCATCGGTCACGGTCCAGTGCCTGCTGGTGGAGGAAGGCGCTGACATTGGTGACCTTGACCTTAGCCTGGAGAGGGGCACAGAAGAACTGGTAACCAGCTGTAGAAAGGAGTGTGATGAACTGTACAGTGCCTTAGTGCCTACTTCTCTGAGTGACAGCGAGCGAGAGGTGGCCGTGCAGGCGTATGGCGGGTTACTATGGAGTAAACAGTTCTTCTTCTATGATGTACATAAGTGGCTGAAAGGTGAGCTATTTATTATACTCATGAATCAGAATTTATCTGGCTGCTTCCAGTTTAGAGTTATGAGATTTTAACATTTATCGGAAGGACCATAAACCAGCCTGGTCACATGCCTCCCCAACATTATCAAAGACTGACTAAAATGTGACCTGTAATCAAAAAGGCATACTTTGATTTCCTATTTTTGTTGATTTTGGATTTCACAATTGATTTTTCCTACATCGCTTTGATACATGTTTTAAGAGTATTTTTGTGTTAGTTCCATGCTATTTAGATACGAAATTCAATGTTGGGTCTTCTAACGGTTATTTTCCTCCTAAACGCTTCCAGAAAAAAAGCCGCAAAAGTGTTTCCTACTTTTCCTTCTCTGTATCTGAGTGCCATCTCTGTAGAATGCTGTGAGTTCTAAAACAGACTCTGTTTGTTTACAACATTCCCATGCCTAAGGAGAGCATATTGAGTGCACAGTTCTTAATCATTTCTCAAAGGATATGTGCATTGTATTCCTAGGTGGAGATATGAAAACCCGCATCAACCAGCAGTGGAGACACATGGTGAACAAAGACATCATCTCTATGCCAGACAAATGGGAATTCCCCTGGGTGAGTGAAAGGGTTGTAATCCAACCTAGCCTATCACAATGCAGACTGATAACCAACCTTTCCTTTTGATTCTTAGCCTGGTCATAACTGAACTGGCCAACATGTCCTGATTGCAGATTCTCGTCACATGACCTAACCCACTGTTCTGATTGGTTCTTAGCCTAGTAACAGGTCCTAACTGGTCACACGACCTAACTTAATGTTCTGATTGGTTCTTAGCCTGGTCACAAGACCTAACTGGTCATATGACCTAACTTACTGTTCTGGTTGGTTCTTAGCCAGGTCACAAGACCTAACTTACTTTTCTGATTGGTTCTTAGCCAGGTCACAAGACCTAACTGGTCACATGACCTAACTTACTTTTCTGATTGGTTCTTAGCTTGGTCACAAGAGCTAACTGGTCGCATGACCTAACTTACTGTTCTGATTGGTTCTCAGCCTGGTCACAAGACCTAACTGGTCACATGACCTAACTTAATGTTCTGATTGGTTCTTAGCCTGGTCACAAGACCTTACTGGTCACATGACCTAACTTAATGTTCTGATTTGTTCTTAGCCTGGTCACAAGACCTAACTGGTCACATGTCCTAACTTACTGTTCTTATTGGTTCTTAGCCTGGTCACAAGACATAATTGGTCACATGACCTAACTTAATGTTCTGATTTGTTCTTAGCCTGGTCACAAGACCTAACTGGTCACATGACCTAACTTACTGTTCTTATTGGTTCTTAGCCTGGTCACAAGACCTGACTGGTCACATGACCTAACTTAATGTTCTGATTTGTTCTTAGCCTGGTCACAAGACCTAACTGGTCACATGACCTAACTTACTGTTCTTATTGGTTCTTAGCCTGGTCACAAGACATAATTGGTCACATGACCTAACCCACTGTTCTGATTGGTCATTGCAGTATGCGACCTGGGACCTGGCCTTCCACATGGTGCCCTTCGGTCACGTAGACCTGGAGTTCGCCAAGAACCAACTTCTGCTATTCCTGTCGGACCGCTACATGCACCCCAACGGACAGGTGAAGTAATATTGTTATAGGTCGGCTTTTTCACTCTGTCAATGAGAGCTCTAAGTCTGACTTTAAAGTCTTTAAAGCTTTAAAGCAAAGCCGAGCTATTCTCTTCTCCACTTCTGAGATCGGTGACAGAATTTCGCGTTATGCCTGAAACGCCCCAACGCGCCAAACGTCCCAATGCTATTCCTATGGAGGGTAAACTGCCGCGTTATGCCCGTAACGCGGCAATTCTTCTGTCAATGCTATTTCAATGGTGACCATGTCCCATCGCGCGGCTGCTGCGCGTTATGCCTGTAACGCGGCAAAATAACGATGTCCCAAATCGATTCTGAGCTAAAATAACCACATCTTTGGGCTTATTTGAGCTTATATCGCAGAGATTTTGATATATAGAAGACAATCGAATCGCTAAAATCGACCAAAATGGGGCAAATAAGACATTCAAGCCTGGAATCGTTACGGTGACTATGTCCCTGCGCGTAAAATGTCGCGTTATGCTTGGAACGCCCACCAGCCTCGCTTTCGATCCGAGAAGAAGGGATATGGGTCAAAATCTGAATATTCATCAACTATGCAGGCCTATTTGAGTATGAAATGGGTCGTTCTTACTGGTCAAATATATATACAGGGGTAGATTTGGATACATAGATGATCATGTCAAAGTCCAGGAGGAGATAATTTGCGAAATAACGCGTCAATTTGCGCGAAATCATCGCACTATTTTCTTGGTATTCCTTCGCGTCGACCCGGTGAACAATCCAGGTCAGACCGCCCCGGGCAGGCCGGGTGGTCGGACGTTTCGGCGGGAGGCTCCTCTTTCGCCGCCTGGAAACCTGGATTACCGCGCTATATGATGGGTTCAATATATATATTTTGGACGTCTGGACCCCCTTAAACGCATTGGAAACTCATGCGTGATCCATGCGTTCGTATCGAAGGGAAAACATTGGATCAATCGGACACGTGGAGGCACTGTCACTGCTGTCAGACCGTCAACATGGCCGGGTTCTCTCCCTGCACTCCTGCATCGATACGTTGAACTCAGGAAACCAGGATGGCATTGGACTAAACCCAATAATTGTGGAGGATTAAAGTATTTGGAATCATTCAGGACTCAGGTTATACAGGTAGGTACATATATCTTTTCCAGCAGTTCAAATGATAGGCCTAGAGGCTAGACAAGCTGCTGGACTCAGCCTCTCGGGCATTCGACACTGGCAATCTGAAAAATAATTATTTTAGGCCCTATCAACCCTACCAAAATGAAAATGATGTAAATATCTATGATCTGATATATCTTAGGGTCCTACATATCATATAGTATGGTCATTTTAGGCCTGGACACACTTGCAAGAATATTTTACAGATGGTAGTTTTTTAGGCCTAGAGGCTGGATGTCAAAGCAACTCGGGCATTTTGGTCGGACAGTGGCAATCTGAAAAATAATTATTTAGACCTTATTAGGCCTATCAAAATGAAATCCATGTATATATCTATGTTCTTCTATATCTCAGTGTCCTAAATGTCATATGGTTTGGTTATTTTAGGCCTGGAAACGCTTGCAAGAATATTTTACAGTTGGTCCAGTCTTAGGCCCCCTTACATCGCATAGGCTTTGGCACGTTTGCATTTCAAATATTTTGAGACCAGGTTTTACAGATTTAAATGATTCAAAGATTAAATAATTTGTGAAATTGTCACTATAGTGTCATTTTTTTCTGACCTACCACCAAAATATTCAATCTGAACTTTAATATGTCTAGGCCTAAGTCACTGTCAGTGTCTGAATCATTCCCATTCAATGTTAAAACATAGGCGTCACACTGTCAATAAGTTCTCCGGTGCTGTCAGTGTCAGTGTCAGACTCAGATTTAAGATTTAAATGATTCAAAGATTAAATTATTTGTGAAATATTCACTATAGTGTCATTTTTTCAGACCTACCATCAAAATATCTGAATCATTAATATCATTATTCAATAGGCCATAAAGATTAAAATGGGCCGACCTATACTATCAAATGCTTTTGCTTTTGATAGTAACTTTTGGTCATATGTCGTTTGATCTTGTTTATTTTTGGTAGAACCCTCAGATGCTGTTTTGACCTTTGGATACATTTCAGATTAAGTTCATATCATATCCAAAATCTGAAACCTGTAGCAGGTATTGAATAAATACTGCCTTCTTATTGGTTGATATTTCCATGAAATTGAACTTCAGTGCAAACCAGCCTAAGTCTCTCCAAGCATTAACTTGAGCTTTCAGATTGTTTTCATCCAACCCTGACTTACATCTCTTATATAGTGTTTGCTCATTTGATTGTTATATCTCCCCTTTCGAAATCCAGTTGCCAGCATATGAGTTCAACTTCAGCGACGTAAACCCACCTGTCCATGCCTGGGCCTGTCTTCATATCTACCGACAGACCGTGGAAACAGGCAGGCCCGACAACGCCTTCCTCAAGAAATGCTTCCATCGCCTTCTTCTCAACTTCAACTGGTTTGTGAAAGACTTTTGTCCAGTTTTCATCGACTATATAATTGTTTATGTATTTTGTCTATTTTGTTCATTTTTTGTAATAAATTTGAACAACAAACACTAATTCCAGTTGTCCCAATAGGAAACAGAATAAGAGTATTATAGAGATGCAGGGCTGGATCCAGGGGGGGGGGGCTGATCCCATCCCCCCTTTGCTGGACCCCTAAATTGCAAATAAAGGGGAAAATGTTGCATGCGTATGAGCAAATGCACATTCTTTTAGTACTTTACTCTAATGCTGACCACCATCCCCACCCTTTTGAAAATCCTGTATCCGCCCCTGAGATCATATTGTTAGCCATAATTGGTTTCTGTTTTACTGAATGCTAGGTTTTCTAGTTATCTATATCTATATATATTTTAAGATGTATTCTGCATACCAATATTTTTGCATTTATTTATTTTTGTAGGTGGGTGAACAAAAAGAGTGTTGGTGATACCCACCTGTATGCTGGAGGCTTCCTCGGGATGGACAACATCTCGGCCGTTGAGCGGTCACACCCACCACCGGGAGCTGTCATCAAACAGGTAATGACTTCAGATCATCCTCAACAGTAAAGGGCTCCTTGAAATATGAGAAAGCTGAATAGAATGATTATCGGGAACATGTTTATAGGCAACTACCACAGTTCTCTGGATTTCCCATAGTGGAGAGAAAATCATACCTTTATTTTTTAAGTACATTTTTTCTCCAATAACCCTACCTCTTACCCATATGCACCACATGAGCTTGAATAAGCCCATCCCAGTTTACACCAACAGCAAAGTTCACCATTAAATATTCTCAAAAATGCTTCTGTGTTTATTTCCTGAAGACTGTTGCATGATACAAAATTAACCAAAGCTATCTGGCTGAGAGATTGCTCTTAGAATTTCTAAAATTCAACCTTATATTTTGAATTTTTCCCCATAGGCACCAATGGTAACATCTGTCAGCTCAACCTTTAATGTCCAACCCTATTGTTCCCTGAAATACAGTATTTTGATTAGCTGGCAAACCTGCAAATCTGTCTATTGATAAAGTTTTAGAAATGATAATTAGCAGTACATGTGGATATAGAAAAATATTATTCTTGCATATTTGGGTAACGCCAACTCTATGAGACAATGGTGGCTTATATGTCTATTTTGTCCAACCCTTGTCCAACCCATAGATATACCCAGTGTTGGGTGGGCTATAACTTTTCCCGTTCCCCACACAGGCTGACGGTACGGGGTGGATGGCGTTCTACAGCTCGTGCCTGCTGCAGATGGCACTGGTGTTGGCTCAGCAGGACGAGGTGTACGCCGACATGGCCGCTCGTTTCTTGGACCACTTCTTGGCTATTGTCGAGGAGATCAATGGAGAGGATGGTGAGATTAGTCACAAGGAAACACTCAGGGTTTGACCTTAACATAGAGTTACTAGTATAGGGTACTAGTAAAACCTGGTCGGGCTAGTGCAATTTTTGTGCAGCTAGCCCAATGGACTAGTGGAAATCATATCACCATCTAAACAATACAGTTATGCATGACCTGTTTAGTCAAATTACAATAGCTGCAAGACTATAGACAGGATCCTAACATCTAATATGTCATTTGAAAGTTCTTTGAGTTGGGCTAGTGAAATCTATCACGGGCTAGTGTAAAATCCTAAGCACTAGCCTGGTGGGCTAGTAGGGAAAAAAGTTAAGGAAACCCCTGAAACACAGTGTCAGAAATGATTGGTGGATGAGGCAAAATAATTTAGTTTTCTTCTGGTATCCCTACTGACCATGTTATTTTGCATGTTATTTTGCCTGTACCTTGCCTTTCTTTTTGTTAAGAAAATGTTTAAGAAAATCATTAAAATCTAACTAGAATGGACATATGAGCATTGAATATTATATACCTTATAAACAACTTTATTGCAGGGGTTTAAAAGTCGTTGTAGAGAATGTATTGAGGAAGTTACATATTTTCAATACAATCTGAATCCATAACTGCCACTAAAGGACATGTATATATTAAAAGATTATATACACATAATATCCTGACCTTCTGACCATATTTTATTTGACCCATAGAACCTGAATTCAATACCCTTTTTGGTTAGCTGTAGTGTAACACGAATTTCCTGCCAGTGTTGCCATTACATTTGTCACATATTAGATATTCGATATTTAGATTCATATTTCTCATCAATTTTGGAAAAGAAATTAAAATCCATTCTTACATTATACATTAGAGTACCTTGTTTAAGTGTTAAACTTTAGATACTAAAGAACTTATTTCAGACACATACCCATACATCTGACTTATAAGTAGACTTTACAGCAAACATACTCAACTCTACCCACCTTGGTATTTCCCCAGGTCTGTGGGATGAGAAGGACCATTTTTACTATGACCAGCTGGACCACGAAGGTCAGACAGACACGATACGCGTGCGGTCACTGGTCGGACTCCTGCCGCTGGTCGCCACGACCCGGCTGGATGGGGCGCTGCTGGCGGCCTCCTGGGGGCAGTCCGAGCGACTAGACGAGGCCCTGACACGGGCTGACAGGAAAGGGGTCAGTACTGGGGAGTCCACTATCAAATTATTCAGGGCATCTTAAAAGGTCTTGAATTGACTTAATCAAATTATAAGTCTTAAAAGAGGTAAAAATTGATATTTCTGTAGAAAGAGGTCTTAAATTGAATGAATTTTGGACATTTCTTATCATGAGGCAAAAAACTTGACTCAAACCTCATTATCTGTGTATTCAAGTATATGACTGACTTCTTCCTCTTTTTTCTCAAGAGGTTTTCCATCTATTGTCCTTAAAAGGGTCTTAATAAGGTTTTAGATTGATTTAAAAGAAAAAACACTTGTCCACTCTGTTATTAAATTAGATTGGTTTGAAATGTTATTCTCTTGGACCTAAGCGCTATATCATGTTGTTCATTATGTTGTAGGTGTAAACTAAATCATTCCACGATATCAGGAAAATAATAGTTTTACTTGCTTTGAGGAGCGACAAGCTTTCAATGCCTTCTCATCTGTCTTTCAGATAACTCGTTGTGACAAGACAGGCTCGGTGCTGCTCAGCGTACCGTCCGCGGACCAGGTTCACCACTTACTGACCTACATGTTGGACGAGGCCGAGCTACTCTCTCCCTATGGAGTCAGGAGTCTGTCCAAGGTAGGGTATATCAACAGTCCATATAATCTGGTTGAGCTGTGAAATCTGATGTATTTTGGGAGACATACTCACCTACCAGATCAAGATGGTCCTTGACAGAATTGCTCTTTTGTTTTTTTTCTTTTACTAGTAACTATGTTGCAGGAACTTTATTTTGTACGTTTTATTATAGTACTTTATATTACACCAATCAAAGCCTGATCCCTGTATCCAGGCACCAACGTGGTAACGACGATTCTGTTTGCACGCTTAGCCACGTGTCCCATCACTTTGATAAGACCAAACACGCATTCAGTTTCTCTACAATTGCTAGGGAAATCCTTGTATTCCTTACAATTTAAGAGATCGTTCTATAGTATTTCCGGTGGAACAATTCCTCAACAGCTGGGGATTCCCCCTGAAACCTAAGACTCACATTGCTCCACAGATCTATGCGCCTGTTTTTGCCTGTAGTAGTCTGTTGACTTCGACTCCCCTTCATTCATCCCCCTAGGCTCACACCTCCCTAGTCACAGTGACAGTAGACGATAAAGAACATAGCGTCTACTACTCTACCTAAGAGTCGCTATGTTTATTTTTCACTGTGCGAGATTAGAGCTTTAAAACCTTCAAGTTTAGGAAATTTGGCCATTGAGGTTCATTCAAGGCATAGGAGATCACCTTTCCAATACCTCTGCAATTGAATTTTAAAGGTCACCTGAAAAGGTTTTGGAAAAGTCTTGTAAAGTTGACCTTTCCATTACCTTTAGCAAACCTCAATGACCCCATTTCCGGAAACTTAAATGTCTATTTTTGTGCAGGGTTTGTAGTCATTAATTGAACTTGACTGACCTCTATTCCCTCCAGGCTCACACCTCCCCAGTCACAGTGACAGTGGACGGTAAAGAACATAGCGTCTACTACTGTCCGGGAGAATCAGACGATGACGAGATGTTCGGCGGAAACAGCAACTGGAGAGGACCCGTCTGGATCTGTCGTGAGTCACTTATTTTGTGACAAAGATCTATCTAAAAAAAGAATGCATAGTGGAATATAGACACTGTTTCTTCATACAGATTTCTGTATTTATTGCTTAACTAACAAAATTCTATTGTTGAGAAGAAAGAATTTATTGTAATTATTTCAGTTAACAGAAATAGCAATTTTGTGAATCTAAATCCATAGGTGAATCTATATTCATCCAATGTCAAATCTTACTCCAGAGATGCCACTTTTAGCATGTAAATCTAGGACAAATATAATTGCATTTGGGACAATTCGGTTGACTCTCTTTGTCTCTCTTTGTCTCCTGTAGTGAACGTCCTTCTGATCGAGGCGCTCCAGGAGTACCAGTCGTTCCACGGGCCCGCGATGACCGTGGACTTCCCCACGGCCTCCGGTACCCGACTCACCCCTGGGGAGGTGGCAGACCGACTCGCCCAGCGCAGCGTCAACATCTTCCTACCCGATGACAAGGGACGCAGGCCCTGTCACGGTAAGGAGGGAGGGCCAGTGTCTCCACTGCACTGGGAAAACAGGGAAAATGGCAAAGAAATTCCATCAGGGAAAACTTGGGGAATTTGAAAAAGCACAGTGAAACTCTGTTTGACAGACTTCATAATTGTTTATTTTTAAGATCAAGAAGATTTCACTTTTCTGAGAATTATATTTCTCCGTCATATACTTTTAATGACATTTTTAAAATTGAACTCCTTAATAAAAGAACAAATCATCGGAACTATGAAAATGTACTGTGAGACAGGGAAAACAGTCTTATTCTGCTAATTCTACAAAACGTCCCTCTCACAAAATTTCCATGTAGCTCATTATTGAACAACTTTCAATTTTACTTATTTTTTGATTAAGTAATAAAAACAGAGTAATAGTGGGAAATTCTGTAACAGTAAGGTTAAAACAGTTTTCCCTTATCTATAATCTAAGGTTAACAATAATGTTAATTGTTTCCCCTCAGGCTCAGAGACTCGGTACGCTGAGGATCCTCACTGGAAAGACCTGGTCCTCTTCAACGAGTATTTCCACGGAGACAACGGCAGGGGTTGTGGAGCAAGGTACGTATTGTAACTAAAACAACGAGTATTTCCACGGCGACAACGGCAGGGGTTGTGGAGCAAGGTACGTATTGTAACTAAAACAACGAGTATTTCCACGGAGACAACGGCATGGGTATGTTACTTACACAACGAGAGCTTCTACAGAACCTCCCTCTTTTTTTTTTCCTTCAGATTATTAAAAAGACTATGCCTGCAAATGGGGCACTAGAAATTTGTTTATGAAAGCATGTCACTTTTGGACTTTTCTGATTCTTTCCCTTATTCTACTCCATTCTGGCGAACCCACAACCTCCTAACTACAAAAGAACTATAGTAATTAGTTGTGCCCTTAAGCACCATACACCACTCGGCGTCGGCGTAAAATTATCAAACATGCTTAATAACGATTGGCGTACGCGTGGGCGTGCTCGTAGGTGCCGACGGCTGACGAGTACGCCGACACATACGCCGATTGTATGTGGGTATCCAAGTCAGCGTACTCGTCGGCCGACGAGTACGCCGAAGAGTACGCCGACTCAGCAAAAAGTTGTCTAGTGAGTATGGGGCTTTACTTAGATGGGTAGAAGGGGCAGGGCTGGTAGTGTAGGCAGATGGCCCCAGGTGGCAGCACTGTTATCTGCTCTCACAGTATTGAAGGATCAGTTCAGCGTTTTACTTTATTCATATTTATAATAAATATGTAGTGGTGGCAGTCAATTTGGTAGTGCTATATATATATATATATATATACTTCCCTTTACATATATTTGTTATTGCACGCCACATGATGTATGTAAGGTGGATAGGTACCTCTCTATAACGATTCATCTCGATCACCTTTACTTCCCTATCCTCCCTAAAAATGGCTGGAAGAATATGTAATAATTGAAGTACAAAATCTAATTTATGAAAAGAATGAAAAGATAGTTACATACATGTAAAGAAGCTTCTATTGTTTCTTCCAATTATTAAATTGTCTTTTTATCGTTGCAGTCACCAGACTGGGTGGACAGCGCTGGTCGTCTGTCTCCTCCGACAGTTAGCGAGCACCCGCTCATGAAGAGCTCCGACAGCGAGCGATTCTCTCTACCACAGATAGCTGATCTACTGTATCTTAGGCACCTGCAGGTTAATCTTGACTGATTTTGTAGAGACAAACTCTGGAAAAACTATAGAAAATTTACAAACGTTTGCTATATATCTTTCTGAAATGAATACATTTTTTTAACTAACTTGGAAAATATTACATACATATAGATACAAAATGGCAAAAACGCCAATGTTAGTTTTCCATCATATTAATCCATGCAATAATTATTGAAAATTCCTATATATAAGCCATAAAACATATTTCCAAGAATCCACATTGATTTAGGCTAGTCTGCAGATCAACTGCAATAAATATGATATCCGTGGTAGGGAGAATTCGGAGGAATTTTTCAATAACTGCTCTATGTCCCATCCGTGTAAAATGATGGAATTAGAACCCTGGCAGCGCACACTGTGAAATGGAGGGCTAAATGTACCATTTGTCAGAATATCGAATTTCTGGGGACTTTTGTTGAAATTCTTGATTTTAGTACAAGATACAGTAGTTGGTTAAATACGAACTTATGAATGGTTTTAATCTTTGTTTTTATTAAAACAGCCAGTAATGATTGTTTTGGAAAAAATAGATTTCATGAGCGTTTGGCATATTTTCAAATTCTACGAGTTTGCCATGATGATGTTCATTTCACAGGTCGCGTGGGAATACTGCATAGTACCTGTATCTATTTGTAACATGTATGAGACTTGCATCCACTGTTAGGGCATGAACAGCACCACTCAGGTATCCTGTAATTGTTATCGACCTATGCATAATATATATTCGATGTATTCAAAATATCTCGTAACATTTTGTTACAAACGAGGGTTAAGTAAAAAGAATATATTATAGGATATATATTCAGAATAGACGTTGCGGGTAAGTACTTGTTTTTGGTACCAATGATTGGGCTTGTTAAGATCACAAACTACGTCGATGTTAACAAGATGGTAGCGCCACCTAGGGGCTTCCGTGCACGACGCTTTTTAAATATTAAGAGTTCGTTCTCATGAAGGCTAAACTACCCGCTTTCGTCGTCAAGGCAATTTATTGTGAGCCATCAAAGTTCCAGTGTTTACATGCGAAAAGGTATAATTAGACTGCCATGCCGTTATCAAAGAATTTACTTTGTGCTGGAAGCTATCTTCTCTTCTTTTCTTTTTCTAGAGGCGAAATGATGTTTCGCCTCTGTACTCTAATAATGACAAAAAAAATTGTTATTTTTGAATTTGACTGGTGCTGTCCTCCCTTTTTTCTCAGACATGTGAACTATTACAGAGAAATGGATACATCCTGGTGACAGCTCTAGATCTGGGGAAGAATAGTTCATTCCATTTTTTTCCCAAAAACATCATATAAAAGTCACATTTTAAGTTTGAAAATTATGAGAAATTCCATTTTTTTGACAAGTCATGATGCTTTCAAAAACCGCCGGTGCAAATTGAAAAATACCGGCACCCAGCACCCGACAACAGCTTAAGTGCATGTGTACTAAAGGTAGGAGATAGGCTTTTGGACTTTGAGGCGCCCGGCAACAGTGACATATATGCATTGAACGGCAACAGCGACGTTGTATGATGACCTACTTTTTGAACATAGAACTAAGTGCATGTGTACTAAATAACATTAGTAGATGGAGAAAGCGACGCCCCCGGTAACAGTGGCGTGGATTTTGAATATTAATGAATGAAACTGCCGGCACCCAGCGCCCGGCAACAGTGCAAGTACACATGTACTAAAGGTTGGAGCTAGTCTTTGGGACTTTGAGGCGCCCAGCAACAGTGACATATGCATCAGGCTAGGAAAATTCCTCCAATTTTCTGGTCGTCAGAGGACAACCAATATTGAAGATCTGGTTGTCTACAAACATCCATAGGTTGTCCACATTTTCAAGACGCATGTAAAGTTTTCAAACAAATATCAAAATAGGCCAACATTTTTTTCTTTTGGATGGAACATTTTCAGTATTTTTTCTAAAAACATCTGGTCGTCAGGAGGACGACCAAAAATCGATTTCTGGTCGTCAACACCCATTTTCTGGTCGTCGAGGACATGCGGACACAACATTTGATAGACATTTTTACATAGTTCTATTCATACTTAATGACAAATTCCTAAGACTATTTCGCCTCTCATGGAAGCTCCGCTCCAGGACAGACATTAAGACTTGTTTAACTTTGAAATTTTTTTCAGAGCTAGATATAAAACCGGTAAAACGGTATCCATGACATGCCATTGTTTAGCGATTCTGCAGCTTGAACCATTTTACTGACACCCAAGTCTTTCTTCAGTCTCAACTCGTATCCTCAGTGATTTTTATCTTATTTCTATGAGTATGGGTTCTGAATTACTGTGAACGAGGGTTATTATTCCTAGAAAACCAAAGACAAAATAAAACAAAAATATCAAACTTGGAAGTTTTATCTATTTTATTTGTTGAACATACATCATACAACTCCTTTCATCATCTTTCTTTATCCTTACTCACAGTTTTATACATTTCTTGACGAATCAAAATCTTGTCTATATACACAGGGTGTCCACTATAAGGGTTATATAAAGGGGGAACAAAGGGGACTTAATCTATGTTAATCTGGGATTATCCCGCCTTAATCCATCGACTCCGTTGACCTGAAGTGGTCGTCGTCGATTGTCGAGTAGATGTGTCCTTCGCTGCTGAGGAAGTCAACCGCATCTCTGAAATAGATCAAATTTTGAAAAAAGTTAGATTTCAGTAAACTTTCTACATTATCAAGTATAAAGGGGCGCCGATTATCTAATAGTTTTGAATGTGAACTTCGAATTGGAATTATTAAAATATCGGAAAACCAACAATGGTAGCAAATTTAATTTCTTCCTGTGAGAATTATTATTTTCGTTTTTAAAGTTCTCCGTGATTTTCCTCCCGTCCTAAGCTAAAGAAAATGTTTCCTTTACTTTCCCATGATGATTTTATGATATTTCAATTTGCCATTTCCCCCTAATATATTAATGTCCTGGTCTATCACATAACTTTAGGCCAACCTTTAAAAGAATGTTTCCTGTCCAGCAGGTGACCAGAAATAAAAACTTCTTTTTTTCCCTTTTTGTGTGTGTTTGATGGTAAGGCTTTATACTGAAACTTTAAAGGAAAAACAATTTTCGTCGACCCTAAAATACTCGGTCGGGCGGTAAACAGGAAACAATCTTTTTTTAAGGTTAGCCTTAGCTGGTTCTTGGTTCCCTCACCTGATGGCGTTCTGCGGCATGCCCCGCAGCGTCTCACAGATGGACGAGATGCTCATTCCCTGCTCGTCACGACAACTCCGGATCACCAGCGACACCTGACGGAGACAGAAAAAGTATTGGTAAAATGTCCAATAAGGTACCAGGGTTTTACACTAAGGACGTAAGTCAGGGTTGGCGAAAAAATCTGAAAACTAAATCAGCTGACAGGTCGGTCCTAAAATTGGCTGATTCTGCCTCTAGAATCGGCCGATTTTAGGGCAGATTCAGATCAAACATGCACATTTCAATATACCATACTGACAGGCAGTCATAGGAATCGGCCGATTTTCCCAGTCACCAGTAAAATTGCCTAGTGGGTATGGGGCTTAAGTCTATGCTCCAAGAGTCAGAGATCGCAAGTTCGTAGTAAATTCAAATTCATAGTATTTCAAACCAATCACAATGCAGCATTTATTCACTCCCCTCCTCAGGTCTCAGATTTAGTATGTAATAATGTTATCTGAACTTAATCTGAACTTCTCGAAGTTCATTATAGCCTTTTGACACTGTTTAGTTTCATGAAATTGTCTGTGGAGTTTGAAATGGATTTGTGGAGATCCAAATCTACCTGACTAATCATATCGGTCATATTTTTTTTGAAACTATTTAAAGCAACCCACAACCAATCCAACTACATACATTGTCACAAATTCATGAAAATGTATAAACATTTCTAACACACTCCTTGGTGATTCTAAAAGACCCTCCATATTCATTCATGTCCCATTAGACAATTGTGATGGAGAAGGATGCTTTCAACGTTTTGGGTTTGTTTTGGTTTGCTCAATGACTAAAAAACTTCTGGGAAATACCCCATGTGACACCCAAGAAATGATGATGTCATTGACAAAGTACTTGCAGAACATACTCATTTTGAGAGAAGGGGGTAGTGGGTTGGATTTTGTAATTATGGTTTACATAACTTCTATAGTTTTGAAAACCTTCTCCACCCCACAAGTACAGCATATTCCAGAAATAATCTATTAAAGTGAATAAGGCATTTTAATGATACATTACTAAAGAAAGAGGGCCACTCAAGTGCATTGATTCATGAGTACTCCCCTGCCATCAATGAGCTGGTCTTGAGTTAATTGCAATGTGCACTGAGCCGGAACTAGGTCAAGTGAAATGTACATGGTTGACCACAGTGTCATGTACATTTCACTGATGGAGCCTGAACTGTGGCTACACTCACACTAGATGAACTGCTGGCATATTAGATATGCATCTCATTCTAATAACATACCTTATTAGAGAAATTTGTTCCACAGCCTTATTGGTAATGTAGCAGTGTTTGTGAAAAGTCTATTTTTGCCGGACATGTCCGACGTTTTAACCACTATGTCCGACACATTGGCCCAAAACGTCGGACATAATGTCCAGTAAAAATATGAAAATATTGGTAAATCATATTCAAATTGTCCGACTATTCATAAAGTATGTCCGAGGCTAGCCTCCTGAACGTCGGACATAATGTCCGACGTTTCAAAATACTTTTCACAAAGACTGATGTAGACAAATTAATTAATAATCTTTTAGTATCAATCTACTAGAAAACTTGGAGAGAACCTTGTTTGAAATAAATACAAAGTGTGCATAGTGTGAACTAGATTAAAGTGGTTGGTGGGGGGAATCCTATCATAGTGATGTCATCACTTTTTGTTGTAAACAACTGAGAAGTTGTGTGGACCCACAATAATAGAAGGAAGACAATAACATTAGATGTTTTAATTAACTTTGAGCCATATTTCACACTTTATACTTTTCCAAAAGCTTCAACTATACCCCTACAATGTATTTCAACAGTTAATGGAACTTGCAATATTTTTTCACACTAAGAGGAAACATTGGTTGTGGGTTGCTTTAAACACCCCTTAGTTAGTGACAATGGAAAACCAAAATTCATACAAAAATATGAAAGGTAATATCCCTGCAAAGTCCCCTTTTCGCCCTCGTCTCCCATTGCGTACCTGTTTCTGTATGTTGGTGAGGCCGCCCATGGTGTCGGGCTGGGCCCCGGAGTAGGACGTGTCGGTCATCCCCGTCGCCCCGTATCCCACCGCCTCCATGCTAGCTCCGCCCTGCAACGAACGATGCCATATTTGGTCAATTGAAATTTTTATCGGTTTTCAGTTCAATAGGAAATACTCAGGTCTGAAAGCAACTATGATAATTAAGGATCTTTTGAATTTAAAAGATGTACGGGTAGAGTTTACACTTAAGGATAGACAACTGTTGGTAACGCTCAATTTACAAAAGTTTTGATATCTCAATGGCTATTCATCCAATCTTAAAATGTGATACATCAAATGAAAGCACGGATTTTTCTCTATCTAATGGTAGATATAACAATATTTTCTGACTTAGATAAAATGTATGATAATTTTTTCACTTTTATTTTTTGAACAAGGATATCTCCCTTAATATCAAAAGTGCTAGCCTAAGATTTTAAGTACATGATTAGAACATTCTGATGGAGGGATCCGTGTCTCAGATTTTTTATTTAGGCCTTAGTTTTAATTTTATGTCAAAAAACGGGAAGAATTCTGTTATTTTTTGAAACTTTATTTTCTAGACTTCATAGAATAAAAACAAAAACATAAATCAAAATTCTGAGACACGGTTCCCTCTGAATGACTATCATGCACACATGTTCAAGATTTCAAGTGTCTATACACAATATTAACTGAGAAATCCTTGTTCAAAAGATATCTGTCAAAAACACTTTTTTCAAATTCTAGGCTTGCTTGCAAAGGCGTCCTTGCACACATATTAATATGAGTTATATCAATAGTTAGCCTTTACTTTTAGCTATCTAATGATATATGATATAAGTAAAGGGTTAATGGTTCACAATGATAACGAACAGAATACTGCTACAATTGCAAAACAGCCCTTATCAACAGTTGTCTATCCTTAAAAGAAATTATGTGAGCTAGTTCTCTGAAATCAACAGTACTGTACTACAGAATCAGAAATTAATGGGAAAATTGAGAAAAAACAGGACATGGACAGAAATTCCAACTGCAAATTTACTATGCTGTGTATTTTGTTCCCTCTAAAATACAAATTGTTATTGCTGAAAACAAATCGTTTTTAATATTGTGATTGAGGAAATATTTCAAAGTGTCCCTCCCACCAAAAGTTTAAAAAGATCACTAATTTTATCACTTTGAGTGTAAAGCTTCACTCACCGCGGGCTGCGTCTTGGTGACCTTGAGGTGGGAGTGGACGACCTCTAGGAGGTGGGTCGTCAGCTCGTTCATGTCCACCAGCTGGTACAGACGGAACGCTGCCAGGTTACGCTTCCCCCCGAAGGCACGCACGTGGCCAAATACACGCACGTATGTGTTTTCCCGCATGGGTACGGTCCGCTCTGCGTCAGGGGTGGCTGCCTGCAAAGTGAAGTAAGACAAGTGGTCAAACTTAAGTTCACAAGGATGTTAGTTGGGGACAGTGAAAAAGATCCTAAAAAGCATTAAGAAAATCTGAATGTATCCTAAAATATTGTGAAACATGTTTTAATTATCAATTTTGAAACTGAATTTTTGGCATGCCGGAGAGAAAAAATTGGAATTCCGACAAAATTAATAGGAGAATTTGTATCCATGTGTTAACCGCATTGCAAAGGACATTGCTTAAAAGTGTTTGTAGTATCTTCAGTTTTATTCTAAGAGATAGCTGTTTCTTCGGACTGATGGTAAAGGAATTAACTTCTTTTTATACTTTAATTTCATATGCAGGAAAAAGGGACTCAATGAGATTATTTAAATGCTACTCTCGCGGACTGCTGAAGGAAATCAACTTACGTCATTGTCAACAAACTGTCGGACCTCGATGGGGTTACTGGACATGTCATCTATGAAGTAGTCGAGGCGGGTCGGGGTTTCGTTGACTGACCGCACCAGGCCCACGATGGTCACCTGCAAGACAGAATTAAAGCTCATTAATCACTTACAGAAGTAGATATTACGAATCAAGAAAATGGTTATGTCCAGTTAACATTGGCAGAATACAAACAGAAAATCCACTCTTCAAAATTAAAAAAAATATATAAATAAGGCATCACACAATGAAATATATACATTTCCGTATTTTAGGACGGAAACAACTGAAGTCTTTTTTCTGTATAAAACTTCAAAGCTCAAAAACAAACAAATCATACGTATCTGTCATAAAGTGTATATTATATATGTTGTTTGTTATCAAAAATCGTTTTCCTTTAAAAATTACGAGATGTTATTAAAATTTGTGCTACAGCAAAAAACAAAGAAATCCGTATTTAGACGGAAAAGTGGCATCTCTGAATTAAAATAAGGCTGGCAGGTCGGTAGTTTTTATTTTAGAACAATTTCTTAACATGTTATTGGACTAAGTTAATTCAGTAAGTAAAATGGTTATCGAGCTTGCAACTACTGCTTTTACTATATGCTTTTCTTCCACACACCCAACATATAAAATAAAACATCTGGACAAACCTGATGCAGCTCCATGTTACCGATCATGAACTTCTCGTCGACTTGTTCTGCCTTCAGAATCTGGGCGACTGTGCAGGGCGTGATGTTCTGTGCTCGGTTCCTGCTCTGGAAAATGTGAAGCGAATGACAACCATTCATTAGTCATACAGGGATTATAAGGGGCTGAGCTTCCACAGAGTTTTTGTGTATAACAAAATAATTCTTGTAAAGGCAAATATTTGCCTGACAATTTAAGAGACTACATCGGACATTACTCAAGTACAAATCAATATTCAGCAGAGCAATAATTGATTAAAAGCGTATCGAAGTCTAAACGAATACTCTACACTTGTTTCAGATCTTGAGGAAGCTGAAATGTTAACCGTTAAAGGAATGGGAACATTTATATTGTAATCAGTTTTATTGCCTGAACTAGAAAGGTAATATTTACTCACCCTCTTCTCCTGTGTTCCCTGGTTGGGGGAGCCGAAGCCGGGCGAGTTCATGTAACCGCCTCCCTGGTCGCCATAACCCGCGTCACCTAAACAAAGGAAAACGACAACAAACTATCAACTGATAGCACCAGACTGTAGAAGATTGAATTCTTGGAAGTTTATTAACGTTTTCTTTTCATTATTCAAATTGTTGGCAAATTAGTTCCAGTTTCATGCACATAACGGCGCCAATGCTGTTGATTGAGGCCCAAAAGTATAAAAAAAAGTGTTGATTTTTTTTTTCAAATACGACCTAGAGACTTCAATTATTGACCTATTGAGTTTTGAACATTTATAATTTCTTTCATACACCTTCAACAATACTAAGCAAATACTAAAAGGGCTGGGATCCTGGCTGCTGTATTTCGTCGAGGGGTCTGGTTCGCCGAGTGGCCGCAAGAGGGCCGTATAATCATTTGTCCCTCGAAATAAAATAGAATATATGTTGGTTTTTTTTTTTTTCTATTTTAGCCATTTAGATGGTTAACGCTTGAATATTTCGTGCCAAACCAAACAATTCCTTTACATTAGATCATAGGCCTAGAGGAAAAGAGGTCAATGAAGCCAGACCCCTAAAATCTGTCCCCAAAAAAATGCAATAAATTTCTTTAATCTTGTTTAAACAATTTTATTTTTTTGCATATTAGTAGCAGAGATCATACCCAGAACATATCAGATTTTGCCATGCAGTAGATTATTTAACAGAGCTGTTTAATGCAAACAGAAACCCCTTTCGCGTAAGGCATTGAACATGGGCTACCTCTGGCTCTGCTACTAGGGCTAGGCGAAAGAAGAAAAATTCAAAGATACCGCTCACTCAGTCACTGCCACTGGAACTTAGGTCTAAGTATAGAAAAAAAGAAATAACACCTAAGTCTTTTTCGGCATTTCGTATCAGTATAATCCAGATCCAGATATTAGAAATGATGATCTGAGGGATTTCTGCACGAATTTGAGGATTTCACAGTTTGTAGCAATGAAGGATCAAAATTTTAAATGCAACTAAATTTTGCGGAATGTATATTTTCTGAAAGCCCCAAATGAGAGTAATTCTTCACCATTTGAATCGATCTTGTACATCTTGAATTAAAGAAGTTATTGATTTTTGAAAATAAAAAATAATGAATATTTTCTCTCAGCGTTTTGATCCTTCACTGCCTCCCGTTGGATAGGCTCAATTTTCGGCAATTTCACAAACTATATGAATGTTAGAACCCCATGGATATCTGGAAAGGGCAGAACAATACTAACCAAATACAACTTGAAATAAGACTGTAGGTAATAGGAAGATATTGAATTTAAAAAAATAAAACTTCATAAATGACTCGATTTTGGTCCTATTTTGGCCAATCTATCTACACTAAGATCAAAATCGCTTCAAATCGCTGGACTATAACTACACAAATTCAATTGTGTCATCAAGAAGAGACATATATGAAGGCCTGTATAGGAGTTCTTTTTAGTTCCCCATGTATTTTATTTTTGAAAAATGTCTTCAAAGTTTTAATATATTTTTTTTCTGGATCATCCTGCCATATTTTTTCCCAATTTCTTGATGTATGTAAAGCTGAGATGATAGTCTATAGCATCATACGAACAGAAAAAAATATTTACCATTAATTTTACACAATCCAGCAATTTCAAAACGTCATAACCCACACAGAAACTCCTGCAGGACACTGACGTCCGCGTAAAAATTGTTCCACAAAATCCGTATTTTACGGAATTAAGGAACATTTTGGCAGAGTTTTAATGGCCAGAATCATGATCCCCGATGAATTCTACATAAAATATGTCATTTTCAGCTTAAACAATAGGAAATTGAGACCGCTAGATCAGATTTCATGAAGGGTGATTTCCTATAGACTATAGTGACAGAATAGCAGAGCGTGATATGCGCGTCGGCCATTCATTGCTACAGTTTGATACAGCCGCACCGCTGTCTGGGCGATAATACCAGATTCTGGCGGTCCGGCCGTTTCGATCTCTCCCTGCGAACTATCTAAAATAAATTGCACATCAAAACAGTTCACAACAGCAAATACTTCTACTCAGCTTTCTGCCCGTACAATAACGATTACAAACTCTTCTTACCGCCTTGGTTGTTCCACATTTTGTCTTTTTCCGCGAGAATCTTGTTGTCAAAATGGTAAAGATGGCGGGAACTGTGAAGGTCACGGTGAGCCAATCAGAGCCGAGTATGGCGGCCTTGACCCCGAGTGTCAGAGGTCACCGCCAGGGGTCAAGTCAAGTCTTGCACAACGTGTTGGGGAAAAATAAGGTAAGAAAAGGGGGCAAATATTGCACAAAGTGTGGACATTTGAATGAACGAACAGAATATTAGGGTGTCAGGGTTGTACTCTCAGTTCACAGAATAGGAAAGAGGCTGTGTAGATTCGATCAAGGTGAGTGTTCCTGTAGAAACTTAGCTAGTGGTGGCAGTGACAATCTACTGACGTCTCGCCAAAGCCGCAAAGGCAAAGTCAAAGAAAAGAGGTTTCTCAAGTCACTTTGAATGGCAACCCCTTTTCTACGCTTTGCTCTCAAGCAATAAGCCCATCCCAGTTTACACCAACATTTAGGTATATTATGAAATATTTTCAAAATTGCCTCCATGCTTGTTCCCTGAAGACAGCTGTTTAATACAAAATCAACCAAAGCCATTTGGTTGACAAACTCCTCTTTAGGCTCTTAAAGTTAAAGTTAAAATTTGTAAAATACACCTTTATATATGTTGGCCCTTCCCCCCCCCCTCCCCCCCCCCTCAAATTTGACAGGCGACATGGCAATTAAGGGACAAATGACATTGCTGTTTTCTGAAATTCGACATGCGACGGGAGCTTATAAAGATAATGACAAGGGACAGGGCCATTTCTTTATTAGAAACGCCCCCCCCCCCATCCATACCCCCAAGAGTAGGATAATTTATGGATCTAAAAATAATTACATTCATGTCATAAAAGATGATAACGTGTACAATCAGGAGCGCATCCAGGAATTTGATATAAAAAATGGGGATGAGGGGCGTGCTTTAGCAAAATGTTTGTGTACGCCCTCCAGTTGCAAGAATTTTACATTTAAAAAAAAATTGGGGGGCGAAAAAAAAGGGGGGGGGCAGTGTGCGCCCTGCATTCCCCCCCTTCCCCCCAATCCGCACCTGATAAATGTGTCTTTCATCGTGACCTCATTTAGAGATTTCATTGTGACCAACTTTGTTGAAATAGTCTTCATCAAGTTCATGTTGTATGACGTGGAAACGATTGACATTATTTTTTTCCTTTAGAAAATGGACGACACTTCAGATAAAGAATTCACAAATCATAATCCATAATTAACTTTGCTTTAAAAGAAATACATTTCTATTTGCAGTTGTAACAACAGAAATTATGGATGTCATAAACGGTGCAGAACTTGACGGCTGGCAGCAGCCGGAAGAAGTTTCCGAAGAATCAGAATCTGAATCTTCAGAAGAAGCGGTGAAGGCTAAGCCGGGCAAGGAGGAGCAGCGGGCGGCGAAGAGACAGGAGCACCTCGGGAAGCGCCTCACGTACCTGCTGCGGTACGGGGCCCTACAAGAGGGACTCACCGTGCACCAAGGGGGTAAGTCAGACTTAGTATACTCAGTATTATATACCAACACCAAGGGGGTAAGTCGGATTTACTACTCAGTATTATACCAACACCAAGGGGGTAAGTCGGATTTACTTCTCAGTATTATATACCAACACCAAGGGGGTAAGTTGGATTTACTACTCAGTATTATACCAACACCAAGGGGGTAAGTCGGATTTACTTCTCAGTATTATATACCAACACCAAGGGGGTAAGTCGGACTTACTACTCAGTACATGTATTATATACCACCAACGGGGTAAGTCGGATTGACTACTCAGTATTATATACCAGCACCAAGGGGGTAAGTCGGATTGACTGCTCAGTACTATATACCGACACCAAGGGGGTAAGTCGGATTTACTGCTCAGTACTATACCAACACCAAGGGGGTAAGTCGGATTTACTTCTCAGTATTATATACCAACACCAAGGGGGTAAGTCGGACTTACTACTCAGTACATGTATTATATACCACCAACGGGGTAAGTCGGATTGACTACTCAGTATTATATACCAGCACCAAGGGGGTAAGTCGGATTGACTGCTCAGTATTATATACCAACACAAAGGGGGTAAGTCGGATTTACTGCTCAGTATTATGTACCAACACCAAGGGGGTAAGTCGGATTTACTGCTCAGTATTATATACCAACACCAAGGGGGTAAGTCGGATTTACCGCTCAGTATTATATACCAACACCAAGGGGGTAAGTCGGATTTACCACTCAGTATTATATACACCAACACCAAGGGGGTAAGTCGGATTTACTGCTCAGTATTATATACCAACACCAAGGGGGTAAGGCGGACTTACTGCTCAGTATTATATACCAACACCAAGGGGGTAAGTCGGATTTACTACTCAGTATTATATACCAACACCAAGGGGGTAAGTCGGACTTACTGCTCAGTATTATATACCAACACCAAGGGGGTAAGTCGGACTTACTGCTCAGTATTATATACCAACACCAAGGGGGTAAGTCGGATTTAGTATACTCAGTATTATATACCAACACCAAGCGGGTAAGTCGGATTTACTACTCAGTATTATATAACACCAAGGGGGTAAGTCGGATTTACTACTCAGTATTGTATAACACCAAGGGGGTAAGTCGGATTTACTACTCAGTATTATATACCAACACCAAGGGGGTAAGTCGGATTTACTACTCAGTGCATGTATATACCAACACCAAGGGGGTAAGTCGGACTTACTACTCAGTGCATGTATATACCAACACCAAGGGGGTAAGTCGGACTTACTACTCAGTATTATATACCAACACCAAGGGGGTAAGTCGGATTTACTACTCAGTGCATGTATATACCAACACCAAGGGGGTAAGTCGGACTTACTACTCAGTGCATGTATATACCAACACCAAGGGGGTAAGTCGGACTTACTACTCAGTATTATATACCAACACCAAGGGGGTAAGTCGGATTTGCTACTCAGTATTATATACCAACACCAAAGGGGTAAGTCGGATTTGCTACTCAGTATTATATACCAACACAAAGGGGGTAAGTCGGATTGACTACTCAGTATTATATACCAACACCAAGGGGGTAAGTCGGATTTACGACTCAGTATTATAGACCAACACCAAGGGGGTAAGTCGGACTTACTGCTCAGTATTATAGACCAACACCAAGGGGGTAAGTCTCATTTACTACTCAGTATTATATACCAACACCAAGGGGGTGAGTCGGATTTACTACTCAGTATTATATACCAACACCAAGGGGATAAGTCGGACTTACTACTCAGTATCATATACCAACACCAAGGGGGTAAGTCGGATTGACTGCTCAGTATTATATACCAACACCAAGGGGGTAAGTCGGATTGACTGCTCAGTATTATATACCAACACCAAGGGGGTAAGTCGGATTGACTGCTCAGTATTATATACCAACACCAAGGGGGTAAGTCGGATTGACTGCTCAGTATTATAGACCAACACCAAGGAGGTAAGTCGGATTGACTGCTCAGTATTATATACCAACACCAAGGGGGTAAGTCGGATTTAGTACTCAGTATTATAGACCAACACCAAGGGGGTAAGTCGGATTGACTGCTCAGTATTATAGACCAACACCAAGGGGGTAAGTCGGATTGACTGCTCAGTATTATAGACCAACACCAAGGGGGTAAGTCGGATTGACTGCTCAGTATTATGTACCAACACCAAGGGGGTAAGTCGGATTTACTACTCAGTATTATGTACCAACACCAAGGGGGTAAGTCGGACTTACTACTCAGTATTATAGACCAACACCAAGGGGGTAAGTCGGACTTACGACTCAGTATTATATACCAACACCAAGGGGGTAAGTCGGATTTACTTCTCAGTATTATATACCAACACCAAGGGGGTAAGTCGGACTTACTACTCAGTATAGAGTGTTTGCCAGTTCTTGCAGTTGCACTGTAGTGATGCGGATGGTCAGTCCGTACTTTAGCTCAGCCATTCTAGTGTTAAAATTAAGACTCAGGGCTGAGCGCATTCTTATTTACTACTTGTATGGTTGATAATCATCCATGATTCAATCACGGCAGAGATGCCACTTTTCCTTATAAATATGGATTTCTGTATTTTTTGCCTTGACAACAATATTTTAAAAGTGCCAAAATTTTAGAAGGAAAAGATTTTCCTATTCAGTTTCGTGGGATACCAATTAATTGTATGTTATATTACATGTATATTATATATGATCTGTTTTAGTATCAGAGCTTTAATACAGAAAAATAGACTGCCTTAGTTGTGTCCATATTAAAATACAGAAATGTTGTTCCGTATTTGTCATGTTTGAAGAGTGGCATCTCTGTCACGGACGCCTGTGATTTCAATGCTTAAAATGAACAGGCCCGTGATCCTTGGTTGGGGGGATCAGATTAATAAAAACATATCCATGAAATGAATGAGATTCCATACCACGCCACCTAGTGTGAAGAATTGCTGAGGGGTTTTCTTTACTGGAGCCTATGTCAATGGGAAACATTAAACTACCTATACATTTTTAGCCATAAAGGTTCACAGAATCCTGTAACAATGGTCATATAGTTTAAAATCTGATCTTTTTATTGATACATAAATCATATCTCTGAATGTAAGTTGTATTTTATAAACATTTTTCAATATTAAAAGTTTTGATTTAATTTTCATGGAATGAGCGAGCCCCTCCGTCCCTTATCAGTGCTATGTAATGATTCCCCCCTCCCCCCAATCAAGTGTCGCACTACCCCAACCACGTGGGTTTGTTTTTCCAACCATCAGTAGGCTAGGAAGAGTACAGGTACAACGTGGGTGGGCCCCTTTGAACTCATTTTACAGTAGCTCTTTCTCTGGGCCAGTATGTGTATGTGTGGGTGTGTGTGTGTGGGGGGGGGAGGTGGAGAGGAGGAGGGTGTCTTTATCAAGCTCCTGATAAGGCACCAGCCCCTTGACAAGTGTTCTGAAGATTGATAGACTTTATGTGTGAGGTGGTCGTCGTGGTTGTGGCAATTAGTGATATATTATATTACAACGGAAGTGTCTGAGTCATCATTGTTTTTATAGCTTTGCAACTCCTGTCTCACAAGTGTTGTAATAGGAAGTCATCCATCCAGTGGTCCAATGAAATTCCTTTTTCTTTTTCTTTACCAGTGACCAATTTTGCTTTTCAAAGTATTCTTGTATGTTAACTTTCTAAACCATCAAACCATAAATTTACGTTTTCTGCTCAATATCTTCAACCTTGTAGTGTCTAAATTGAAAATCCGGAAATGTCCTACCTACTTTTCCGGATGTTTCATTACTCCAGATTTTCTCTGTTTTTTTCTACCTAGGATATTGAATACAGTTCTTTTATGGGAGGAGGAGGAGGGGGGGAACGTTTAAAAATGGTTTTAGGTCAATTCATGTTCAATCAAATCATACTCAATAATTACCTCTGACCCATAGGTTACATCGAGATCAAGCAGCTGCTAAACGCACCGCTCATGCGGCGTAACAACAGACATGAGGTGCTGGAACTCGTGTCCACGGAGCGGAACCACCGAAACACGCCCCGCTACGAGACGAAAAAGGAGAACGGTACGGTGTACCTGCGGGCCCGTCACCGGCAGCAGCTGGAACGCAGCCCGTACCACGAGGGCACGAAGGTCCAACGTCTACTAGATACGTGTCTGTCGACAATCTGCAACAACATCACCGATTACGACTTTGATGGTTTCCCTGACCTCTACCTCTTTAAGTAAGTGCATACTATAGGGCCACCCTTAAAAAATTTGTTTCTGGTTGACCGGGTGGCTAAACTTTCAGCCACTCAGGATTTTTTTTTTTTTTTGTTAATTGTAGAATAACATTCAAACCAAACAACTGTCTTGTGAGATAAGTTGGCAAGCAACAAATACCCTACCTAATGACGACTTGTCATATCATATATCAAAAATAAGGCTTTACTGTTTTCTAAAACCAACGGTATAAGTGAATTAAAGCTAAAAAAGAAAAAAAATATGAAAGCATGGCCTTCGGCACTTTTTAAATGATATACGGCAGAGAAACTAGTCATTTAAAAAATATTTTCCAAAATTTCTATTAGAAGGAGAAAAATCCACCCAACTGACATTAAAAACACAGTCCCAATCAGGCGGTCGCCTAACATTTGGGGCTTTACCTACCAAATCAGAGCCCAACTTTCTATTTCAATGTGCATTGTACACCCTACAAGATATAACTGACGTCCCCAACTTACATCCCAGTATAACTGATGTGTACATTTTTGTTATCATTTGTTTACTTCAGTTCCATCATTCACCGGCTGCGGCGGAAGAAGAAGCTGAACAACACGACCCTGCGCACGGTGCTGGCGCCCCCGTTAGAGTTCCTCAACCTCCAGGGAGTCTACCTCACGCCTGCCACCTTCAAAATTATCACGACACAGTGCCCCAACCTGCGTAT
Source organism: Lepidonotus clava (assembly GCA_936440205.1). Lineage (NCBI taxonomy): Eukaryota > Metazoa > Annelida > Polychaeta > Phyllodocida > Polynoidae > Lepidonotus > Lepidonotus clava. The sequence continues at coordinate 52,306,803 of OW387137.1, forward strand.
ACTCAACCTGCACGGCTGTGGCTACATACTGAACGACCACTACGCCGACCAGCTGTTTAAGGTACGTTACTTACATACTGGTGTAAGTGTCAGGCATCATACCATTCCTTTATTTTAAAGGAATTTCCTTTAAATTCCTTTATTTTTGTGAAAATAGGCAAAATTCCTTTATTTTCCTTTATTTTTGTGATAAATTCCTTTAAATTCCTTTATTTTTTTTCTAGAGTAAGAAAATATCATGTTATCTCATAGAATGCATAGAATTCCATATTTTTAGAGATAAAATTGCAAAATTTTCTAGCTGTCGCTCGATCCAGGTCGACGAGTCAATTGACATGAGTCGACGCATTGACCGATGTGAGTCAATATGGGTCAAGGCAGTGCTGCACAGAAAAAATCAACAGGAAGGCAGTCCCGTTACAATATTATTTGGCTCATTTCATGTTTAAACTCTCTAAAAGTTCTCTAAATATTCCTTTAAAATTCCTTTATTTTTCCTAGAAATCCCTGCAAATTCCTTTAAATTCCTTTATTTTTACGAAAAAAACTTCCTTTAAATTCCTTTATTTTTTTGGGAGGGCGGTATGATGCCTGAAGTGTAGATATGTACGGCTGTGGCTACGTCTTAAATGACCACTATGCCGATCAACTGTTAAAGGTACGTTATGTACTGGTGTAAGTGTCAATATATACGGCTGTGGTTATGTATTAAACGACCACTACGCCGATCAACTGTTTAAGGTACGTTATATACTGGTGGAAGTGTAGATATTTACGGCTGTGGCTACATACTAAACGACCGCTACACCGATCAGTTGTTTAAGGTACGTTATATTATACTGGTGGAAGTGTAGATATATACGGGTGTGGCTACGTATTGAATTAACACTACGCTGATCAGTTGTTTAAGGTACGTTACATACTGGTGTAAGTGTAGATATATACGGGTATGGCTACCTATTAAATGACCACTACACTGATCAGCTGTTTAAGGTACGTCATGTACTGGTGGAATATTAGATATATATGGGTACGGCTAAATACAAAACAACCACTATGCCGATAAGCTGTTAAAGGTACGTTATGTACTGGTAGAAGTGTAGAACTATATACGGCTGTGGATACATACTGAACGACCACTACGCCGATCAGCTGATTATGGTACGCTTTATTCTGGTGAAAGTGTAGACATATACGGCTGTGGCTACGTATTATACCACCACTACACCGATCAGCTGTTTAAGGTACGTTGTATACTGGTTTAAGTGTAAATGTATCATATGGGTGTGGCTACGTGTTAAACGACCACTTTGCAGATCAGCTGATTATGGTATGTTTTATACTGGTTTGAGTGTAGATATATATGGTGAGTGTGGCAATGTGTTAGACGACCACAACGCTGATCAGCTGATTAAGGTATGTACTGGTGTCAGGGTAGATATCAACCTTTGAAAAACTAGTCAGATGTAATGTTTTTAAGACAAAGTTCAGATTTTCACAAAAATCGAGGGTTCCTGCAAGTGAATAAATGGCGATCACTGATTGACTAATACAGATTTGTTCCATTTAGAACCAGTGCAGATTTTCCCTGCATGTATAACTTCCAATGGTTTATTCCCCCTGATACACACCATTGTCTTTGACAATAGACTTACAGATTCTATTTTGGTTATAACTTTAGAAACTGCCTCAACTCGAGAGTCTGAACATCAGCGGGGCGCACCACCTCACCGACCGCACGTTGAAGTCCATCGTCAAACACCTGCAGGGTCTCGTGCACCTCGTGGCCTCGGGTAACCGACACTTCACGGAGCGGGCCATCCTAGACCTGGTCCTGAGCCTGCCCCAGCTCACCCACCTGGACATGTACAACAACCCCAACGTGTCGCTTGACGGCCACCGCACCCTCATCGACATCGGCCGGACAAGGAAACTCACGGTCATCCTAAAAGGACTTACTGATCCGACAGTCGCACCGGAGGATCCAGCCATGGTGCTGAGCGTGTGGCGGGAAGGACTCGCGTAGTCGGCCACTCTGCCGCATTGCCTTCCTCCGTCCCATCATCTTATCATTCTTGTACAGGGTTCCCAAGCAGGTCTTGAAAGGTCTTGAATTGATTTTGTCAAATTTAAGGCCTTGAAAAGGCCTTACATTTGACAATTTTGTAGCTAGAGGTCTTTAATTAAATTCTAAATCCCACTTTCAAATGAGGAGACTTAATTGAAACTTAAATCATGTGATATATTCTGCAATTTTCCTTTGCACACGGTTGATAGGTCTTAATTTTTTGAAATATTGATCTTAAATTGGTCTTAAAAAGGTCATAAATTTCCAAAATGCGTGGGAGCCCTGTTGGGAGCCCTGTTGTATATAATTAGAGGCGTACATAGTAGAGTCAATTCCCACTGGCTATCTTTTCTGGCGCGGAGGATGATCTGTCGTCAGAGACAGCCAGGAATCTTTGTACATAGCTATATTTTTGATCTGACTAAAAGTCCAAGGAATGTCTTTTCCGAGCAGCTGAATATCCCTATGCTGAACTAACTTGTTAAGATGTAAGCATTGTACATTCAGAGATGCCATTCGTGCTACTTTGGTAAAAATTGCTTAGGTTTTCCTACTTTTTGATGATCTTCGATTGCACAGAGGGGATTTCCTACATCCCTCTGACATCAAAGTCGTAGTACATGTATCTTCATTTTTGTTTCAAGCCATTTAGGTACACATGGAAAGGTCTTTCCCCCGTTTTCCTACTTTTTCATTAACTCAAAATTGTATCTTTGAGAATTGAGCAATATTTTCAAAATATATTTCCCTGTCAGGGAGAACTTGTGGGAGTCTATCGGTACCAGGCCTCAGTACCATAATGAGCATTCATGTGTAAAGTCAACTTTGTCAATCAACATCAGTCCGTCAGAAGACGGATGGAAATTTTGAATCAGTACTTTGGTTGTGAGCAAACATCACCTGCATTTTTTTTTTAATTATTAAATTTAATTATTAATTTTCAATTATATTGGTTTTGGGTCCCTTTAACAGACGACCCCTAAATAACTTTTTTGAGTTCACAAAAACCCGATTATTCATGCCCTGCTGTTCCACGACTACAAGCTAATTCTGTGATGACCGGGTTATGTTCAGGGCAACATTACTTATTGCACTCATGTGTATAATGCAAATGGAAGATGCCCCGAGGCCGTTAGGCTGAGGGCTGCATTGGTTGAATGTCTCTACAAAAAAAGATATTTTTAGTTATTGAGATCAGTCACTGTTACATTGTGTGGGCAGTTTGTCTGTTACTTTTGTTATCTTTTGTGTTTGATATTTCTAATTTTATCATGAACTAAACCCTGTGCAGACGTGGTCATATAATGCATGTGATCACCTTTTGGTTATCATTATGCAGTGATAATGAACAGAAGGCTACGATAGAAATCCTCAATTTCTCAATTCTTAGTGATATAATGGTTGATTATTGTGTAGTGAGTTTTCTTGTTAATTATTATGGTATGTTTATTTACAACTCTCCGAGCAGGGGTTTCGTTATTAAATATCCATGAGTATCATTATTGAAACAATCATCTTGTTGAGACAAAGTGCTCATTCCTGTGGTCAGTACCTGTCATCGTTTATAATCATTAGCAAAGTATTATGTATAATTATGTCGTCTAATTTCTTCTTTTTTAGTTATACACGATCATAACTTCATGTCCATATTTGTAAAAATAATTACGTTACTTACAAACTAATCTACCATAATAGACACAATAATTTGTTCATGTATTTTTCAGTTCTCCCAACCACAGATAGCCCATTTCTTGAGTTGTACCTGCAGGTTAGCCTAGACCAGATGCATGCTGGGACATATTATGTCGACAAATCACAAGGCTTTAGCGTTAAAATTTTCATGAATCTTGTCATTCTCTGTGGTCAAACATGATGAAAAATTAGCAATCATTATTTTTTAAATTGGTATCCATACATTTTATATTCTTATGTTTTTTGAAAATTTTCTCATAAATGGATATACAGCAAATATTTTCTCTAGGTTTTCTAGGGATTTTGTCACATAATCACCCAAAATAGCCTGCAGGTGCTGAAAATCCTATAAATCAGCTATCCGTGTTAGGGTAAATAGTGAATGATGAAATGGATTATTATTTAATCACCAATATGTCTACCAGCCCGACTTTGGAGATGTGATGTCATCTGCATAATCTCTATACTAAGTCTTCGTTGACTGATCATGGATTTTGTAAAACATGCAAAACTAAACTCTTCATTTACTGTGATTTAATTTGGCTGACTTAAATATTCAGCTAATTTCTTGGACTAGTGTACAGTATTTGTCAAATCCAGACCCTTTTGAAGAAACCTTGTTTTCCCGCTCTTTGAGGCATTCTGTCATAAATTCATGTATCATATCATTACATTTATATATGGTTTGTTTCAGAATCAGAGGTTAAAGACAGAAGAATAGACTACATGAGTTGTGTCCGTATTCAAATGCGGAAATGCGATTCTGTATTTTTCATGTTTGAACAGTCGCATCTTGGAATTCTCCCCACCACGGATAGTTGATTTACAGTATTTTAAGCACCTGCTGGCTAATATGGACTGAATTTGTAGACAAGACCTCTAGAAAAACTTTAAAATACTTAGAAAATATTAAATGTTTATGGGTACAAATTTAGGAAAAATTCTCTTATTTTACATCATGTTAAACTTCTAATAATGAAATGATTAATTCCTGTACTAAAGTCTTGTAATTTGTCTACAAATTACCCAGCATGCATTCTTTTTTTGGTTCTAACCTGCAGGTAAAACTCAAGAAATTGGCTATCCGTCGTTGGGAGAATTCATGTCATACTCTAGCAGAGATGCCATTTTTCCTACTTATGCAGGATTTCCTACTTTTTGGTCATTTTGGATCGCATACTTCTTTATATAATGCCTCTTTTGAAGTGGATCTATTTTTGTGTTAGTTTCAAGCTATTGAAATACAAATTCAATGTCAGGTCTCTGTTCCTGAAGGATTTTTTCCTAGTTGCTTCTGAAAAAAAGAAAAGTAGGCGTTTCCTACTTTTTCATCAGTCAGGAGTGACATCTCTGCTCTAGGAGTAGTCCATAGCCAAGTGACAAGAACATAAAGGCTGAGGTCATAGACCAACAAATTTTGTCGTGAATAGGGCCGTTACATCATTGAGTATAACCTTAAAGGCACTTCATTATTTTGTCAATCGACAGCAACAAAAAATTGGTACAGGTTTAATTGAGTTCTGAATCGACCGTTGGTACAGCAATATCAACACTACGTCAGTTGATAAATTTCATATGATTGTAAGCGTGCATCAACATCGGTTTGAGATTAGGTCATGCACCCTTAAAAGAAATTGTTTCCTGTCCAGCGAGTGAAGAGAAAAACTGCCAGTCGGACGTTCTTTTGTGTTTTTTTTCTTTTTGATAAGGCTACAACTAATTTTCAGTTGAAAAAAAAATAAAACAAAACCTCCAGTCGGCACTTAGATAGTCAGTCTGTCGGTGGACAGGCAACAAACCTTTTGTAAAGGTGGCCTAGTTGTATAATTTGATTCAAAGACAGTTCTAGCGTTATATCTTTCACGTTTCTGACAATTAAAGGTTCATATTGAACGTGTTCTTCACTTCATTACTGTGTTACGTTATTCTTCACTAGAGGCAAAGGCTCAAGTTAACACCATGACTGTTATAATTTTCTAAACTTGAGAAGGTACAACACGATATAATTAATATATATATATATATATAATATATATATATATATATATATATATATATATATATATATATATATACTTGAAGCAATGACATACAAACTTTCTGAGCTGAAGAAACTTGGGACATTTTGTTCATTTATGAGAATAAAGATATTTTGCCTTATATTCATCAAATGTTAATTTTGCACACTTTCGCCATAAAGAGTGAAATTATGGGGGCTATTAAAAAAAGTTCATAGACCTTTGATACGATACCAAACGCGTGTACACACGTATGCCGTCCAAGTACCTCTAAAATTGACATAATGGTCAATCTAAATCTATTCCAACCACAGCCTAGGTGGCAGTACATAGCAATGGCCCTAGACCCCCAAATTCGACAGGGCGACATGGACCTTTTTGGGGCCTAATGACATGCGACATGGCATTTTATTGAGATAATGACAGGGGACATTGCAATTTCTTAAATTCGACAGGGCGACATGGTCAATTCTTAAATTCGACAGGGCGACATTGTCGTTTCTTAAATTTGACATACTACATCAGGACCCCCCATCCAGGGCCCCATAACAGGTTTTGTCCTAGCTCATCAAAATAGTTATACTATTCATATCAAGGTGTTTGCTATTATGCTGGCCGTCGGAGACCCTGTATGTATAGTATGTGCACCGTAGGATATATCGAGACTGGAAAGTCAGGGGAAAACCTGTTATGCACTACAGGCCTACCACCTGTGCTCTGGTAGGACTAAATTTGGATTGACCATTATGTCCATGGTAAAAATAACCAGTGTGCTGCCACTTGCTATTCCATTCCACATTGTTAATGACCAGACCTTGGTCATAGTTGATCCAACCAGCCACCAGGGGAATGGTCGCATAGGGCCATAGAGAAGCTTTCCAATCTCGATGTATCCTATATATATATATATATATATATATACATACAAGGTCTCTGCTGGCCTTGGTAGAGAGGACATTGCATGGTGCGCACATGCCCTTACCACCTGGTGCTTGTCCGCAAAATTTCTAGATGTAGTAGGCAGATTCCTGTCAAACTATGATTCCTTGTCAAATTCCTCAGTCAAAAAGACCTGTGGAGATGCCGGGATTTGAACCCGGGGCCTCTTACATGCGAAGCAAGCGCTCTACCACTGAGCTACATCCCCTGCTTAAGAGTCTGCAACACCTGCATTATATTATAGTATTCCGGAAAATTTTTAAATACTTCATAAAATCATGCGTTTTTTTGTGTTTTGTTCTTTTTGTAATTAGATAGGCAAGCCTGTAAACATCAGGTTATAATCTTAAAATAAAAGAAACACCGAGTACCTCTTCTCTAAATCTTCAATGATAGGCCCTATTGGTCGGTCAGACAATATGCTGGGGGGGGGGGGGCATATATTAGTTCCGGTGCCCCCTTTGGAGGCTCCAATTTTACATTAACAAAATCTAAATTTGGTCCAAAAAAACAGGGGGGGCTGCACTCCCCATGCCCCCCCCCCCCCCAAATCCGTCCCTGTAAGAGACCCTTTTATCACTGCCCATTGGAACCCATATCCCAATCACTTGGTTTGGGCCTATTGCGCACCTAATTGGGGCCTTACATTTAGTACATAGGCCTATGCATCTAGTGGGGTAGGGGAGGGTCCGAGATTTTTGAAAATGTGGGTACATTCTTGTACATATTCAATGTGTTTTTTTTGCCTGAGTGGGTGGGGGGGGGGGTTGTCTCAGATTTTTGAAAATGTGCCTACTTACTAAATGGAAGGCCTCTTAAAGGGTGTAGGCCTACAGATATAAAGTACCTGGACGGAACCATAAGAGTGTGACAAAGCCTTGAGTCTGGGGTTTAATATGTTCTTAAACTCAGACCAGTCACATGAAATAAACTCACCTGGTAAATTGGGGAGAAGTCCTGACCAAAACTAAGAATGGTAAACTTGGGGGTAAATGGTTATGTCAAATAACGTGTTGGGGAGACTGATTTGAATAAGTAGGGGGAGAAACCATTTAGCTCGAAAGGTAGAATGCAACGTCCGTGCGCTGTGATAAATGAGCTACTATCTTTATTAACATCAACCAGTGGCACAAATTAATCAGTAATTCCCAGGTAACCTTTCGTACAAACCCTTCAATAATTCTAAACTAAAAGTCCTAAATGTCCTTAGTGTTCCTTTGCTTAATTGAGTCAAATCCTTAAAGTCCTGTGATATAAATGAAACCAGTTTCTAACACAATGCCTGAAGTATGATTTCCATGTCCAGAAATGTTCCAAGGAGTCCTTTGGATGTACTAAGTCCAAGGTTTTTTAAAGTGCAGATCACACACACAACAAATAGAATATATTGGGTTGGCCCTGTATGCCTAGCTCTGTTCAGCCACCAAACGTCCGTCGCCCACTACCGTGCCCCAATGAATGCCGGCTCGGGGCGAATCCCTGTGCCTATATGAGTGGGCCGATTGCGTCGTGTGGTGAGGTCACGTGAGGTGAGGTCATGACCTATGCGAGCAGAACAGCTGCTGGCGTCATCACCATAAATCGCACTCAAAGAGATTGCCTTAAGAGGGGTCTGACAGTTTTATGTAGCGTCTTGGGTAACCTGTCTGTCAATGTAATGGCCTTGTTTGTGCAAAGGTTTCTAATAATAAGGCGCATTGAGAAAGAGTGTTCTGTACAATACGTAGAGGAAATATCAATAGACATTTACAAAAATACAAGGTTGTGTTTTGCAACAAGAGATTTTTTTTAAAAAACAAGACAAAGGGAAGGGGCGCTGTTGAGAACAAATTTGGGGCGCCGCTTTTGGGAGTTGGAATTTTACATGAAAAAAATATCTAAATTTGACCAAATGTAGGTGACAATGGGCGGATCCAAGGGCGGGGGGCGGACGGGCCTTGTCCCCCCCCCCCCCCCCCTCCCCTGTTAAATCATGTATATATTCATGTTTGTGGGGCCCCCTCTAGGAATTTCCGGATCCGCCCGTACATTCATGTTTTTGCCCCCCCCCTCCCCCCTCTCTAGGAATTTCTGGATCCGCCTCCGTTTAATAATAAACCAGGGGCGGATTTAGAGAAGGACCCTCCTAATTTTTGTCAAATTAAGATTTTGTCACTGAACTACCTTGTATCACAGCCGGTTTTCTTAAAATTTGACTCGTTTGGTTGTCGCCAGATGGCAGTAGTAAAGGTACCAGCCTCCAGTCTGGGACTAAAGTAACGTGACAGGAATATCAGTTTTCAGATTTTAATCTGATTTCAGATATTTTGACATCATCCCCTCAAATAATAATTTTCAAACTAAATTCCTTGTGTGACGTTTTATGGCATTTTTATTAACCCTGATTTACATCCCCGAGTAAAAGCACAAGCCCAAACTTGTTTTTAAATCAATCTACCACCAATGATTAATGTGATATTCACATATAAATTTTTGAGTATTACTCATGGAATTCATAGAAATGTGTACGAGATGAAATCATATATATTTTACTGATAAGAGGTGGCAGTTTTCAGGTTGGACTGCCCAATTGATTTTCAAAATCGATAATTTCCCAAAATTAGAATTTTCATGTGTTGTTGATTTGTTGTTGGAGAGGGAACTCTATCATACATGTCTTTGTATCATCCAAAATAGAAAAGAAAAAGATCCCAAATCAACAGTATTAGACAATATTCCCTAGCTATAGTCGAATTGCATGTATTGGTTCTATGTTTATGTGTTAAGGCTTCGTAATTGTACCATTCCCAATTGGTCTACGAACCTTTGCGGTGACAGGACACTTACCCCCCGGACACTTACCCCCTAGGACACTTACCCCCCGGACACTTACCCCCCGGACACTTACCCCCTGGACACTTACCTCCCGGACTCTTACCCCTAGGACACTTACCTCCTAGGACACATACCCCCTGGACACTTACCCCCTAGGACACTTACCCCCTAGGACACTTACCCCCCCACCTAAAAACTGTGGAAAATAGTGACTAGGAATAGGGACGAGTTAGCCTTTTAGGTATGAATCCTAAAGAACTATCAGAAGAGAGGGATATATATCTAGTTTTGTCCCCATTATTAAACACTGGAAATAGTGACTAGGAATAGGGACGAGTTAGCCTTTTAGGTATAAATCCTAAAGAACTATCAGAAGAGAGGGATATATATCTAGTTTTCTCCCCATTATTAAAAACTGTGGAAAATAGTGACTAGGAATAGGGACGAGTTAGCCTTTTAGATATGAATCCTAAAGACCTATCAGAAGAGGGGGATATATATCTAGTTTGCTTTCCATTAGAAAGACTAAGTTCTTACCACATAATTACCTCTACATTATAAGCCAAGGTTGGGGGGTAAGTGTCCTAGGGGGTAAGTGTCCTAGGGGGTAAGTGTCCAGGGGGTATGTGTCCAGGGGGCATGTGTCCTAGGGGGTAAGTGTCCTAGGGGGTAAGTGTCCTAGGGGGTAAGTGTCCTAGGGGGTAAGTGTCCTAGGGGGTAAGTGTCCGGGGGGTAAGTGTCCGGGGGGTAAGTGTCCGGGGGTATGTGTCCGGGGGGTATATGTCCTAGAACCTTATTTGCTTAACAAACGTTACAGCATGACTTTGCAGCTTAACCACTCTACTGAACCAGGTAACAGTGGATAATAAGAGGTTGTGCTGCTGCAGATGAGTTCACTGTTGCCCATACTCAGCTGCGTGCCATATTGGTGATCGATTTACACGTGTGATCTAAAAAATAATACAAGGGGTGATTTTCAAACCATCGCATTGACGACCGCCTATTTACCATTTCAACAGTGTTAAAAGTTGATAAACCTAGTCGATTCTGAGCTAATTTTCAATCCTGACGAAGACTATCAAATGTCGAAACATGTTGATTGCACAATTCTCTCACTAATGAACAACCAGTCCAACAAAACAACTGGAGTCGGGTTTGGTGCGATTAAACTTTATTTTAATCTAAAAAGTAATAAGCATGTCGATCAGTAACTTATGTATGATGTACAGGGCAGAACACATGCCATAGAAACTCAAAGAGGGGCATTATTATAATAGCCAAAATGGGAGGGTATGGTCGAAAATAACACTTTTATTACAAATAAATTTATAATTAGTTCAAAAATGAACTAATCAAATCTAGGAACATATATAGAATACTGAGGTTCTGGGCTACAACTTTGTCACTTACAGTATGGTAATTGGATGAATATTAATAGAGATGTGATGTTCTCAGGGAAAGTTAGAAGCCTTGAGGAGCGAGTGGCTCTTCCACGGTTTCCCTACTAAAATATTCATACTCTTGATGGTTCTCGGCCCGTTTGCACTCAGTCTCTTGAGAGCACGAGCAGGAAGGATCACACGAGCACTCATCGTGTCCCCTGCAAGGCTGCAGGGGATGGGGCGGGAGAGTGCTGTTCTCAGAAACGTGCTCCGCACACGGGGGTTGGCAGTGGGTAGAATACTGTTTATGGAGCTCAAAGGGGGTCACCAAGGTTGTGACTTGAATAGGACATATACAAATATGTATATATTTGAATTATCATTGTATTAGTCTTAAGTTTCGCTGGTCCTGTATGAAAACTGACAATGTCGAGTCAGGCCAGAAAAAAGAAAAAGAAAAAACATGAAAAAGGTCTTCGGTTTGGGATCGAATTCCAGGCCCGGTCCGGGATCAGGGTCTCGTGTGGGGCGTCTAATGACCTCGTCTAGCTGATGCTTCTAAGCCCGGGACAGGAAACATGCCCAAAGAATAAAAAGGTTGTACATGTAGGCCGATGTCCCATGTTCTTGTCCCTAAAGGTGTCTGAGTTAGTCTTTCATGTTTTACCCCTTATTTTGTCTAAGTCCAGCCTCCCAGTTCTGGCATAACTTTGACCCATTTCTAACTCATGGACCTTTATCTCTAGCTGTGATAATCTTCTAAGCCTTCTCGTTATCCATTCCTTGGAAGAAAGGAGATGCGAACACAATGAGTACTAAGATGGGACTGTTTATTCTCGTGAAATCACTCTCTAATATAGCCAAGACCTGCTACATCACGTGGTCACTTTGACCTTTTACCTGGGTCACTTCCAGTCACTAAAATATTGTGCATTACAACATAGTGTTTCATAGCCCGTGCATGCATTTTCATGTCACTCGTACTGCACGAGCTCATGTAACACAGTCTCGTGTACTTTGTGATCACATACCAAAACATCCAACTTAACCATAATTTCCAACAACATTTACTTATCTTTTAACCTTTATAATTAACTGCACAAACTCGTGTCGTAACATTGATTTGATTGTATTGATTACTATAATTTCATCACAAAGATATGAGCAAAAATGCATTTTCCCTCCATGGACTTCTATAGTTAAGTATTTTCACCCTGGTTATGTGCATGAACAAATTGCGAGATTGCCCTTAAGCTGTGCAATAACCATCCACCAAAACCAATAGCTCATATGAAGACTATTGTACAAGTATGAAGACTACTGATCAAGTATGAATATCCCCAAAGTCCAATTAAGATTATCAAGCTGAGCAATAACCACCCTCCAAAACCAATAACTGGTGGAAGATTATCTGGTAAAACCAATAACAAATAATTATGAGGAAACTAATCACAGAAAAGTAATAAAGTGTAAGCTACCCTATAGGCCTGTTACAACTATCCTATAGGAAGCAATTAGGTGCAAACTACCCTGTAAAGATTAGCCTACATGAAGTAATTAACTTAGGAACTCTTGTATGATAAATATACCCCAGGGAGTGGTATATATATATATATATATATATATATATATATATATATACTCCCATAGATATCAGTTCTTGGGGAAACCTCTTGTCGATGTGTCACCTTGTCACTTATGTAGCTACACACCTTTACACTGTACTTGAACTCATTATGTGTAAAAAGTACTGCATGTTGCTGCCAGCAAAGTTTACTGTAATTTTACACACTTACTGTATATTTGCAGTAAAAGTCTTCAATCTATGCTGAATTTACAGTGAATTTGTAACCAAAACTACAAAATATTTGTTTAACTACTGTAAAAAAGCAGTAACTTTTTACAGTATACTATTGAGCAGATATATTGACTTTTGCCGTACCTCTGTGTTCAATGACTCCGAAACGATTATTGTGTAGTGTACAAATAAAAAGAAATCATCCTCAACACCTCTCTATGGGTGTTTCTCTCTCCGGTTGCTCTGAGCAGGCAGGTGGGGTATAATAAATGGATTTCAACAATAACTCAAAACAATCAGGAACATATAGATGATTTAACACCCATAAATCTGCTTAGCTCATTACGTTACCATTGGCGGATTTGGGGAGGGGGGGCGCTCCTCTCCTATTTTTGGCAAAATATTGACTTTTTTAAAGGAAAACTCCCGGACCGGGAGGGTCCGCTGGAAAATTTTACAATAGCCCCCCCCCCCCCCCCCCCTTTGTAAATCTCTGGATCCACCCCTGCAGCTGGTTAGCTCTCCGTGAGAGTTCCATTCCCAAGTAGACTAAGAGTGTTTGCATCATAAACATTGTAGCATGACTGTGTATTACAAGTGCACACTCCATAGTTGATATAACTGGCTAAATCTGTTTTACTCCAAGGATTAAGTAGGGCTCTTGATATGAGTGTTATGATACAGAGGATGCATTTCCATTTGCAACTTTTTTCACTCTACTGAATCAGGTTACAGTGGCTATAGTCGTTATGTTGTGGTGATCAATTTACATTTGTGATCCAAAGCAATCAATACATATGTTGACCATATACTTACATATGTCAAATTCATCTCAGACAAATTGATGGACTAAATGATAAGTATTCTATTCAATTTATTAATTTCAGATTCGAAGAGGGACCATGCATGTGGTCATGATTACCACGTGGTGATCACCAAATAGTGATCACCTGATAATGCCTATACAAGGTCTATATGTGTATGTGCCATGTCTTTGTAATAGCCGTAGTATATTACTGTGTTTAAATACCATAGAGGATTGTTAAAATGAGCTTGTTAGTTTGGTGACTTCCTCATTAGGGTAAGATAATAGCAAAATGATACATTATGATAACCTTGAGCATGACAGTAACTCTATTGATGGTATTAACTACACAAAACTAACGTGTCATTACACATAATGACACATTGATTAGTATGGGTCCCTCTCATGCTAGATCTCAGTCTATTACTCATAATGAGCTTGTTAGTCTGATCACTCACACAATGGGGGAATATAATAGCAAAATGAGACTATGTATGAGTATGAGAGTTGTGAACGAGAAGATTGTTACTTTGGAGAGTTCTCATAATGATGAGGATCATGAACACTTATCCTATGGGGGGTGCTGGGGTGGGGCTTCTGCCCCTAGGAAGAATATAGGAGCCCCTGCTGATCGTAGAATGCGACGATAGGGGGAACCCAGCACTGACCAAGTAGTTCTTTGTGTTCAACTCCTGGTTGGTGTCCCGGTTCACTAAGGGATGAGGTACAGCAAAAATTATTTCCAGGTTTTGATCCCCTGCTGATCGTATCTCATTAGATACAATCACCAAAGACTGACCAAGTCAAGAACAGGTGTCTGAAAAGTCAGAATACATCCTAACTTTTGCCATGAAAATGACCATGGCTGTCAGTATTATGTAAAAACAGCACTCACTCATAAATACGTGTTGTTTGGATGACCAACCAAATTAATTGCTACTTATTGGCTTGATGAGGTTTCACTATTCTGATGCATGTCATTGTGTCATTCCTAAACCAAACTTATAAGGTCCAATTTGAGAGTATAGGTTTCCATCACCAAAATTGGGGTTAAGATTAATAAATCAAATACCATAGATAATTATGTGACAGCTTTATGCCAAAATACAACGTGGTGAGCTGAGTGGTTATATTTTGATGTTAGTCTATTTATTGGGGAGTATTCCTTTTAAAGTTCGTACTTGTTCATATCCTGTACTGATACGTTTATTCATCACTCGACTGCGTGATATTACATCACTTATCGTGGATGCTTCGCTTGCTTGAAGATGTTAATAAAGGCGTTATACTAAGATAATGGGGAGTTCTCAGTGATTATTCGTTGAAGTAACTAGCTCTCTCCAGATTGATGTTATCCTGGATCATGATTCAGTTCTTAGTGGTAGAGATTCTAAGTAAAGGGGCTCAATCCTATACAAAGAACACGCACTTGGCAAGAGGTCAGTTTATTACATTCACGATGATATTCCGAAGGTACAGGTACACAATTCTCCATCCATACAGTTCTTTCCCCTTCATTTCACAATTCAAACACATCAGTAACAATCCAACCAGGTATAGCTTTCATCCAGCTTCCCCTTTCGCAAGGTATATACGCTCTTACACTGTTGAGAGAGTCACCTCTCGTCTACCGGTAACGAAGACCATTAGTAGGATCTCCGTCACTTCCAGCACGCAGTCCGTAAGGCTAAGCCTAAGCTGTCCCAATCCTTACTATCACCTGTTCTTTGTGGTTACTACCATCTTAACACTACCCGTGTGATCCGTATGTAAGACTATTGCTCCATGTGTTCTGTTCGAACTCTATCTTGGTCTGCTCGTCTATCTCAAGTCTCATACCGCTTATATAGTGACAGCCAAAAGGCTTGTCGCTATACTCATTTACACTATTACCTAACGACGTCTTACTTATCTCTCATACTGCCCACTCTTACTTACATAGACTAGTTCTATTTCTAGCTATCATATAACTTAATGTTGACGGCTAGGCCTGCTGTCCTTAATATCTTTTAGCTAGATGTTTCGATCCATAACGTACCCTTACAGGTTTCCATCGTCATTTGTCACACCTGTGCGTACCTGCAGGACGTTCCTCAGCCCGGCTGCAGTCCTTACGCCTGGGGCTTTGCCACTCTCCATATACTCTAACTATGCCACTAAACGATGTCGCCGCCTGGCGTTTAGCACACGAATCAGCGTTACAAGTTCCACTATAATATTCATTAATTCATTAAAATCAGTTCCAGTAATATATAAAACAGTGTCGTCTGCATACAGCGAGACTTTGCAATCACCTATAATATGCACAATATCATTTATATATATACTAAAATTAATAAATAAAGGCCTGAGGACACTCCCTTGTAGGACTCCACAGATTATAGGTTGTTGTTTAGATTCGATACCATTAGCACTAGTATATTGTATACTATATCAATGACGTTGCGTTATTACATTCTAACACTGCAAAACACATCTCTGGCCGTCGCATCGCTAGGCTTACATCGGCAGACGTATCTCAGTAAAGTCACAGACGAGAATGTCCCTTTAAGGTGATTAATTATGATTAATTACCAATTGGTTATGCATAATTAACTCCTCATTTGCATATCAAAATTTGTTGTTTTGGTTGTAGTCCCTCTCAAACACCACTCTCTCTAGGAACAAAGCAGTTGTTATTGCCCTGGGGTGTGTTCCAATGTCCCAAAAGATAGATGTCGTAAGTCGTATCATGAATCGTGTATATATGACAGGTTTATGATATTTGGGTTCCAAAGTACTATGCAGGGGTCCAATCATGTAATGCCGTGAACCCCCTGTGCCGCGTCGCATAACGGAAGGAGCGATGTGGTTCTTTAAAACAGCGGGGGTTTGGCAAAGTCTCACTGTTATACGCGAAATTCACCATCAATTTTCACCCATTTCTAATAATTTCCCCAGGCTGAAAATTTCAGGGATTTTAGATCTGAATATCTAGTTTTCAGAACTGTTTACAGAATTAAAAATTGGTTCAGTAGAACAGCCGGAAATCAACAGGGGGACCCATCGCAACAGCGGACATCCCATGCAACAGCGAGCAGGGGACAACCCTCGCTGTTGCGAAACCCATTATCGACGTGGCACTGGCCTCTAAGAGCAGTCAAAAACTGTAGCAAGGTATGAGTGGAACAGTCATAAAATGGTTGTAGACAGGGTATTTGGGAGAATAAATTATAACACCTATTTAGGTGGTCATAAGTGTGGAGTAATACATACAAGATTGCTAAATTGATCAAGAAATCTTAGAAGTATAGACATAAAAATAGACAGCAATAAAACTTAGATATTTTACAACATTTAAAGTTTTTCAATAACTACTTTAATTTCATATTTTTATCTTTATGATGTTGGAAAAGCAACCATGTCATTTACTTCATGAATCAGATGCTGCCTGCGTTTCTAGTCATAGACTGTGGCTCCATAGATAATTAACCAATTATAGGTGGCAGACAGAAGGACACCTGGGACCATGGGGTCAACAGGTGAGGGATCCAGAGATCAGTGTCAATGCATGAGCACCCTCGATTCAATTTTTGAATTGACTATTATGTGTTCATTTTCATGATATTTCCAATAATTTTTGTATATGAGGAAAGAACATTTTGTGATTCAAATAACATTTTTTTAACATACTTAATTCTTTGGTTACTTATTTTTTCATTTAAAATATATCAATAATTGTCAACACCATATGGGGTTAATTATGTCCTTCATGAAATATTCACCAACCACAAGTAGTTTACCACTTGCTGGGTATGACCTGGACCCCCTCTGTAACTCAGTGCCTTGCAATGTCCATATGTAAATTGACACTTTTGTTGCAGAGACTTACAGCCTGAAACGCTGTAGACATTGAAAAGCACCCCTGGATTGCAGATACCATTGAGGGCTTTAGCCCAGGACATTGAACTATAGTGTTGTTATATCTTATTGTCTATAATGAGGAATTAATAAAGATTGTTTAGTTCATATTGTGAGTTGCTATTAGTCAACGTCCTTCATTCATTGCTAGCCAAGGATAGAGGTAAATCTCCATTTAGGTAGTTCAAATCCAAACATAGACATGTACACTCACTTTGAAGAGGTTCATTTAATTAGTTCCAACAGAGGTAGGAGATATTTGTCATCATTTATGATACTGTCCAGTTCTAGCAGGCATAGTATGCCATCACCCAACCCAGGAGTTCACCGTGCACTGCCTAAGTCGCAAAGTCTTCCTATGGTACTCCTATGCTTTCAATATATCGGTAGTTCAATGAATGGTCACCAGAGAATGCCACTGAACCAAGATATATTATGTCCTACTCATTTTTAGATATGCAAAATAGACAATGCCCTGAAGTGGATGGTCTGGGTACCTCCCCTCCGCCACCTAGTCACCCTCATCATTATGCTGATTATGTGCATAGTGATCTACCACATAGAGATAAGTCACGGACCTTGCCGTCACAATCCCACCTACCCTTGCCCTCTGCCTCCTGTCAAACACCATCACTATGCTGATTATGTGCATAGTAATCTCCTACATATAGTTTATCCACAGACCTTCCCCCCACACTCCCACCAACCCCGTCCTTCTACCATCACTATGCTGATTATGTACATAGTAACCTCCTACATATAGATTATCCACAGACCTTCCCCCCAAACTCCCACCCACCTCATCCTTTTACCATCACTATGCTGATTATGCACATAGTAATTCATCACATACAGATTCTTCACAGACCTTGCCCTTTCCCTCCCACCAACCCCGTCCCCCCGTCTCTCTCTCCCGCCTCCCGCCATCACTATGCTGGTTATGTACATAGCAATCTGCTACATAGATTATCTGCAGCCCTTGCCCCCTCCCCTCCCCCCACCCCACCCATCCCTCTGCCCCCCACCCACTGCCATCACTATGCTGATTATGTACATAGTAATTCTCTACTTATAAATAAGTCAGAGGCCTTGTCCCCCTCCCTCCTACCCCATTCCTCTACCTCACACTAACCATCATCACTATGCTGATTATGTGCATAGTAATCTACTCTGTTATAGATTATCTGCAGACCTTGCTCCCTCCTTCCTTCCTACCCCATCACTCTCCCACCTGCCAGTGGCCATCACTATGCTGATTATGTGCATAGTAATCTACCACATAGAGATTATTCACAGACCTTGCCCCTCCCTCCCACTGCTCCAGTCCCTCTGCCTCCCACCATCACAATGCTGATCATGCACATAGTAATTCCCTACTTATGGATAAGTCACAGACCTAGCCCCCGCATTCCCACCCACCCTGTCCCTCTTCCTCCCATCAACCTCCATCACTATGCTGATTATGTGCATAGAAATCTATCACATAGATTGTTCACAGACCTTATCTCCATCCCCCTACACACTCTGTCCCATGCACTCCCTCCCGCCCACCGCCATCACTATGCCGATTATGTACATAGTAATTTACTACTTACAGATTAGTCAGAGGCCTTTCCCCCCTCCCACCTACCCCATTCCTCTGCCTCCAACCAACGCCATCATCACTATGCTGATTATGTGCATAGTAATCTCCTAAAGATAGATAATCCACAGAGATTGCCCTCTGCCTCCCCCTTCCCCGTCTCTCTGCCTCACACCAACTGCCATCATTATGCTGATTATGTGCATAGTAATCTACCACATAGAGATTATTCTCGGTCCTTGCCCCGTCCCTTCCACCCACCCTGTCCCTCTGCCTCCCGACAACCCCCATCACTATGCTGATTATGCACATAGTAATTCCCTACTTATGGATAAGTCACAGACCTAGCCCCCGCATTCCCACCCACCCCGTCCCTTTGCCCCCCACCCACTGCCATCACTATGCTGATTATGTGCATAGTAATCTCCTACAAATAGATTATCCACAGAGATTGCCCTCCGCCTCCCCCATCTCTCTGCCTCTCGCTAACCATCATCACTATGCTGATTATGTGCATAGTAATTTTCTACATATAGATTATCCACAGACCCTCCCCCACCCACCCTGTCCCTCTCCCTCCGGCCCACCACCATCACTATGCTGATTATGTGCATAGTAATCTATCACATACAGATTATTCACAGACCTTATCCCCATCCCCCTACACACTCTGTCCCTCTCCCTCCCGCTAACCATCATCACTATGCTGATTATGTACATAGTAATTCCCTACTTATGGATAAGTCACAGACCTATAGCCCCCGCATTCCCACCCACCCCGTCCCTTTGCCCCCCACCCACTACCATCACTATGCTGATTATGTGCATAGTAATCTCCTACAAAAAGATTATCCACAGAGATTGCCCTCCGCCTCCCCCTCCCCCGTCTCTCTGCCTCCCGCTAACCATCATCACTATACTGATTATGTGCATAGTAATTTTCTACATATAGATTATCCACAGACCCTCCCCCAAACACTCCCACCCACCCTCTCCCTCTCCCTCCGGCCCACCACCATCACTATGCTGATTATGTGCATAGTAATCTATCACATACAGATTATTCACAGACCTTATCCCCATCCCCCTACACACTCTGTTCCTCTCTCTCCCGCCCACTGCCATCACTATGCTGATTATGTACATAGTAATTCCCTACTTATGGGATAAGTAAGAGGCCTTGTCCCCCTCCCACCTACCCCATTCCTCTGCCTCACACCAACGGCCATCACTATGCTGATTATGTGCATAGTAATCTACCACATACAGATAAGTCACAGAACTTGCCGCCTCCCTCCCTGTCCCACTGCCTCCCATCAGTCCACATCAATATGCTGATTATGTGCATAGTAATACAGATAAGTCACGGACCTTGCCCCCTCCCCCCACTGACGTCCCTCTGTCTTGTGTTTGCGGTCGGCTGAGTCAGAGTGCCAAGTGCATGTGTACCCAGCAGCGTTCTCCACCCTGGTACACTGAATTGTGTGTACTACTGGTACGAGGTCCACAGAGGGACTCCAGACTTTAGGAGTAGTGCTGACGCCCATGAGTTGGCCCAAAAATGATTCCTCTTTAGCCAAAAGGATGACTTTGGTCAAAATAACTACCAACTTTTGGTGTTAACCATGCAAGATATAGAGACCCACAATATATTGCAAATACAATATTAAATATCGCATCATTTTGTATTTGGAAAGTTCTTGAATCCTAAGTGCATATAGAATGATAACTTTTCCATTTTATAAGGCAGGGAAGATTTCAGGAATTTGTTGGAATTTAATGGATTCGGTGTACAAAAAACATTATATAAGAAAGGGATATGAAATGCATGTGAATTCAAAGTATCAAACACGTTTTAAATAGACAATTATGGACACTTATTTGCCAAGCAAGTAGTAGGCAATTACATCATAATTATACCAAATTTCATAAAAAGAAGACAAAACAAAAACACCACACATTAAAACGTAATCTCAGGCACTTAAATATCACCTCTATATCACACCCCTCGTTCTGTTAATAATATCATGTCGTCTTGGGACAGATGTATGGAATAATCATACAGATTCATGAGATTGTAGCTAGGTGGAGGTTCGTGTGGTCCATCCCCCCCCCCCCCCCCCCCGATCCAACCACTGCCCCGACAACGACCAGGGCGGGAAAACGATGGAAATTTCCACGACACGCGTCGCTGAATCATACACCGCCCCCTCCCGCCTTCTCTCCCCCATCCCCCCCCCCAACCCCCTCCCCCCTTCTCTCCCCCCTCCCCCCCAACCCCCTCCCCCCACCCCCACACACACACCCGCCACCCTAACATGCAGGGAGCTTTGATTTAATCTCAAATAACTTATTAGCCATGATCTTTATCAAACACAAGATATTGTAAAACAGAACGTTGCAACAGTTGTACGTATTTACATAATACTCTGCCATTTCTTCCTCAACTTTGATAGATATATCATCATATTAAAGCTGAATATCTAAATGAGGGGTCAGAACAAGCTATATGTCGCATATCCCCCCTCTAAGAATTACAACTATTTCCCAAATCTACTATATAAAATATATTAATATATATAATAATTTCCTTTATTTTACTATCTTTATGTTTACATAATAATAAGCAAAAGATATTTTAGATATATGCATATTACTAACTACATCATAGAGTTTATGGTAATCAGTTAGCACTCCCCCCCCCCCTTGTGGTCAGTTGTAATTAGGTCACTGACCAGAGGTCAGGTGGGAGGTGCAGGTATGCTGTAAGGGACACTCTGGGTCCAGCAGCAGAAGAGACAACATGTAACCACTAAGCAGCAACAGGCCTTTTGGCCTACACTCCTGGTTCTGTAGACAGTATTTTCTAAAATCAACAACATTTCCTGCCTTCAAGTCTTCTCTTTATTTTATACCACACAACACCCTAAGTATCACACTGGTTCTGCCAACTGCTCCACAGTGGGAATTTCCCACAGAGTCCACTGCCGCGCTGCTGCTACAGTTGCACCCAGTTAAAGAGGACCGAAAGCAATGCTCTTGAATAAATTTCATGAAGTTTTACCCATTTTTCGTGGTCCAAATTCTACTGTTGACATAAATAATGGCCAAAGAATGTGTTGCAAAAGTTAATAGAATTTGCGAAATTCTGACCTGGTATTGCTTTTGGCTCCCTTTAAAGTCAAAATCCTTTAAACTCAAATAACTCATTCAATGAGCCTAGAATAAGACATATGCCGAATATAATGATTCTCAATGGCTAATAAAAGCATAAAATGATCGTTGTTTTTCTTGCCTTTTTCAATAAATTACTGCACCTGCTTTACCAAAATGGAGTTTCAACAATCTCCCTGCTAAGCTAGTTGTCATGGCTGATACTTTACAGTGACGGTAATGCCAATAACCATATAGTTATACAGGGGGCAGATCCAGGGGTGGTCGTCCTGGGGGTCCTAAACCCCCTCCCCCCCTCCTTTTTTTTTGGTGAACCTCTAAACTATAAAAGAGGGGACATGTAGGCCTACATGCGATCGCATGCCTTCATGCTGACCCCCCCCCCCCCCCCCCCCCCCCCCCGTTCGAAAAACGCTGTATCCGCCCCTGTTATAGAGACACCCCCTCCCCTCACTCTTGGACCCGTCCTTGACACTGTATGCTCTTCTGTGATAATGGTGAGTTCATCCTGGGCCAAATTATTAACATCTATTTATAAATATAACACTCCAATGAATAAATGTGAATAAATTGAAAAAAGAGGGGTGCATGGGGCGTGTGCCCCCACTTCCGCTTTTTTCGGTTTAATTTTGTTAATGTACAGGGGCGGGTCCAGGGGGGGGGGTCCAGGGGGTCCTGACCCCCCCCCCCCCCCTTTTGGGAGGCACCTAAACTTGCCAAAAAGAAAAAAACGTTGCGCGTGTGCACGCGAATGCACGCAGTTTTAGTACTTAACCTTTATGTGGACCCCCCAGTTTCTGAAATCCTATATCCACCCCTGATGTATATCTTAACTTAATAATCCAAAGGCAATAAGAAAAGTGCATCCATCAGACTCTTCAACTGCAGTCAGACCATCAAGCTGTCTATGGCGAATTTCGCTAAAAAAAAAAAAGGGGGGGGGGGGGGGGGTGTCAAATCACCAAACCACCTTTTAGGATAGCTGTAAATAATAGATTATATTTGATACCAGAATAAAAGTCAATTGTAAGTTGTCTCGTTAAGTATCCTTTACAAAATTGTATTCATTAGGGTAAAAGGTACAAATGTACACTGTTATATAATGAATATGACTGACACAACGGGAGATCATATATGCTAGTTATTTGAGTTGGACAGTAGGAGAGGTACCACTGTATATTACTAGCCTTCCCTCCCCCATCCCACCCACTCCCCTCCCCGCGCCCACCACGCATGCGTCATCGACAGGCCGTCTGCGCGCGCAGGTGTCTGGAGTAAACATCCTGGCTGAGACTCACGGTCCTCCAGGTTGGGGACTTTCCATCACGCTACACGGAATCTACCAACGACAGTTCAACCAATGAGATTCGTTCATTTGCTGAATAATGGCAGTAGATCACGCCACATATCTTATCGGAATTCAACCAATGGGATTCTTTCATTTGCTGAAGAATCACGCCACATTGCTTATTCAGATTCAACCAATGGACTTCCTTCATGTGCGGAAATGAGGTTAACATCACGTGGACTACTATTTGTATATTTGAATTCAACCAATGAGATTGCCAAGGACACGTGTACTCCGTGGGCAGTGCCACGTCGACGTTCTTCAGAAGGACTTGGATACATAATATTTGACCTAGAAACGCACCCAGGAGGAAGGGGTCACTGCTTGAAGATCGTCTCCATGCCACTGTGGACATCCCCCTAACTGTCGGAGTACACATGTCCTGAGGGAGTCTGGCAGCGTGGAAAGTTCCATCCAGTAGTGTATGACAACTTTTAGTTTTGGTCATATATATAATGTTCTAGATATTCAAAACTTGAATGCAAAGTCGGGGCACCTGAAGATGAACAATGAAAGATTAACAGATCAGGGACTTGGAACCAGAGGTGCAAAATCGGGACATAAGGCCAATGGCAAGTGGTCACCTATGCTGCTTTGTGAATTCCAATGGCCAACCGCAAGACGGACTTTTCCATTCCACAGAGCAGCATTTCAACAAATTGAACCTGTGGACAGATACCTAAGATTATAGGCCTACACAGAATTATAAGAGACCACTTTGAGACTGGGAACCTCGTGGGCCAAGTTGGGGTTGGCACATTTTGCACTTGACCAATGCCGTAAAAAGTAAATTACCTCATCATTTGACAGTATGCTGAGGTTCTTTTTTTGCCAAGGAATACTTTAAACGTTTTTGTTTTCACCATCTTGATGCGTCCATGATTTATAACCAAATGCAGACCACAGTTGAATGATGCCCACGTGGGGGTTCCGGGGAAGAATAGGCCCCCAGTAGCCCCTACTGATCGTATAAGGCAACGATAGGGGGACCCAGCACTGACCAAGTGGTTCATTGGGTTCAAATCCCGCTTAGTGTCATGGTTTACTAAGGGATGAGGTACAGCAAAAATGATTGCTGGGTTTTGATCCCCTGCTGTTTGCCTGCCCTGTCACCCTCATCTCATAGATATGATCACCAAAGACAGAATTAGTCCCTCCTTGTTTTTCCCGTGAAAATGACCCTGGCTGTCAGTATGGTGTAAAACACTCACTCACAGGTGAATGATACATTTTTCTGTATAATTTACTGACAGTCACATGTTCTGAATAAAGGCCTAAGGCCATGAGCATGTAGATTGTGATTTCATATTTCACATGGGAGTATACATGTACTTGAAGAGATGTTTAATAAAACGAAAAATAAGATAAAACTATGCAGAATTCTGGTCTTCAAAACCAGCTGCTATTTTACATCCTGGGTGTGTGATCTGTGTAAGGATTTATAACATTGCTTGTTAGAGAGAGTTGGATTTGAATTTCCACCAATCTCAGCTGGAGATTTTATATCAGTAGCAGTAGCCACCCCTCCCCACCCCCCCGGTCCCCTGTGCATTTATGTTTGTTGCCCCCCACATCCCCACCCCACTTCACCCCGTGGGGGACCAGGACAGTGGCTCCTGTTGGAGCTCCCTAAGAAGAATGTTTCCTCAGTATCCCCTGCTTGTCGTAAGAGCGACTAAAAGGGACCTGTGCCCCCCCCAACAGGGTCATCAAAGGCTGGGTGTATGTTGTCCTTTCTATTGGACATTGCACATTAAAGACCCCTTGCCACTCTTCGAAAAGAGTAGGGTATAGAACCAGGTGGCGGATTTCCCCTAAATCTTATCATAGATTCGGTCACCGCCCATGCATGTGGCTTATAACTAGCTGCGCATACAAAGCTATACCTTGTGCAGTCTGGTAAAAAAGAACAGAAGGGTTGGCGGGATGTTAAACTAACCCAACAAAACAGACTATTTAGGCCTATTCTATCTCATGTTATATATCTATAGAGGAGAGAAGAGGGCAGGGGAACCCTCACCTGGAACATATTTGCATTTATATGTCCCTAAAGGGGGTATTCCACTACACAACATCAGCTACGATAAGGCTGCGATACGGCTGCAATATGATTATATCGTGGTCAAGTCGTGGACCCCTACGATATTGCTGATTTCGCATTAGTGTAATAGGGTATATTGCAGTTGGCCACGATTTCAAAGTTGTGCGATATGATTTTTATCGCGGTGAAGAAGATGTCATAGGCAATAACCCAACCCACAACTTTATTCAACATGTTGAATAATATAAGGTAAATGGTGCGATAATGCTACAATATTGCTGCGATATACATATACAAGGTTAGACAGGCTGGCGCCTCCTCCTGCGATAACAGCTATTGACATGGTGTGATATGGTGTTCATGTTGTAGCCTTCTGTTATCGTGTAGTGGAATACCCCCTTGAGGATTCATAAATCCACAATATATCGCTTTACATATCCAAAATATAGACTTAAATTATAGAATATATTCAGTAGCATAATAAATCCCCATGCTTCCCGCGGTTGAGTTGGTACAGAGATACATCTCCCCTCTCATGCAGGACCTGGCTGACCCAGTATGCTGCCTCCTGCATGCATGGGGCGTGATGGAAATTTCCACGCTGACCCAGCGAGATGGTGACGTCATCCCCCCCGCCCCACCTCATCCCCCCCCCCCCCCGCCACTACCTACCAGTACCTGGAACACGATGGTAGTTGGCACGGCGCCAGCTGGCATGGCGCCAACACGTGGAGGAAAGTTCTCAGTGCAAAGAGATAAAAGTAAAGGTTAAAAGTAATCGTTAGTTTAGGGTGTCCTTGTTTCACCCTTTAGATATCAATGAGTTTAATATAATAAGAGGAAAATAGAACAGTTTCATTTGAAATAAGAAAAGGCATGTTTTAAAGAAACTGTTCTTCAGGTATAATCAATTTTGGGTGTCAAGAAGTTCTGACTTTCAAATAACTGACAATACAATACAAGATCAAATACAAATACAAAATTTCATTCACTGCCCTTGTGGGGACAAAGGAACACACGAGGGTGTCATTGGTCGTATGTATCCTAATGCATCCATCATTAGGATGAGGGAATTATACGTAACATATGGTGTCCATTCTTGACATGATGCATGCACACTTTGAATTCAATACCAGTTTCCACAATTTGTTGTTACCACAAGGGCTGAGAAAAGACAGTATGCTTTAAAATACCATTTTCTAAAGTGTAATAGAGGGGAATGTGCATGTCGTTCCAGGGTGGTAGGTAAGATGGGTTGGGGTGGGTTGGGTTGGGTTGGGGGGGGGGGGGGGTCGCCCTCCCCAGGACTATAGGCTGGGAGGAGAAAGTCATGTTTTAAACAAACAATTCTATCTCAAAGGAACTAAAGGAATCATGAATTAAAGTCCACAAAAACCTTGATTTTTGTGTCCTCCACCCTGTCAAACCAGCTTTTGTCTAAGTGAAAAACTAGGGCTAAGGAGAGATTTAAAAAAAGGGACATTAGCTTGGGGGAGGGGCAACTATAACAATTTATCATTTTACATACTCCACGTTAGGTCAGGCCTGAATCTGTCCATAAGGAATATGGATGTAAACCTTTAAAATCGACAGGACGACATGGCCTTTCCATGGGTTATAATTAGGTATATATATATATATATATATATATATATATATATATATATATATATAAATGCGCGGGAATACTAAGCTGTGGATATTAAGCTGTGGAGACTCAGTACTCATATCTACATTTTAGTAGATGCCGGGATATTAGCTGTGGAGACTGTAGGAAACTCAATCATCATGATGCACAGGTTAAAATTGGGTAAAAGGTACCGGGACCTAAAGCTAGAAAAACAGGGGAAGCCTCATAAGTAGGTAAAGGTTAGAATAAAGTACAAATAATGGGATTTAAGGCCAAGAAGACGGTAGTAGACTCCTGATAAAGGGTCAGGACAGACCCTTGTTTTATACCAACCTTCACGCCAGGGGTGATTACAGTTGAGATAATCCTATGATTGACCATTATATTGGTCTATTGTCTTTCAATTCGGGTGTCTGTTGTTGTTTCCCATGTAATCGTCCCTATTGTTCTTTAATGGCCACCCATTAACACAATAGGGTAGAGTTAATCCCTCATTGGTCAATCAATTCTCACCCTCTTTATGCTACTTCCTTTAAATCAGTTTTTGTGTTATTATATTCACAGAGATCCATTTCCTATGGATTTCTTATGATAACATTGGCACCTTTTGAAGTAAACTTGAAAAAGAATACCATTTCCTTGTGATTAGAAATGATAAAATTTCATTTACAGATCAAAAAGTGAAACATTTCCTTCAAATTCCTTTAAACAAGGAGGGAAATTCTTTGAAGTCAGTACATCAAAAAGGATCCGTTTCCATGTAAATATAGGGAAATTCAGTGGATCCAAAATTGATCCATTTCCATGTGGTCAGGGTATTTGTTGAAGTCCCCTTGATGTACACTCTGAATAGTCTCCATTTCCAACCAATCTAAGGGTTAACAATTATTTGAATATATCAAAATAACATTCATTTCCATATACTTAGTACAAATAGGCACTATAGGGTAGAGGATGGGTGAAGGGTGAGGGTGGGGGGAGGGTGGGGGAGGGGGGAGGGGGGAGTCGTCACCTGGACACGTACTCGCAGTGGTCACCAACGCTTGACGTACCTCCGTAGTACCCCATAGTACTTATAACGACAATGGCAGGGGACATGAATTAATATAAACCTTAAGGTGGTTTTACACCTGTGCGACTTGAGCTGCGATATGGCTGCGACATCAGCGTATCACAAACAAGTCGCAGACCACTGCGATACTGGTGATGTCGCACCTGTGTAAATGAGTTGTCGCAGGATGATGTGACTTGGAGGGGGTGCGATAATTCGTTATTATCGCAGCCACATTATTGTGGGTGATATCGTAAGGTGCGACATTTATTTGACATGTTTAATAATGTCGCAGGTGAAAATGATAGATCAGAGTAATCTGCGATAATACAGTGATGTCGCAGCCAGGAAGGAGATAGCTATATGCACTATAATATATCCTTGTTTTCATCTTATGTGTGTAAATGCATGGATGCCTGCGATATGGCTGCGACTTGTGATGGTGTGGTGGAACGAGTATAGATCGCAACATGCGATAAGTTCAAGTCTTAACCTGTGATGTGATGGATATGTCGCAAAGAGT
Organism: Lepidonotus clava; assembly: GCA_936440205.1. NCBI lineage: Eukaryota > Metazoa > Annelida > Polychaeta > Phyllodocida > Polynoidae > Lepidonotus > Lepidonotus clava. Next base: position 52,335,568 of record OW387137.1, read on the forward strand.
TTATCGCACAGGTGTAAAAACACCTACACATTACCAGGGACGGATCCAGGGGGGGGGGGGGTCCAGGGGATTCAAAGACTAGACTCCACAACCTTGCCACCAAATATCATCCATTGTGATATCTTTCACACCTGTACGAGTTGTGGTGATACCAGCTCAGCAATCTTGTTTATCTTCTCTGTGCACATAAGACATATATGTGCCAGTCTGTCACCTTATGCTACACATTGGACCTGTTTCACATTGTAAAGTCATATAGTCATTTTCTATATTAAATGGACATATAATTTCTTATGGTTGACTTCCCATGGATTATGGTATAATGTAATTATTAACCTGTTTGGTAATATACATTATCATAAATTAATATTCAAGTTTAAATATAAACAGACTGTGTGGATGTGTATTGAGATACTATTTTGTGGTTGTTTTAAGATCTGGGTTAAATGTTATAGTTGTGGGCAGGCCTAAGCCTGGGTACAAAGTCTCTGTATAGAAACCTTACAGCTGTGTGTGCAGAGAGGCTTATGAAACTTGGTGATTAGAGAGATTAACCTGCCAGATATAGCCACAGCCCACCTGTCTATTCAGGCTTGGCCCCTGGTGTACTAAGCAATAAACAAGCCAGATCAGTCTGGACCCAACCTGCAAGCTGACAACAAGTACTCCTGCCTTGGCTCCATTTATTATTTAAGTTATTTCTTAAAATGTAGGCTAAAACACCTATATTTTACAACATGTACAACCAATAATGAGCCCATCCCAGTTTACACCAACATTAAAGTTTACCATGAAATGATTTCAAAGTTCCTTCTGAGCTTCTTACATGAAGACAGTTATATGATACAAAATTAACCTGAGGACATTAGCTGACAAATTGCTCCTAAAATTGGTATATTGCAGCTTATTATATATTTTCCCCCTAGGAACCAAAGTTTCATTTCCATTTATTCATTAGAAAGTGAGAAATCCTTGTTCAAAATTTGGTATGGTTATTCCCTGGATGGTAAAGATCACAGCAGTATACTAATTTATGGTCACTGGCCCGTCCCTTTAAGAACATTCTTGAAGGTTCTTCCCAGGCAAGAAGCGACGTAACAGAACCGTTCTGTGACCATACCATTTTGGTTGGTTTATAACCCACATAAAGCTACGTAACAGTTACGTGGTTTTAGGGGGATGCCCATGACATCCCATAAAAAGAATGTTATAATGATGTTCTATGAACATCAGGTTAGAACCCCCTTACAATGTAACATCAAAGTGACAATCAGGTATGGTTGAGACATAACTCAAACAGAACGTAACTGATACAAACTAATTATGTATGGTTATGACCAAACCTAAAAAGAATGTACTTATGACGTGTTGATTAGGTGAAGTGGAGACCTAACTGAAAAAGTACATAACTGATACGTACTGACTGAGTGAAGATGTAACCAAACCGAAAGAGACATTCTTGTTACGTGAGATTTCGACGTTGTAGCGACGTTTATTTGATGACTCCCAGAAACGTCGCTGCGACCAAAATTGTGATGTCCTTGTGACATTCTAATTAGATTAGGTCTTAACTGCACCTTAACAGTACGTCAAAAGAACGTTGTGTTTAGGTTGGTCTGAACCATACCTAATGATGATGTCACAGTGCCGTTCTTTAAAGGTAAGGTTTCGACCCTACATAATTGTGACATCACAGTGACTTGTTCTTAGGTTCAGGCTTGGCCTCACCCAATCACCATGTCTAAGTGATGTTCTGGTTAGGTTAAGTCACAACTTAACTAAATCAGAACGTCACAAGTACCTTGTTTCCTAGTCTGGCCATAACCATTGATAGTACTGTTTTTCAACACCAGGGAACAGTGCAATACCATTTAAATTGAGAAACTTTAGGCTAAAGTTCAAGGTTTTGTGGTTTATATCACTAGTTTTCAAATATGTTTAAAATGCTGCTGAAACAGTATTCTTTATGAAATATCAAACTATCTTCTAGAAACTTATTTATGGTTTAGTTTAATTGTTTTGGCTGAAATCAATGACCAGTACCATGAAAACACCTTTTTCAATCTTTCACAATGGGATACTGAGTAAATCTGTCTCCTGGCCTGATATCTGATATTTGCCAGCTATAGAAAGGGCCTGGGTACATAAGTACTTACTTAAAAGGCCCCAAGTCACTGTGACCAAAGCTGGAAACCAAGATTTCTTGTCTTGGGAAAGTTACAGTATAATGTATAGTGTAATGTTTGGTCATAGGTGGGTCACAAAATAACCTTAACAGAACCTGTCACAAAAATAACCTGATTGGAATATGATTTGGGTTACAATAATAATTATGATGTTATAATCATGTCACCAGTATGTTATGGTGCAACGTCGCAGCAGTAGTTTCTAATCCACATAATCCTTCTTTGAAAGTTGCGATGTGATGTCGCAGAAAGACGTACCAAGAACGTCATTGTGTGACGTCGCAGAAACACGTGATAAGAATGTCATTTTGCGATGTCGCATTGGAAGTCACAGAGACACGATTGGGAGCCATCAAATCTACATCTATAGAACGTCGAAATGTGACGTAACAAGAACCAAAAAATGATGTCACAATAACGTTATTATAACGTCACATTCTTGCCTGGGTTTGGGAACCTTATGTATGCATTGATATACAACTCTTACAGGTGTGTGTGTGTAGGACCCCCCACCTCCATGTTTACTAAGTACTAAGCTCCTCCCAAATTTATAATGTTATTCTCTGGGATCAGTTTGACTGTTAATCTTCTTTGTGAACCTTATAAACTTAAGAACATTCTTGAACGTTCTTTGGGGACCTTATGTATGCATTGGTATACAACTCTTACATGTGTGTGGGGGAACCCCCCCCCCCCCCACAAATGTTAACTAAGTACTAGGCTTCTCCCAAATGTTGAACTATGTTATTCTATGGGATCAGGGGTTTGTTTAAAAAGAAACAAGTACAGGCTGGGACCGACCATGTAGAATGTGCTGGAGGATTATAAGTGTGTTGACCAGTGAACTTGGTAGGATTAAGCCTCCAGATATAGTCACGATCCATGGTTGAATGTAAGGGGGAACACCTGCCCATACATTCTTGGCCCCTGGTGAACTAAGCAATAAACAGACCAGGGTAGTCTAGGCCCAACCTTCAAGCTGACCACAAGTACTTCTGCCTTTATTTATTCTGACGTTTCTTAAAATGAAGGCTAAGACACATATATTTACAAGTTTGTTTTTTTTAGAATGTGCTGGAGGATTATAGGTGTGTTGACCAGTGAGCTGTGGGTATGTGTTATGCATGAAATGGTACACCTCCTCCTCTGGACTACTAAGGGCTGTCCTGAAGCATAGCTTGTGGCCTTGGCTTGTAGTAAAGTGCAGACAGAGATAAGGGTAGGGGAGGCCCTCAGGCCCCCAGGCCTCAAGGCTCTCAGGCCCTCTGCTATAGGAAGGTTACAGCTGGTAGGCACTGTATCAGTATAAATGTACTTAGTGGCTCTTTGCAGTGGCCACTGGTGTGTTGTGCCAATTCTAGTACTAGTGGACAAATATATTTATATATCTTTTCAACTCATCCAATGCACTATAAATGGTCACCTCTGATTCTACTGAAATACAAATATTTTGGTCTTTGTATATTTTTTTAGGCTGAATTGGTATGTGATAAAGAAGCTCCCAAACATGGGAAGTCAATCACCATCTGACCAGCCAGCCCTCAAGACTTCTTCTCTAGAATTTTAATTGGCTACCTAGCAGGATTCAACAGTTTAGAGGTAACTGCCTCACTCCTTCCCATAGACTAATGGTTACCCAGTCAGGGTACCTGAATTTATTATATTTTTCATGCTATGTGCTCATGGCAGTTTACACATATCAAAAAGGTGAAATTTGTATGCCATGGTAACAATAAAGAAATACTTTCTTGTCATTGTTGCAACTTTCCCCTCTCTTTTCACTTCTTTTGCAAAACGTTTTCAGGAATTGGTAAGGTTTTAAGCATAGGCCCCATGTGACTCAAATAGCCTAATTGGAGTCAAATTCTCTCTATTTCGTGTTTCTAAATTGATTGCAAATTGGTATTATCCCTGTATTTCTTCTCACATTTCCCCTGGTCAAACCTATGCACAGACTAAATCCAAGATTAATCAGTATGAAACATAGGATATATTTAAACATTGTATGCTAGGGGTGACTTCAAAATTCATGAGCTGTGAACCTGAGATTCTGTGAGAGACTGCAGCAAGCTATCAGTTAAATGCCCTAGAGCTCACTGAGTGGAGGTGCCTTTAAACCCCTGCAAGGTCATTAAGGAGGTCAGGCATACTGTGCTAGAGGTCAGAGCCTGGGGTCCTACTTACCTGCCACTTACAATTCTTTGTAAATGTTTTTATTGTTAACTTCACAGTTACAGTACAATGAAATTTATATATTACTATTACCTTTCCAGCTTATTGCAATATCATTATTTCAAGAAAAAAAATCCCACTACTATAAGATCCATTTGTAGAACAAGGGTATCCATTATGAAACCGCCCCCCCCCCCCATTCCCCTTTTCCCCATTTTTTCAAAATCTGCATTCCTTTATCTGGTCATCCTTTGCCTAGGGTCAAGCTCTTCTTTGTGTTACCAACCTGGACCTAATTATTACATTTTATCACCTGTATTGCCACTGAGAGGTATGTACAGGGGGTAGTGCATGGGTGTTGACAGGCCGTACGTGCCGCTCATTGTTTTCACTATTCTAATTATATTTAGATCATTGTATTGGGTGATAGAATAAAGAAGAAACGGAGGGGTCATCCTTGGGTGGCTGTACAACCCATAGGGATCGTACAATATTTGGGCTTTGACCTTAGTTCGCAACAATCCCCTATGGGTCATACAGCCACCCTCAGACACCCCCCCGCAGTTCTTCTTATTATAGTCACAAATATTCCCTTCAGATCTAAGATCTCAGATGTTTCTGTTGGCACAAACATCGGGTTCTGATAATTCCTTTGTCCAAAATATTTCATTCATAACACAAACCCAGCTGTTCTAACTAACTGAGCATCTAGTCATAAATATTCCTTTGTCCCAAACATCTGGTCATAAAAATTCATTTGTCCCAAATATGTCATCAAAATTTAGCTATATACAACAGCTAAAATCACACCTTTAATCACCTTGATAAAATCGTACAACAAATGTTACCACTATGTACTTTCAATTATTTTTCCCCCACCTGGAGAAGTCTTTGTCTCTCAATCTTTGCCTGGAGCCACCAGCTGTTACCTGTACTAGAGGTCAGAGCCTATTCTCCAAGGCCTTTCTCAAAACCTGCTTACAATATCTTTTTGATGTTTTTGCTGTCATTTTATAGTTACTGTACAATAAAATCTACAACTATGACCTTGCCAGCTTATTGCAACACCCTAATTCAAAGAAATGCATAATATACTACTACTCCAATAACATCAATGAACCAATGTTCTAGGCGTGTGGCGTGGTGAAGTGGTTAGAGTGACTGCCTCTTTAGTGAGCGGCCTGGGTTCGATCCTGGGCTGGTTTGGCTGCTACTCCCCTCTGCATGTCCCCCTGTGGCAACGACAGGGTTATCAATGGTCCCTAGAGGACCACCAGCTGTTGTGTGTAGGGCCCTGCCTATGGGACCCTGCACATTAAAGAACACCTGCCTCTGTAAAAGTGTAGGGGTACGGTCTCTACCTTCTCATAGATACGATCATTTCATAGATACGATCATCAAAAGACAGAATTGTCAAAACCTTGTTCTCGCCGTGATATAACCATAGCTGTTGATACGGCATTAAACACCAATCACCAACCAACCAACCAATATTCTTGTTCACAACTATATACTGACTCTTTCTGTCAGATATAATTTGTAGAACAAGAACGAAAATGAAAATGGCGCGAAGCAGGTAGACGGGCGGTGAACGAGCGGACAGTATTTTCGGTGATAACTGTGGAAATCTGTTAACTTGGCTTGCTGTCTTCGCACACAATGTAACACTGGACACTGTGATCGCATAAGTACCATTTATTATCGCGATTTCCAAGTATTTTGTGCAGGATATGCCTCCGAAAACGCGAAGCGCCTCGACTGTTGCTGACGGAAATAAATCCCCTGACCCGGAAGTGACCCCTGTGAACAAAACATCAACAACAACAAACACTATGGCGGACGCGAACGAAAGTGCCGAAGTGAAAACAGCTGATGAGATGTTAAAGGAGATTCTTCAAAACCAAAGGGCATCTTAAACTGGACGATAAATTAACCAAGATTGATGATGCGCTGAATACGACGAAAGCTGATCTCGCAGCGTATACAGAAAAAACAGATGTCAAAATATCTACGATCGACGAAAGGTTGACCACCGTAGTAGGTAACGTGCAAACACTCTCTGATCAAGTGTTTGAATTACAAACAAACCTAGGAAAGGCAAGTGATGATTTACGTTCAGTACAAGAGCAATTAGATGAAGCCAAAGCAGATTTGAAAATCAAGACAGAACTGTTGACTAAATTAGATAAGAAATATGTCTATGAAGAAGAGGAATTAAAAAGATGTCTTTTGATTATGGATGGTGTCAGTGTAAACTCTATTAAGAAACCGAAGCAAATAGCTGCTGACTTGCTGAACGATTTGGGCATAAATCACTCAGAGGGTGACATAGTTGAAGCTTTTCGACTCGGAACACTAAGAGATAATATGAAACGACCCCGTTCCATAAGGATCAAGTTCTCCAGCGTGAAATTCAAACCTGAAATTTTCCAAAATATAGGGAAAATGAAGATGAATGAGAGCTGGAAGGGTGTGTTTGTATCAGATGCGATAACCCAGGATGAACAAAATCAGAGAAGGTACATTCGATGTATTTATGCAGTGCTCAAAAGTCAGAAAAAGGATGTGAAAATGCAAGGAAACACTCTTGTCATAGATGGAAAAAAATACACCTACAGAGATATTGATGATCTCCCCTATGGGATAACACTTGAGTCAGTTAAAGTTGTTAGGGTCGTGGACGGTGTAGCATTTCAATCTCACCATGCTTTTTTGTCTAACATGTTTCCCTGCAATATAAAACATGACGGTACGATTCATAAATCTGCAGAGCACTTATTTTTCGCAGAAATGGCGAAGTATCATGGTTGTTTGGACCTACTACAGGACATACTTGACGCAAAGGATGGATATGCAGCCAAGAGAATCAGCAAAAAAATAAAAAAGGGAGACAACTGGGACAAGGACAAATTTAAAATTATGACAATGGTCATTAAATTGAAATTTGACCAAAACGATGCGCTGAGGGATAAACTGTTAATACAGAAGGCTTATTATACGAAGCAACCAAGGGAGACTGCTTTTCTTGTGGTCTTTCACTAGCGCCAAGCAACCTGATCAACAAAGACATTGTTACTGAAGACAACAACTGGTTGGGGAAAATTCTTTGCAGTTACAGAGACAGTATTAAAGGGAATTAATTGTCATCATGGACATGCTAAGTGACATTGTCTATTTATTTTGACTTTGATCATGTGAATTTATGAAAACCTGGTATGTGTAGGGGATTGAATCGTTGGGCGAGTTGCCACTTCAGGAACGTATCAATCTTGTACTATGTTTTTCGTTTCTATATAATTAGACGATTATTTGTCCATTTTGATTGGCAAGGTCTGTGTATATAGTATGCCAACATGTCCCCCCCCCAATCTAACTCCTGCGATGTAATTAGCCCATTTTTCTAACTAGCACACATATTGTGCCAATTAGATCATAACACCTGGATCAATTGATAGTGGAAAAATGATCCGATTCTATCAATTATTTGTTATATGTCATGGTTCGTGAGGACTCAGTAAAAATCATGTCAACTGTTTATATGTCTCATTTTTGATGGTTTTAATTAAGAAAGGGAAGGGACTACATATTGCACATCTGAACGTTAGAAGTATGGTAAATAAATGGGATTTACTTGAAGCCCAGTTTAATGATAGTGGAATTGATATTCTAGGATTTTCTGAAACTTGGTTAAATAATGAACTAACGTCCAACTTATTTAATTTGAATGATTCTCATAAATTCTTTAGACTGGATAGAGGGTGGATAGATCCTAATATTAATTCTACGTATAAAAAGGGCGGTGGTTTATGCTTGTATATAAATGAAAAATTAGATTGTTCAGAATCATCCTATGGGCACCTAAATGATAGTACGATTGATTGTGAAATGCAATGGATATCAATTAGGGGCCTTCCATTTAGTACATACGCAAAAATTCACAAATTTCAGACCCCCCCACCCCCCCTAAGGCTAAAATACGCATTGGATTTGTATAGGAACATATGCAAAATTCCCAAAATCTCAGACCCCCTCATCCCCCCTTGGTGTGTACATACTTAATGGAAGGCCCCTTAATCAAAAACCAAATAAAACTATTTCAATATGTAACCTATATAGACCTCCTCAAGGTAGCTTACAGAATTTTATGGAAAAATTGGAACATATTTTTGATGACCTTGATCTTAATAGGATTGAAATTATCATAATGGGCGATCCTACGAGGGTCTCACCTACTAAGAAATCACTAATTGATTTATTTTTAACAAATTCTAATGTTATATCTCAAACAAATGTGATTGATATTAATATTAGTGACCACTCCTTGATTTATTTAGTAAGGAAAAAAGCTAAAAGTCTTGTGAAATGTGAATTTTTGGGGAGGAGCTTTAGGAATTACGATAAAGATATTTTTCAAAACAGACTGACAAATTCTGATTGGGAAGCATATGATACTACATTGTCTGTGGAAGACAAATGGAATATTTTATATAAAAAAATTCTTTAATTTATTGAACAACAATGCCCCTTAAGGAAGTTCTATATTAAAAAAGTAAAGGAAGAATGGATAACTCCCCCCTTGTTGGAATTGATACATGATAAAGATGTAGCACTAAAAATGCCAAAAAGCATAATAATCCAGTTTTATGGAACGAGGCTAAACATCTAAGGAATATATGTGTAAACAGACTTAGAAAAGCAAAGGCTGATTTTATAAAAGAAAAATTGGAACAAAATCATAATGACCAAAAAAAATTCTGGAAAGTAATTCAAAAAGTTATTCCTGGTAATAAGAAAATAGGGAAGGAAGAAATAAAACTTATTGATCAAGATACTAAGAATGCGATAGATGGAAATGATACTGCCAATTATATTAATAACTTCTTTGTAAATATTGGGCCAAATTTGGCTAGGGAATGTAATATGGATTGGTCATTTGATGGTGTTACATATGATGAACAGTTAGAAAATGTACATACAACTATAGATGAGATTTTATCATTATGTAAAGATATTAATATCAACAAAGCATCTTGTATAGATGGTATTTCTTGTGAAATTATTCGTGATGCATTCCTAGCTGTGCCTGACAAGGTTTGTGACTTATTTAATTTGTCTTTTAGACAGGGCACCATTCCAGAAAGTTGGAAGAACGCTAAGGTTACACCTTTACCCAAACATGGTGATAAATCTAATCTTTCAAATTGGCGTCCTGTATCGAATCTTCCAGTTGTAGTCAAACCTATCGAGAAAATCGTACATAAGAATATATATAATTATCTAGAAGTTCATGGAATTTTAAACAAAAATCAAGGAGGTTTTAGGCCAAAACATTCAACAGTACACACTACAGCGTTCTTTCTTGATAATGTATATAAGGCAATGAATTACAAACGCTTTACTCTAGCTGTTTTTCTTGATATAAAGAAAGCTTTTGATACTGTTAATCATAATATTCTTTTACAAAAAACTTATAAAGTGGGTCTTAGAGGAAATATACTTAATTGGCTAACTGATTGTTTGAATAATAGGAAACAAACAGTTAAGGCAAATAATTCCTTGTCTAATCCATTGAATGTTATTTGTGGAGTGCCTCAAGGCAGTGTACTGGGCCCTCTTTTGTTCTTAATTTATATTAATGATATTTCTTATGTTATACAAAGGTCCCAGATATCACTTTATGCAGATGATACAGTATTATTTATACAAAGCAATAGCTATGTATATATGCCTTTGAAGAGATGCAGGAAGACTTGAATAGAGTTTTCAATTGGTGAAGTAAAAATAAATTAACGATGAATTGTAAAAAGTCAAAATACTGTATTTTTTTAATGAAATCAGTGGTTAGACAAAGCAACATGTATGATCTCAATTTATCCATGAATATGACCCCTATTGAAAGAGTATGTTCATACAAATACCTGGGATTTACATTAGACGAATGTTTGAATTTTAATAAGCATATTGATGGTCTGAGACAAATACTTACACATAAACTGTATTTATTTTCTAAGGTACGTAGGTATTTGGATGAGAAAGCAAGTGTGATAATTTTTAAAAGTATGTTTCTACCTGTTGTTGAATATGGTGATATTATTTATACTGGTACTAGTCAATATAACTTAAGTAAATTGGACTCTTTGTACTATAGAGGGCTTAGGATATGTATGAATACATTTGATCATTATACGAAAGCTGAATTGTGTCAGGACAAGATTGCAAATCTAGCAGACAGACAACAAATACATTTATTGAATTTCATGTTCAGTGTGAGTAAAAATGTAGATTTAATTAACGACTGAGAAGTCAATACTAGAAGAAATCAAGCAGTTATATTTAAAACCTATAGACCACAACTTGAAAAAACTAAATTAAACTGTTTTTACAGAGGTGCTTTGTTATGGAATGTACAAGATGTTACGTTAAGAAATGTTATAAATTGTGATATTTTTAAAAAGAACACAAAAAAATTGCTGAATGCTAAATTACTTGCTTATTGAGTGGCAAAGGTGCAATCACCTTCTCTAAAATGTGGATAAGTACTGGACTAATGTTAGCTTAAAGGGGAGAATCCATATGTCCGTGAACGTGAACGTAGATGCGTGAACGCAAACGTGAAAAAAATTGAATAGTATGGAAAACAAAGGGCGTGGATCCATGTGTGCGTGGATGTGAACGTGGACGTGGACGTGAACGTGGACGTGATAAATGAACCGCTCAGAGAGCGATTTTTTCACGTTCACGCTGGTTCATGGACACCATATAAGGAATAATCTGACCTTTTATATACTACTCAGGTCCATATGCAAAACTTTTAATGTGTATGATGTGACCAACTAAAAAATATAGACCTTGTGGCAGGCTGTATACATATAGGGTACCCCCTATTTCTGCAAATACAGATTTAAAATACTTCCCCAATTAGATAATTGTTTTGTTACTTAAATAATAATTGAGATAAATTTTCGTTGGCGTAATATTCAACTTTAGCAAATTTCAAAATGACAATAAATTTCTTGTACTATTGGTCTATTATAATTATTAGATGTTAATGTATCTGTAAGTTTTATACATTTGCCAATCAGAATAGCTCTTGACCACGGACCACATTCACGGATACATGGATTCATTATTTACGTTCACGTTTGTGTTCACGTTCACGTTTGCGTTCACATTCACATACACATGGATTTCCCGCTTTAGGGTGATTTTTACACCCGAACACTGTTATTTCTAATGAGATGAGTGTATTTTTACTGATACTTTACTGACCTAATTGGGTATTTTGTTTTAAATGTGTTCTGATCTATTGTTTATTTTTAATTAACTGAAATTTTATGTTTTATTGTACGAATTCCATTACCTGTGATTTATTATATGTAAAATTTTAAGGTATAGAGATATATCTCTATTCAACTCAGATGTAAAAAGGATACAAGTTATTTTACGTCTGATTAAATAAAAGAATTTAAAAAAAAAAGTTTTCTGCCCCCCCCCCACTTTTCCTCAGCCCCTCGTTTGTTTGTTCATCCGTTGTCTAGGGGCCCAGCTGTTTCCTTTATTACCAAACTGTACATCTGGTCCTAATTTTTACATTGTTTCAAATATCTGATTTAAAATATGGCCAAGCCTTTTTCCTTTGTCACAATCATCTGGTTTTGATTTCCTTTGTCCAAAATATTTCATCACAATACGCACGCAGCTGTTTGTTGACTTATTGAACATCTGGTCATGAATATTCCTTTCTCCCAATTCTTTCATTTAAAATACAGGCCCAGCTGTTCTCCTTTTTAACTAACTGAACATATGGTCCTAATTATTCCTTTGTCCAAAATATGTGGTCATAAATATTCATTTGTCCCAAATCTGTCATCCTCATCCAAATTACAAGCCCAGCTGTTCTCTGTGGTAGATAACTGAACATCTGTCATGTTAATTCCTTTGTCCAAAATATTTCATTCATAATACAGACCCAGCCGTTCTCTTTGTTAACTAAAGTTAATGAACATCTGGTCCTAATTATTCCTTTGTCCCATACCTTCCAATCACAATACGGGACCAGCTGTTCTCTTTGTTACCTAACAGAGCATCTGGTCAGAAATATTCCTTTGTCCAAAACATCTAGTACATAAATATTCATTCATCCCACACCTTTCATTTTAGATAAAGGCCCAGCTGTTCTCCTTTATAACTAACTGAACATCTGGTCCTAAATATTAATTTGTCCCAAATCTGTCATCCAAATAACAAGCCCAGCTGTTCTTTGTGATAAATAACAGTCATAAATATTCCTTTGTCCAAAATATTTAATTCATAATACAATAATACAGACCCAGCCATTCTCTGTGTTGATTAAATTAATGAACATCTGGTCCTAATTATTCCTTTGTCCTGAACATCTCATTCACAATACGGGCCCAACTGTTCTTTTTGTTATCTAACTGAACATATGGTCCTAACTATTTCTTTGTCCAAAACAGCTGGTCATAAATATTCATTTGTCCCACACCTTTCATTCAAAATAAGGCCCAGTTGTTCTCCTTTCTAACTAACTGAACATATATGGTACTAATGAATCCTTTGTCCAAAACATCTCGTCATAAATATTCATTTGTCCCAAATATGTCAAACCCAGCCATTCTCTGTGGTAAATGACTGAACAGCTGGTCATAAATATTCCTTTGTCCCAAAACTTTCATTCACAATACGGGCCCAGCTGTTCTCTTTGTTAACTAAGCAAACATAAGTAAAGTCCTAATCATTCCTTTGTCCAAAACATCTGCTCATAAATATTCATTTGTCCCAAACTTTTCTTTTAAAATACAGGCCCAGGTGTTTTTCTTATTCAATAAGTGAACATGTGGTCATAAATATTCTTTGTCCCAAATCTGTCATCCAAATTTACCTATATACAACAGCTTTAACCACACCTTTAATCACCAAATAAAATCTTACAATGAATGTTCCTTCTATGTACTTTCCAATTATTTTTCCCATACCTGGTCGAAGAACTCTTTGTTCCTTTGTCTTTTTCATTTGTCACAATCATCTGGTTTTGATATTTCCTTTGTCCAAAATATTTCATCACAATAAAGACCCAGCCATTCTCTGTGTTAACTAGAATTAATGAACATCTGGTCCTAAATATTCATTTGTCCCAAACCTTTCATTAAGAATACATGCCCAGCTGTTCTCCTTTCTAACTAACAGAACATTATGGTCCTAAATATTCCTTTGTCCAAAACATCTGGTCAGAAATATTGTTTGTCCCAAACCTCTCATCCAAACTATAAGCCCAGCTGTTCTCTTTGTTAACTAACTGAATATCTGGTCATAAATATTCATTTGTCCAAAACATCTAGTCATAAATATTCAATCATCCCACACCTTTCATTTAAAATACAGGACCAGTTGTTCTCTTTGTTAACTAGCTGAACATCTGGTCCTATTCCTTTGTCTAAAACATCTGGCCATAGATATTCATTTGTCCCAAATCTGTCATCCAAATAACAAGCCCAGCTATTCTCTGTGATAAATAACATCTGGTTATAAATATTCCTTTGTCTAAAATATTTCATTCATTATACAGGTCTAGCCATTCTCTATGTTAACTAAAATTAATGAACTACTCATCTGGTCCTAATTATTCCTTTGTCCCTAACCTTTCATTCGTAATACAGCTGTTCTCTTTGTTATCTAACTGAACATATGGTCCTAATTATTCCTTTGTCCAAAACATCTTGTCATCGATATTCATTCGTCACACACCTTTCATTTAAAATACAGGCCCAGTTGTTCTCTTTGTTAACTAACTGGACATATGGTTCTAATTATTCTTTTTTCCAAAACGTCTGGTCATAGATATTCATTTGTCCCAAATCTGTAATCCAAATTACAAGCCCAGCTGTTCTCTGTGGGAAATTACTGAACACCTGTTCATAAATATTCCTTTGTCCAAAACATTTAATTCAAAATACAAGCCCAGCCATTCTCTGTGTTAACTAGAATTAATGAACATCTGGTCTTAAATATTCATTTGTCCCATACCTTCCATTCACAATACGGGACCAGCTGTTCTCTGTATTAACTAACTGAACATACATGGTCCAAATTATTCCTTTTGTCCAAAACATCTGGTCATAAATATTCATTTGTCCCAAATCTGTCATCCAAATTACAAGCTCAGCTGTTTCTGTGGTAGATTACTTAACAGCTGGTCATAAATATTACTTTGTCAAAAATATTTCATTCATAACACAGGCCCTGCCATTCTCTGTGTTAACTATAATTAATGAACATATGGTCCTCATTATTCCTTTGTCCCGAACATTTCATTCACAATATAAACTCAGCTGTTCTCCTTGTAAACTGACTGAAAAGATGGTCCTAATCATTCCTTTGTCCAAAATATTTCATTCATGATACAGGCCCAGCCATTCTCTGTGTTAACTAAAATTAATGAATGTATGGTCCTAGTTATTTCTTTTTCCAAAACATCTGGTCATAAATATTCATTTGTCCCAAATCTGTCATCCAAATTACAACCCGAGCTGTTCTCTGACTGAACATCTGGTCATAAATATTCCTTTGTCCAAAATATTCTATTTACAATAAGGCCACAGCTGTTCTTTTCTTTTTTTTTATATTTATCTTCACAATTTCACCTACACTAGGTTTATGTTCTTCATGCTGCATATAGTAAATGGTGATGATTAACATAGAGATGAACAACATGAAAAATAAATACATATATACAGTGACGCTCATACAAGTACACAAGGGTACCAACAATCATAATAAATGGAGGAATCAAGTCTTTGTACAAAGCATATTAGTAGCTTGTAGTTCACAATGTTATCGTATTATCAAAGTTCCTTATACATTAGCGGAGGACAAGCCGATCCCAGCTAACAAGGACCTGTGTTGTGGACGTGGGTATCATGGGATCCAGGAGGCCAAACACGTGTTTTAAACTCGTGATGTACTCGGGATTCTGTGGACCACATTTCTGGTGTTTCCAACATGTTTTTAACACGAGTTTTCAACACGAGTTTTGAGGTGTAAAACTCGTGTTTTTTTGCCTAATAATCTAAAAACTTGTGGGGAGTTGAACCCTGGACCTCTCACAGACCATGCCAGAGCTCTACCACTGAGCTATGCAGAATGAGTTGTGATTCACTGCCTATGACATTGTATTTGAATGATATGGAACATTGGTATTCATGGAAATACCTACTAATGATATACCCTTTTATTAAGATTTATTTCTATACACCCTTTTTATAATGTCTTTAAATCAATAAACTACACAAAAGAAATCAGTCTAGTTTTACAAGAGTTTACACAGGGAAATTCTAGTGTAAGCATATCACTTTCTATAGGTAATCTGTGTGATTCTTCAATGGAATCTCAGAGAAATCCCATGTTAAACCCATGTAAAATACATTTTATACTCAGAAATTACATGTGTTGAAAACTGGTGTAAGAGAAAGACAGTATTCCCATGTGAAACTCCTAGTTTTACACTACTCCAGTATTACATGAAAATAACACGTGTTAATAGTAGTGTATTACACATGTTTTACCCTATGATTGTCACTACACCAGAATGTACCTGAAATGACACTAAAATGAAAAATGGTAGAGAAACATAAGAAAATGTAAAATTATTGTTTCCATGATGGATATTGGCATGTTACTTATACAGATAATTTAGTTTTCATTAAATATATGATGGTGTTTTAGTATGTGAAAACTCAGGGTAAAACCTGCAAAGATACTGACACTATACAGAGACTACCATAACACCAGTATACCATGAATACAACACGTTGTAAAGGCAAGGACGGCATTTTGCCTTTATTATACCAGCCTCCCAACCCGTAATATATTTGTATCACTTAAGTTGTATTCTCCGCTTCAATGTATATACAGCCTAGGCTTGGGTTCAGTAGGGTGTGACTGGGTCAGGGTGTGCATTCACCCATGATCATTTTGGTTTGGGACTTCCGACGGTCGTGAGGTAGGTGGGGCTGATAGTCTCCTTCTGGGAACTGCCCCCATCCCCCTCCCCACCTGAATCAATAGTGATTGACCGGAAGTTACCTACTTCCCCTCCTAGAACTCCCTCAGACGTCACCCAGGCTTCGTCATCAGAACCTGACTGCTGACTTCACTTCCCCCCTACACACCACACCTCAGTTTACAACCCATTCAGAACCCGGGTCTAGCTGTCATTTTTATTACCCATAAACCTTATTTTATCAAAGGGGGTCCGGGTTGGTGAATAGCCGCTGGGGGAACAGCTGGTTTCCGGAGACCAGTGGGAGGCCCGGGTGCGTCCCGGAGGTGGTCAGCGTGGGTGCCACCCCCACTTATCTGTTGTTGTATAAATATGTGCTGTGACTTGAGTAAAGTATCATTCAACTGATCGACGTGAAGCTGGTGTCTGACTTCTTCCTTTCTGGGGGAACCTCTATTGGCTGGGACGTATAGCCGACGGATAGAGGGAGGGCTTCAGCTGTGTACACACTGACTTAGTGATAGACGGTTTTCACTAAGCCAGTGTGGGAAGCAGGAGATTGCACAGGGTATCTGTGCACTGAGAGAGAGACTATTATTAGTAACCAGGAGCAGGAAATCGTACAGGTTATATTTATATGATCTGTGCTGGCGACCACATATTAAGACTTTAATTAACCACGTAGTTTCCGACCTAGAAGCCCCGGTCGATTCTACATTTTGGCGACCACGGCGCGACCCTAATTGCTGATTTAATTACAGCAGACGCGCATAATCTAAACGAGTATGCTGACCGACAACGAGGCTGAGATCGTCAGGCAAGTCATCAACAATTTGTCTGAGGGAAGAGTCGTGCCACACGAACGCTGCACTGTAGTTGAGAACAGGCCACGAATTATCATCGAGATCCAGCAGGCACGAAGCGCTGCAGAGGCGTTAGTAGAGGGTATCAAGAAGGACAGCGAGGAGGAGGCTCCCGTAATCAACAGTGAAAACGATAAGTAAATTTCTCTGACATTCTTTGTCTGCTGTGGTGTAAATCAACCAACATGGCAGAGCAGCTGGCTCAGGCGCAAGCTCAGCGCAACCACATGGAGGCGGCCAGAGACATGCGGAAGCGACTGGAGCAGCACGCCCGGTATATAGGGAGTGTTGACGGCACGGACAGGCAGCAAGTCCGTGACTGGATCGACGCTGTCACGTCGGCCAAAGACTGGACGCAGGCAGGAGATGACCTGATCATGGAGATGGTTGGGTATCTCTCAAAGGGAGAGCTTGCCGTAACGATCCGGGGTTACATCGATAATGTAGCCAATAACGGTAGGCCGACTTGGGTACAGGTGAAGGACCACCTCACCGCCACCTATCTGGATGAAGACGAGAGGGAGTTCCGACGGGAAAAAGTGGACGCTTTACGTCAGGCCCCCTACCAGGATACTCGCGAGTATGGTAGGAAGTACCTTGCTGCTGTGCAGCGTGCCTACACTGCTGCGGAACTAGGAGTGGCCTTAGTGAGGGAAAGGTTAGTCAAAATCTTCATTTCGGGACTTCGCGATAAAAGTGTGCGTACGCAGGTTCACCTGGAGCGGCCGGCCAACTTGGACGAAGCAGTGACGCGGGCAAACGCAGCGGCGAGGGCAATCGGCATGGCAGAGGTACTCGGCCGTGCTGAGGAGCCAATGGACGTATCAGCGCTGTCTGTCCCTTCTGACACGGACAAGACGGTGAAAGAACTGGCCAAGACTGTAAAAGATATCCAAGGCACGTTAAAAGGTATGCAAGCCCAGATGAGCCGTATAGACCCAGCTCAGAAGCAGGCAACACCTAAGAAGCAGCCTAATGAGGCCAACGCCCAGCCGACTACAGTGGCCCAGAGGAAATTTAATCGGCCAGACTGGATTGATAATCAGCCTGTGTGCTACAGGTGTGGTGTGCTTGGACACATTGGACGGGAGTGTCCCGCACCACAAGTTGCCGCAACGCAACCAAAAAACGCCTAGGTGCACCGGACACGAGGGTGTGTGTATCGATAGGTATTGACGGAATGAATGCACGCACCCTGGTGGATTCCGGTGCTTGCCGCAGTTTGATCAGCAGTGATTTCTTTGTCACGCTGTGCAAACACCTTAACATTAGACCAACCGTCCAACGTGCTGAACGTCTCAGAGGATTGAGTGGGCATGAGATAGAGACAGTAGGTAGAACATTTATTCCCTTCTATGGTCAGCCCGTCCCTGTGTATGTAACTAGACACTTGAAACATGATATTCTGCTCGGAGATGATGGGCTGCGGCAACTCGGGGCAATTATAAATTACCCAGACCAAACTGTTACCCTTCGTGGGTTGGTTTTGGGGAGTACAGTGGCCAGTCCCGATGATCAATTGTTGGCTGCTATAACCACAGATGTGGCTAAGTGGGCGGAACGGTGGCCGGATGTGTTTGCCCTAGACGGGGCTCCCAACGGTTGTGTTGCCGGGGTGAAGTTGACTATAGACACCGGAGGTGCCAGACCCATCCGTCAACGGATGTATCGGACTGCTTTATCGAAGAGGAAGGCTGTAGGGGAGGAAATAGACAAAATGCTCGCAGAAGGGGTTATACGGCCCAGCTCCTCTCCTTGGGCCTCTCCAATCACATTAGTACCGAAGAAGGATGGTACGACCAGGTTTTGCGTTGACTATAGGAAGGTCAATGCTATAACCAAGAAGGACGCACACCCACTGCCGTATATCCAGGAAATCTTTGATGAACTGGGAGGTGCGCGTGTCTTCAGTACGCTGGATTTGAAGAGTGGTTATTGGCAGGTTCCAGTGGCGGAGGAGGACATAGAAAAGACAGCATTCTGTTGTCACCGGGGACTATATGAGTTCACCCGGATGCCCTTCGGCTTGGCCAACGCTCCAGCGGTATTCCAGCGTACCATGAACAAGGTACTGTCCCCTTTCCTTGGCAAAAGCTGTATGGTATACATAGACGACATTATAGTATCCAGCAAGACGAGGGAGGAACATGAAAGACACTTGGATGAGGTGTTCCACGCACTAAGAGAGAATGGACTGAAACTCAAACCAAGTAAGTGTCATTTGGATGTCGAAAAGGTGAAGCTGCTGGGGTTTGTGGTGACAAAAGATGGGATCCAGTCCGACCCAGAAAAGGTATCTGCCATTGTTAACATGGACCGACCTGAAGACCCTACGGCAGTGCGTTCTTTTTTGGGATTAGCCAATTACTATAGACAGTGCATAGAAGGCTACTCTAGTATTGTGCCACCTCTCCTGAAGCTGACTGAAAAGAAAGAGCCGTTTGTGTGGGGAGATGACCAGGAACAGGCATTCTGTGCTCTGAAACAGGCCCTAGCTTCCAGAAGCGTCATGGCATTTCCGATGCCGGATCGCCCTTACAAACTGTACACAGATGCCTGCCAATATGCCATTGGGGGTATTCTCGTCCAGGAGGACGACTCCGGAGTGGAACGTCCAATTCAGTATATTTCAAAGAAGCTGGAGGGCTCCCAATTGAACTGGGCGACTATAGAGAAAGAGGCGTATGCTGTTGTGTTTGCTTTAACTAAGCTGCGACCTTATCTCCATGGAGCCACCTTCACGATCTACACTGACCACAAACCCCTGAAATCGTTGTTTCTTTCGGAGGTGAAAAATACGAAGATACAGCGGTGGGCGGTACTCATAGCAGAGTACGGGGCTCCAATCGAATATAGGAAAGGGAAGAACAATGTGCGGGCAGACACGCTTTCACGCATCAAGTCACCCGAGGTGGGTGTAATGGACGTGACCGATGACTGGTTAGCCGCGGATGACCTTGCTGGCGAAGAGCCAAGCCAAATCCTGTGGGAGCTAGACAAACTGGAGAAAGCAGAGATCCGTGAAGAGCAGCAGATGATGGCAGAATATCACCTTGCGGAGGACCCGGAGTCAGGTTATGAGCTGGAGGAAGGGTTGTTGTACACGCACGTACCACCTCCGGGTAAGGCTGCTTATCCACGCCTTGTCTTACCACCCAGTGCCAGACCCCGTGTCATTAGGAGAGCGCATGTAGAGGTAGGCCATCAGTCTCTGCGCAAGACCCTTGACCGTCTACAGGAAGCCTACAAGTGGCCAGGACAACGGGACGAGGTATATAAGACACTACGACAGTGTGGCCGGTGTGCGGTACACCGTGAGCGGCGAGAGTACCCTCAGCCTACTAGCATGCCAGTAGCGGCCTACCCAGGACATATAGTGGGGATGGATTTGTGCGGACCATTCGCTGAGTCCCGCTATGGTAACAAGTACGTTCTGACGGTCATCGACCATTGTACCGGGTGGGCTGAAGCAAAGCCTATTCCAAGCAAAGACTCTAGGCACATACTTAGGTACTTGGAGCAAGAATACCTCCCTAGGTTCGGATCTCCGGAGATCATTATCACGGACCAAGGAGCTGAGTTTAATGCCTCAGTTGTCCGACAGTTTATGGAGGAAATGGGCATGGAGCATCGCCGAACAACGCCCTATCATCCACAGACTAATGGGAAAATCGAACGGTTCCATCGGACAATTAAGCAGATTCTGCGAAAACTCATGAACAATCATGCTCCAGACTGGGAGGATCGTCTAGGGCAGGCGTTATGGGCCCATCGAATCTCTACATCGACAGTTACGGGGTTCACCCCCTTCTTTCTGCAGCATGGGCGCAGACCGAGGGCCCCATTGACACGAATGTTGGGACGGACGGAAGGGTCTGACCCTCGGGCCGTAGGAGAGAGGATTGATGAACTGTCTCGGGCATTTAAACAAGCAGCCCGGGCGACAGAGGAAAGCCGCCGATATAACACCAAAAGGCTGGAAGCGCGAGGTAAGGCAAAAGACCTCCAACCAGGGGATCTGGTGGTTGTTTTGGCTCAGGAGAGGGCACCTCTTGATTCAAAATGGGACCACCCCTTCATGGTAACCCGCGTTCAAGGTTCGGTCATCACAATTCATAACGAACGTACAGGGAAGATCAGGACTGTTAACCGCGAAAAACTCCAACTCGTTGACCCGGATGCACTCTGGGACGAGGAACGTCCTAGGGTCACGAGAGCGAAACGAAAGAGACTCTTAATAAAAGGGGCCATAAACCTACCAACCGCAAATGAAGGTGGCCCACCTGTGGTGAGGGACGGAACAGCAGATGACGCCATCCAACCTGAGGAACCCCATATAAGTGACCCTGAACCACCAAGGCCAGCCACAGATCACCGACCCGTCACACCCGACACAGCCTCACCTAGGCCCACAGCTGATCAGCCGTACCCCTCAGCAGACCTTGGTGAAGGTGCCGTAGGTGGTGATTTGAACAACGGTGCTCGTCCAGCGAAAAGACAGGGTGGTGTTGTGACGCGGAGCCAGGCTAAGAGGTTACGAGAAACCTTACCATCGACGCCAAACCTTCGGAAGAGGCTTCTCTCTGATGCAGAAGAGGAGGAGGCGAAGCGACAATGCATAGCGCTAGTCTCCTTATTCTGTCAGTAGCTCTAGTTGGCTGCGGGGCAGACCTGTTCAGCGAGGATGGGGTGCTCATCGAAGGAGAAGGAGAAACTCGGGCAGTAGCGGCAGTGTGGACTGTTCTCGTTGTGATTGATCCCCCATCACGACCGCCCATGCGGGCGTGGGTGGACCGGGTTCGGGGAGGAATCACATCTGCCGGGAATCGTGTTTCTGCAGGGGACAAACTGGCGTGGGAGTCAAGGTTGTCTGCTTTGCTTCTGGTAGGATCCCCGGAAGTGGAGGCAAGGCAGCCTGATGACCAAACGGGACCGAGGCCGAGACGTGGACTTATTGACGCTATTGGAAGCGTGAGTAGGTTCCTGTTTGGGACTGCTACCGAAGGAGACGTAGCAGCATTAAGGGACGTTGTAAAGAAAGCGGAATATAACGGACATGTGCTAAGCCACGATGTAGAGAAGTTGGTGACGGTAGTAAACCAAACCAGAAACTTTGTTAAAGAAAACCGGATGGACCTTAGACGTTTGAGGCAGCATGAGGACGCTCTGCTGTCTCAGGTCAACCGGCAGGGTAAGAAGTTGTCCCTGCTGGAACAACGGGTGAATAGCCTTTCAATGTCTCGGATAATTGATCGCACTATTCGGGAACTGGAGCTGGTTAGTCGGGAATATGAAAACCAGTTCCAGAGATACATTCTACAGAAGAAAGAATTAGAACGTGGGTGGCTCACAGAGGGTGTGTTGTCACTCACAGAATTGACAACTGTACTTAATGTTATCAGGCTCAGAGGCTTCGCGACTCCCATCCCAGAGTGGTATTTTGAAAACTCTAGAGTAGAACCATTGTGGGTTAATCAAAATCAGTTGGTGTTCAGATGTGGGCTATTTGGGTTAAGCAGAAGAGTCTACCTACAGTATTCATTACATTACTTTCCAGTTAGAATGGGCCAGGAGAACTTGCGGCAGGTAGTGGGTAGAGGAAGAATTGCCATAGACACTACTGACGGGGGAGTGTTTCTGCCTATGGAATGTTTAGGTAAGAATCCGCGAGTGTGTTTCAAACCAAAAGAAGAACTAAGTCCCACTTGTGAATCAAATTTAATCAAAAACAGAACTTCCGAATTTTGCAAATTGAGTATTACAAAAAGGGAGAAGCGCCTTTCTGATGTCTTTGTGTTACGTGATGATTGTGTTGTAGTTGTCGCCTTTGAACCCCTATCTATTGTACTACGGTGTGATGGTAAGGCTGCAAACGAGACTGCAGTAGATGGTCCCAGGCTGATGTCCCTGCCAGGTAATTGTGATTTAGGAACCAGAGATTGGCGTATTCGTGGAATTCAAAAAGGAAAACATTCGGTCACTAAGGTAACCAAAATTACTCATTCAGTACGAGGCCTTAACCTCTCTTTCTCAAAAGATACAAAATTCAGAAGACTTGAAGCATTAAAATGGACTAACCGGGTTGAAGTACCGTTACTCCAGCTCAAGGACTGGGAACATCAATCTTACCAGATCACAGATGACCATGTTCAATATGCGACGTATGTGGGGTGGGGTGTTATGTTTTTAGCGGCTATGTTATTAATCATTTTGTTTGTTCTTTGGTGTTGTGATTGTTGGGGAATCCGTACTTGGGCTGCGAATCGTGCACCCAGCAGAAGGCCTCGCCATGCAGTGACACCGCCAGAGGCGCCAACTGAAGATTTGACTTTAGAAATGGCCAGTCTGGCATTATAATGAATCAGTAAGCTTAAATTGTGTATTGACGCGCTGTATCTTAGAGTAACTTATAAGTAATCTTCGAAAGGATAATTCTAGAGTTTTATTCTCCACTTATTGTAGTCGTATAAAACTTTTGGTGGGGGAGATGTGTAAAGGCAAGGACGGCATTTTGCCTTTATTATACCAGCCTCCCAACCCGTAATATATTTGTATCACTTAAGTTGTATTCTCCGCTTCAATGTATATACAGCCTAGGCTTGGGTTCAGTAGGGTGTGACTGGGTCAGGGTGTGCATTCACCCATGATCATTTTGGTTTGGGACTTCCGACGGTCGTGAGGTAGGTGGGGCTGATAGTCTCCTTCTGGGAACTGCCCCCATCCCCCTCCCCACCTGAATCAATAGTGATTGACCGGAAGTTACCTACTTCCCCTCCTAGAACTCCCTCAGACGTCACCCAGGCTTCGTCATCAGAACCTGACTGCTGACTTCACTTCCCCCCTACACACCACACCTCAGTTTACAACCCATTCAGAACCCGGGTCTAGCTGTCATTTTTATTACCCATAAACCTTATTTTATCAAAGGGGGTCCGGGTTGGTGAATAGCCGCTGGGGGAACAGCTGGTTTCCGGAGACCAGTGGGAGGCCCGGGTGCGTCCCGGAGGTGGTCAGCGTGGGTGCCACCCCCACTTATCTGTTGTTGTATAAATATGTGCTGTGACTTGAGTAAAGTATCATTCAACTGATCGACGTGAAGCTGGTGTCTGACTTCTTCCTTTCTGGGGGAACCTCTATTGGCTGGGACGTATAGCCGACGGATAGAGGGAGGGCTTCAGCTGTGTACACACTGACTTAGTGATAGACGGTTTTCACTAAGCCAGTGTGGGAAGCAGGAGATTGCACAGGGTATCTGTGCACTGAGAGAGAGACTATTATTAGTAACCAGGAGCAGGAAATCGTACAGGTTATATTTATATGATCTGTGCTGGCGACCACATATTAAGACTTTAATTAACCACGTAGTTTCCGACCTAGAAGCCCCGGTCGATTCTACAACGTGGAAAACTAGTAGATACACGTGTCCTGTTTGCTGGGAGGATATGTCCTATATCAACCCATTCTGTTTTATCAAAGCTTTAAATTTTACCTTGGTAGTTGCTCTTTGGACATCGACTGGGAGCGTGTCCCACAATTTTGCACCATGGTAGAAAGGATTTTGTTGAACTTTTGTCGGGAAAGTAAATGGGACCTTGAATTTTATTTTAGAATCATTGCGTAAATTTCTACCCGATCTTTTCAGCTCAATATTACTAGCAATATGGCTTTGTCTATACATGACACAAAGCAAATGCTCTTTTTTTCTGAGACTTAGTCTCTTATGATTGTATATTCTAAACAGCCTATCATAGTCCAACCCTTTGTTTTTATTATAATCTATTGTATACATTGCCCTTTTTTGGATAGACTCTAAATGCTCAATCTTTTTCTTGTTAATTACTGGAACACCTGGTCATAATAATTCCTTTGTAACTAATCTTTCTTGAGAATACTCAGTTAAATACTTTTTCATTAGCCAAGATAGGATATTATTTCAAATGCAGTCTGTCACAACTGATCCATCCCATAGTCATGGGATAGATCTATTGTGACAGACTGCCTCTTTTTATTCTGTATTGCCAAGTTTCCTACAACCTTGATCATCCTGTTTCCTTTGCTACAAACCAAACATCTGGCCTCTTGGATAATGGTCACTTATCCTTGGTCCTAAATTAGTTTACTTCATTACCAAAAAGGACATTCTGAAAGAAGATTTATGGTAGGGAAAGTAAAAACTAAGAAGAAGGAGTTGATACAGATTCAAACAGACAATTTTCAATGTTTTTTGATATGATGAATTAGTACAAAGCCCTTTGTTCTGTAGTTCCCAATATTCTCCTGTCACTTTTGATGGGTCATTTGTCTACGCATCCTTTGTTTGCTGGAGCCAGCTGTTTCCATTGTTACAAAGCAAAACATCTGGTTCTGGCATCTTGGAAAGTATCCCTTTTTTCCGATTTACTTATTCTGTTACCTTGCTGGACATTTCTTGTTTGTGGGGATAGAAAGACTTAGAGGACATCAACAATATATGATCTGATGAATTTGTACAAAGCTCTTTGTTCTGTATAGTTCACAACATTTTCCCGCCACTTTGACAGGTCCTTTATTTATTCATCCTTTGTATGCAGGTGCAAGCTGTTTCTTTTGTTTAAAACATGAACATCTGGCGCCAGAACCATGCAACTTATCATTTTCCTCCAATTTATTTATTCTGTTACCTAGTTTTACAATTCAGAGGAAATTTTGTTTGTGTAGTTAAAGTCGACTTAGAGGACATAAGAAAGACAAATCACAAGTTTTACACTTATTATTTTCGATAAAGTGAATTAGAACAAAGCTCTTTGTTCTGTACTTCCCATCATTTTCCCGCCAATTTTGACGGGTCCTTTGTCTATTCATCCTTTGCCTACAGAGACAAACTGTTTCCTTTGTTACAAAGAAAAATATCTGGCACTGGGATCTTTTGTCCTAAATTTATTTGTTTCAATATCATGTCGGAAATTTTAGAGGAAATTTAGACTGAACAGACATGAGGTAATAGCCAAGAAACGAACAGGCAATTACTTCACAATCACATATAGTGCATGCATATTAACAAAATCTTTGTCCTTTGGTCCCACCATTTTCCCGCCACTTTTGACCAGTCCTTTGTCTACTCATCCTTTGTATGCAGGAGGCAGATGTTTCCTTTGTTACAAACATGAACATCTGGCACCAGGACCTTGCAACTTATCCTTTTCCTCCAATTTATTTATTCTGTTACCTAGTTTTATATTTCAGAGGAAGTTTTTTTTTGTGTGTGGACAAAAAAGACAGAAAAATGACAAGTTTTACTCTTATTATTTTTATATAGTGCATTAAAACAAAACTCTTTGTTCTGTAGTTCCCACCATTTTGCCGCCACTTTTGACAGGTTCTTTGTTTATTCATGCTTTGTCTACAGAGACCAGCTGTTTCCTTTGTTACAAAGCAAAACTCCTGGTAGCGGGATCTTGCAACTTATCCTTTGTCCTAAATTTAGTCACGAGTTAATAAAGATACAATTACTTCATAATTACATAAGGTGCATATTAATAAAGTAATTTAATAATTACATAAGGTGCATATTAACAAAGTATTTGCTCTCGAGTTCCCACCATTTTCCCCGCCATTTTTGACATGTCCTTTTTCTGTCTACTCATCCTTCCTTTGCAGGAGCCAGCTGTTTCCGGTCCTTTGTTGCTGACCTTAGCACCTGCATGGTCACCTACCCTTTCCCCAAATTACTTTGCATACTCTTTCAATAAGACGGGGATAGATAAGTAAGCTGTACTCTGGCACCAAGGTCTTAAACTGGAAAGTGGAAAAACTCTAAATTATGTTTGAATATAATTATTTATATCATATCATATTAAATCTAGATTGAAATTGGACTATATATATATATATACGTATGAATATAAGAAAATGTCTGTTGAGTCATACAACCATCATATAATATTATAATAAATCATATGTATTATATAAGAATGAAATACCAACTGACCTTAAAAAAAGAAGTGATTAATTTGATGCTGCACCAAACCGACATCACCATAGTCCATATATATATATACATAATCCTTTTATAGAAACTAATTTTCAGGAAATATAGATTTAAGCAAAGGTCATATTGAAAAAGAAAAGCTGATACAAACAAACCCAAAACATAAAGTGAACTATAAGTGAAATCCAAGTTTCGGAGAACCCAGTCATGCTCCACTTGAACCAAACAGACTAATGCATAAGGGCCATAGAAAGGGTTGAGACGGGCAGTGACCTCAGCGAATGCTGGCTGCTGATTGGTCGAAATTCCCAGCGGATCATGCACATGACCTTTGACCCCAGCCCCCATTCCCCATTTAGGGACCAGCCTCTTGTCATTGGCGGATAAGAAGGGGTACGGTGGCGTAGGGGCGCGTACCAACCCGGCCCCCAATCCCCCCTCCCCCACTTTTTTCCCCTTCCAAATTTAGACGCTTTTATGGTAACATTCTGGAGGAAAAGGAGTGCGCATCTTCAAAAAACAAGAACCAAGTGATCCGTCACGGCGCACCTGCTCCTTATTTTGGCCACATTTATATACTTTTTGGTGTTAAATTAGTCTCCCCTACCCACCTTTTCAGCTAGATCGATGGCATTGTTGTCTATACATGGATTGGGAGAGGAAGTCATTATCATACTTAGTCTTTTGATCTTTGTATACTATTGGTTCATATAAGTACATGAAGAGTTATGAGTAAGATCTCAACAGTTTCCGCCTTCAAATCTTCATTTCACTACTATATTTCTTCTGTGACACAGGGAGAGGTTTCCCGTGGCCGTGATTTAACTTCTATTTTAAGGTAAGAACGATACAAGTACATTGTATGTGTACCCAGGGGCGGATGAGGGCGGATACAGGAACTTTGGAAAGGGGGGGTGGGGGCGCGCGCACATATCAAAAAGGGTCCCGGCAACCCCTCTAAGGCCTCGAGTTTTCCATTATAAAATATCGAAATTCGTCCAAAAGACGCCCCCCTCTAAATCCGTCCCTGGGGCCTAATCCAAATACCCTGATTGGCTGGGGAGAAAATACTGATGCATTTATTTGAAGGAACCTGATATTTTCAATGTGAACCTCACCCCCCCCCCCCCCCCCACTCTCGTCGAAGCACCCAGATTTTATACCTTAAAGGGGTTCCAAATCTGAGGAGGCTCCTAGTCCAAATGGGAAATATTGAAAAAATTGCTTAGTTTTTTTGGTCCATAACCCTTACAAAACTTTAATATGAATGAACATTAATTCCACTCCCCCCCCCCCCCACACACACACACTTAAGTTGATTTGGGGTCAGTCCTTTAGTGTGGCTTACCCCTACGACTGGATCTTCATGACAGTTGAGTTGAGTGCCTAATTTAGAGAATATATATACAACTGGACTGTGGAGTCTTAGGGGGTGTGCAGTATACATATGAGCATACATGTATACCATATAGCTGTGATGTAGCCTGATGTTTACCCTACTTCTTCTAAAATGATGTCCTTTCACATGTTGCTGCCTACATACTGAACTTTCTTCAGGTCTTACCAAGAACCAGCAAAATGGGCCATAACCAACCTGTCCATCCGGCTGCCGTTTTGTTAAACTGCTTTCCAAAGAACCTGTGGGAACCAGCAAATTGGGTCATGACCCCATTTCTTAGTTCCAGCCTCATCCTCCATTGTGTAGTGGTTAAGGCCCTCACCTCCAAACCCAAAGGTTGTGGATTCGAATCCTGGCAAAGCCACTTGTTAACAAACAATAGGGCTACCACATGATAAAGCTGGTAAGTTAAAATGGGGGGAAATTCTGAGCAGAACCAAGATTGGTAGACCCGGGGAAAAATGCCTAAGTCTGAGAAGTGTACGGGGAGAATGATTAGAATAATGGGGGAGAATAAACTAGCTCAAGAGACCTGAATGGTAATATTCATAAAGAACACTTGATTGATGTGATTAAGGTACTCCGTGTTTAATTAGGCTTGAGCAATGGCATAAACAATTACATTTCCAAGGTTAATTTCTGTACAAACCTTGGATAAATTCCTAACTTTTAATGTCTTAAATATCCTAAATGTCATTTAGTTGAAATAAGTTTTAAATCCTAATAGTCCAGGGTAGTTCAATCCTATTACTTAATAGTACACAGTGTCCAAAAGTATGATTCCAATGTCCAGAATGTCCTAAGAATGTTCCTCTGAATAGTTCTCAGAATGTTCCCAAGTCCTGTTCCAGAGTTTCCACACCAATATAAATTGTATTGGATGGCCCTGCTCTGGTCACTGCAAGCATGTTCGTCGTTCTCCACGCCACACCAGCATTTGACAGGCCAGAGGCAACGTAACAAGAACGTTCTGCGACTGTACTTTTTTAATTGGTCTGAGACCTGTCCAATTTTCACGTAACAATAACTTTATTTTAGGTAAGGTTTAGACTTACTGAAAAAGAACGTTATAATAACATTCTATTTTTTGGTAAAGTTGAGACCAAACTAGTAAAGAATGTTATAATAACGTTATAATGTCATTACAAGAACATCACAACAGCATTCTAGTGTGATGTCGCAACATTTGGTTCTAAAGACGTTTTTGGGTGCCCTCAAAAGAACGTAACAAGAACCAAACCAGGTCTAAACAGAACATTGCTGCAATGTTATTATAACGTCATATTCTTGCTTGGGTTGACAGGCCACAGGCAATGCCTGGTCTTTAAAGTTTATTCATGAAGGAGGGCACATGTGCGTCACGTGCAGCACCGCCCCTCAGTCGGAAGGGTCATGTGGGGTGACCCTGCCAGCACATTCAGCGTGGGGGAATTATCCTCCATCCAAGGAGTTATCCAGCATCAATCACTTTAAGAGGCGAGCTGCACCACAAACAATCACTATTAATGGTCCTGTTGGATACCTTTCACCCAGCATCTTGGTTATTGGGCCACCATTCGTCAAACTAATGGTGTTGTTTACGACAAGTGTGGGGAGTGTTTCTAAAGGGCCACATAAGCATAGGCGTTTCTTAGAACTATACAAAGACAATATTTCTACAATGATATTTATACAAACAATCACTGTTTCCATCCATGTTAACACCACTAAGATTTAAGAAATCTAGCTGAAATAAAGATTCTTCGTGTAATGCCTCTTCATTGTTTCTAATAAAGGCCGTATACCACCATAAATGTTTGGCACGATATTTGAGGAAATTTTGCCGATTTTGGCAAATAGTCCAAGATCTTGAGGCCTTCCCAATGTTAGGGGTACATGCCATATATCCTGAGGTGGAATGTACATAGGAAAACTCCTGATCTGTGACACCCCAAAAATCGAGAGCCAAAGGTCGGGAGTTTTCCTACTGATTGTTACCAACATATAGGCCTATTCATAACTATCGGGAGCTCTGCTCACTATCTTTGAACCCTGAAATTGACACCCTCTCAAGGTTTGGTCCCGATCTTTCGTTTTCTCTACACATCGTGTATAGTGGAATACGGCCTTTAGGCATGGCTATATTATATTCGAAAGATTGCTCTCCTAATAAACATAATACCTGCGAAAACATTGCTTATAGTCTAGAGTAACCAATGGATCCCCAATGGATAGAATACGCCATACTTAAGATTGCCCTGCTGTTAGTCCTTCCATGATCTAGATACCTCTAACATAATAGTTTGAGGACCTAGGGGATTTGGACGTAACTACATTCTACCTGCCCTCCCCCATTTCTGGTCCAATATTAACGGGTATGGGGTTTTGGCCAGAGGCTTTTCTGTCAGCTGGGGCATATGCAGATGCGTTGGGGTGGTGGGGGGGGGGGGGTGGTAGCAGGTTGGGGGCGGGGCGGTTGGCTGTCCCCTTGTATAGGAAATGTGTCACTCAGTAATCATTAAGAAATCCGCTGAAGACATTGACCCCCACCCCCTCCTCTTTGTGGGTACGTGGTTCACGGTCTGACCATTACCATTGCGTTGCCCCACTGACCGGAGCCACTCATATTGAGCGAATGGAGATAGTATGCACAGTACAGCAAAGTGAAGGGCATCAAGCGAAAGAAAGCAGAGGAGGATTTAGAGGGTGAGCGGGGGGCCCTGCCATATTTAATACTTTCAAACAAAAATTAAGAGACCATTTTTTCCCCTTAAAATGTGTCCCCCTCCGTGTTTTTTTCCCGTTCTCTTTTTTTTCTTTAAAAAAACTGGGATCGGCCACTCGGTGCACAAGGTTGGATTTCAGGGCATTTCAGGGCATCTTTGATAATCAGTGGCAGATCTAGGGGGGCTGCCCTCCACTCCCATGTACATTCATGATTCTCGCACCCCCTATTTCCATTCGTGGATCCGCCCCTGAATTTGATTGTTCCCAGCACGATTTCCGCCAATCAGTCGCACTACTCTCCCAGTCGTCCCACTCTGAATATATACTCATCGGCATATTGATGGATCCTACTTATTTAGATAAAGGTGTGTGTGTGTGTAAAATGTCAATATTTTATTAGTACCCCAATCCCTGTTTTCCAACAGGGCCCCACCCCTTTAACCTCACAAAAACTAGAGTTGAACTAAGAGGTGGGTGGATCCAGGAATTCTAGAAAGGGTTGCCCGTTTTACAAAAAGAGAAAAGCAGAAAATCACAAAAAAAAGTTTTGTACGCATCAAGGGCCTGGGGTGGGGGGTAGGGGCGTTTGGGATTTTTGAAAATGTGCATAGGTTCGAGTGTAAACCAATGCCTACTTTGGCTCAAGGGGGTTGGGTGGGGGAATCTGAAATGGTTGAGAATGTGTGTATGTACTTAATGGAAGGCCCCTACATCCGCCGTTGCTTGACCCACAGACCTCTACTCTCGGGTTGATGTTTCCATGACCAAACATGAGAAGGGGCGGGTCATGTTGTGCATGTTTAAAAATTTGAATTTTAAGAATTTCAGAGAAAATTTCAGGTTTGGTTGGGACACCAGATGCTGAATTTTGTAATTTGTCGTTAAGATGAACTATTTCAGTCAGGTTCCTAGGCAATAAAATGATTCTACTTTTCATACCATTTCTGTCATTTGGAGGGGGTGGGGTGGGGTGGCGGTTCTCTGGGAATCATGTCATTTCTAGAGGGGCGTCAAGGGTTGCATGACGAAACATGACAAGGGGGGTAGGGGGGTCAAAAAAGGTTTAAAAAAAATAGCATGATGTCATTTATGTATGGGCGTGGGCATATTGTCTGGGCGTGAAAGCCTGAAAGCCTGAAAACAGGAGGTAATACCCAGGATGAAGGTGTAAGAGATACGTTATGTATGTATGTCTGTGGTCTAAGCTACGACATGGTTACTACATGGTCACGACATTTCCTACGATATTACTTCATGTCGTGGGAAATGTCGTAGTCAAGTCATGGAATCCATGTCGTCAGTTAACCTGCGCCACAAGCCCCTCCCCTGGAATGGCAATATCCTGGGACGAATACTTTGTCTAGCTGAAGGCCCTATTACACTACACGACTTGGGCTGCGATATTGGGTGCGAGATGATAATATTACAGACACATTAGGCCTACATATGGAATGATATAACTGTGAAAAAATGGTATAGTTTGAAAACTCCCACATAGGTGTAAATAAGAATTTTATTTCAAATATGTGCCACTTCATTGCGACATTGTCGTATCGCAGCCCAAGTCGTGTAGTGTAATACCGCCTTCAGTGTACTGCACCGACACGCAGGGAATACTATGTTACATGGTGTAACAGACCTGAGCAGAATCCTGGTCAAACATTAACTTCCCTTCCATAGTCAAGCAGGAGTAAAGCTATAGCTCTCTAAGTTGCTATATCTTATTCCACTTGGTCTGCGTGTAGTGGAACAATGAACAATGATATGTCACAATGAAATCCAATGAAATTGCACATATTAGAGTGGGGGATCCAGAGGGGGGATGGGGTGCGCGCCCCTCTCTTTTCTTTTGGAAAATTCTGCGTTTTTTAATGTAAGATTCTCCCAAAAAGTAACAAAGGGAAACCTTTTTCAATACCTGGATCCGCCAGTGATATTGCCGATAAGATTCTATGTTACACATATGTAACATGCTCCAATCACTCTTGTATGCAAATTTGTCTATGATAATTTTTATGTTCATATCGCGCTGATATCCAGTGGCGGATCCAGCAATTTGAAAGGGGGGGGGGGGGGGGGGGGGGGCGCTATTAGAAATTTTTTTCCTTAAATACTTTTTGGCCGAATTTTACATTAAAAAAGTCTAAAATTTTCCAAAAAAAGGTGGGGGCGCGTACCCCCGCGCCCCCCTCTAAATCCGCCACTGATACCGCAGCCCATTTCCTGTAGTGGAACACCTCCCTGAATTCCATCCCACATCCGGTCACAGAAATGCTGACACCCTGTGTTGTCCTAGATCTCCTGCCGTCTTCCCTGGGCTTGGCAGTTTTCCTTTCGTTTTTAGTACCATGACTCATGTAACCTGTAGGTCTCCCCCCTTCCCCACTATGTGATTTATGGGACAAACTGTGGCGCTGCGCCGTTTTACACGTCAACATCCGGGTGTAACGAGGGGGACAGGACGCTGCGGCAGTGTGGTCGGGGAACGAGGGGGGTGGGGGGAGGGGGGGGATCTAATTCTACTTGAGAAAAAGAGTGGCTCGACATTGACAAACCACTTTCATGGGTAGATCGGTGGGGGAGATTTTTGTGTAGACTTGTAACTCACATAAGGAAAATACAACACGAAAAAAAACAACAAAAAAACAAAACAAATGTATTTAGCATATATAGCAGTGGCGGATTTAGAGGGGGGGGGGCAGGGACGCCCCCCCCCCCTTTTTGGGACCGATTTTACATTTTTTAATGTAAAACCCGTCCAAAAGGTAATTAAAAAGAAAACAATTTCAATAGCGCCCCTCCCTTTTTTTTCTTAAAAAAAAACAAGCAACCTGGATCCGCCACTGTATAGATAGATGGCCGTAGATAGACCACTGATGCAAACCTAGAAACCTAGACGGCTAAGGATTTTGTGTTGAATTGAATTTTAGTTGTGAACTGTGAAGTTGAGGGAATCTTGGATTAAAGAACACTTGGATAAAAGTATCTCGTATTCAAGCCTGAGTTTGCCTATTTTAATTACTGTGGAGACGAATGGGAACTAAATCAACATATAGTTCAAAAACCCTATCAAAAAAACACAATAATGAGTATCCCTTTTAATGAGACTAACTTTTTATCAAAAAGGTGGGGGGGGGGGGGAGGGGGGGGGGGGGGGGTCGCTAATGGAAATGAGAGAGGGCGCACCCCTATTTTCCAAAATTTTACATTAAAAAAAATCAAAATTTGTCCCCCCCCCCCCTAAAGAAAAGAGAGGGCAAGTGCCTTCGCCTCCCTCTAAATTCGCCACTCACTCCCCTTAATTTTTCTTATAATTGTTCCTATTTCCATTCCCTTTGAAGATAGTTTAGTAGTGAATAGAATAAGACATCATGCCAGCATCCTTTACTTTCTAATTCTAGTCGTAAATGACAAGGTGTTGAATAATACCTACGGGGAATTGGTGCTCAGGTAAGGGGGAGGTGGTGTCGATTTCCAGGAGAGAATATCAAAATGCTTTATAGATCTTTTACAGATATCAGAAACTAATTTAAAAGGGGTATGAGGCGGGGGGGGGGAGTTCATGTGGCGCGCATCACAATCCCACCCCCCTCTCTTTCCTTTCATTTAGTAAAATTTTAATTTTCAAGATTTAAAACAGCCGCCGGTTCATCTTTAATATTGCTGCCCCCGACCTTTCTAGAATAAATTTTCACTGAATGTTCATCTTATTCACCCATGCTTAATGGTTTTCAATAGAGGGAGGGGAATTAAAATCGTCAATGACGATCCCTTAACCCTAAAAAAAAATTAACAAAATAAAAAAGAAAAAAAAAAGAGAAAAACTCTATCCGCCCCTTGCTGGCATGCCGAAGCCCTAAGGACGTCTAGGCTGTGATTTTATCATATCAACATGCCCTTCACTGTACTCAATGACCCGCAAGGAGGACGAAAGAGAAAAAAGAAGGCATGTGTACCTATTAAAGTTTGACCGCATGTCCCGGAAATCCTGCCCACAATTGATGGAAGCGCACTGGGCGAGGTGTCGGAACTGCCGTCCGACTCATAACCACGGCGGGGTTATCTGGGTGGCGATCCAGGGAGAATTTACGAAATGCGTTGTATTTCAAAAATACGAAGCAAATATGTCATATTTTTTCAACCAGGGAGAGGTCAGATTCGTAAATATACATAATAAAATGCTTCGTAAATGCTTCGTAAATGCTTTGTAAATTTACTAGTCATGATTTGTAAAATTTGAAAACATTAAAACAACCAGTTTAGACCTCATACCTCTTGATGTACAATAAAATATTAGTAAAATGATATGTTTCTATCATTTTGGAAGAGTATCTTTGTATAATTTTGACACTTTTAAATAAATGATCACAATATTTGTGATCGTATATTTTAGCATTTACGATGCATTTTTGTTGCTTTATAAAATTTACGAAGCATACAAAAGCCACCTTTTTTGCATCGTAAATTGTCCCTGGTTGACGAAAATGCTTCGTATTTGATGGTTTTTAAATACGAATGCGACGTAAAATGTCCCTGGATCGGCACCCTGGTTATGGGGCAAATCCCCATTTGGCAACTCACGCTTAACCAAAACATTATACAAATATGGCCCGATCGAGAACCATTTTTTAACGATTAGGCCTACATGTATTTTCACAAGTCAGGCAATCTATTAGAAACCATTATTCAATTGTTACAGCTCAAAGTTAATTTCAACCAGAAAATAAGCTTCTAAGCATGTGAAAAGTGCGTTTAAAGAAAATGGGTTGTTGTTTTGTCGCATCGCATTTCTTAAATTCGACTAAAGAAATGAGGCCTAGCGACATTTGACAGTTTAAGGGGCTTTTACACTATGCGATATGAGCTGCGACATGACCATGTCGCAGTTAAGTCATGCAGTTTAGAGATTCAATTCTTGGTTATACATGTGTATATTACTCCAAATAGGCAATAGGCGATATCCTCATGTCACGCTGGTATCGCAGGGCCTTACGAAAGATAGTGGCAGGGAAATATGATCATTTCTTAAATTCGACAAACATATGGGACATCAACATTATTACGCAGTAACGGCATGCGATATATGGAGGTAATTTATTTATTTTATTTATCGATCAATTTTTTTTAAAAAATTTTTTTAATTTTTTTTAAACATTTATTTATCTTATTTATCTATTTTATTATTATTATTATTTTTTTTTTTTTTTTTTATATATTTTTTTTTTTGGGGGGGGGGGGGGCAAATTGATTTTTATTCAAGTAAAATTCTGGGCAAAGGGAGGTTCACTCTTTCTCCCCCTTCTATTAGCACGCCCCCACCTTTCAAAAAGCTGGATCCGATTATGTTTGTGTTTTGATTCGACGTGAGACATAGGTATGGCCCTAGACCCCTACATTCGAAACGGCAAATGGCCATTTCAATCGACATGCCACATGGGGGTTAATGACATGAGTGAAAAATCATAAACGACATGAAAGGGATCATGTCTTAAATTCGACATGGGACATGAGAAGTTCTTAGAGGTGACATGGAACATGAGAAGTTAGGTGATAAGAGACATAATAATTTCTTAAATTCGACAAGCTGTGGTACTACGCGATAGTAACAAGATTTAGATGAAAATAAAATGTACTAAATTAACAAAAATTCAAAATAGCCCGTGGTATCGGGGGCAAAATGTATGGAACAAATTTAGTGCGGTAGCGTAAAATGTTTGACGAAACATGACTTTAAGCGAATTGTTAAAGGCCTTGAAATTGTATAACTTAAAAGTACTATTAATATTATCATTATCTTGTTATAGATAATAGGGTCATGATTGTGTATATAATTATAACACTGCTAATTCATATATCGAAAAATTGTATATTGTATTCACATTGTCTGCATATATCAACTGTTGTAATCTTGTTATTTTTCAATATCGACAAATTCTGTCGTACTTAATTTCATCTGTTGAAAAAAACTTGTTTGTACATGAAACAGAGAAATAATAAAAAAGCGACACCCCCTCCCCCTCCCCCATCAAGGGCCCCGTCCCGTTGGTACCCTCATCATTCTACACTCCTTGAGTTCACGTTTGTAAGACACAGGGTCATTTAAAGAGATATATGGTGGCGGATGCGGAGAAATGAATAAAGTTGATTCAAACAGGTGTCAGTATAAAGGACCTGTGGGTAGCGGTCCGACGGATATACCGCCTCGTCCGCACCTCACAACCAAATAGACCGCATTCTTAAAGAATAGGCTGTTTTAGGCCTATTTGATTCATTCATCTTTGCCCTAGCGGTCGCGGATCAATGGTTCTGAAAGATGAGAGGGGGTGTAGCGCTATTGAATGTTGTTGAATTTCAATGGCATAATTTGCTGAACTTAACATTGAAAAGAATATAATTATTTTCTGAAATAAAAGGGAGCTCGAGGGGAGTGCGTCTTTGCATAACTCTACTTGGATTGAGAGTTTAAGACTTACAACTATAATAACATATGAATTCCTGTATAAATTTTGAGAAATACACATCTGCTGTTATTTCAATAACTTTCACAGATAAACTCTTTCAAAATATACAATACTGAAAAACTCCGATCATTGGTTTTGACTAAGAACGACACAGACCCACACTTGTGAACAGAACTGTTTTATTTAGCAATTCAACAAAACTTGGAGAGTGCGTATACCATCATCTTCTGAGTGGTCACGGTTTTCGTTTCGTACATATCTGTGATGTCAATATATGATATCCCAATGATCATTATGATACCTTGTATCATTTACCATATGTCCTGTACCCGAACGTCTGCTTGCACATTTCATTGTATTCAGTTGTGGATAACCATGAAAATTTAATGTAATGTCCCATAGAAAGGGAAGGTGGCTTTTGATGACTTTGATCATTGGTTAATCACCTTAGGCATAATACAACGATTACATAACACCTAACCCAGTTGCCATAGCAATATGTACAGCTCTACTCTAATAGATACAGCTAAGCAGCGAGCATCATTAAGTACATTTAGCACTTACATTACACCGTAAAACCCTTAATTTAAGCCGAACAGTGACGTTTAGGTGGTTCTTTGAGCAAATCAATCATAATAATTTTTTCATGAGTTCCATTCTATTCAATGTTGTGTAAACACCTTGAATAAAATGAAACGCCTTGAACATAGAACGGAGAAAAGTGTTATGATTAATTTAAGCCGGACCGCAAACTTTGGTGCTAATTGGATCTCATTTCTCAAACGAACCTAATTTAGCTGCAGTTTGAATTAGGGGTTTTATGGTATATATATGTAGGTGCGGATCCAGGATTTAGAGTCCCAGGTTTGGTAACCAAAAAAAAATCACGAATCCCATATCCACGGTTCAAACATTTGGATTTTTGAAAAAAAAAGAAAAAAAGTGAAATTCTTTTTCGGTTAAAACTCTTTAATTATATTTCAATATGTTTTGACAGATATAATGAAGCATTCAATACAAATATCTATATGTAATACATGATTATTATATAGAAATTTTCACTCACGAATACATCACGCATCTTTTTACATGTTCAAACATCATTTTTTAGATTCATGAATGTTTTCTGGAGCAGTTTGTGGATGCGTAGATGAAAAAAGAAATTCGTGAATTTTCTTTGGTCGCCACCCCAGGACCCAACAAATGTAATGAGTGGGAGGGTGTAAGGACCCCGTGTCAGGGGTGGAGCCAGGATTTCGGAAAGTGGGAAAGGGTCCATATGTAGGGGTTAAAAAACTAAAGCCCCATACCCACTAGGCGATTTTACCGGCAACGGACGACGGGTAACGGGCAGCTGATTCTTATCATCCTATGTTAGTATAGTATATTGCAATGTGCAGGTTTGATCTGAGTTGCTGTTAAATGCAATGTGCCGTTTTGATCTGAGTTGCTGTTAAAATCGGCCGATTCTAAGGGCAGAATCGGCCGATTTTAACAGCAATCTGTTGGCCGACTCAGGGATAATCGCCTAGTGGGTATGGAGCTTTAATGTCATTCATGCACTAATTTCCTTCTTCATGTTATTTAGCTACACACTAAAAGGGGGGCTCAAGACCCCCCCCCCCTCCCCCTATTTCAGCCTGTACCCATCCCTGTCTGTACACCCCCCTGCCCAACTGGATCCGCCATAGTGAAGAGTTTCTCACAGACCCAACTGGATCCGCCCAACTGGATCCGTGTAATACATGAAAATACTGGTTATACTTGACGCAGTAATAATATGAAGCAAACTTAACCTTAACCTGTAGTTCCTGATGGAACTGCAGGTTAGACATAATGCGTAGTCATTTCAAACAAACTATTATAGAAATAGAATAAAACAATACACAACATGATAGATTGCGAAACCAACACAAAAATAATATATACATCTGTAATATTCCATACATATAATATGGCGTTTGGAGCGTTTTCTACAAGAAAGTGCTCCAAATCTTCAGTTGAACACCAAGGAAACCATCATCTCAGACTCCGTGTCAACGGATGTCCCGATATATTATTTGGTACATCTCCACATTTTCCACAAAGGAAAAACGCATTAATCAGTAATCCATGTTTGTGTCGTTGTAAAACGGGGCCTTTCCATTTCCCTCACCTCAATGTTCATTTTACAATCCTCTGCACTCTACTTTCTCACTTTACGAACGGGTTCCGCTATCCTCGAGCCCTCGACACGTTTTATCTTAATACAGTGGCTAACATGGGTTTGTGACACCAAACAAGAAGCTATCCATAGATCAATGAGAGTAAAACCTATTATACCCATCCCAGACTAGCCTCAGAGCACGCTTTTTATCACCCATACGGCCGGCGAGCGGTGCATACAAGTCCAGTGCATACTGCCAGGCCGTACGTACCGCCCCTAACATTCATGATTTTTCAACATTAATAGGATTTTGTTTGGGTGATAAAATAAAGAAGAACCTTTGGGGTCATCCTTGGGTGTTGATTCCTAGGGAATCGTACGAGCCTTGGGCTTCGCCCTCAGGTCGCAACAATCCCTTTTGGGTCTTACAGACACTCCCCGACACCCTGCAGTTCTTCTTATTAAAATATCTGTTATAAACTCTCAACATATTCCAATTCTGAGGCCAGTCTGGGAACTTCAGGTTTAAGTTTGAGCCTGTTTGAACTTCTAGTTAAGGCCGTATTCCACAGACTGAAAGTAAGTGC
This sequence comes from Lepidonotus clava, assembly GCA_936440205.1. Taxonomy (NCBI): domain Eukaryota; kingdom Metazoa; phylum Annelida; class Polychaeta; order Phyllodocida; family Polynoidae; genus Lepidonotus; species Lepidonotus clava. The sequence goes on from OW387137.1 coordinate 52,376,074, forward strand.
CGCTGACATTGAGCATTCCCATAGCAACGTTCTTTATTTGCAGGTAGGACTTTTGCTGTTGGCCTAAAGTGTGCAATCGGCAGCCGAAAGTGTGCAATCGGCAGCCGAAAGCGTGCAATCGGCAGCCGAAAGCGTGCAATCGGCAGCCGAAAGTGTGCAATCGGCAGCCGAAGGCATGCAATCGGCAGCTGAAAGCGTGCAATTGGCAGCCGAAAGTGTGAAATTGGCAGCTGAAGTTGAAAAATTTACCAACATGTTAGTAAATTTTATCGGCAATGCCGTCGGTTATATGTCGGCAATACTGAAAGTATTGTAGCTGTAAATCGGCAGTGCACTTTCGGTATGTATAATACAGCCTTATCAAGACAAGAGTACAATAAACGAAGGGTTTTGTTGTATTGAAAACATCACACACCAAGATTAAATACCATATCTCAGTATTAGAAGACCCTCATAGACGCAGTCCTAGGATGACGTCATGACGTGACGTCACAAATGACGTCATGACGGCTCGTCACAAATGATATCACGTGACGTCACAAATGACGTCATGTCATGACGTCACAAAGTGTCTCCCCCTACGCTGGGAGTGTTTTTGTTCTAATGTCGCTTCTGGTATGAAAACCGTGGCGGGTATTGGCCATTTATTCTAACACAATGTACATAAATATGAGGGTCTTCTGATGTTTTCTTCTACTGCTGTTATTGAAATCTTTTACAGAGAATTACCTCACAATATTGATCAATATTAAAATTATAATGCACTGTTTATGTATGTGATGTGAGGCACCACCGGTCGGACGTTGTAGGAGCTGTTCTTTTAGATGTTCTTGTGGCGATTATTGTTTTTTGTTGACATCAGTGATATTTATAGATATCATGGAGCCACATAATATGTAAATACCAGGTTAATGCAACACACAAGCATCTATGATGTTACTCCTGATGGTGTTGGTTACGCTATCCGACGTGATCTGATGTTAAACCACTCGATGAGAACAAACTGTGGCTTTAAAGGTGGTACTTCACAAAATGGTGTCCAATATGTCATAAATATGTTGCCTCATTTGGTGTTGTTATATATTTCGTAAATCTGTTAAATAAGTAATTGTCCTTTTGTTTGTATTCATATATACATATATATTTGTTCACCATAGTGAACTTTGTGTCCAGGCAGGGTCAGAACGCTGTGACGTCATACCGTGACGTCACACCGTCACGATGACGTCATGCAGTCACTGTGACGTCACACGGGGTCACTGTGACGTCACGTAGGTCGAGGTGACGTCATGTGACATAGGACCCTGCCGTTGCACTCTTCCTGTAAGGATAACGTCTATTCAAAGAATTCTGCAGCATCAAATCTGATGCGGATGGTTTTCTGGGAGGTCCTGGCTGCAGCAGGACTGGCTGGTGGATTCATTCACTCACAGACACACTCAGAACTCACATGGCCTGTCACAATCAACACTGATCAATCATGTCCAACTCACTCACAATCACATCGACTATTCACAAATTATTCTACATACAAACAGCAGTGGTGGATTAAGACTTTTGAAAACAGGGGAGGAGAGGGAAGCCTCCTTTTGCCTGAAGTGGAATAACATTTTAGTTTTAAGCTTTGATTTTGAGCTACTCAACATTTTAAGGCTTATATTTCAAATGTGTTTTAAAAATTCCAAATATGATTTTTCTTACAGAACGAATTGTAAAGTGATTGTGGTTAATAAAAATAAAATAAAAATTAAGAAAAATAATAATAAAAAAAGAAAAAAGGAATTTACAGAGGCCCCCAGGTACTTTCCCTGAAAGTCCTAACCCAAACTGCATGTTTCACACATTTAACCTCACACACATACTACACACTCTCACGGTCTCAGAACATCCCATACTCTCACCCTCATTCTCTTGGAAACACCTCATTTATTCTCGTCACCAACAGTCGCGAGCCGTGGACCTCGTCCAGGGAATGACCACATGAAGCGCCTTACACCTTGTGGTGTCGCCTCATGTGGTCGGTCAAGGAGTCCGAGCGTGTGAGTTTCGCATCACATTTCGGGCACTCGTAAAATTTCTGTAAATGCACATTTTTATGTCGACTGAGCCCGGAACGATGCGTATAGCCGTTTCCGCACTCCTCGCAGTAATATTTTTTCCTCTTCGGGACGACTTTGGTTTGCGGATCCGGAGTCAGTAGGAGGGACACCGCCTTGTCCCTCATAACTACGTAGCAGACATCCTCATCCGGGAGGGTGTCAATGGAGTGGGTCGGGGAGCCGGGTCCGTCCGGTCTCTCTGGATCCAGGAGGGTGTCAATGGAGTGGGTCGGGGAGCCCGGTCCGTCCGGTCTCTCTGGATCCAGGAGGGTGTCAATGGAGTGGGTCGGGGATGAGCCCGGTCCGGCCGGACTCTCTGGTTCCAATGGAGGCTCGTCCTCCACTGACTCGCTGAAGTCGGTGATCACCGAGTCGGCGAAATCTGTGGATACCGAGCGAGCATGCGAATCTTCTTCCTCCATGAAGTTGCTGGGTACCTCACACCCTGGCTCGGAAATGGTGTTGTACCATGGCTGTGGGGGTACAAAGAATGAAACAGAATTAGTTGAGTAACGAGAAAGACAAAAGAAATAAACGAGGGGAGGGGAGGGGGGAGATCAGAGAAGCCAAAAGGAGGGAGAGTTCTAATAACATTGGAACACAAGTACAGTAGGTTTGTCAGATGTTGTTCCAATTTTTTTATTTTCTTAAACGTTATTGAATTTCTAGCTTTAAGAGGTAGCATCAAAGCTTTACTAGATCCTAAAGGTTTGGTAATAATTATACTTACAGACTCAAGCACGGTGTTGAGATTTTACTTTAATTTATTTCATGTCCCACTGCCAACAACATCACCAATTAAGACATTTTTAAGACCTCTTCATGGATTTTTTTTAAATTTGAGACTTCTCGAAGACGTTATTGCCTTCCTTATATGAAAACAGCGCTTCCTATCTCTACCCAAGCCTCAACTATTCATCCCTAGGCATTACTGATGTACAAGAATGAGCAGCGTCAGAATGCCAGTCGAGATAAAGGCTGGTGTAGCAAGTCACACATGATGCTATGAAGTAGAAGGCAGGACACCAGCCACCAGTGAAATGACCCCAAACCCACACTGTAGCCCCTGCCACAGCCCCACCAGTGGTGGCCTAACAGGTACAGTACCGGACTTTAACGTGGGAGGTTGAGATTCGCCTCCCACAGCGGAACGCACTTGTATTTGTTAAAACCCATTGAGGTCATTTTATGACATTTCAGGGCCTGCGGGGGTATGTGGCTCTTTTTGCGTTTTGCTTTATTTTTGGAATTTATATTTATTTTAATCATATTTTTAACATTTATATTTATATTTAAATTTAAAGATTTATATTTGGAAATCTGCTAGGAGCTTACCAGGTGCTGAGTGCGGCTTGCCCACAACTGCCCGGCCAGCGAGGGCGGGTCTGAACGGAAGAAGTCGACATCGTCCATGTAGTCTATAGGCTCCTCCCAGTCGGGTGGTAGTGGGGGTTGCTCCAGTAACTGTGCCTGTGGGGAACATAATATGAGAAGTCATTAGATCAAAGCATCACCATATATAGACATTCAAACATAAAGGCCATATTCCACTATACGGCGTTTTGCTAGCGGTGGGCATTTTACTAGTGGTGTTCACCACTAACGCCAGTAAAACCAAGCACCGCAAGGTGGAATATAGGGACTTACTTGCTTTGGTATTTACATTGGTACTTGCGTTGACCCAACGCAAGTACCACTGCAAGTGGGTTTTATATGGAATGCTTATGGTGGGGGAAACCAACATGTTGGTTTCTGAAATGCAAATCACTTGCGGTGGCCAAAAGGACCACCGCAAATGGTCCCCCACCGCACAGTGGAATTTGGGCTTAGGCCTCACACGGGGGAAAATGATATTTGTCAGCGTCTGATATTAGGTGTAAGATTTTGCTGCCGCCCGAGGGAAACCAAATCCAAGCTAGCTGGATAATACTTGAAAATCCTTGAATATCCAAATTAATTCAACCTCTGAGTTCTTAGATTATGTTGAAATTTCTAGGACTTTGTAATGAGCTTGGATTTCATGAAAATCCTAGCTTTTTCAACTCCATATAAATGCAAGCCTTCTTGAAATAAGTTAGACTTTAGATTTATGTGTCCTCATGAAATCCAAGGTGCTTGAATTAGCTTTGACTTTTTATTTCACACTGAAATAGTGATCTTGGATAAACTTGGAAATTCTTGTACCTCAATACCTACTTATATATAGGCCAAACACATTCAACCTTATTCAAGCTTTTTCAAGCTTTAAACTGTTGGTCACATGACCCTGAGAGTTGAAATATTTTGGAGGGAAAACAGCAGCCATATTGCAAAGTAGATATAAACTGAGGAGAGACATTATAAGGAAGAGTAAAGGATGAAGGGGAAGCAAATGGATATACAAGCATATATATGGATAATGTTCATGCCTGGCACATGGGGAAATGATTGGCTATTTAAAGGTAGGTAGTTTTTAGAGATTTTTGTGGAGAAGTCACGGCAAAGAGTGAGTGATGGCTGTTGTGGAGGGGTCTTGGTCATCATGGAGAAGTTTCAGAGAGGAGTTTAGGATGCCAGGGAGGAGTCAACAAGTCACAATGCTTCAGTATTGAAGGAGATATGAAATTGTAAAAGTTCCCTACGTCAATGTCCAAATATTCCTGGCAATGTTTAGATGTCCAGGCCGTCTGGAAACCCCTCTTAGTTTTCAACAGATTTTATTATTCTTGGAAACTTAGAATTTTTGATGTGAGATCTTAATCTATAGCTTTTCATCATATCAAAAATCAGCTCGAAATGCCCTGTATCTTAGGAGATATGAGAAGGTAAAAATGGTCCCCATAGCTTAGCATTGCCTTTATATATGTCGCTAGTGCCAAGGGATTCCCTTGCTCATGTGAGGTACTCTGGTGCCCTGTATGCTTGATGAAAATGTCAAATATTTCAGAAATAGAGCCAAATACCAAAAAAGGTGAATGAACTGAATGAATGTTCGTGGAAGTCATATAATGTAATATCTACAGCCTTTGTTTCAATCTGTCTGACAGGTACTAACGTAAACATCTCAATCCATGGACAGAGGCGAAATAACCATGGCATAATTTGTGGTTTACCGTTATTGAAAACTAGATTTGTATTTTTTCCATTCTGTATAGATCTGAATACATATATTCAAACTAATCCGAGTTATTACAACTTTAGTTGAAAATCCATGAATCTTCTTGAAAATTCAAGCGGCCAATACCAGCAACTTATTTCAAGAAAATCCAAGGTCCCTTGGAGGTTCAAGTTATTACATGAAAATCCAAGGCATCTGATACATAGATTGAATTTTCATGAATATTCCTGAATATTCAAGCGGCCAATACCAGCAAGTTATTCCAGGTAAATCCAAGGGTTGAACTAAGTTGAATATTCAAGAATATCCTACCTCAAAAAAGCTTGCAACTTCAAGTAATTTCAACCTCTATTTTGCTCCAGGCGGGTACAAGGTTTTTAAACCACGCAGTGGTACATAAGTGCATATGGCTGACCCGTCCAGTAAATGTATAGCTCGAGAAAAGATATGTCCAGTAAATGCATAACTCGAGAAAGGATAATACCCATTTCACATCTCAAGGCTCTAGTTCTGCTCGTGACTTAATTATGGGGTAAATTGTATTTACTATTGGTATATATACTACCAGAAAACTCTACTCATTAATTTCTTTTTTATATCGTATGATATCAAAAAAACGCGTCTGACAACAATAATTTACTTTTAAATTTTTGTGTGACTTTTTTTCATTTTATTTTACACATATCTTTACTCGTATATTGCTCTTAATGTCTTATGTGTACTTACCTCTAGATCGTCCATGGCGTAAGATTGACACAGCCAGGTGGGAGAACTGGAAAAAACAAAGGATAGAAATTAGTATTAGATAGTAGTGTTCAACATGTATCAAGTCAGGACAGAGCTGAGAGAGTTCCTAAAACCGCTGATATCGCCCAATCTGAAAAATCTGAAGCACCACAAAGCAAATCATAAGTTATCTTGAAATGATATAACACACGATGTACGAAATTTATTTTGATAATTATTATCTGAGGTGATGATGTGAAAAATCTGAAATCAGACAAAAATTTGAAAACTATAAATTCTGGGGGGTGTAAGGGTGGGGTGGGGTGGGGGATGGGGCGTACCTCCCCTTCTATCAGCACCCCTGGATCCGCCCCTGAATATAATTATTGCTTGTAAATACCGTTTCCTCACTTATCTGAAGTGAACGGCACGCCTAGCCACCCGGAAGCCTTCTGTTTAACACCCGTGTTCCCCGATATCATGAATATATATATTTGTCGGGGAATCATGAGTCGTACGTGTCTAATGATTTCTCTGTTTTTGTCGACAAAATGAGACAGAATTAACCTGCAGGTGCCTAAAATACTGAAAATAAGCTATCCGTGGTTACTGGTAGGGAGAGTTTTTAAGTAGTTGGGTCTCCTGTGGGAGGTCTAGATATTTACTCAGATCACACACCTTCCTTTTGGGCCATTTTTTTGGGTAAAATTCTGGGGGGAAATGGGGTGCGGCTCCCCTTCTATTAGCATCCTTGGATGCCTGGAAATGCTGTTTTTTCACATATCTTAAGTGAACGGCACGCCTGGCCAGCTGGAAGCCCTCAGTTAAACACCCGTGTCTCCCGATATGTCAGGGAACATGTCCTAACGACGGCCGGGCGCTGGTTTACGAGGACTCTGCCCCCATAAATTCTCACCCCCCCACCCCCCCTCCCACCAAACCCTTCTCCAGTCTCCTGACGCCCGACTCCTATCTCGGAGCCATGTAGTACCACACACAGAGGGATGTAAGTCAGGGTTAATGAAAAAATCTGAAAATCTCAGAGAGAAAATTTAGAATAATCTTAAAACTCCATAAAACGTCATGTAAGGAATTCAGTTTCAAACTATTATTTGAGGTAATGATGTGAAAAAATCTGAAATCAGATTAAAACCTGAAAACTTACATCCATGCACACACAGAGAGGCTCCAACAGGGTACCAACCCAAATTCCATTTTCAAATTCCCTGTGTTTTCCCTGAGATTTCCCTGTCCCACTGCAATTTTTCCCTGTGTCATATCCAGCTAGTTGTTCAAATTAAAAAGCCTCTGAGTGCAGAAAAAAGATTGGACAACCCAACAACAAAAAAGTTCAATCCCTAATATCTTGAGAATAAGGAATTTCAGAACCTCACCAAATGAAATTCCCTGTGAGGGATTCCCCCCTCCCCCCCCCCCATTTCCCCTGTTTTCCCATTGTGGTTGGTACACGGCTCCAAGTCTCCCGATTTGTCGTAAGATCTCCCGTTTTTCTTTCCCTTTTCTGGGGTTGAGCTAAGCCCCTTTTTAAAGTCGCCAACTTGGCGAATTAATGACGAGTTGGATTAGCCAAATATGACATTAATTATCAAACTTTTCTTCCACTGAAAAATATCTTAATATATGTAGTTTTTTGACGGGAAATTGGCTACAACTGACTTAATTCTGGACACATTTTGGTCAAAACAATTCGCCTAATCTTTCACACTCGGCTAATTTATCTTGAAAACAAGTCACCAGATTGATTCTGCATTCGCCATCGGCCATTTGGCGAGCAGCTAGTGCGATCCCAGCAGTTTTCAAAATTCTCCTGATCTCTCGCTTAATGTACAAAATCTCCCGATTTCCTCTCAAAAGTTTTACCCTCAGTATTCTTTTTTCTTCCACATGATATATCAAATTTAAGAAAACCAAGCTAAATCAGGTTTCACTGGACGCACAATACTCAGAAAATGATTAGATATTTGGAGTTTATCACTCTAATAACTGTATGATATTGTCATGATAACAGATGATAATTTGTTACTAAATATTTGTTTGAAAACTGATAAGCAATGATGTTTTTACCCCTAGAGATTTGCCAATCAAAAGATCCCAACTTCTGATTATTATTGCCATGGGGGGATCTCCTGATTTTAGACTGACTCAACCTGGAGTCTCTGCATCTAGGCATACAAACAACCCCCCTCCCCCCACCTTTCTTTTTTTTTTCTTTTTCTTTTTTTTTTGGTGGACCCAGAAATTATAAAAAGAGGGGGAAATGCCGTACGCCTGCACGCGAACACATGTTTTAGTACTTAGCCTTAATACTGACTCACCCCCCCCACCCCCCTCCCCACCTTTGGGAGATCCTCTACCCGCCCCTGATATAATAAGTCAAGTGGTGGGGACCTCCAGGGGCGGGGTGTGGGAGCCAGCCGGAGGTGTTTTACCATAGGATTTAAGGGACATCTGCCCTAATAACTCCCCAACAGGCCCTTCTCCTACCGCCCGGTCCACACCTCAGACTCAAACAATTAATTCTGGGGTCGCGCTAACCACTCGCAAAATCGCCGATGACGAATGCAGAATCAATTTGGCCACTTGATTTCAGAAGAAATGAGCCAAATTTGAACGTTTTGGCAAATTGTTGTGGTCAAGATTATCCTAAGATTGGAGCCTATTTCCTGTCAAAAATCTATATGTAATAACATTACTTTTCCTATTGCATAAGAGTTTACTAATCAATATAATATTTGGCTAATCGAAATCATCATAAAATCGCCAATTTTGCGACTCTAAAAAAGGGCCTCAGCGCCAACCCAGCTCAGGGTCTGCTGATTTCTTTAAAAAAATATTTTTTTAATTATCCTGAAATCTCATCGGCCGAGGCCGGTATTCTTTGGGGTTACAGAGGCAGTTCTGACACAGAGTCAAAATTACAGAACGTCAATTTAATGAGTGTGGCACATAACAGTGTTACTGTGTAACATATACATATTCAATAATTAATGTTGGTGTAAACTGGGATGAGCTTTTTGACAGGTCGGAACGTCTTTGTTTTGATTCCGGGTGCGTGCCATAAAAGACCCTATCAGGCTAATGCTCTACTAGTGGTTGTTTTGGTTATAAATACTTGTACCAGTGAGCCCATGGCAAAAAGAGAACAGATTTACACCATACCGGGACTGTGGTGGCGGTTGCTTATCTAATTTGTTACCCTTTTTAGATTGACTCATATCTCTATCTCAGATTCTTAATTGAGGTACTCCATGTTATCCCCTGTTGTGAAAAACACGTGTCAGCTATCACCCCTTGCCACTGTAACTTGATACAGGGCTATCTGACTATAAAACTACAGCTCCCCTCCCTGGTTCCGTTCCACATTCTGCATTTCCAGAAGAGGGGCACAGTAGGCTAAAGGTTCCAGTTTTAATCAGAACTGACTGGAGACACATATCACCAACGACAATGACTAGAGACCAGGGGCGTATTATGATATTATAGAAGGGAGAAAATGTCTGCATGAGATGCAGAATTTTCTATCAATGAGGATATTTGGTAAAGGAAGTAGTTATTCAAGGAAAACTAGAAATCCAGGGGAAACCGCATCATTTATGGATTAGGAGTGTTTTAGAAATTAGGGATAATGCACCCATTACATCAAATCTTACAATATGATCATTTTAAACTTCGACATAGGCGAGTCTCTCGGTTATGACCTTTGACTTTGGTGCCCAGGGTTGCCCAGTGAATCTATAATTAAAGTTGTCGCCACCCGGAATCCCCATTTATCACACGAATACTCGGTCCTATAATTATCAGTATAATGCACTTAGTGCCACTTAGCGACGTTCTTTCAACAGAAAAGAATATTTAAAAAGGCCCCAACCTGAGCCGGTCGTTCCCTGATAACGGTGAGAGAGTGTCGACAGCCGAACACCAAGGGGTTGGTGGAGGTTTGGGGCAGGGGCTTAGGCATAAAACAGTTTTTTTTTTATCCACCGTAAAAGAGTGTCGGTAAATGTCGAAATAGAGCAGTAAAGTACATCTATGGGACAATATTATAGTGCATTATGCAGTGTTTGAAATTAAGGGTGCGCCCGGCGCGCACATTTCCACTGACGGGTGCACGATTTTAGGTAGTGTGCGCCCGGTGTGTGCGCATTTTTTCACCTTATTTTCATATCTATATATCAGGGGAGTGAAGTTAATTTCGAACACTGATTATGGTGATTTTCAGGGTACCAACCAAAGTTCCATTTTCAAATTCCCTGTGTTTTCCCTCAGATTTCCCTGTGTCGCGGTATACATTTTTCCCTGTGTCATACCCAGCAATCTCAATTTTAAAAGCCTCTGCAAGCAGGAAAAATTGGGACAACCCAACAACAAAAAATCGAATCCCTTATATCTTGAGAATCTGGAATTTCAGAACCTGGCCAAATGAAATTCCTTGTGTTTTTGCAAAATTTACAAATTCCCTGTGTTTTCCCTGTTAGGGAATGTTTTTTGGCCATTTTCCCTGTTTTCACTGTGTGGTTGGTACCCTGGAGTTTACTTCTAATTTTTCATGGAAATCTGAGGCGACGGTGGGGTTTGGGTTTCACACATGTTACGACCACAAGTAGTCAGGTAACATAGGTAGAATTATGTCTTAACTTTTTTTTCCAAATGAATTGCATATGATTTTATTAAAATGGTTTCTTTACGGAGTATTTTATTTTCTGACCCATTTCCCCGGGAAAAGAAAAACTAACTAAACACTATCAAAATGTAACGACACAGAACTGTCCACATGACTTAATTCCAATCCTATTAATCCGGAATAATTCATCAACTGATAATTAAAATAACTATTATCAAATATTATTTAAAAAACAAAAAAAAACAGGAAAAAACCCCAGAAAAAACAAACACTGTTAATGTTATCAACTCTGTGGTCAAACTCATTCCTTTCGAGCTGCGTCAGTGTCCTGATATCACCATGACCCTGGATAAAAGGACTTGGTGTCGTGTTACTGTACAGAAAACTGTCATGTCAGCAGGTTTGGTGTCCTTTATCTGGGTCAAGTGGCCAAGGTCACGGTGTGAACAAACCGAGTAGGATACAATACACGTCTTGGTACGATAAGGACGGAAGATAACTTAAGGCGCTATGAACTGAATAACTTTAGCATGCTAATCTATAAACCAGCAGTTAACACAGACAAATATCTCCTGATAAGGGCAGGGGTTCTTTCGGAAGAAAGCCGAGAAAGAAAGCCGACAAGATGGAGCTTCTACTCTGATTACATTGCGTACGTCCATGTATAAATGTAATGTGTAAGTTAGCCCAGGGGGGGGGGGGCAGATGTTTTATTTTAAAAATAAAATGAGTGTACGTACACGTATCTAGGCCTATACTATAGGAAAACATACAGAGGTTGACAGTACAACCCTGAATACGAGGTGGGTGTCGAAAAATTACTGCCCGAGGCCGTTAGGCTGAGGGCAGTAATTTTTCTGACATCCCACCGAGTATTCAGGGTTGTACTGTCAACCGAGGTAAGTTTTCCTTATATTATATACCATATTTTGTAAGTTATAAGCAAAAGAGAAAGGAAATTACCAGTGGAGCAAAGTGGGCAGTATTCCAATGTATTGATTATGCACACACTTTGACTGGTGTCAAGCAGTTTTCCCTAATATTCATTATTTTCTCTTGAATTAGTAATCTATCACTATCTCCATTTAATTAGACTGCATTATTTTACCTGAAATTAAAAAAATAATCATGCAAATCCATTCAGAATTCACAAAACAAGGAGAAAAACATTTTACACAGTAAAGCAAGGTGGGCAGTATTCGAGTGTACTGCCCACTGTGCCAATACACCAAAAATACTGAATGGCAGTGTCCAGTTAGTATTCATCATGTATTTCGGCATTGGTATATAATATTAAATGGAAAGCCCCTATGTGTGCAAACCTATATTGATTCTTTTTACACGAATATAGGCCTATACAGTTTTAAAAACGTTTAATGTTTTGAAAATAGATTATAAGAGCTGTGTTTTCATTTCGTATCTAATGGGTAAATTTCTGATAAAAAGAGAACACAATGTAACCGCCCAGAAGTACAATATGCCTAAGGGATGGTTCCTGAGTGGAGAGAATATATTCAACATCAATTCCTCCTCCTGTTTCCAAGTCTGTATTTGATACAAATAACAAACTATACTCTCACACCGTCTGATTTTAGGGCTGGGCAGGGGTGTGCAAAAGCTCGCAAATTCGCACAATTGTGCGAAGTTTGTCATAAAGTGTGCAAATATGCCCTCAAATATATATATATATATATATATATATATATATATATGGAATATATATGTATATATGGAAAAGTGAACATGTTATACAATTACGTGAATGTGTAAATTCATGACTAAACTGCGAATTTGAACTGTTTATTTTATAATAGTTTTGCGTAATATGCTTGGTGTGCACACCACCCTGCTTGATACGGCCCTGTGGATCTATCTGATCTAACCACGGAAGGTCCACTCTGTATCTACGGCAATCTCTGACTCTATACACTCATACAAGGCCAGGTAGTAACCAAACTCGGTGCAGATTGGGGAGTGACAAGATGTTTAAAGGCGCTGTGTCTAGACAGATCACATATCTATAAATAGCCGCCTGCCGGGTAACACTTCCGGTAACTCTCCCGTCGGCCGGTGGGGGCAGCACCAGACCGCAGGCGGGGAGGAAAGTAGTCTGACTGCTCGCTACTCTTACGGTCAGTGCAGGGGTACTGTGTCCATGGGCCTAAGTGGTCAAGAGAGAAATTTGCATATCAAGGGAGGAATTTTATCACTGGCTATCTATTTTTAGAACAGAATACCCCTTTGATGGTTGTTTGCATGCTGGCTGTTTTATGGGCCAACCTGCCATAAACCAGCAGCTGCAAAGGATTCTGGGATATGGGTGTGAAATCCCACCTAAAATGGTTGCTCCTACACAGACCTACTTTGAGAATGGTAGGTTGGCTTGAGAGACTAGGAGGAAAGAACAGGATCTTTACCACTCTGCCGCAATCGACACCTCGGTACGAGAGTGATCTCTGCACTGTAGCGACCACTGGGTCCGGCCGCGACCAGTCAAGGGTGACCAGCGAAAACCGCGGCCTATTTTTGGGTCACAGTTTCTAGGTCACGGCGTAGTAATAATAGCCAGGGGTGGCGAGTTTTCTCCCTACATAGCAGAGTCTACTCTCACGGACTCATTTCCCGGCGTGGAGGTAGATCTCGTAGCAGAGTGGATCTTTACCAGTCACTCAATCCCCATTCGCCCTGGGCACTTTTTCATCGCGACCTGAGATATAATTGTAATCTTTTGGTATTTAGACTTATCATTTATGGAAAATACTTTTGTGGTTTACAAACCAGGCCCCAATATATAAGGTTATGTGATTATTGAGTCAAAATTATGTTTTTTATTGCTTGCGATTTTTATATCGCAGTAAAAAATTGCCCACGGCAAATGGGGCTTGACTCTGACCACGGGCCCTGTGCCACGTCGCATAACCAAATGCTCGCAACAGTGAGAGAACAAGGGTGGTTTCAAAATTGTCTCGCCGCTTTTTTCATCCTTGTTTTACTCATGTAGTCTGGGGTCCGAGCCATGAAAATTATGATTCCGTGTGCCATGAAAGGTTTATACCCGAAACTATTTTGGGGTGCTAGAGGGGTCCTTGGGACATAAGAATATGCCTGTTGTCACTCCGTAGAGGTGTGCATGAGAGTGACAGCAGCCATTTTGCTTGAGAACCCCCTTCAAAATGTAACACAATATAATACAGTATCTTTCTTTAATAGCAGACTCAATAAATTAGCTATCCATTTCATATTAGACAAATCAATAGTGCATTAGTAGGAGAAGATGAAACATGAATGACTTTGACTTTATCCAAGGTCAAGATCATCCAAATTAAGGTCAAACTTTGAAAAACGTCAAAAAACGAGTTTTTTACTCCTTCCAAACTATCTTAGCCTATGAAATATATATAAATAACATCTAAAACTACTCTGGAGTGCTAGAGGGGACCCTTGGGCATAGGAATATGCTTGTTGTCACTGTGTGAAGGTACATGTCAATGTGACAGCAGCCATTTTGTTTGGTTACCTTCTTGAAAAATGACCCAGCAAGTGATAGTCTCTTTCTATAATAGTCTACCTAATTTTTAAGCAATCTATTTCATATTAGACAGATCAATAGTGCATTAGTAGGAGAAGATAAAACGTGAATGACTTTGACTTTATCCAAGATCAAGGTCATCAAAATTAAGGTCAAACTTTGAAAAACGTAAAAAAATGGGTGTTTTACTCCTTCAATTCTATCTCAGCCTATGAAATATGTTTAAATAACATCTAAAATCACTCTGGTGTGTTAGAGGGACCCTTGGGTATAGGACTATATCTGTTGTCACTGTGCAAAGGTGTGTGCCAATGTGTACCAATATTAAGGTCAAACTTTGAAAAACATCAAAGAATGAGTGTTTACTTTTTTCACAAAGTATCCTAGTCTATGAAATATGTATAAAAACATATAAAACAATTATGGGGTGCCAAAGAGGTCCTTTGGGCATAGGACTATATCTGTTGTCACTGTGTGAAGGTCTGTGCTAATGTGACAACAGCCATTCTGTTATGGTTGCATCCTGGAAAAATGACCCAGCAAATGATGGTCTCTTTCTCTAATAATCTACCCATTTCTTAGGCTATCCATTTTACATTAGGCAAATCAATATTGCATTAGTTGGGAAAGGTAAAGTATGAGTTACATTGACCTTATCCAATTTCAAAGACACCAATAATATGGGGGCGTAAAGCAACCAATAACCAACCAACCAACCAATCAACCAACCAACCAACCAACCAACCAATGATAAGGTCAAACTTTCAGAAACATTAAAAATTGAGTGTTTTTTCCCTTCCAAAGTATTGTGGTCTATGAAACATGTATGATAATACTTGAAACTATTCTTGGGTCCTAGAGGGGTCTCATGGCCATTGGTAAATGCCTGTTGTCACTTTCTGATGGTGTGTGTAAGTGTGACAGCATTGATTTTGTTTGACCACCCCCTTTGAAATATGACACAATATGATACAGTCTGTTTCTGTAATAACCTACTCAATATCTTAGTAATTCATTTCTTACTAGTTAAATGATTAGTGTGTTAAGGGTGAAAGATAAAACATGAGTGACTTTGACTCTATCCAAAGCCAAAATCATCAAATTAAAGTTAGACTTATATAATATTAGATTATATAAATGTGATTGTTTTGCTTTTTTTTTACAAACTCTCCTAGTCTATGGAATACACACAAATAATACCTGAGACTACTGTGGGGTGCTAGAGGAGTCTTTTGGGCATTGCCTGTAAAGATTTGTGTAAGTGTGACAGCAGCCAATTTGTAAAAAAATCTTAAATGTAATAGCCCATATCCAATATTCTGTCCTTTGCGGGATAGGGCCTTACAAACTGGTGGTTTGAGATTTAAGGTCAGTTTATGACTTGGTGTCTTAGCAAGCCTCTGTAATCACCTCCAATCCTTTTAAATGTCCCTTCCTTCTGTTAGGAGTAACTCCTCCGATATCTTACTTGTTAAACTTTTATCAACTTAGAGCTTTCTCCCATGATAGAAAGATAATCCTCAGAATACTGAAATGGCTCTTTTGGAATAGGTTTTACTTCATTGATACTGAACGTAATTAAGTATTTCTGCACTGGTAAGAAAAACTGTTATTTCATCTAACCTATTCATGAACAATTGATTTAAAAAAAAATCATAAATATCCAGATGGCCGTGTTACATGAATGAAAGACCTTATCAATCTTTTGCCATATTTGTTCAATATCTCTAGACATTTCATATATTGTTTCCTAAAAATAAAGTTACTTGCAGAAAGTGGCAAAGAGTCCATAATTCTGCTACCAGGATAAATGAATTTGGAGAAAATATATTTTTGCAAAACCACACATAACCTCTAGTAGGTAACATTTTGATATAATAGAATTGAAACTTGGTGAAAGTTTGGATATGACATATAAAAATTAGAATAATGTAGCCTCATATCAAATCCCTCCTTATTGATATCTGTTTTATATATAACTGTGTTTGGAATTAACAATTAATTGTATGCATCATCCAAGCAACCATTTCACCCAGCAAGCAAGAAATTGCATACCTCAGAATTAGGAACACCATGAATTTTGAAGCTGGTAACTAATGAATGTATCTCACATACTTAGTATTTCTTTATTGATTCTTAACTTGTATGTCTAAACATAAAAGGGAATTATTTCTGGTAATATAAACAAGAGGGATGAAGGAAGACAGAGGAATGTTGTTGCCTTCTGCTGTTTATGCCTATGCTAAATCTATGAAGATTTCTGACTAGTTCTTGTGTCTAGCTGTTTAGTCAGTAGTATCTCTGCTGTCATACTTGCACATCTTTACAAAATTACAACAGTATTTACCTATTCCCCAATGCCTGCTTAAGCAACATATAATGGATTTCAATATAATATTATTGTGCCATTAATTCCAATGACATTAACCTAGCTAAGGTCACAATAACTCTTATTGAATGTTTTTTTAATAACAGGCATTTTTTAATAACAGGCATTTACCAAAGCCCAGGGGTTTCCTATAGCACCCATAATAGTTGTAGATTTTATTTCTACATGTCTTATAGATTAGATAGTTAAGAAGAAAAATACCCTGATTTTGATGGGTATTTTCCCCCAGAATTTGACCTTACCTTTGATGACCTTGACCTTGGATGAGGTTAATCATGTTGTATCCGTGCCTACCATTAAACTTATGATTTCTCTAATATGAAATTATTGATTTAAAAATTGAGTAGCTTTTTTTTCTTGGTCAGATTTTCAAAATGAAAGCCCAACAAAAACGCTGATGTCATGCATAAGCATGGATTACCAAACTGATAACAGACATTTCCCAATGCCCAAGGGACCCCTTAGGTACCCAAGGTGGTTTCAGGTATTATTCATACATATTTCATAGACTAGGATAGTTTGAAGGGAATAAAACACTCATTTTTTTACGTTTTTCAAAGTTTGACCTTAATATTGATGACTATGACCTTGGATGAGGTGAATGTCATTCATGTTTTATCTTCTCCTACTAATGCACTATTGATTTGTCTAATATGAAATAGATTGCTTAATTATTTGGTAGGTTATTAGAGACAGAGACCATCACTTGCTGGGTCATTTTTCAAGAAGGTAACCAAACAAAATGGCTGCTGTCACGTTGGCACATACCTTCACACAGTGACAACAAGCATATTCCTATGCCCAAGGGTCCCCTCTAGCACTCCAGAGTAGTTTTAGATGTTATTTATATATATTTCATAGGCTAAGATAGTTTGGAAGGAGTAAAAAACTCATTTTTTGACGTTTTTCAAAGTTTGACCTTAATTTGGATGATCTTGACCTTGGATAAAGTCAAAGTCATTCATGTTTCATCTTCTCCTACTAATGCACTATTGATTTGTCTAATATGAAATGGATAGCTAACTTATTGAATCTGTTATTAAAGAAAGAGACTGTATTATATTGGGTTATATTTTGAAGGGGATTGTCATACAAAATGGCTGCTGTCACTCTCATGCACACCTCTACGGAGTGACAACAGGCATATTCTTATGCCCAAAGGACCCCTCTAGCACCCCAAAATAGTTTCGGGTATAAACCTTTCATGGCATACCAAATCCTTAAATAAGCTACTTTTTGGCATTCGGACCCCAGACTAATGTGCCAATCGTCACTGTAGCAATGATTTTGAACACATTTAATTGATTGATAAACACATTTCCGCCACTAACCTCTTATATATATTATAAGATGGTCAAACCATCGCTGTAAGGATGAAAGGTGCATTCCATCACTGTTCACAGCTATGGGTCTCGCTATGTGTGCCAATCTTTGTTTTGTTTTGTAACGTCCGGCCAATCCTTATGGGTTTGTTCCAGACTGCACAAGGTAATGCTTTTCAGCTTATTATACGCCACAAGGCAGTGACCGCATCTATGATATGGTTTAGGAGAAACCCGTCACCGAATCTATGAGATGAAGGTGACAGGGCGGGCAAACAGCAGGGGATCAAAACCTAGCAATCATTTTTGCTGTACCTCATCCCTTAGTGAACCCAGACACCAACCGGGAATTGAACCCAAGAACCACTTGGTCAGTGCAGGGTCCCCCCTATCGTCGCCTCATACGATCAGCAGGGGCTACTGAGGGCCTATTCTTACCCGGACCCCCACGGGGCTGTGTGCCAATCGTCACTACAGCTGAGCCATTATGCGACGACACACTGACGCACCTCTCAAGGTGCTTGAGACCCCATAGTCTGTCGAGTTCAGACCCACTGTTTCCCTATAATGTCAGAGGTATCCAGGTCACGGTAGGGACTTAAGACCCTTACCTTCTCTCACCTCACCCTCACCTATTCACAGTGTCCGAAATTAAGGATGCACTCTGCACCCGAGGTGCATGATTTTGATGTCGGATACATGATTTTTAATGCTGTGCACCCGGATGTGCAGTGCTTTCCTATACATTAAATGCTTAAATGAAGACAAGATGTATGATTTTGTGGAAGGGTGCATACTTTTTGTCACTCTGCTTCAAAATAAACCTTAATTTCGGACTCTGTATTCACCACCCAACTCACACCCTACTTTCAGGAGCAAGGCTCAACAGGCCAATGCTCCAGAGAGCCCACACCCCTCAAACCAATCAACCTCTGACCACCTCGCCGCAAGAAAGATCTCTGCACTGAATACTGAAGCTGCCACTGAGGCACAAGGTCGGCGACACAGATACAACTTGACAGCGGCGGATTTAAAGGGGGGGGGGGCACCACCACCCCCCCCCACCCCCCCACACACACCTTTGACCAAATGTATAGTGTTTTAATGTAAAATTCGGCATAAAAGTAGCTGAGGTAAATTTTTCCAATAGCGCGCCCCAAATTTTCAAAATCCTGGATTCGATGCTTCAAGTGAGGAAACCCACTGGACTACTCCGGGGCCACAGGAAGTAGTAATCTTAGCCTATATTAGTGGCGAGTTGTCTGCCTGCATGACAGAATCCACTCTCATGGACTCATTTGATTTTCTGGGGGGGTGTAGTTAGATCTCGATGCAGAATGACACCTAGGTCACCGTATGCATGCTCGCACCATCCGCGTGAACAGTACTAGATGTAATATATAGGGGTTTAGATGGGCTGCTTGTAAAAGCTAGGGAAGGAGACTTCAGTGGCGGATCCAGAGGGGGGGGGGGGAGGGGGCGGGGGCGCACGCCCCTTCCTTTCTTTTTTTTGGAAAATTGTTTTTTTAATGTACAATTCGGTCAAAAAGTAATCAAAGGAATTTTATTTTCAAAAGCCCCCCCCCCCCTTTTATTAAACCCCTGGATCCGCCAGTGGTCCGAGCTATTCCATACACGTACGAGAAGCTGTGTCTATTTAGATCAATTGTCAGACCTGGGTTCCCTTCACCATGTTTTCAATTACAATGCCACATTGACAAAGTCCACCGACCTGAGACATCCAGCTCTGTAGCCTTACTTCACAGTATATAACGCCACAGACAGACTATATTAGTCCAAAAATAAAAAATTGTTGTGTTCAGGTAACCCTACCTACCCTATTTTTTTTTACCCTACCCTAATTTTTTTTAAAGAAATTTGTTATCATTTTTATTCAAAAGCCAGAAGAACTGACCTAAAAATGCATGGAAAACCTTAAAACAACATGTAGATGTTCAGGGCATGTATTTTAGATGCTAAAAATGTTTTTAGGGGATATTTGGAATACTTTTTTATTTTCCAACACCGGCTGGGTCTCTTTGATAAGTAAAAATGAAAAAGCAAATATTAATAATAATAAAAAAGATTTCGACCTACCTACCCTATTTTTTTTTGCCTTATTACATGCATACATCACCGCTATGTATTGATCTAACCTCACATTATCTGTTGGGATCCTTCCCTCTTCTAGAACCTGTAGATTATCTCCTATTTGGTGTCTTATAATACCCCACCCAATACAGCACATATAAAGGATATCTAATCCCTCAATCCAGTCCGACTATTTCCGAACGGGAATAATCAGGTCTTTTTTTCCGCTGCATCAGAATGGATTGACAGGTATAGATCTGAAACTTTAGCTTGATCCTGCAACCCTAACCGACAGGCTCCTGTCTCCGTACTTCTCTCCCGCCCTGCCGTAAGCTTTTTATGTCATTATCTGTGGGCTGGCCATGATTCTGTTTTCGGTGGGATCCATGAAAAATGCAAGCTTACTGCTGTAAACGTGTTCATGGTATACATACATGTATATTACTTCATAATAGGGTACCGCTAGATGGAATATAGGTCTTGCACCTGCCTTCGGTAATTGCTTGCGGTGGCAGACACCAACATTATGGTATCAAAACCGCAAAAATAAATAAGGACTATGTTGAATTATTGGCCACGTGATTGTAATTGTTTTAATATCATGTGTGAATGATATTGACTACTGATATTGACTACTGATATTACCTACTCTATATATATATATGCTGTATATATATATATATATATAAGTCACATTTTCCCTTTTGTAATGGACTGAAAAACAGAGGCAACTCTGATGTTTATTACTGACTAAAATATATGCACAAAAAAAGGAGTACAATATCTCACATGCAATCTAGGCGCCCGTCTCCAGCCCACCTGGTACATGCTAGTTCCCGCAGGACACGTTTATTGCCGTTTCATGACCGGCCTGATGTGGGTTAGCACTTACTGAAAAACACAACCAACTGAAAGATTCAAGTCATCTAAATTTGTATTTATCTCATCTTCTCATACAAGTTTTGCCTTGTTAAAGTGATGGTCATGAAATAGAAGGGTTTAGCATGGTCAGATCGACAACCTACCAGGTGGGCCGTCAAAAACTTGTCAAATTGACAAGTTGGGTGCAAATGACTGATTCTTTTTGAGCTGTAACTATTATCTAATTTAATCAAAACTTCCCAATGTTGTTCCCGTATAATTTCCCATCCACAGATAGCTTATTTATCGTAGTATCCCGTAGTGTACATGCAGACTAACCTAAATCAAGGTGCATTCTGGGAAATACGTAGACAAGTCATAAGCCTTTTTTCAAGAATCATGAAAACTAGCCTTGTCTACTTTTCCATTTCATACCTATAAATATTTTATATTGTCCAAGTTGTTTTGAAAATCCATATTTTTCGCATTGATATAGCAAACATTTGGAAATTTTCTATAGTTTTCCAGAGGTTTTCTCTATAAAATCAGTCAAAATTAGCCTGCAGGTGCCTAAAAAAACAGTAAAGCAGCTATCCGCGGTAAAGAGAATTTGGTTAACATGCAGGTCCCCTAAGCCATCAAAAACACTTATCAAAGGGAAATGAACCAGGACGGCCATAAAAAGTAGGCGCGGGCCTACCTGTGACAACCAATAATAGATCTGGGTGGTCGTAAAATATGGGTGTGTCCCCTGAAACCCGCCACTGATACCCACTGTATCGCCTGCCCCTTTGTCATTGGTGGATCTTTTTACGACAAGGGGAGTATTATTTACCTGTGCCTCAAAGGTGTATGTTTCTGCATGCTATTTTGTTATCATAATGTTATTAGTGTGCCCATTGCCTGATCAGATCGGTCAGTGATCGCTGCATTGTCAACACCATAACACCCATCATGGTGCAGCAGATAGAAGCCAGAATCATGGTATCTTGTTTGACAATATATCCTAGGATATAATTGAATAGGACTTGTCACAACACCAATTCATCTCAAAGTCAGAGTGTTGTTGATCATTGAGTATTGGCCGTGTTACTTTCTCTAAGATAGGGATCCTCCATTAATTAATCAAACTGTTTGGATGGTTCAAGCCACCAGTACAGATCCAGCAATGTGATCGCATATCGGTGTAAAGACAGGAGCTTTTAACTAATTGTACATGTATATATATATATATGATAAGGCAATGAAAACGGGCCTCACCATTTGCCCTTATAAATAGAGGCGCACCAAATAATTAAATGGCACAGTCAATGGTTCTATGGAACATCTAGCGTTTTAAAAGGTATCAAAACATGGCCAAGATGTTGTATTCCTGTGGTGGGGATATGACTCAGGCTAACCTTAAAAAAAAGTTGTTTCCTGTCCAGCGGGTGACTGGAAAAATACCCAGTCGGGAGGTGGGAAAATCTTTTTTTCTCATTTTTTTATTGTAATGATAGTAGTAGAATCAATTTTGTAAGGCTATAACTGAAAATTTTGATTAAAAAAATATATCCAAAAATGAAAAAAAAAGAAAAAAGTTCACATTCGGCCCTAAAATACTCAGTCGGGCGGTACACTGGAAACAATTCTTTTTTTTAAAGGTTCACCTCATTTATCTGTTGTCGTATCCACAAGCACGGTTACCGAGCACGAACTGTGCACGTTGAAGGAAGGTAAAACATCAAGAAATGGAGGAGGAGGGGGTGGTGGTGCTGGTATCATCAGACTCTTTGGTTAATTAACACGTTGATTACGACTGAATTTCTGTGATGTTGTCAATAACCCGAGAAGGTAAACTGGAAGGAGTCCACTTTATGGTTTTACTACACTCATTATTAATTACGTATAGGATAGAAGTATAGAGTCCCTGTTAATTATAAAGTATACAGAGTCCCCAGTAATTGTAACCTGAAGGTCCACACAGGGATGTGTACACAGCAGTCCCACTGTTTTTTGTTTACTGTATCCCCGATTTGCACTCATCAACTTGTAAGCAAAGGTCGACGGTAGCCAGGTTCAAAGCATTCTAACATGGCCATAAACTAATTACGTCTCCCCCGATGCCCCCCTAGCAACCCCTAGGCCGGGGGTACCGGGGGTTTATGGTGTCTTGGGGGGGGGGGGGGGGGGGCACTGACTCTTCGAAGGTAGGTACCCAAACCAAAACTACAGCCCCCGGTTTTCTGGTCACATAGCTCTCTGGTTTCATCTAACAGCCCCCTTTTTTCTAAGATGTAAATGGACAGCCTATTGTTTTTACTGCAGCTATCTTATTTGCATACAGATAAAGGTCAGAAATGAGTTGCTACCTCAAAATTGTTACACAGACAACATAGTGGCTAATCCTTGATGCTTATTACCTGAGTAGACTACCCAAACACAACAGCTCCAAAAGTATGGTGCCCCTGACAGCGCCCCTTTCGGAACATCCTAGGCCAGTACAGCCCCCCTTTTTTCAGCCTAGATGACAGTTACAGCCACAGCTCCCGGGGGTTGTTTTGCAGTGGGTACCCAAACCTGGGTGGAGTGCCCCCCCCCCCCCCGGGTTGTCCACAAACATGCTAGCCAGGGCCTGGCCATCAGAATATGTTAATGCCCGCCCAATGGCTCCCTGTAGACCCCAGGGTCGGGAATACCAGGGGTTTATGTGTTTATGGTGTCATGGGGGGCTGATCGTCAACAAACATGCTAGTTAGAGACAGGACATTAGACGGGCATTAAAAAGTTCTGAAGGGAGAAGGTCGACAGGGCATATGGGGGAATTATTATCAAGAAACGTTGTCGTCAGAGCAATAAGGAAAATAAGATGGAGATACAGCTCTGTGAGGCGGTATGTCTGACGGATTTAGCAGGACTTCTCTGTGGTGATTAGTGGGACCATGGAGAGTAAAATAAGATTTTACTCTCCATGATGGGACCAATGGTCTCACATCAGAGTCTTCTCTAACCAAGCCGACTTGGTAATGACTTCACACCTTTCTGGGAGACTGGCCAATGGTCAGGGGTTGTTTTGGGGGAGAAGTGTGACTATTCAGGGGCGGATCCGGGGTGGGGGGTGGGCGGACCTCGCCGCGCCCCCCCCCCCCCCCCCCCCCCTACCATGTACATGCATGTTTGTGCAACCCCTCCCCCCCCAAGCAATTGTTGGATCCGCCCCTGCTAATTGAAAACTTATTTTACTCGGAGTCTCTATGGTTAGAGCATGGTCGTTAGGCTGGCCCACACTGCCCCCCGCTTCTGATTGCTACGGTGATCCTGGTTTCACGGTAGGCCGACTGGTGCGGAAAGGAGCTCTGTAGGACAGTTTGAGCAAGGAGTCTACAGGTCCCTGTAGACTCCTTGGTTTGAGGCTGCACCCTGTCAGAGGCTGGCAGTAACACTAATGGATTTCTTGTCGACCAGCCGGGTGAATATTTTAAGGCCGCGTCGATATTGCTTCGTTTTTCAAGTATTTTTTCTCTCTCAAAAATTTCATGGTATGTCCTTACCGACGCAAAAAAGTTAACAAAAAAAACAAAAAAAAAACACAACAAAAACGGCCTCCCCTTTGGGCCTAATTTACAACACCCGCTGGTTCAACAGGTTTTTAACCCTTTCCACTCGCCAGATGCTTTGGGGGCATCACCAGCAAAAACACATCAGATGCATTGAGGCATTGCCAGGAAAAACACACCAGATGATTTGAGGCATCTTTTCAATGACTGCCAAAATAGTGAATTTCAAGCTAAGTATTGAGGAAAAAATACCACTTACTGTTCCAAAATGCTGAAAACATCCATAATAGCATATAGTATATCTAACAAGAAGGTTAAAAATACGTTTTTATATGTTATATGGCGCTTAGGCCTATATAAGGTCCAGATAGGCTAGTGTATGCTACATGTGGCGTATTTTGAGGCTAATTACTAGAGTGCATTGGCATTTTTTATATCATGAATGAAATGTTGGTGGCGTATGGAAAGGGTTAAACTTTTTAGGACGGTCCTACTGCCTACGCCAGCTACCACTTTCCCGTATAGTTTCAACTTTGGCGCTGGCTGTGACATGAGAGGAGGAACAAATGCCGCTGGGCCAGCGAGGACACTGCCAGTTTACCAGCCCGCTGGAGATGTTGAAGGAATTTCTCGCAATGCTATCTACAGAAACACAACATTTCTTAACCGGTTTGGAGGGGAACCTCTTGCTCACTCTGCCATCGGTTATATGCTGTAAAGTCCATAATCGTTGCAGGGGCAGATCCAGGGCCGGAGGGGGGGGGGGGTGTCAGGACCACCCCCTCCTCCTTTTTGTTGACCCCAATAAGCAAAGAAGGAAAAATGTTGTGTGATCGCATGCGAATAATGCACTTTATGAACTTAGCCTATATTTACAAGTTCTGGTTTGATCGACTTTATAGATTCTCGATGTGGTTTAGTAAACCAAAATCTCCGTCTTATCCATTCTTTGGTTTATAAAACGAAATGAAATGTACTTGAAGTTTTGCATTCCCCGAACCTGAACCCCTTCTGAACCCCCAGTGGGTGATGGGGGCATTCCCGACCTACTTTCATTCTTTTTTTAGAATATTATTATGACATCATCTCGTCAATCTCCAGGTAATGACTTTTTTATGCTAAATTCTACACTCTCAAGGCATTTCCTATGAGAAAATCATCACTCTCCGACCAGGTTCACAATACCACAAACACGCAGTGTCCCCCCCCCCCACACTGGTTACCAGCGACATCTGTTCACTCTCTAGGCACATTTTCGCTGGTTTCAGCTGTTTGGGACGACCCATGACTCCGATATATCGGACTATCGACGTTATCCACTGGACAAAAAACGGAGAATAAGCTGACCCCCCCGTCCCCCGTCCTTTGGAAATCCTCTGTCTCTGTCCGATCGTTGGCTACTTTCTACATCAGTGATAATGTTAGAAAAATTTAGCATGCGACAATGGCGCACTCCCTATCAAATTTAATAACATGTATTTTCAATGTAATGCACCATTTTTCCCGCTGCTCAATCAAATCAAAATTTCTAGTGTTCCATTGGCGCATTGATCCCTATATTAGTGTGCCATTTAATGATGTAATGTGCCCAGGGCGCGTGGCGCGGCCCTAACATTTTCACTGCTTCATATTGTCAACTTTCTGATTTCTGAATCAAGCACTATTCAAGATCCGGCTCTGTTGTCCACCCTGCTCTGCCGACCGCAGCGTGAAACCGGTGAGCGTGCATGTACTAGTCCCTCCATGACCTAGTTACATCCTGCATGTTGGTTTGAGGGACTAGCCAACTTGAACGCAACTACAGTCTAGTGAGCACATGCTACGTAGGCGTGACGTCATTTCATGGAGCCTGGAGCCCGCGAGTGGGGCGAGAAATTCATTATTTAACCAGAGTTCTAGTGTAGAGGCTAAAGCCCCATACCCACTAAGGGATTTTACCGGCGATGGGCGATGGGCGATGGGCGACGGGCGACTGGGAGAATCAGCCGATTTTTATGATCGCCTGTTGGTACAGTAGGCCTACATTGAAATGTTGTTTGATCTGAATCGATGGTAAAATCGGCTGATTATTTGGGTACAATCGGCCGATTTTAGCACCAACCAACCAGTCGGCCGACTTGGTCAAAGACGCCTAGTGAGTATGGCCCTTTACGGAAATATAATCGACGTGGTCGTGGAGGGGGGGGGGGGGGAGAAATCAGAAATCATGATAAAAGCTAATTGCGGTTAATTAGTAGTGTCCACTGCATAATTATATGGGCAGAAAGGTAGGTGACCCAGAATGAGTGCATTCTAAGAACTTTCTGAAACGGCGGACAAATTGACCGACATTTAGAGGGATCCTATCGGACATTACGATGCAATACCGCACGTGTCATAATCAGATAGATATATAAAATAATTTATGTGACGTATATATAATTATGTCGTGTGTCGCATGATAAAGTTTAATGGTACAACGGGAATCAATCAGTGCAACTTGTCTCAACAGGGGCATCGCTGTAATTACTGTTATAATATAGTCTCATGTCATAATTATGATAGGTCTCGCTGTTGACTGGTATACCTGTCTATCTGTGGACCGATGTTAATTCCACAAACAAGTTTCACGGACTAGGTATTTAGAACTTTACTTTCCAAAATAGCATTTAAAGTGGTATAATTTTGATGCTACTTTTCTGCATAACAGCACGCAGTGTTTTCACCAAAGATAGCTGCAAACCAAGTCTAAAGCATTGCTGCTCAGTGATTATTTCAGAAAAAAATACAATGTCACAATGGCGCACTCTTCACTGTGTTAAATGAGACATATTTTCAAGGAAATGCGATCTTTTAATACATTTTGATATCTTTAAATTTTTTAAATGTTCCCTTGGCTCACTGTTTCAAAATGCAATGTGACATTTTATTTTTTAATGTGTCAAATGGTGCATGGCGCGGCCCTTACGTTTTCAGTGGCTGCTTACACACACACGGAGACAGACAGGCAGACAGGCAGGCAGACAGACGGCCGCCATTCTCACACTAGTCAACCTACCACAACAACTGGGGGTGGCAGTACCAGTCAAAGTGTATGCAAGAATTACCAGAATACTTATTAGACAGGAATATTGATTTGCTTATCAAGTTTTGTTGAATATTTGTTGTAACTATTGGTTAGACCTCGGGGGCTGTGCCCCTGATAATAAAGAAGTTGTAGGCATAGGTAAAACTTACCCTCCCCCCCCCCCACTTCCCTCTGGGGGCCCCCTAAGTTAGTAAGTATGTTGTATGCAGAGTGTTTAATCTGTAGTCAGTTTAGACTGTTGTTTTAGGGGTTAAGACATCAAGTAAGACAAAGCATGAATAGGTGAGCTGCCGTAACAGAGAGGTGAAAACCCCAGTCTGCCACCCTTATCATCCCTCTGTCTACACAGGCCTTATCTGGTGAGAGGTGTGCCCACAACTCCCGACCGATAATCGCATTCGGGAGTCCTGGTCTGCGCATGCGCACACCTACTTCCTGTGGGTGGACAAGCGACTTTTCACCCAATCAGAAATGTCTATTGTCCAATATGGCGGCGCCCACTGGGCCTCTCCCGAATACGGTATATGAGCTGACCCTCCACCGACACGGTGACTACTGACGCTGTCCTAAAAAAAAAAAATCTGTTTCCGGTCCACCGGCTGGGTGAGTATTTTAGGGCCAGGCGGCCGCGATTTTTTTCGTTTTTCAAAAAAAAAATTTTTCTCAAAAATTTCATGTTATGTCCTTACCAAAAAAAAAAAAAATATTAAAAAAATAAATAAAAAATCGCGGCCGCCCGGGTCACGTTTATTTATGCCACCCGCTGGACCGGAAACAGATTCTTTTTCCAGGACAGCCTGAGGTGACGCCAGGCACACACAGACACAACCATCGGTGGCTGTAACCTTATACATCCTGAATCAGCAAAAGCCCATTAAAAAACAGTAAACTAAATAATCTGCATCACGATACGTGCTCTATTGTAGCTCCACGCTCAGATATTCCAGTGCATGTATAAAGCATGCGCAATCTATGCAACGGCGGCATTATCATACCTTTAATTAAAATTCTGATCATAGCATTAATGGACGCATTGAGCACAAACATTCATGACACAATTCTGATCAGGCCTCTAACCGCTAACATTACGCTTGTGTCAATGAATATACACGTACAAGGCGCTGCATCTTCACCATGGAACATGCCTATAGAATGACTACCCATAATTGGAATGTGAGATAACAGCACAAAAAGGTAGCACCATAACTGTCACTCGGTCCCCAAAACATGTCAGGATTCAGACTCCAGTTCCCAATCTCAAATAGGATATATATATATACGATAATGTACTCACTCTGCAGGGGTTTTCATCTACATAGATTTGCTAGAAACTGGTACTGTGGTAAAAGTTCTGTCGGGCTATTGCAATTTGTTAGCAACTAGCCCGGTAGACCAGTGACGAACGTTACAATTGGAAATATATATTTGATATGCATGGACTAGTTGAACTTTGATGCACACTAGTTCAAAGGCAGGACCACTAGCCTGATGAAGGGATCGAAAGATTGTTAATGAAAAAACCCATGCCATGGAATATAATATATCTAGAATAACTATCCATAATCGGAATATAAGATAACAGTAATAATGCCCGATGGCTACAATAACTCAGCTTGGATCATATCTGGAAGTTATTTGCCATTATACCGATGAAAGATCTACCCCTGACCCCCCCCCCCCCCCCCCCCTTAACAAAAAAAAAAAAAAAAATGGAAAAATCATACCACCAATAAAAGACAATCTATTGCAAGACGTAGCATAGTTTTTTCTCTGACAGGGACCGCTTGAGAAGTCAAAAAAAAGTAAAAATAATAATAACAATAATGGAATAGACAAAAAAGAACAAAACAAAGCTATTCTAACTTACATTCAGGCTGACAGCATTCCGACCCCACGATGACTTAATTAAGGTTGGCCCCCCGCGGGCGGACAAGGTATCCCCTACAGGTAGTTCTTGGTAGTGGGTCCGACCACCTGAGTGAGGAGGGAATGACGGCTAGTCCTGTGTCTATACTACTTGGTGAGTGAGTGGTTACTAGGACGAGACGCTCACAGAACGTCGGCACCTCCACACACCCCTCCCGGCCGGCCGTGCCCACTGTGGGTACAGGGGGTGGCCGCACGGTCCATTACTGTCGGGTACCTGAGGTGTATGTGTGTGTGTGGGGGGGGGGGGGGGGGGGGGGACTAATTCTGAATTGTTTTTAATTCACTCAGGATTGTTTTCTTTTAATTTTAATTTTACTCTTTCACTTACAGTACGTGATCTTCCAAAAGTATACTTCCTACAATATCGCTTGATTGGATGGACCC
The DNA here is from genome assembly GCA_936440205.1 of Lepidonotus clava. NCBI lineage: Eukaryota > Metazoa > Annelida > Polychaeta > Phyllodocida > Polynoidae > Lepidonotus > Lepidonotus clava. Next base: position 52,405,746 of record OW387137.1, read on the forward strand.
GTTGTGTTTGGGCTACGAAAGACCTTTCAAATTCCGTAGTGCACGTATATCCAGGGTGCCCACGCTTTTTCAGATATCAAAATAAGACCTAAATAAGACCTTTATAATACCTTGTCGGGCACCAAAATAAGACCTTTTCACGACATTTTTAATAAGATGTTTTGACCTTTCTCAAAATTATAATCTTTGAAATTCAAAATAAGAAACATAGAAAGATAAGATATTTACATCATCACCAATAAAATTTGTTGAAGGAGTAGGTAATTAGACGATAATAAACGTCCTCTCCAGGTTGCAGGGTATTCTAGGAAACAATAATTTGTCAACGGCGTCCACTGGCGGATCTTGGGCAGGCGGGACAAAACGGGCGGGTGCCCCCCCCCCCCCCCCCCCCTCCCTATAAGCAAGACTAAGCTGAATATGTTTTTTTCTCCAAATAACCTACATTTGTTGATAGGTACAAATGTAGGTTGATTGGTACAAATCTGACATTCATGTTCAATTTTGGTTTACCCCCTCCTTCCACCCCCCCCCCCCCCCCCCCCCCCCAATACCGCAGTTGGGAGTTCATGTCTGCGCATGCGTGGACCTTTGGCGCGAATAGATTTCGGGGGTCAAGCGCGACTTTTCAGCCTATCAGGCCGTCCCTTATCACAACATAGCGGCGCCCAGTGGGCCTCTCCCAACCGCGGTATACCTCAGTCGGGAGTTCATGTCTGCGCATACGTGGACCTTTGGCGCGAATAGATTTCGGGGGTCAAGCGCGACTTTTCAGCCTATCAGGCCGTCCCTTATCACAACATAGCGGCGCCCAGTGGGCCTCTCCCAACCGCGGTATACCTCAGTCGGGAGTTTAGGTCTGCGCATGCGTGGTCCCTTGGCGCCACTAGATTTCGGGGGACAAGCGCTACCTTTCAGCCAATCAGGACCATCCCTTGGTAAACATGGCCGCGCCCACTGAGCCTCTCCCGAACGCGTTATACACCTCCCCCTCCGATTTCCGTATCCGCCTCTGAGTGTCTAATCACTCTGCAGGGTGGTGGCCATTACATGTGGCGGCCGGGGTTTATTTTACATGAGGGGTAGAAGTCACCCGATACGGACAATGGCGGAACAAAGATGGCGGCTGTGGCGGAACAAGATGGCGGCCAAAATGGCGGCAATACTGAACAGCAACAATGGCGGCTATAGTAACCATGGTAACAATGGCGGCCGAACCTGAGGAGGGGCGTCCATGATGGGTTTGTAATCGCACTGACGGTTACGTCATGTTATATAATATAGGGGGTATATCCTGTTGATCTTCTCCCACGAGCTACTCTCATTTACTCCAGATCATCTGATATATACGGCTAGTCCGTTCTCACCCAGATTGGCTGTGACGCACTGGTTTGAGTGACTAGCGGACTTGGATGTAGGCCCTAACTACAGTCTACCCCAAACTGTAGGCCAATTAACAAAGATATACAATTAGCTACGCTTTGTTATCTCGTTCCTCCTTGCTACTACCATGTATGTAGAGAGACTAAAGTTTTAACTTGAGTGAGCTCCTCTCCGCACCATGCAGTCGGCCTACCCTGAAACCAGGTTTTCGTATCAGCCGCTATGACCTATTTCTTTAAATTTGACATGCATGGGACATGAGGGTCTCTTACTGAGGCGACAGGTGACACAGTGGTCAAAGCACGGGCCCGGGGGCCCGACGCCCCTAAATAATCTGTAGGGCCCCAAGATTCCAAGTCCAAGGAGCCCGAGGGGCCCCAAGAAATATGAAATTTTATACTTGGGATAATGCGAAGGACCATAAAAACTTTATTTGGGCCCATATAAACATAAACTTAATGAAAGTCCATGATTAATATTTATTTTATTTTTTATTTGATTTCTTTATTGCACAATATTGCTGAGACAATACATGGCATGGACGAAAAAAGAACTACATGAGCATCAGCTCTCATATACTACGGCAAAGTTAAACGAAAAAGTTATGACACCAAAATACAATACGATTAATACGATTCTCCCGTTTAGATCGGCGAAGTGGCAAAATGGCCGCGGGCGGCCGCGCGACCCGTCGGACACTTTGACCAACAAACACCCACTTACTGACCGATAAACTACAGTCAACTCATTGGGAGGCTCAGCCGAGTATCATCGGGGGTAAGTCAATAAACAAACCGGGCCATCCCTGGACGTCGGCACCCGGGGATTCCGGCCACTTTCAGATAGTGTGGAACTCAGGTTCACAGGGTTAGTTTATCGTTGGATAAGTGTAAATTGTTCATATCAGACCATATCTAAGTCTAGACAAAGTATCCGTTTCTGTGTATTGCCATTCTACACACGGCGGAGGTGGGGGAGCAGGGGGAGGGGGTGCGTCGCAGGCTACTCCCGGAGGCTACCCTATAAGTCTAACTCTTGATATATATACACCTAGATAGAGAATGCTGTTTACATGCGCGGATCCGGGGGGGGGGGCAGGCAGACGGGCCTTGCCCCCCCCCCCCCTCCCCTGTTACATGATATTTAGGGGGGGGGGGGGGGGGGCTCCCCCTGTACATTCATGTTTGTGCCCCCTCCCCCTCTAGGAAGTTCTGGATCCGCCCCTGGTTTGTATATGTATAGGCCTATCTTTAGCAGTACCAATCTTCGGTCTTCTTTTTTTTATCAGTGGCGGATTTAGTTTTATTCAAACGTCTCACCCCCGTTTCTATTAGGGCGCCACCTTTTTAAAGAGCTGCCATCCGCAACTATTCATGATGCTTGTTTTACCCGGCACGGTGCCAGAGTTGCATATATTTCAACCCCATTTTACAATGAATATATATATATATATATATATATAAAAAAAAGAAAAAAGAGTGACTTAATTCTATGCAGTCCATGGCCCCTCCCTGACATGTGATCTCGGTGGTTGAGGCGGCATTACACAACACAACAGGATTTACAGACTTGATCATGCATACATAAACGTGCATCGAAATGCGTACCACGTTATCCAGTGCCGGCTACCTCCCTGGGAGTGCACCGTCCGCCAGCTATGTCCTCCCTCCTATTTTTACCCTTGTCCCGAGTGTCCCGGAGGGGCACTAAAATGTCCCCTTTTTGAACAAAAATAAAAACATTCTAAATCTTCAAAACCACTAGAATTCAGGAAATCGCATAATTTCTGTAGGCCTACCAGTTTCTCAAAGTTTTCGGTGGAATTATCATTTCCATTTATGAAGAGCGATGTCTTTCCTCTTGATGACTTGAATACCATAAGTCCATTATGTCTTTATTTCTTCCTTCTCAGCAGTGTCCCGTTTGTAATCAAAATGCCCGGTGTTTTATGGTAATTTTGGGACTGTGTCCCGTGAACGGCTGATGAAATGTTGACAGGCCAAGTTGTGGTCGGCTTTAATCAACAGTAATAATTCCCGTCGTGGTCGTCGTGGTGATTTGCTAATGGTTCTCCCACCCTCCTTCTCCGCCCTAATCCAGGGCCCTAATCTAATCTACGACCCCCGGTCCGCTGGGTGGTGATGGTTATACACATAAAACCACGGTTATCAGGGACGGATCCAGACTTTGAAAGAAAAAAAAGAAAAGAAAAAAGTGTGTGTGTGGGGGGGGGGGGGGGGGGGAGGAAACGCCCTAATTTTCAATTTTGAGCCGCCCCCTTTGGAAGCTAGAAATTTCGATTAAAAACTAAATTTTGCAAAAGTTAGGGTAGGCGCGCGCCTCAGGCGCCTCCCCCCCTCAAAATCCGTGCCTGGTTATCCCTAATTCTCGGTAGGACCTCCTGCGGGTTCTACACCTAGAACAGTCTAATCTATGTTGGCCAACTGCAGCGCCGTGGCATAATAGTATATATGGTAACGGTCAAGGTTAGTTCTGCATGCTTCTGGTGTTTACACGTATACAATAACCTATACCACCGGCGGATCCAGGATTTTGAAAAGGTTGGGGGGGGGGGGGGGGCTGCACGTGTTATGGAAGGTAAAATAGAATGGAGAATAAACTCTGTATAAGGGTTTCAGTAAGCCTCATCTGTGCTAATTAATGTGACTAATAGTAATAGCCCCAGATCTAGGCCTAATGCCGGGTCCCCACTTCGGCGACCAAATTCGTGAAGTCGTCGGGCGACCAAGGTACTTAGTAGCCGGGCGACCAACTCCACACTGGCGCCGTGATGTCTGGCGACCAAACCCTTAGTCGCCGTGGGTCTGGGGCAAAATATTTGACATGTTTAATATTGTTCTATGACCGCCAGTGAAAAGTTAATCGCCGGGCGACTAACTAAAGTCTTGTCTCGTCGTCCAGCAACTAACTGGAAGAGCGTCCCAACGTGGCGATTAACTTTTTTACCCACAAGAAACTTAGTTAGTCGCCCGACGACTTACTTGTTACTTAATCGTCCGGCGACCAACGTTAGTTGCCGTCGTTGGTCGCCGAAGTGGGGACGCGGCATAAGTATCTCAATGCCAGGCCGCCCTGTTAATGACTTCACACCTTTGGTGGGGTTGACCAGTGGACAAGGGTTCTTTTGGCAGAAAATGCACTTTATTTGAGCAGAGAGTAAAGTTTAAACTTTACTCTCTGATTTGACAGAATCTTAACGGTTCACACCTCTGGATGGGGTCAGTTATAGTTGCCTAAGAGAGGGACCAGTACTTGGACTACTCCTATTACAAAGGAAGGAGGGGAGAGACCTTGTAGTATTACTATAGACTGCTTGTATTTGGCCTATATGAGTCAAGGGTCAACGACTAATAGATTTTTATATTTAGAGATATGATCCGAAAACGGGAGTAATTTACTGATACTATCAGTCAATAATTGATGTATTTCCTAAGATATGACTGCCAAGTTCAATCGTATTGTGTAGGCCTAATCAATTTACCTGAGAGAGGATGGTATAGTCTATTTGTATTACTAGCCATCGTTTCCAAATCAATAGTCAGAAATAGATACTAGACACTAATCGCCTTCTAGGTCTGGAACAGTATAATCTACGCCGCCCACCACCGCTCGGTGGTTATACACCTAAAACCACGATTGGCTCTCCCTGCTTCTGTTGTGTACACGTATACAATAACTAATGTTGTCACAGGCACACTCTGAGATGAGTCACCCTCCGTACAAAAGCTTTTACATGGGAACTTTGCTATGTATGCCTATATGTATGCATCTGAATATATAATATACCGGCATTAAAGGATTACTATACCCTTAGGCTCAAAATAGTCTGGCTTGATCTAGAATGCACTGTATATAATTATATGCAATTTCCTATTAAGTGTTCAGGTTTTTTTCTTTTTAATTTAGATAACCCTATTTCTTTTATAATTATTCATAATCATGAAAAATGTTAGTGATACAATATTAGAGCAGGTTGGGTCATATGAGCATATTTTTTATGCCAAAACTAAAGGCTTAAGGGAGTAACGATGTTGAGAGGAGGGCAGTGGCGGATCCAGGCTTTTGAAAAGGGGGGGGGGGGGGGGGGGCGCTATTGGAATTTTTTTCATCTTAATTACCTTTAGGGCGAGTTTTACATTAAAAAAATGTAAAATTGGCCTCAAAAAGGGGGGGGGGGGGGCGCCCCCCCTCTAAATCCGCCACTGGGAGGGTACCCATGCATCGGTCTAACACTCTGAGGCCCTTGGCCTAGCGCCCTCGGGCATTATTGGGATCTGTTATCAAAAAACAAGTTTGGTATAACACTGCCTTGTCCGTCCTCTTATAAGAAACAGGGTGCACACGCGTTTTTGAAAATCAAAATGAGAGCTTTTAAGAAAGCAAAATAAAACCTTTATAAGACCGTTAAGGATAAGCTGCCCTGTCACAAGTACAAACACTCTTATAAGCTACAAAATATTCTTGAAACCTAAATAAGGCTAAAGTGCCAGAACATTAATTTCAAATCCCCAATACTTTTTCAAAATACATTTTCAATAGCCTTATATAGGGCAAAAGCAAAATACCGTTATGTATTTGTATTCTTGGATATTTGTAGGATATATATCATTCTCTTAATAGATCATAAAGAAGAGAACAGGTCTTGCTCATATGGTGGTTTATTTCCTACTGAAAAATACATGCATGGCTACTAACCATTTCATTATGCATGCAGCGCAGGGCCTTGGCGCCTGCCACCTTAAACATGTAGTGACATGTGCTAGACCTATTTTAGAGGTGTGTGAGAGCTATTCATTTGAATAGTATTGATATTATAATAAAAGATTAGAATGAATAAAGATATGCGATATGGTGATATTACAATACGACCTGTTAATGATCTGTGTCGGCACCCTGAAACTTTCTCGGCACAGTTCTGGCCGAGGTGTTCATGTGTTCAACTTTAAGTAGTTTAACCCCCTATACCCTGATCAGGGCAGTCCTGTTTGCAGGTCAGGCTGCACTAGAAAACAAAAATCTGTTTCCGGTGGACCGGCCGGCCAGGTATCTTATAGCCGGGTGGGATGAATTTTTTTTGATTTTTCAAAAAAAAAGAAATTTTTCAAAAAGTCCACGTTATACCCTTACCAAGAAAAAAAAAATTAAAAAAAAAAAAAAAAAAAAAATCGCGGCCGCCCGGTCCATCTTTTTTTAACCCACCCGCTGGACCGGAAACAGATTTTTTTTCGAGGACGGCCTCAGCTTAGGAAGACTCATGCTACATGAATGACCCGACATAAATTGGACATGGCTGTTACCTCTAACCTGGGCCCCGAACGTGTTCCACAAGGATATACTCATTCCTTCCTTATTTATCCGCAATTTTATTAACTGGGTTATTAATACACAGAGAACTACTAACCCAGAGAGACAAAGTAAGTGCATAGCCAGAATCAATAAATGATTTTCCGGATAACGCCACCTAGTGTGTAACTCAACCAAAGAAGGGCTAGCTTGGGGTTTTTCTCTCTTTGAGTATGTGTAAATTGGCCATATTCAACTGCTTATAACCTTTTAGCTTTAAAGGTTTGAAGAATCTAGTAACAATGGCCATATAGTCCAGAATTTGATCTTCCTATTGACATGTAGATCATGCCTATGCATGTAAGTCTTGTATTTTTCAATATTAAAAGTTTAGATTTTATTGCTGGCCAATGGGAGGGCCCCTCAGCCAATCCCCTTCGATCAGGTGTCGCACTGTCCCCACCGCGTGGACTTGTTGGTCCAGCCTTCACTGGAGCGTGACGGGTCGCCGGGGTATGGGGAAGTGTCTATTTGGTGATTTCCTCAACTCCCCTCATGCCCTGAGGGACCCCTGACCCTCACTAGTCGGCCCTTACCCTCCCCTCATGCCTTGAGGGACCCCTGACCCTCACCTGTCGGCCCTTACCCTCCCCTCATGCCCTGAGGGACCCCTGACCCTTACTAGTCGGCCCTTACCCTCCCCTCTTGCCCTGAGGGACCCCTGACCCTCACTAGTCGGCCCTTACCCTCCCCTCATGCCCTGAGGGACCCCTGACCCTCATTAGTCGGCCCTTACCCTCCCCTCATGCCCTGAGGGACCCCTGACCCTCACCTGTCAGCCCGTACCCTCCCCTCATGCCCTGAGGGACCCCTGACCCTCACCTGTCAGCCCGTACCCTCCCCTCATTCCCTGAGGGACCCCTGACCCTCACCTGTCAGCCCTTACCCTCCCCTCATGCCCTGAGGGACCCCTGACCCTCACCTGTCAGCCCTTACCCTCCCCTCATGCCCTGAGGGACCCCTGGCCCTCACCTGTTGGCCCTTACCCTCCCCTCATGCCCTGAGGGCCCTCTGACCCTTATCAGTCTGCCCTTACTTTGCCGTGAGCACCCCTGACCCTCACCGGTCGGCCCTTACCCTCCCCTCAGGTCCTTAGGGACCCATGTCCCTCACCAGTCTACCTTTACACTCCTGTCTTGACTTGAGCTACGCTTTGCCTTCACTAGTCAGCCCTGAAACTAAGGGCTCCTTGTTTGTTTGTTTGTGTGGTTTAATGTCCGGCCAACCCTTCAGTGTTCTTTTACCAGACTGCACAAGATTAAGCCTTTCAGCTCATTTTACGCCACAGGGGCGGTGACCGAATCTATGAAATGAGGTGCCTATTTGTAGCAGTGGGACCCAATTCCCTCTTTATAGTGCTGCCACACTGAGATATCATGTCATAGGCCCACACAATACACCACCCAGTCACATTATACTGACACCGGGCCGACCAGTTATGTTTTGTGGTTGCCAGGAAAGCAGTGACCACTACCATTGTTAAAGTCTTTGGTGTGACTATCGACCTCCCAGACTCAGAGCGGGCACTCAACCAATTGCGTTACTGAGTCTGGTCTCCCCATTTGTCGCTTTCTACGAACAGCAAGGGGCTGCTTGGGACACATTCTTCCCACGAGGCTCGCGAAGGAACCCCCACCCCAGATCCCCACAGGGGAGGGCTCCTTGTAGAGGGCTGCTTGTAGATGACCCTAATTTCTTATGATCTTATGAGGTTATAACTACATGTACTACTAATGTTTACACATAATTTTGTTATTTTTAAGTTGTCACAGTTATACTTCCCATGGCTTCATTTGAATGCTTTAAATATCAATCAAGAACGAACTCAAATATGTCATACATGTGCTAAGAGTTTATTGTTATTTTGTTCTTATCTAAAAAACAACGATTTAAAGTGGCCCCTAGAGCAATTTATATCAATTTTTTTTATTCGTGTTAAACTCTTGAGCAGCTTGCTCCATTGGGGGTGTTAGATGATCAAGGTTGATGAGGGTTCCAAATAAATTTATTATACTCCAGACTTTAGTCAGTGCAAAGTATCACAGTTACAAACTACAAACAAGTTTCACAAAACAAACCATGTTTACAAATGGGCTTGCATTATTTTTTATGCTTAAATTCACACACCACACAGTTTATCTTCAAACTCCAGTCCTTACATGAAATAGCAATTATTGTCTATAAATAATCACCAACTATTGCATATACTCGACTATGGTGTCTACAACAGTGTCAGTCTGATGTCTGCTAACTCTGTCTTGACTCACTGACCTTCTGTGAGCATTATGATTGGTTGGTTAGGTTGGTTATTGGTTGCTTTACACCCTTATTAACAGCCAGGGTCATATCAACGGTGGTGATGGTGATCGAATCTATGAGAAGGTAGCGACCATACCCCTACACTTTTACTGAGGCAGGTGTTCTTTAATGTGCATGGTCTCATAGACAGGGCCATACACACAACAGCCGGTGGCACAAGGCCTTTGATATCCCTGACGTTGGCACAGGGAGACATGCAGAGGGGTGTAACTGCCACCTTGGATCAAACCCGGGCCCCCCGCACAAGAGGCGGACACTCTAACCACTTCACCAACCTGCATGCCTGTGAGAATTATGATCCCAAGGAAACTAAAGGCCATATTTAACTATGCATTAGGACGCATTTGCAACCCCTTTAATTACCCATCACAAGGAGTCTGCAGTTCAGATACCAACATGTTGGTATCCCTAACTGCAAGCATTCCATAGAAAACCTATATAAAATAGCATGGGCCGCAAGCAGGGGTCGCAAGTATTTATATTCCACCTTGCTGCACGCTACTGCAAGCAGGTTTGTGGCAGGTTTGCTTGCATCTTTTCAGGGTGCCACAAGCAACTACTGTATAGTGGAATATAGCCTTTACACTAATGTCAAAGACAATTACCAAAAAAAACTGAAAACGGTTTTAGCCTGTTACAACTGCAAGTTCTTTTCAAGAACTGCTGGAAACTGCTCACTTTAATAATCACCAACAATAGTTACTAACTGTTTTGTCGATTTATGCTCAAAGCCAACAATGCAGCCACACTGCACCCACGACAATGTCTGTCCGCTCCTCTCCTATGCAATCCCCTTCGTGAGTATGAATTTTTATGGATCTGATTGGTCCTTATGTGTGGGAGATTAATAGGTCAACCCTCTCACTGAGAACCAGTGTAAAACCAGAATGCAGTGATGATTATGGAGGAATATGATGCTGTAGCATTTTGGTCCCTGTGGCTAAGAGATCCTTATCCATGGACTTTGTTGGTGTAGCTTTAAGTCCAGCCAACCTTAAAGGGTTCTTCCCAGGCTACACAAGGTAATGTTGTGGGTGATGGCATCTATGAGATGCTTTAGTAGAACCGGGGTCACTACCCTACACTTTTTAAAGAGTATCAAGGATTCCTTTATGTGCTATGTCCCATAAAAAGGGCAGACTGATTATGAAGAGATACATATCACTGTATCAGTGCTGAACATTAATTCTTCAGCCACTTTTGGCCTTTAACACCTGTATATATGTTGTTTACAGTTGTGTACCCTCCTTTGGGTTATTCAAAAGTATTGAAAAATGAATTGTTTTGATGAGTGAACCATCTATATTGATGAGAATTGTTGTTAAAGAAGAAATAGTGCTATCCATGAAGCACTCTGCAATGTATCACCCTCTGGGCCAAAACCGATGACCATGACGTGTGACTACGCTGTGTAAGTACTATGCACAGGCATTAAAAGATTACTCTGTGCCATGGGCTTATAATAGTCCAGCATATTTTGCTGATGGACTACGACTGGCCAGGATTGACCAAGTGGCAGCCACATTGCAGAGATAACTCTTGGTACAAAGTGTTGAGACATCAGAGTGAGCCTGAAGATGTATATACACAAGTTACTTGGGAGCAGTGGACTGTACCTGGGGCAAGAGATACACTGACCTATAACCATTTTTGGTTTGACTTCCAATGAATGGATGAAACGTGTCCTTCTGTGAACTACGCCCATTCTATCCACTCTCCATCTCCATGTGCTTGACTGGAAAATACCTACTTCCCTTCCCAGAACCACGCACAAGGGCCCAGTCAGCCCGTCAACAAGATGTACTGGAACCTGACTCCTGAAATCACCCCCCCTTCTCTCCACACCCCAGTTTATAGCTCATGAAAGTCCAGAGAGCTGCTGGCAGTTTTATTCCTCAAAAATTTATTTTACTGAAAGTTGTGTCCATGAAGGAGAATTTTTATGAGGAAGGAAAATCTGTTTTCCAGTTATTATCTGTTGTGGTTAAGTAAAGGCTATATCATACTACGCATCGGGACACCTTCGCGTTGGGTTGTATTGAATTTGTGTTATTTTACAACATGTTTGTAAAAAAAATGCGAGCCAAGATGTGCCAACCCAAGCCAACGTGTCTCACAACACGACCCAACGTGTGCCAAAACACGCAGTATGATATATTTCATGTTGCATCCAACGCGTAGTGTAACATGACCTGAACGCGAAGCGCTCACGTTGGACAAAACCACCCAACACAAACAAAGACATGACGCTTAGTATAATCAGGGCTTTAGAATAAAACTTCTTATCACACGAGAACTGAAACTGTGTGCGGACTCCTTTCTTTATGGATCCCTATGGCCAGAAGGACAGCCAGATATAGGAAATTGGCTCAGTTCAGACACTTGTTACTGGCTTATTACTCACTGGTTTGATCATAAAGATTGCGCAGAGCTCCTGAAGTGGTGAGCACTAAATAGGGCATGTACAGGCAGCCAAATAGCATTGCACATGGACCTGATTGGACCCAGCAAGGTGAAAACTTGTGATCTGCCTGATCAGGTGCTTTTGGTGAACACTCCCTATTTAGAAGACGATAAAATGTTTAGATGAGGGGAGGTCTGTCGTTCTCTACTCCCTAGTGACAGATTGACTGGACACCTGAGGATTGCTCTTGAAAGGGATTTAAATATTTTCCTGTCAAGTACCTGCTGATGTGAGGGGATGGAATGGGGGTAGTTTACAGAAGGACACAGTCCACATCCACCTTTCACCATGCATCAAAAGTCAAATCCAAAATGGATATAGGTCAGTGCATCTCCTGCCCCATGTACAGTCCACTGCTTCCAAGTCACTGGTGTATATTCATCTTCAGGCTCACCCTGATATCTTGACACTTTGTACCAAGACAAAGTCACTGTGGCTTAACAAATACTTTATGAAACTTCCCTCAGACTCTGCCTGAATTGACAGGGCATTTGTGTTGATTCTCTAGACTGGTGGCCATCCTGAAACTATATTTTGGTCCATGTTGTAGATAGTTAAACCTAGCCTTCTATGCTTTGCTATTTTTTCCTGAAACAACTGTAAGAACATTAAAGCCGCTGTCTTGTCCTTGAGTTTTATGAGATACATCCACTGATGTAAGTCTAGTGACATGATGGCCGGTGATCTGTTTTCCACTTTGAAAAATGTAAGCCAATGACATCTTTATATTGGTTAAATCACAAATTTGGCCCAGTCTTGTGAGTTACAACGTATCAAATGACCTCTGACTAAACATGAGAATGCGGCTTTAATGAAATATTATATCAGTATCCGAAATTAAGCTGCGCCCGCCGCGCACAATTCCGCCAATGGGTGCACAGTTATTATAGTTGTGCGCCCGGAATATGCACAATTTTGAGGCCCTTTATCATTGCTATACATCAGGAGGGTGCATTGACCAAATTTCGGGCGCACAGTTTAAGGAAATGTGCATCTGACAGGTGCATTAGATATACACTTAATTTCAGACACTGCATATAAACTGTTGTAAAGAGTGAGTGATGGATGTTTTATTCTATACCGCCAGGGTCATTTTCACATCTAAAACAAGTTAGGGTGAATTCTGGTTTTGGTGATCGTATTGTATGACATGAAGGTGACAGGGCAGGCAAACAGCAGGGGATCAAAACCCGGAAATCATTTTTGCTGTACCTCATCCCTTAGTGAACCCAGACACCAACCGGGAATTGAACCCAAAGAACCACGTGGTCAGTGCTATGTCCCCCCTATTGTCTCCTTTTAAAATCAGCAGGGGCTACTAGGGGCCTATATATTGAGCAGAAGCCCCACCTTGGTACCCCCACAGGGGTAATTGTTGTAAGGTCCTTACAAAAATTTCCAAAAGTGTTGTTCATAATTGTGAACATCCCACTGGTTGAGGGGAAACATGCATCAACTTACAAGTATGACCAGAGCTCAGCATTACTAAGTGTTAAATGCTGGCTGGCTTCTACAAGCAATGACAGATGTGCAAACAAATTATGACAGTTGTATGAATCACTTGTTCAGAGAAAGAATCTGTGTGTTAGTAACTGAATTGGGATAAGATCACACCAAAAAACAGGGAAGTTCCACAACAGTGAACTTCTGAAATATATGTGAACCAGTATAACTACAGCCCCACTTGAAGTCTGAAGTTGACAAAAATACAAGTGCCTAAGACCAAGAGCTATGTTGGGAACATTTCATGACCACTCACCTTTCTCTCAGTGCAAGTCTTAGTAGGCCCCTATCTGGCTGTGTTGCTTCAAGAGTCCTATCTGGTTATGTTGTTCCAGCAATCCCAGCACAATGGTCAATCCTCCCCTGTCACCTTCCCCACTTTTCACTCAAATCCCTGAGCCTTGGCCTTGACGTTGGTCCTAGGAGCTGCAGCAATCCATGTCCATGGGACATTTGCTGGTCTATGTCTGAGTGCAGCTTGCTCCTGAAGTTCCCCAGAGTGGATCCCAGGCTAGTGGCAGTAGTGCATGGCCTATGGTGAGTAAGTAGGTGTGGTGTGTCTGCCAGTCACTTCCCAACTGAGGTGGGAAGCTCCAGGTCCCCAGCTTATAAATGAAGGGTCACGTGACGTATAGATGTAGGGTCACGTGACTGATTTAAATATAGGCTCACGTGACTTATTTAAATGTTGGGTCACGTGACTTATTTACATATAGGTCAAGTGACGTATCACTCTAGGATCACGTGACGTTTTAATAGCGTCCTGGTCGGGTGGCGCCCCCTATGTAGCTCGCATTATCAGCCTGACTCTCGGCCAGGACGGTCCGAAATGTCTCGGCCCAGCAGTGGGCCAGGGGGAGGGCGTTTCGGCCCGTTGTTATTGGCCTGTGTTAGGTGCGGCCACTTGGTGAAAGGTCCACTCTTGGCCTGGCTGGTCGGGACGTCTTGGCAGGACGAGTCTAGGCCCCGCCGCTAACGTTTTAGCCTTGTTGTGAGTTTCACCAGGGCGTTTGGGCCTGTGGGTCGGGCAACTCAGCTCGTTTTGGCCGTCGTGCCCTGCCCCTGGTGTGACTCAGTTTACAAACTATTGAGGCTAATCTGGCCGTTTTTGCATGGCTGGTTTGGGATGAGTTTTACGCCTTCAACAACTCAAGTTGTGACACAGTGTTGTGTGTTGTTCAGGGCGTTTCGGTCCCTATCTTAGACCCGGGCGTTTCGACCCGTTGTTGTCGGGGTGGGGGGCGGCGGGGGCCGGGGGGGTCGGCCGGACTGGGGGCGGTCTACGACCAAAACCCTCCCGTCTGCACTCAAAACACCACCGTCGTGGGATGTCACAGAGTCTGAGTGTAGGGCCGACTTTTCACTCAGTGTCAGCTCAATTTGGTGAAGATTGAAGCTGGTGTTCTCCAGCAATCTCGAAAAGTTGTAGATAAAAGTCGGGGGTCCGGGTGAGGTCTAGTTGGTGACAGGGGAGGAGGGGCGAGCGGCGCCCGATCAAAACATGTACTTAAAACATGGAAAATCCGTCCTGACAGGGTCCAGACTCCATCAGGGAAGGGATCGTGGCTTGTTAATCCATCCCAGGTCGTGCTAGGTACTCCTGGTAGGGCATACTCCTTGGAAAACGTCCACAGTTCAGCAGACGACTTTTCTGCCTCGTCGGCCGCCCAACGTCTGCTTGTGATGGTCTCCTCTCACTCTCCTCCCCGAAATGGCCTCGGCCTAAAGACCTGCTGGGAGAGTGGGCCACTCTGCAACACGCCGCCCTCAGGCTAGTCCTTTCATGACCTAGATGCCTTTTGCATAGCCATATGCCTATAGTCAATATCAGGGGCATTTAATTTACATTTACATCATTTTTCATTGAAAAGTTAATATTAGGCCTATTTATATGTTCTGACTATTTTTCATAAGATGCGCAATATTACACCTATGTATCCACGATATAGGCCTAAGCCTGATATGCACAATAGCAATCCAAGGAAATAGATAAATTACATTTTTACCTTCTACCCGCAGATGGTTTAAAGTTGAATATCCCCAACATACACACCTAATAGGTCATCCCCGAAGAAAAAGATAAAATTCCGACTGTAAAATTATAGATTTAGCCAATTAATTATCCTATGGTATTTTATTTAGATTTTGTAGGATTTCATGAGATATCATAGGCACCTATAGTTATCATCAATGTCCGTTTGACACATTAACCTTGTAGTGCAATGGGTTGTAAAGCCAAATATCAACATATGAGGACCTTAAGGTAATGCATCTATGAAATAAAAATGCTCGTATTTTATGAAAATTGGCACATCTATAGATTAAAATGTGAAGAATCCAAATATGCCCCCCCCCAAATATATGTCACCGTACTAGATTTTCTGCTGTGATTTTTTTCAATAATAAAAGTTTGTAACAATTTTGGAAATCATAAAAAATTATTAATATGACAAGAAATTATTCCCAAGCAAGGTATGGAGCATGATATGATATGACAGGATCATCTTTCAATTTTTTATGCAAATATGTTGATGTTAATTGACGGAACAGCCACTTGGTGATCAATTTTCTTAGTCAAAAAATATAGTTTTATGGCAATACATGTATATTTCTCCAAAATGATCAAGGAAAAAAGTTTTCCATAAATTTTTTATTTTTTTCCAGGTAAATAAAATGTAGATGTTATGTAGATGAAGCATGCACAATTTCAATAGGTCTTACCGATCTTTTTTTTTTTTTTTTTTTTTTTTTTTTTTAGCAGTAAAGCATTAAAGTTTAACAAATGGGGAGGCCGGGGTGGGGCCAGTCTGAAGTCGGCCAGGGGCTACACAGAGGCCAGGAAGGGGTCAGGCAATGTCGCATGTCTCTGTCACTTATTTTTCTCAATGTCACATGTCGAATTTAAGAAAAGGCCATGTTGGCGTGTCAAATTTGGTTGTCAACCCCCATTCAAGAGCCCAAGGCTCCTAGTGGCCACATAAAATCTGTAAGGAATTCTTTTATTGTCCCTCGAAAAATTGCATGGGGAACCCCTTTGATTTTTCACGGCCTGTTGGCTGGTTTATGGCCCTACCTGCCATAAACCAGCGGCCCCAAAGCATGGTGGGATGCATGATGGAATTCCCACCTGAAATGGTATTGCTGATTAACAGTTCTATTTTGAGCACCTAGTGGACTTGGACGTGACTACAGTCTACTTAGAGAGGTGGGAGGTGGTGAGCTCGACGGAGATTGGGGGATCGGGAAATTGGTAAGAACACGTCACCGTTTCCCGATTCTAGGGGAATTCCAGCGTTTTGTTGTGGTTGTTTTATCATAACCGAAACCAGAATAATTTTACGAAACTAATCGCGTATTCAGCAGTACAATACCAATACAATCTTTATTCTAGGCCCATTAGTATTATTTCTTTGTGGCTCGACAAGGTAAACCATTTTTTGAATATCCTAGAAATGATAGGACGGTGCATTAAGTCAATGTTCTAATTAATATTTTTTTCATTTTTTTGTGTGTGTCCAGAATCTTGTTCTAAAATGACAGTGCGCTTAATTGTTGAAGACACAAACATGGCCAACGCTGGCGCATATAGGCCTGTTAGATCTAGTCTATTGGAGGGGGGAAAAAAAAATAAAAGGAAAACGTCGGAGCCCAATCGAGAAAATCATTTTTGACTCAGCTAGGGCACACACCAATGGAGAGGCTGTCCGTGAATCAATAGGTGGGGGCGTTAAATTTTAACAATTTAAAAAAATAATTTTCAGCCTTATTTAAAGTAAACTCATCAGGGGCGGATCCAGGGTCCGTCTTCTAGGGGGGGGGGGGGCAATATATCTGCCCCCAACCCCCATATTTTAGATTGCAAAATTTCTCCTCGGTTTTGTCATTTTTGGTCGGGGGGGGGGGGGGGGGGCAATTCCCCCCTCCTCCCCCCCCCCCCCCCCGGATCCGCCACTGCTCAGGGTGCCATAAGTGCACCCTCTTTCAAAAATGCCGGAAGAAGCACGAGAATGGCGTTTCCGCCCATTCATGAAATACTAAATTATATTCGTCTAAAACTCTATAAACTGCACAAGCAGAACCCAACCAACGGCCCTTGGGGAGATGGTGCTGCCACCTCGTGTTTCAGAGAGGAGGTATGCTCAGACTGTTTGTATCTACTGTTACAATAATTATTAGGCTTAGTTAGTACTAAACCATTGTAAACATGAACATGAATAAGTTTATAGCTCTCCCCAACCCCTATCTAATAACGAAAAACTAAGCTCCCTCATCATATATTCATTTGAGGTTCTTATTAGAATAACATTTTTCATTACCAAACATAAAAAATAATAATAATAAAAAAAGTGGTCTAGCGCTATAGCATTGATTTACTTTGCTCCTTGCTATCATCGGAAAATAGTGAATTTAATCCAGGATAATCAAATTAGTACCTGTTGGAATCCAAAATGGGTAAAGACCACTTAAATTGGTAGGGTGGCATGGTCTTTTCTTAAAATTCGACATGCGATATGAGGCATATAGTGACATGAAGGCAAAAATATACACCGGTCATTTCTTGGATTCAACATGCAACATGGGAGGTTCTTAATCCACATGGAAAATGAAAATCAGAAATTCTAGGGACATGCGACATGATTTCTCGAATAGAACATGCGACATGAAGGTCCCCCATCACCCCCTCCCCCCTCTTAAAGGGTTTATAATAATTTTCAGAAAATGATTATTGACTAGAGGACCACTTTCTTTCAAAAAAGTCTAAAAACGAACCCCCCTTTCAAAAAAGCTGGCTACGGGCCTGCAATGTGTATTGACAGGCTGTACCTACCGCTCCTCATTTTCAGTATTTTCAAGAGATTTGAATTCTGTTTGGTGATAGAATATAGAAGACCCCTAGGGGTCGTCCTCGGGTGCCTGTACGACCCATGGAGGTCGTAAGTACCTCAGGTCAGAATCCTCCCTGGAGTTGAGGTCTCACGGAACTAAATGTTTTCCTGTATAGTTTAATATAGCGCATAGTGAAAAAAAAAATATCCCAAACATTGCTACACCTTAATGGGACTCAGTAACCTATTGGGACCTCTTTGGGACACAAAATATCAAAATTTGAGGGTAGGTTGACCATGAAAATTTTTCGCAAGAGTCCCAGATGTTGACCTACCCTCATTTTAGCAGTTTTGCAGCGACCAAATTCATGGACCACAGGGCCCATTTTAAAACCCTACTGACATTTACCAAAAACCCTTAATCATGGATTCTTTTTTTATGGAATAACTCAGAAATAGTAGGGGGTATCATGTGAATTTTAATTCTACATTATCATTTTATCTTATCCCATTTTCAGCCACTCAGAGACTGGCATCCCCTTCACTTCGGGACAGAAAGTTGTAGGACACTGGCAGGTGGCGCCACATTTAGTTCCGTGAGACCTGCAAAGGGCACAAGACTGCTTCATAAGCCTATAAAAACCCCTATTTCCACTTCCCACACCTATTTCTGAGAATACTGTGCAGTTTTACCTTCATAGCACCAGTCTTTCCTCCAAAAATCCCATTTCCCCTGAGGCCCTGTCTATAGGAAATGACCAGCATTCAACGAGGCCTTTTCTGGGCACTGCATCAACATAGTCAGATGACCCTGATTTATAGAAATAATAAAGGCAAAGACATGAAAATTGGCAGAAATGTTGCTATGACCAGCCTAAGCTAGGAACAAGTGTCATTGAGGGGATACCTAGCCCAGTTTTTGTGTGGATTGGGCAAAAGTTTGGAAAATTCTCCAACTGAACTAGAAAAATAGACAAAAATTGCAATTTACCCTGACTTTTTTGTTGAAAGCTTTACAAGGAGGGCTATCTAATGTATATATTATAGTTCCTCCATATGTAGAGGACAGATACAATCACTTTGAAGTGAATGTAACTATTTTTTTCAACTTTCAGCTCTATTCAGCCATTTTCAGAAAGCTGCGCTACACCAAAATTGACTGATTTTTAAACTCAAGCCAGCCCCAGAACACAATACCCAGGTCTCTGATGACTCAAAATCAGTCAAATGAGATGAGAATTATGCCATAATTCATGTTTTAGGAGAAAATAGGGAAATTGAGAGATGACAGTATTTTTCAGAAGTTGCAGAGCGCTAACGTCCCTATTTTTGACCCAAAAACCTTAATTTCTGCTTAAAACCTACCAAAAAATGATGATATTGAAAAATCACAATACCAGTCAATAATCATGTGTAAACCAACCCAAAAAGTCAGTTTCAGTAGACCTAAATTCATTTTAGCCAACTTTGCTGTATAACCTGCAGGTCTCACGGAACTAAATGTTTTCCTGTATAGTTTAATATAGCGCATAGTGAAAAAAAAAACATCCCAAACATTGCTACACCTTAATGGGACTCAGTAACCTATTGGGACCTCTTTGGGACACAAAATATCAAAATTTGAGGGTAGGTTGACCATGAAAATTTTTCGCAAGAGTCCCAGATGTTGACCTACCCTCATTTTAGCAGTTTTGCAGCGACCAAATTCATGGACCACAGGGCCCATTTTAAAACCCTACTGACATTTACCAAAAACCCTTAATCATGGATTCTTTTTTTATGGAATAACTCAGAAATAGTAGGGGGTATCATGTGAATTTTAATTCTACATTATCATTTTATCTTATCCCATTTTCAGCCACTCAGAGACTGGCATCCCCTTCACTTCGGGACAGAAAGTTGTAGGACACTGGCAGGTGGCGCCACATTTAGTTCCGTGAGACCTGCAAAGGGCACAAGACTGCTTCATAAGCCTATAAAAACCCCTATTTCCACTTCCCACACCTATTTCTGAGAATACTGTGCAGTTTTACCTTCATAGCACCAGTCTTTCCTCCAAAAATCCCATTTCCCCTGAGGCCCTGTCTATAGGAAATGACCAGCATTCAACGAGGCCTTTTCTGGGCACTGCATCAACATAGTCAGATGACCCTGATTTATAGAAATAATAAAGGCAAAGACATGAAAATTGGCAGAAATGTTGCTATGACCAGCCTAAGCTAGGAACAAGTGTCATTGAGGGGATACCTAGCCCAGTTTTTGTGTGGATTGGGCAAAAGTTTGGAAAATTCTCCAACTGAACTAGAAAAATAGACAAAAATTGCAATTTACCCTGACTTTTTTGTTGAAAGCTTTACAAGGAGGGCTATCTAATGTATATATTATAGTTCCTCCATATGTAGAGGACAGATACAATCACTTTGAAGTGAATGTAACTATTTTTTTCAACTTTCAGCTCTATTCAGCCATTTTCAGAAAGCTGCGCTACACCAAAATTGACTGATTTTTAAACTCAAGCCAGCCCCAGAACACAATACCCAGGTCTCTGATGACTCAAAATCAGTCAAATGAGATGAGAATTATGCCATAATTCATGTTTTAGGAGAAAATAGGGAAATTGAGAGATGACAGTATTTTTCAGAAGTTGCAGAGCGCTAACGTCCCTATTTTTGACCCAAAAACCTTAATTTCTGCTTAAAACCTACCAAAAAATGATGATATTGAAAAATCACAATACCAGTCAATAATCATGTGTAAACCAACCCAAAAAGTCAGTTTCAGTAGACCTAAATTCATTTTAGCCAACTTTGCTGTATAACCTGCAGGTCTCACGGAACTAAATGTTTTCCTGTATAGTTTAATATAGCGCATAGTGAAAAAAAAAACATCCCAAACATTGCTACACCTTAATGGGACTCAGTAACCTATTGGGACCTCTTTGGGACACAAAATATCAAAATTTGAGGGTAGGTTGACCATGAAAATTTTTCGCAAGAGTCCCAGATGTTGACCTACCCTCATTTTAGCAGTTTTGCAGCGACCAAATTCATGGACCACAGGGCCCATTTTAAAACCCTACTGACATTTACCAAAAACCCTTAATCATGGATTCTTTTTTTATGGAATAACTCAGAAATAGTAGGGGGTATCATGTGAATTTTAATTCTACATTATCATTTTATCTTATCCCATTTTCAGCCACTCAGAGACTGGCATCCCCTTCACTTCGGGACAGAAAGTTGTAGGACACTGGCAGGTGGCGCCACATTTAGTTCCGTGAGACCTGCAAAGCCAAAGTATTTCAAGATTTCTTCACTAGGTGTAGACACCATCCAGGCAGCTAACATCCACGACCCTAGGTCCGCCCCTGGAGGAGGGAATGATTTTGGAGCTGAAGTGGGTGTGACCGGCCGAGGGGTTAGGGTACTCCGAGGTTTCAATATTTGCTATCCTAAACCTAATATTAAAGGAGATATGAGTAGATTTATGAAAAAAAGTGCTTATTTTGTCTTAAAACAACTTTTTGTGAATTCATTTATAATACTCAATACATTCCATCATGATGGAATATTTCCATATTTGGAATGTCAATATGGAATGTTGAACGCTATCGTTGGGTTTAGGGTTGATTATACTTATAGTGCATTGTCCGAGATGATTATTGTTATTAATATTGTCTCTAACGGGATGCTAGTCGAGTGGTGAGTAAGTCCACGAGATGGGTGCTCAATCCATAACATGAACAACGCTTGGCAGTACGGTAAGTTTATTGATGGATATGGTGATGCGTACAGCTGCTCGTGATGGCAATAAGTCCAAGGTATAACAGTTCCAGTTTAGAGTGGAGTCAGCTTCCTCCGTAGAGTCTGCCTAGTCTCACCTCCGGCCGTCGTGCGGTAGTACCGTATAAGTCACCAGATGTCCCTTTGCTTGTATAGCTATCTAAACCCCTTCGAATCTCCCGATCCGTATGATCCAAACGCTAATGGTCTCTCTCTCTCTCTTACCCTGCACTCTTGCTTATAAAGCAGTCTGATATCGATTTTACCCAAGGCATCGGCGCTTGCGGGGAAGTGTGTCCCGGTGAGCATTGTCGTCAGGTATATTTACACCTACCAGCGGCACCTGCCATTACTAGATATTTTCATAGACTAAGTAATTTAGAAGAATTCTTATCATTTTGTATTCATCTGGTGACCCTTACACTAATTCAATAAGCATGCACAAAGCAGATGTTTTAATCTCTACCTTTGTGCAATGTTTTGATATGGGAAATTCACTTAATTCATTCTATTTGGTTGCCATGGAAACAAAAATTTATGAGATTTTCTGAAAATAGTGTTAACTATGAGAAACTATCATTTTCAGGTCTCCACATTGAAAAAGAGAGACATCTATCATTTCTGGCTAAAAAATAATGAATAAACGTGTGTTTTTGAATATTCACTTGCAATTATGATAATTTATGATAATTTATGCAAAATCTCAATAAATACGAGAAAATTAAGCTTTTCCTCATTTTCTGGTATCCTGACAGTGTTATGTTTAAGGGTCCATAACTTCCTTAATAATCCTCGGATTCTGACATGCTTGATATCATTTGAAAGCTAAGAACATGCTCTACAACATTGGTTTCATATAAAATCCCACACGGAGTACCCTTTTCCCTCGTTGGGTCACTGGGTGGTTGGTATGGAAATGGTAATTTTCTTTAAATTTTACTTGAAAAGGCCACATGGAAATGGATCACTTTTTGTATTATTGAATTTCCCTTTAAGTTTATGAAAATTGATCTCTTTTCATATATTATTGACTTTAAAAGAATATCAAGGAAATGGATACAATTTTGATCCATTCAAGTCGTTTTTAAGTCTAAAATTGGTTGGAAATGGAGACTATTCAGAGTGTCCATCAATGGGATTTTGAGAAATTAATGCCCTGACTACATGGAAATGGATCCCTTTTTGATTCATTGAATTTCGCGGGTGGCCAGTCCATGTTTGGGCAGCATAGCGTGAGCTTTAGAAGCGCACGTGTAAGCCAATGTTTCACTTTGACAGTAGTGAAATGAGGGAGGAGTCACGGTGTGACGTGCCATCTTATAATAATGTGTTCCGCTCTTAGCTAGCCAGAGTAGCTGTAAACGCTGTGTGCACGTGAGTAACATCCAGTGAAGGTTGGACCTTTAACCTGCAGTCTTGGTTCTGGATTGAGGCATAGAAATTGTGTTAGAGCGCGGAGCGTTGACTGAATGTGTTTGAGGGGACTCTTACCTCGGGACTGATCATGGTCAATCGAGTTCTTGTCATGGAATGACTATACATTGGATAATAAACAAACAAAATCCTTTCACACGAGTGTTCACGTCTTACATGATGTGGGAACTATAATTATGTATTGGACGACTGCAGTCGACGAGGAGGAGACTGCGAATGGAGCTAGCTATTATCTATAAAATTAAATACAACTTACACACCCTATCATTAATGGATAATTAACCTCCTTATAGTTCAGTAGCATAGAGTAGGTGAAAATGTTTGACAAATAATGGATTAACATGTAGTCTATTGTACTGATAGATGGCAATTACATAAGACACAATAGACAGCCCTAGTTGGTGGACAATAGACCATTAACAACCAATCATCGGATTTTCTTAATTGCAATTTTGTATCCATTGAGCTGCAGGCACTGCGGGCACTGCGGGCTCCACGGGCAGATGAATCAATGTTTTGTTGGACTTGCTATGTATCTATAGGTTTTAATTGTATCCTCACCACTTGCCTTGAACTTAATGCACTGGAGAGCTTCTTGTAGTTTTCTGGTACCTATTCACAGAAAGAGACTAAATAAAGTATGGAGTAATGCAGACTTCTGATTGAGGGTCGGGACACACACCCTTTTTTACCAGCCTTCATGCCAGGGGTGGTTACATTTTAGATAATCCTATGATTGACCATTATTGGTCTATTGTCTCCCTTTAAGGTGGTCTATTGTTTCCTATAATAAAATAGGGTACAGTCAATCGATTATTGGTCTATCATTCTCACCTTCTATATGCTACTTCCTTTAAGTTCAACTTAGCTTAATTCCTATTATGTTTATCCATTTCCTGTGGGCTTTTTAAACCAAACTTTAAAGAGAATGCCATTTCCTTCGGATTTGAAATGACAAAAGAATGATTCCTTTCATTTACACATCAAAACTTGACCAATTTCCTTGAAATTCCTTTAAACAAGGAGTATATTCCTTTGAAGTCAATAATGAAAAATGATTTCCATGGAATTATGGGGAAATTCAGTGGATCAAAAGGTGATCCATTTCCATGTGGTCAGGGTATTCATTTCTTAAAATCCCCATGATGTAAACTCTGAATAAAGATTGATCTCCAACCAATCTAAAAGGCTATAGTGGGTACCAACTAATTCCATAAAAAGAAAGTTAATATTATCAAACATTGAGCGGTTGGAATTTAAAGATAAATTTGGAACCAACCTATTATTTGATGCTTGTAGATGCATGCACTGTAGAAACCGTTATCTCAACCATAAAACCTACCCATGACTGGATGTTACCACAACTACCGTTATCTCAATTTTCATGTCCTAGATTCACCATAAGCCCAAGGTCAGATTTTGTGTGCAACAGAGTGCAACTGGAGTTCCGGAATCCACAAATTAACATCAGCCTTCTGCAACAGGCAGTGACCGTAATCTGCCAATATACAACAGGAAAAGGGGTAACGGGAGGATTCCAGAAGCCCGCTTTGATATGCAACGGCCCCCAGGGGCACGTTGCATATCAAAGTGGGCTTCCGGAACCCTCCCGTAAGCCCAGTTTCTGTTGTATATTGGTCTAATGCGGACAGGCTCTGTTGCAGATCTCCCCTTGTAATCTTGGGCTTCCGGAAACCCCCCTTGGGCCTGTTGCTGATGGGCCCTGACGGGAATTCTGGGTCACCAAAATTGAGCTTATGGTAGCTACACCTACCCTTAGTTTTATGGTATGGACAACGGTTTCCACAATATATTGAACAATAATAACTATGCTATCTTTTTTCCCATACTAAAATTAGTGGGTAACCAAAATTTAAAAAATTTCATTTGATAACAACTTTGTAGCAATAACTTTCTTACTCTGGTATTTGCTGGTCCCATAACCCCTCCAACCAACAGCCCCCCCCCCCCCCCCCCACACACACTCTTACATGTCCTTGAACCCATTAACCTCCCATAAGCCCTCCCATAACACAGGAAATGACACCCCTACTTCCTGGGTAATGGTAAAAAAAAAGGGCTTACGGGAAGGGCTTACGGGAGATAACCATTATCCCGGCCTCCCGTAAGCCAACTTCTTCTGCAACAGATCAGAAAACAGTGGGCTTATGGGGAAGTTGGCTTACAGCTGTTAGCCCAAAGATTCCTGCTTGGATATGCAACAAGCCCCAGGGGACAAGTTCTGGCGGTGCCTGCCGCCACCTGGAGGGGGTTTCAGAACCTTACCATAATGGATCTGTACGGATCAAAGAGAATAATGGGGCCAAGGTATTGCAAAATCCATTAGCACGCCACAAGAACTAAAGTCCCGCTGCCGGACTAAGATAGCCTAGCTATCACTCTCTCAGATCTAAAACATGCCTACCTCAGATCAAAGCAGGTTTTGCGACATCTAGATCTTAGTAAATATTTTTTATTTTTTTTATTTTTTTTATTTCACATCTCTTTAACAATATTAATATTAAGAAATGATTATATATTAATCAATTTAATACACCTGCCGATTACACATGTGTTTCTAGAATATCAGAAAAACAAAATAATATTTGTATGTGCTCTCTGCCTACTGCAGGAGAACACACAAAAAACACTCTGAGGTGAGTATTTTATTTCTCAAAACTTCAACTTGTGCACTCTCTAGCACTCTTGATATGAATGATGACATTATGGTTTATCTTTTAATTAATGCTCAAGTCCCGACGTAATTACAATACTAGGTTGTTGCCCATAATACCTGATTGAATATAATGGAAATTATAAGATTAAAGCAGTGGATGGTTACATTTGTGATCCGGCAGTGTGAGATAAAAGGCATCCTAGTCTGGCAGCAGGACATTAGATCTTACAGCGTGATTAGGGACTGTCCATAAATGATGTCATGCAGCAGGGGGCTGGGGCTGGGGGGGGGGGGGGTTCATGTTTCTATGACCAAGCATGACAAGGGGGGGGGGGGGGGGGGCTTTGGGAGGGTCATGTGGTGCATGACATTATGTTCAGAAATTTCAATTAAAAAAGTTTCAGGGGAAAATTGTAGGTAAAATCAGAATTTTCAATGTTGAAATTTCTATTTTTGAGTAGGATCAGTCTGGCCCTGAGACATGGCCCTCTTTTTAAGGGCTTTGGGCCCCAGGATATGTCCATACCTGTTTCACTTTATATGCAATTTGAGGGGGGGAATTCTTGGCACGATGTCATTTCTAGAGTGGGGTGGGGTGGGGGGGGGGGGTCCAAGTGACCCATGACAAGCATGCCCGGGGGTGGGGGGGGGGGGGGGGTCAAAAATGGTAAAAGATAGCATAACGTCATTTACTGACGGACCCTTAACAAATTTCCACTATAGCATTGAAAGTTAGCGGATTTAATACTTTCGCTAATACTATGAAAATACACGATATACTATTTAAGTGAATCCTTAATTAACGGATTATCAAATAACGGAATATGCAACCTTGAGTAAATCCGTTCGTTGTGCCATTTAAGCAGAAATATATAACGAACATTTCTAACGGAAAGTTATGCAACTCCCCCCAAGAGGTTATAGGCTGTTTTACACTAAACGATATGAGCTTAAATTAGACATAAAAGTCTTGGTTACACAAGTGTGAAATACTCAAAATAACCAATTTAAAAAAATTATATTGTCCCTGTAAATGAATTTTCTGTGAAATTCTCATTTTACACCAATATCGCAGCTCAAGTCACACAGGAGTAAAAAGGCCTGTCCCTTACTACTTGCCACACTTAATAATATTTTTTTTAGGATTTCCTATTTTTCGGCGATTTTGTATTGCACGACCAGTTTCTTTTCTTCATCGTTTTGTTCTAATTCTAAGCAATAACTAAAGTATGAAATCAATGCCAGCACTGTAACCCTGATGGTTATTTTTCCCTAGGTACTTGTAGAAAAATGTAGGAAAGGTGTTTTCTGCTTTCCTACTTTTTCAACTGTCGGGAGTCCCCTAACTTATCCGAAAGGTAATGTTACTTAATTTAACGCATGACTTTTATCAATTTCTAACCAAATTATATATCACAGTTGCAAACATACCCGTTTATATATATGAACCGCACTGTTTGTTGATAGGCAGTCTAGGAATTAGACAAATAAAAGTTTCAAACCACTACACCCAAGGGCTGCCTGAAAAAATGAATAAACGCCCTTCCTTATAGAGGAACGTTATTGACAATCATCTGATCTGATCAAAATGACTAAATTTATACACTACATAGATGTTAAGTCTCAATATATCACTTATCAGGTTCACCAACCAGTGCCTGATTTAGAGGAATGGGGGGGGGGGGGGGGGTGCGCGCCCCAACTGTTTTCTGGCCAAATCTAGACATTTCCGCCACTGCCAACCATGGAGAATTACTCTAACACACACACACACACACACACACACACACACACACACACACACACACACACACACACACACACACACACACTAGAATAAATCTCTAGAAAATAACTACCTTATAGCAGTCTGCGCACCCTCTAGAGCCTCTCTCGGTGGTTTGGTCACTTGTATCGATTTTCCTCCCTCTGCTCCTTTCCACTCTCTCCTCTCATCGCCTCAGAGCATCACCCGTTGTCCACCACTTAATCGCAACTGACTTTACTGGGGGTTCACAAGAGCTGCGTGGGAGGGGAGGTCATGGCCATAATTTGTCCTTGACCTTGCCTGTTGGGGTGAAGGCCGCCAGGTCACCGACCTTCACCTTGGGGAGGGGGGAGGAGGCGTCCTTGGCCCCGGCCTTGACATTCGCCATATAGATCTGTGCTGATGGTGTTTATTATGATAAGGGTGCAGGGGCGGATACAAGGGGGTGGGGGGGGGGGGGGGCGGATGGGCCCGTGGGCGCTATTGTCCTTAATTGCTTTTTGGCCAAGTTTTACATTAAAAAATACAAATTTTTCCGGGAAAAGGGAGGGGCCCGCGCGCCCCTGGTTACCCCTCTGGATCTGCCACTGCGTATGTGAGCACTTAATTGTTAGGTGTAGCACCAGGCACAGCGCTGCTTGTCATGGTTGGTTATACACCCTGGAAAAATTGATACTAGAAGCTATAGGTTCTGTTATGGAATTCAATTGTGCAGGTATACTGATAGGCAGGATAGGAGCGTTGCCTGGTGGGTTGAGCAGACAAACCTCTTCAGACTGCTCATTGTCAAAGGGAGTTCTTGGGACTGATATTGCAGGTTGGACCAAATACATGTAAACTAAATGCTTTCATGTGAGTGTTGTGTCATCCATGTTGGGGAACTACATTATGGAATGGACTTGCAGTCTTAGAGGATAAAAACTGCCATTGGAGCTAGCTAATATCTATTGGAATTAACTCATAAGTAATTGCAAATAGCACCCTATTAATTTGATGGATATTCTAACCTCATTAGTTCAATAAGGTCACTGGACAAGATTGCCAAAACCTCAGAGAAAACGGGACATTTGTTCAGTTTTGAATGATACAATTCCCTAATATCAAACAAAGCATAGGAGTTTAGTTTCACCAACAAAAAAGATGTAGAACTGGCAAAAGTTCCACAAGATCAGTGATACTACATGTACCTAGAAACAATAGAGTAACTCAATTTTGGCCCATGTGAGCAAAATGTTTCCAATCCCAAACAGTACATGGGAAAACCTTACTAAACCCACAAGAATCACCAATACACAATGTTAAAAACACATGAGTTATTATGACAATGTAAACACAATTGTAATACTTTATTTTGTGAAATCAATCTTACCAGTTGTGAGGATGTAGATCATCCATCCAAAGTCAGTCAACGCACAGCAGCAGGTTTATTAAAGAATTTATTGGTACAATTTGGACAAATTTTGGTACAACAACTCTAACCTCAACCAAACATGCACAACAGATCAGTTCTCAGCCATAGACCAAAACGAGTCTACCTTCAGACTTGAATGATTTACCCACATGGGCTCCTGCGTTCAAGTAGGTTCTCTACGATAGAGGTTTTAGGCTTTAAACGTCACTGCAGGCATGAATGGAAAAAAATCAGAGGTGAGCACATAAAAGATTTGGCAAGTGCAGTTCCCGACAACCAATAACGATATGGTTTCCACCACACAAGACCAACCTAAAGTAATCTAATGTAAATTAATGTAGATCTTGCAGCTAGAACCCCAAACACCGACAAATCATAATAGCCTTTATTATAATGTGAGCAAGGATCATGCCAGAGTGAGGCCTAATGCAAGTTATAACACAGCATACAGCTAGTCTCCAAAAATATTGGCCCAATGTCAGTCTTTATTACAGCCCAGCCAACTCCTGAGATCCAATTTATGCTGCAATAAAGCGTCCATAACATCCGAACACACCGACCAGGCCCTATCCATTAATAATGAGCTGTGGAGGCAGACCGCATCAAATATGTTTGTAAATCATGGTAACTACTAAACTACAAAAAGGTTTCTCTATTGTTCATATTAATAGTCGCAGTCTGTTCAATAAGATAGATGAATTGTATGCTTACTATGCACAATATGATATTATATGTGTAAGTGAAACTTGGCTTCATGAAAAAATACCAGATAGCTATTTAAATCTACCCGACTACTCTTGTATCAGGAAGGATAGGACTACGCTGAGTATCAACACAAAAACATTGGTTAAAAGAGGAGGTGGACTATTGTTTTATATAAGAAATAAATATGCAAAGTATACGACGAGAATTGAGCATGATGGCATATCGGAGAGTGATCTTGAACACCTTGCTATTAAAATATCGTACCCATATATGAGATGTCAACAGATTGTACTGATCTATAGACCACCGTCAGGAAGTCTTCCATATTTTGAACATGGTTTAAACAAAATAATAGAAAATTTAAATTTAAGTAAGACTGAATTAACCATTCTTGGTGATTTCAATATTAACTATAATGCAAGACATTGTAAGGGTTTTAAAATTTTAAAAAATCTGGAAAAAACTATAGGTTTACGGCAGCTAATAGAAAAGAATACTCGATTTGATAAAAACAAGGCGAGCAGAATAGATCTTATATTAACTAATATGACGAATGTGAGTTATAGTGATGTTCTTGATCTAGTACTAAGTGACCATTGTCCCATATTAGTGGTGAAGAAAAAGATCAAAGAACGCCCTCAATATACTTATGTAACTGGTAGAAGTTACAAGAACTATGATAGTAAAGCTTTTACTGTTGGTTTAGAAGAGTATGATTGGGAATATTTTATGCAGGAAACTGACCCGAATAAACTATGGTCAATATTGTTGCAAAATATTAAATTGAGCTTAGACAGTGTTTGTCCAGTACGTACTATTAGGGTCGAAAATAATAAACCAGAATGGTTAACCCATGACATTATTGCTTCAATTCAAGAAAAGAAAAAAGCCTTTAAGAAAGCCAGAAATCATAAGACAAAGAATCTTTGGGATATTTTTAGAAATTGTAAAAAGGAAACTGCAAAACTGATTAGGAAAACAAAATCAAAATTGGTCCAGGAAAAGTTAAAACGTTATAGTACGAAACCTAAAAAATTCTGGGAAACCATTAATAACGCTTTTGGCAATCTGAAAGGACAAGATTATCGTGTAACCTTATTGGAAGATGATATGGGAAACATTCTAAATGAAAAAGATTCCGTTGAGTATCTGAATGCTTATTTCAGTAACTTAGGAATTGCATCCCCTCATGTGAATACCTTGCAGAATATTGATGTGAATGATCCTGATCAGTTAGATCATATGGAACCATTTGACTTTGTTGAATTGACGGAAATTGATGTAAAAACTTGTATTAAGGATACAGATATTAGTAAATCGTCTGCTATTGTGAATATAAGTAGCAGGGTTATGAAAGACTCTTTTTTAAAACTTGTGACGTATGTAACCCATCTTTTTAATTGCTCCTTATGTCTAGGGATTTTTCCTTCGGAACGGAAAATTGGTAAAGTAATCCCTATTCCTAAAAATAAACATTTGTCGAAAGCATGTAATTGGAGACCGATTAACTTACTACCATATCCAGAGAAAATTCTCGAGAAATTAGTCCATAAACAGTTAATGAATTTTATTGAGAATAATGAAATGTTATCGGAATTTCAATATGGTTTTAGACGGGGAAATAGTACTGATGATGCAATACAAAATTTTGTAAATTATACCACAGGCAACATCAATCGAGGTAATATTGTTGGAAGTATCTTTATTGATTTATCCAAGGCATTTAATTGTTTACAACATGATAAATTACTTTTTAAACTGAAAAAATTGGGATTGAGTGAATTATGTATTAAATGGTTCAAATCATATTTGGAAAATAGGATGCAACAAACTTTGTTTAATAATCAAGTATCAGAAACCGTTCAAGTACCAAATGGGGCCCCTCAAGGTAGTAGTCTTGGGCCAGCCTTGTATATTATTTACGTAAATGACTGTTTTAACTATGTAAAATCACTTTCAGATAATAGTTTAAGTATAGTTATGTACGCTGATGATACTGTGCTGACGACTAGCGGAACTGATGTTAAGCAGGTGAATAGCACACTACAACATGGCTTAGATGTATATGACATCTGGTGTCAACATAATGATCTACATGTGAATGTAAGCAAAACTAAACAAATGTTTTTTACCACTAAACCGAAATTAGAATTGTTGTATAAGAATGAATCGCCCATTACTCTGATGAACCATGTGATCCAATTAGTAAGAACATACTGTTATTTAGGTGTCGTTTTAGACAGCTGTCTGGACTATGATTGTTTTCTGAGATCCATAGTAAAAAAGGTAGCTTTCAAACTATATATGTTTAGTAAAATTCGGCATTTATTAACTGAAAACGCTGCATTACTTGTGTATAAACAGATGATTATGCCGTTTTTTGATTATCTAGATATCTTAGTTGATGGGGGAAAAAAGATATTAAGAGACAGATTGCAGAAGATGCAATTTAGGGGTTTAAAAATTGTTAAAAATTATATGATACATAATAGATGTATCAAAAATGAGGACGAAGACGATGTACATAATGATTGTAAAACAGAATATCTAGTTACACGAAGGACTAGGCGATTACTATTACGATTATATGATGTTGTAAATAAGGACGGAGATATTTCTGAAACACATGGGAATAAACGCACTCTACGAAGTGATAAGGGTAAGAAATTATATTTACAGAAACCATTGCTTGATGTATATAAGAAAAATTGGATGTATCGTGCTTATAATATATGGAAGAATTTGCCAATAGATGTACAGAATATTGACTCGAAACTTGAATTTAAAAAGAAAATGACTGTCACGTTAATTTCTAATGTTTACAAGAAAACCCAAGAACGGGGTGTCACTTAAATGTTAATGATGTATGTTAAGGGATATTCTTGTATTTAGGATATAACGGACATTTGCCAACCAAATATGTATATAAGTTAAAGATTGTATAAAGACTATGTATCAACATCATGAAAAGCACTTCACTGTGATGATGTTTAGTTCAATAAAAAAAAAAAAAAAAAAAAATGTACGGGTTGTAAATGTACATGGGATGCTGGTGTCCAAGTACGGCCATACATAGTGTCAGTAAATCAATATGGGGCCTTCCATTAAGTACATACGCAACAAGGGGGTGGGGGTGGGTCCTAAAATTGTGAAAATTTGCGTACATACCCATCCTAATCCAATGCATATTTTACCCAAAGGCGGGTGGGGGGGTCTAAGATTTTTGAAATTTTGCGCACGTACTAAATGGAAGGACCCTATGGTAAAATGTTATGGTCCACCAACGACTGCACCCCCATAACTGCACGCCCATAAGTAAGAATAGGCAATACCTATTCTAAAAACCCATGTGTATGTGTCAGATAACAGAAATCAAAGTTCAGTTAAGCTCTAACCACCACAGTGTTATATGCTTGTTACTAAGTATTTTGTGGAATTAACAGATTACCAGGACTCCTGATCCTGGGATCTCTGTGTATAACACTTAGCCTAAATTTGCCGTTGAATTGTCAAGACCTGTCATTGTAGAGCCTTCCGCTTGTGTGAGGCCTCCAACGGCTGTCCTTGCACACCTTGATCATACTCATTATTGCCAACAACATAAATGGTTAATGTTAAATGATAAACCTAAAGTTTAAGTTAAATTGTGAATGGGAATCTAGCGGTGAATGAAGTAATGTCTAACTCAAGGGTTAATGGTACAAAAAGGCTATGAGGTACTATTCATAATTTTGATACTTGCCTTTTGACCCCACACAACACAAGGCATAAATAGTTTCACAATGTTGCAATAATAATTCCTAATGATCATAAATAGCAAACCTTAAAATAATTCTCTGAAGTTTCTCAATAAAGCCTAAGTCCCATGTCCTAAAAATGTATGAGCCTTTAGATAAATTCCCTAAATGATCTAAGTCCTGAATGTGGAACCTAAACCTGTCCTAAATACATTTTATAAATATAAATCCTAACATGGCTAGAAGTTCAATATCATTGATAAATATGAGGCTAAATAAATAAGTCAGACTGAATTTTAAATCCTACCAGATAAAGTCATAACAGATATAAATTCTATAATTTTGAATAAATAGAATCCCTATCAGAAAGATCCTTAACAGATATAATCTCTTTCAGACATATTCCTGTTAGACACACACACTGCAAATAATATTCCAAGACAATAAGATACCTTAGTCAATCAGTCAGTCCCACCTCTCAACGGCCCACTCCAGAGATCGGGGTTTCAGTTAGCCCTCACACGCCAAACGATACCCTGCAGCGTGATCTGACACGTCCTCACTGCTCGGCCAGTTCCCCACAGACTAGTGTGTCAACAAATCTTTGTTCGGACGTGTGGGAGGCAAGGTTACAGCCATTTTCCCGGCTGTCCTTGTCAACAGGGCAATGTCAAGTCACAGGCCATGGGAATCACCCTTGCCCTTCCTCTGTGGGGAAGGGCAAGGGAAGGTGAACGACTGGGACAACTATTATAATTAGGTGATTGCATTAGAGTACCCTTGACATTGTACTCATGGTGCCACCAGTGGCGTATTTTGGAACTGCTCAGTCTTTGTTTGGTGTCAGAGAGGTAGGTACTGGCAATTTTCTTTGTTAAGCTTCACTCTGTTTCTCAGTGATAAAGGTAAGTGTTTACATCTAAATAACACCCAGGACAAGGGCTGAAAAACGGGACTGTCCCAGCGAAAACGGGACAATTGGTAGCCCTGAATTTATACATGATTATATGGTTTTATTTGCACCCTGGCTGCAGGTTATGGTCAGTGCAGGGGAGCAGGGGAATATATATACATAGGGGTATAGATTGGGGGGGGGTAGGGGTCCATGTCACGTGTTGAATTAAAAAAGAAAGAGCCCTGTCCCCTGTCCCTATATCTGAGTTTAGACCCATGTCCCATGTCGTATTTAAGAACTAACCCTGTCGCTTGTCACTATATTTTTAAAGCCCATGTCACATGTCAAATTTAAAAAAAACGACCCTGTCGCCCTGTAGAATTTGTGAAATGCCCCTGTCGCCCTGTCAATTTTAGGGGTCCATACCCATATAGATTTCTATGTCAGAAAGGCTGGTGGGGCCTGCACACACAGGGTGGTGTGTTCGTGTCTGGAAATCACGATTTGACTCAGCATTCCCAAATCTTACTTTGGATGGATGGATCTTTTGTAAAATGTAAAGATTTCCATTTCTATTTGGCATTTGGAATACAGGTGAAAAGTAAAAATAAAAAACATTTCTTAAAAATGTGCAGGTGGTACAGACCCCAACTCTTGAGCCCCTGAGATCCGTTTCGGGATTGGGGCACTGACATGCGTGTGGGTTGCGAAAACTCTCATATGTGCATACGTGCCTGAACCAATCCAGGGAGCGGTAGCAAAGCGGGAGGCAGGGGCGATTCTAGGGCGGGGGGGGGGGGGGTGCTGGTGGTCCTGGACCCCCTTTTGGTGGACCCCTAATCTACAAGAAGGGGGAAAAATGCTGCATGTGTATGTGCAAATGCACATGGTTTCAGTACTTAGCCTTTATGCTAACCCCTCCCCCCTTTTCAAAATCCCGTATCCACCCCTAGGAGGAGGTTTTAAATTTTGGAAATCGTACTTGTTTACCTTATGGAAGGCCTCCTTGCAAAAACGAACGCTACAATTATTAAATTTTGTCAAAAGTGTAGGTAGGGGTTTTACACTGAGTGCGTTCCCTTCAATTAGTATAAAGCTGGAAGGAAGCTACATCATTATTAGTGACCCCGCACCACTAAATGAGACATAAGTCTCCCAGACTGATTCAGAGAAAATAACAAAATAAGAGAAAAAAGTCAAAAATTGGAAAAATGAGTTTTCTACAAAAATGACGTGATATATAGAAGGAAATTACAATTCACAAAAGTATATCAAAGAATTCATGAATTTTTATGTATAAAAGGTGGGTTTTCCTGATGGTCAGAAATAAAGCCTATAAACATTTGCACTAACATAAAGAGAAGCTGTATCTTTACAGTCATTTTTCTCCCCAAAGTTATATTTCATGTGTGTGACTTCAATTACTCATAACTTGGGTTAAAATACTAATAGAAACAATTCTTTCACTACCGGTATTCTAAAGCTTAATGCATCCTCTCTGATAGGCAAATTAAAGCTCAATTTTCATGACCTGCGACTTATGCCTCATTATGTGGTGGGGGTCATTTAATAATTCATGAATGGGCCCTGTAGAAGTATTTTCATCATAATAAAATGGGGAAAACAATCTGGACAAAGTCACTGGCCACTGGCAGATCCAGCATTTTGAAAAGTGGGGAGGGGGGGCGCTATTGAATTTTTTTTCCCTTAATTACTTTTTGGCAGAATTTTACATTAAAAAATTGCAAAATTTTCCGAAAAAAGGGAGGGGAGGGGGCGCGCACCCTCTGGATCCGCCACTGCTGGCAAAATGGTTAAAAATCACTCAGTCAACTTTGCTGGCAGATAGTGAATTCTGGCTACCACGGATAGCATATTTTCAGTAATTTAATGACCTGCAGGCTAATTTGGACTCATTTTGTCGACAAAACATGTGGGAAAACTATAGAAAATGAACAAATAATTGTAATATATCCTTACATAATGAACGAATTGTCAAACAACTCGGGAAATTTGAAGTGTATATGAATACTATTAAAAAAAAGTTCATGAAAGTTTACATGCTAAAGCCTTGAGCTTCGTCGACATTTTACCCAGCATGCATCCTGTTCTAGGATAAACTGCAGGTAGACATTAAGAAAATGGCTATCGGTGGTTGGGAGAATTCACAAAGCATATCCTTGTAGATTGATGCTCTCACATATATATGACATCAGAATTTTTTTCATTATTAATCAAAATCAACTTCAGGGTTGGCCCTGATCTTCCAGAAGATATATATAATACAAATACAGAATCATATATACAACATCAAGTCATGGAACTAGACAATTCAAGTCAATAAATTCACACATCTTTTGTTTGCTATTTTAACGAACCTTTTGAAGACAAATATATCATCAGCCAATTGTACTTGATCAGGTAATACATTTCATAACTCAGTTCCAACATAGAAGGAGCTATGATCATATTTAGGACATCGATTTTTCTCAATTCTAGATTAAAACTTATGATTAATGCCCCTGTATGTCTCACAATAATAACTCCACTAGATGACAACACACAATCTGATTTCTAAACTTTTTTTTTTTTTTTTTTTTTAATTTTCCATACTCAATTACAATAATTGATCTTCCGTATAGGTTTTGGTAGTCTATATATGAACAATTTCAACAAAACACATAAATCAATCAATGTACATAATGAAGATTGTCAGATTAATTTCATTGTCTGATACGTAGCTAGTTCATCAGTATATTGGACAGAATCAAGTGAAGAATAATTACAGTTTTTTGATTGCCATTTTAAAATCATATTTTGAGTCTAGGGCAGTGACATGATTGGGAAGAGTGTTCCATAGAGTGGCACCAATGTAATATGGTGACCTGCTATAAATATCACATTTAACAATATCAGTCTTGAAAACAACTCTGTTTGCTTGTTGTGTTACACGAGTTGCTCGTAGTCTGTACTCATCCAAATGTCTATAATTATGAGAACATTATAGAAAGTAATTGAATTTTCCTTCGTTCTTCTAATGTACTTACAGTGGCCAAAGAATGTAGTTTATTTATACTCATATCCCTAGGGTTATTAATATCAAGACACATACGTAAGGCCCTGTTTTGGAGTTTTTGAAGTTTCTCCAAATCATGTTGTCTGCAGAAATTTAGGATATAGCTAACATATTCCACCAAAGGCATTATACTCTGTTTATATACCAATATCCTTGTTTCCTGGTTTAATAAATGTTTAATTTTACCAAGTCGAAAAACTTTATATGAATATTTTTTGAAAACAGAATTGAAGTGGGAGCTAAGAGTTAGGTGTTCATCTAAGGTTACTCCCAGGTAGCAATATTTCTTACACACAGTAAGTTCCTTGTTAACGAGCATCAGATGTAATTTAACATCTTTAGTTCGATTTTTTGAACCATATATACAGTATTTAGTTTTCTCAACATTCATATTAATGTGATTACTTACACACCAATCATTAACGGTACACAAGGCTGTCTGTAGTACATTCTCTATAATATTTGGGTCCCTATTTTCAAAATAGATTACAGCATCATCAGCATAAAGTCCAATATGTACGCCAATATCTCCGGTTGGAAAAACAAGGTCATTTATATAGCAAAGGAATAATATAGGCCCCAGGACAGATCCCTGGGGGACACCACACTTTAATTTACCCTTTGATGAGATCATATTATTCAGCTTTGTAGATATACAACGATCATGCAGATAACTTTTGATCCAATTTTGTAACTTGACCATTCTTAATGATTACATATTCATTCTTAATGATTCATACCAGTGGCGGATTTAGGGGGGGAGAGCGCGGGGCCCCCCTTCTTTTTGGCCAATTTTACATTTTTTAAATGTAAAATTCGGCCCAAAAGTCATTAAAAAATTTTGTTCTCCAAAAGCCCGCCCTCCGTTTTCAAAATCCTTGATCCGCCACAGCATAATCATTAACCATCAGTACTATATTCTCGTATTGTCAAGTGAAAACACATTCCAAGTATTATTGTAATCTACTAAAATAATAATGATTAAAAAATCAAATCAAATACTAACAATTAAGAGCAGGTTCGCAGCAGACACAAGGAGGAAAGAACAATATATCTTTGATAGACCAGAGAGAGTAAAGTTAACTTTAACTGTACTCTCTCTGGGTAGGAGTATGAGACTTACAGGACGACGGTGGCGCCGCCTGGTGGATTCCGGGGACACTACTGAAAGTCACTCCTCAAAACCAAGCACAAGCCATGCTGTATAGACCTTGTGCACACATGGTCAGGTGATGACTTTCTGGTGATCACCATGTGGTGATCATGACCATGTGCATGTGAAAAAGTTCTAAATTTGTAGTTCTGACTAGTAATAACAGTTGATAATGATTCAGTTAGTTTGCTTTAAGTAAAATCAGCCTAAATATTTTGTTCTAAATGTTTCAAAATTCTGAATAATAGTGATAATAAATCGATCACCAACATGGCGGACATCCAATTTTGGCAGTTGTGACGTCATCTGCTAAATGTCTACATGGGTAGAAGGTGTCATCGTGTTGAATGTATTTTGTGTATAAAGAACAGAAAATAGAAACATGCATATACTGATAGCAGACTTGGGGCTGTCCACAAATGACGTCATGCAGCAGGGGGGAGGGGGGGGGGGGGGTCAAGGGTTGCATGACCAAACATGACAAGGGGGGGAGGGGGGGGGGGGTCATGTGTAGTATGACATCATGTCTGAAAAAACAATGAAAAAACTTAAAGGATGGGAATTCTTGGGGATGGATCCCAGAATGTGTAAAGGGGGTCAAGGAACTTAGATAACAGGGAAGAATCTTTAACACATTCATTCCTAAAACACAAAGGATCTTCTCATTCATATATACAGAGATTGATGTTTTGATGGTTTAAATGATATAAATATATTCTAAATGGCATGCCTTATCATTGCTGCCAGAAAATGTGAAATTTAGAGAACAGCAAAAGGCTAAAGGGTTTTATCTGACCATAAAGGGTTCCTTGCACATACATTTTTGAATGCCTATTTTTCATTCAATTAAATTCTCTGTGGTTTTCTTAAAATATTTCAATAGAAAAGAAGGGAAAATGTCGAACTGTTATGGAAATTTAAAGAAAATACAACATTTGTGAATTCCCCTATTTTTAGGGTTACAGTTCCATCCTTGCTATGTCATAATGAAGGGGAATTCCTTTCAAAATAGCTTGGGAATCTCAGGTAATTCTCCCTACCACAGATAGCTGATTTACAGTACTAGTATCTTAACCACCTGCAGGCTTATTTGGACTGAATTTGTAGACAAAACCCCTCAAAAACTATAGAAAATAAAGAAATAATTGCTAGATATCTGTCTATAATGAATGAATTTCCAAAGAACTTTGAAAATATTAAATGTATATATGGATACAAATTTAGATAAAAGTGATCTCTGGTTTTACATCATGCTAAATTTCTAATGATAAAGATTCATGAAAATTCCCTATACTATCTTAATTGGAGGCTCACTGATATTACCCAGCATGGATCCTGATCTAGGCTAACCTGCAGGCAAAACTCAAGAAATAATCTATTCATGGTAGGATGAATTGAATGAATTTAGGTGAGTAAAGGATACAAGTATTTATAGCCTACATGTGGCCTAATGTAATTATTTAATACTACTGCTAAAATTCCTTTCTACACTATTGATAGTTGGGGACTCCTTTTTCTGAAAGCTGGGGAATCCCAAATGAGTCCTTGTGGCATCACAAATTAGGAGATTTCCCTGGTCAAAAATAGCATGACGTCATTTATGGACGACCCCCTTGCCGCTATGCCCCTTCATCGACCCAAGTGAATCTAACTTAAGTTCCATGATATTATATTATGCAATGAGAGCAGTTTAAATTTAGTAAATTCTGCATTTTTAACTTTTGTTTCAGTCTGCAACCGCCAAGTGTTTCTATGATTGTCACCTCAATACCAACGATACGGCTTCCACCATCTTGTATATTTTATACCTACTTGTGTCAAAGTTTCTTGAGAGTAAGAAAGGTAACTCCGAATCTTTATCTATTTTTGAAGCATGAAAATATCTATTCGGGTATTTTCAATTACATTTCTTTGAAATACCTGTCAAAATTGTAGTATTCTACAATCTACTTCTGGCCATAAACAAAGTATTTCCGGTAACTCTGATTGGCTGATTTGAAACTCTCACAGGCCGTACACTTAGGCCTATTAACTCTCCGTAATCACTGTTCATCTCTTAATCGATCATCTATTTGTAATTCTTTATCATTTGACCTATTGAACAAGGTAAAGAGCACCAGTGTATACATATTAAGCATTTTAAGGATGTGTGTTTTAATAAACTTATATCTCTACATACCAGTAAACTTTGTGTGGAGGTGAACCCCCCTATAAAGATATTCCTACCACTACGCTAACAGCTAAAGCGGAGGGAATATAATAAGGAAGGTTCTTCTTATCAATAGGCCTATTCTTTGGGTCGGTAATCCGGGCATTTTCGCGTAGGTGGCGCTGGTGTAGTGGTCACTGTTGGTGAATACAGCCCCATAGGCGCAATGCTTAAGAATCAGACTTTTAGCTCTGGCAGGTAACAGGGAGTACTTATAAAAATTCTGAAAATGTGTTAAATTGATCACATAATTATGCTTAGAACCATGTAAAATTTGGTAATTAATCACACATTTATTCTGTATTTTTTCATGTTTTTGTGTTTTCCCGCCCTCCCTCCCCATAGGCTTATCATTGGTTGTTAGGGAGTTGTTTGCACCCACAATGGCGGTCTGATAAGGGTCCCGTGCTTAGCAACGGCCAATGCCGACCCAAAGAATACCTGATTAAAGTAAATGGCGGCATGAAATAAAAACAGCAGGCTAACGAAAGAACATTTCCCCATCTTTATTAAACGAACACTATATTGACACATAATATACATGCATATAATATCCATCAGCGTAGTTCAGTTTATAGACCACAATGTTCATTAATTTTGTTTACAGAGTATGCAGCCTTCAAGATTGTTTTTCCATGAGAAATGGGTTTCAAGCAACACGGACTGAATCTTTGGCATACAGCAAGATTTATTGTGTTTATTTTGTTTCTGAAATTGGCATCAACATTGACATTATAAACTTTGCGCACCATATGAAAGTTATTTTGGGATATTAGTCTCACACAACAAAAATACAAACAAGTACACGTCTGTGAATTTTTAGCTTAAAAATAATGACATGTTTTTAACCCTTTTTATTTACATTAACTTCATTGTGATGATTTTAATAGGAACTTTTTGAGGTTATTCACATACAATCTCATAAAGAAATTAAAAAAGTTGAAAATACACCAAACTCGACAACAGTGTTGATGGACAAAGTTGAGATATTTATTCAAAGAGACACAGGAATAAATCTACGAATGATCGACATGTTTCGACTTTTGACAATCTTCGTCAGGATGAATATCATAAAGAGATCATTTCATTCGTAGCATTGACATTTGTTTCACATGTGTTAAATTAAGGCATTGACTGATTGATACTAATACACTTTTATACCACACTCTTAAACAATATCATTATATCTATCTTTGATATATGCATATAACCAACTGAGAAGGGGATACAAGGTGGGTTAGCAGCTCAAGGCTGAACCCTGATGTCATCCTGATCTACCCTGTGCCTAGGCAGATCCAGTCAGTTTAATGGGGGTCCGGGGGTCAGAGGGGGGGGGGGGGGGAGCAAACCCCACTTATAAAAAAGAAAACATGTTCACACCGATCTTCCAATTGTAAGATGCCAAAATCCCCCTCCCCCCTGCTTCTAGATGAGGCGATTGCTGAAGGAAAGGCCCAAAGTGCCTTGTCAAGGCCGAGGGTTGCTGACCCACTGAACAGTGCTGACCACCAGGGGCTGACCCACCAAGTATTCCCTTTGAGGTTGGTTATGGATTTATTATACTTCAAGGCTCTATTTGCTGCAGATGAAGCTTAATACTGAAGGTGATTAACTTAACACTGGAGATGCACATTAACACTCATCGCGACAGTCTGCTGTCAAATTCCATATTGTGGCCCATGGCGGCCAGGTAGCAATTTGGCACCAGTCCTGCGTGGACTACCTTCGTTTATTGCCTGGTCTTCAGTAATTAAGAGTTTAAGACATGACATATCAAACGCAGGTGATAAACGCCTGTTTATCACCCAGGTTTGATATGACACGCTATTGAAGCATTATCACCCTAAGTTATGATAGATATGTAAATGTGTCAAGCGAACAGTATCGTTTATGATTACAAAATCATCCTGTAAAGCATTATTTAACGACTTTCATAAATTCTACTTACATTGAATAGTAGGTCATGTGTGTAGAGGTCTACAACGGGACCACACGAAGCTAATTTACTCCATCATTAAATGTGTGTAATAAATGATTAGTCATACCTACTCTTTCACTTATGTAAAATACCTGTTACATCACTTTGCCTTAAAACGATATCATTACAATATTCAGAGATTGATAATTGCACTATTAAACAGTGCAGGGAACCTAATACAATCACATTTAAGTGGAACCAAATGTTTTAATACTTTAATTCTAAATGTGTTAAGTATATGAAATGAGTTAATTACACTTAAGGCATATTAAGTAAGGACATGACCTCCCCAAACATATTGATTGCTTCATGACATTTCACTAATAAAACAACTGTTCATAAAAAGCTGTTGTTGGGTTTGATTAAATCTACTAACCTTAAGGGCAATGGCGCCATTATAGATCTAAAGTTGAGATTTTCTTGAAACTCAGAGAAATACTAGATAAAAATGTTTATAGTCCAAAAATGGAAAAAAAATCAGCGGGTCACCGTGCTAACTTTTAATCTACAGGTCGAGTAATAAGGGCATAATTCCTTCAAATTTAAGGTTTTGGAGAGTAATATTCAGGTATACAATTTTGGTGAAAACTTTCATGCTAATCCTCAAATAAACAATCTAATCACATGAATCTAAAGCTAGGACACATGTTCACAGACTTTATGCATGACCTAGAAAAAAATGTGTTTTTTTACTGCATTTTGATTTATTTTCATTGCAAATCAATTTAGTAGAAACATTAATTTTCTGACAAGAAAGTTCACACACAAAAATTCAATGTTGAAAAATCAATAAAAATGACACATAATGTGCGTCAGACTATTAGCTTTCATTTTCAACAAAGAAAACATGGGGTCACCGCATGAATTTTGCCAGAAAAGTTGACTATCTACCTCTAAGTCTGAAATTAACCCACCAGGTCTATATGCTTTAATAGTCCCCAAACCTATCAAAATACAAAATATCCTGAAGTATTATATTCTAATATTGTACCCTACATCATAAGGATTGTGTTAGTGCTTATACTGTGTGATGATTGGATTAATATTAAAAAAGTTATATCCATTATTGCCCTCCCCCCTCCCCACCTCCCACAGGCTCCTATGGTGAGGCCACTGGTCGTCACACTCCACTGCACACCCATACTGCAGGCTGCACACCACAGTGCGCACTAACAAATGGCGCGATTGTCTTTAAGTATACAGTGTTTCTTTATAGCCAGTGATATATATATATATATATATATATATACATATTCAACCAGAACCACTTCACAATACAGTTACAAATATATATCTGTATACTTTACAAATCAAAATCATATTAATTTGGATTATGACTATACAGTACATCTTCTCCAAATGTAGTCAAATAAGACCAAATAATTACAATTTTCAAATTTCTATGCTTTATAGTGGGATATGCACATTGAAAACTTGGTCTTATAAAAAGAATTCTTCTTCCAAACAGTTTGTTGATGTATTTGTATAATGAACTATAAAAAAATGTACTAAAATAAAAGTACTAAATAAAAAGAAATGAAATAGATAAAATAAAAAGTAAATGAATGAATACATAAATAAAATGAATAAAATAAAATAAATAAAAATAAATAAAATAAATGAAATAAATAAAATAAATGAAATACATAAAGTAAATGAAATAAATGAAATAAATGAAATAAATGAAATAAATGAAATAAATGAAATAAATGAAATAAAGTAAATAAGTAAAATAAATAGAATAAAA
This sequence comes from Lepidonotus clava, assembly GCA_936440205.1. Lineage (NCBI taxonomy): Eukaryota > Metazoa > Annelida > Polychaeta > Phyllodocida > Polynoidae > Lepidonotus > Lepidonotus clava. Next base: position 52,450,177 of record OW387137.1, read on the forward strand.
TAGGATAACTTAATTAATAAGATAACCTAAAAAATGAACTAAAAGAATGTAGTATAAAATGTACAAAAAATGTACTAAATGTACAACCCCCCACCCCCAAAAAAAACAAAACAACAACAACAAACAGATAAACCACCTTACCTCACCACACATTCTTTGACTGAAGGTTTTTGACAATGATTATGATTATGTGATATTTATTCATTACACTCAAACCACCCAAAGCTTCTGGAACAAATATAAATCCTGGGCACAGTCAAAAGGGGAACTCATTGAGTAATTCAACTTAAATCCTAGTCGTTTAGGTCAACAAAGCTGGTTGAAACTGACAATGGGAAATGGTGTTCCCACTGAATTATTTGACCAGAAGTCTATCCGAAAATATTCTGATTTACACTTTGTAAACACCTGCAGGCTAATTTGGAATAATTTCACAGAAAATAAATGATTGTTGTATATCTATCTATAATGAATGGGTTTTCAAACAACTGAGAAAATATTACAACAAAAATGTATATAAATTGAAATTAAAGATCAATAGATTTTCTTCACGTTTGATAACAAATAATGAAATGATTAATGAGGATTCCCGCGCTAAAGCTTTCTGATTTGTTGACATATTAGCATGCATCCTGATTGTGGCTATTCCTGCAGGTAAAAGTTAAGAAATTGGCTATCCGTGGTTGGGAGAATTGCTTTCAAAATATCAAATCACAACAATTGTTAGATATTGGTCGTAGGGGTCGTTGGTCTATAATTCAACTGGAGCCCCAGTCCCATCACTCAATGGGGTTTAACCTTAAAGGGGCAGTCTCGTCCGTGAGTTCAAAGAGATACATCTGTCGATGTAAGCCTAACGATGCGACGGTCAGTGACGCGTTTTGCAGTAGAGAGTTTTTGCAACACACCCCGATCTCATTCCCCGTTCCCGAAACAGATCTGATGGGCTCTATATGAATGGTCTTCATGTATAATGAGATTGGTGAGGAAAAATCATTTACCTCTCTAAACTTTATCAGAAATGTTATTCTTATCAAAGAGACTTTCTATATGATAATTTGAAACAGAATGTCTAAACCACACATTGGTTTTGTGCATGTTTATTTTCAACAAATTGCAATGTATCTCTGAGTGCAGACCTGGGTGCTGCTCCCACCTGTGGGCCCACTGATCAGGGACACACAGGCATACGGATCTCTCTGGGTGCATTCTAGTGATTGTTTCACAACTATTTTGGTTCTCAAGTACAAAGAAAATCTTCCTCTTATCTATATAAATAAATATATATCGTGATAGGGGAGGCCTCTGAACCAGCCCTGCTGACCATAGTTCCCCGACTGATCTACCTCTCTGCTTGCCAAAAATAGCTAAGAATTGGTTATGTAATATAATCTGAGACAGCACGTTCTTTTAGATGCACGAGCACACACGAAAGCAGTAAATTAGTAGTGCTACCTACTATAGGTAGCTGTGAATTGTTCTAGGCAATCCAATCGAACTCATCGGGATACGGATAGGGGCCATCAGATCCGTGTGTGCTGCAAAAACTCTCTAGTGTTAGAACATAATAACGCAACATCATTGTTCATTTCACAAAATTGGCGTGGCAGTGAGGGAATTACAACTTAGCAAAATACAGCGGCCTTATGGATGAGAAAACCCCTTTGAAACCTGGTTTACCACAGAACGACCAAGTGCTGCCGATTAAACTTGATAAGTGTTGACCCTTTCTATCCTCAACGACTAAAACCTAAACAGTGGTCCCCCTCTTATGCGGCCACCCTTGGGGAATCAGTAAAGTGGCCGCATATGAGGGGTGGCCGCTGGTGAGGGGGACACCACTATTTATCAAAAAGTATTGTGTACACATTATTTGTTATTCTTAATTCTCCCGAGGGGGTGGTAGAGGTGAGGTGAGATAATATGACACCTCCTGAGCTAACATTATGTAGCTTGGCCTACTGAGGGGGTGGTAGAGGGGAGGGGGTGGCAATATATGACACCTCCTGAGCGAATATGTAACATGTTCTACTAAGGGCCAAGGTGAGACAATACAACACCTCCTGAGCGAATATTATGTAGCTTGGCCTACTAAGGTTGTTGGGGAGGGGGGGGGGCAAGGTGAGACAATATGACACATCCTGAGTGAATATGTAACTTGTCCTAGTAAGGGGTTGGTGAGGCCAAACAAAAGAAAGCAGTGGTGTTCAGGTAACATAGGTGGAAAAAATTAGGGTAGGTAGGTCGATATATATAATTATATTTTTGCTTTTTTTTTTTACATACCAAAAATGATTTTTAGCAGGCAAAATACACGCCCTGAGTATCTAGATTATGTCCCAGGCTGTTCCAGTCAGTTCTTTAGAATTAAAAAAAAATGTGGGAAAAAAATCCTAAAAAAAGTTAGGGTAGGTCGGGTTACCTGAACACAATCATTCTTTTTTTAGGCTTGAGGGAAAGGGGCTGCCAAGGTGGCCGCTGATGAGGGGTAAACTAAGGGGTTGGACCTCAAAAAGGTGGCCGCTGGCCGCGTCAGAGGGGTGGCCGCTGGTGAGGGGTAAATATAGAGAGAAAACTGTCCATGCCAGCATTTCCTGGCCACATAAGAGGGGTGGCCGCTGGTGAGGGGGGCTGCATATAGGGGGACCACTGTATATAGCATTGTTCGCCACAATTAGAAAGGGTTAACACATTTAGTCGGCCAATAAGACTCATTTCCTCCACTTGGTTGTTCTGTGGAAACCAGTCTTACAGCTGGTCCCCACTGAACAGCTGAAAGTGGGTTGGTTGGCTGACTAAGGTGAACCTCCTTGTGAGCGACCACAGTTTATTGTCAAGACGACTAAATACCATAGAAATCATAGGGTTTGTCGTCTGCCAGCCTGGTGCCAGGGCATTTAAGGTAGGTTTCCACAGAACAACTAGGTGAAAGAAATGAGTCTAGTTGGTCAACTGACTCTCTTAACCCTTTCCATACACAGCGACCAACACCACCTAAAATGCTTTAGTCATCAAGGATGGAAAGGGATAACACCTATGAAGTTTAATCGGTGGCACTTAGTCGTCCTGTGGAGACCCGGCTATATTTTGGTTTTAGTTGGCTGACTAAAACCTTAAAAACAGGGTTTGTCGTCTGCCAGCCTGGCGCCAGGGCATTAAAGGCAGGTTTCCACAAAACGACCAAGTGCAAGAAATGGGTCTAGTTGGTCGACTAAATGTGTTAACCCTTTGCAAACACATAAAGCAGCGCAACTCATAGGCTTTAGTTGTTGAGGAAGGAAAGGGTTAACACAACTATCAAGTTTGATGGCTGGCACTTGGTTGTTCTGTGGAAACCAACCTTTAATCACTCGCAGATCAAGTCAGTTTAGTCCACGAGGGGTGGGTTTGCTCAGTGGGGACCAGGCTTAAAGGCGGGTTTCCACAGAACGACAAACCAGGTCATCCAGTGTTAACCCATTTCCATACTCAATGACTAAATCATTTTAGGTGGTGTTGGTTGCTGTGTATGGAAAGGGTTAAGAGAGTTGGTCGGCCGACTAAGCTCAATACAAGCACCTGGTCATCCTGTGGAAACCTCCCTTAAAGCACACCATGTACTCCCTCACTTTACGTCTGTTCTTGTGTAACGTTACCGAGATCAGAAGGGCTCACCACATTCTTTAATCCCAGTAGTTTTTTAAATACTACATTGAAATCTTTGCTCTTCCAGGCATAGACAATTGGGTTGATGAAGGCATTCGTGTAGTAGATAAGAGTGGTGACCTGTTCCATGGTCACTGAAAGCAGCGAAATCTGATTGCGAATCACAACCTGTAGGACATAAGGAGGGCAGTTGGTGATTATATATATGGCCAGAATCGTGAACATCACCTTAGCCTTTTTCTTCTGCTTATGAAAAATAGAAACTTCGAGTGTTTCGAAAGGTTGCTGCAGAGCAGCAATAGCCAAACCTTGCTTGTATGCAATCCTACCTATTGCAATGTAACAGCAGATTGTTACCAAAAGGCAGGTGAATATCTGCGGGACCAAATATCTATCATATACAGGCTTACTGACAATTAGGGAAATCTTACAAACCCCTCCTACTTGGATGGAACTTGCAAAGTACACCACAAAACAGGTATCAAGCACAAGGTAGAACCATGTTAGACCAATCAGGATAAAGGTTTTCCTGTCAGTCACCCAGAGTGGGTATCGCAAAGGAAACGCAATGTAGCAGAACCTGTCAATGGCAATCCACAGGAAGTTGAGGAAGTTGGCTCTGATGGCGATGATTCCGAATGTTTTTTCCACGAGGCAGAGCGGGACGAAGCTGGGTAGATTGATGAACAGCTGTTGAAGGATGATCAGAGGGAGCAGAAGGCCTTGTATGAAGTCAGCCACTGCAAGGCTAGCCACAAGAAAGTTTGTACTTAAATGGAGCGAGCGGAACTTGACAACTGCCACAATGGTCAGACCATTGCCTACTAAAGCCAGTATAGACCAGACGACCCTGACAGTGAAGAACACTCCAAGCACTGTCATGGGAAGCATAGGCACAGTGCGAATCGAGGCAGAGGAAGATTGGTCCAATGCTTCACTGGTTACATTATCAAACTCTATGTAATTCTGCTCCATTGTTGTACTGGTAGTATTGTTGTGATCCATTTTATTTCTTTTTCCTGGAAAAGTAATGATGATATATTGTTGAATATATATATGTATATACGTGCATATACATGCATATACGTGCATATACATGCATATACGTGCATATACATGCATCTACGTACATCTACGTGCATATACGTGCATATACGTGCATCTACGTGCATATACATGCATATGGTCGATTCTCACGAAACGTGCCCAATTCATGGATTTCAACATTATTTCCTCATTACTAAGTTATTTAACCAAATTCATATCTGTTTTTTGTATTTGAGTATGAATACCTAATATGTCTACATTTTGCAACTTACATTTTCACCCTTAACTTAAATATTTTATGAATTTCCCCTAAAAATGTATGATTTCTGTCCCGTTTTCACTGTTTTTTCTTGTATACTCTAATTTAACGGCTTTTTTTGTAATGAATTAATTATACATACTTTCTGGTTTTTTTTTATCACTTTGTATACATTCTTTTATTTACTATTCCATCAGTACATAAAGATATGAATAAAATATAATATTTATTCCAGTCTTTAATCACTTGTACATTTTTTTTGTCATCGTCCGTGGGGGCACTTAAAACCATTACTAACAGTACAGTACATTTTAAAAAATATCAATTTATTTCAATACTTACTTCTAAACAAATACCTATACTTATTTGCATATTATAATACTTTAAAAGTTTATAAAATTATTCAATTTCTCACCTAAATACGATAAAATAGAAAAGTGGTGTACTTTTTCCCTGTCATCGTTCGTGGGGGCATAACGTAACAATATCCATTATATCTTGCAAATTATATATCATTATTTAATAATATTATACACCTTATCAAGCATTAACCTTCCTCAATGCACTGTTGTAAAACTGAATTTATATCAATAGTATTTATTAAAAATTTCCTTCCATAAACTCTACTGTCATCGATCGTGGGGGCTGTCATCGTTCGTGGGGGCTATTTTGTCATCGTTCGTGGGGGTATTATCGTCCGTGGGGGCACCCGTCTTAACGTTCGTGGGGGCATTATCGTCCGTGGGGGCACCTATGTCAGCGTTCGTGGGGGCCCGTGGGGGCTCATATCGTTCGTGGTGTTCCTTCTGTCAAAGCGCGCAATACCATACCTACATCTACCGTTCATATCTGGAACTAATTCGTGGCGCCATCTACCGATTTACGGAGGAAAACCATGACGTCACAGGGACGCGGAGTTCTGCAGCGTTTTCGGTGAGTAACGTCTTTCTTCATATTTCTTGTGAATCTAGCACCATTATTCTTTAATTTCATAATGTCAACTATGCAAACCTATGTTAATATGATAGAATAATATGTATAGATTCTAGATATCAACTTTTTTTCATACAGTTAAGGTACACATAAACTTTTTGATCGAAAAATGCTTTCGAAATTTCGTGAAGACGTGGATCCCGCCACCATTTTTGCCCCCACGATTCGCCCGAAGCAATAAGCCCCCACGAACCATTCCTTTAGCCCCCACGGATTATTTCGTAAGTCCCCACGAATTGTTTCAGTATCATAGAATAATGTCCATACATTTTGCAAAGTTTTTCATAGAAATGTGGTAATGATAGGTGCCGTTTATCTACTCACGATCACTCCCTCAACCACCTATCCCATCATGGCCCACCACCCACCACCATTTATTCCGTCACTACTTGAAATTAGCCCCCACGAATCATTTCCTCACCCCCACGAATTCTATCAGTAATCTAATTTAATGGCCATTCATTTTGCAAACTTTTTTCATAGAAAATGTTGTAATAATACGTCCCGTGTATCCACCCACCATTATGGTGTCCACTACCTATCCCATCATCCCCCTCTATTCATACCCTCACCACGTCGAATAAGCCTCCACGAATCAGCCCCCACGAATCATACCGTCTGCCCCCACCTATCATTTCGTCAGCCCCCACGAATTCTTGGAGTATTATAAGAAGTTGGATACATTTTGCTAAATTTTTCATAGAAAATGTTGTAATAATACGTCCCGTGTATCCACCCACCATTATGGCGTCCACGACCTATCCCATCATCCCCCTCTATTCATACCCTCACCACGTCGAATAAGCCTCCACGAATCAGCCCCCACGAATCATACCGTCTGCCCCCACCTATCATTTCGTCAGCCCCCACGAATTCTTGGAGTATTATAAGAAGTTGGATACATTTTGCTAAATTTTTCATAGAAATCTAATACTAAGTGCCATGTATTCACCGACTTTCATCCCCACCAATTCTTTATCTCTTAATGAATAATGTCCATATGAAATAATTCGTGGGGGCTAAACATAATCCGTCGGGGCGCATCCTTTGGGGAAAACTTTTTCATTGAAAAATGAAACCCTACCTCCCGTCTAAATTTGTACCCCTGTATTGTACAACTTATTCTTCTTTGAAATTAAAATGTTCTAATTCGTTTTTTAATTGTTTTTCTTATAAATGTTTTCAGAAATGGCGAAGCGCAAGCGGAACACCACACAATCACCCGCACCATCATCATCATCAACACCATCTCAACCACCATCACCACCACCACCACCACCACCACCACCACCACCACCACCACCACCACCAGCACCAGCACGATCCCGATCCCGACGCACACTAAAATCCCAACAACAACAACAACAACAACAACAACACGCAGAACAAGAGGTAGAACAACAAGTTCCCCCTAAGAAGAAAAAGAAACGAGTAAAGAAGCCGAAATCGACCAAAGAGAAAGAGAGTAATAGAAGGTACATGGTGGAATACCGTAAGACGCACGACACCCGCGAAAAAGACAAGAACCGCAGTCAGGTAATAATATACCTTTGCATTTAGCATTATTTTTAAAATATTTCTTTTAATATTCAAATATAATTATCTATTCTATTCCTGTACCACTAATATAATAATGCTATGAAAATATGTGTATCCCCCTGTCCTCGACCACCATAAAATCCGTACCTGAAGAATTTAAATTTTCGTGGTGCTTCTTAACACCAGATAATTATTCCAAATTAACACATGAAATATTACCTCCAGAATATTGTTTTGTACCTATTCTAATAGCATGTAACACTGTAAGGAATTTTCTCTATATTGTGCACACTGTAATTCTCGTTCGGTGGCTACCACAATTTTGTACAAATAATAACTTTTTTCATAACACCTTGCTAACTTCAAAATTTATCTATTTATACCTCAGGCGAGGCGTCAGCGCATCGCAGATGAGGGTGGGATGTCGGAGCATGAGAGGGGGCTGAAACAAAAACGTGAAAAACAGTACAAGCGCTCAATGCGGGCCTCCCAGACACAAGACAGTAAGTATAAAATATATGAGTGAAATTTAAATTATATTCATTTCACTGTTTAGATATTTTATAACTTATTCTAATATAGAAGTATGCAATGTTTCATTCATAGTTTTTAACTTCTTGATCTACAAAAGTAAATCTAACTTTAACCCACCAACCATTAACACTGCCCCTACCAAGTATAATATAATATTGCCCCCACGCACGTGCCCCCACGCACGTGCCCCCACGGACATCCCATCACGGACGTGCATCCACGGACGTGCCCCCACGGACGTGTCAAACGGATGTCCACCCACGGACGTCCCCAAACGGACAATCACAAGTAGAATTACTCCATTACTACACTTTAATACTTACCGTAGGCAGTAACCATAGCGAGCACCGAAAAACAAAAATTATATTCCCCATAATTCACTAAATATACTTAACAATGCATGTTATTTACCAAAACAGAACCTGCAGAGGCACAGGGCCGTCCGCCTACGAGTGACAGTGACATGCAGTATCTCGGGTCCGACGAAGGACAGGGCACCCCGCATGACGTAAGAAGGTAAGTCGTGCTTTTCCCAATATTCTGCTTGAAACATACACAGTAAACGTCATATTATCATCATCACTTAACGGGCTTCCGCAACTTAATACTTAGTGGGGGCTTTCTCTCATTGATCGTGGTTGCACTTTTAAACAAGAAATGCGGTTTTCACCACTGAAAAAACGGTTTTCCCGTGTGTTAGTGTCACAGTGTTGATCCCCTGGGTTAAACCCCATACTTAGAGTCTAGATGGGTTGTCCCGTGTCAAATTAAAAAAAAGCAAACATAGACAGTTAACGTCATATTAGTATCATCACGTAATGGGCTTCCTGAACTTATAATACTTAGTGGTCGGTTTCTGTCATTCGTGGGGCACTATGGCGTTCGTGTGGACACTTTTAAAAAAAAAAATAGTGGGGGCTTGCACCTTGTACCTTTCGTGGCAGCACTTCTTAATTTGTTTTCCTTCTTTTTCCCCCTAAAATATTTTATTTCTTTTCACATAACTTGAACTTTGTTTTGTTTGTTTTAATTTACAGATCGCGCAGAGAGCAGTTCGAATCCCAGGCAGACGCAGAAGATGGTACATCCCAGGGGCAGGCCGCCACCTCCTCCACCCTTCACGGAAGAAGGTAAGTTGTGCTTTTCCCAATATTCTTCTTGAAACATAGACACTTAACGTCATATTAGTATCATCACGTAACGGGCTTCCTCAACTTATAAATAAATGAGTACTTAGTGGTCGGTTTCTGTCATTGTTCGTGGGGGCACTTTCTCGTAATTCGTGGGGGCACTATGGCGTTCATGTGGACACTTTTAAAAAAAAAAAATAGTGGGGGCTTGCACCTTGTACCTTTCCTGGGAGCACTTGTTAATTTGTTTTCCTTCTTTTTCCCCCTAAAATATTTTATTTCTTTTCACATAACTTGAACTTTGTTTTGTTTGTTTTGATTTACAGATCGCGCAGAGAGCAGTTCGAATCCCAGGCAGACGCAGAAGATGGTACATCCCAGGGGCAGGCCGCCACCTCCTCCACCCTTCACGGAAGAAGGTAAGTTGTGCTTTTCCCAATATTCTTCTTGAAACATAGACACTTAACGTCATATTAGTATCATCACGTAACGGGCTTCCTCAACTTATAAATAAATGAGTACTTAGTGGTCGGTTTCTGTCATTGTTCGTGGGGGCACTTTCTCGTAATTCGTGGGGGCACTATGGCGTTCGTGTGGACACTTTTAAAAAAAAAAAATAGTGGGGGCTTGCACCTTGTACCTTCCCTGGGAGCACTTGTTAATTTGTTTTCCTTCTTTTTCCCCCTAAAATATTTTATTTCTTTTCACATAACTTGAACTTTGTTTTGTTTGTTTTAATTTACAGATCGCGCAGAGAGCAGTTCGAATCCCAGGCAGATGCAGAAGATGGTACATCCCAGGGGCAGGCCGCCACCTCCTCCACCCTTCACGGAAGAAGGTAAGTTGTGCTTTTCCCAATATTCTTCTTGAAACATGGACACTTAACGTCATATTAGTATCATCACGTAACGGGCTTCCTCAACTTATAAATAAATGAGTACTTAGTGGTCGGTTTCTGTCATTGTTCGTGGGGGCACTTTCTCGTAATTCGTGGGGGCACTATGGCGTTCGTGGGGACACTTTTAAAAAAAAAATAGTGGGGGCTTGCACCTTGTACCTTTCGTGGGAGCACTTGTTAATTTGTTTTCCTTCTTTTTCCCCCTAAAATATTTTATTTCTTTTCACATAACTTGAACTTTGTTTTGTTTGTTTTAATTTACAGATCGCGCAGAGAGCAGTCCGAATCCCAGGTAGACGCAGAAGATGGTACATACCAGGGGCAGGCGGCCACCTCCTCCACCCTTCACGGAAGAAGGTAAGTTGTGCTTTTCCCAATATTCTTCTTGAAACATAGACACTTAACGTCATATTAGTATCATCATGTAACGGGCTTCCTCAACTTATAAATAAATGACTACTTAGTGGTCGGTTTCTGTCATTGTTCGTGGGGGCACTTTCTCGTAATTCGTGGGGGCACTATGGCGTTCGTGGGGACACTTTTAAAAAAAAAAATAGTGGGGGCTTGCACCTTGTACCTTTCGTGGGAGCACTTCTTAATTCGTTTTCCTTCTTTTTCCCCCTAAAATATTTTATTTCTTTTCACATAACTTGAACTTTGTTTTGTTTGTTTTAATTTACAGATCGCGCAGAGAGCAGTTCGAATCCCAGGTAGACGCAGAAGATGGTTCATCCCAGGGGCAGGCCGCCACCTCCTCCACCCTTCACGGAAGAAGGTAAGTTGTGCTTTTCCCAATATTCTTCTTGAAACATAGACACTTAACGTCATATTAGTATCATCATGTAACGGGCTTCCTCAACTTATAAATAAATGAGTACTTAGTGGTCGGTTTCTGTCATTGTTCGTGGGGGCACTTTCTCGTAATTCATGGGGGCACTATGGCGTTCGTGGGGACACTTTTAAAAAAAAAAATAGTGGGGGCTTGCACCTTGTACCTTTCGTGGGAGCACTTCTTAATTTGGTTTACTTTTTCTTATTTTACAGATCTTCAGGAGAGTCCACCACGACCCACTCTTTGAGGTCCAGGCGCACTGAGACATGTGAAACTCTACCAGTGGAAACGTAAGTTTCCCATTTCTTTAGATGTACTTTCAATAAAATGATTTGTATGATTTTTCCATTATTCACAAATAGTTTGCTTAATTATGTTAATGTTTGTCACAACATCTTCAAATAGGGAACGTAGTTACTTATACTATTATAGTAATGTGCAATCTTGCATTGCTTTAATTCAAAAAAATTATAATCTCTTATTGGGTTAACTTTAAAAAAGGCCATTCCTGTACTGGAAATTAGAGAAAAAATATATTGTATTTTTTTTAACCACCATCATTGTATAAAAATGGCACAAAATTATTGGATTTATTGTACATTCCGCTTTAAAACGAACCTTTTAAAAGAACTATACCCTCAATAGGAGATAAGGTGACATTTCTTAATTAACTAATATTATTATTGTTGAACCACATTTCTTTGAAATATTATTTTTATGCTGAACTGTTACCAAATGTCCTTAAAATTCAATTCATTCTTCGTTCGTGGGGGCACTTTCTCATAGTTCGTGGGGGCACTTTTTGAGAGTTCGTCGTGGTCTCGTTTACACGTAACTCACAAAATTAACTAATTCAACTCATGAAATTTAAGAAATAATAATGCTAATCTAGTCGTTCAATATATAGAAAAAGATTATTGTTTATTATTTTTTTAACCCCAACTGAAATGTCGAATGCCATTATTTTTCCTTCACTTTAGCTCTTACAGTTCGTGGGGGCACTCTCATCGTCCGTGGGGGCACTTTCTCGTAGTTCGTGGGGGCACTTTGTGAGAGTTCGTGGGGATCTTATTTAGACGTTACTCACAAAATTAACTAATTCAACTCATGAAATTTAAGAAATAATAATGCTAATCTATTCGTTCAATATATAGAAAAAGATTATTCTTTATTTTTTTTGTAACCCCAAATGAAAAGTGGAATGCCATTGTTTTTCCTTCACTTTAGCTCTTACAGTTCGTGGGGGCACTGTCATCGTCCGTGGGGGCACTTTCTCGTAGTTCGTGGGGGCACTTTTTATACTTCGTTATTGTTTTATTTTCACGTCCCTTGTTCCCGTATCATTATTCAATATAAGGACATTTGGTAGCAATTCTGTACTTTCTATTATTTTACATTATTTATTATTTTTTTGGTTTGTTATTCTTATTCATTTTTAAAAATAGCGAGGAGGAGAGACGTGTCAGAACTGTCTGGGAAGAAGACATTGCAGACGGGGAGGCCATTTTTGGCACGTCCTTCAGGCCCCAGTTCCTTGACATAACTTCAACAACAACAGAGGATGAGCAAGAACAAGAGACTGAGGGATTATTAGATTGGGCGCGGCAAGCGTTTCGGCAAGAATGTAACCCCCCCACCTCTACCTCACAGTCCCACACCCACATAGACCTGATTTCCCCTCCCTCACGCCCCCACACCCAGTACACGCCCCATCCCCAGACGTACATAGACCTTAGATCCCCTTCCCCCGAAGCCCGCCCTCACACCCGGTCCACCCCCCATCCCCCTACACGTCCCACCTCCCCGAAGCCCTCAACATCCCGCTCCACCTCCTCTTCCCTGAAACGTCCCCCTAAACGTCCCACCTCAACCCAGCCTCCCTCCACCCGCTCCACCCCCCATCCCGACACGTACGTAGACCTTATATCCCCTGAAGCCTGCCCCCACACCCGCTCCACCCCCCATCCTGACACCCACATAGACCTTAGATCCCCTGAAGCCCGCCCTCACACCCGGTCCACCCCCCATCCCCCTACACGTCCCACCTCCCCGAAGCCCTCAACATCCCGCTCCACCTCCTCTTCCCTGAAACGTCCCCCTAAACATCCCACCTCAAGACAGCCTCCCTCCACCCGCTCCACCCCCCATCCCGACACCCACATAGACCTTAGATCCCCTGAAGCCCGCCCTCACACCCGGTCCACCCCCCATCCCCCTACACGTCCCACCTCCCCGAAGCCCTCAACATCCCGCTCCACCTCCTCTTCCCTGAAACGTCCCCCTAAACATCCCACCTCAATACAGCCTGCCTCCACCCGCTCCACCCCCCATCCCGACACCCACATAGACCTTAGATCCCCTGAAGCCCGCCCTCACACCCGGTCCACCCCCCATTCCCCTACACGTCCCACCTCCCCGAAGCCCTCAACATCCCGCTCCACCTCCTCTTCCCTGAAACGTCCCCCTACACGTCCCACCTCAACACAGCCTCCCTCCACCCGCTCCACCCCCAATCCCGACACCCACATAGCCCTTAGATCCCCTGAAGCCCGCCCTCACACCCGGTCCACCCCCCATCCCCCTACACGTCCCACCTCCCCGAATCCCTCAACATCCCGCTCCACCTACTCTTCCCTGAAACGTCCCCCTACACGTCCCACCTCAACACAGCCTCCCTCCACCCGCTCCACCCCCAATCCCGACACCCACATAGACCTTAGATGCCCTTCCCCTGAAGCCCGCCCCCACACCCGGTCCCCCCGTCATACCTCCACCCTCTCCAAATCACGTAAACGTAAAGGTACCCCGACCCGCTCCATGCCCCGTCCACCTACATCCCCCCCCACCTCCTCCTCCCAGTCACCTTCTACCCACCAACCCTTGTCCCCACTAGCATCATCATCCCCATTCCATAATTTCATGTCTAAAATTCGTGAGAATGAAAAACAGGCATACCTGCACCAACTGCATTTTACATCCCGTTCCCCTTCCCCTTCCCATTCCCCTTCCACTTCCCATTCCCCTTCCCATTCTATACATTTCTCTTCGGGATCGACTGAATCCCTGTAATTTAATGTTTTAACTTCAGCTTTTCACTTTAAGTTTTAACATTTGTCACGTTAGCACTTACGTGATTTTGTAAATCTATAGTAATCATTTTGTAAATTTCAATTTTATCTTTCCTAACCTAAAACGCTTGCCTCGCCCAATCTAATAAGTACTGTAGAACATTATAGAGATTTTGTAGTAATTTCATATACTTAAACTAGTATTTTTTTGCAAGCTAAAATTCTACAGTTCTTATGGTTCTGTATAATTTCTCTAACCCAAGTATATTGTGTAGGAATTTCAAATTCAAACAAAAAATGGTGGAGTACTATACTTTGTACTTTGTATTTTTGACCCTACAGTGATGAACAACCTCAGAATGTTCTAAACAACGTTATTTAACTGTGTGAGAGTTACTTGTGCCTGTAAGCATAGCATTTTAATTTCGTTAACTAGTGGGGCTATTTGTCATCGTTCGTGGGGGCACGTTCGTGGGGGCACTCGTAATAGATTTTTTTGTTCTTTAATTTGCCTCAGCTGCCAGGCATAGTGTGTGTAGCAAGCAACCCTGTAATACATAAGAAATATGTAAAACTCGTATAATAATCCTAGTAAAATAATAGTTCTTTTTTAAACAGAAGTATTTTGTAATCACCAGCGCCCCACTGGCATCTGTTATGGTTCTTTAACTGTGTCAGAGTTACTTGTGCCTGTAAGCATAGCATTTTAATTTCGTTAGTGGGGCTATTTGTCATCGTTCGTGGGGGCACGTTCGTGGGGGCACTCGTAATAGATTTTTTTGTTCTTTAATTTGCCTCAGCTGCCAGGCATAGTGTGTGTAGCAAGCAACCCTGTAATACATAAGAAATATGTAAAACTCGTATAATAATCCTAGTAAAATAATAGTTCTTTTTTAAACAGAAGTATTTTGTAATCACCAGCGCCCCACTGGCATTTGTTATGGTTCTTTAACTGTGTGAGAGTTACTTGTGCCTGTAAGCATAGCATTTTAATTTCGTTAGTGGGGCTATTTGTCATCGTTCGTGGGGGCACGTTCGTGGGGGCACTCGTAATAGATTTTTTTGTTCTTTAATTTGCCTCAGCTGCCAGGCATATTGTGTGTAGCAAGCAAGCCTGTAATACATAAGAAATATGTAAAACTCGTATAATAATCCTAGTAAAATAATAGTTCTTTTTTAAACAGAAGTATTTTGTAATCACCAGCGCCCCACTGGCATCTCTTATGCCGTAATCACTGGTTGATTAGAACGGTAATATTTAACAAAAATGGTGCTACTTGATCCTGTGGTTTGGGGACAGGAACTGCATTTTTCATGTTAGTATCGTGAGTGGGCATGATAGAAGTTGGATGCTTAAGTGCTACTTGTGTATACCAAAGTTGCATGTTATCAAACACTCATGCCATTTATGTGGTGTGTCCAATTTTAAAAATTACATGGTTATAATATATTAACTGCCCATCATTTCTGGCTACGGTTAAAAAAAAACTATATTGTAATATGTTGTTTTGCAGTTACTTCATTCAGGTTATAATATGTGTTTCATTATTGTGAATGACGAGTAAATTGTTTTGACGTGTTAAGATCATTTCAATGTCAATGTAAAGCTCGGCATGATATAAAAGTCTGGATTTGTGAAAGGTATACCATTCGTTAAACCACAGTGGCTCTTCAAAATTAAACAAACCCTATTTTTATACGTCTTTCAGACATTTTTCTTGGGTGTGAGTAGATAAGTTACTTGACGAGTAAATTTCTATTGTGTATGAATAAATGATAATATTTGTGTAACGTTACATGCTTGAATCTATCTTTTTTTCTATCATCGTTAGTATTGCTTCTTATTGCGATTACTCAGGATTCGTTTGGGCTGTAACTGATAGTGGGGTAATTCTGTCATGGTTCGTGGGGACCGTCATCGTCCGTGGGGGCACCTCGTTAAAATTCGTGGGGGCTTTCGGCTAATTATGTCAACTAAATATCTTTCATTACTTTTGTATTATTCAAGTCACTTCATGCAATAAGCATGGGGGCAATATTTAGAATATTTTATAGTAAAGCTTGATGTTGGTGTAAACTGGGATGGGCTCCATGGTTGGTGGGGGCACTCCCCATCTCTCATGGTCCGTGGGGGCACCTCGTCGAAATTCGTGGGGGCGGTAATGTAAAGTCGGCTAATTCTCTCTTGGTGCCTGTGTGGCGTCATGGTCCATTATGGAACTGTGAACATTCATGGGGGGTGTACATGTATACATCATATTCTTTTGGGGTAGTAAAGCTTGATGTTGGTGTAAACTGGGATGGGCTTATTCTTCCATGGTTGGTGGGGGCACTCCCCATCTGTCATGGTCCGTGGGGGCACCTCGTCGAAATTCGTGGGGGCTGTAATCTAAAGTCGGCTAATTCTCTCATGGTGCCGCTCTCCCGTCATGGTCCGTTATGGAACTGTGAACATTCATGGGGGGTGTATGTATACATCATATTCTTTTGGGGTATTATGTAACAGTACAATTATACTGACAAGTTATTGTATTTTATAAATAACTAATACAGATCATACTTATTATAATACATGGTAGTATTTATTTGATAACTCAGTATTTAGAAATTCATGTATTTCCAGGAATTCAAAAACACCTCACAGCCGCCATCCGAAAACCAGGGCTCTTCAACGTAAAGTGCGCATACAAGAAGACAAAATGCAGATAATGAAAGCAGAAATTAAAAAGAAAACAAAAGAACTAGAACTAGAAGTAGTAAAATCACATGAGTCCTCCACCCCACCTAATAAAACAACTAAAGGAAAAAAGACGGAAACGATTACTCAAGGAAAAAAGAAAACAACACCAAAAAGGGACAATTGCTCCCCTTCGTGTCCTCCTGCTCCAAAGAAAAAGTGTACACCAAAACAAGAAACACCTTGTGAATTGAAAAAAAGGAAAACGAAAATCGGTACTGGGTCAGACAGTGACTCCTCCCCCCCAACAAAGAAGAAAACCACACCTGCTCAAGTCACAAACAAAAAGAAACATCGAAGACCAGGTTTACTGAAAACACCAAAAGGGCTCAACAAAACTAAACAAACAAATGGTGGACCTCTCACAACAAGTATTCCAACACCTTCTCGTGGAAAAACAATGGTTAAACCAAGGAAGCCACTATGGCTGGTAAAACAAGAAACAGAGATTATTCACTATCAAGCAGTCAAGGAAAAGAATGAAAATGATGTTGTCGTTATAGAGGATACGACGTGCTCCTTCTCCTCCTCCTCCTCCTCCTCCTCTCCAATAAATCTGACATTTTTAAAAGAAACATCAAATAAAAATAAAGAATTGTGGGAGGAGGACCTGGAAGCAATTATTGAACCCCCATTCCAGACTGATCAACCTGAAAAGTCCTATGAGGAGTGGCTCATAGAAATAGGTGTTCTACCTAAACCTGAGGAAAAACGCCCCCACGACGCCCCCACGGACGATGCCCCTAATGAGGAAAAGCAATCATCGTACGAAGAGTGGCTCATAGAAATAGGGGTAGGGGGAGATGAGGAGGAGAAGGAGGATGAGAAGGTGGAAAATGCCACGGACTCAACGGTGCCCCCACGCCTGACCATGACAACTGCCCCCACGGACTTTATTAAAATCGAACAACACCCGATAGAGGACAGTGATGAAGAAGACGAGAGTTCCACGCTGCCCCCACGCCCGACCATCACAACCGCCCCCACGGACTTTGTTAAAATCGAACACCACCCGATAAAGGCGAGTTATGAAGAAGACGAGAGTTTGACGGTGCCCCCACGCCAGACCATGACAACTGCCCCCACGGACTTTATTAAAATCGAACACCACCCGATAAAGGCGAGTGATGAAGAAGACGAGAGTTCCACGGTGCCCCCACGCCCGACCATCACAACCGCCCCCACGGACTTTGTTAAAATCGAACACCACCCGATAAAGGCGAGTTATGAAGAAGACGAGAGTTTGACGGTGCCCCCACGCCAGACCATGACAACTGCCCCCACGGACTTTATTAAAATCGAACACCACCCGATAGAGGAGAGTGATGAAGAAGACGAGAGTTCCACGGTGCCCCCACGCCCGACCATCACAACCGCCCCCACGGACTTTGTTAAAATCGAACACCACCCGATAAAGGCGAGTTATGAAGAAGACGAGAGTTCCACGGTGCCCCCACGCCCGACCATGACAACCGCCCCCACGGACTTTGTTAAAATCGAACACCACCCGATAAAGGCGAGTTATGAAGAAGACGAGAGTTCCACGGTGCCCCCACCCCCGACCATGACAACCGCCCCCACGGACTTTGTTAAAATCGAACACCACCCGATAAAGGCGAGTTATGAAGAAGACGAGAGTTCCACGGTGCCCCCACCCCCGACCATGACAACCGCCCCCACGGACGTTCATAAAAAAGAGGGACACCTTATAAAAGATAGTGAGGAACTTGAGAACAATGAAGACTCGTGGTCGTCCATGGATGAAAACGATATAATACAGACTCTCTTAACATTAGAAGACATCGAAGAGAATCAGAAGAAGGAGAAGGAGAAAAATGTGGAGAAAGAGGATAAGGATAAGGAGCAGTACGATCATGACGTGTATAAGGAAGAGAAGGATGATGATGATGAAGACAGGGAAGAGGATGAGGAGAAGGAGAAGGACGGAGAGGTTCAGGAGGAGGATAAGGACGAGGATAAGTGTAATGAGAGTAGAGATGAGGAAGAGAAGGGAGAGGAAGAGAAAGAAGGTAATGAGCAGGAAAGGGATGAGGAAGAGAGGGAGAAGAAGGATGAGGAAGAGAGGGAGAAGAAGGATGATGATGATGAAGAGAGGGAAGAGGATGAGGAGAAGGAGAAGGATGGAGAGGTGGAGGAGGAGGATAAGGACGAGGACAAGTGTAATGATAGTAGAGATGAGGAAGAGAAGGGAGAGGAAGAGACAGAAGGTAATGAGCAGTATACGGATGAGGAAGACAGGGAGAAGAAGGATGATGATGAGGAAGAGAGGGAAGAGGATGAGGAGAAGGAGAAGGATGGAGAGGTGGAGGAGGAGGATAAGGACGAGGACAAGTGTAATGATAGTAGAGATGAGGAAGAGAAGGGAGAGGAAGAGACAGAAGGTAATGAGCAGCATACGGATGAGGAAGAGAGGGAGAAGAAGGATGATGATGAGGAAGAGAGGGAAGAGGATGAGGAGAAGGAGAAGGATGGAGAGGTGGAGGAGGAGGATAAGGACGAGGACAAGTGTAATGATAGTAGAGATGAGGAAGAGAAGGGAGAGGAAGAGACAGAAGGTAATGAGCAGTATACGGATGAGGAAGAGAGGGAGAAGAAGGATGATGATGAGGAAGAGAGGGAAGAGGATGAGGAGAAGGAGAAGGACGGAGAGGTGGAGGAGGAGGATAAGGACGAGGACAAGTGTAATGATAGTAGAGATGAGGAAGAGAAGGGAGAGGAAGAGACAGAAGGTAATGAGCAGTATACGGATGAGGAAGACAGGGAGAAGAAGGATGATGATGAGGAAGAGAGGGAAGAGGATGAGGAGAAGGAGAAGGATGGAGAGGTGGAGGAGGAGGATAAGGACGAGGACAAGTGTAATGATAGTAGCGATGAGGAAGAGAAGGGAGAGGAAGAGACAGAAGGTAATGAGCAGCATACGGATGAGGAAGAGAGGGAGAAGAAGGATGAGGAAGAGAGGGAGAAGAAGGATGAGGAAGAGAGGGAGAAGAAGGATGATGATCAGGAGGAGTATGATGACGAGGAGAAGGATGATGAGTATAGGGATGAGAAAGATTGTGATGAGGAAGAGAAGGAAGACGAAGATTATCATGAGGAAAAAGATCCGTATGATACTGATGAGGAGAGTGAGGTGTATGAAAAATTCGTAACATCGATAAGAAACAGAAGCGAAGCGCTAAGCGACGATGATAACAGTTGACTGCTTTTGGAAACGGAGGATGAGGGAGAAGACATGAGCGATATATCTTCAGAATATGATGGGGATTTAGAAAGTGAAGAAGAAACGGACGATGATGATAAAGCCCCCACGGACGACGCCCCCACGGACGACGCCCCCACGGACGATGCCCCCACGGACGCCGCCGCAACGGATGACGTCCCCACGGACGATGATGAAAATGCCCCCACGGACGACGACGACGACAATACCTCCACGGATAATGACGACCATGACAATTTAAAGAAAGATAAACACAGAAAAGTAAATATGAAACAGAGTTGGTCGACTCCTCAGAAAGAGGCCTTCCACCTGTGTGAGAAGTTAGAAATAACTCCCACACTAGGACGTATACGGAACATAATGCCTTTCACTGTTACTGTATCAGCGGTGAAAGGAGCCTCTACAAAGACCAAGAAGGAACTGTTCACTTCAATTCCGGAAGCAACTAAACAAACAACAAGATGTGCTTCGGAGATAAGTAGAAAGATCGGAATATCCAGGAAACTCCTTGGAAAGCGCAAGGTTAACATCAGTCAGAGGGCGTTGAATAAAGAAAAAAACCGAGCTTCTGTTGAAGCCTACATGTGCCGGCCCGAAAGCAGTTCGGTGATGCCATCGAAACGGGACCATGTCAAGGGACAACAGATTCACGGGCTCAACTACACCCTGAGCAGCCTTCACCGCAAGTACCAGGAGGAGGGAGGAAAGTTATCTTTGGCGACTTTCTGTCGGTCACGACCAAAGTTCGTGAAAACCATCGCATTCACTCAGCGACGTCAGTGCCTATGCTCGCATTGTGCAAACATGACATTGCTGAGTGGGGCAGTGCCGGGCATGCCCACCTCCCCACCGGATATTGGCCAACTATCAGAAGATGAACTGGATCAGTTGTTCCACGGGATGACGAAGGACCACTACACCGTCCAGCAGTGGGCACGGACCTCCGTCACTTACAAACAGGACGACATAAAGAAGACCAAGTTGGTTGACTTTCACATGGCGAAGGAAGAAGTGCAGTCCACCATCCGTCAGAAGATGCTTTTCTTCAGGGGACACTGCCATCGCGTTGAAGTGCAGTATGCACAGATACGCACCCTGAAGGAAGCACTCATACCATTCAAGGAGGCCACACTACAGATGGACTACTCTGAGAACTGGTCGGCAGAGTTCCCATTCGAAGTTACGGCTGTGTACTTCGACAAAGCACAAACTGCACTTCACCCGATGGTGGTCCATTACCACAACGGGGTGAAGCTGCGGGTCAAAAGCTTTGTTGGAGTTACGACTGTGGGCTCACACACCATACCCACAACGTACACTTTCTTGAAGAAACTGCTGGCCAGGTTGGAAGTTCTTCTGCCGGAGTTGGAGGTTCTGCACTTCATCACGGACAGCCCCTCAAGCCAGTATAGGAACCGGACGGCTGTGCATATGATCGGTGCTTTCGCCCACATGCACAACATCAAGGCATCGTGGACGTGGTTGGAGGCAGGACACGGTAAAGGTCCTTGTGACGGGGTGGGTGGCTCACTGAAACGGAAGATGAGCAACCTCGTCAAGGGTGGACAAGTTATCCGCAACACCAGTGAGTTCATCACCGCTGCAAACAGCTCACCCCTGAACATGTACCTGCTGTCGGCATCACTGGAAGAGGTGGAGGCAACACAGAATGAAGTGAAGAGGTGGAACGTTCTGCCCATCAAGGGAATGATGAGTACGCACGCGTGTGTATCAGTCCCTACTGGTGTGGCCATACGGGACACCTCTTGCTTTGGCCCATGCTGCAAATTGTCTCCCACCTGCCCTGGATGGCGCACCGTGCCACTGGATCTACACCAACCAGAACCAGCTGTACAGCCGTCTTCGGACTCTGATGATGATGATGATGAGGACAACATGACACTCGCACAAGTACGTGATGAGGTGTCGTCCGAGTCGTGCAAGTCGTGCGACTCCGATATGGAGCCCTCGTCTGAATCGGAAGATGAAGAAAAGGTTTCTTTGCTGCGCAATGAGGATGTTCCGCTATGTGAGACGGAGCCATGGATAGCGTCGGACTCTGAAGAGGATGGGGAAGTACGTCATACGGAACCCTCGTCTGAATCGGAAGAAGACGTTAAGCTGTCTGGCCTGTGGAAGACACAGAAGAGGCATGTGTCGTCGGACTCTGAAGAGGATGGGGAAGTACGTCATACGGAACCCTCGTCTGAATCGGAAGATGATGTCAAGCTGTCTCGTCTCCAGGTGTCGTCCGAGTCGTGGGACTCTGAGGATAATATGGAACTGGTAAGGGTATGTGACAAGCAACCACTCAAGGTGGGCAGCTTTGTGACAGTGATGTACCAGAAGAAGTGGTACCCGGTGCAGGTGTGCCGTAAGGTGGATGGACCGATACTTCACATCCGGTACATGAAGCATTACAACAACAAGTTCGTGTGGACTAAACTGGAGGATGTAGGGACCGTAGAGATGGGTAACATTCTTACACGGATCCAGAAGCCAAAACCATCAGGCTCTGGAAAAGTGTTTGATGTGACGCCATCGGAGAGGAAAGAGGTGGAGACGAAGTTACAACTTTTGCTTAGTTTGTAGACTGTGGGGGGTATTGTAATATTTAGATGGTGGGGGTATTCTGTAATGGTAAGTGGGGGTATTGTTTGGTATTTTGGGTTATGTGTCATGGTTTGTGGGGGTACTCGGAATAGTTGGACATTTTTGTAATTTTAAAAATAGCATTTTAATTTAGTTCGTGGGGGTATTTGTCATCATTCGTGGGGGCACGTTCGTGGGGGCACTCGTAATAGATTTAATTTTTTTTTAATTTGCCTCAGCTGCCAGGCATAGTGTGTGTAGCAAGTAGCTTCGTCAATACCTTTGACCCAGAAGATAACTGGACTACCAACTCCTGTAACTCCTGTAAGATCTACATAACTCAACACCTGAACACCGCAACAAGACAAACTGCCTGCCATGAAGTTTGCTGTAGTCTTCACCGGTTCCATACAAGTTTAAATTCAGTTGCCTAAGCTGCCAGGCCTCATGTGTGTAGCCATATTTATTTAGAGAATTTTGCTATATTGTAAAATTAGTACTGAGACAAATCGATTTAAATATAAAGTAATACCCTATTAGGAAATGATGCAATATTTGGTACAGAACTTTTGAGATGTGATTCCCTTGGGGAAAGTTGTGATGGTCAGTGGGGGCACCGTGGGGACCGTTGACGAAATGTTATGATAAATGCAGTAATGTGAATATCATACTCTAGTATTTAGCATAGTATTTAGAGCAAATTTATGATGGAATAATATTTTGTAAAGAACTTTTGCGATGTGATGGGGGAACTTGTGCTGTATCGTTTGGGGAGAACTTTCCGATAGTTCGTGGGGGCAGTTGTCATCGTCCGTGGGGGCACAGTGGGGGCGGTTCTGATGGATGATGGTGGCAGCTCTGATAAATGGTGGGGGAAGTTCTTAATGCATACTTAGTCGATTTTAAGAAGGAG
Organism: Lepidonotus clava; assembly: GCA_936440205.1. Classification (NCBI taxonomy): domain Eukaryota; kingdom Metazoa; phylum Annelida; class Polychaeta; order Phyllodocida; family Polynoidae; genus Lepidonotus; species Lepidonotus clava. The sequence goes on from OW387137.1 coordinate 52,473,605, forward strand.
TGTGGTTATGATTCACAAGTTGACTGTTGCGTGATAGGAAATGTGCTGTATAGCGGTGGAAGTTGTGATGGTGCGTGGGGGACAGTTGTCATGGTCCGTGGGGGCACCGTGGGGGCGGTTCTTGAAGATGTAGACCGTTGACAGTATTTTCAACAGTTTTCACGAAATGTTATGATAAATGCAGTAATGTGAATATCATGCTCTAGTATTTAGCATAGTATTTAGAGCAAATTTATGATGGAATAATATTTTGTAAAGAACTTTTGCGATGTGATGGGGGAACTTGTGCTGTATCGTTTGGGGAGAACTTTCCGATAGTTCGTGGGGGCAGTTGTCATCGTCCGTGGGGGCACCGTGGGGGCGGTTCTGATGGATGATGGTGGCAGCTCTGATAAATGGTGGGGGAAGTTCTTAATGCATACTTAGTCGATTTTAAGAAGGAGTGTGGTTATGATTCACAAGTTGACTGTTGCGTGATAGGAAATGTGCTGTATAGCGGTGGAAGTTGTGATGGTGCGTGGGGGACAGTTGTCATGGTCCGTGGGGGCACCGTGGGGGCGGTTCTTGAAGATGTAGACCGTTGACAGTATTTTCAACAGTTTTCACGAAATGTTATGATAAATGCAGTAATGTGAATATCATGCTCTAGTATTTAGCATAGTATTTAGAGCAAATTTATGATGGAATAATATTTTGTAAAGAACTTTTGCGATGTGATGGGGGAACTTGTGCTGTATCGTTTGCGGAGAACTTTCCGATAGTTCGTGGGGGCAGTTGTCATCGTCCGTGGGGGCACCGTGGGGGCGGTTCTGATGGATGGTGGTGGCAGCTCTGATAAATGGTGGGGGAAGTTCTTAATGCATACTTAGTCGATTTTAAGAAGGAGTGTGGTTATGATTCACAAGTTGACTGTTGCGTGATAGGAAATGTGCTGTATAGCGGTGGAAGTTGTGATGGTGCGTGGGGGACAGTTGTCATGGTCCGTGGGGGCACCGTGGGGGCGGTTCTTGAAGATACATAGACCGTTGACAGTATTTTCAACAGTTTTCACGAAATGTTATGATAAATGCAGTAATGTGAATATCATGCTCTAGTATTTAGCATAGTATTTAGAGCAAATTTATGATGGAATAATATTTTGTAAAGAACTTTTGCGATGTGATGGGGGAACTTGTGCTGTATCGTTTGCGGAGAACTTTCCGATAGTTCGTGGGGGCAGTTGTCATCGTCCGTGGGGGTACCGTGGGGGCGGTTCTGATGGGTGGTGGTGGCAGCTCTGATAAATGGTGGGGGAAGTTCTTAATGCATACTTAGTCGATTTTAAGAAGGAGTGTGGTTATGATTCACAAGTTGACTGTTGCGTGATAGGAAATGTGCTGTATAGCGGTGGAAGTTGTGATGGTGCGTGGGGGACAGTTGTCATGGTCCGTGGGGGCACCGTAGGGGCGGTTCTTGAAGATGTAGACCGTTGACAGTATTTTCAACATTTTCACGAAATGTTATGATAAATGCAGTAATGTGAATATCATGCTCTAGTATTTAGCATAGTATTTAGAGCAAATTTATGATGGAATAATATTTTGTAAAGAACTTTTGCGATGTGATGGGGGAACTTGTGCTGTATCGTTTGCGGAGAACTTTCCGATAGTTCGTGGGGGCAGTTGTCATCGTCCGTGGGGGCACCGTGGGGGCGGTTCTGATGGATGATGGTGGCAGCTCTGATAAATGGTGGGGGAAGTTCTTAATGCATACTTAGTCGATTTTAAGAAGGAGTGTGGTTATGATTCACAAGTTGACTGTTGCGTGATAGGAAATGTGCTGTATAGCGGTGGAAGTTGTGATGGTGCGTGGGGGACAGTTGTCATGGTCCGTGGGGGCACCGTGGGGGCGGTTCTTGAAGATGTAGACCGTTGACAGTATTTTCAACAGTTTTCACGAAATGTTATGATAAATGTAGTAATGTGAATATCATGCTCTAGTATTTAGAACTTGTGCTGTATCGTTTGGGGAGAACTTTCCGATAGTTCGTGAGGCCAGTTGTGCTTGTCGGTGGGGGGACCGTGGGGGCGGTTCTGATGGATGGTGGTGGCAGCTCTAATAAATGGTGGGGGAAGTTATTAATGCATACTTAGTCGATTTTAAGATGCAGTGTGGTTATGATTCACAAGTTGACTGTTGCGTGATAGAAAATGTGCTGTATAGCGGTGGAAGTTGTGATGGTCCGTGGGGGACAGTTGTCATGGTCAATGGGGGAACCGTGGGGGAAGAGTTTGGGGGTTCTATAAGATATAGACCGTTCACAGTATTTTCAATAGTTTAAACAATATCTTATGAAATATTCAGTAATATGAATATTGTGCTATAGTATTTGGTATAGTACTCATCCAAGTTGTGATGCATACTTAGTACATTTTCAGAAGCATTGAGGTTAAAATTAAGAACTTAACTGCTTAAGAAATATTATGAAAAATTAAGTAATCTAAATATGATGCTCTAGTATTTGGTATAGTACTGATAGAATTTGTGATGGATACTCAGTGCTGCGAGATTGATGAAATGTTATAAAAAGTTTAGGAAATATTATGCTGAGTTGATAAAAGGGTAATCGAATTACTGGAAATTTAAAGTTGTGTGAGGATTAGAAATAATGAAAATATGAATGTACACATAAATAATGGTATAGATGGTGGAAAATATTAGGACAAAGTTAAAAAAATTTGAAGACCTAATGAAATTGGGAAATTATGAATTTGTAATGGAAAATAAAAGTAATTTGTACTTTAAATATGTAATTTGTATTGTATAGTTGTTAGGAGAATTGAGATTTCCCGTTCATGGAGGAAAGGAATAGAAGCAGCATAAATTTACTGTATGGGAAAATGTATAGTATAATGTTTATTGAATTGAATTGTAATGAAGATGTATTCAAAATATATGAAATTACTATTAGAAAATCTAATAATTCGATAAAAATATGTAAATAATAAAAAATATTTCAGAAATTGTAATATACTGTATTTTTCATTGGTGTTTATTAAATATCTTTTTTGATGAATGAGAATTTAATAATAAAAAATAGGAAAAATAGTTTGAAACGATATTAGAAAGATGCAATATTAGTAATTTTAAGTGAAGACAATGGAATAAAACGATTAATTAAATTTATGATTAATATTTATTCAATATTTATTCAAAATTTAGGTACGGTTATATAAATTAAACAAATGTAGTATTTGTAGGTTCTTCGTATCATAGTCAGTGGGGGCTCTGTCATGATCCGTGGGGGCATTATCATCGTCCGTGGGGGCATTATCATCGTCCGTGGGGGCTTGTCATCGTTCGTGGGGGCTCTGTCATCGTTCGTGGGGGCGTGTCATCGTTCGTGGGGGCAGGGTCTAAAACAATGATATTAAAAACGCAATAGAATTCAGAAAAAACTATATTAGTGTTCCCAAATGAGTATACATAGTGTACAATACACCCTTTCAAGTATACCAGAAGATTGAAAGAATTTGAAAAAAAAAAAAAAAAATCACCCTGGAGACCCCTATTGCTGCGAATTGGGCACGTTTCGTGAGAATCGACCATATACATGCATATACACGCATATACATGTATATACATGCATATATATGTATATATATATATAGAATTCTTTTTCCTATGTTGTGTATACAGATAGTTAGATGCCCTGGAGATGTGAAGAAAACTGGAATTGAAGACTGCTGACTTTTCAACCTCAAATTAAAGGTTTAAACAATTTATTATCATTAATTCTCAACATATTGTAGACTAACCCATATAATAATATGTTACTTCCACTTCTACTATCTGAAAAGCATTTACAAAACAAGTTGGGGAGCACGGGGTGGTGAAGTGGCTAGAGCGTTCGCCTGGAGTGTGGGAGGTCCTGGGTTCAATCCTGGGACAGGCTGGGCTGCTATACCCCTCTGTGTTTCTCCCAGTGGCAACAACTGGGTTATCAAAGGTCCCTAGAGGACCACCTGCTGTTGTGTGTAGGGCCCTGCCTATGGGACCCTGCACATTAAAGAACACCTACCTCGGTAAAAGTGTAGGGGTACGGTCTCTACCTTCTCATAGATACAATCACTTCATAGATGCGATCATCAAACAGACAGAATTGTCAAGACCTTGTTCTCACCGTGATATGACCATAGATGTCGATACGGTGTAAAACCCCAATAACCAACCAACTAAAACAAGTTGGTTTTGCTCAAATAAACAAATGCTCAAACACAAAGAAAAACCTGGGTGATTATTATGTTAATTCCATTTCTGTTAAACGACATAATATTATGTATCTAGACCCCATAGTCCCCTGTTATTTGCATAATTTTATCTTTGATCAATTTTTACTTTAATATCTAGAAAAAACAGGACTTTTAAATTCTACACTCTTGATTTTTACATCCAACCTGTAGTATCTACCAGGTTGACTAATCATATAGTTAATTCTACAGTGTAAAAAGTTTATATACCCCCATAATTATTGGTATTCTGTTCTTCCTGATTAAGGCCAGATCATGCCGAAACTAGTTGATTCGCCAATCACACACACACACACACACACACACACACACACACACACACACACACACACACACACACACACATATGAATATAGGGTAAAGTCAGGGAATATAGGCACCTTAAGGACAACTGGCTCTACATTCTAAAGAAATTATCATAACCTACTTCCATTTTCTTTTATGGAATTATTTTCAGTAATTGAAGAAAAAAGTGGGTTTTATTGATATATGGAGAAAATAGGTTTTTGCATTTTCAAAACCCATATTACCTCCTGCAACGAAATATGGGTACTCCTGTTTTAGTGTTATATGGGCACACTTTCCAATATAACCTTGTTAAAATAGAGTAAAGCCCAGTTTGCACAGCCCAATAACCAGACTTATGTCAATGATTACAATGGTAAGGGGGGGAAACCACAACAGAAGTTTAGAAAATTTAATATAAACCCTAAATAAGAACATTTACTATTTGAAATATTGTCGGGGCTATCATAGGGCTGGCGGGGCTGACTTTCAGTACTGTAGGCACCTGCAGGTTAATATTGAACCAGTTTTGATGACGAAACCAGGGAACCGATAAAAAATATATGGATATTTCCCTTATATCAATGGCTAACAAATACATTTTCAAACCAACTCAGAGAATGATAAACATATACATATAACAAATGAAAAAATAGTTGATATTGATCTGCATCATCTTAAACCACAAAAATGCCATGATTATTGACAATTTCTATATATTTGAGCAGTGTGCTTAGAAGACATAATTCCCATCATGGAACCTGATAAGGGATGGTCTGCAGGTAACGCCCAGGAAATTGAATCGATGTTTTTTGAGTACCAATGGTTATAGTATACTTTAACAAAATAGAACAGCAAAGACTATATCTATATAAAAAGTAAAGAGGGGCAGAAGCATTATACTATATATGTAAAGAAAAAGGTTCTTTGCTATGTAAAGAATAATGTTCTCTGCCTTGATCTGTGATGACTACAGACAGTTCTTCTTCTGGTCAGCTATTAACTCCCGTGAGGTACAATGGGGGATCCTGAAATCCATACTAAAAGATTCACAGGACTTAATCTGCCCTTTAAGAACAATATCAGTGCGTAAAAATCAACCTTCTTTGCTTGGTGGTGAAGTAATGCATGAAATATAGAATAAATATTTTTTATTTTGCAGTAGTAAACGCAATGCTAGTTCCCATGTTCTGATGCACTGAAGGAGAGTAAATCATGTGTCAGGAAACTAATGATTAGAAAGTGGCGCTCATATATTGTTCAAACTCTAGACCCTACCAAAAATCACCCCAAACATTTTGAAAAGAAATCAATAAAAATTTGAGGTTTGGTAAAAGTAAATCAAGAAACTAAATCTAAACTCAGTTATTTTCTGCATTTCTACACGTATAATGAAAGCTTAGTATATAGTTAATTAGGATCCTTCCATTTAGTATGTACGCACATTTTAAAAAATTCCAGACCCCCTTCTGAGGAAAAATATGCACTAAGTTTGTACAAGAAAGTATGCAAATTAAAAAAAGAAATTCTGACCCCTCTTCCCCTCCTTGATACATACGTACTTAATGGAAGGCCCTTAATGAAGGTCAGATACTAAAATTGCCTATATCTTATAAAAAGCTCAACATTATTAGTCCATAGTGCCATCAATGAGGCATTGAGATAATGATGCTAGTTTTAAAGATAGGAGCCAGTGAATTGTGAAATCTGGTTATGTTACACTTTAATCATTAGATTTCATACTTGTATAGATGTGTATTATTTTTTTTTTGCTATCAATTAACTTTTAAATGCAATAAACAGTTTCAGAAATTTCTGATCCCTCTCATCCTCTGGAGAACACACGTCTGTGTGTGACGCCACATGAAAGGCATTATTTTTCAAATTTTGAAAATGTAATTTTCTCAAAAAAGACAAAGAGATTGCAAATCTTTTCTATAACTTATTAAATTTTAGCATTTATCCATTCAGGTTTGAGTAAAAATTATTATGAAAAGCAGATTGTTTTAATTCTACATTTCTAAAATTTTATCTGATCTGTTTGTGCCGTCACACACAGACAAATGCACTGTGCAAGGTGCATCTGGTGCAGACAGAAACCCGTCAGTTACACTTAGAAAAATGAAAATAAGAAAATTCATATTATAGATATACATATAAAAATTGGCATAGAAATTCCCTGGGCTATACAGATCACGGCATTGCATTACTTCATAGTCACTGGCCCTCTCCCTTAAACATATGAGTTGTGTGATCAGCCTGGTTTTGTAGGTATTTCAAGGATAATTTGTCAATTTTAAGGGCGGAAAATACTTAAAAATATCTGAAACTCTAAGAAGGTTCCTTCCTTATAGTACATTTTCCCCTCATAGTGTATGTCAATAATTGACTATACATATTTCTATCACAGTTCAAAAAGTAGGAAAATCTTGATATGTCCACTGATTGCTACTTGCTGCAGTGATCCAGTCATAGTTTTAAGCGCAATATCATAGTGTTTATTCAAGTTCTTGGATTGAATTTAAAATGGTTGGACATTAGACAGAAAAGGTAAAAAAGTAAGAGAAGCACCAAAAGAATAAAGGTCAATGAGTCTTATTCCTAGACAGGGCTTGTAAAATTTCATATTATCCTTCTTCTGTATCTGGAAAATTTGCACATAATTAAAGAATAAATATTTTTTTTTATAAAATTCAATGAGGATGAAAATTGCATCGAGAACTATTAATGCTAAAGATATTTCAAGGATATACCAAATTTGTGACGGCACAAGGACACTTATGGGGAATCCCAGCTTTAGATAAAATGGAATCCCCCAGCTTCAAATCTGTATAGAAAGGAAAATAAGCATTAGCAAAATATATCTTTATTTAGCCCCATACAGGATTTTAAAGACTACTCTCAGAAATAAGGGAATTCCCATATTCTACTTCTTTCCTTCAAGAGTTCCTTGCACATAGATTTGCAAATCATTATATTTATGTATACAACTTGTTTTAAGCATTCTAAAAACATTTCAGAAGAGATGAAGGGAAAATATAGAGGTCTAAGTGAGTAATTAAAGAAAAACAATTAAATTGGGGAATTCCCTACTTTCTGGGCCTTTCAGCTACTGACCATATGACGTCATAATGAGGGGAATTCCACCTAGATATAATTTGGGATTTCCTGGTTTATGAATTTTTGCAGAGTATTGAATGTTATCATTGATAATAGACCCTATCTGACAAAATATGTGTATTTAATTTTCAAGTACATGTTCCTTACTTTATAGATTCTAAGATGGGGGATTTCCTTTGATGGATGAATGGGATTCCGTACAAACTCACCGTGTGACGTCACAAATTTGGGGATTTCCCTTAAAAAATTAAGTAAATTGCAAGAATTATAATGGCTCCTAATTGTGTCCAAATTGATAATTTTCTTTAGATCTTTCTCAGAGACATAGCGGTGGATATTATAGACCTGCTACATTCATTTCATTGAAAAATATCCATCTTATACTTGTGTGCTAGGTTTTCCTTTCATAATTCATTAATGCTTTGATTTATGTCAAATTTTCCTTTTGAAATAGTTTTAGAATGCCCATTATTAGCTAATTAAACAAAAACTAGGCTTCTAAAACATTAAATCCAAGGATTCCTTTAAGGTCACAATAAGTAAAACCCATTTTCTGGGCATTTTTAAACAAGCAATCGGTTTTCAGTTACCATGCCAAGAGCTTTCTTTGCACTGTTTCAGAAAGGTACACCAATAGCTGCCAGCCAAGTTGCTACATAACAGAAACGTTTTGCAACTATACTTTTTAAGTCAGTCTGTTACTTACTAAGATGGCACGTAATAATTACATTATTGATGGTGAGATTGAAACTTCACAAAATCAGTACATTATTGTAACATTACCTTTTGGTGAGGTTAGGAAAAAACCAAAACAGAATGTTATAAGAACATTCTGTCTAGGTTGAAGAACATAATCAGAATGTTATAATGATATAAGAGTGGAACATCACAGCAGTATGCTGCTGCAATGTTATTTGGAGCCATCAATATAAAGTAACAAGAACCACTACAGAACCAAACAGAATGTTGCTGCAATGTTATAATAACATCACATGCTTGGCAGAGTAGCCTATGTCTCACACCCAATGGCCAAGAAATGTTGTTCTTCTCCCCATTACAAACATGAATAAAAGGTGTAAATGTAGTCCATACCTCTGTGGTCAAGCCTGCAGGTCCCGCACCAAATGGTGGCTGATGGATGTTTTAGTGAGACGAGCAATTAAAAAATAAAGAAAAAAGAAACCTAAATACAAAAACCAAAGACAACAGCAAAGGGATAGTCTGGAGGAAGAGATGATAGTACCAACAGAGAGAGCTGATTTCTGCAAGACCTGCTGATTCTGTGTTTAAAAAAAAATCATTTCTTTAAATTCAGGCATAGAATAAGTTATACAACTTGTTTTCATTGAATGCCTGAGTTACACAAGAAGAACGCATGCCAATATAAAAGTTGATATAATCACTTTTTTTCAGATACAGTGACAAATATAAACATTAAATAAGTAACTCATAGAGAAATGATTCAAGAGTAAATTGTAATATTCATTATACACTTACCTTTTACTTTAGAATGATGTTTGAATGATGTTTGTACTTTGATGTTCTGAGTTAGAATGATGTTTGTACTTTGATGTTCTGAGTTAGAATGATGTTTGTAGGTTGCTGTCCTGAGTTGGTCCTTGGTGCTGTACCTGGTTCTTAGCACTGATTGATGCTGACTTCAGGTTATATATGTGTATATATATGGCAGGGACAGTGGGTGTGGCTCCCCAAGGCCAGAGGCATGACCATCTACTTTAATATATGAGACCTCCCACCACATATTAAGGCATGAGTTGCAGATTATGACAATTGAGTAGATTTAGAACAATGGGAGAAAATTTATGTTTCTATCAGTATTTTAACCAGTATTTTGAATATTTGAAGTAACACACATCCAATAGATTTTAGGAGAAAAATCACTGTAAAGATCCACGTCTTCTCCATGTTAGTGCTAATGTCTATAGGCTTAAATATGACCATCAAGAAAAGCTATCTTTAATACATGAAAAATTGCTCATTCTTTGATATCCGTTTGTAAATTGTAATTTTCATGTATTTACCATATCATTTTTGTAGAAAACTCATTTTTCCATTTTTATTAACAGTCTGTCACTTTGCCATTTTATCAGAATTGGTCTGGGCGACTTATGCCTCACTTAGTGGTGGGGATGGAGTCACATAATTATAATCCAAGCGTGAGGGCCACTGTTCTCAGGGGACACAATTTAGGAAACAAGAAGCGATAGGAATTGACTAATAAGCCCATCCCAGTTTATACCAAAAATTAAGGTTACCATGAAATACTATTAAAATCACTTCCGTGTTTATTCCCTGATGAGAGTTGTACAATGCTAAATCAACAAAAGTGATCTGGTTGACAGATTGCTCCTAATATTTCTAAAATGTGAGCTTATATTTCTGACTTTTCCCCATGTTAAAACCTGTCAGTCCAACCTATAATGTCCAACCCTATTTTTCCCTAAAATATAACATTTTGATTGGTTGGCAAACCTGCAAATCTGTCAATTGACAGACTTTAAGAAATGGTAACGTTTTAGCAGTACTTGGGGATACAGAAAAACACAATTCTCGCTTATCTAAATAATCCCAAGTCTAGGAGACAATGATGGCATATATGTCTATTTTGTCCAACCCTTGGATAAACCGGATGTGGGATGGGCTTATTCCCATCAATGTCTTGAGACAAATAATTAAAGTAATGAGCGAAAATAATGAACTCTTATGAAAGATAATATTCATCATGCCTGATTATTCAGGTTTGAGTGCTTTTTAATGACTGGTATACGAGATAATTAAAATCATACAGTTATTGGTAAAAGCCATTAAGCCGGAAAACCTTGGACCATAATGTGAGGTCTGGACCATCGCTGTTTCTTAAAATCGACACGGCGACATGGCTATTTATCAAATTCGACATGCGACACAGCAACTTAAGAAATGCAACATTTTTTCGTTAGTGACACATGACAGGATAATCTTAAATGCGACATTGTAAAATATAAGTAACAGAGACATGTGACAGGGCCGTTTTTAAAAATTTGACATGGAACATCAGGACTCCCCATGTCCAGAGCACCCAATATGTATGCATGTATTGTGCTAGCACAATTTCTGAGAACTTAAATCAAATGAAACAATATGATAATAATTTCATCTGTTTATCATCCACTGAAAGGTCATGGTGAACTTTCATTGTTAGAATATCTGCAGATATTTATTTAAGAGTTCCTTACACTTAAATTTTTAAAAGCCTATTTTTTATCTAATTAAATTTTCTTTGGTATTCTAGAAATATTTAAAAGGAATAAAAAATCCAATTATTAGTTAATTATAAAGGAGAAAAAAATTCAGGTCTGTCCTTGCTTCATCATAATTAAAGGAAATCTCTTTAAAAATAATTTGGGAAACTCAAGTAATTGAATGAATTTAGGCAAGTAAAGGGTTCACATGTTTCTAGGTAGTATTTTGCCTAATATAGATACCCAATGCTACAACTAAAATTCCTGTCAGTGCACTCTTGAGTATTTGGGATTCCCTTTTTTTGAAAGGTGAGGATTCCCAAAAAGTGTCCTTGTGATGTCACAAATTAGGGGATTTCCCTTGAAAACTCATGAAATAGACCAAATATTAAAGTCTCATAACTGTGTCTAGATTTGAAATATCCTTAAAATTTATTATTAGTATTATTAGTTCTTGATACATATTGCATGCTCAAAGAATTACATTTAAAAAATTTATCCTTTAATGCAAGGTTTCCTTTAAGCATTGAGAGTGAAGAGGTTTTCAAACTAGATTTCGTATATATTTACATGTGAAAAACAAGGGATAACTATGCAGAGCTACAAAAGATTCTTTTTGGAATTGAGTTGAATTTTGTCTGTACTACATAGATATGGTTCCAATGATAATTCTTGTTACAACCAATAACTAATTAACCTACAGGTTAATTTTGTAGACAAAACCTCTGGGAAATCTATAGAAAAATTACAACTATATGCTATAATATTATAATCTTTCTGAAATGAATTGATTTTCAAATCAACTTGCAAAATATCGATATATATATAGATACCAAATGAAAAAATAGTCAGACTGATACTAGTTTTCTATTACATTAGACTACAAGATATGCCATGATTATTGACAATTCTTATATTTAAGCATTGTAACTTGTCTATAAATTTTCCAGCATGCACCTTGATTTAGTCTAGTCTGCAGGTGAACTACAATAAATGAGCTACCTGTGGTGGGGAGAATTACACAGCTCACTACCGAATATGATTACAAAAACGATAATATTGTGAAATTATCACAAAGGGTGGTGAAATGAATGTGAATATAAGTGACCATGAGTTAATCTTTGTAAAGAGGATGAGGGGCCCTTTTAATGAAAGCTGCTGAATATTTTGGAAAAAGGTTTCGTTTATCAATAATATTATTATCGAAAATTTATAAAGAACAAAATGAATCTAGATGTTTCACTTAAAAACCTAACTACTTACTACTCTATATACTCATTGCAGACATCGTTATAATGTTTGAAAAGCAGTATTAGTCCAGCAGCCAAATCCCCCCAGAAGATTTTTGTGATCACGAGGATGGAGGATCTAAAAAAGGTTTTGAATTCTCCCTACTTCCTGTATTGTACCCATAGACTATCCTAAATCATGGTACATCTTGGGAAATATTGACAAACTAAAAGGCTTAGGTATAGGAATTTCTATCAATTATGGCATGATTTGTGGTTCAACATCGTGAAAAACTATTTTTGACTATTTTTTCATTTTGTATCTTTATATAAATGTTATTTTTCAAGTTGGCATGAACATTCATATCATAGATAGACATATGCAACATATTTGAATATTTTCTATTGGTTTCCCCATGTTTTTGTCAACAAAATTATGCCAAATTAACCTGCAGGTGCCTGAAATACTGAAAATCATGTATCTGCGGTAGGGAAAATTGTAACCTGGGGGGCCGACCAAAAAACATCCACGATTTCTAGTTGAGGTGATTTGAGGCCCATGAGAAGAAATATCCAACCAGAAAACATCAACTCGTGGATGATCTTACTGGGGCGGATCCGGGGGGGGGGGGGGGGTCCAGGGGGTCCAGGGGGTCCTGACCCCCTCCCCCCTTTTGGGGTACCCCTAAACTACAAAAAGAGGGGAAAATAAAGCACACATAAGCACGAATGCACACCGTTTTAGTACTTAGCCTTTATACTGACCCCCCCCCCTTTCGAAAATCCTGTATCCACCCCTGAATATTTAGGCCTTCACATCCAACAAGTGGATAGAAAACCTAATAGTGATCGAAGCTACTGTTCTGTGCTGTAAGCTGCTTGCCACCATTCTCATACTATGTGGCATGTACAAATTGAGATACCAGCATTTATCTCAACTGGCACTCTGCCTCTGGCTCTGACTACTCTGTGTCCAATGAGAGCTAGCACTGGACAAGTGGTGCTTGGTGTAGATTGGAAGCATTGTCGTTTTAATAATTATAAAGAAGGTAAACACTGACTTTCATCACAAGAGGGTACCTGTATTGACACTGTGAGACTTAAGTTTAAAGGATTGTGAGTATGAATTAGTTAGGTGATATGTGAATAAGGGGAGTTAGGGTATCTGTCCACTAGGTGACAGCAATGAGCCCACCTACCTAGGTTGTGTTGGGACCAGGATATTTGTGACATTTTCACTTTGGTTATATATTGAAGAAGGGTAACAAAGGCAGTATTGACGCTCTTGCCGATTCAGGAACTATTTTAAATGATAACGTCGGCCCTTTTATTAACAATTAAACAGGTAATGAAATTAAAAAAATAAAAAATAACAAAATAAATTACAAGCGTGTGGGGAACGTCTGCATCTAATGGCGACCAAAGAGAGACTAATTTGGCGCCAGGATGGTCATGTGACCAATTAGCATAACATGAATAATTAATTAAGTTAGACTCGCAGCATTCCCCGATAATATGTATCCATATAATAATAATAATGATAATTATATCTGACATAAATAATGTTTGATACACTACACATCATTGCAATGTCACACTGTGACGTTATTAAGACATTCTTGTAACGTTTTTTCACATTATTATAACATTATTATAACATTTTTGATAAGGAAGGTCCCAACCTTTCCTAAATATAATATTATCATAACATTCTCTATGCCTATATATAGTTGTGACTGGAGTGCCATCCCCTGTGGCCTGTTGCACAATCGCATTTCGTAACAGCACACACTCAAGGATAAGTTTAAGAACAGTTGTGCCACAGCACAAGGTTGTGCTGTTATGAAACCCTTATATCTCTGCTTCTACTGGTTCAAGTTAAGTTCTGTAAATTGATGTTTGCTAAAAGGGGAAAAATATAAAAAATTCCTGTAAAGATTACAGCTCATTCCAATCATTTATTGCTTTTAGTGTCAAAACGGGCATTGTTACGATCAAAGTAACAACAAACTGTTGCGCTATTTTATTATTTTCGTTGTTATAAAACTCATTGTGCAACTGGCCACTGGTGTTACATAGTGAGAGGTCATAGTACCGGCTATGATGGAGGTCCTATCAGGGGAATATCAATGTTCCTAAGCTTCTGCTTCTGTACACACAATTTCACACAATTCCAGCAGAATTACATGGAAGAACATTTTTTTCCAAATAGATATGAAATATGATCATGGTCATGCCAGTCCATGTATTCTTGGATCCGGATATCCGGGTATTTAAAGATGGCCCTACAGTCTGCAGACTTGATGACTAGTGCAAACAACTACCTAGTGAGGTGCATTCTAATTTGTCAAGAGCTTAGATGATCCGAAATATTGTTTATATTGAGTCATACTCACGTGGTTGATAAAAGGTTAGGTTTATGAAATATCCATCCATACCTACGGTGGGGCAGTCAAAATTGTGTATTTCCACTTGTGTAGCATTGTAACAGGGTAATTTCTAAAATATGACATAGGATATTGAGCCTAGTGACATGTGACAGTGGGCTTAAAAAGATGACGGCAGGGGACAAAAAAAACTGTCATGCGACATCAGGACCCTCCCATCAAAGGCCCCTGTATGGCTTGCACAACCACAAAAGAATAGAAAAGAAACAGGAAACAGCATACTGATAAGGGGTCATGTCATAGATCGTTGTGTTTATTGTAATTGTTACATTATTTTTCTGTTAGGTTGTGATCTAACCAAAACAGATGTTATTATAACATTCTGGTGAGGTTAGGTCAAGATCAAATTAAAATAGAATGTCATTGTGACATTCTGATTAGGTGAGGTGTAGACCTGACTTAAATAGAACATTGTTGTCACCTCCTGAACAGGGGAGGCCCCAACCTTACCTAAACAGTACGTTATTGTGAAGTTCTAATTATGTCAGGTCTTACCCTTACCTAAACAGAAAGTTACTGTAACCATCTCATTAGATTAAGTGTCACCCTAACCTAAGCATAATGTTATTGTAATTTGATCTTAAGGGGTTAAAGTACGTCATAGAGGGACATAGAATGACCCTCTATGATTTATCATTGGTCATTCAAAATCATGTTAAAAAGTTGCATATACCTTTAAAGGAGAACAAAAGTCCCATGGATGTTTGAGAATTTGCACTGTTTTAGTATTTGGACTTCCCTTCCAGACATATTGTAAGCTGCCCCTAATGGTGTACATGTATTCAATAGGGGTGAGCATACTGAATGGAAAGATGATATCTGCCTGATGGTAGGGGGCCCAGAGGGAGCAGCTGCTAGAACCCATTACACACTACCCTCAATATGCCCATCATGCATGTTTGAACTGACATCATTATGGCCTGGGGGCACGTGGTGGTCTAGTGGTTAGCGCGGTCGTCTCGCATGCGGCCGGCCGGGGTTCAACTCCCAGCTAGGGCTGGGGTGCTACACCACTCTGTGTCTCCCCCAGTGGCAACAACTGGGATATCAAAGGCCTTGTGCCACCGGCTGTTGTGTGTCTGGCCCTGCCTATGGGACCAGGCACATTAAAGAACACCTACCTCTGTAAATGTGTAGGGGTATGGTCTCTATCTTCTCATAGATTCGTTCATGCCATAGATTCGATCATCACAAGACAGAATTGTCAAACCTTGTTCTCACCGTGATATGACCTTAGATGTTGCTACGGCGTTAAACCCCAATAACCAACCAACCATCATTATGGCCAGATCTCTAATGGCCCTTCAGAACCCCTATGGAGGCTGGTATAATTATGGTATTAAAAGCTGATCTTTTTGTACTTACTTCTTTCAAAGCTAGTTTGAATATGTTTTTAAATGTGTATTTCCACTTGTCTAACATGGTAACAGAGTAATTTCTTAAATATGACATAGGATATTGAGCCTAGTGACATGTGACAGTGGGCTTCAAAAGATGACGGCAGGGGACAAAAAAACTGTCATGCGACATCAGGACCCTCCCATCAAAGGCCCCTATATGGCTTGCACAACCACAAAAGAATAGAAAAGAAACAGGAAACAGCATACTGATAAGGGGTCATGTCATAGATCATTGTGTTTATTATCTTACGAATTAATGCCTCTTTTTCTGGGAAATGAAAGCAAACATGGCAGCCTGCAGCTGTTTTAAGAAAAGTGAGCTTTTATAGATGAAATGTTGATTTTTGTTTAAAACCCTACAAAGTGAAAAATCTTGTACCACAAATGTAGAGAAAAACATGGGTCACCCTGGAAACCTTTCAGCTAATGTGGTCGATGGAATTATGGAGGTCCTTTTAATCCATCTCTTTCATTTTTGGCTTCGCTGATTGAGGTTTCGCGGCATTTTTGTGTAGATTTACGACAGGATTGGAGGAACAAGTCGACTTTTGCTCAATGAGAGGTTTTATATCCATGTTGTATGGTGGAATATGGGAGATAGAGCTTTAGGAGAGGTGACAGATATGGGTGGGTCTCGGTAATTCTGATTACATTGCTGCACTGTAAGCCATTCAGGTTTGTTACCTTCATTACCAGGCCATGTATAAAATGCAATACTTTTAAATGTTTTTTCATCGCTGGCTGGAGGCAAATTTAATGCCTTTCTGCTGCTTCACACGGACCATTGTTAGTTTAGGTGTATTGTAAATGTCAACAAATGCCTAACCACTGCTTTGGGGTCCTTCACATTCCTTAGCACTCCTACATGCTCCTTGGTGCTCCTCGTTTCCAAATCCAAGGAGATTCCTTAGAGAAAAATCCGAAACAAGATGAAAATATACTAAAAATACTAAAACCATAAAGTCTAATGGTGACCTATTTGTTGTCTTACAACAACTCATCCTTCTATATATTTTTACACAACCCATAGTTTATGTAAAAATTATTAGCTATTTCATTTGATAGGGATTACGTTTCCCATATGACACTAGGATGGTTTATTACGAATTTTGATCTATTTGCATAATATGCTATTAAAAAAAGTAAATTTAAAAATACTAAGCAACTAACCCAACTAAACTTGAAAGTAGCCCTTAAGATTTATACTATAGGCATAAGGATGTAAACTATCATATCTGGGCAAAAAATGTTGGTGACTGGACGAGTTTAGCTAGCTGCATATCCATTAAACATTAAAGTGCCTCCCTATAATTTCATATAGTATAGTATTTCTTCAAAATTTGAAAAGAAGCCAAATGCACTTTTAAAGAGGTTGGATGTACTCAGTAACTGATAAATCAACATTCATCCATCAACTTGTTGATGGGTTTGGTAGAAAGTATATATTGTCTTTACAGGGTGAACATCTAGCATCAGGAAAACAGCAGAGCACACCCCAGCAAGCTATACTATGTAATAAAGATAAAATATGTAAGTAGAAACTACATGCAATAATGAATGACACTGATGTGCATCATCTAAATTACAAACAAAAACCCAGTGACCATAATGGGTGCATTGGGAGCCACCAAGCAAAATGACAGTTGATTAATGATGTGATGATGGTGGTGCTCATGCAATTTACATAGCATTGCAACACAGGAAACACAAATGGTACACTCACCGTGAATACAATACATCATTGCTAAGTGAACCACAGAAAACTAATAAAAAAAGGTACACTATGCATCGGATGTCTGGTCACGTTGGGTTGCATTGCCCAACACGTCTGGCTTGCATTAGTGCCATATTAAGGGCATATTACACAATGTGTATGGTCGACGCGAAGTATATTACACTATACACTTTGGGTCGCATTGGGCAAGTAGCTCACATTGAGTTTTACAAAAATGCTGGGACCCGACGCCACCCTAGACCCGATGCATAGTGTAATATGGCCTTTATTCATAATTCCAGCAACACTAGTTTCAATTATATTAAAACATTGCAGGACAAAAAATTAATTGATTACAGGAGTTTATGATATTGTGGCAATATTTATATAAAATGAGAGGTATATCAAATGCTGTCAACACGTACTGCAAGAGTTTATGCTGTCCCAACAGTACATACAATCAGAAAGTTTCACTTTAGATACACGGGTTTCTTCACATGACTGTATATAGTAAACACATAACATGACATTGGTGTTTATTTCCAAAACAGTATACTTTTTGATTCAATTAACAGGCCAAATTAAAACCATTTTTGTTATGGTCAGTTATGGAACCATAGCTTCAGGGCTATTTTGAATGCATTTTTTCATCAATTTTCTTATTTTCTTGCAGATTTTGTGTAATATGGGTTTTTGTGAATAAATATAAGTTAGGTCTTGCTAACAGAAACTTTAGATTATTGCTTGATCTTGTTATATAATATCCTAGTCATCTTAAAGCCCATTTGTCTCTAAATCTAAACATGACTTTGAGCAAAATTAATGTTTTTCATGCCTGACACTCAACGTAGCAATTTTAGCAATGGTGATTCAATTCAATGATCATGTATGTCTGTACATATGTGAAGAGCTTGATTTCGCGTTCATTGTAACTAGGAGCGTTGAGCAACATAGTCAGTAGCAAGCATATATCTGCATATTTCTTTACAGATGAGACCAAATAAGTCTGTCACTTCAGCACCCTCAGGGCACCCCATACACCTAGACTCTTTCTCTTTAAGAAGAGGAGGAAGGTTTCCCCTCATCCTCTTGAAGCACACCTTTCACTCCCTATTATATTTATGTTTGGGTCATTTAGTGAAGGATTTCGCTTCAAGGAAAAGAGGACATACATGCACCCCCTGGTGGTTTACATCAATACTAAACCTCCATGTCTCAAGAAGAAATCCTCACCTTATAAGCCTCATGTGAGATATAACAGGGAGAATCTTTGCTCTTAAAGAGGAAGAGGCTATACCTTCATCCTCTTCTTAAAGAGAAAGAGTCTAGGTGTATGGGGTGCTCAGGGTGTAGGATTGAACAAACACAATACAATAGCATATATTTCATATGGTGGAGTGCTACCATTTCATGTTGATAATTATAAGATTTTAGCATGCTGATTTAGCAATGTAAAAATATTAACATCACCATACTAAAATGAGATATATCATGACCAGTACCCAATATCAAGGGCAGATCTAGGATTCACATACAAACACAATACTTTGTCTCCTCTTTCTATATTTTACGGCATCACCAAAATAGCTTTGGTATGTGGATTAGGGAGCTAACACTCTGTGCTCCAAGGCATTGACTGCCATCAGCAGGCTGGTTTCACTGGTCACTCATGTATATATTATGCCTCAATCCTGGTTGGAGGCTGCATTACTCTGCTTACTTTTGAAATGGCCTGTATATTGATACAACCACTCACAGCATACTGTGGTTCTGAGGGGCTGCTGTGTTGATTCTTCACATTGCCTGCAAGACAAATATCAGATTGGAAGCTGCCAAACAGATAATTCCTGTGGAGGGTATACCTTCAAAAATATAGGACAAATTAGGTAAGTGGAACAGCATGTATTTTCTTTAAGTCTGAAAGCCCCAGGATCTTCCTTGAGTTGCTAACATTAAGTACTCCACACCTTAGTCTAAAAATGTTGTGCCTGCTGCAATGTTTTCCCCTTTCAGAATGTCAGCTCAGAGCATTGGTCATGTCACATATTTGGTGTGGTGCACAGGCAGTAACGATGTATAAAATAAAATATGATGTTCTCATGGACAAAAGCATAGCTTTAATTCATAGGATGGAATGACTTTGGTGAATCAAATAAATTTGATTGCAGGTTGATATGCTGATTTAAAGTTGTCTACGGCGGAGTATCAATATTGTGGGTGAAATATTTAGTCTCATAGATGATTTCAACAAGACGTAATGCAACCTTTCTTATTTTACAGAGGAACAGCTCTGAAAATGAAAATCTTCACATTTGCAATGCCTTTCTCCCTCTCATGGGCAGAGAGCATCAAAGATTCAATGATCCGTAATGTTGGGGAAATGGACATGTATTATTCCACAGATGTTCATCGTTACTGGGGTGAAAGGAACTATGAATGGAATCCAGAACCAGAAAACTTTGGGTCATGGAGAGTAGAAGTAAATCAAAGCTTTGGTGCACCTTACAGATCCCCAGGTGTTAAAGATGAACGCATGTCACTCACAGGCATCTTACAAAGCCTCAATCAATCAGCTTTTTCTCTGAAGGCAGTTCATGCGGTAGAGGATAAAGAGTGCCATATCTACATAGATGGACCTCAATTCATGAGGAATTTCTTGAGGGTATATAGAAAAAATGTGGATAAGTTTAGAACTAACTCGGGGCTTGTAGGGATAAAAATCAGTTTTCAAAATACAACAATCGCACTTTTTCTCTTCCAAGTTGCTAGCATGGAACAGGAAGGAATGTTTAAATTCCTTCCTTATCAGCTTCATGATTTAAGTAATATTTATACTTTCAGAATGCATCCATTTTCAGATTGGCCTCATGTTGAGATGCTTGAAATGAGTGTAAATGAAGGTTGTTTAAAAGATTCTTGCGTCATGGAAGAATATAGTAAGAATCCCTTTTCAAATAAGTGCTTGTAAAAATGACACAAGAGACACAAATAGATATTTTTCTACAGTATGTGAGATTTTATCGCATTTATTAAGGGACAGACACTACAATAAATGTCTGGATGTCAGAAAAGAATTTGAATATCCATTCGAACATATATTCATGTATAGTCTACATTTGCAAGATTTGATTTTTGAAATGTTGCTTAAAGGGGTATGGGGTATAAACCAGCAGGTCTGCAGTGTTGCGGCTAATGAAAACATGGATGAAGTGTGGTTTTCAAATATGAAGTTTACATCAATGGAATGCTGCTCAATTCTTCACATGAGCACTCAACCATATGACAGATTGGCATCACCGAAATGGGTTTGTCACAAACCATATCGAGTAACCAAGCTACTTGGTTCTTTAGCACTGTTCTTAGGGTATATAATCATTCTTCTCTTTCCTCTTGGAGTGAAATGGATTCCAACATTTGCTACCTCTATCAGTTCAACAGAAAGGTGAGTCCTTTTCATTCCTTGATTAGATAAAGAACTCATATTTCATTGCTCTCTAACAGTAGACTTATCATAATTTCACATAGATCAGCTACAAAAAATGGATTTCTAAGTAGACATGAAAATTCAACTGTTGCGACCAATGGCAGCACACAGTGATTAATTCATTTAATAATTACTTTTAACTGAATTCAGCTATAAAGAAATTTTGCAATATAGAACTTGAGCTCAGGGTGGTTATATGTGCCACAGTGGTGCCGCAACTATCACATACCACTAGAATTTCTTATACATGTGGGCACAAGTCTGCAGATTCAGATTTACTTACATATGCAGACATAGGATAAGGACATGCATATATTATTTCTAATATAAGTGGACCTTGTATATGGACTGTCTGGTGTATCCAGAAAAAAATAACAAGCTAAATTCAGAGCAAATAAAGAAAGAATAAAAAGAGGAAGCGTTTCTGGGCATAGCCCCTGGTTAAAATCCAGTTTACAAATCATATATAATGGTGTAAACAGTAACTACATCAGTACATGCGAGCATGTTTGTATACGAGAGGAGATGCCCAAGTGTATTTAATACTATTAATAATAGGCCTACCAGTGTGAACTTATACCGACATATACAAGAAACTCTCAGTCACCCTCAAATTTCTAGACAACCTTTAAGGTGAACTGTGCTCCATCGCACAATACCCATCATAATGATCACTGTCAGGTGATTTTTCAGACACATAAAATAAGTCGTTTAGAATGCTGTTAATAAGCTGTAATCTTTACATCATCCACAGTGTCCCTTAATAATTCAATTTCCAGAGTTCCATTTGATGGATGTAAACCTAGTTAGAATTAATAAAAAAAATAGGGACATGGATGTAAAAGTGATCAAATTAAGTCACATTGACCATGAATAACTAAAGCACTTGTTTGAAAACCTGTCCTCTAACATATTTGTAACTGTCATAGGCCTTTATCAAAATCAGACTTATGCATTTCAACTTATGGACAACTCTGGATAAGAAGAATGGAAGAATTTGAATAACCTTTTAAAAAGATGCTTAGTTTTCTTATCATTACACTTTTATAAATTGGCTAAACAACAGAGTGATACATGAGAATCATCCACTTTCTAGACTTGATACAACATTGACCTCTGATTTATTGAATCAACAGATATAAAGATATAGATTGAAACTATACTCATTCCTAGTTTTCAATTATGTTGAACCACAAAGAACCCCATAATCATTGAAAAACTAGATGCTTAAGGCTTATGATTTGTCTACAAGTAAAGGTCTCAGAAGAGAACAATTACTTCACTGTCTAAATGTTGTATCTTTCAGCTGTAACTATTTCAATGGGCAGCGCAGAAACAATACTCAACAGAACACAAGGCAGAAAACTGATCAGGAGCAAAGTGAACTAAATGTCCTTGAAACAGCTACGGTTACCACACGTGAAATAAATGAGGACCTTGAAACTGATGATAAAGGACACCAGAGTGACCAAAAAGTAAAGATGGTCTATGAAAAGTCCAGCGGCATCAATTCTGATTCACACATAAAATCTGATGACTTACTTCTTCTTGACAGTGATCCTGTGTTTCATTTCAGTTTTAAAGTCATATTATCATACATTTTTGGTTTTTCAGTTAGAAATCATGGATTGATAATTCTAAGAAGGCTATTTATCCTTTTTGTAATGAATGTCTTTCACAACCTCGCTTCCCTTCAAATGTATCTCTATTACCACAGTGTTTTCCATAGTTCCTGGCAGTTTACTTATACCTTTGTCTTTGACTATTTTGATGTTAGGCCTGATGAAATGAGAAAGCATAGAGACAATTTTCACATGCTGCTTGTATATAGTTTTTTAGTCCTACCTCTTATCTTCACAGTCGTTCAATTTGTTTTCTTATCTCGACTCCTTTGGCAAAGAGAGTCTATAGCTCAAGTTTTATATTGGAATGAGGAGGAAACAATCCTTGGACAAGCAGTTAAGAAAGAATATGCAAACCTTTGTCCAGAAGTAAGGAATGTCATATTTGAATACAGGCTTTATGAGAATCTAATAACACACTTGTCTTATATAAGTAATGTTAGGTTCTGGAAATATTTGTTCTTGCAGGGTATGTTTTCTGTTGACCTTGGTTATAGGAACATTTTCAGAATTGTCACCAAAGCTCTGCTAGTTCTGCTACTGGCTGTTATTCAAACATTTCCTATATTTACATGTTTCACTTCTCTGTTTACAGATGAATATTATAGTTCTAAAAAAGGACATTTCATAAGACTAAGCATCTTGATTGGTGCATTTTCTTGTATATTAGTACTTTTTCCTTGTGTTTTCTTTTATGTTTTTGCAGTGACCTTCTTGATTATTGACACTTTGCGTTCTTTGTCTAGTATTTTAACCCAAATTGTATTTTTGATTTCTGCCATAGTCTACGTCAAAGAAACATTTGCAGAATTTGAGGACCGATATAAAACGTTAAAGATCAAGGTGTTTGAAGTTATCAAAGATTTACAGAATTCTGCTATAGAAGAAGAGAGGCAATTAGCAAATTCTGTTTTGGTCAATGTCAACAATATCACAGAAGCAATCCCTAGGACCTTATTCCTGAGAGTTTGCAATGAGTATATGCCATTAAGCAGGAATATTGTTAAGACATTGCTACTTTTATTTCTGAAATCAAGCTTTCTGGGTATAGTGTACCTTCTGATTGTAGACTACCAGGTGTTCCGTCAGTTTTCTCAGACTGGTGAAAGTTTCATAACTGTTGTCTTTGTTAGTATTCCAAGTCTACTCAATGCACGGAAATCAGAAGCAGACCTCCACTTGGAACAAAAGCACATGTCCTGGAAAATCAAATATACAGTCACAAGCATTCTGAAGTCAGGTCTTAAAAAGCATTAGTTACCTTCAATCTGAAAAGCTAGAAGGCTGATTGTTAAGGAAATAATAAATGGTTTCCTGGGGCCTGCCCTATAACAAACCTCCATATATACTGCTATGTGAGGTTTGCATTTTATAAGGTTACAACCACCTTTTTTGGTGCTGTAGCTACTAAAGTTT
This sequence comes from Lepidonotus clava, assembly GCA_936440205.1. Taxonomy (NCBI): domain Eukaryota; kingdom Metazoa; phylum Annelida; class Polychaeta; order Phyllodocida; family Polynoidae; genus Lepidonotus; species Lepidonotus clava. The sequence goes on from OW387137.1 coordinate 52,497,853, forward strand.
TATGTTTGCTAACTTGAGTTTGCATAGATTTACTGGAGTTTTGGGTTGATTTATGTGAGTTTTGTTATGAAAGGGATGTTCCAAACTGTTGTACAGTTTCCGCAAATGAACATAAAACCCCTGTAGATATGGAGGTTTTTATGATATGGGCCCCTGTATGGCTTGTGCAGACAGAATCATATGACTGCAAAATTTCAGTTTGTTCAATCGTGTAATAATCAACAAACATACTGTTCTTTTTAAAAACTTTGATAGTATGCAAACAAGTGATGGCATGATCCATCATATTTAATAATAATACCACAAAAAGGAGGTAAGTCTGATTACTTTTCCTCATCTAACTATAACAGATCCTATGTTTATAATCTAATAACATATCTTTTATTAATGCTTTGTCACCTTACATTTCCAATGGTATAAACAAAGATTTTCATGAATTACTGTCCACAAAAAGATGAAATTAACTTTGGTTACTTTGAAGTATATGCATCACTGTTAACCACAAATGTTTGGCATCAAGCTACAGCATCTGTCAATATATGCTTAAGATATGTATCAACAATTCATAGCTTGATGGAAATTTTTTGTAATAATTATCTACGAGATCTGTTTCTCAATTCAATTATGAATCCTGTAACTCTTTGTAAAATGTGAAGCTGATTTGATGTCATTTGCTGGTGGATCCTGTATGGATTAGAGAATGTCAAGGCCCATTTGCCCTAACTGTTTGGATGCTTGCGATCTGTGGTGATAATCATGCGACAGTTATCACATATAATCATGCGTGCAAATAAGGATGTCATTTATAGGTCTATAAGCAAGTGGATCCAACATGTTGGATCAATCCGTTTGAATCCCAAGCCATTCTTGAGTATATGTACCCGTGACAATGATTCCATACAATTGCAATGGACCTCCTTTATCAGCATGAAACCTCCTTTTGTTTAATTTCACTGGCATGTAGTCACTTGCTCGCAAATGACATCTGTTGCTTCTATACAAAAACTGTTATCACTCTGCAGTTACAAATGTTATGGCCAGGGCAAGTGGCATTATATCCTTTTGAAAAATGATAAGTAGAAACTGACTGTGATGTGATCTGTCACACTGCATCCCCTTGTATGACTATATGGTAGCCTTGAATGAATCACAAATAGATCACAAACAGCATTCTAAATAGTTTTTTGAAGTGTCAAAAATGCCCAAACCGCTATTGTTTTACACAACAATCACAGTTGTATATGTCCCTGATAATGTTTAACATACTTTCAATGTTAAAAGATGGAGACTATTCTATAAACTAGGTATAAAATTACATAAGGGACTGTTAACTAGAGTAGTGGGAAAAAAATAGATTTGCAATAAGTATGAGTGTTAACAAATGAATTTGCCCTTTCCCAAGCTTTCTTTTTCCTAAGTAGGTCTAATACTGCAACATTTTGAACATTACATCATACACATAATAAACTTCAAATCAAACCTGATGGCATTTATCATTCAATGATAGCACTATTGCTTTAGCTATTCTGTGAATCATTATCTTATTCACCTCTGACTCCATAATTATTATGTGACCTATATCATGGAACTTTATAGAGACAATTACGTGCCAATTTTCAGTAAATTCTGGGATCTCTAATATTGTCAAAAAAGGCTTAAGCCTATATTCCCTTGACTGATTTTGTTACAAATTTTGAGAATCAGCAGTAGGGATGAAGTTCAAGCATACACACATTATATGTCATTAGAAAGGGTTTATAAATTGCTTCCAAACGACAACTGTTGCTTCTATACATTCTTTATCATGCCTTTAGAATGTTAGATAGTGAACATGATGTATATTGTTTTGTTAGGGGGACAATAAAGGTTATTTACCCTGTGTGGTTATTAAGTTCTAGTTGTCTTGTCTTCTATTGCTAATTGTGATGAATTGTCCATTCATCTTTTGAGGTACGAACTATTGACCTAGTAAATGGGTATAATGAATTTGTATTGTGAAATAATTGAATGATATAGCGGATGCCGACTAATAATGAAATGGTGTAATGGAATGGAAATGGGTATAAAATTGACCGAAATTTGTAGTCGGGGACTAGAGACTGAAAAACTATGGTAACCCGATGTGAAGTCACAATGGTCACGTGGTCGAGATTGACCAATCAAAATAGACTTTTAGCCTATAAAGGGGGGCTTTATTGCCGGGAATAAACAGTTCCTTATTGGTACTGACTGTGTTCACACATCTCTTCTTTAAGATGCCCGGCCTTCTAGATGGTCCAAGCCTAAGATATGCAATAGTAGCAGCGAATGACCGAGTCAAACTTAACTAAGGGACCCAGATTAGAGATGAATTGGGCAGTAACCCGAAAGGCCCAAAGGTGGTATTAAAGCCCGAAACAGCCCAAGAAGTGGCCAGAGCCCAGAAGACTGGTCTAGTATGAAAGCCTGAAATAGTAAGCAATCAGCCCAACACTACAGGAATAAAAGTGCGACCTGCTCGGCTACACGCTACCAACCTCTAATGGCGAGCGACTCCCTAGGCGGGCTGACCGACCAACACAGCACCTTGATGCCTGAAACTCACCCTAGCTCAAAGCCCCTCCTGGCTCGACCATTGAGAAGTCCACCCCAACCGTCCAATTTGTTCACCCTTGAGCACAGAGCATGACTCTTGATCTTGCAAATCCGAAAGTCTCTTCGTTGTAGAGTTCGGAAACCCCGACTCACCCAAGAATATCACACTAACCAAGGATAGAGCCAGTCTAGGATTGGGTTGTTTAGATCCAAATGCAGACAAACACTTTGCAGATGTTAAAGTTTATTGCAGATCATATGTGGAAGATGTTCACAGCCAGTCCAGTATTGTTCACAATAAGTACAAGGTATTCATCGTACTGGGAGTTTGTGTCACACAACAGTCATAGGCTTCCCTATTGCTAGTCCACCTATCCTGCGGTACTCCTACAAAGGCTTTGTAATCCAAAGTATGGTCACCAGATGCCACCACCGAATAGCAAGTTCCAACCACCCAACACCTGAACCCCAAAGGCTCATATAAGTCCTGCATTTTCAGCGTTGGGTTACATATTTTCACAAACATAATGGCAAAATGGTGCAAATCAGACACGCTGGCCAATGTGACCCAACATGAATGTGAACCGACATGTAGTGTAATATGGCCGTTACACTACATGACATGAGCTCTGATATAATGATATTGCAGAGGAATCTAAAGCACAATATTCTTCCAAATCTAGTTTGTATAAGTTTATAAATATGTATTTCCATTTGTCTAATAAATGTTTAAGTTCTACTGCTTTTTCTGTGTATTTTTGTTACTAAAGTGTGTCCATGTTGTATGGCCTACAGGGCCACAGAAGAATAGAAAAGAAACAGGAAACTGCATACTTAGAAACCATAAATGTTTGTTATCTTATGATTTTAAAACCTCATTTTCTAGGCATGATTTCAAACATGGTAGTGTGATGAAGAAAAGTTGCAACATGAGTGCATCTAGTATGTACTGAGATAAAAGTGTCAATTTAAAAAATTTAGAAATTAGAGAGAAAGTTATACTTGGTACTACAAATGCAAAAGAAAAGAATGCGTTACCATGGGAACCTTTCAGCTAATGTGGTTTAGAATACTTTTCAAAAAATATGAATGTTCAAGAATAATATTACAAAAAAAAAAGAAAGAAAAAACTAGCTCTAACAGTTTAAATTCTATGCATAAGGGTGTAAGCTACCATATCTGAGGTGATGCCACTCAGAGTCAAATTAGATATGCTCGATTCCTACTCATTGACCATAACAATCCAGCAATGCTGATAATTATGAACTGCTATTAGAGGCATTCTGTATAATTAACATTTCACCCTTTCTAAATTCAGATTCCATAAACGAAGAAGCTGAATACCTTTCAAAAATGGTAGCAAATTCTCGGTGACTGATAAATCAACTTTCATCCATCAACATTATTTTCTGTTAATTGTTTTTGATTAGTGCAGGCAAAGTTTCTTACGAAAATTTATGCATGACATATCCTCCTTCTAACAACATCAAGTTTTTACTACACAGTACTATGTTTATTATATGGCACTTCTAAGACAACAATCGTCAACTACAACTACTGTTTTCAAGTCTTAATTCTTACTGCACAACACACTTAATTTTGCACAAATATGGCATCAGAGGGAGTATAGTCTTATGAATTATATTCTATAACAAAAAAAACCATGTGTATGTAGTGGGGTGAAGTCATTATGGGGCATATTTGGGTAGTAGCATCAGCATTAATATTACATTTACACAATCAATAGAATATTATCTCAAAATGCTAATATGTGACCCGTTTTGGCGAATTGGTTCGGATGTCGCAATGAGTCGGATGTCACTTGGTTCACCTCGTTTTAAAGCTAAGAATCTGAATTTTCTGATTGGATAGGTCTCTAAAAATGGACCCGGTGCGACATCCGACTCAATTCGCCAAAACGGGTCACATATATTTCCCTCCCTTACAGTGTGTATACAACATCATACATGCAATGACTAATGTTCTATGCTTTGACACTGCTGAATATCACCCAAATTACAAACGAAACCCCAGTGACCATAATGGGCGTATTGGGATCCACCGAGCAAAGTGACTGATATATGTCAGTTGGGTAATGGTGTGATGATGGTAGTACTCATCCATTTTACATAACATAAACACAAATGGTACACTCACTTTGAATGCAATGCAACACTGCAAAGTGTAGCACAGTAAAATCTAATAAAAACATGCATTACATACTTGGTTTTTGACAGTGCCTCATTTGCACTAGCAACTTTAGGATTGAACGAACACAGTATCATAACACATATTTCAAAAGAGGTAGTGCAAGAACATCATGTTTATACAATTTTAGCATGATGATTTAGCAATATCACCATATTAAAATCCCCATATCAAAATGAGATGAAGCACCCTGAAGTAAAAGACCTATCTCTCCCAATCGAGGCGGTTTCATCACCTGACCCACTTTGTTTTTTCACAGAGTTATAAAGCCACGTGCCTCTCCTTACGATATATGCTCAAGAGTCTTTTACAAAGTTTACCCCAGCTGTAATCTGCATCTTGGTTTGTTTTGTCTGCTAAATGCCAAGGATTTTGCTGATATTTTGAAATAAAGTGCACACACTGCCAGAATGAGTACTTTCATTGCGTCGGGATAAAAGGTTATGTGATCATAGTAATATTCTTTTTATTGATGCCATTTTAACAATAACTTGATGATAACATTCGATGACTTCAGCATTGGTCTTACTTGAAGATTAATTATCCTAATGACTATCAGGGTTGAAACATGATCATTGCATAATTACTCAGTAATCAAAAGAACATAGTCCACACAACATTCTGGAGTGGAATTTGGTTATATTATTTTGACTATACCTTTTTTGATTATACCTTATACATTTTTCAGTACCAGTGTCCAGTAGCTCATTACACATTGATATTTCTAAAGGTTTGGTGTGAAGTATTTAGTTAAATGTATGTAGTTAATCTGCTACAATTCCAAATTTGCTATCAAGGTACTCTAATTTTGTTCACTATTCAATGTGATATATTGCTGTATCCCATATCAGGGGCTGACTGAGGGTTCACACACAAGCACACTTTTCTCCTCTTTCTACAGTTAGATACACAAGAATAGCTCCAGTATGTAAATTAGGGATCTAATGTCCATATTTCACTGTGTGGTGGTTTACACTAATAAAGGGTCACCGGCAAGTAATTTGTGTTTCCGATACCAACATGTTGGTATCTTCTACTACAAGCATTCTTTAGAAAAACTTTATGAAATTGGCAGTTGCTTTGGGTCAGTTAAAGTGCCAATGCAAACAAATCCCTATATTCCATCTTGTGGTGTTTCACACACTGCATATTTGAAGTCCAACAAGCAAATAATTGGATAGTGGAATACGAGCTTAACACTCAGAACCCCATAGCATCAACTGCCACCAGCAGGCTGGTTTCTCTGGTCACTACTGTATATATCATCACTCAATCCTGGTTGGAGGCTGCACTACCTTACCAGCTTGTGTGTTGATACAACCATTCACTGCATACAGTGGTTTTGAGCGACAACTGGGTCGATTATCCATATTGCCTGCCAGACAAATATCAGATTGGAAGGTGCCAAACAGATCATTCCTGTAAAGGACATCCCCTCGAAAACAAGGGGTAAGTCAGGTAAGCAGAACAGCTTTTTTGACACATGTATTTCACTAAAGTCTAATAGCCACAGTATCATCTGTGAGTTTTTAACATTAAGTACACCCCACCTTAACGCAATATTTCTTATTATACAGAGGAACAGCATTGAAAATGAAGGTCTTCACATTTGCATTGCTTTTCTCAGTCTCATGGGCAGAGAGCATCATAGATTCAATGATCCGTGATGTTGGGCAAATGGACATGTATTATTCCACAGATGTTCATCGTGCCCATGGTGGAAGAAACTTTGAATGGAATCCAGAACCAGGAAACTTTGGGCCGTGGAGAGTAGAAGTAAATCAAAGCTTCGGTGCACCTTATAGATCACCCGGTGTCAAAGATGAACGCATGTCACTCACAGGCATCTTACAAAGCCTCAATCAATCAGCTTTTTCTCTGAAGGCAGTTCATGTGGTTGATGATAAAGAGTGTCATATCTACATAGATGGACCTCAACTGATGAGGAATTTCTTGAGGGTATATCGAAAAAATGTGGATAAGTTTAGAACTAACTCAGGGCTTGTAGGGATAAAAATCAACTTTCGAAATACAACAATTGCGCTTGTACTCTTTCAAGTTTCTAGCATAGAACAGGAAGGAATGTTTAAATTTCTTCCTTACCAGATTAGTGATTTAAGTAATCTTTATACTTTCAGAATACATCCATTTTCAGCATGGCCTTATGTTGAGATGCTTGAGATGAGTGTCACTGAAGGTTGTTTTAAAGAATCTTGTGTCATGCAAGAATATAATGAGAATCCCTATTCAAATAAAACTGGAAGTATTTGTAAAAATGGCACAAGTGACACAAATAGATATATTTCTGGAGCTTGTAAGATTTTGTGGAATTCATTAAGGTATAGACACTACAATAAATGTCTGGATGTAAGGAAAGAATTTGAATACCCAATTGAACATATATTCATGTATAGTCTACATTTGCAAGATTTGCTTTTTGAAATGTTGCTGAAGGGGGAGTGGGGTAGAAAACAACAAGTTTGCAGTATTGAGCCCAATAATATAGAAAACGAGGAACTGTGGTTTTCCTATATGCAGTTTACATTAATGGAATGCTGCTCAATTGTTAAGACAAGCCTGCAACCATATGACAGATGGTCAGACACAAAGTGGGTTTGCCACAAACCATACCAAGTTACCAAGCTACTCGGTTCATTAGCCCTGCTCACAAGTTATATAATCATTCTTCTCTTTCCTCTTGGAGTGAAATGGATTCCAACATTTGCTACGTCTATCAGTTCAACAAAAAGGTGAGTGATTTTCATTCCATAATAAGATAAATAGCCCATATTTCATTGCTGTCAAACAGTAGACTTATCATAATTTCTCATAGATCACCTAAGACAATGGAATTCTAGATCTAGGGGAACATGAAAACTCAGTAGTTTTCAGTAGGTGATGTGGTATGTGGGAGTGGTCTGTTGATCAGGGGGTGCACACAGAGTGAGAAAAGCATTTTCATTCCTGAAACAAGTCCAAGAGAACAATTACTTTACTGCTTAATGTTTTACTTTTCAGCTGTAACTATTCCAAAGGGGGGCGTAGAAACAGTACTCAACAGAACACAAGGACGAAAACTGATCAGGAGCAAAGTGAACTAAATGTCCTTGAAACAGCTACGGTTACCACATGTGAGATAAATGAGGACATTCAAACCGATGACAAAGATCACAAGAGTGACCGAAAACTAAAGATAATCCTTGAACACCCCAGTGGCATCAATTCTGATTCACACACTAAATCTGATGACTTACTTTTTCTTGACAATGATCCTGTGTTTCATTTCAGTTTCAAAGTCATATTTTCATACCTCCTTGGTTTTTCAGTTAGAAATCATGGATTGACAATTCTAAGAAGGCTATTTATGCTTTTTGTAATGAACCTCCTTCACAACCTTGCTTCCCTGCAAATGAATCTCTATTATCGCAGTGTTTTCTATAGTTCCTGGCAGTTTACTTATACCTTTGTCTTTGACTATTTTGATTTTAGGCCTGATGAAATGAGAAAGCATAGAGACAATTTTCACATGCTGCTTGTATATAGTTTCTTAGTCTTACCCCTTATCTTCACAGTAATTCAATTTGTTTTCTTATCTCCACTCCTTTGGCAAAGAAAGTCTATAGCTCAAGTTTTATATTGGAATGAGGAGGAAACAATCCTTGGACAAGCAGTTAAGGAAGAACATGCAAACTTTTGTCCTGAAGTAAGGAATGTCACATTTGAATACAGTCTTTATGAGAATCTGATAACACGCTTGTCCTATATAAGTAATGTAAAGTTCTGGAAATATTTGTTTTTGCAGAGTATGTTTTCTGTTGACCTTGGTTGTAGGAACATTTTAAGAATTGTTGCTAAGGTTGTGCTAATTCCACTACTGGCTGTGATTCAAACATTTCCTATATTTACAAGTTTTACATCTCTGTTTACAAATAAATATTATTGTTCTAGAAAAGGACATTTCATAAGACTAAGCGTCTTGATTGGTGCTTTTTCTTGTATATTAGTACTTTTTCCTTGTGTTTCCTTTTATGTTTTTGCAGTGACCTTCTTGATTATTGACACTTTGCGTTCTTTGTCTAGTACTTTAACTCAAATTGTATTTTTGATTTCTGCCATAGTCTACGTCAAAGAAACATTTGCAGAATTTGAGGACCGATATAAAACGTTAAAGATCAAGGTGTTTGAAGTTATCAAAGATTTACAAAATTCTGCTATAGAAGAAGAGAGGCAATTAGCAAATTCTGTTTTGGTCAATGTCAACAATATCACAGAAGCAATCCCTAGGACCTTATTCCTGAGAGTTTGCAATGAGTATATGCCATTAAGCAGGAATATTGTTAAGACATTGCTAATTTTATTTTTGAAATCGAGCTTTCTGGGTATAGTGTACCTTCTGATCGTAGACTACCAGGTGTTCCGCCAGTTTTCTCAGACTGGTGAAAGTTTCATAACTGTTGTCTTTGTTAGTATTCCAAGCCTATTGAATGCGCGGAAATCAGAAGCAGACCTCCACTTGGAACAAAAACACCTGTCCTGGAAAATCAAATATACAGTCACAAACATTCTGAGGTCAGGTCTGTAAAAAGCATTTGATTAGTCACCCTCAATTTTAAATAGAAAGCGGATTGTTAAGGAAATAATACATTAGTTTCTTATATAGCTTGTGCAGACAGAACCATATGACTGAAAAGTTTGATTTTGTTTAAATGTGTAATAACTAACCAATTTACTGCGGCTGTTCATCTTAGAAGTTTCGAAAATATTGGAATAAGAGAAATATTATGATGGAATAATCCATTATATTTAATCATTGTACAGTAACTACAGATTCAATACTATTCCTCATTAAACCATGTTAAGGACATGTTCTTTCATAAATGCTGTCATACAAAATTTCCTATAGTAAAGGAAAGAATTTTAAGAATAACTTTCACAAAAGATGACAGTAATCTTGGAAACTTTGAAGAGTATGCATTACTATTAACTGCAAATGTTTGTTGTCTTTTGCATCAAGCCTCTGCATATGTGTTGAGGATACGTATTATGAATTCATAACTTGATGGGAATTTACTGTTGCATTATCTATGAGTCCTGTTTTGCATTTGCATTAATAGTCCTGTAACTGCTAAAAAATCTCTCAAAATGTGAAGGTGACTTGACATAATTTGCATGTCCAACCTGTATTGATTGGGGAATGTAACAAAATATCCTCTTGTAAAATAATATGTTTATGCTGGGATATGATCTGTCACACTGTATCTCCTTGCATGCTTATATACCCAGTACAGACCAAGGGGGCACAAAGACAATATGTTTGCTGTGAAATGCCTGTTAAATCTTTTCTAGTGGGACAAATTGAAATATATATTGATATATTAATAATTTGGTATATGAAGGGAAACTAGGTGTACATCCTATAAAAGTGATAGATTATTGATAGCATTCTAAATAGCTGTTTTCTGTGTCCTAAAAATGGCCTGAGAGCAAAATGGCCTGAGAGCAACCTGACGATGAACGCATTTGGTGTTTACTCATTATTTGGTAATACATATGGTATCATGGAACCGGCCACTGTGGCCCATTGCAAAATGACCCGTAGTAACACCTAAGAGCATCTTAGGCACATGTGCTTAACAGTGACATGTTATGAAATCTTTTAGAAGATACCTCCATAAATCTTTTTATTCTAAAGCATCTTATTGAATTCTGAAGCTTGATATATGTGTATGAATTTACATTGTGCTTGAAGTGTTTTTTGAGCATGTATTTTGACATTTTTGTGCAGAAGTTTGTTTATCTGTGATGTAACTTGCAAGGTATCTGAGTAAAACAACATAGGAAGCAAATATTCATATGAAAGTCAGATTCAGAGCCAGGAATTTGAGAAAGGGGGGGGTGCACATTTATTAAAAAGAGTTCTTGACACCACTCTGGGGGCTTGCATCTTTTTGTTGTTGAAACATTGCTGTGGTACATTGGTTGTAATTTTAATCTATACATTTGTGAACTTGCCCGGGTCTATAGAGCCCAGGTCTTAGCATGTTGGTATATACATATAACCAGATGATAAGGGGGTACGAGGGGGGTTAGCATTCTGAGGCTGGCCTGCGATGGCCCTGCGAGCCCTGCCCTTAGGCTGATATTGGGGTCCAGCTGAGGAGTACCCCCGAGGATCCCCTTCAAGGTTGGTTATGGATTTATTGTACCTTTTCTGTTAGATCCAAGCTCCCAAGGAAGGATGCACAGCAATCAGTGATGGTGGGGCTGTGATGCTGCACATGTTTTTATGTTTCTTCGTATAACTTTTTTGATATCCGTCAAATCCACAAACAGTGAGCAGGTAAAATTTAGCTAGGAACATTGTGCAGATAATGCATATTCTAGATTTTTTATTTCTTAACAATTTCATCTTTTTTTTTATGAATTATTGAAAGATAAATGTTTTGCTGGTTATCACCCAGGTTTGATACGTCATGCGTTAAACTCTTATCATGTATCACCCTAAGGTATAATAAAGAAAAACAATAACCAGCCCATGCCACATTTACAGAGCCTGCTCATCATTCCTATGACACATCAGTGAAGTGAAAAAAAAATTGTAACTTGTAAATTTATGTGCAAGCAGTTTTAAATATTACTGTGTAGGTGATAACAGGATGCATACTGTACCATTGAGAATATTACCATGTTGTTTCAATGTAGTGGTATGCTTTGTGGATTTTGTTGTTACATCGGAATTGTAGGGGTGTCTTCGACTGGATGTCCATCTAATCCTCACTTTGCTTTGGGATTCGTGGCTGTCGGCCCTCTCCCGGCACTGACTTAATCCCTCCCTCGGCATTATTTAAACAGCTATTTATGGACGTCCAGTTGATGCACCCTCTGCCGCGTAACATTCAGTCTGTGCATAGGAGCCTCAGGAGGCCCAGAAGAGTCCGGAGCCCAAGGAGGCCTCCCCTAATAGCCGCCCCCAGCCTCTTGATGACTTGTGGAAGAAAAGAATTGTTTGAGATGGATTTTATGCTGATTTGAGCACTTCCAAATTTGAAACATTTATGACTCCCAGTATGAGTCAACTATGAGTCAAAACCGATTCTGAGATTGTAGCCTTGAGTGAGAATGTCCATTCTATACATGTCAGGAAATTCCGTGACGATCACAACATTTCCTACAAGACTACAACTATTTTTAACCTTTTTTTTTACACTGAACAACCCAACCAATACATTTTCCTAAAACCTTGCATAAATGATATTTAGGGCTATCTCATGCCAAAAACATTGTTGAATTTCTGGGCATCAAATAACCTGGGGGCCACCTTAGGGACCAAGGATAGATGCAGGTACACAGTCTAATACATTATAGTGGGATTGGATGGGTCCTTCTGGTAGGTCTTCTAGGAGGGGATGCAGAGTCTGTGGCAATGGTGCAGCAAATGGACGCCCGTGCAATGTTATTACTGCCATATGAGAGGGATTATTGGGGGGGAGACCGATCTTGTTTATTCAGACACATCCGCTTTGTTTATGAATGACATCACAAAAACAGAAAAATCAACGTCAGGTCGCAACGTCAGGTCGTATCTGGTTGCACGGATTCTCTTAGACGGCGTGACCATTGGGAACATCATGCCAAAATGTACTCCCGTCATTAATCTTTCCTTTGTAGAATCGTTGGTGTAATGGTCTCTGTTAATCTTAAACCCCATACCCACTAAGCGCTTTTCTCAGTGACTGGGGACTGTCAGGATCGCTGGTTAAGTCGGTGAGCAACTGAGATCGCTGGGCAACTGCCACTGATACGTATAGCTGGTACCCAGCAAATATTGGTATATGCTGGTAATGTACATGGAAAGAAATTGGTTGGCTGCTAATAAATACGGTACATAATTTGTAAGTCCTTAGGGGAGTGGAAAACGATATACCGTATCAGTTTCCATTTCTCAATTTGAACCCGAAATGACATTTCAATGCAAGTGCATAAATTGATAGTTGACTGATAAATATGTTACAATGATTATAATGAACAATAAACAAAAAAAGAATCATTCAGAAAATGCACTCCCTAGGATAGTATCAATTTGGTTGAGGACATCAGTCATGGTGCAGTAATTCTCCCTACAACGGACAGCACATTTCCTGTGGTGAACCTGCAGGTTAGACTAGATTAAGGTGCATCCTGGGTAATATGTTGACAAACCACAAGGCTTAAGTATAGGAAATTTCATTAATCATGGCATTATTTGTGGTCAAATATGATAAAAATAAATATCAACAATTGTCTTATTTCCTATCCATATATCTTTATTATTTTTGCAGTTGGTTTAGAAATTCATTCATTACAGAATCATTTAGAGCTTGTATCTTTTCCTACAGTCTTGTTTTTTTGACAAAATTAGTCAAAATTAACCTGCAGGTACCTAAAATACTGAAAACCAGCTATCCATGGTAGGGAGAATTAATAAATAAACCTTCTTCTTTTTAAACTGATTGGCACTACACAATTTGCATACAAAACCCAAGTGACCAAAAGTAATTTGCCTCATCCCAAATCCCACATCCTCATGTAGTTTTCCTATATCACACATCAGGTTTTGGTTGGAATAATTCTGAATAAAGTAATAATTGTTTTGAAAAGGTCAATAGAGTTTATGTCTATAGACCAAAACTTTCAAACTTTCAAACTGAACCTCCAGGTGGCTCCAAAAGGAGCAGAATCCCAATAGTTTCACAAGTATTGGTTCTGTTGACAGCTGCCAAAAACTAATTTAGTGTAATCTAATGAATGACAATTTGTAGATCATTAACTAATATGTTATTGTTGTTGTAGAATATTAAAACTTAATTAAGATTGAGTCAATTAATAGTTTAAAACTATTTGCATTTGACTGGCTTTGCCCCTTCGCATAACCAAACGCTCACAACAGGGAGCAAATAAAAATGGTTTAGTTTTTCTCTCACTGTTGTGGACACATTTTGAAGACATTTAATTAACATATAAAGACATTTCCGCCACTCACCTCCTGTATGATACATCATATCATAAGCTGAAGGACACAGCTATCATATTCTAAAAAACATTTATTTCACCCCCGATACAAAGTCGCCTATCTGTTAACACTGGCGGACACCTGAGAGCCGGCCCGGGCAATACAGGGTTTGTATTGCCCGGGCGTGACGTCACGCCCGGGCAATACAGGTTGCCGCAGTGCATTCTCCCTGAGGACCCCCATACAGCTCAGACTGTCTGGGAGCAGGGACAGAGTGGCCGTGTGCTTACTCCCAGGTCCGCGCTCCCAAGGTGGAGGCATTCTCCCTGAGGCCCCCTGCAGCGCGCGGGACATGGCGAGAGCCGTGACAGAATGGTCCCATTGCACACAGCCCCACTGCAGCAGACGACATTACATTAAGGGTCTTTCTTAATATTCATTTTACCCTCATACATGTAAGGAGGTGAAATAAATTCGATACTAACCTTGTCTGGGACCCTGAGCCTTGTATTTGGTCGAGGGGTCTCGTTACGATGGGTCCCACCCTCGGGCCTCCGGCCCTCTGGTGGGACCCATCGTAACGAGACCCCTCGACCAAATACGGCGGTCAGGATCCCAGCCCGGTTAGTACCTACTTAATATTAAAATTCACACCCCAAAATGTCCCCCCGGCACATCAAAAACACTTAATTTTAAACAGGGAGAGGTCTTTTGAAATGTGCCAATGTTCGCAACAGCGAGACCCGTTATGCTAAGGGGCACTGGGCCAACTGTTTAACCATGACCCTGAATGTGAAACTGGGAAACCCCCTTTTACCCTGCTGAGAAACAGTTGTAACTGCCATTTCTCAATGTAAAGGGAGAATGTGTCCAGAAATGTGGTTTATCATTATATTTATATATATCATGATATATATTAATGTATTATAATGGAACAGACAGCAGTATAACACATTTGGATCACACAAGATAAGACTATACTAAAATTATGTAAGATTGTGACATAATTAGGGGGAATGTGGGTTGTATTGCGCATGAATTCATGCAGTAGGGGGGAGGGGGGTTCATGTTTCCATGACCAAACATGACAAGGGCGGGGGGGTCACGTAGTGTATATCATCATGTTGCAAAAAAATTCAATTTCAAGAATTTTAGAGACAATTTTAGGCTAGGCTGGGTTAATGAGCACTGATTATTAATCTTTCAGTTAAAATCAAAGTTATTCTATGGTATGGTCATGTTTCTAGGCAAAAATAATTATTCTTTTTTATACTATTTCTCTGATTTAGGGGGGGGGGGGGGGGTTCTGCTTGATGTGATGTTATTTCTAGAGGGGGGGGGGGGGGGTGTCAAGGACCGCATGACAAAACATGACAAGGGAGGGGGGGGGGGGGGAAATGGTCAAAAATAGCATGACGTCATTTATGGACGGCCCCACAGCAGTGGTCTGGTCGGCGACATTGGAGAGAGGCCAGGCAGGTTGGTTGGTTTGTTGGTTCAATCCACCAGACTCAGCGTTTCTGGAACACCCGGATATTTCACTTGGATGATCTAATCTATGAGGAGGTAGAGACCATACCCCTACACTTCTACCGAGGCAGGTGTTCTTTTATTTGCAGCGTCCCATAGACAGGGCATCACATACAATGGCTGATGGGACTAAGCCTTTAATAACCCTGCTGTTGACCACAGACAACATATAATTAGTGAGGTGTAATTATTGATTGTGAAAATACCCTGCGTTCGTGTTTAATCATGTCAGTTATATCATAAATAACCCTATATTAAGTTAACCAAAGATTCATTCCTGCATAATAAGCTGCTTTACTTGTATAGCCAAGCAGTTACTGCTACCGTTGTAGTGTGTATATATAGTTATATATATATATATATATATATATATATATATATATATATATATATATAGTCCTAAAATGTAAAATCACTTCTTCAAAAATTGAAAAATGATACATGAAGATTAAGCAAATACTGACCGGGTCATGGTCCCATGCACCATAATTATTTCGTCGAGGGGTCTCGTTTGTTGTGGGTCCACTAGAGGGACCGAGGGTCCCAAGAGCGGACCCACATCGAACTAGACCCTGAGACAAATATGAAGTGTGGGACCATGACCGAGGTTAGTATTGTTTTTATTTCACCTCCTTATGCATAATTGTGCATTTTGTGCATTTTTGACAGGAATTATGGTCATATTTTACAAGCTGTTTGTGATGCATACCTATGGTGCCACCTAGTGTACCTAGGGCACAACCTAGCATACCTATGGCGCTACCTAGCATACTACAGACAAACTTCGGGAGAACGCAAAGAGTGTAAAACACCAAACAACAGGGAAAAATCAGATGGTATGCTATTTTTATCACCCTCACGGTGGACAAGCGGTAGGTGTAAGGATTTGACGTACGGCCATCCTGTATGTACCGCTCGTCAGCTCTGAAAAAGTAGTTCCGGCACGATCCAATAAATATTAATTTTGTTGGCGAATCTTTAATATTGGATGAAAAATTAGGAACTCAAATTGAGATCTAAAATATGAAAGAAAATTATGGCATGCTCAAAAATATTTTAGATTTGTTTTGTCTTAAGGGCATATGATAACGGTTCGTGTACTCCGCGAAGCTCGTCAGATAGCGCACTACATAGCGGTACGTGTGAACAATGAATTCTTTTCTTTTTTTTTCATTATTTTGCAATTGTTTGCTTTTTGCTTGGTTGATAAAATATAGAAGACCCTTAAGCCTGTATTCCATGATGCATTCCTGTGCTTGCGTTCATCATTTTACTTGCGTTACTACTTCCGTTTGTACTTGCGTTCATGGATCGCAAGTATGAATGCAAGTAGAAGGCTATATTCAACATTGCGTTCAGGGTCACTTGCGTTCATATAATCATGGAAACGCAAGTTTACTTGCGGAAATTTACAAACATGTTGATAAATTTCAACAAGTAAACTTGCGTTTCCATGATTATATGAACGCAAGTGACACTGAACGCATCGTGAAATATAGCCTTACGGGTCTCTGTACGCATCATAGGGCCATACAGAGACCCGAGGACGTCCCCCGCGGGCCTTCTAATATTAATACAATCTCCTGATATATATCTGTTTCCTAATAATGCATTTAGCATAGCAAAAATGCATTTATTGTGCAAATTCCATGCGTAGTTATTTGTTTGCTTACCTTGATCACCTGGGCATGGTGTCACATCAGAGCTATTCAAACCCTGTATATCCCTGGCTGGCCCGCAGGTGTTCTTGAGTGTTTAAAGATAGGCGACTACGTTTTGGGGGTGAAATAATATGTTTTAACATTAACTGTGGCCCGTTGCACAATGACTTTTTGTAACAACAATAACTTTAAGGTAACTTTAACATTGTTTTCGTAACAGCAATAGGTTTTGTTACAGCAACACTTTTATTTCTCTGTTTCTACTGAATGAAATTAAATTCTGTAAATTCATATATGAAGGGAAAAAATTAGAAAAAAATCTGTGAATGTTACAGCTCATTGAGAACATTCTAAATACCATTTTTTATTCCTCAAAACGGTTGCTGTTACAATAAAAGTAACAATGACAGGTTTCTTTGTTTAATTGATTTTTGTTGTTACGATCGGTATTGTGCAATGGGCTACTGGGATTATTTTGTCAAGATTGAAAAATATGAACCTGAACTGAAGATCCCTAGTTTAGTTCAAAGGTGGAATATACACTTACGTGGATCTACATCATAGATATTATGGACATCCCTGTACATCAAACTTAACAAAGGGATAGATTTGATCATTAAGTTGATGAATATATTGAAAACAATTATGAAAAAGTTCTATATATTATAGAGATACTTTATGGAATTACTAACCTACTTTTTATTTTTATTTTTATTTTGCAGGGCATTCTGGGTGGTCGGTTATTGACCAATTGGTATTTTTGAGTCTTGAAATTTTAATTTTTTCAGAAACCAGTGGCCCGTTGCACAATGATTTTCGTAACAAGGAAAATAAAAAAACAGCGAAACATTTCCTTGTTTCCATCGTAACAACGAACGTTTTGACATATTTTTTTTCTATATTTAAAATGCCCTCAAAGAGCTGTAACTTTTACTGGTTTTCTTCTAATATTTTCCCTTTTTATAACAATTTACAGATTTCAATTTCATTCATTAGAACCAGAGATATTGCATTTTCATTACAACGAAACATTTCGTTGTTAAGCAAAAGTTCGTTGTGCTTTCGTTGTTTGATCCTCACAACGAAAATCCATTGTGCAACGGGCCACTGATACCCTTATTGCACTCCCAATGACAATTTTTACAGAAGACTCTTTATTACGATTACTAATTCTTTTTTTTATTGAAATAGTTCTAAATTTATAGCAAGATCTTCCAGTACTATTACAGTAATTATGTGATACTATGGGTAAGGGGGAAAGGGATATATATATATATATATATATATATATATATACAAGGTATACAACGTGATGGAATGATTTATGATGAGATGGTCTATCAAGTACTATGGTACAGACATAATGAATAATAGTAATTGGTGATTCCTATAAACCTGATTACATCAAACAAAATATTTATGCAGATTTGATAAAAAATCAATATAATTTGTAGGGTTTAGTTTTTTAAATTGCTGCCCCAGATTTCTTTTGATATCATTGTAAGAATCAAGTATGGATAGCTATGTACTGTGTAAACTGTGCTCAGGTGTTTTGCAATGAATCATTGTATGCCTAAAGGCCGTGTAGTGAACTTCTTGTGTAAAACAGGTCAAACTATACAAAATCTGAAAAAACTGCACGAACCTAGCCCATAGAAATTCAACCATATACTACCTAATGAGATTTTTACCGAAACCGTGACAGCCACCTGACTTCCCCCATTCTACACAGGCCCAGACTATGTAAGACAGACCTGGGGTAGATGACATGGTCTTTACCCCCAAAACATCACCATCTGTCAGCCAGCCCTATGGGAGACACAAGCCTTTGTCCCTATCACAACTTATACCCACTTCCTTTATTTGATCTGTATCACATACAACAGGCATTTACGTATGGTGAAAATCCTAATCTACTCATCAATAACGACATACCCAACAATGGCCACAATTTTCACTACATGGATAGACATATATCCGACTAATTACATTATCAGAGTGGCCCTTGTGGCCGCTTAACGTAGGATTTCAATCTGATACATGTCATCATCTAGGACAGTGTGGCTCCTGCCACCTCCTGCTACTCTATGTATCATGAACCAATAGGTACTGTTTTCATTTCCCCAAACCCCTTACAGTCCCTAATATAAAGAAACCAACACCCCATCTCCTAACCACCCCTTTGAACCCCACAAGGGCCTCAGAGGCCCAAACCATGTATATTGATGAGACCACATGATCCGCCAATAGACCAATCAGCTGAGCCATACTAAGCAAAGCGCTGTATTGGAAAGTAGACCACCCCCCACTTCACAGTTGCCGTCTAAGGAGGAAGGACTTTAAGTTATCAACAATTGGATTTGCATGGGAAGTAGACCATGAAAAAGGCCAGAAACTGGTAACATCAAGGTGAGTGGGAATTTCCACCAGTCATTCGCTCAGAAATCTAAGAAGGAACAACAGACAACAAACTCCAAACTCTATATACTTCTAAATGTTCGTCTAGCAGCTCAATATAATATTTCTGCCTGGACTTACTATACATTGTGGGTATGTTACTTTATTGAGCATTTACAACTGTGAATCTGTAAACAGTTTGTCAACAGTCCTGAAAACAGAGGTACAGGCTAACATAGGAGTACCGGAACGTCCCAAAATCTCGAGTTGTCTTGGTTAAATGGGCCATCCTGTAAATCCAGGCCAAGGTAATTAATATATTCCCCGCCTTTTTATTGTTGCTTCTGACCACTCTGGGACAGCCTGGATGCCTGTCCCCGGGAGGAGTGTGCATAAATAGCCCTACTGAGGGGGCATCACAGGCCCGGGACAGGTTACATAAGGTCAACCCCGGCTTGCTCCCCATGCCGGGCCCTATCTCCTTGTACTAAGGGTTACAGGCTGACTCAATTTTGTAATTTGCGAAAAAAATCTACACATTAAACTTTAGATTACATTGACTAGAAATACTAATTTATGACATATTTACTGAGTTAGAATTATATATTCTTAGTTTAATTCAACTGTCCCTAAATGACAGGACAATCTGTGGTCCAGGATAGTGGGATGTCCTGATATCACAGGACGTTCCAGATTTCTGTGTTAGCCAGGACCTGGTGAAGTGTCTTTGAAACTGAACTCGAAGTAGGAGGATTGGGAGAAGTTGAAAGAAAGAGACCTCTCTAAAAAAACAAACATGAGTTACCATGTGCTTTTTTGGGATAAAAAGAGTGATGGTATCCAAGAGAATACTTTTTTGCTATGTTTTTCATAGGTTTCTATGATTCAAGGGTTTTCTAGTTATAAAATCACCCATTAAAACCTGTGTAAAACAAAAAGTTTCAGAAAACTTCTTTATTCAAACTAAAATTGTTGTAGATAAACAACATTTTCCTTTATGACGGGTCCATATACTATAAAATAAAGTTTTTTACATTCTATGGGAAATTCAAGCTCATCTATATACGATAAACTTGGATTTCCAATGGAGCATCATGTCTATGCTGAAATACAAATTTAAATAATTTTATACACCATTTTTTGTTTGTATCACAGGTTGGCTTTTGACCAATAGCATCATGGATCGGCTGGAGGGGGCAGTTGGAGGAAACTCAGCAGAGGTAATACCAGAATCTGATATTCCAAATGCCAATTTTGTTCTTGAGGGTCCAATATAAGGGTCTAAACTATTTGGTAATCCAATCACTATGATGTGACTACAATGAGGTAACATCTGAAGCCTATATTCTGCATGCCTCTTTTGAATGGTATAAAGAATGTACTGTTTCCTGCCATAATCAAACAGATTTGGAATACAGGATTAAAGGTTCTTTGTTTTTAGGTAAGGACAACATGGTTGTTGTAAATGGAGGCCTGGTTGATGTGGATAGTTTGGAAATGATATTGCTCTCGGTAGTCTGATGTATGTCTAGATTTTTAGAGAATCTAATCACTATAATGTGACTACTTTGTATAGAAACAAAATTATGAGGATGGACATCCATTTTGATACTTTTAATGAGCCATCCTTAATACATACTTTATTTAAAAACTGTTTTAGTTAGACAAAAATTGTCTTTGCTGAAATGTTGAAAGACCATAGAAGCAAACAGAGAAGGCGGACCAAAGACACTAAAAGAGAGGTTAAAGACGTATTCAGATGTCCTTTATCTATATTCAATCGCTTGAAAAGAGCTGTGAATCCATTAGAAATCTGAAAGAAAAATTTCACAGTATGCAAAAAGGTGTGAGGCTATATTATAGAATATTGTTTTTACATCAGATAAAGGATTTTTTCACACTTATACTTGCCAGATACGTGCATAAATGTGTGTGCATAAAGTAGGAGCTTCAAGTAAGGTGTCACCCCGGGTGTCACCTAAAAACTGGACTCTTTCAGCTGGCCTTTTCAAAAGGCAATACCTTAGTCTCTTAAAGTTTGTCTAACAAATCTAGAATAAACCAATATATATGGCAGTTACCCATACTATCTTGTGTCTCACAACAAACAGGAACAATACCACATTTGGATTTTCCATTTTGTACATGTTTCTAATTTTAAAACTGTGTCTTTTACACAATACTTTTCTAAAGTTGAGGAAAACCTTACTGCAAACCTTGATTCATTTGCATGGCAAATCTGAAGAACCTACCACAGAAGAGGTAATACTTTTAGGTTACCTTCATTTAAATGATTAATCCTTGAAGACCACCAGTGGCCTGTTGTACAATACTAATTGCAACAACGAAAATCATCAAAACAACAAACGTTTTCTTGTTACTTTGATCGTAGCAAAGATCCTTTTGACACTAAAAAGACGTATTTAGAATACTCTCACTGAGCTATAATTTTTATTGACCTTTTTTTTATTTCCCCCTTCATATATCAATTTAAAGAATTTAATTCAAACATAGATATCAGGGTCATCATTACAAGATAACTATTGCTGTTATGAAAACAATCTAAAAGTTATCTTAAAGATATTGTAACAGTGAAATGTCATCGTGTAATGGGCCACTGATCCCTTTGGGTATCATTTATTATGTGTTAATTGTAAATGATATGATTAAGTCCCAACTAACCATTCACATTACTTAAAGCTGAAAAAAACTAAATTAATATGATGGTCACCTGGATCTGATGAGACAAATCTTAGGAGTATGGTCCAAAAAGGTTCATTTGGATATTGAAGGACTCATTATACTATGTGTTAGTTGATTGGCTTGGGGTGGGTTTAATTTGCTTTTTGCCAAATGTGAATAACAAACACTAATCCAATCACCTGTGCTTGATGTTTAATAGAACAAAATATCTTGATCTCATTTATTTTGAGTCTGTAATTTGTGTTGGTTATTAGATATGGGTTGCCACTCACATTATTTTATAAACATGTTAGTAAATTGTACCAAAGAAAGTTTTTTGAAAATACAAAATGTTAATATTTTGAATGTGTTGAATTTGGATTTCTCAAGCGCATTTCCAATGTGCGGTGTGATTTCCTTTAGTCCTATTCGTATTTTCCAATTTTCAACTCATTTGTGGGAACTCATATAAAGAACACAAAGGTTTATTGAGATCTGTTGAAATTTAATTTTTCCAATGTTCTTGATAAACTACTCTGTTTATAACTTAGATGACCGTCATCAGAGAATATTTCAATGGGCTTGAGAAAGCTATGCATCAACATACCAATATGCACGACATTGAAGACCAAGGGAACAACCAGAAGCCACGTCCCCCCTCTCCTACTTTTCTTAAAGAGGACTATGACAAGATATATTTCAGTAACTTCCAAAAGATCTTTGGTAATCCCGCCAACTTGCAAATGCTGATAGAGTTAAGTGCAGAAAAGAAGGATCTAATAAACTTTAGAAATTTTGAATTATTATTGCAAATGGCAGTTGAGGAATCAAATCATGCATCAGTTAACGTGCTATTAAAGCATGGTACTAGTGTAAATAATATCATAGTGCACAAACATTGCTGGTCTGCATCTCACCCTTGTAAAAGTATCATGTGCTCTGTATTTAAGAATGATGATCCTATAATGATGGGAATTCTCTCACCAGCATATGATAGAAAATGTAACTTTGGGGGCAAGTGCCTTTTGTATATGGCATGTAGACTTGGTGCTGTTAAATTTGTGAGGAGGCTTTTATCAGATCCATTATATAGAAAAGATGCTGACATGTCTGAAATATCAACATGTGACAAGATGAAGAATAAATTTAAGATTGAGAGAAAAGTATGCACAGCTGATGCCCTTGGCTGTTGCTTGCATCAGGTAGCAGGTTATCGGAAAAAACTAGAAAAGGAACTAGTTGAGAACTTGACAATACTTCTAGAGCTTGGTGCTCCAATAAATTTTCAAGTAAACTCCAAATATGGAATGA
The DNA here is from genome assembly GCA_936440205.1 of Lepidonotus clava. Lineage (NCBI taxonomy): Eukaryota > Metazoa > Annelida > Polychaeta > Phyllodocida > Polynoidae > Lepidonotus > Lepidonotus clava. Next base: position 52,521,205 of record OW387137.1, read on the forward strand.
AAACTCCATTGGATATTCTTTTGAATCCTTTTCATTCTTTTGATGGTATGTCCCTTTACATAGAGACATTTGCTGAGGCAGTTTCATTGCTTTTGGCTAAAGGTGGTGTTTGCCAATTTGACACTGTGCGGGATTTCCTAAATTTAGTTTTCTTCAGTGCAAACGAGCATCACAGATTGTACAGGTTCTATGACCAAAAGACAGTTCAGGAATTTTACCTGTCCATGAAGTCCATATTACTCTGCAAAGAAAACTTGAAAAAGTACAAAGGAAATATGAGCAAGAATGTGTTGCACTTTGGCATGCTTTTGCAGTATGATTGCGATGCACAGAAAACACTTTATCACATGTTAGACCTTGCTCCAGTGGTTGAGAGGATTTCCTGTATCAAATTTAAAGAGTTCGTAAGACAAGAAATAGTTGACTTTGATCTTGACTTTAAATGGCAAAATTGGCATCAACACAGATATGGATGTAGCTGTGCTAGGTACATGGCAAGGCTTTGGCCCCAAGTTTGGAAACAGTCACAGTACAAGAAATATGTAGAGACACTGCTCCAGGTAGATTCTAAAAGGTCAGGTAGGATATTTGGTATCATCAGACAGCAATTTCCTTCCATGCGGCCTCTCGAGGAGTTAAGTAGGGCAACAATACTGGTATGCTTACACATCCCAAGGATGGAGTCAGTAAAATTCTTGCCATTGCCAAAGCTACTGCAAGACTATGTGTGTCTGATATAACTATTCAGTATATACTCAAGCAGAGGACTTGCTCCCTCATAAGTTATTATACCTAAGTTTGGAATCCTTTTGTCCTTGTAATTTGGGGGTTCCTCTTGGATAATTTAGAGTCCATTTACCCAAGCAGTCATATAGTATTTGATATGATATCTTAATTGTTGAATTATCATTTGTTTTATGTGTTAAATTGGTGTAAATTTTCCTGATTGTATCTGCATGTACTTCAAAATTTCTAATTCGGCTTGGGGCCCCCAATTAAGTACTGACACTTCTAAGTGGAATTGGGTATGTTGTTTTTGAAAATTTACGTAACTATAAATCTTATACATACTTAAGCCCAAAATGCAAGTGTGATGGAGTTGTCTGACTTCTTATAAAAAGTGCATAAAGACTTAATGGAAAGCTTCTTATCGTATTGCGTACCCATTTTTTTTGTTACCTTGATTTTGTTGTCTACATGTGCCAACAAAAACCTGGATGTGCTTAGAATAGCATAACAATAATTCACATAATCCCTCTTGTTGGAATTTACGAGAGAATTATGTTTTGAGCTTGTCATCATTCTGCTTCAAAGCCTGGAGTATGTAAAAGAACAACCACAGATATCGCAAAATGTTAGTATTCCAGAATAATAACTCTGTTGAAATATATACTCTTTTGTAATGTTTGTTAGTTTTGTTCTGAAGTTTATTTATTGGTTTTGTTCTGAAGTGTAATTATTCAAAATTTTCAGAAATTTGAGTGTATACACAAACTGTGCTGGGATCAGAAATAATTCAAGACTTTACAAATATATAACTTTGATGAACTTTTTTTTACTATCCTGGCCTGTTGCAACAAATTTGGTTTTCTGACAGTCCTATTGTACCATGTTGAGATATGGTGTTATCATAGTGAAATATACATTGTGTAGATTTATTTACGTCTGAAATATCACATAATAAGATAATAGACTAATGATTGTTATTGATACATGGTTCATTTTGTCCAGCAGATATTTAAGGAAGAAAACAAAAGAAAATATATCAGCTTAGGAAGGGAGCTCTAAATATTGTGATACATTAAGGATCCACAATTTCATTTGGTTTTATATAGTGCATATTTTACAATAATTTTGCTGAGAGGTCCATTTGATCATTTATATTCATATCCTTGAACTTTACCAAATGTATATTGCTCTATTTTGTGACTTTTAATTGCCACTCTCTTAGTGATGTATTTCCTTATTTCTGTAATAAAAATATTCTCCTTTTAAGAAATAATTTTGTTTGTTATTTTCTTGTTAAAGGATAGGACGTCGCAATTCCCAAATATTTATATGTATGTACAGAATCAAGGTCTTTTCTTTTTGAGCCAATGATTATATCTTGTTTTCTTTATGATATATATTGTTACTTTCTAACACTAACACCAATTTTACAAGTTAAAGCAACCTACAACCAAAAGTAGGGTAGGGTGAGGCAAGACACCCATGTGCCCACCCTTTCTAATTTGGCATGAAATCCTTATTAGAACAAAAGTAAGTTATGAAATAGATTTCATTTGGTTATATTACTCTCCAAATATAAGATTTGAATATATTCATTTGAAATAAAAGAATTAGAGCAGTTTTTATTGTTCAGGCCCTTAGGTTCTTATTTTTGGTCCTCAGATACTCATTTCTGTAATGTTAAGGGTCATATTCTCATAGAAAAACTGTATGTATTATGTAAGTTTGACCATAACGGGTGATCATGTGCATGTGATATACATACGTTAAGAAAGATGTCATCTACACATTTGTTTATAATTGCACAATTTGCTTAATTGTGGGGCAAAAGGCCTGCCCTCAAAATTGGGCAAAATACTTATTTGCTAAGAGGGGCAAAAGGCCCATATGGGGCAAAAAGCCCATGTGTGGGGCAAAAGGCCCTTGGGCAACAATATTATATTAATTTTATCAGACTTTTTATTACAATGAATTTTATTCAAATTAAAATTTATATTCCCAAGCTTGCCTTCTATATTTGGTCCTGTGTGCAGTAATGAATTATAAATGGACGAAAATTTATGTTACAGTTGCACAAAAGAATACTCAGAAAACCTCTATCTAATAAACTGTCTTAATGCAAATGAGCAGAATGCAACATTATTATAACGTTGCAGTTATCTTTTATTTCATTCGTGTTTGGTTCTTTTAATGTTATTTCGATGGCATGCAATCAAGTCATTAAAACTGACATTGCAATGTTGCACTGTGATGTTATCAAAACAATCTGGTTCACTTAGAAATATTGTTAGTATAATATTCTGTATTGGTAAGATCTCAACTTCACCAGAATACAACGTCATTATAATACTCTGTCTTGGAGATCTTCAACCTAAGGTAAAGACATGTAAATGGTACATGAAAATTGGGCAGGGAAAAGACTGACCAAAAATTCATGGTCTCAGAACTTGCTTATATTGCAGCTTACATGTACAGTATGAGGCAAACCTTTGCACATAAAACCAAGGTTCATATTGCATTATATATAAATTGTATCTTATAAAATCGTAGTTATTTTCAAATTGACAGTTTCTGTATGAAAATTGTAACCTTTATAACATACGTTCTGCAGGAGGAGTCAGTCAAATGAATGGTTACGTTTCTATGATTATTCTGATTTTCATTTGTCGTGTCCTGCTATAACAAATCTACTTGATGCGGTGTCAGAAACTAATGACTCAGCACAATTAGTGAGAACTGATGTCATATAATTAAGTCAAATGCTTACTTAGCAAGATAACATTTCATCAAAATGACTGTGCTCATCGCAGAGGTATATACTTACTGTGTCTGGTCTATGGTGCTTATTACCTAAACCCATGTTAAGGTTAAAAGGAGGGGGGCACTTTGCTACTAGAGGTGACAGCCAATTTCAGAAATCATGCTACTATTTTATTTTTTTTATTTTTATTTTTTTTTCACTTTCAAACTAAGTATTATCATAACAGGTTTGTCTTGCATATGGTTATTATATAGACATTTTGTAAATAATAATGTGTATACTATATAAAAACTCTAGAGGTAATTGGCAATAATGTCTATTTTAGTTTTATATCAACATGTTCCCAAAGGTAAGGTTCTTTGTCAGTGTGCAAAACAATACTTATTATAGGTATTCTGTACCACGAGAAAATGAATCTGTTAATTTTGTATCTTCCAGATTTTAAACAGGGTATGGGACACTTTAAATCTTTGAATCTTGTTATTCCCAAATCCGAAAGATTTAATTTCACGATATTACCAGGATACTTAATTATTTAGAAAAACTTTTCCTTCTGGAAAGGAGATAAAAATCCAATGTTGGTTAAAGATTACAGTTAGGAGAATATAAGAGAATAAAAATAGTACACCTTTCTGTCTCTTGTTTCTTTCATACATATGTTTATAATCATCCTAAGGATACGTTTTTTTTTTCAAAATAAAAATTGTACAGATATTTTTGCAGTTTATTTTCATTATACTGTAAATAGAATTTATATTTTAATATAAAATACAGTAACTCATAAATTTATATTCCATTTCCCTAAAAAATGATGTTAATTTCATCATTCAAAACAGAGATTTTCACTGTTCAATACAGAGATTGTAACTGTAATAAGTTCTGCACAGTGTCATAAAGCCCCATACCCACTAAGCAACTCTAGTGGCGACGGGTGACGAGCAATGGGTAGGATAAGCTTCTTCGATTTAACTGCCTAACTAGTCGCCCATCGCCAGTGGTCCAGAATGTACATTATACTTAACGGAGAATCACCCGGCGATTGTGATCGCCCAGGGATTGTACAGGGAATTTTATTCTTGTGCCGTCGCTGGAAGATGGTAAAATCGCCTAGTGGGTATGGGGTTTAATTGTTTCCTTTTTGGGATTCTTGGATCGAAGTTCCCACCGGGCCACCTCTTTGACTCTTGAGGAAAATACCCCTTGCTGAACATAAAAGGTCATGATAGGGGTTTGGGAAGATGGGATGCCTGTGAACTCACTTTCTCCATAGGCTCTGAGTCTCAGCTAGCTGTCAAGTCATGTATGGTCTCTTCTTTATGGCAGCAAATCAGGTAGAAGGTTTGATTTCCTGCTGCAAAACCCCTTTCTTCAATTCCAAAGGTCCCTGACTGGTGGAAAAACTGAAATTAGGATACAATTCCCTTCTCTGTGATGATGTCATTTCTCTTCTGAATTTATTTCAACATATTCATGGCAACTATTCTTGCCATGAATATGACCACAGTGGCCCATTGCATAATACTGATTGTAACAAAAGAAAATGTGGATGATGAAGACCTCCTTTAGGAAATCATTTTGACAACTAGAATAAAGGTATTTAGAATAACTTCAATGAGCTGTAACATTTACTGATTTTTCACTTCATATATAAATTTACAGAGTATAATTTCATCCAGTAGAAACAGAGATATAAGAATGTTGCTGTTACAAATCCTATTGCTGTTATGAAATCAATCTTTATGATATCTTAAAGTAATTTTTGTTACGAAAAGACATTGTACACCGGGCCACAGCTGTCAGAACAAAGTAAAACAACTATTACTCATTCGCAAGTCCCTTTTAACAATAAAGTAACCCCTCGTATCCGCACTCGTGTTTCTCGTGTCAATACCTATAAAACATGTGGTTTGCAACCACACCCAATCAGTTGGGCTTGGCCTGGACTGTGCACTGCCTTGTTGGTCTTGTTCAGTCTCAGACTCTCAGGCAGCAGGGCCCATATGGCAGGGTTGTGCTGCAGGGGGTCCCCTGTGGGCCACCTGCTACTCATTTGGTGCATCACCTGCCTTTATCCCATGCACATCTTTCTCTTCACAGAAGCTCTGACCTTTCGTGAGGACCAGGGGATAGAACACAACACCACAAACCATGGTAAGCTGGTTTTGCGTTTATTTTAAGAGGTAAGGTATGTTAGAGAGCTCTATGATTGTCATTGTGCGATTATCTTTTAATATACTTAAGGCCGTATTCCACATACCTAAAGTGCACTGTCAATGCACTGCCACTAATATTAACCAACATGGAGGTAAATATTTTCTGCCGATTATAAGTCAGCAGGTGATTTTACAGGTAGAAATCAGCAGAACACATTTTATGCACACTATCAAGGGATTTTCAGCGCCGAAAATACGCTGATAGTTTGCCGAAAGTAGTTGATCCCAACATGGAACGTTGCCATGGAGAGGCTCAATGCCCGCAGCGCTAGCTATCAGTATGTGGAATATGACCTTTAATATATTTTTATGTTTAATTCTCCATTTATGCAGTGACTGTGTTGTGTTTATTGAATATATACCCAGGTTTAAGGTCTGAACTCCAGCAGGGACAAATCTAATTAAACCTTACATCTCTTTATCTTTCTATGAAGACAGGACTCTGTAGAATTTAAAGGTACATGCAACTGTTCAGAGCCCCACCTGGATGATGAATTATAAACTAAAAAGAAATGTATTTATTTCTGCTGACTAGAGGCCATATTCCACTGTATGCATTTTGCCCGTGGTGGGTAATTTACTGCGGTGGCAGAGCCAAACATGTTGGTATCTGAAAAACAAATTGCTTCTGATAGTAAAAATGATCAGCGCAAATGGTCCTCCACTGGATAGTGGAATATGGCCTTAAGATTTTTCAGAAGTATCTTGGTATTTAAGACAAATATGGTGTTTGGGATGATTTATTAACATCCGTGACAAAATTATGAAACCCACAGGGTGGATAGGGGGATGGATAGGGGACATATAGAAATTTTCAAAAGTAATAGGTCACCATATCAATTTCAGAGATGGCTGTTTAATATTGGAGTCTTTGAGAAAAAGTACATATTTTCACATTCAAAAAAAGATAACCGTGATTTTTATTAAATGTTCAAAATGTGTGGGTAGGACCCCAATGAGTATTTAAGCCAAAGAAAACCTTATAAATGAAAAATGGAGTTTTATCAATTTGCACAATCATCTTCTCTTTTTTTTTGATTAGAAAAGTTTACATCCATAATTCCTGAATGTTCCCTGAAATATTTTTGAAATTTCAAAGAAATCCTCTTGTCAACAGAAATAAAATCATACCAGATGGTGTTTCTGCAGTCACCCATATTTACCCTTAAGGACATACTATTCATCATGCTTTTGCCTGATTTGATTATAATCTTGAATCAAGTAATCAAGCATCATATTATAACCTACATTAGCCTCTTTTTAAAATTTCTTGTGGTATATAAGATATATCATTGGTTGTTCCAAATCATGTTGAACAGTTGTGTGTACTTTAAATCATTTAAAAAAGTTTAGGAATCCGGTGATAACATTCATGTATATGGCCTGTACCTAAAATAATGAAGTCAACAAATTCTAGGTATTGGCATTATGGTAAGACCATTCAGGAATATTCTCATTGAATATTCTATTTAATACTACCATTCATAATGTGTTGCTTTGCAGTCATTCAAAACCCCTGACAGATTTGATTAAATTATCCATGATCAAAGGTATTTGTGTGTGTTCAGCCTGACCTTTTTTTGACCAGCCAATTCTCATAGATATATTTTTTCATTAAATCTTATATCTCAAGAAGCAAAAAGAAATTTCCAGTACTTTTCCCACCTAACCAAATATGTAGCTAGTACAGGCAATTACACAAATTGAGAAAATCAACAACATACCGTTTGTGAGATTAGTTGCATGGATCTAACAAACAATTCATGCTCACTACAATTTTGAAAAACATCACTTAGGGATATAATCATCAATTACTATATCTTTATCATTGCAACACAGATCAGCCAACATTCGGGGATGAATACAGGTCCTCCAACTTGACAGACACCTTCAGTAACCCACACAATGGAACAGGACTGACCTGGGCAGCCCAACTTTGCCCACAAAACTCATGTGAGGGGCGGTGTGGCTCCTATCTTGAAGACTGCGGGCAGAATGCCTGCAGCTGTGACAACCGCTGCCTTCTCTTCGATGACTGCTGCCCAGACTTCCTTCAAACATGTTCTGATGAGTCAGTCCTTGGTGAAGAGACCCTCAGTAACCATACTTACTTTACTCAATTTCTGAGGAGGGAAAAAGTGGGAACGAGGTCAATGCAGTGGATCAGCCAATGCCCCTTTGGTGTTGAGCAGGTGCATGCAGAGAAGTGCACAAAACGAAAGGCGCTTTCGATCGACACCACCGATCAGTACATCCCAATTGTAAGCAATGGCTTCTTATTCAAGAACAAGTACTGTGCTATTTGCCATGGACTCACAAACATTGACCAACATGTAGGAATGCAAATAATTTGTGACTCAATGACTTTTGTCTTGATGCGCCTTGCTGGCGCCTTCGGGGAAAAACAGAGGCTTTTTGAGATTGCAACATCTGGGCTGTCAGGGACCAGTGGAGATTGCACACTTGAATATTCTCAACACAACCTCCCAGCCTTTGCTAGAAGGTTTATGACTTACTACCTGCTTATCAATTCATGTCCTTCTTACTCTCCAGAAATGACAGCCATGGAGGAAGGTTTGTGCGAATCATACCAATCGATCATTGAAAAAGATGGATTTTATTATGGTAATCCACATTGTGCTCTGTGCAATGGTCTTGGACAAATAGAACTAGAAACAGCAAAGTGTGGAACACTAGACTGCTACTTTATATCTAGCAAACCTATTCCAAGTGAAATTCTCCCTTTTTCTATCCTTGTTGATGTCACTTCATCTGAAGGAGGTGCTGCAGTGGAAGATATTGAATTATCTTTTGGAGGTACTCGTAAGCTTAACGAAATACAGAATGCTATATCGGAAACTTGGAGGCCTGTCCTCTGCCCCCTTGGAGAGGTGCCAATTGTCATCAATGGTACTTCATCCTGTAATCAGCGATATCGAAAAGCAGCTCAGATCTTGGAGAGTAAAACTGATAACACATTCACTCTGGTGGTTGAGAGGCGTGTATCAATTGATGAAGAAGAGAAGAATAGATGGATCCGAATCATTGTAAAAGCCATGAGAACCAGTGATTTCATAAAGTCTGTTGTTGATATTAATGATAGTTATAACTGTACTTTAGCACAGAAAATGTTTAATGATGTGTCCACAAATGTTGATGATAACTACATCTGTGTAGTCATCACATTTAATCCTGTTGATGGTAATCTATGGAAAATGTTTGATTTCTTCACCCTTGAATTGCATAGAAGATATGAGTATAATCATGCCATATCACTTTACAATTTTGATATATTCAAAGAACTTATATGTCCTACTGGAAAAGCAGTAAATGCCCAAGAAGTGACAATATTTCAAAATCCTATTGAAGGTACCACTGCTGAATATGTGTATGTGGAAGAAACAGGTTTTTACTGGCCTGTTAGCTCTGTTCCTATCATGATGTTTCTTGCCCCTTTTACAGATATTTCACCTCCATTTAATCCTGATTATGATGTGAAGTTCTCAGCAAAGGTGTGTGTTTTTGATAGAGAGCTGGTAGACATAGGTATGGCTACTGGTCCAAGCAGCAATCAAGTAGAAGCTATTATCACTGTGGTGGGTAACACCATCTCTCTGTTGGCCCTTGTTCTCACCTTAGTCAGTCTGATTTTCTTTTCTACTCTGAGAGGTGCCACTCGCCTTCTGGTTATCAGCTTAGTCATTTCCTTATTTTGTGCCCAGATTCTGTTCTGTACACAGGAGCTTTTTCTATTTAATTTCAAGCTCTGCAGTGTAGTCGGAATACTCCAACATTATGCATGGCTTTTGTATTTCTTTCTAATGAACTCCATCGCTGTTGAAATGGCTTTGCGATTCCGGAATCTAGCAAGTCTACTGAAAGCGCGATCAGATGTTTCCATGAAGGGGATGCATATTTGTCTGTTAGTCCACAGTTTCCTGAGTCCACTTGTGTTGGTACTAACTGGAGTGATTCTAGAGGTTATTGGTCCATCAGGTTTAAGACCAAACTATGGTCAAGGCAAAGCTTGCTGGTTTGGAAACCCTAGTTCTCTAATGTACCTCTTTGTTGTTCCATTCTCCATCCTTGTTGGCCTAAACTGTTGTCTGATAGTTTGTGCCATCTTGGGGATCCGGAAGATGTCTGCACAAAGCAGCATCTTTTCTGATGAGCGCAGTTATTTTCTGATCAACATCAAGATGTGTTCTCTGATGGGGTTGTCGTGGATCTTGGGTTTGGTGGCAAACTACACGATGTCAGTACCAGCTCGCTATGCCTTCACCATACTCAACACACTCCAGGGTTTGGTGCTGTTCTTCTCGTTTGCCTGGAATAAAAAAGTTGTCTGTTGTATGAGGTTCAGCCAATCAAGAACAACCCCTAACAATACTTAAACAGTTTTGCCAACATTAGTATCAGTGGTAGTATCAATGCTTAAAGGGTTCCTTGCACATAAATTTTCAAACGGTAATTTCTCATTTAAGTAACTTCTCTTTGGTATTCTTAAGATATTTCAATAGAAAAAAAGGGGAAAATGTTAAACTATCATGGAATTATAAAGGAAATAAAATAAAAATTGGGAATTCCCTAATTTCTGGGGTTACAATTCTGTCCTTGCTACGTCATAATGAAGGGGAATCCCTTTCAAAGTAGCTTGGGAATCTCAGGTAATTGAATGAATTTATGTGAGTAAAGACTACAAGTATTTATAGCCTGCACATAGCCTAATATAGATATTTAAAAATACAGCTAAAATTCCTTTCTATATACTATTGAGAGTTGGGGATTCCCTTTTTTGAAAGCTGGGGAATTCCAATTGCAGTCCTTGCTATGCCACAAATTAGGGGGTTTCCCTTAAAAAACTATTAAAAAGGACCAAATATCAAAGTCCCACAACAGTGGATACAATGTCATCTGGAATATTTTAAAAATATTTTTTAGCATTATTAGTTCTTGGTGCATATTTCATGCACAAAGACTTTCATTGGCAAATATCTACCCCTTGATTATGAGCAAGGTTTCCTTTAATCAATAGACAACAGATACACAGACCTACTATAAAAACTTCAAATCTAGACCATAAAATATGTCAGACAATCATTAAAAAACATTTTCCTTGCTTGACTCAATTAATGTAGATCTGCAAAAGTGGGGTTTATGTACAGGTGGAAATATCACCATCTCTTTGTGAATTAGACTAGAGTTTGAGCTTATTTTCACATATAATACTTTACCACTGACCTAAATTAGACTCATCTAACATATTTCTATAAGTTTGGAAAATGTTGTCAATTGTATTGGTTTTGGGTCCCTATAAACTGCATTGGTTGAAACTGCTGTATTCCGAAACTGGTTACTGAAAATATTACTATGTGCATAATTTATGTTGTAAAAAACTATACCAAAATGTAAAAGAGGTTGGTTCGATCAAGTATATAAATATAGGGTGGCTTACGGCCTCATAAATATATTGTAGAAACTGTAATTTCATCTCTAGATGATCTACAATTGATCTGTATTGTAACGCTGGAGGTTAATAAAACACTTGCATACGAAATGATGTTCGACTGTTTATTCAGTTGCAAAATGTATTTGATATACACAATACAACTTATATCAGGACATTTGAAAAAATTTAAATGTAAACACCAGAGACCACCATGTTTTTTAATTCTTATTCAGTAGGTCTGCGGTATGGTCTCTGCCTCGTGTGTGAGAGGTCCAGGGTTCTTTCCCAATAGGTTTTTGGCTTTTGTTTTTTTTATGTTTCTATCTAATGAGCACATGATGGTCACATAAAAAATTTGTTGGTGATTACCGTGTGTTTATCATAACCAGATGGCTATTAAAGAAAAGTTGAATTTATATCAGGTAGACCTTGCGTTAACTTTTAATTCTGAATAATGACAATTGTTGATCGTGAATTAATCACCAATATGGGGGCAGTTTATTGAGTTGGTTACCAATATAGCAGCAGTGCATTTTGGGATATGTGACCTCATCTACACAACATCTATAGTTAATAATGCAATCTGAAGACAACCAATAAAAATTATTAAAAAAGAAAATTGTCCAATCTCAGGCAAGCAGCAACATGACAAGCACATTCTTTGACCATACTTTTTGGTCAGTCTGTTACTTGTTAAATTTTCATGTAAAAGTTACAGCTCTTTACGTCATTCTGATGCTCTCCAAGATAGATTGTTGTAATAATGTTATATTCAGATGAATTTTAGACTTTACAGAATACAGAATGCAATACAAGCATTGTTGTTACGTAAAATAACATGAAGAGAATTTTATAATAACATCACAGTGCAATGTTGAAATGTTAGGTTCTAATGACTTATTGAGTGACATCAAAATAACATAACAAGAACCAAACAAGAACCGAGAATGTTATCAAAACATTATAATACGTCACATTCTATCCTAGCATGTGTAATATCAATCATATTGCTATCAAAACCACAATAAAACTGAAGAATGTAACCAGAACACGCAACATCTCAGTGTGAGGTTTCAGCAATGTTGTTAAGGATAGATAAGGGAGGATAGAGCGTGGTTCAGACTGCCTGCACTAATTAATGAACTATAAATTCAGGTTTAAATGAAGATATATGTATTGTATGGAATTCAAAAATAGAGTTGGAGCGTTTTCTGAGGATATTAAGCAAATGTGAAGGAGATGAAAATACACTGAAATATAAGTGGACAAAATATTCTTAAGGGTCTTCCCTAGGGAAGCGTGTCTCAGAATCTTGATATATTACCTAGTTTTTACTTTATGATATGTAGAAAATAATGTTTGATTATTCACAACAAAGTTACCCGTTTTTTGTCATAAAATTAAAACTAAGACATTAATCAACAATTTAAGACACGCTTCCCTAGGGGAGAACCTTAAGAAGATGTACTGAAAGTTCCAGTGCAATAGCTTGAATATGTTAGGAGAAATGAACGTTCAAAAAAATAAAGTTAAAAAATTGATTAAAAATTCATAATTTCTTAAATTGCAAGCCGATTATTGTGATAAATAGATCATCATGTACAGAAAAATTATTCCTTTCCTGTGATGTATAACATATTATCATAAGTATCCCTTTCAGAAAACCCCAAGACCCCTTATCTATCCTTAAGAGCCATAAAAGTCATCTAAAAAGAATCAAAACAGAACCAAACAGTATTTGCTGTAACATTTTAATAATGCCACATGCTTGGCTTGGAAATGTATACTTATTTATGGAGTGTTAGGATGGAAACCCAACTCCCAAACTGTTGGACAATAGAAAATATTTATTAATGGATTGATTTTCATACAATGAGCATGTTTGGGTCTGGTAAGGACATTCATCAAGTTTTATATGATATGTAAGTCCTGATTATCCACATTATTAATGTATGATATTATCATTAACTGTATTACTGTATTATAGTATATATTATTATATTATAATATATATCATTATATCATAATATTATCATATAAATCCATATTATGGGTGTATCAAACACCAGTCTAAAATCTAACAAAATGTGAGGAGTTTCATCCCAAAAACTAGGAGGTCCTACCCAAGCAAGAATATGATGTTTATGATAATGTTGCAGCAATGTTCTTGGTTAGTTCTGCTTTGGTTCTTGTTAAGTTATTTTGATGGCACCCAAAAAGATCTCTAGAACCTAAGATTGCAAGGTTGCACTGAAACATTATTGTGACATTCCTGTTCTTTCGTATTGAAATAATGTTGTTATATAACATCCTTGATTATTAAGGTCTCAACTTTACTAAAATATTATGTTATTATAACACTCTTTTTTAGTAGGTCTCAACCTCAACTTTACCTAAAATAATGCAACTGTTACATGAAAATTGGGCAGGTTACAGACTGACCAAAATAGTATGGTTGCAGAATGTGCATGTTACATCACTGCTTGCCTGGGTAGACTGTCAGAGTTATGTCAGAATTGCCTCAAAGTTATTTTAAACCTTCTGTAAAACTGATGGTAGTATTGACCTCAATGGTGAAGATTCCTAACACTTTTTTCTTACGACAATTGATATTCTTCCTCACAATATTGACCTATTTCTCTTCCTGATATTCTGGCTAAAACCTGGTTTACACAGTCTGTCAATGAGTTCTTATGACAATACACAAGGGATAGCCATACTATCGGGATGAGAAGTGGTTCAATATTGTGTGTAGACATTTATTGTTGTAAGGAAAATGCCAAAGATTTCAAACTTATCAAAATCTTCAACATTGATACCAATGCTCCTGATAATTCTATAGAAGGCTTGGGACAACCTTAAGACAACCTTAGGACAACCTTACAATAATAATTACGTAAGATAAATTAAGTGTACACAGCTCGAATGTAACTATTGTAAAGGCTGTATTCTTCATACCGAAAGTGCACTGCCAATATACTTTTGGCAGTGCTGATGTATCATCGGCGACACTACTGATAATATTTTACGAACATGTTGGTAAAGCCCCATTCGCCCTGGCCGATAATTGTGTCGGTGGCAGATCCGACAAATGTATCGTTTGGAGAAGACGATGGTCTTGAGACCAATAAAATGATCGCTTGCCCCCTGAGACTTCCCAAATAGTATTCACACTGACAAAAGAGGACCATGACGATTGCAAACGATAATTTTTCAAGTACTTAAGTACTTCAAGTACCACTCCAAGTACCCTGCTGTCGGCTGGAATTCAAACGATTTGATCCAACATGTTGGATCGGATCGGTTGAACCCCACCGATCACATTGTCGGTGGGGCCGGGAATGGTGAACGACAATTGTCGGAAGGCATCGGTTGCACCCTCGTCGGCCAGGGCGAATGGGCCTCCAAGTTTTCCTGCCGATTTTGTATGGGCCGCCGATATTGTACTTTCGGCCGCCAATATTGCACTTTCAGCCACGGATAACGCATTTTTCGGCCACTGAAATTGTGCCGAAAGTGCGGCCTGGAGATAAAGAACGTTACAATGGAAGGCTTAATTTCAGCGCCACGCACTTTTGGTATGTGGAATACGGCCTTACGGCTTGAGCCCCATTCGCCATGGCCGATGATCATGTCGTTTGCAGGTCCGATAAATTTATCGTATGGAGAGGATGGTCGTCCCAGAACCGATGAAATTATTACATGCAAGCGAAATTGAAGAAATAGCATTCATACTGGCAAAAGAGGGTCCTAACGATTGCAAACGATCATACTTGAAGCCCTGAATCGTCTGGAATGCAAATGTTTCGATCTATCATGTAAGATCTGATCGGTTGCAGATGTATCGTTTGCATTATCGTTTGCACCAAAATTGCAAACGATAAGTGTCGCAATACATCGTGTGCACCGCGTCCCTACCTCGTCGGCCACGGCGAATGGGCCTTCACGCCAATTGTCGGGCTATCGTAAAACTAATGGCAATAGTTATGGCACAAAATCGTAAAGATTTTGACGGCCTGTGTAAACCTGGCTTTACCTAAGTGAATTGTCATAAGGGCATGTTGACGGCATGTGCCAACCGGGCTTTGGGGACTGTAGTTAGATTCATACTACAACCAGCAGGTAAAGTGAATAGTACATTAACTAAACGTGTTAAGAACCTGCCAAATACTGGTGTGCTACATAGAAAGCACAAATAATTGAATAAACAAGGTCATCCTCTGAGAAAAACACTTCCTACTTGCTTTTTGTATTAGCCTTTGCAGTGAATGGTTAAATAGGTTAGCCATGGCCAGATTCGAGTGAAGCTGTCACCTAGAATGAGTTGTCACTTTGGTCAGTGACGGCAGGTATGGTACTCAATTACCAGTTTCAGCTATTACATCATTTACTTCTATGTTCTTATCGCAATCATACTGCTATGGATATCTAATTTGTTACATTTTCTGGTGTTGGACCAAACGTAAGTGGCTCTTAGTACCTTGGTGTCATATATCATCCTTCTATAGCTACGTATACCTGTGCCCAGTGACATACTTAATGATTATGTGTGTCACATAGGCTGTCGTTTTCTTCTTCCTGTAACGTTAGTGGATGGCACTTTTTCATTTAATATAATCATTGGTTTCAAAATACAGACATATAAATGACAGTCATTTCGTCATATTATGTCATAAATGAATTATCAATCAGGTTATAATCAATCTTTATATTCTTATTTGGATATATGGAGTTACCTATCTATACCTAATGAATTAGTTGGTTCTTCAAACGCATAGTTTTTAAAGAAACAAAAAATATGATATTCACATTATATACATTATATACATTATCTGCATTTATACAGTTGTGTAGGGTTTATTATTCATTACATTAAACACCCCAAGCTTCCTATCCCACCATATATATGCCCTCTGGTGGCTTTTCAGGGTGATAACATCGCAACTAAAGATTATTACGAAATTTGATGTTAAAACATATATTTA
Organism: Lepidonotus clava; assembly: GCA_936440205.1. Taxonomy (NCBI): domain Eukaryota; kingdom Metazoa; phylum Annelida; class Polychaeta; order Phyllodocida; family Polynoidae; genus Lepidonotus; species Lepidonotus clava. The sequence goes on from OW387137.1 coordinate 52,537,342, forward strand.
ATTCCAGTATAATACATTAAGATTGATAATTATGCAATTCTTATACATGTATGATATAAAACCAAATAACGAGTGAGCGATCCCTGAAGGCTATATTCAACCATATGATTTTACTCCCAATTTCAAAAATCGTAGGAAGTAATAAACACTAATCATAGAAGTGTCATATATCATCAGAAAGGATTTCGAATTATCTTTCAAATGATACGTAACAGGTAGAGGTTTTGTAATATTTTTAACAAGAAACTAAGAATAGTAAATTTCTAGTAGTCAAAATAACCTAGTGTAATACGGACATTTTAGTTTACTTGAACCATTCTTTATATGTTTTGTGCAGGTTCTTGAATCCATATATCACAATGGGGAACTGTCTGAATGTGTTACCTAGCTTGAGACGGAAGCGAACCATTACTATCATGGACGAAGTGGTTTTAGAGTTCATGGATGATGACGAAGTACCAGTTCCCCCAACAGGGGATGGCCAGGATGATACTGCTAGGACAGGATTGACTGAAACAAGTGAAGCTAGAGAAAATATCAAGGAAAAATTGGATTAAAGATGTTTTTAAGGTGTTTAATTTGAAATGGATCTTTCATGGGAAATTACCCTGACTTTCCAAGATACTATAGCACCTGATAAGGAAAAAATGTATTAAATATATTTTTGAGGTGTTTATTTCAAAGTGGGTCTTTCATGGGAAATTACTTTCCAAGATACTATAAAACCTAATAACGGAAAAAAAGGATTAAAGATGTTTTAAGGTGTTTATTTTGAAGTGGGTCTTTCATCAGAAAATACCCATACTTTCCAAGATAACATAGAACCTAATAAGGATAAATTAGATTAAAGACCTTTTTAAGGTGTTTATCCCGAATTGAATCTTTCATCAGATATTAGCCTGACTTTCCATGATGGTCAATTTTCAGAGTATGGCAAAACATACATTTCTGCAACCAGTATATACAAATTATAGGAATTTAACATTGAAAGGATTGTATCAATACCTGGGTTATACAATTTACTATCTTATGTGTCAATTTTATATTATACATAATCGAGATAAATAGAAATGTAGTTACAAATAGTAGGGCATCAAGTGTAATTCCGTGGGACTTTTGTGAAGAAAGCAAGAGACCCACGCAGATATCTTAGGGAGGCCCTAAGTTACAAGAAAATGTTTGGTGGCAGTCTGGGATTTTGCTCTGGTTGCCATGGCAACCATTTTAAGTAAAAAATAAGGGAAAATCAGGAAAAAGGTATTTTCATTTTTTTCAGATATATAATTAGATTAAAGCAAGAATCTAACTTTGGAATCATATAGGGGCACTGGGGCTCTAACATACAACATGGTTTTCGTTTGAATCTGAAGGTCATCTCAAGGTCAAAACCCAAGGTCAAGGTCATTTTTTAGCCTATTTTTGTCTTAGACTTGAAAACATTCCATTCCACAGAGAGGGATATGAATTCAAAAGAACATATCACAGTAAAGATGAAAGCTAAGGTCCAGACCTTTAATTTGATGCCTTAACGATGTCCCTAGCTCTAGTAGAAGTATCAGAATCTCTACTGCGAAAAATGGATGTCCCCCACTTTACTGAGCTCTTTAGAGGTCAATGACCTTGGTAACCATACTGTATGATTGCCATAAAGCACTCATCAGTAGAGGTTTTAATGTCATATCTCTGGGAATAACTAAGATAGAAATGCAACCAAGGTGTCAAATTGAAGCATTTAATTAGTGCTATTGGCTGGAAATGTTACATTGGTGTAGAGGATGATTCGGTTGCCATGGTAACCAGAATACCTATAAAATATTGCTATTTTTCCCCATTTTCCTTCTGAATGTACCATATCTTCACTGGTAGTTAAGATAGAAACTTATGTAAGGTCTCAAATTGAAGTATTCCAATAGTGCTTTTATATGGAAGTGCTTAATATCATGTGAGAGTGATTTGGTTGCCATGGTTACCAGATTTCTTGTTAAAAATAGCCATTTTTCCCCATTTTCCTTCTGAACGCACCAGATATTCACTACTAATTCAGATAAAAAATACAAGTATGGTGTCACATTGAAGTATTCAGATAGTGGTATCATACTGAATTGCTAAATTTGATTTTAGAGTGAGTTGGTTGCCATGGTTACCATAGTTTTTGTCAAAAATTGTCATTTTCCCCATATTTTCCTCTCGAATGCATTATATCTTCACTGATAATTAACACAGAAATGTAACCAGGGTGTCCAATTGAAGAATTCAATTGGAACTATTATATGGAAATGGTAAATTTGATTTTAGGGTGAGTTGGTTGCCATGGTTACCAAAATCTTTGTCAAAAATTGCCATTTTCTCTCATATTTTCCACTATATTTCCACTGCTGATTAAGATAGAAAACTAACTAATGTGTCAAATTATTCTCCGTTGTCGTACAGTCAAAACATCGATAATCCGATAAATCATTTATGGACAGACATGGACAGACATGGTCAATCATGGACAGACATGGTCAATCATGGACAGACATGGTCATTCATGGACAGACACGGTCAGTCATGTATAGACATGGTCATTCATGTACAGACATGGTCATTCATGGACAGTCATGGTTAATCATGGACAGACATGGATGGTCATGGACAGACATGAACAGTTATGGACAGACATAATCAGTCATGGGTAGACATGGACAGACATGGATGGACATGGACAGACATGGTTGGTCATGGATGGTCATGGACGGTCATGGACAGACATGGTTGATCATGGACAGACATGGACAGACATGGACGATCATGGAGAGACATGGACGGTTATGGACAGACATGGTTGATCATGGACAGACATGGACGATCATGGAGAGACATGGACGGTCATGGGCAGATGTGGTGGGTCATGGACAGATGTGGTCAGTCATGGACAGACTTCAGCAGATGGGAAGGGTGTGTTGGCACTGCAGTGAGGGGGGAGATGCGGTATGCACTTAAAAGGAGGATAGGGGTTATTATTATATATCAAATTCGTAGTGCCTATTCCTTCATCATTGTACCGCCCCATTAGCAAAGTTGGAATAATGGAGGCCTTTATGCCACACTGGTCAATAATAAAAAATTATTGCCCCGGAGCCGGCGGATTGGGAACCATGTAAACAATGCTTAAACCACGCCAAAATTGTCTTATTTGATCAAAAAACAATGTGCAATCGAGTTAATTACCAGCAAGTCATCCGAAAACATTGATTCCCTTGTCTAATTTTGGTAGGAAATTCCAGGCGGCATGGCAGTGCTACTCTAGATCTAGTTTATTTTTTTAGATTCGCAATTCTATGCATTTTTCTTGTGTTTTAGCGCATAGATTCATCAAAATATTAAAAATAACTCATGAATTGACCGAAATAATGTGTTAAAATCCGTAAATAAGGCATTTGCGTGCGGGGGGATGGAACTCTCCGGCGCAGGAGGCGAGGTAACGGTCAACATGGCAACGCCCAGCATGGATCATTGGCGGTGTTTGTTTGTTTGTGGGGTTAGTTTAACGTCCGGCCAACCCTTTAGGGTTCTTTTACCAGACTGCACAAGGTAAAGCTTTACAGCTAGTTTTACGCCACAGGGGCGGTGACCGAATCTATGAAATGAGGTGCCTATTTGTAGCAGTGGGACCCAATACCCTCTTTATAGTGCTGGCACATTGAGATATCATATCATAGACCCACACAATACCCCACCCAGTCACATTATACTGACACCAGGCCAACCAGTTATGTTTTGTGGTTCTTACTTTATACCAAGTGCCAGACAAGCAGTGACCACTGCCATTGTTAAAGTCTTTGGTGTGACTAGGCCAGAGATAAATCCTAAGACCTCCCAGACTCAAAGTGGGCACTCTACTAACTAAGCTACTGAGTCTAGTCTCCCCATTTGTCGCCTCTTACGAACAGCAAGGGGCTGCTGAGGACACATTCTTCCCAGGAGGCTCCCGAAGGAACACCCACCCCGGATCCCCATGGGGGTCATCGGCAGTGGTAAATAAAGAGAATCCGTCTTGTTTTTCATAGGTTAATGGGTTAATTCTCAGGGTTATTGATATATAATAAAACAAGAACTAACCTCGGGAGCTCTTAGTAACCATTATTGCCCCTCGTCTCAGCCTGTTTGGAGGGTCTTGGGCAAAGCCCTCGATCGTCAAAACGGGCTTTGATATCGGGGCAATAATTGTTGCTTAGTGCCCCCTCGGTTAGTTCTGTGTAGAAACTACACTCTCCAGCAGATTTGTAGTTCAGAACAAGAAACGGACAAAACCCACTGTGTTGGGATCATCAAGACACCTCTCCAGCCATGTCTGAAAATGGGAAAGTTCTCAGCCTTTTTTGAAGACTGCTTACTCTGAACTATCGGAGTACCGACAGGGTCCCCATGCAACCCGAAGAGGAAGTGGGTGATGGATATTTTACACTGTACCAACAGACAGGGTCATTTCCATGGCAAAAACAAGTTGGGACAAATTTTGTCTTTGATGATTGAACCTATGAGATGAAGATGACAGGGCAGACAAACAGCAGGGGATCAAAACCTGGAAATTATTTTTGCTGTACCTCATCCCTTAGTGAACCAAGCATCGACCGGGAATGGAACCCAAAGAACCACTTGGTCGGTGCTGGGTCCCCCCTATTGTCACCTCATACGATCAGCAGGGGCTACTGGGGGCCTATTCTTACCTGGAACCCCCACTAAGATGCAACCCGAAGAACAACAGGTAATTTATAAATGTAATTAATGATAACAACTGCCATTCATACTAAAGCAGCCTGAAGAGATAGGAAGTTGCACCAAATGTCTGAAACCAGAGTAATCTGATCTAGGCTGTGATAGGGGTTGCTGGTAACCAGCAGAGCATGCAGAGCTTTTTTCGTTTTGCTAACTTCGTTCTGGTTGGAGATTGTAGGTTTTCCCATGGGAATTGTATGGAGATTCTGAAGAATCTTTTCAGTCCAAATAATGATTGGAGATCGGAATAGTCCAAATAACCTCAAACCAGTATCCCTTTCTCCACTGGGGGCAGCCATATTGAAAATATGCTGGTTCCCTGTTCTCTCACTTGGGGGCTATGGCCCGATTAGACCACTGGTACAGCCCAATGCTAGGCCTCTGAGCCCTTGAGTGTACTGCCAATGCTGCTACTATACCCTTGGTCTTCAACTTCTTTACCCTAAGTCTACAGTCTTAACCTACTCTACCAACGGTAATTTCCTTCGATACTCTGAGCCTACTACCAGCCCTTATTTCCAACAGCTGGGTACTGGGCTTCTGAGCCCTGAATCTACCCCCTTTACCTAGTATACCCTGGGTCTCGACCTTCTGTACCCTGAGTCTACTTACTTAACTATAACCTGGGTCTACTTGCAGAACTATACCCTGGGTCTACAAACTCAACTCTACCCTGTGTCTGTATCTTCTCTACCCTGAGTCTACTAACTTTACTATACCCTGGGTGTACTAACACTATTATCTCAATCTTTTCTCATCCTTGTTTGCCTTTTCATCAAACATCTATTTGCAATTCCATATATGATATTTGACCTACTGAACAAGGTGGATAAGACAGAGCTTTTGGTTTTCTTGAAAACCCCAATGGCTTGTGATGTATTTCGCTATTAATCAAAAAAACAGGATTCCCTTGCAGGTCCTAGAATATCTTAAAGGATCTTAAATTAATCTTAAAAGTCTTTAATCTTACTGTATTTTAGGTAGAAGTCCTTAATGGAATTTGTTAGAAGTGTAAATAAACTTGAGAGTTCAAGTGCCATTTCTGAGCAATGTCAGGTACTGTAAATTTACATCAAACAATGTGTCTAGAATTTTGTCTTTGCCTCTCGTAGATACATCTCAATGTTTAGGGACATTGGTCTTAGGTAATTCCTAAAAATGATCCTTAAAGCAACCCACAACCAATGTTTTCTCTTAGTATGAAAAAATATTAACTGTTCAAATACATTGTAGGGGTATAGTTGAAGCCTTTGGAAAAGTATAAAGTGTGAAATCTGGCTCAAACTTCATTAAAACAGCTAATGTTATTGTCTTGCTTCTATCATTGTGGGTCCACACAACTTCTCAGTTGTTTACAACAAAAGGTGATGATATCACTAGGATAGGATTCCCCTACCCCCCCCCCACCACTTTAATCCAGTTCACACTATGCACACTTTGTATTTATTTCAAATAGGGTCCTCTCTAAGTTTTCTAGTAGATTGATACCATAAGATTACAAATTAATTTGTCTACATTATCAATAAGGTTGTGAAAGAACTTTCTCTAATAAGGTATGTTATTAGAATGAGATGTGTCTCTAATATGCCAGCAGTTCATCTAGTGTGAGTGTAGCCATAGTGCAGGCTCCAACAGTGAAATGTACATGACACTGTGGTCAACCATGTACATTTCACTTGACCCAGTTCTGGTTCAATGCACATTACAATTAACTCAAGACCAGCCCATTGATGGCAGGGGAGTACTCATGAATCAATGCACTTGAGTGGCCCTCTTTCTTTAGTAATGTATCATTAAAATGCTTTATTAACTTTAATAGATTATTTCTGGAATATGCTGTATTTGTGGGGTGGAGAAGGTCTTCCAAACTATAGGAGTTATGTAAACCATATTTTTCAAAATTCAATCCACTGCCCCCTTCTCTTAAAATGAGTATCTTCTGCAAGTTCTTTGTCAATGACATCATCATTTCTTGGGTGTCACTTGGGGTATTTCCCAGAAGTATTTTAGTCATTGAGCAAACCAAAACAAACCCAAAACTTTGAAAGCATTTTTCTCTATCAGAATGTGTCTTATGGCACATGAAGGAATATGTTGGGCACTTTAGAATCATCAATGGGTGTTTTAAAAATGTTTATACATTTTCATGAATTTGTGACAATTTATGTAGTTGGATTGGTTGTGGGTTGCTTTAATGTATTTCAGTGAATTTTTATGCTTGAATCTTTGGCAATCAACTTTTTTCACCATTTAAGACATTTTACGACTTGCAAGGTCGAGGTCAGCTAATACTCAGTGTGGAAAGAAAGGCAATTTGTTTTTAAAATTAGTTTTTCTATGTAACCAGATGACCAACATTTTACTATCTAATTACATTGGAATTAAGGGTATTTCCACTTGACAAATTACTTTTAATTCTTATAAAAACATATTGTCGATCTTTGGGGATGATTATTTATCATGTTCACCATGAAGTTTATTCTAAATTTTACTGTCATGAGACTCATTTGACACCTTTTGGAAAAAATATTGTTGAAATAGTGCTCAGATACTGTTCATACTTAAAATTACAGTTCCCTCACCCACCTAGACCTGCCAACTTGCAGGTGACGGTGGATGTCCTCGTGTGAAAGGGTAAGGACAGTTTGGCAAAGGCAGTGGTTATGTAACCCACTTCTGACTTCGCCCACTGCCTGATTCTAACAACAATTGTGGGACAATACCCTTTAAAAGCTGAACATGACATTGTGTAACTGGTCATTAAGAACAAAGAGAATCAAATGACTAAAGACATGACTGATTGAGGGAGTCCCAACCAAGAGCTACAATACTATATAGATATAACAATAACTTAAAGAAAAAAAAGAGGAAAAATGGCAAATTTTGACAAAGGTTATGGTAACCATGGCAACCAACTCACTCTGAGACCAGATTTAGCTATTCAATACTAAAGGACTGACTAAATGCTTCAAATTGACACCTTAGTTAGTTTTCTATCTTAATCAGCAGTGGAAATATAGTGGAAAATATGAGAGAAAATGGCAATTTTTGACAAAGATTTTGGTAACCATGGCAACCAACTCACCCTAAAATCAAATTTACCATTTCCATATAATAGTTCAAATTGAATTCTTCAATTGGACACCCTGGTTACATTTCTGTGTTACTTATCAGTGAAGATATGATGCATTCGGGAGGAAAATATGGGGAAAATGACAATTTTTGACAAAAACTATGGTAACCATGGCAACCAACTCACTCTAAAATCAAATTTAGCAATTCAGTATGATACCACTATCTGAATACTTCAATGTGACACCATACTTGTATTTTTTTTCTGAATTAGTAGTGAATATCTGGTGCGTTCAGAAGGAAAATGGGGAAAAATGGCTATTTTTAACAAGAAATCTGGTAACCATGGCAACCAAATCACTCTCACATGATATTAAGCACTTCCATATAAAAGCACTATTGGAATATTTCAATTTGAGACCTTACATAAGTTTCTATCTTAACTACCAGTGAAGATATGGTACATTCAGAAGGAAAATGGGGAAAAATAGCAATATTTTATAGGTATTCTGGTTACCATGGCAACCGAATCATCCTCTACACCAATGTAACATTTCCAGCCAATAGCACTAATTAAATGCTTCAATTTGACACCTTGGTTGCATTTCTATCTTAGTTATTCCCAGAGATATGACATTAAAACCTCTACTGATGAGTGCTTTATGGCAATCATACAGTATGGTTACCAAGGTCATTGACCTCTAAAGAGCTCAGTAAAGTGGGGGACATCCATTTTTCGCAGTAGATATTCTGATACTTCTGCTAGAGCTAGGGACATCATTAAGGCATCAAATTAAAGGTCTGGACCTTAGCTTTCATCTTTACTGTGATATGTTCTTTTGAATTCATATCCCTCTCTGTGGAATGGAATGTTTTCAAGTCTAAGACAAAAAAAGGCTAAAAAATGACCTTGACCTTGGGTTTTGACCTTGAGATGACCTTCAGATTCAAACGAAAACCATGTTGTATGTTAGAGCCCCAGTGCCCCTATATGATTCCAAAGTTAGATTCTTGCTTTAATCTAATTATATATCTGAAAAAAATGAAAATACCTTTTTCCTGATTTTCCCTTATTTTTTACTTAAAATGGTTGCCATGGCAACCAGAGCAAAATCCCAGACTGCCACCAAACATTTTCTTGTACCTTAGGGCCTCCCTAAGATATCTGGGTGGGTCTCTTGCTTTCTTCACAAAATTCCCACGGAATCAGATTTTGGACATCTTGATACCTGACTAAAATATGTATGTGTGTGTTAAATTATGACTCTATAAACTCTATAATGCAGACGAGAAAAGTGATAAGACATTGAAGAAATAATTTGGGGTATTAATATGTACTATGTGATGTTTCTGTCCAACATTAATGGTAAAACAAATGTTGGATAGGCTCAGTTCTCTAACAGAATATTTTAAAGGTCAAATGCACTGTAATCAAGATCAAAATAACAATCACATCTTTTGATTAAAATTGAAACATATTATGTAAAACACAATTATTCATCCATTTATATTCATATATCAATCATAATCCATACAGCTATGGCAAGAACACAACTTATTTGTGATGAAGCTTCGGAATTAATGATAAAAAATAAAATGTATAAAAATATGAGACATATTAGAGTCTCGAAGAGCATTAAGCAATATAAGTTTGTTATTGTTAATGTACGCATATTGACACAATGTAAATTATCAAATATTATTCTCGCTACCACTGATAGCATATTTCCAGTGATTTGGCTACAGGCTATCCTATATCAAAGTACATCATGGGTAATATGTCAATAAACCACAAGGCTTAAGTATAGACATTTTTAAGATTATTTGAGGTTAGATATCTATGATAGAGATTAATATAAACTATTTTTCCATTTTGAATCTGCACATGTTTATCATCTTTTAAGTTGGTTTTAAATTCATGCATTACAAATTGATGTAGAGCAAATATTGATATATTTTCCAAAGATTTCCCTCTGTTTTTGTTGACAAAGTAAGTCCACAGGAGCTTAAACAACTATCTGCTCTTGGCTATCTGTGGTAGGGAGAATTCATCCTGGGTTTCTAGGTCTAAGGTTTCCCTACAGGTGTCAGCACAGTCTGATGATCCATATTGATAGTTACACTTTGGGGCCATAGACCCTTAAATTCGCCACGGCGACATTTCTTAAAACTGACATATGCATGCGAGGTAAGGCTTAGTGACATGAGTGAAAAAATAAAAGACATGACATAGCATGTTTCTTAAATTCAACATAGGACATGGCAGCATATTACGGGCGACAGGCGACATGGGGACTCAAATGACGGGTGACATGGCCTGTTTCTATATTCGATATGCGACATTTGGGCCCCACTTTTCCACTTCGATTCTCACTGTACTACTTATCATCTCTGCACTGTAGCCACCACTAGGTCTGGCCCCAGTTAGTCAATCGAGACAAGTGAAAAATGTCGGACTCTTTTTGCCCATGGTGCACAGTAATCTTACAATGCCTGCATATATATATATATATATATATATATATATATATATATATATATATAGTTAACTATATATATAGTTAATGACCTGCACTTATGATGTTGCTGGTGTGAAACTCCCCCTGAGCCTGTACTATTCCTCCGACAGTCCAAGTGACCAACTTTCTTCTCCTGTTATCGCCCGTTTGCATGATCGTTCCAAGAAGATCGCCTGACGGATCGCCCCGCCCACCAGCCTTACACCTCCTGATGAAACTCTCCACATGACTCTCAGAGCAGGGTTTAATCTCTCCTACCCATGCCAGGGGACTACTCAAACTAAGAAAACTAAGGACTGTATTCCACTATACGATTTTACAAGCAATTTCGGAAATTGCCAGTTGGAATAAGGACTGATTATGGATATTATTTTTTATTTAACAAACAACTTCACATACAATATGTTTTCTATCAGTTAGATGGTATTTAAATAAATAAAAATGTTGATGGTTAAAATATTTCAAAAGGTACGTAGATCTTCTATTAGTGAACACCTGATTTTGAAAATCGCCAGTTGGAATAAGGCCAATTTATGGCCTTGCTATGTATCATAAAAAAAGATTTTGAATTCTCTTTCAAATGATATGTAGCATGTGTAGGTTGCTGTTATATTTATGATGACAATTTAGAAATCACCAAATTGTGGGTTGTCAAAATCATCTAATGGAATATAGGGTTATGGCTCAGCAAAGACCTATACATGATTAGGAAAGGGGACTCAGAGGTGTGCAAATATCTATTTTGTAGGCAACCTATCTTATGTCGTATGAATATTCATGAAAGTAGGCAAAGCCACTAGGCAATCAACATGTTGATAAGTACCTAAGTTGGCCAAATGAAACTTGGTCAGACAATGTGAGTCGGCCGACAATATAAATATCAAAATATCAAAGACGCTTGATATGAGTTGGCGCTAGACAGTCAGCTGACTAGAGTCGGCTGACTCACACAATTGATCCAATATTTGGTGGTAAGATTGGTGCAAAACTCATATAGAACAGTGGCTCTAACACTGAATTATGAGCCTAGTTGGTATGCCCTTCAAGTGACATATGAACTAGGCTGAATAAAAGCCCAACTGAGCAAATCACTACCAGAGTAATTGGCTGACGTAAGGGCCGATTCAAACTTACAATCAATATGCAATATTTGATTGTGAATCTGTGCCAAATTCAACCATTTATTTTCAAAATCGGCCGACTTAATCAGCCAGTTTGGTCATGTTCATCTAGTGGGTATGGCTCCTTGATACAGGGTTAACAGTCTCCATGTATATAGAGGTTCTAGTTAAGGCTCAGAATTTGTTTCTGGTGCTGGCAGTAAAAGAACCAATCAGTGATCAGCTACGATACAAAGTAACCAATCAGTAATCAGCTACGATACAAGGTAACCAATCAGTAATCAGCTACGATACAAGGTAACCAATCAGTAATCAGCTACCATACAAGGTAACCAATCAGTAATCAGCTACCATACAAGGTAACCAATCAGTGATCAGCTACCATACAAGGTAACGGATCAGTGATCAGCTACCATACAAGGTAACCAATCAATGATCAGCTACCATACAAGGTAACCAATCAATGATCAGCTACCATACAAAGGAACCAATCAGTGATCAGCTACCATACAAGGGAACCAATCAGTGATCAGCTGCCATACAAGGTAACCAATCAATGATCAGCTACCATACTAGGGAACCAATCATTAATCAGCTGCCATACAAGGGAACCAATCAATGATCAGCTACCATACAAGGTAACCAATCAATGATCAGCTACCATACAAGGTAACCAATCAGTGATCAGCTACCATACTAGGGAGCCAATCAGCAATCAGTTAACAAACAGGAGAAATGCTGATTAGATGCATTAGCTTTTTACACAAACCTTTTAGGCTATATGTAATTAGAATTATAATGTTTACTCCAGCATCTTCCCAACAATAAAATGGGAAAATGTGCTTTATTAGAATCTCTAGCTAGGGTTATACAAAACGGTCTTGAAAAGCATGTTAGTAACATGAACGCATGCACCGGAAAGATACATCCGTATCTTATATCATGTAAGATACATTCATCTCCATGGCAACGTTCTGTGCAGGAGAAATGCAGAATGCAACGAGGGGAAGGCCATTTGACCGGACCATGACTGTTCCAGTCAGGTGGATGGTTATAAAGGACGTATCGTTTTATGTGATATTTTCAGAGAAAACCAAACAGAACTGAGATGTTCAACTATATGAGATCGAGACGGGATCCACGCACGTCAGCAACTCCTGCTATGGGCATGGTTAGCTACCTTCTTTTGCAATGTGACAGCGTTGCCGACCATTAAAGATCGACGAATATCATATAATTCAATGATGGTCACCATTTAAAATTGTGGGTCTTTTAGGACTCGTGGTCACACATGATTCGTGAAGTACACATATTGTGTTTTTAAATAATAGATTCTTATATCCAGCGGAAGAACAAAAGTGGGGTCTGTTAAGGTCATGTTTTTGAGAAATCGTTACGCAGCGGATAAAAGCACCAAATTTGGTATGATGCACCTTTGAGGCATAACTATCAAATCTGGAAGGGGAGCCACGTTGAAATATTAATAGGACGGATGTGGGGGCCCAAAAACCAATATGGCTGACTTTAACTATAAAATTTTTTATAGCTCAGCTTCTAAAAAGGCTAAAGAGACATGGTTGGTGTCAAAATTGAGGGATTATGGGTCAGGGAATTCAATTATTTATGTTTCAAGTCAATGCGGAAATCCAAAATCCAAGATGGCTGACCAATTTTGAGAAATATTATGATTTTTAGCTACTAAGGCATAAGGCCAGGGGAAATGGTTCCAACATCACTTGTTAATAGCCTAGAGGGCTCAATAAATATGATATTCATCCAATACAATACCAGACATTTCAAAATGGCTGAATTCATTAGCATGATAGCTTTGATAATGACCGCTGGAATCCAAAATAATTCAAAAGAAAGGATATAGACTTTACTCTTTTACCACAAGATTTCTTGATTTCATTTGGTATGATGATCCCCTGGGACCCCTTCATTGAATTTAAAAGGGGAGCCACCTTGAAATATCAATATAATCCGGACGGGGGCCAAAAATCCAATATGGCCGACTTTTATTGAAATAATCTTATGTCTCAGCTTCTGAAATGCCTAGAAACACATTGCTATTGTCCAAATTGGTAGATTATAGGACAGGAAATTCAATTATTTACCTTTCGAATCTATACAATAGGTATAATCGAAGCTAGCCAAAAGTTTTGGTTAAATACCTTAAATTGCAATTGCTTAAAACATACAAAATTTGTCAAAATTTCATTTTGGTATTTGAAGATGGCTCCCCTTCTAGATTCAATAGTTATGCCTCAGAGGTTTTATTTATTATAACGTTCTTTTTTGACAAGTCATAACCATACCTAAAAAAACGTTATTGTTACGTGGAAATTGGGCAGGTATTAGACTCACCAAAACAAGACAGTCGCAGAACGTTTTTGTTACGTCACTGCTTGCCTGGGTAGCACTTTTCTACTGGGTACAGAGAAGAAAAGTGCTAAGATGAGTCAACATTTGGCTCACCATATAGCAGTCTCTCACATTGATCAGGTAGAGCATATAAAATGTCCCCTGAATTGCTTGGCATGAGGGCATTGTACAAGATGACTGGGAAGACAAATAAAATGAATAAGACTACTCAACATCATAGCACTAAAGCGGTCTCTGACTCTGGTCAGGTAGAGTATACAAAAAAAACAACCTGATACTCATGGCGTGAGAAGATTGTATTTTGAACTGGTAAAAGCACCCCCGGGAGACAGGGATTTGTACCTGGAAACAGCTATTTGCTTACTATAGCACCCTAGTGGTATTAAACCCTTTTCTCATACTTTGAAAAAAATGCAGACATCATGCCAGTTGCACTGGGTACCAAGAACACAGCTCACAACACCAGTCAACATTTGGCTTATCATAGTGCTATAACGGCCTATGACTTTGATTAGTTAGAGGATACAAAACTTCTCCTGATACACCTGCATTAGGGATTCATACTGCTTGTGCTGTGTACAGAGAACATAGCTAACTGGACCAGTCAACAGTTGGCACACCATAGTATTATTTTGAACCCTGACTTTGATCAGGTAGAGCCTCCAAAAGGCTCCCCTGGTACTGAGGGGCTTGTACCACTTGAACTGATAACAAAACAACATACCATAGCACTTGCACTTGGTACAAGATAATTGCTAAGACGAGTTAACATTTGGCTCAGAATAGCGCTCTAGTGGCAAATGACTTCGATCAGGTCAAGCGTACAAAAGGCCCCCCTGGGACACAGGGTTTGTACCTGGTAACAGATATTTGCTCACTATATCACTCTAGTGGTATTAAACCTCTTTCCTTGCACTTTGAAAATAATTCACACACCATGCCAATTATACCGGGTACCAAGAACACAACTCACAAGACAGATCAACACTTGGCCCACTATAGCTGGGTACGGAGAACATAACTAACTGGACCAGTCAACATTTGGCACACCAAAGTACTACTATGACCCCTGGCTTTGATCAGGTAGACTGTACCTGATCACTTGGTCGTTGTACTGGTTACAGAAACGTAGCCAATTAGACAGATCAACATTTGACTCACCATGGCGCTACAGTGGCCTATGATTTTGATCAGGTAGAGCATACAAAACGTCCTCCTGGTACACCTAGCATGAGGGGGTTCTACATGGTTACTAGAAAGACAACTACAAAAATAAGAATAGTCAACATTTGGCTCACCATCCCAGCTAACAATTTTACGTTGTGACAACGTTGCTACAACGTTGCACTTAGGTTGTAACAACGTTGCAAATTTACGTTGTCACAACATAAAAACCTCCCAGAAAGGTTGCAGCAACGTTGTGCACAACGTTGCATTGTTACCAGTTTACAACGTTTTCACAACCTTAATATATTTTTGGCTACACCTAGAATTTTCATAGAAAGTATGATATGTTTGACATTTAGGAATTTTATTATGTTTATTCAACCCCACCCTTGACCCTTTGGAAAAGTTGTTTTCAAATCACAACGTTATTAATTTTGTGTACTTATAAGAATTACATATTATAATTATGTTAAAAACAAACTTTATTCACGATCATATAATCTCCTTTCCAAAGTGTATTTTACACTCAGAAAACCCAACCTTAAATTTCTTTTAAGGTTAGGTCATGTCAGGTTATTGGCCTGTTGTATTCACAATTTGTCCCTCAATGCTACAAAGGGTCTATCATGTTAAGGATGTATGAAAAAGGTGTGTAACCTCAATGATTGTTGAAATTCCACTCCTAACTATACAGTTTTATTAGAACTTTAATAGAAATCTAATGACCTTATTCAGAGCAATTTACTAATTTACTTTAATTCACTAATATTTATCAAGATTTATCCTAAATTACTTCTTTCCAAAAACGTTTCTTAAAAATGTGACAATTCAAACAGTGGTGCCACCTATATGTTGTTTTTAGGTTATTTTGCAACGTTGCTGCAATGTTGTGAAAGAGACGTTGTAATCACAACGTTTTTACAACTTTATTTCCCAACGTTGCTGCAATGTTGTGAAAAAACGTTGTGATCGCAACGTTGTTACAACTTTATTTTTCAACGTTGTTGCAATGTTGCAACACAACGTTATCAAATTGGTTGTAGCAATGTTGTTGCAATGTTTTCCCTCCAAAGTTGTAGAAAGGTAATGTTGTACAACGTTGTCTGAACGTAGTGTGTTTGCTGGGATAGCACTATGTTGGCCTCTGACTTTGAGGGTACAAAAAGGCCCCTTGAAACACTGAGGTTACAGAAAAGACATCTAATAAGATGAGTCAACATTTGGCCAACCATAGCACTATGGTTGCCCCTGACTCAATTTCATCAGGTATACTGTGCAAAATGTCCCCTGATGAAATAAGATGAGTTAACATTTTGTCCATCATAGCGCTATAGCTGCCCCCAACATTAATCAGGTAGTGGGTACAAAAAGCCCCCCTGGTACACCTGGTATGATAGGATGTACCTGGTGACTAGTAAGACAAGTCAACATTTGGCTCACCATAGCGCTATAGTTGCCCCTAACTTTGATCAGGTAGACCATACAAAAAGCCCCCCTGGTACACGGGGGTTGTACCTGGTTACCAGAAGACAGACAGGAGGAGGATGTGAAGGTAGGAGCAGGGGGTGGTTTGGTCAGCTGGAGGCTGGGTACAAAACCATCCTGAATAGATCAATACTACTGAGATTCACAGGTAACTAGATCTGTCACTTCTGTATTCATTGTTTAAAGGTTTGTAAACTTGTATATCCATGGTTAAATATTCTTATAAGGTTGCGATAAAGTTCTTCATTTATTCTTATTTTGGTCCGTAGGCAGTGTGTATATATGGTCGACTCTGATAAAAACCCTTTCCTTGCACGTTAGCTTTGTCAAAATGTAACTTTATAGCATGTTTACTGGGTACCAGGAACATATCTAATAAGACTAGTTAACATTTGGCTCACCATAGCGCTATAGTGGCCCCCAACTTTGATCAGGTAGACCGTACAAAAAGCCCCACTAGTACACGGGGTTGTACCTGGTTACCAGAAGACAGGCAGGAGGAGGATGTGAAGGTAGGAGCAGGGGTCGGTTCGGTCGGCTGGAGGCCGGGTACGAAACCATCCTGAATGGATCAATACCACTGAGATTCACGGGTAACTAGAGCTGTCACTTCTGTATTCATTGTTTAAAGGTTTGTAAATTTGTATAACTATGGTTAAACATTCTGATAAGGTTGCGGTGAAGTTCTTCATTTACTCTTATCGGGGCTCTAAAACAGCTTGCATTATATATCCGCAAACACATTATATTTTCCTAATTTTGTTTATTTTAAAGATCCACCAGAAGGGAGTGGCCCCTTGACCCCCCTATCACATCCCCTGGCCCCCCACCCTCTTCCTGGATCCGCCCTGACTTGTCTCAGCTCATCCACTGGAAATGATTGGATCAAATTGTAGGGTTTTTTACATTATGGGATATGAGCTGTGGTATGACAATGTCACAGTGAAGTTGCACATATTAGAGATAGAATTGTTGGTTATACATGTATGAATTACTTGAAATAGGCAATTTCAAACAATTATATCGTCCCAGTGCGTGCATTTTCTGTGATATCCTCACATCTTGCTGATATCGCAGATCAAGTCGCATAGGCATAATACCCCCTTGTGTTTCACTGTCTCTTTAAGGCGATAACCCATTGAGCGATCCTACTGAAATTCTGGTCAAATTTGGAATTGATTTCAACCAACATTTAAGGTTCTAAGATAATAATTGTAAAACAATGAATATGTTTCGATGTAGTTTCTGATCAGATATTCTGATATGTATATTCACATGTATGTATTCTAATAGGTACACATGCTTTTGATGACCTTTGGTTTTCTGATTTTGATGAATTCTGATTGCTTCAATGAGGGAATATGATGAAGATTTCAGTTCAAACAATCATTGGGTTCTTCCCTTTACTTCCTGCAGTGTTTCCTCCTTTGGAACCACTCAGGTACATTGATCAGCATTGATTAATGGGCTCAGACTACTGTGGGACTTAAGCTTTGTAGTGTGGATTGAATGAAGAGAAGACTTGAAGGCAGGAGATGTTGTTGATGTTCAATATAATTATTCTCTACAGCCTCAGGAGTTGTGGGCCAAGAGGCCTGTTGCTGCTTAGTGATTGCATGGTGTGTGGTCTTTGGCCGCTGGACCCAGAGTGTCATCTACAGGGTGACACAACAACTACCCCTGGGACAACTACCCTGGGGACAACTACCCTCATAGGACAACTACCCCTGGGACAGCCTAGCCCTTATGACAACTACACTTTAAGACAACTACCCTATGGGTAGGACAACTACTCCTACAGGACAACTACCCCTCTACATAGGACAATTACACTTATACAGGTTTGGGCTATAACGGGAAAAACGGAACGTCAGGACGCAACCCTTTAAATCATTTAAAAACATTCCATAATAATTTTTTCAATTTGGAATATGAGCCTTTATGACAAGTGATCATTTGGTTAAATCAAAATTGAATTCCATCGTTACAATAATGGTTTGAATGTTTTTTAAAAGTCTGCCTGAAAAAACGGAACGTCTTGAAAAAACGGATTACGTAACCGTCCCGTTTTTTCAGGATGGTCCGTTTTCTTGGTATGATTTATGTAACTTTTAAATAATAAAAGTTCATAGAAAAAGAATGCATCGATAGAATTTGAAAATGCAACGATCATTTTGATGCAAACGATGTGTACTTTCATGACAAATATTTTTTGAATTTAGCGAACTCCTGATTTTCTGAGCATTTTTATTTATATTCAAATATTAATTGTGGACTTTTTATTTATGAAAATGTTAAAATGGAAAATGCCATGTAATTCATGTTAAATGCAGAATTTCATAATTTTTGTATTTTGGATATGCAGAAGTATTATATCATGTGTATCTTGTATGTTATTCATGTATAGATTCATTTACAATAGCTAGATATTACACTTTTTCATAATTGCCTGTTCTTACAGGACGTCCCGTTTTTACAGGACATCCTGTTTTCCCCGTCATAGCCCCAACCTGTATAGGTGGGACAATTACCCCTTTAAAACAATTACTGCTACAGATAGGACAACTACCCTCAATGGTAGGACATCTATCCCTATGATAGAACAACTACCACTATGATAGGACAACTATCCCCCTAGATAAGACAATTACCCCAATTGGTGGGACAATTACTCCTTTCAATAGAACATCTACACCCATTAGTAGGACAACTAATCCTATGACACCCAGGGCAGCTGCCCAAGGTCTCCCCCCTCTGTTGCCCGGTCCTGGACACCCAGGGCAGGTCATACCAATGGGGGTAACTGTCCTATCAAGGGGAGTTGTTGTCATATCAATGGGGATATTTATCCTATCATAGGGGTTGCTGTTCTACTATTTGGGGTAGTTGTCCTATCTGTAGGGGTAATTTTCCTAAAGGGGTAATTATCCTACCTATAGGGTAATGTCCTATTTAGAAGGGAAGTTGTCCTACAATGGTAGTGGTCCTAAGGGGTAGTTGTCACAAGGGTAATTGTCCTATGGATGTAATGGTCCTAAAGGGTAATAGTCCTAAGGGGTAGTTGTCCTAGGGGTAGTTGTCCCAGGGGTGATTTTCCTAGTATCCCTTTACAGCAAACCTGCACCTCCCACCTGACCTCTGGTCAGTGACCTAATTACAACTGACCAATAGGGGCAGGGGGAGTGCTAACTGATTACCATAAACTCTTTAATGTAGAACCTTATATGCATATTTGTAGTGTATCTCTTGATTATTATTATCTAGGGAATTATGATATTAATATATTTGATATAATAAATCTCGTAAATACTTGTAATTATTAGAGGAAGGATATGTCATGCCTAAACTTAGGTATGACACTACCCAGGCACGCAGCTACATAGCAAGCACACTGCACGACTGACGTAACAAGCACACTATGCGACCATACTTTTTTGGTCAGTCTCTAAGTTGGTCAATTTTCATGCACCAGCTACATCAGTTTAGGCCAAGTTGAGACCTTACTAAAAAAGAACATAATAATAACATGAAAGAATGTTTGAAGAATGTCACAACAATGCTACAGTGTGCTGATAGGTTCTAAAGACATTTTTAGATAAATCAAAATAACGTAACAAGAACCAAAGCAGGACTAAACAGAAAATTGCTGCATGATTATAACAACGTCTTATTCTTGTTTGGGTAGAGCCTGTTGCCTGTTGCACAATGGAATTTCGATGGTATGATAAACTTAACGATAGCATAACGTTTGCTTAACAGCGAAATGTTTGCTATGAAAATAATAAAATCTATGATTCTAATGAATGATATTGAATTCTGTAAATTGATATAAAAAGGGGGAAAATTAGAGAAAATTCAGCAAAAGTTACAGCTCTTTGAGGGCATTCTAAATATAGAAAAAAATTGTCGCAAAACGATTGTTGTTACGAAAATATTAACAACGAAATGTTTCATTAATAATATTATTTTCGTTGCAGGCAGAAAGAAACACAGTTAAGCAGGGGAGGATTCCGTGACCACTGTTTGAGGTATATACCTGACATATACCTGTATGTCTGTAGGGATCAAGGCCTTATTATACCATGCAATTCTACCCACCACAGAGAGACGATCCACAGAAGTTTGAGCTCATGCAGGTATTCTTGGAATAGTTTTGTAGACCAAAATACCTATAAAGGATACAAATCATTGTTATAAATCTATTCTTATGACTATGTTTTCCACCCAACCTATGACATGATAGATATATAAATGTACAAATATGTTCTGTGCCCCGTCGCATAACAGGTCTCGCTGTTGTGAACATTGGCACATTTCAAAAGACCTCTCCCTGTTTAAAATCGAGTGTTTTTGATGTGCCGGGGGACATTTTGAGGTTTGAATTTTAATATTCTCTTTTCAGCAAATGATAGAAGTTACCCTCATTTTATAAAATATATAAGAGGTAAGTGGCGGAAATGTATTGATATGTCAATTTAATGTGTCCAAAATTAGTGCAAAACATCGAGAGAGAAACTAAACCATTTTTAATCTCTCCCTGTTGCGAGCGTTTGGTTATGTGATGCGGCACTGATAACTTTTTAGTGCTAGTTTTCCTCCATGTTAAACTATATATGCAAGGACCAATGAAAATGTAGATGCTTAAGTCATGTGAGTCGTCTACTCATTTCATGACATGCATCTTGGTTGAAGCTAGGTCTGGAAGTGAAATATCCAAAATAAGGTATGCGTGCAGTACGTATGATGTCAAGACCATAACACATGTTTATTTAACATAGAAAATCGATTGAACCAGCAATCAATCATATCTGAAGGTAGATCAATGTTGATATCCCAACATTGATTCAATACTGGCAACTGATGTTGATTCAATGTTGATTTATCATTTTCAGAAGTTCGTTTGTCTTTAAATGGGTACTGATTAACTGAATGCAGGTATAATTATGTCGAATGTGATGGATGTATTTATGAAAACAACTTATCTGTTTAACATAACTATTTTTGTTGGCATTGATTTCAGATGAAACCAGGAATCGGAAGGAAACAAATGTAAATGCCGTCATTTCCGACCTCTATATTCGAGCATAGGACTATGTACAAGCAAAAATATTAGTTGGTCTTGATACAGCTGCAAAATTCCTAAGTGGACCTTTAACTCCAACAATTATCATACATCTCCCCACCTTCTGCAAAGAGAGTCATTGACTATGACCTAGGATACTGGATAACATTTACAGATTCAGTTTAGGATTGAACAAGACCTGGTGACTTTTTGTCTCTCTATCATACACAAGCTAGTGGTACATCCCTCACTTCATCCTCTGAAGATTGTCCAAACTGGGTTATCAAATGAGGGCTAACCATAAAGATTTCACGATAATTTTTGCAAGCCAAAGCGCTCCCATAAACCGCCATTTTTTCATTCCAGGACACTAGGCATAGAAGAGCACATGCCTGATTCAACCCTCAAAGACAGAATTGTCAAAACCTTGTTCTAGCTTTGATATGGACTAATAACTATATTGCTATGGCATTAAACCCCAATAACCAACCAACCAACCACAGCATAATGGGGAAAATCAATCAAATGACCTGAAGATCAAGTACTCAGTAAAACCTATTAGAAACATATCCATTATGTTGTTTTTCCAAGGTGGCCAGCTGAGGCTAGGCTCACTGTTGCTGTTTGGAGCTGGCCTTTACCTCATAGTACTTCTTGTCCTCCAACTTACCTCAAGCCTAAGAGATGGGACACTCTTAGATATTCAAAGGGAAGAAACTCGAGTTAAACTCCACAGTCATGTCCTTCGGAGAACATTGAATTTGAAAAGTAGCCACATGGGAGACCCTAGTCAGGATCTTTTGAATGAGGAAATAACAATAATATATCAGGAAAGAAGTAAAGGTGCTTTTCACAAACATACCAGATCAGATTTAATGAGGAAAATCAATAACAGTGCCAAAGGTATGGTTGTGTCAGTAGGCTCAAATGTTACTGATTTAACACTGATAGATGCTGATTCAACACTGAATCTTGTGCCACCCAGGTACAATATGCTGATTAACCAGCCCTTTCTGTGCCACCAGGTGGACTCTGATGATGTCCCCACCCCTCATACCCCCAACAAAGATGCTTCTCAGATGGCTGTAAACCTCCTTATTATCGTCCACTCACACCCCTTACACAGGAGGAGAAGAGATGCAATAAGGGCCACATGGGGAAGGATAATCCACCACAACTATGAAACCAAACAAACTGTTTTATTATTCCTCCTTGGTATTCCCGGAGACTACGAGGAATATCAGAGGGTGCATAAGGAGGCGAAGCTGTACCGCGATGTAGTTGTTTACGAATTTGTCGATGACTACAGGAACCTTACCGTAAAGTCGTTGTTGGGATTGTATTGGAGCGCCACCTTCTGTGAAAATGCAAAGTATATCATCAAGGCAGATGATGATGTGTACCTTAATGTGCCTGAAATTATAAACACATTGAATGGGGTGGGTGACCAAAACCTTATTCTGGGTTCACGTAACCTGAGATCGCCCGTAAGACGATATGGCCAATGGGCAGTTACTTACAAAGACTACCCACAACCCCTTTTCCCTCCGTATTGTTCCGGATGCATGTACACCTTATCGGGTGACATGGCAGCCAAGCTGTATCATGTGTCCCAAAACAGCGAATCACCCGCGATGATTTCCATTGAGGACGTATACATCACCGGTCTGCTCGCACAGCGATTGGGAGTGCGATGTATGCATCACGAGCGATTCCCTTCATGGATCACAGTGCTCACCCTCCCTCATGTGCTGCAGTACCTTCGCGGGGAGGTCTTCGGGTTGCACGGCATGGGGTGGATCCACATGCACGGGTTGCAGATGGTAACACGAAGGTGCACCAACTGTACCACAGACCCTGAGCAGGCCAGAAGGTGGTTTACATGGCTCATGGATCAGGACACTATGTATGGGTAGATGTACACCCAGCCAGCTTGCGACGTAACAGATCTAGAAACATTCTTCAACCATACTTTTTTAGTCACTTTGTTAGCTACTATAAGATGACATGTAATAATGATGTTATTGATGGTGAGGTTGAAACCTCAACAAATTAGAACGTTACTATAAGATTATTTTTTGGTGAGGTTAGGACGAAACCAAAACAGAATGTTATAAGAACATTCTGTTTACATCAAAGGATATAACCAGAATGTTATAAAAATGTTGCAGTGGAATGTTGTTGCAGAAGGTCGCAGCAACATAGTTGGGAGTCATCAAAAGAACATAACAAGAACCGTACCAGAACCAAATAGAACGTAACTACAATGTTGTTATAAGGTCACACCTCCAGCTGGACAGACTGCAAAACAAGGGGTGACTACTAAAAAAATCATTCAGAAAAGTCAACCCCTACGAAAAGTTACAATACTTGACATAACACAATATTGTTTCATGGAATTCATGTCTCTATAGAATTTCGTAAAAGTTTCCTTAAGTGTTTTCATTTATCTCAACTTCCAAACTGTTTCAATATTCGCTGTAATATAATATACATACATTCGGAAGGGTCTGTTTTTAAAGATTGTTGTATGGGATCTCAAGTTTACAAGATTTTCCCGATGTATTTGTACAGCATAAACACCTCCGACCAATTTTGTAAATCTTCTTCAGTCAAAATATAAAAGCAGTATTTCTGTTCTTAATGTCAAGACTAACCAGTTTAATTTGATTAGCTCTAGATCGTTTGTTTTCATTGTCAGTTGTTCAATAAAATACAGCTGTTTTCTAATCCCATCTCCCGAAGAATAAAACTAACATTTATAATATTATTTCTTATTCAAGCAATTTACTAAAGGAATTTTAATATAAAAATAAACAATATATTCAAAGAAACTTGCCTTTAACTTGCTTATTGATTTCTTGATCACAACACCTTATAACATTTTCATCAGTGATTCGATTTTAGGCATAATGTGCGTATTACTTACGTAGACTTTTTTATACAACAATTTGGTTTCTTGTTTAGGTTATCATTTGTAAATATGCATAGACCATGCTAGTTGGTAAATTCTTAGTATTCCTTGCGTTGATCCTGATACCATTGTAAGCAAGCTTGAAATGTTATTAAGATGTTGCAGTAACAATCTATTTAGTTCTGTTTCTGGTTCCTGTTACATTTTTTTGTCACGGTACCCGGTGAAATCTCTCGAACTTGATAATTGCAAAGTTATGTTATTGTAACATTCCAGTTACATCATTTTACAAAGAAAATAATAATATTACAACGTCCTGACTTGGTAAAGTATAATAATGTCCAACTTATTGGTTCAGGCTTGTACTGTTAACAGGACGCTACACGAAAGCCCCATACACATTAGGTGATTTTGACAAGTCGGCCAACCAAACAACTGATTCTACGTCAGTAGTCGGCCGAATTTAGCAACGATTCAGTAAAAAACATGCTTATTTCTATGTGATATACTTACAGGGGATCATACGACGAATTTAGCGCCGACTCATTGACCTACTCTGTTAAGGTCGCCTAGTGGGTATTGGGCTAAATGAGAAAGTTGTAGACAGCTATAAGTATGGGGGTCGTCCATAAATGACGTCACACTATTTCAGACTACTTTTAGGACCCCCTACCCCCCTGTCACACTGGATTTTCTGTTTTAAACATAAAAGTAGGGCCCGTTTTCAGGCAGTGTCACACTGTTCAACCTACCACCCACCCATTTGTGTGTGACGTAATCTATGGAAGGCCCCTGAAACCAACTTGCCACGAGTGTACATCACCAAGTCATGGTGCTGCCACCTGAGAACAAGTAGGAGAAGTTGCAATAGGCCTGGCCCACATTGGGTATAACCCAGAGTTGGACAAAATAACCATACAAGTTGAAATAAACTTGAACTATGTTTTTCCTATAACCGAGTACTGCTGAAACATGATGTATTTCTTCTTAAATTTCATTTGCGGTCAATCAAAATGCTGCAGGGTTGGACATTATAGGCTGGACTGACAAGCTGTAACAGTGGTTGATATGAGGAAAAGGACAAAGTATAAAGCTGCATTCAACCAGTATTAGGAGCTATCTGTTAATCACATTACTTTAGTTAATTTTGTTTTATGCAACTGTCTTCAGGGAATTAATACAGAGGCAATATAAAAAAATATTTCATTGTATTAGCTAATTGCTTGTATAATGTAATATTTTTAGAGGCTATTCAAAATGTAGATCACAGTTAATAATATATGTAAATGACCATTTTTAAACAGATTACTTCTTGTGACGGCACTTTCATATCATTCTTTATTTAGTTAAACGAGAACTGCTCCTTTAAAGGGAAAATAGTGCAACTTTGTTGTGCCATGATTCCTGTTGTTCAATAGATCAAGCATTCCATTCATATCAAAGACTAATGATTCTGGGAAA
Source organism: Lepidonotus clava (assembly GCA_936440205.1). NCBI lineage: Eukaryota > Metazoa > Annelida > Polychaeta > Phyllodocida > Polynoidae > Lepidonotus > Lepidonotus clava. Next base: position 52,563,286 of record OW387137.1, read on the forward strand.
GTGGGAAATATATGGAATTCATGTACTGAGAACTTACCTGGCAAGCTTGCGACATAACAGAAACATTCTGCAACCCTACTCTCTTAGTCAGTTGTTTACTGACATGGCACATGATAATTACATTATTGATGATGAGGCTGTATGTTATTATAACGTTATTTTTTAGTGAGGCTGGGATGAAACCCAAACAGAACATTATTAGAACATCCTGTTTGAGTTGAAGAACATAACAAGAGGGTTGTAATAACATTACACTGCAATGTCATGGCAGTATGTATCAGCAACATATATAGGAGTCATCAAAGGAATGTAAACAAAACCAAATGCAGAACCCACCAGAACATTGCTTCAACGTTATAATGACATTGCATCCTTGGGTGCATACAGACTGTTTTTTTCCTCGGCAGAGGTGATAGCATAACCAGTCAAGCCCCATTCACTCTGGTGGATGTGGGTCGTTGTTGGTCTCTTCCATCTGTATGTTGGATATTATTCTTTAAAAAAAACAAAACATATCCTTCACGGTAGCAATCCAATTTACGACATCACACTGGGAATTATGAAATCCAAATTCAAAGGAACAAGCGTAAGTGTAAGTGTGAGGTGATATCAGTCTAATCGAGCCGTTGCAATAAGGCTGAACTAACTTTCGAGGTGGCCTCCCTTGAGATTTTATATGAATTCTTTATATAGGGATATATGATGGGAACGTGAGCATATCTGACATCTGTACTCAGGAAAATTGTTCTACTAAATCTAATCAACATGATTTCAAGACCATTGAGATCATGATAACAGCTTCCAAACATATCAAGACTTTCCATGATATTTTTTAGTTCAAATTGTATGAGAAGGTGCCATGTGTAATGCATTGTAATATGGATGTTTATTACAGATAAGGAGTAGTGTTTCAATCATTTATCTTATTTGTTGCTGATTAGTATGTGGGAACTCCATCCGCTGCAGTTTACTGTGGTAAGGTCACCTTTATTTTGAGGTTATTTCCTTCTGAATATGTATTATTTTCATTGTGTTCACTGGAAAATTGTATTTTCTCTTTGCTTTGAAAACATCATCTCAATATGTTTGGTAGGTACTATATATCTATAAGACATAATTTGTGTCCTAAGTACAGAACATCTGTACAAGTTTCCTTAAAACTGAATGCTTATGTTAAGTTTGACCAGGCCTGTACAATTTTGTACAATACATATTGTAGCAATGAATATGATCTCCATAACAACCAAATGTGTAGTCCACTTTGATCATTTGTAGGCCATTTTCCACATAGTAAAACACTTTTTAGATTGCTTTAAAGGAGCTATATTATTTACTGTGTATAGGCCTACTGTATCCCTACATATATATGAATTCACAGTTACACCAAAAAATATCTTACAGCCCATTTTGCAACAACAATGTTGTAACAACAATTAATGTCATTGTTAAGCTTTTGCGCTTAGGTTGATCTTGAAGTGCTCATTGTTATGATTGCAATTGGTCATTGTTTAACCCTTTAGACCCCAATTAGGTCGTATCCACATGAGGGTGTACTCCCCAATCCGGCTGCATCCGCCCGGAAAATTGACATTTTTCTGCAATTTTTCCGTAATTTTCCAAGGAGAACACTGTGATGGGTGTTCAACACACAAAAACAGCCAATATATTGTTTTAAAGCTCATGATATTTCCTAATTAATGCTATAGACCAGATTTCTTTAACTCTAAATTGTAGGAGTCGGACATGCTTTGAACATCAGAGATAACAAGGAAAATAGGGAATTCCAGAGGGAAATCCAAAGAAATCCTGGGGAAATCTGGCAATTCATGGGTGTAAACTGGGTCTAAAGGGTTAATGACCCACTGGTATTCTGACTAGATGAACTGCTTGGTAGGTGTAGAGGTAAAGGGGTTTTACACCTGGTAATAAGGTGACTACAATGTTTCCATCGTATCACAGCTTGCAATGTAAGAATATCGCATGTTGTGATGCACTTAAAATTTCCACCCCCAAAGGCAACATAACACAGTGTATTGCAGGCATCCATACATTTACACACATATGCACGAGATTAAAACAAGGATATCACATATACAAATAAAAGATACAACCACATATAATCATATCCTTTCATTTACAACCAAGATCTGCTAAATACTTTTATTATACCTTATGGTGATACAGGTTTAGTAGTAAAGAGTTTAATGCATGTCATATCAAACCCGAGTGATACCCAGCCCTGTATCACCCTTTGGGTTCATGAGTTCACGAGGGAACTGCACATGAATACAAACTGCACAATGTGTGAACTGCTGCAAAAACAGAGTGCTTAAGAATGGGTTGTTCAACTCATGTTCTACCTAATAATGTGCAATATTTTTCTCTCTATTTGCGTAAAATACAAAAATCTATGTGTAATTTATACATAAAAAACAAACAAATACATTTGAAAGCTGTTGTTTCCTTTCTCGCTGCTGTGGACTATAATGGCAGAGTTATGGAACATGCACGGTGAACACATGACCCTACAACGTTTCCCATGGCATGGATCTTGTAGATCATTCAGTTGTCAATAAAAGTTCATGCACACCAACTGCACTAAGACCAACAGATAGCAACAGGAACCCAGGGTAACACTACCCTTGCATCTGATTGCTACAAAATCATGATTTCACAGTAAGCTGGTGCGGAAAGCTTCTCAGTGTATAAGCACTGAAAAAATACTTGTTGTGATTCTGAAAGTGCCCCAAACAACTCAACTGTCATGTCTGTATGACCACTCGCTCTTAAACAATTTTTGACATATTAATCACACATCAGGGGGAAAGGATGATCAGTGCAGAAATAAGGTATTCAAAGTGTATGATAATAGCTTTCAAATGATACCAATCACATCAATATCTGATAATAAACAAGAAAATTACAAGCTGTTGATTACAGGACTGTCAGTTTCAGAGAAAATGGCAAAGGGCCTGGTTAGTAAATATCTATTTCAATATTCAATTACCAAATGACATTTTCTTCATGAATATATTAACAGCCCTAGCAGCTACTATGTGTAAAATGAGTGTAAATATGAGGTCAGTGAATTTAGGATTTTTTTCTAATTATTCTATTAAATTTATCCTTGGTAGATACAATCTGGCAATATGTCATTTTTCATTATAGTGCATACCTCTTTGACGGGAAAGTGTTTCAGATTTCTATATTAACAAGTAGCTTTCAACTTATGTTATAATGTTCAAAGAATAGAGACAAAAAAAGGTTCCATTTTATTGACATAAAACTTGAGAACTCCTTCACAACATTTCAGGTCAATATCTCTAGTAGTCACCGAGTCATCATTGTATAAACCATCAATGTTGCGAAATCAGTTTTATGTTTCTAATTTTGTTTAAGTTCTGTAATTTGCAACACATTTCTGTGTCACTCATATTAAAAGAAAGAGAAGAACATGACCCTTTTAGATGAGATATGTCTGAGATTTATATATATATTACCTTCTAATGTATACCTTTATGTATGTTCCAGGTGGCCACCTGGGTATGTTAATCTAATAAAAGATCTGCTACAACATAACCTAGTTGTCATTGACACATGGTACCAGGAGTAATTACGAATCGTGCGGATTAAAAGCAAAAAAAATGGATTCGATCAAGGCGCCCGAGCCCCTTAGACTGAAGGAAGGAAATGTTGCAGACAACTGGGAAAGGTTCAAGAAACAAATGAAGTGGTATCTGCTGGCTATCAACGTACCAGATGATGCGAGTGCGAGGAAAGTAGCCATCCTACTAACAGTTGCAGGCCAAGAAGCCCAAGATGTCTACAACACATTCACATATGCACCAGCTGTTGGGAATGTGCCAGCAGAATCACCAGACAATTATGATGTGGTTCTACGCAAGTTCGAGACATACTGTGTTCCAAGGAAAAATACAGTTTATGAACGATACACGTTTAATATCCGTGAACAAGGAGAAGGTGAAAGTATAGATAGTTTTGTGACATCACTTCGCCTAAAAGCAGCCACGTGTGAGTTTGGGACACTGTTGAACTCAATGATCAGGGACCGATTAGTAGTCGGTATAAGAGACCGTCGCCTAAAAGAAAAGATGTTAAGGGATCCTGGCCTCACTCTGGATACTGCCATAGCGATGTGTAAAGCTGCTGAAACGGCTCAGAAACAGATAAAGGTACTAAACTCAGTGGAAACAGAAACTGTAAACTTTGTCAACAAATCGAAGCAGTACAACAGTACAAAGACTGGACGGCAAGACAGAGTACAAGCACCTAGAGATGCCTCCAGAGACTCTGCCAAGCCAAACACAAGTGACACAGGTGGTGAATTTGACTGTGGGAGGTGTGGAAATAAGCACTTGCCTAGGCGCTGCCCAGCCTATAGGTTTCGATGTGCCAAGTGCTCCTTCAGAGGCCATTACACCCACCTGTGCAAAACAAGAGTAAATGTTGTAAATGAAGAAGCACCAGCAGAAAACCAAGAGACTGATATCTTCATTGGGCAAGTAAAGACTCAAGAGGTCAAAGAGGTCAAGATCAGCAAAGGTTGTCGCTGGATTTACCCTCTAAAAGCAGGAAATTCAACTGTACATGTCCAGCTGGACACTGGAGCAGGTGCTAACCTACTCAATGAAAAGGATTACTATGGACTGACCCCCAGACCCAAGTTAAATTCAACGAATGTTCGCCTCACTGGATATACAAATGATGAGATTCAGGTCAAAGGTGCATGTATGTTAAGAGTTGAGGTTGAGGGAAAATGCTCAGTCATTAGATTTGTCGTTGTAGAGAATGGTTCAAGCCTTCTTGGCGCCACGTCATGTGAAAATCTTGGTCTAGTTAAAAGAATACTTGCTGTGAAAGAAGATAACGAAGAAGTAACTGTAAAAGATGTAGGGCAGTGTACTCTGCCAGAGGAAAGAAGTGAGCTATCGTCTTTACCGTTTGTGTACAATATTGAAGTGAAAGAAGATGCTGTGCCAGTAATTAGAGCAGCTAGAAGGGTTCCAGTGGCAGTAAGAGAACCTCTGAAAAAAGAGCTAGAGAGAATGGAAAACCTAGGGGTTATTCACAAACAAGATGAACCATGTGAATGGGTAAGTGAAATAGTTGTTGTGAACAAACCAAATGGTGATATTAGATTGTGCATTGATCCTAAAGACCTTAATAAGGCAATCAAAAGAGAGCATCAACAACTACCTACTAGACAAGAAATCTTTTCAGATATACAAGGGGCAAAGTACTTTTCCAAACTTGATGCATCTCAGGCATTTTGGCAGGTTAAGCTTAGTGAAGAGTCAAAGAAATTGACCTGTTTTAACACACCATTTGGTAGGTACTCGTATGACAGGCTACCTTATGGCCTTTGTTCAGCCCCTGAAGTGTTCCACAAATACATGGAGGTAATGTTTGGTGATATAGAAGGATCACGTGTGTACATGGATGACATACTCGTGTGGGGCACAACAGAAAAGGAACATGACAGCCGTTTGCAAGAGGTCAGAGAGAGAATAGAAAAGTACAATTTGCACATGAACTGGTCAAAATGTGAAATCAAAAAGTCTGAGATTAGCTTTATAGGAGACAAGCTGTCATGTGAAGGAATCAGTCCGGCAGAGGACAAGGTAGAAGCAATACTGGGGATGAAAAAACCAGAGTGTAAAGAAGACGTGCAAAGAGCCTTGGGTTGTATAAATTATGTTGGCAAATTTATCCCCAACCTTGCAAGTAAATGTGCTCATATCAGATCACTGCTTAGCAGTAAGAATACATGGGTGTGGGGCCCTGAACATGATTGTGAGTGGGAAAACATGAAAGGTATTTTAACCTCATCTCCAGTGCTTAGGTTCTACAACCCAGCCCTTCCAACCAAAGTGTCTACTGATTCTTCAAAAGATGGTCTCGGAGCTGTGTTGCTTCAAAAAGAAAATGCAGAATGGAGCCCAGTAGCATATGCTGCAAGGTCACTGACAGATAGTGAAAAAAGGTACGCACAAATTGAAAAAGAGTGTCTCGGCTTAGTGTATGGTTGTACAAAGTTTCACCACTTCATTTATGGGTTACCCAATGTAGAGCTAGAAACTGATCATAAACCCCTGATTGCACTGTCAAACAAGTCTCTCAATGATATGTCTCCCAGAATCCAAAGGTTAATGCTAAAGTTGCAGAGATATAGTGTACAACTCACTTGGACTCCAGGTAAATTCCTGTATATTGCAGACACACTGTCTAGAGCCAAGGTCACAGAAAAGGTTGATAATGTACTGGGTGCAGAAATAAATGCACAGGTAAACATGGTCTATCAGTCTTTCCCAGTATCAGAAGAGTACTTAGAGCGAATAGCTAAAGAAACTGAAAAGGACGAAGTCCTAGAAGCAGTTAAAAGGTGTATCGCTAATGGCTGGAAAAATGGAGAATGTCCAGCATATAGCACATTTAAAGATGAGCTCTGTTTGATAAATGGACTTCTAGTGAGAGGAAACAGGATTGTTATCCCTAGTAGCATGCGTAAAGAAATGCTGGAGTATGTTCATGCAGGACATCTAGGAGTAGACAAACAGAAAAGGTTGGCAAGAGATGTTATGTTTTGGCCTAACATGAATAGAGACATTGAGGTTAAGACACAAAATTGTCAAGCATGTCTAAAGTATAAAGTTTCCCAGAGCAAAGAAACAATGTATGTAGAGGCAGAGAAGTTGAATGCAGGACCATGGGAGTATGTGGGGACAGATCTGTTCCATTGGAACAACCATGACTACTTATTGGTTATAGATTATCACTCGAATTATCCAGAGATTGCCATACTACCAAGCACGTCAGCTGAGAATGTAATCTTAAACATGAAAAGTATCTTTTCCAGACATGGTGTGCCTAAAGTTGTAATCAGTGACAATGGTCCTCAATATAGTTCAGAAGCTTTCAAAAGGTTTGCGAGTGAATATGGGTTCCAACATAGAACTTCAAGCCCATATTATCCCCAAAGTAATGGAAAAGCAGAAAGAGGTGTTGGAATTGTAAAAAGTCTTCTCAATAAGGCAAAAGAGTCAGGTGATGATCCATACTTAGCACTACTAGCTTATAGACAGGCGCCAAAGTCTGATGGTTCCTCTCCAGCAGAGAAGCTCATGGGTAGAAAGTTGCGTAGTAGACTTCCGCATGTTCACAAAATGGTAGACTCAGGGAACAAAGCTATTAACGAGAGTCGGTTACGTCAAGAAGTAGCATACAATGAACATGCCAAAGATTTGCCTAGACTACAAGTAAATGACACAGTAAGACTGCAAGATGAAAAGGGTACATGGAGCCAGCGTGCTCAGGTGTTAAAAGAAGTGGCCCCAAGGTCATATAAAGTAAGAACTGAAAATGGAGCAGTGTTGAGAAGAAACAGGCGGGATCTACTGAGAACATCAGAACAGTTTGTAAGGTCTGATGACCAAATGGATGATGCAGATGATATAGATGGGGTGATTGACTCAAATGCTGAAAATGTCAAGAATGGTGAGGCCATGAATGTAGAAAGGGCTTCTGTCACTTCTCTTTCTGTTCCTGAAAGATCTCCTCAAGTAATAGTCTCATCTCCATTCATACCTAGAAGGTCTTCAAGAGTGTCAAAACCAGTAGTAAGACTAGGTATATAAAGATGTGCTTTGTCAGGTCTTCTATAGACGTCTATCTTTTGATTGTCCGTTGACGGGGAAGATGTCTGAGATTTATATATATATTACCTTCTAATGTATACCTTTATGTATGTTCCAGGTGGCCACCTGGGTATGTTAATCTAATAAAAGATCTGCTACAACATAACCTAGTTGTCATTGACACAAGATATATAAAACTACTGTACTCAAATTAGTAATGCTGCTATGGTAAGTAAAGTAATCCAAGCCCAGACCCTTAATCAATCCCTAGGAGCCATCAGATAAGGGGCCCTCCATTAAGTACATATGCACCAAGGGGGAAGGGAGTTTAAGGTAGTTTTTGTACCGGCAATAGGTTTTGTAACAACAACACTTTTACATCTCTAGTCACTAATGCATAAAGTTAAATTCTGTAAATTGATATATGAAGGGAAAAAAATTGAGAAAAATCAGTAAAAGTTACAACTCATTGAGCACAATCTAAATAACTTTTTTTGTAATTGTCAAAATAATTGTTGTTACGCTAAAGGTAATAACAAAAGGCTTCGCTGTTTAATTGATTTTTGTTGTTATGAAATTCATTGTGCAATGGGCCACAGGAGCCAAATCCAATAAATTCTACAATATTTTCTTAACTCAAATATATCTGGCTCCTCTTAAGATCAAAATCAAATTCAAATTACCATATCTTGTGAAATTATACTTCCCTTTGAGCTAGTCTTCACAGCGAATAGTTTAACACTGACCTTAACTACACTCATCTGATATGTTTCTATACTTATCTAAGTTTTGAAAATGTTGTCACTTGCATTGGTTTTGATGCCCTTTAAGTGTACACATTTGTTATTTCCCATTAATTTCAAAATTAATTTTTGGAATAGTGAGTCACTGAAACCACAACACATCTCAATCCATTGACCAATTTTCCACTCATATTTTCAGGCTTCAACTACAACATAATGTAACTTATTTAAATTGTGAATCATGATAATGATAAATTATGTCAAGAAGCGGGAATGAGTGGAAGATCAGCTATGCTGAGCCTTACATACCCAAATATAACAAATAAAGGAAAAAGAAGAATATCTCCTACCTGTGTTGGAATTAATAAGATAAAAGTGCACCTCTGCAAAGCAAGTGTCTGTGTATGGATTTAAGCTACCCGAGCAGAGAAATACCTCTATTCTTGGCTGGCAATGAACGAAGGACATTGACCAAAAACAACTCACAAAATGAACTGAGTAATATCTTCATTTACTCCCCCATCATAAACATTAAGTTAGAACAACAGTCTAGTTCAATGTGTTTAGATCATGGAACTGATATTACAACACTATTGAAATGCGTATCTGTATGACAAACATTTTTTTTTTTTTAATTTCTTTATTTATACTGAAAGCATGATTAGCAAATGAATGCTAGTTTACATCATATTCCAGTGAAACATATAATACATACACATCATACATAATCAATTACAAAATTATATTGAACATATACAAGTATTAATATATAATAAATAAATAAACATAAAGGTAAATGAAATGGTTTTGAAAACTAAAAATGATTATCTAATTACCCTGTAAAACATTATGAGGAGAACAGTGGGGAATAACATATATACACTATGGGATGTCTACAGGGGAAAATGTAAAATCCATGCTTTCATACATGAGATGGTGATTTGATTTAATATAAATCTCTGATAAGGGCTCAATTCTTTTTAAAAGCACCCCATACACCTAGACTCTTTCTCTTTAAGGAGAGGAGAAAGGTTTCCCCTCACCCTCTTGAAGCACACCTGTCACTCCCTATTATACTTATGTTTGGCTCATTTGGTGAACTATTTCGCTTCAAGAAAAAGAGGAAATACATGCACCCCCTGGTGGTATACATCAATACTAAACCTCTATGTCTCAAGAAGAAAACCTCACCTTATGCGGATAAATATCAACGGGAAGCTCATTAAGCACACATAAATCCGGTAGGAATGATACATGAACAAAATACGTTGATAGATGTACCTGTTTGATACATATAAATGTAACCATTATGTCTATCCCGACCAGGGTTAGCGATAATTGACCGATCGACAAAAAGTAAACAAATTTCTTTGTTCCATTTCTCAACTGTGATACTGATATAAATTCTATAACCAATAATTCAGACAACTGACTTTTAAAGAATTTCTTTGTTCTAGTCTGAATCCCGGGACAATATGACAAGTTCACTGAAACGCATATTAATCCTCGCCGACTCGAGAGGGAAGGACTTACAGTTTGAAATTGATCACAACTGCAACAATGACAAGGATCTACCTAAGATGTACATCCAGGTTATCACCCTACGAGGAGCAAAACTTGACACCTTATTTACCCGTTATGAACAGGGACATAGATACTCGGAAAAATGGAATTTTATTTATGTCTTCGCGGGAGTTAATGACTTAACCTGGAAATTAGATGACCATTTATACATGCCGAGATATAGATGTGTTGGTGACCTTGTAGAAAGCATTATAGACAAATCCTTCTATCTCAAAAGATTGTTAGCAGCAGTATCAGATCATGTAGTCTTTTGTCAACCAGTGGGAATTGACATTGGTACATACTGTAATTTTACTCTTAACCACGATCTGCAAAATCAACAAGACATTATAAATGAATCGATGCCAATATTAGCACACTCTCTTACCCTTATTAATCGAGAAGACGGCTTAGTAAGTCCCTAGTTTACAACGACTGTGCATGACTATGTCAACCACAAATTGTACAACAAATATGCAAAGATGACTGATGGTTTGCATCCTAAACCTGCTCTGTCTAAGGTATGGGGGAGATTAATTCTCTCTGCAATCAAAAAGAATGCTTAAGAACTAAATCTGGTCTCTATTTTTCCTTTTGCGGAGGTAGAGCTGGGTTTTGTTCACGTTTTTTCTCCTTCCTATACATGATAGTCAAATGAATTATTGCCCAACTGTAAATATATGTAAATATTGTAAATACTAATGGGAGTATCGCTATAATTACTCACACTTACTCATCCTTTCTGACTGATTGTCTGGATATCCGGAGCTAATTATGCTGTATTCGGATGCTAAACTCCTGACAGTTGCTCATTTAGGTACATATGGTGGATTACTAAACAATGAAAGTACACAACAACTTTATATTAATCCAACATGTATGAGTTAAAGGATATTATAGACCACAAGGGATTTAAACTTGCACACCTGAATGTTCGTAGTCTTTGGCCAAAAATTGATACGCTTAAAATTGATTTTGAGTCATCAAACTTGGATGTCATAACTTTTTCTGAGACATGGCTTGACACTAATCTACCTGATGAACTCTTATACTTTTCAAACTATAATATTTATAGAAATGATAGAAATTGGTCGATGGATGGTAATAACCAAACAAAAAAAGGAGGAGGAGTCTGTATATATGTGAAAAACAACCTTGAAGTTCGAAATGACCATTTTGAAAGATTGTGTTATAATAACAAGGACCTAGAATGTAACCTAATCGAACTTATTATGCCAAATTGCAAAAATATGGTAATTATAAATATATACAGACCTCCTCAAGGTAATATCAACAATTTCCTGACAATGATGGGAAATATTTTTGATTCCATCGACCCAACTAGAAAGGACTTTTTTGTGATGGGTGATTTCAATATTGATTTTACTGACACTAAAAATGCCCAATATAAGAATACTTTAAACTTGTTTAACACTATGGCTGTTACAAACAAATTAATGGTGCTACTCGGTTATCTAAACAGAAAAATACTTGTATAGACCAAATATTTACAAATTGTGATTATATTGACAGAGCTGGTATTATATCTTATAATGTTAGTGATCATCAATTAATTTATATTAATAAAAAGAAATCTAAACAACATCATGACAAAACTACTTTTACAGGTAGATCATACATGCAATATGATTGTGACCTTTTTGTAAATGCATTGAAGAATTTAGACTGGCATGAATTTGCTCGATTAGATGATCCTGACTCGATGTGGCACCATATTATAACACAAATTAATAGAATTTTGGATATTATGTGTCCACTCAAAACCTTCAAGATTAAAAAATTAAAGGAACCTTGGGTTACTCCTGAACTACTGACCCTAATAGCTGAAAAGGACATTGCTTTAAAAAAAGCCAAAAAATCTGGTAATGCTGATGACTGGAAATTGGCTAAAAATATTAGAAATAGATGTTTGTCAACTGTCAGAAGAACCAAAGCTGAATTTTGTACTGAGGAGTTGGAATTAAACCGTAACGACTCAAATTTTTTTGGAAATCTGTTAATACAATATTACCTAAAGGTAATAAAAAAAGTTGTACGATTACTATATATGACGAAAATACTGGCTGTAACATCAATGAACAAAATATTCCAGATTATGTAAATAACTTTTTCTCAAATATTGGTGCACAATTGGCTGAAAAATACACTGACCAGTGGTATTACGAAGGTAGAGAGGTTGTCCACAATTTATCTGACATTAACACTACTGAAGCCGAACTTGTAGAAATTTGTAAAAATATTAAATGTAACAAATCCTCGTCTGTGCCAAATGTTTCTAGTACAGTATTGATTGATGCTATTGTGTCTATTGCCCCTATATTTGTATGTTTACTAAACTGCTGTTTTCAGACCTGTATAATTCCAACTAAATGGAAATGTGCAAATGTAATACCAATACCTAAATGTAAAAATAGCAAATTGGTAACCAATTTGAGACCTATATCCTTGTTGCCTCTACCATCAAAAATCATTGAAAAAATAATCAACAATAGATTAACTGGATATTTAGAAAACTTTAAATTGTTAGACCCTAAGCAAGGAGCCTTTAGGAGAAATCATTCGACTATACATACAATTTTAAAAATTTACAAGTGACATATACATGGCCATTAACAAAGATTTGGTTACCAATGCAAATTTCGTCGATCTATCCAAGGCTTTTGATACAGTTAATCATCAAATTTTAATAAATAAGTAAGGTAATCTGGGTATAAAAAACAAATTTTTAAAATTACTACAAAATTATTTAAACAACAGACACCAATGTACCTCAATTAATGGACTTACCTCTGACAATAGACTGATTACTTGTGGTGTTCCGCAAGGCTCAATTTTAAGGCCTACCTTATTCTTAATTTATGTAAATGATATCTCAACTTGTTTGAAATCCTGCAAATATCATTTATATGCGGATGACACAGTCCTATACTCATCAAATAATTGTTATGAATACAATGATGCGTTACAAACTAATATCAACAATTTTGTAAACTGGTGTTCAAGAAACAAGCTCTCAATTAATATAAAGAAAACAAAACTAGTTTCTTTTGGTCAATGCTCCAAAGTTAAAAAATCAACAAACAATAGATTCTTTATTAATGATGTTTTATTGGACAAGGTCACGAACTATAAATATTTAGGTGTGTATTTGGACTCAACCTTGAGATTTACTAAACATATAACTGATTTAACAACAGTTATAACAAATAGAATTTCATTATTGTGTAAATTAAGGAGGTATCTTGATTTCAATACAGCACTCAAAATATATAAGACTATGATTTTGTCAAAAATAGATTATGGCAGCATCATATATGAAGGATCTACCTTTGAATTACTAAACAAAATACAAAAATGTCAAAATGCTGCACTTCGCGCATGCATGGGGACTGGTATCAGATACTCTATAAACCAGCTACACACTGCCTGTAACATTGATATGTTGGAAGTCAGAAGGAAAAAACAATTGCTGAATTACATGTACAAACAACAGAATGATTGTGAAATTGTAAATAATAGAAATATAAGAACCAGAGCACATGATGCTATATTAGACCTGACTGTTAAACCAAAATATGAAAAAACAAAAAAAGGTGTGTATTATAGAGGATCCATTATATGGAACGAACTATCACCTCAGTACAGAAATATACACACCTATTCATCTTTTAAAAACTATACTGACAAAGCTATAGTATTATAAATGATACATCTCCCCAGTGGTCTCTATTACAACGAAACTGATAACAAATGCTGACTGCAACTCCTAAGATAACTCATACTAGTAAAAATTCTCTCACTGTATCAGTACCCCAACTGTATTAAATGTATTTTACATGATGATTATATATTACATTGTATATGTGCAGTCCTTTGACTGCAACTATTTTTATGTGAATTAATATGTAAATAGTACCTATGCTTTTTTGGATTGTAAATCAGAAGTGCTACATATGTTCTACGCTGGAAATCAGAGAATACTAGCTGTATAGCTAACTGTACTTCCAGGATAAATAAAAGAATCCAAAACAAAATAAGCCTCAAGTGAGATATAACAGGGAGAATCTTTGCTCTTAAAGAGGAAGAGGCTATACCTTACTCTTCCTCTTAAATACACAGAAAGTAGGTGTATGGGGTGCACCAATTATGGATGATATGTTTGGACATCATGGGGTTTTAGCCATTACAACATTGAAACACAGGTAGAACTTTAAATCACAGGTACTTCTAGATTTGTTGCAATGAACAAACATTTTCAGTCTTAAAGCTAGTGTATCTTCCTTGCCGATGTCGTTATTTGCTACATTGTATCTCCCTCAGTGCCATGGCAAATTCGTGATGTGAACAATAACGTCACTTGATTCTGTGCTAATGTTGCAAAACATATTGTCGGCAGTGACATCGTTAGGCTTAGGAGTTGGGCCCCTAACGTTAGAAACTCAAGGACGATGCACTGGCTTTAAATCTCAGGCCAATATACCTCCAAATTGCTGCAAATATTTGGATTTCAACATTTTCTCTATGGAATGTTGGTGGCAATTTGTCATGGTTATTGTTCTTTCTATTTGCAAATTGAAGCCCTTGCGATAATATCTGCTGTTCTTGAACCTAAGTCCAAATCTATACACGGTAGAAAGCATGTAGTGTGTTGTAGGCTGTTATATCAGTTACAAGAAACATGGATTTTGTTGATTTTCAAAAGAGGCTCAACAAAAATTGGCACATAAAACATTAATGAAATAACAAGGGACAAAATAGGAAGTATGCAAATAAGTTCTCAGTATGCAAATAAGTTCGATACATGTATCGAGGCTTAGAAGCCTGTAACAAGGTTGTATTCTACACTGGGAGTGAAGGTGGGGAAACACTAATGTTGTAGGCCAAGAGAGGACCTTAGCACTTAAAATGTTCATGCCTTATGGGAGATGATAAGAGTAATTGCCATTTCACAGCACATTTCTTTGAATATTTCATATATATCTTACAATTCACAAATACATAATTTTAGTAACTATTTCAATTGGTCGACATGAAGTACTCATATTGTTGGAACCAAGTTCTGAAGGTTTTATGTCAAATAAAGCCAAAATCACAAAATTGGTCTTTTCTTAACCAGTAGACCTATACATCCTTCTTATTAAAGGGGGTGCCCCCTCTTAGCAGATATACGAAACCTGGTGAAGGGAAGGCTGTCCAGTTCAGCCTGCAGCACTGACCACTGGGATTTAGGCAGAACCAAGTGATAATTGGTAGTCAAGGGTCTGTACCTTTCAGTAGTGTGTGGAATGTGTATATGAGAGGGAAGGGGGAGATGGGGTGGCTGTGGTTGTTCAGTTCCACAGTCCAGGACCCCTAAACACCCCCTCAAACAGCCCTAACACAAACCTTTTTGGTATGTTTACATAATTAACTTGTTTTTAGAGTTGACCTCCTTTCAAAATAAAAGTCGTTCTGGGCTGAAATATTCCTTAATGTATCTTAACTACTTCTTTTAGTATATGAGAATAGGATACTTGTTGGAAAGGACACATCTTTTTGTATGCAAATATGAGTGCAGAATATTGTGATGAATTATAGTAATCAATTAAATGTCACGACACGAGTTTGTGCAATAGTTATGGAGTATAAAGATTATCTTTATATATGTATTAACTGGACTTAACACCAGGGGGAGTCACACTCTCATGTTGTCTGGGTGCTGCCACCACCAGTCAGGTCAGTTGCAGCCCCACAACCTGGGTGAATGGACGCTTTCATGAGACAGTCTAGTTTATACACATCCTGGTTTTTTTCTTTTTAAAACTTAATAATAATAATAAAAAATATCTTTAGTAATAAAGGCGGAATCTGTACCGCGACTTCAGCCATATCTGTGTTCGAGTTAGAATTAATAAACGTTAAAAGACAAGTAATGTTCTCTGTTAAAGATATGAGTAAAGCTGTGTTTTGTGACACAATCACGAAATAAACAAACTCGTATGGTAGGAGTTGCACGAAAATGCATGCACAAGTTTATAAGTTTGGAATGATGTATCATTGATGGGAAGTGACCTCAGTAGAGGGTCAAAGTATCCATGTAATGTGATGTAACCAATCAGGAGCCAGGTTATGGCTATAGATAGAAGTGATTACATGAAAATAAACAGTCCCATCTTGGTACTCACTGTGTTCACACCTCCTTTCTTCCTGGGAATGGACCACAAAAAGACTTAGAAGAGCCTAAAGCCCCATACCCACTAACCGACGGGCCAACGTTGGCACGGCCATCGGTGTAAAATTATTAAACATGTTTAATAAGGGCCGATGTGATCGGCGCCAGAGCTGAGTCTCTGATTGCCTGAGGGTTCCAATAGCCCCTCTTGAACTCAAGTTATGATTTGAGGATAACATTTCAGAGAGATAATAATAAACCATATGGATTGTATATTTTCTAACTGTCAGCAGCACAGTGCTGCCACCCTCAGGATAAACACCAGACTAACATTTTCAACAACAACTCCACCTGGATTTAAAATTGCTCCAATGAAAAATCTAATTTATTGTTTCTGTTTCAGGAGCCTGGTCTATCAAAACATAGTTCTAAGAAGATCCAATATCACAATGAAAATAGTAGGTGAAAAGACTAATATTGATATCCCGTCAAGCCTATAAAATCTCATTTTTAACAAAAAAAAAATTTCCTCAGCATATCTTTATTTACCAAATGCAAGTAATCAAAAGGGATACAAATAGATGAATTCTATATTCGTGCAAAGCATGATCAGATTTAAGGTGGAATTCCCACCTGAAATGGTTCCTGGTCGACAGTCTTAATTAGAGCCAAAGGGAGGCCGGAATGGAAGTTCAGTTGACTCCTTGCCCATGGGGAGCCATGCAGGCCACTCATTTAAGAACTGAACACAGCTTATTTGAAGCACCTACAGGTTAATATAGATTATTTTTTTGGATAAAATCTAAAAGAGCTAAAAAAGACTTTTGAAAACTTACATTTTCAAAACTACTTAATATAATTATGCAGACACATACTGGAAAAAATATCAATGCTGGATTTTTATTGTGATAAACCATGATTAATTAAAAGATCATGCAATTCTATATGTTAGAGCCTTCAAAAGTGCTAACATATTTCCCAGAATACATCCTGATCTTGGAAATTTACTTGTAATTTATAGAAAATATGCAATAAACTTTAGATTGACATCATTGATTTTATTTGAGCACTGGCCATATAATGGATGAGTTATGTTGTAGTTGGCAGTTGCTTCATGCTTTATTGAGAACAAACAACACAGGTCAGCTTGTTTCCGTGCACATAATCAGGACATGGTAGAGACCCACAGAAAGCTTCCACAGGACCCAGACTAGCCCCTCCTTTGTCCTCAGCCCCAGCTCTGTCGGCCTCAGGGGCGTTGTCTATACACACGTAGTTTTTAGAGGCTGAGGCGGTTGAATCTGTCGTCATCAGGTAGCCGTAGTACTCCTTTATCCACCCCTCCATACAGGTCTGTGTTCCAGGGACCATCACCTTAGAATGATCTCATGTTAGAACCAAATTGTTCAGAGACAGATTATGTCCAATTGTAGACTCAATCAGTTCACCGTCACGGGAAAGGTAAGTTTTACACAGTTATATATGTACATATATATATATATATATATATATATATATATATATATATAATATGTAAGGTGGTATTATTGGGATTCCTTTAGTTTAGGCTGTCAGATATTGTGGTTTATTCCTTTGAAATGAATATCTTTCTTTGGATTGATTTCAGAATATTCAAATTAGATGTTCATATGATAAAGGCAAGTCTACATAATTGTGCTTAATCCAAGATGTTTTTTTTTTATCTTATCATATTAAATTTTCTTTCATATCAAATATGCAGCACCCACAGGGTTAACACTGGCGATCACTATTTTCAATTTGTGGGATATTTTGTGAAATATTCAACTTGGATGTACTAATGTTCAAATCTATGCAACACAAGCGATTATTTCTGTCAATTTATACATAAAACCTATGTGCTAAAAGGCATGAAAAATGCATTGATTTAAATAAAGGCACTTGTGAATGTTCAGAAAAAACTGAAGGACAATTAATTTTTGACTTGTGAATTACTTGGCTCATCCATTCATAATAGACAATCACTCATTAATTTTTACCCAAATATCATACTGCCATAAACACAGTCATAGTCACATATAATCTAGGGAAATGATGCTACAACTTATATCTGATGGACTTTATTTCAGTGATGTGTTTTGATTGGAGAAGGATGTACCAAGTGAAAGAAATGTAATCACGTAAGGAACTAACCTGTACACTTCTTGCACTCCTGCACACAGCACACACAGCGTCGTGATGTATGAGTTTTGGCGCGTTGTCCTTGTCAAAGAGCTCTTCTCCTGCCTTGTACTCCACTCCATATATGGCAGTGGAAACTGAAGTACCAGCTTTCCCCCACTGAGGTATGTTCACGAGGCAGAGGTACTCATTACCTCCATTTGTATAATCTGAATCCCGTCCGGCCATCACGCCTACCATGATCAATTAACAACACAATAGACATTACACTTCAATGTAAGGAGAACAAGTGTAGGCTTTTTTTTCAAGCTATCCACAGTGAAGTCATTGCATGAACATGTCACATAAAATGGCTTTCACTGCAATACCATAATCGCAAGTATGGAAACAAATCATTTAGACTAAGAAGTTGCATAACCTTAAGTGCCATACCCACTACGTTATGTACCGTCAGCCGATGCACGACGGCCATTGGCCGTTGGCCTCGGGATCATGTAAAATGATCAAACATGGTTAATATGGATCGGCGGTGCCGTCGGCGCCGACGGGACCACTGACGGGACTGCCAATCTACCCCATAAATGCCTAGTGGTTATGGGGCTTTATACATTGGTAGCTCTGATAATATTTTATGTGTGAAGATTGCAATTATATCTCAGGTCACAATGACATATTGTCCAAGGCAAAAACTACTTTCGCTAGGACTGCCCAAGATTGAATGTTGGCCCCAGGTAAACACACCCAGTGTGACCCTATCATCAGAAGATACAGTCATCACCATGTAACAGTAAATTATTAGGGCACACCCCTTTACATGCCTTCGAGTGAACCCCCTCTGGCCCATTGCACAATAGAATTTCGTTGTGAGGATCATGTTAAGCATAACAAATAGTTTTGTTGTTACTAAAAATTTCGTTTTACAAAAAAAGTAAAATTTAATGAATGAAATTAAATTCTGTAAATTGATATAAAAAGGGTAAAAAATAGAGAAAATTCAGTAAAAGGTACAGCTCTTTGAGGGCATTCTAGATATAGACAGATATGGTTGCAAAACGATCCTTGTTACGAAAATATTAACAACGAAAAGTTTTGTTGATAATATAATTTTTGTTGCTAAGAAAATCATTGTGCAACGGGCCACTCAACCCCTATCACA
Organism: Lepidonotus clava; assembly: GCA_936440205.1. NCBI lineage: Eukaryota > Metazoa > Annelida > Polychaeta > Phyllodocida > Polynoidae > Lepidonotus > Lepidonotus clava. The sequence continues at coordinate 52,582,735 of OW387137.1, forward strand.
CTAAACATGAAAAAACTCGAGACCCTAAAATACCTTGAGCCCCCTGATTCCCGTCCACCCCCATTTCATGAGTACATCCAGACAGCAGACTAGGCATTTACAAATTTAAAAGATAATTATCCCAAACTTTAGGTTCTTCCTTACCTTTAATTAAGCATCAATGTGTGACGTTCCTTGGTAGTTTGGGGTTCCCGATTTCTATGACGAAGGGATGTGGGAGTTATTTCTAGTCGGGTGAAAAGCCTGAGCAAGAAGCCGAGATGTGCGGTCAAGAGCTGTGCCTTGCGCACGAGGGGCGATGAGTGGATCGGTCGGGAAATCGGTATTGGTTGAGGAGGGGGATGAGCTCCAGTCGGTCGGACCTAGGGTGTTCCGGACATCAGGCATGGTAGACCGGGGTGGAGGGTAATGGAAAAATGGTGGGGATGGGCCCGAGAGGGCCCGATGGATTGTTCACTAGTCCGGAAAAGGGGAGATACACTTCCAATCTCTTGTCGGGTGTCAGGCCGACGCTCACCTAAAGGTTGGTAGCGTGGGGCTGAACTGGTCGCGCCTTCGTACCCATGGTGACGGGACGGCCGCTGACTATTTTGGGCTTTTGTACTTGTCCGGTTTTCCTAGAATTCCTTAATTACTTGTGAACTTTACCTTAATTACTTTGCTTTCCTAGGGAACTATATGTTATTCGACCATATTATGGATCTTGACCCCTTCGAGGCCTTTTCTAATGGAAGAAGACACATGTTAACACAAGGAGTACCAAGAAGGAACTGTTTATTCTGGGCCTCATTGCCCCTTTTTATACCCTCATACTCGGCTCTGATTAGCCATCTCAAGTCACATGATCATTCTGACGTCACATCCGGTTTACATTGTTTTCGGGTTTTGGGTTTTTCAGGTTTGGGGTTTTCGGGCTTTCGCACCCTTATATAAAATACACTTTTAATTTATTTTTGAAAAAAATTGTTTCTTTCCATATTGATACATGATTAATATGCATCATTCCCTGAGGGTTTTTATGGATTGATTTTTTTTTATATTATTATTACTATTATTTTATTTTGTGGTCGAGTAGCCTCATCCCGGTCACATGAGAAATCGTATCTACACTTTTAATCTATTAGTCCAATACTTTTCAATACCAGATTCTGACACTGATGAATGGACATTGTGGCAGTCACGGACCTGATATTATCACTTAGAGGGATCATTATGCATGATAACAGAGTAGCTATTTCCTTCACATACCTTTCTGCCATATCTCAAAATCTTGCGAGACATACACTCTTACTATCAGCTTTGATAAAAAAAAAATCCATGGTTTGGGTGAAAAAATAACTGCACTAATGCATTAAATCTCACCTTTGTATACAAGAGTAGAGTCCGAGGGGCAGACTGTCCTTCCCCAACGAGTGAATACCGCACCCGCTTTAGATAGAAACACGTAAGAGTTATAAGAGGATAAAGAACATACACTAATAATAAGTAAGTACATAGTAAACTAATGGATGAGTAGAAAACGTACATATGTTGTTCAGTAACATCATATAATGGAATATATACTCGCCAAACAAGGCTCGTATTTTCTTTCACACATACTTCTATCAACGTTGTTGTGAATTATTTTTTCAGGCCTATAGCCAAGTTGCGTTCGGGATTTTGTTTGACCCTCCCCCCACCCTTGAACGAACCCCCTTCTAAAATATCCAAACACCCATTGGATGAAATAAACGATTTATGTGAATATTTATATTACACTGACTTTTCAAATGTAGTGTAAGGCCTCCTACAAATGCCCAAAAATATTGTAGCCTCATTATTCCAAAAATGAAACCCCCTCTGAAAGAAACTGGCTACAGACTTGCTTATAATCAAAGTTTACTTCAAGAAAATGAGATTTTTGATTTGGTGTGTTTATACAGGTTGTATATAGTATGAGGTATGAAGCTCTTGTTTACTTCAATAAATCCTTCATGTGAAGACTCGTGTAATGTAAGGCCTGCATTGAGATTCCAGTGGCCCCTTGCACAATACTTATCGCTACAACACAAGGTAGCAAATTAACAACAACTCTTGTAGCCACTTTGTGTGTTATAACTCTCTAAATGACCTGTAATCTTGATAGGAACTAGTCCTACAGTGGCCCTTTGCACAATAGAATTTCGTTGTTAAGATAAAACAACAAAGCACAACGAACTTTTGCTTAACAACGAAATGTTTCGTAGTTACGAAAATGCAATATCTCGGGATCTAATGAATGAAATTAAATTCTGTTAATTGTTCTAAACTAGAAAAAATTTAGAAAAAATTCAGTCAAAGTTACAGCTCTTTGAGGCTATTCTAAATATAGAAAAAAATTATTGCAAAACCATCTTTGTTAAGATAAAAGTAACAATGAACTCTTTCGTTTTTTACAATATTTTCGTTGTTACGAAACGGGCCACAGTGGCCCGTTGCACAATAGAATTTCGTTGTTAGGATCAAACAAAGATATCTTTGTTAAAGATATCTTTGTTACTATTTTACAAACATAGTAAAATCTCTGGTTCTAATGAATGAAATTGAATTCTGTAAATTGATGTAAAAAGGACAAAAATTAAGGACAAATCAGTACAAGTTACAGCTCTCTGGCTGCATTCTAAATATAGAAAAACAATGTGCATAAACCATTCTTGTTACGAAAATATTAATTTTTTGTAAAAAAAATAGTTTCGTTGTTACGAACCCATTGTGCAACGGGCCACAGTACCCTTCTTTACATCAATTTACAGAACTCAATTTGATGCAGTAGAAACAAAGATATAGGCTTCGCAACAACAATATAATTACTAAATTATCATTGTAATGATATGTCTCTTAAAGTTATCATTGTTACGATAGATTACTGTGCAAGGGGTCACAGTGGCCCCTTGCACAATGGATTTTTGTAACAACAAAAGCACACCGAACTTTTGCTTAGTAATGAAAATTTTCGTTGTAACGAAAATGCAATTTCTCGGGTTCTAATGAATGAAATTAAATTCTGTAAATTGTTATGAACTAGGAAAAAATTATCAAAAAATCAGTAAAAGTTACAGCTCTTTGAGGACATTCTAAATATAAAAAAAATTGTGCAAAACCATCGTTGTTACGATGAAAGTTACAGCGAAATCTTTCGTTGTTTTTTTATTTTCGTTGTTACGAAACCCATTGTGCAACGGGCCACAGGGCACAAAATATTATATCAAAATGTACAATGTGCAATGTCGTTGGAATAATGGTTCTCTAGTACAATAGTTTTGATAAATTTAAGCTTAGTTTATTTCACACATATAAGGCTACTCACCTACAAGTAATTGCCGGGAATCAACAAAAATGGCCTATGACTAAATTGTATCTCCCAGTTGAAATAAAATAATAATAAACAATTGCAGGCAAAGATTACACACTGTGTGACATAATTATTCATTCACCTTTTTTAAAAAGAAATAAGAATTTTTCTCAAATTTGATATTAGGTTCTTTATTTACAAGGATCAAACCAATTTGCTCTCATATTGTAAGAAAATATACTTACAAATCACTGAAGCTTTCAGTTACAATTTAATTGTTTGGTACATAATCACAGTTACTTAATGTGTAATGGTTTGCACGGAGTATTAAACATTGGTTTAAATACATTATGATTTTCGTCCGCAACTGGTACACCTTAGTTAAGATTGCAGGGAAATTGCAGCAAAATATCATATGTTACAACACACTCACTTGCAACTGGCTCTTCAGATAATGAACGGACCAGGGCACGCTTGAAACGAACCAGGGGTCCTGCAGCATTGACACCATCTTCTTCTCCCTTTTGCTGCAAGTCATTTAGACTGAATGAAGTTGCTTTAAACTACGCTAATAAATGGCAAATCAATGACCATCAAACAGTTTTCATATCATGAGGGACCGTAAAGATGGACTTTTCTTTTTAAATTAAACTAGATGTATTAGGATTTTCAAATAAAACTATAACAAAGACTTACCTCCAATGATACCTGGTGCCCCACGAGGAAGGCACAGGCTGCAATACCCAGGACAAATCCCACCAATATAAGCTTCTTTAACACAAGGACAGCAGTGCTCCTCCTCATAGCATCTGGGTGGTATAGGACTCGAGTCTTCCCCATGGTGAAGTGAGTCTGGTCAAGCTGCTGAAACACTTCTGTACCTACTTTCTATGTGGCCTCCTATTATATCTTATATGGATGTTTTATATTAGGATATATGATGGGAACATTTACATATCAGACAGCTGTACTCAGGAACATTGTTCTACTAAATCTGATCAACACGATTCCAAGACCATTGATATCTTGATTAAAGATTCCAAACATATCAAGTCTTTTCATGATACTTTTTATTTTGAATTGTATGAGAAGGTGCCATGTGCAATGCATTGTAATACGGTTGTTTATTACAGATAAGGAGTAGTATTTCAAACATTTATCTGATTTGTGATCTGCTGATTAGTATGTGGGAACTCCACCCTCTGCAGTTTACTGTGGTAAGGTCACCTTTATTCTGAGGTCATTTCTTATTGAGTATATGTTATCTCTACTGTGTTCACCAAAAGATTATTATTTTCTCTTATCTCCACATATTTGGTAGGTACTATACTTCAATAAGACATCATCTATGTCCATGTTATGAAATATCTGTCCCCGTTTTCTTAAAGAGAGGGGCCAGTGAAATTTCAATATTGTTAAATTCTCATAATTATCATATCGTAGGTGTAGTGATTAAGTATAAATATATGACATTATTATAACTTTGAAGTGATCCCAGGCAGGGGAACTCAGTTTGATAGAAACAAAATGTGAATAAAACAAAAACTATCAGAGATAAAAGCATAAAATTTGGTATGGTTATTCCCTGGATGGTAAAGATCACAGTAGTATACTAATTTATGGTCACTGGCCCCTCCCTTAAAACTGAATGATCATCTTTAAATCTAAACAGGCCTTAGTTTACTGTTATAATCATAACTCAGAGGATTAGGGCCATGTTAGGGCTGCCCTCAATGCACTCACCCCGTGCCCTGTTTTTAAAAATACCTTTATTTATACAGACAAATAATAAGCGCAAAAGCATTTGTTTACAATAGATACCTATGTAGCATGCATGCACGCTTCAATGTTAATTACCTATACATAAAACATCACAAATCAGTGATTTGTGTATAATACAATTGAATAAATGCTTAGATATGATAGAAATAGATAGAGTATTTGGCTGGCTAATTCAAAATCGATCAAAATTAATCAATCAGAATTATTAAACAGAAAAAGGGAGTCAAATTAAATAAAACCTTCAAGCGTTATGAAATCTATAAATAAGATCTTTAAATTACATTACTGATATATATATACACTTTGTAATTCTCCCAACCATAGAGAGCCAGATTCGTCAGTTTAACCTGCAGGTTAGCCTAAAACAAGATGCATGCTGGATAATACGTAGACAAATCTAAACTCATAGCTATAGCATAGACATTTTCATGAATTGAATTGTTAAAAACTAGCTATCATTATTTTTTTGAATTAATATCCATATCCATTAATATATCCTGAGTCATTTGAAAATGTGTTCATTGTAGATGAATTTATAACAATTATTTACATATTTTCCTAGGTTTTCCAGGGATTTTGTCAACATAAAATAGTCCAAATTAGCCTGCAGGTACTTAAAATAATGTAAATTAGCTATCCGTGTTAGGGAGAATTTTCTATATGTTTCATAAGTGATTGTCAACATAATTATGTTTCATAAGTGATTGTCAACACAATCAGTCTAAATTCTCCCTACCACGTGCACAGATAACCATTTTTATTGAGATTTACCTGCAGGCTAGAATAGATCAGGATACTGTAAATCTGCTATCCCATGATAGGGAGAGTTCCCTTGTCACCATCCCGGTGTTCCCTGTAACCCATCCCTGTACTCAGGTGCACTATGTTTGCGCTACGTGCCTACACAGTTGGGGGACCCATGGGTGACGGTTCAGAGTTTGTGAAGGGGGCACCGGCATGCTTTACATTTCTCCCTATCAGGGATGGCTGATTTTCAAACCTGATTATACAACTGATGTGGAAATATGGTTTTCCATATGGTAACCATGGAATGAAAATAAAGGCCCATTTGCCGTGGCCGATACTTCTGTCGGAGGAAGCTACAATAAACTTATCACACAGATAAGACCATATTCTCAGGGCCGATAAAATTATCACATGCAAGCGAAATTGTAGCAAATAGCGTTCATACTGACAAAAGAGGTTCCTACTGATTGCAAATGATACGTTTTTTCAAGACTGTGAGATGATCGTCTCCTCCATACGATAATTTTATCCTAGCTGCAAGCGACAGAAAAATCAGCCACGGCGAATGGGCCTTGATCTGTTATTGTTTGTACCAGAACTGCAAACGATAAGTGTCGCATGTACTGCGTCCAGCACGCCGAATGGGCCTTAAGTTTTCTAGAATAGAAATTCTGAATCAGTGGCGTCAATGGCAATGTTGTACAAGACAAACATTACTAATCTAGTTTAATCTGTTTATTTCAAAATCATACTGTACCCCGCGGTGAGCCGATTTGTGAATAATAGATTTCAGTTGTTACGGATATGACGCCCAGCCTCATTCTGGGTACGTGACGTCATTTTCACAGCGTCTATAGACATCGTGCAGGTGACACCACAATACCCAGAATAGGCCTGGATGCCATGTTGGTGATCAATTTGAAATAATCAACATTCACAATTCAAAAATATCCAAAACATATATTTATGCAAAATCCACATGTAAACTTTCTCACAAATTCATAGTTAGCCATCTTTATCTTTTTAGAATTTGGTAGTTCTGGATTGATCCAATAGTAACGTGTTTGTAATGAGCAAATGGTGAGCACTAAAAAATGGTCAATTGACAAGGATGGCGACTAAAAAACTTTCACGAATATTCTGATAAAAATGTTGTGCCTCACGAACCTAGGGTGCGTCCAGAAAACATTCACGAATCCCTAAGAGCATTCACGAACATTTTCAAGCATTAGAAAAAGTGTTCATAAAGTACATATCTCTGAACACAACACATCCTGATATCTGTAAGAATACCTTTGCAGTGTAAAGAAATAATTTTGAAATGTAAAATATGGGAAAAAAAGGAAAAATGGAAAAGCATAAGATTCGTGACTACAAATCTTTCACAAATTGGAATCATGACTATTATTGAAGTTCACATTCATGAATATTTTTGGTCGCCCCCCCCCCCCCCAAGGTCTACATAAGGTCTATACCAAGTACCCCCCCCCCCCTTACCCCCCCCCCCCCCTCCAGCCCGGCCCACCTGAGCCCTGAGCACACCTGGAGCTGATCAATGAAGCGTATCGACCGGCCGGCCGGCGAGCTGCTCTGGGTTGGGGGGGGGGGGAGGGCAGGGGGAGGGGGATGTTGGGCGTGGGACGGCCGCTACCTGCTTGGGCCAGACGGGGTATTAAAGGTATGGAGCGCCGGGGGTGAATGTTACAATGAATTCTACAAAACACGGATAGCTAGTTTCTTGAATTCTGTTTTAAAATTTCACTCTAAGCTCAATTGGTAAGAAATCTGTGCGGGCAGATTTTTGTAATTTTTGAACTTTTTTAGCGATTTTTTTTGTCGTGGTCGAACCTGGAGACTCTATCCCTCGTCCCTCCTCTAGTTTATTGAATTCTACCTGCAGGTTAGCCTAGAATATGATGCATGCATCCTTGGTCCAAAACACAATATTTTAGCGTAGAAATTGTCAAGAATTGCGCAATAATTTGGATATTAACATTGAATAATTATTAATTCAACCATCATTATTTTCTGAATTAATACATTTATATTTCCTGAGTTGGTTGGAAATTGATTTATTATAGATGGACAAAAAGCGATTGTACCACCCACAGTGAAACCCATACATGTTGAACAGAGAGTGTATCCAACTTTGCTGATGACAGCGAGGGTTGGCACTACTTTTTTTTCCAAATTATGCGAAGGGCATTTTGGGGTCATATATTTAATATTCTCTTTCAAACACGTGATAGCTGTGCCCCTGAGCTAATATAATATACAGGAGTTAAGCGATGGAAATGTATTTATCAATCAATTAGATGTATTATGTGCGAAACAATCGCAACAGAAGGGTTTGCATTTTGAAAACCTTAGGGCTTTCGCTGTTGCAAGACCCATATCTAAACTGTCTGTGTTCTTGCTGTTGTGAGGGTTTGGTTATGCGATGGAAAAGTATTGCAGAATGTCACATAACAATAGCAAAACACAAGTAACCGTTAAGCCCCATTTGCCGTGGTTGATGTTCCTGTCGCAGAGATCCACGAAAAATTCATCGCATCCAATCGCAAATAAACTTTAGGGAGAGAAAATTATCGCAAGCTAGAGATTTTGATCGTATAGCATTCACACTGAGGGGTAGTGCACCTTTCGATCATTTGCGATCATTTTCGCAAGCAATCTCCTCCTGAATCGCACAAGATCTCTACGAAAATATTAAACATGTTGAATAATTTCGCAAGGAATCACGTCGCAAAGGTCTACGATTATCCAACGTTTCCAACGTTTGCAGATCGCAGAGCTATACAAAAACGGACGTCCACCACGGCGAATGGGGCTTTACCGGGATAAATCTCTCCTTGGCTGGGTTCCCTCTCTCTGTAATAAACAGGTGTACACTTGGACTTCCCCAGTTGTCAAGGCGCTGTTAGCCCTTTGCTAGTTGCCCGTGAACTGGTTGCCCCTCCGCAGAAGGTGTTTCATCCATTGGACAACTACCACGGTTACCTGAGGGGTCACATATTAAATACAGGTGGGTTCTGCATCACTCATTAAGTGGGGATTCCACGTGGCAACAAATTTAGAAAGTTTCATTTGCAAAACTAGGAAACACAGGTGAATTACACAATTGCCCACTAAATATTTAGAAATATCATTGCTGTGTTGAAGTGTTTCCATTAGATTTACCATGTCTGATTGATTTTGTTGCCCTCAGCCATAGCTGAGCAATGTAAATTCTATTCTATTCTGTAAACACTACAGCAACAATTCAGAAAGGTTGTTGCCAACTGTTGCTGTACTTTGCTGTGTTTTTTGTTGCCACTTAGAATCCACCCTTTATACATTATGATTATGTCTTGCAGGCCCCTAAAAGACAAGGAAAATGTGAGTCAAATGTATTATTCAGAGAATGTAAATTATCTGTTTTAGAAGAAAGAAGAGAAGACCATTTATTAAATTTCTTATATAAAAGAATGTCAGAAGATCCAGGCTGTATTCAAGAAAAAAGGTTAAATACAAGATCAAATGATTGTCCGCTTTTCAAAATATCAAAACCAAACTATGAATCCTATAAAAGAAGCATTGTTTATTTTGGTGCAAAATAATGTAACATGTAAATATGCTAACTAATGCATCATCGTATTGAAATGTTGAAACAAAATTGTATGTTGGTTGTGTACAAATAGAAAATTCCAATGATTCTTGGTGTTTAATATTGTTAGATAAATAATGGAAAATATTACAAACTCTGAATGAATAATTTGTTGATTGTAATCCCACTGGTGCAGCAATGAAAACCGGTAATTGTAACCGAGCGTTAACGTTGACCAGTTTAATAATAGTTAATACACAAAAAAGAATATCGGCCAGCTGACTGCACTGGTTTGCCATCTGCACTAAATATCTTGCCATGTGTGTTCGACTAATTATTGTTAGAAGGCAAAGCATTCCACTAATTGAAAGGGTTATAGAATTCTGTAGGCTAAATCAAGGTGTATTGTGGGTAATATGTCCATTTCCTGTTACAAGCCTTTCACATATCATAATTAGTCATCTGTGACATTTTACTTCGTTTAAGATTATAAAAAGGTAAAATTAGGTACTTTTTCTTTTTGTTAATGTATATTTTTCAATTTCTGAAGTTTTCATTATGTATGTTTATTTTGCCATTAAATGCATTATTTCTATTGGGTTTCCAATGTTTTTGTCTACAAAATATGCCACAATTAGCCTGCAGGTGCAGAGAATACAGGAAAACTTGGAACTGCGTATGCCTGGTAGCATGACAACTTGTCAATACGTATATGTATTTATACATTATACTGTATCTAAACATCTCGAAACACAGAAATGGTGGCTCTTTTCCAAAACCTATAGACCTTGTGCAAATATGGTCACATGGCCACGTTTTGGTGATCACCATGTTGTTATAATGGCCATTCTAAAAAGTGCTATTCCGAATAATAATGACGGTCGATAGTGATTCATTGAGATTGTAAATCTTCATAAAAACATATTCTCCTGACTTGTGAATGATAACAATCATAATTCCGTTTTTATTTCTTAAACAACTTGATCACCAACATGATGGCCAACTCATTTTGGGACATGTGACGTCAAAGGCACATTTTCTATTTTGTCTGTATTGAGATAGATACGACCACACATAACTTTATTACCCGCATGGTTGAGCAGCGGGCTGTAGAAGAAATTAGCATACTGCCACACTGTACGGCCCGCTGCTCAGACCCGAAAATGTAGTTCCGGCACGATCCAAAAATGTTCATTTCGTTGGAAAATCTTTAATATTGGATGAAAAATTATGAAATTCAAACTGAGTACATCTAAAATATGAAAGAAAATTATAACATAGTCAAAAAAAATTAAGGATTTTTTTTCTCGAGAATGTATGAATACGGGTCCCTTCTCCGCAAAGCTCGTCGCACTATGCACGGTCGTCGCGCTATGCGAGGAGAATGATTCCCTTGTTTTTTTCTATAATTTTGTGGTTATTTCACTTTTGTTTGGGTAATAAAATATAGAAGGCCCTTGGGGGATGTCCTTGGGTCTCCGTACAGCCCGGAAATGACCAGGACGGCCCATGGGTCGTCCCAGCCATCTCCGGGCCGTACAGAGACCCTCAGACGTCCCCTGTGGGCCTTCTTATATTAATATTCTCTAGTCATTCTTTCAAAATAACTAGCTTCAAAGTGCGTTAATCATAAGGTCATATCAATGCAACTCAGGACACATGAATTTTATTCCATAATACCATTATATATATGACTCATCACTTTGACTGAATAGCGTGAACTAGTCGTATGTGTGTATGTCACAGACTATTCTAAATGTTTTTGTTCAGACATATATGGTTATAAAACGGATCAATAAAGTATCAATAAGTGAGGACCACCCCTGGTGGGGCTGTCAATGGGCCAGGTGGTGGGTTCAGGACGTCAGTACGTTGGTCCACCTCCACAGTGGAGTATATACATGTTGATCCAGAGTCAAGGCAAAACCAGGACGTGGCTTACCTTTCAGTGGCCTGTTTCATAAGTTTTGGGTATATCTACGTGAGTTTTTGGTGTATTTACGTGAGTTTTGGGTGTATTTATGAGAGTTTTAGGAGTATTTACGTGAGTTTTGGCTTTATTTAAGAGAGTTTTGAGTGTATTTACTTGAGTTTTGGGTGTATCTACGAGAGTTCTGGGTGTATTTACGGGAGTTTTGTTTTGAAACGGGAGTTTCAAACTCACATACAGTTTCCGTAAGCTCACATAAAACTCCTGTAGCTATGCAGATTCTTATGAACTCCACTGTTTCATAACAAACCTCCGTACTGCTATGAGTCTTGTGTTTCATAAAGTTACGACCACCTTTTCGGATGCTGTAGCTACGTGAGTTTTATGTTTGCTTACATGAGTTTGCATATATTTACGGGAGTTTTGGGTCGATTTTCAGAAGTTTTAGGTCAATTTTGGTATTTTTTTTATATTTTTTTTATTTAACCACATTCATTTACATGATCTTCCATGTAGGTATTTGAGTAGAACAGGATAACAATTAATACAGAGATATACGTACATGAATTATCAATATTTAGTTTTATAATAATACATTAGCTAACGCCTTGTACAGTGACATATGCATGTGCTCTGACTTAATACTCAGATACAGCTTGTATGGTGACTTGCATAATTAAGCGTTATAATATAACCTCAATGATAACTTACACCAGCACTATGACATGTACGTGCACAGTCAGTCATATCAGATATGGACGATTGTACGGTGACTCAGGGCTTACATTTTTCGCTGACCAAATGGTCTAGTACATGGGCAATATAAATATATATACGAAATAGGTATCTCATATAAATTTAGATAGTGCTCTGTTTATATTAACAAAATATTGTCAATAGTCAGCTACGACAATATGTAACTGTGGCGTCTATATGATTGCTGTTCTAATTCGAGTTTCATGAGTTTATGTCACTCGTACATTTACCAGCACCATTATATTATACACAGTGTACGGGGGGAGAAAAAATATCAGTAAAAAATAACGGTATTTACCAGATTAATACAACTGGACAGTATGAGTTTATACGGTCAGTATAGCAAATCAATATTAATAAGAACTGTCACGTTTCAAAAGGAAGGCCAATAATAGATAAAGTAATGATAAAGTATTGACTGCAGAAAGTCAAGGATACATGTAATACGTATAAGATAGGGATCGAATTTCTTAAGAATATAGTTAGTTGCTGGTAATTACAGCAGCCACTTAAGCTTGCAACTGTTGTCTTAGCCAGACTTTAACTGCACCTTTAAACAATTGTTTATCCTCGATGTTCTTAATAGTGACCAGTAATCCATGCCACAATTCGGCTCCAACATAGTACGGACTCCTAGAATAGATTGTTGGGTTTGGTTTTGATAAAGGGAATTTAATATCCCCTGATGATCTTGTTACTCTACTTAATATGTTACTTGTGCCCCATAAATCCTTCATACGAAACATGAAGTTTAACAAGTGAGACAGACGTCTCTGATCAAGTAAGTCTAGCATGGCCAAAGCATGTAAATCAGTAGTACTTAGATCTTGTGGGTTCGATATATCGAAACACAGACGCAAAGCTCTATTTTGCATACGCTGAAGTTTACAGCGTTCAGATTGTTTTGTCAGGAGCAAACGTACGTCTGCGTATTCAATTACTGGTAATATCATCTGTTTGTAAACCAGAATTCTGGTTTTTACAGATAGATATTTCCTCATTACAGCCAACTTATGTATGCGCACAGCAAAATTCGTATTGATTTACACAAGTTTAGTTATGAAACGGACGTTTCAAATGTTGTACAGTTTCTGTAACTGTAAGGGAACATAAAACCTCCGTAGCTACGTAGGTTGTTATGAAACGGGCCCAGGTTTAACTTCCAGGTTGGAAGTTTAAAGCCTGGTACCAACTAGGACACTTTGGACCTCAGCGATTGTGTTTTCCTCTGGTCACCCGTGAGCACGGCTTATTTAAATATGCGTGTTTTATTTGAATCGCCAGAGAAAATCGCCAGATGAATCACCAATGTACCAAACTGATGGGTGATCTGAGAAAAACATGATCGCAGAGGTCGGATGTGTCCTAGCGGATATGAATCCTAACATGTTGATAGTACAGGATGTAAATAACCTCTTTTTTGATATGTTTATTGAATGCCTTCCGATAAATTGATTCTTCATATATTACAAGTGACACTATTTATGATAGCATCTTATTTTCATTTGACACAATATGTTCATTTGACACAATACAAGTTGTGTCACAAGTGTTTCCTACCGGACAGCTGCTGAGACTTGATAATATCCAGTAGGGCCTACTAGGTGAAATTGCTCAGATGGCCAGTATTTTGAAGTCATGGGATGCGCATTCTATTACAATATGTAATCAGTGTAATCAGTATTATTAGTGATCCTCTCCACCACGGTCAGCTTTTCTTCTTGGTTATTTTACCTACATATTATCCTGGATCATGGACAACTAATCATATGTTTTCTTCATATTTTCTTGTATTTTTGTTGGTTTTGTTGTTTTTATTTTAGAAAAAATGTGAGTCATAATTATGCTGCAGGTGCTTAAAATGTTGTGTAAATCAGCTGTCCGTGGTAGGGAATATTATAATTATTCTGTTATCTTACTTTTGATTTCCCTTTGGTTCTCAAATTTCCTAATCATTGGTCCTATCTGTTTTAGGTATGGGAGTTCTCGCACAAGGATGTTAAACTAAACCAAGGATGGATTATATATACGTTTCAAACATGATCCGCATTGTGTGACATGCATTTTACATTTACATTATCAATTCCTGAATTGATATTCCAAATCAGCAGAACACATAACTAAGAGACTGTCGGATCGTTACTGGAGCTGCGGTTTCGAAGTTTTTGACCTATACCTATGGAAGTGTATCACTATTAAATACCACTGTTCAGGAAGATTTACAAAATATGTACATTGCAAGGAGCAGAATTTAACGCCATGAATAAAACCTGCGTCGAACCATTTGTACACATACAATAAGGCAATTTATTGAATAAATACAATTGAGAAAAATGGTTAGTAACACCAACAATTATTCAAACTATATAAATGAAAAGAAGGAAGCCAATTGAGAGAGAAACCAAGATGGCGGACCGGAAGACGCAGCACGAGCGTCTGGTGGAGGAGGCAGAGGCTGACCTTGAGTTGACCTTGGAGAAGGGCGGGTCACATGACCCCATGTCGGAGCAGTGCATGGTGGGAACCAGGCTGCCCCAGCCAGGTGAGTGGAGGAAAACATAAACGTTCAACCTATGAAAGCAATGTTTTTGTGTTGGAACACAGGTAACCTGTTTACCATTAGCTTAGCCGACAGGGAACAAAGGGGCTGGTTGGCACTGCCTCCACCGCGCCAAAAGCAGAAATGAATAGTACAAAAAGATGCCACCAGTGGCACTGCGGTCGCCTCCATTCAAAATTAGGACAACAAGTACAGACTGCTTTGGTATCTGGGACAACCCCCATCTTTGGTTCAGATAGCATGGCCTGATTTGGCGACCTACTTCTCCAGCCGAGGGCAGGTAGGACACAAACTGGCCTGATTTGGCGACCTAGTTTCCCATTTCGATCTTGGGGGCAAAATTCCTTTGTTTAGTCAGTCTCTGGGGCGTCAGTCATCGGAGCGGACGTGGCACGGGTCTTGGCGCGGTGACAAGAGAGGTGGTGTCGGCTGACGATAAGGTATTTATCAATTGGCAGGGACAATTATATTTGTGTGTGTCTGAAATAGCAATCATTTTGGTAGGGATTTATCAGATAGAAAAATTGGTATTGCTGTGTTGAGATAAGGATTTGCTTATTGTAAATTATATCTGCTAGGGTTTTAGTTAGGACTTGTGTTTATTAAGACTTATATCTATAAGAGACTTTGACTGTTTAGAATTATATTTATTGGGACTTAGAGTGTTTAGGTTTTAGTTGGTAGGTCTTAGCAGTGATTCTGAGTTATTTATTTAGTCCACATTTTATATAGTATATTAGACTTCTAGTCAATTTAGGACTTTGTTTATAAAATGTATTTTAGACCATAATTAGGATTCACATTTAGGACTTAGACTACTTAGGGAATTTAACCAAAGGTTAACACATTCTAGAAAATTGGACTTAGAGGTGAACTATAAGGAATTATTTCAAGGTTTGAACATTTTGGTTAGCAAACTCTGAACTTCTACATCGACTTTGTGTGTGTCGGACTAGCGGAATAAAGCATTTAAATTAATGGATAGTATCTCCAAGCCTTGCGAGTTATTTATCATCGAGTTAGACTTCTCCCCATTTACAATTAGTTTCACGATTCCATTCTAACTATAGTCGAACACTTAACGATTAACAATCTCGCCATTATCAATAATCGAAAACAACCCATCCGCGGACGGCTGTCGGGAACCCACAACTTCAAAGGAAACACACAACGCCAGGAACCCTCACACGGAAAACTATTTGGTGGCACATAAGGCTTAGTATAATACTCAGAGATCCCAGAATCAGGAGTCCTGGTAATCTGAAACTTAACTAAATTAAGTTGTAACACAAGACTTAACACTATGGTGGTTAGAGCTAAAGTTGTGCTTTCATTTCTGCTGTCTGACACATACACACAGGTTTTAGGGTAGGTTTTGCCTATTTTTACATTTAATGCAAACACTAAAGGGTTAAAAGGGGGTTGCAGGCCTGGGTCTACCTTCCCCTACCCTGCGTGCAGACCGTGACATGACGGGTAAAAGGGCGTCTGCCAGGCACGTGTCATAATCAGCATTGTTAGGAGGCACACGCGGTTTGGCACACAGAGGGGTGGGCCCTGCCTGTCCCTTTCATGGTCGGGTTTATTCATCTTTTACCCCAGGTCATGTTGTGACTTCCTATTTTTGTATTGTGGAGACAGTTTTACCTGGCAGCCAACACCCTATTTTAGTAGGGGGGTTTGGTCGCGCTTTGGTGACCGACCCTCTGTGTGTATTTGGAGCCCACACTATTGACGTGGTCTGTTTACCACACTTGGCCGTTAGGGAATTTTACTGCTAAGTCATTCTATTTCAGTATTACTGGCAATTTATTTAAGCGTACGTTGAATCTCGGGACTTGGCTGAGCTGTGTTCACACTATAATAAAGACTGACGTTTGGCCAACGTTTTGGGAGACCAACTGTATGCTTTAACATGCATTCGGCCTCACCCTGACATGATTCTTGCCCATATTATAATAAAGGCTGTATGGTCTGTCAGGGTATGGGGTTCTGAATGGATGATTGTTATTCATTATCATTCGATCCTTTAGGTTGGGCTTGTGTGGTGGAAACCGTATGATTATCGGTTGTCGGGTATCCACACCTGCCAAATGCTTGGCGCTGATTTTCCCATTCATGCCTACTGAGACGTTTAAAGCCTGAGACCTCTATCGTAGAGAACTTACTTGAATGCAGGAGCCTATTGTTAGGCAAATCTTTCAAGTCGAAGGTAGACTCGTTTTGGTCGATGGCTGAGAATTGATCTGTTGTGCTTGTTTGGTGGGAATTGGAGTTATGCATCAAAATTTTTCAAAAATTATTCTGATAGTTTGTTAATAAGCCTGCTGCCGAGCGCTGACTGACTGCAGATGGATGTTCTACATCTTCAAACCGGTAAGACAGATTTCAGAACAAAACTTATTTTACATTTCTGTTTACACTGATATGTTTTTGTATTCACCTATTCGATTATCTGATTTGGGTTTTAGCATTGCGTATTGGTGATCCTTGTAATTACTGGTGATTGTTTGCAGGATTTAGTTGACCATTTAGGAAGGTTTTTTTTTCCCATGTATTGATTGACATAAGGGTTCAGTCTATAAGCAGTAGGACTGAACATTATCCCTATCCCTTTGTTACTAGGTACATGTGGTATCACTGATCCTGTGCAATTTTGCTGGTTCTACAAATATACTATTGGTGCAACTACACTCTTGGGCTTTAAGGAAATTAGGGAATTTGGTATGACATACATGTCTCTCTAGTTTTGGCCTTGGAGTTTGTAGGCACTGGTGGTTGTTATATTGTTAGGGGTTGCCATAATTCACTTATACTATTTTGTGTTTGCCACTGTGTCAATATGACTAGTCTTCGGGAATATGTCAGACGTGTCAGATTCTGATGGAGACGGGTTTGACACACCGATTGCAGATACACACTTCTTACCTGTTAGTCAGTCACAGGCAGATGCTGCCAGTGCAGTTAGGTTCATAAATTCAGACACACACACTCGTTCGAGAGGGCCTGTCCCAGATATATACCTTCAGTCCGAACGCCTTAAAACTCTCTCTATAGGAGGTAAGTCTGTCACCATTGGGGAGATTGCAGACACTTGTCAGTGGCCTGACGGTGTGGCACATACTCTACCCCAATTTAGCCAATCACCCGCAAGCTTAGCCGCAAAGCGTGGGGAGGTCTCAACCTCTGCACGCACATTTCCCGCCGTTCCCGTTGACTCGACCTCCGGGGACTCCGTCTCGAAAGAACTGCCCCTCACTCCGAAAGATAGACCATTTATTCCTGTCTTTGGGACCGAAGGTTCGGGCGCAGTGGGGAGACCATTGCGTTTGGCAAAACATACTTCCTCGGCTGTTGGGGAATCTGTAGGCGTGTTTCCGTCACACGCCGCAGATGAGCCACAGGCTGGTGGGGTAGTTCGAACCCTCTTCTTTGAGGAGGAAGAGGGGTCCTCAGCACAGGACAACGTCGAGACGTATTTATCAACTTTTACGGATCCTAACAATTCGTCCACGCGACGCCAGCTTCTGGAACGTCGGGAGTTAAGCGATTCCGAATCGACTCCTGTTCTTTTACGTGACGAAAGCAGCTCGTCCTCTAACCATTCCGTACAGCAATCTGTGGTAAAAACCACAAATTTGCAAAAAGATTTAACACAACAGGATCCGCCCGCAAAGGGGAATAAAGGTCCGCCTTTACCCCAACATTCAGACCAGCAGATTAATCCTAATCCTGTGTTGCCTGTACCACCAGCACAGTTTCCCCAGGATAATCTTGCTGCTGCTCTGATACCTGTCAATCTTTTTCCGCCAAACATGGCAGCTGCCAAAACACCTAGTCTTAAGCTTCCCACTTTCAGTGGAGCTGGTGAGGAATTTGTTAACAATTATTTTGATGAGATGGATTCTCTCGCGACCATCTGCGAGTGGAATGACGCGACAAAGCTTCAGATGGCTAAACATCAACTCAAGGATCAGGCAAGAGATTGTATTTCTTCATGTAATGCTAATGAAGTTGATACATACAACAAATTAAAGGACAAACTAAAAGCTCTATTTCAAGACCAACGACCTTTGTGGCAAAGAGCATGCCACTTCTTTAGTCACAAACAGGCTAAGGATCAATCTGTTAGAGATTTTGCAGGGGTATTGAGAAAGGCTCAGACCAGATCTGGAGTGGAACCAGGTATTTTGTTGGCAACATTCATTCAAGGTTTAAGACCATCTCTATCTAGAGAGGTGGCAATTCAAAATCCTCAAACTTTTGAGCAAGCAGTTAATATTGCATCAAGACTTGAGTCTGTGGATAAACCATCCAGAACTCTTGCCACTATGCAGTCAGTTGAGGGTAACAAAAAAGCACCACCCTCACCAGATGCCCAGTCAACGAACACTTTAGGTAATACAGATGTTGAGAAAATTACAGGTGCTATTCTTACAGCTATGGCTTCACTCACAACAAATACATCAAACAACAGAGAACAACAACGCCCGTGGCAACAACAACGCCAATGGCGACATCAACAGCCACCTGCACGAAACCAACCAGGTTTTCAGCGTCAGGATTACAGAGAACGTGGACCACCTCCAGCATCAAATACACAAGAAAGGTTCCCAAGGCCTAACAGTTGGACCCATCAGCGTCAGAGTAGAGATCAGGATGGCAGACCTTTCTGCATAGCACATCAAACCTATGGCCATGCGACTGAAGGGTGCCTCTGGCTTAGGGATCGACTTCGCCGTATGAAAGATACACCTTTATCTTACAGACAGGCGCAACAAAAATATGATACAAGCAACCCTCCTTCCCAGCCAAAAAACTAGGTAGGTTGCACAGTGAGATATCTATGTCGCTGTGCACATTAAAGTCTCAGATTGGATGCTCTCCATCAAAAATTGAACCCATTGCTATAACAGTTTCCTTCGGGGATGTTGAATGTCAGGCTGTTATAGATAGTGGCGCATCGCATTCTTTTATTGGGAAACGAGTTTATGACCGCATTCCGGGGCAGAATATTATTGATACTTCTGTTCCACACTCACGTACTATCACTCTTGGAGATTTTTCGGAGGTAACAGTTGTAGAAGACGCTAGAATTCTTTTTAAACTGGCTAACGTGAATGTCTGCTTTAACTTTCAGATTCTTTCAGATTTAATTTATGATGTCATTTTAGGTCGCGATTTTTTAGCTGCTACTAAAGCACAAATTGACTTTCAAACTAAGGTAATCACATTTTTTAGGGACAATACGGTGACACCCATGGGTCCTGAAGAAATTCCACCCATGAGTGAATCTGTAATTCCTGTTAAGATTAAAGATTCGGAAAAAGGTGTACCTCAAGTCCTGGAACCGACGGACATATCACGGGTATTAGCTGCCTGTGCAGTCTATGCAGGAGAAGGAATACCTTGGATCAAAATTATTAATCCCACTGACTCTGCAATTTCGATTGATGAGTCGGATGTTTTGGCCTATGCTTCAAAAGACTACTCAGTACCAGATATTTGTGATTCTGAACTATCGGAATTTTTGTATGGTAGAGACACTCCTAAACCAATTTTGGCATTGCTTGATAATAAAATTAGTCCCCACAAAGCTAACCTCATTCCTCCAAACCATTCTCAAAAGCCTGCAGATAAGGAACTTATTGCTTCCATTGATTTGTCAAAGTCTTCATTAGACCAGGAACAGAAGGAACAATTAAGGGACCTGTTACTTAAGAACAGACAGGCTCTTGCTTTCTCTCTGGATGAGTTGGGTAGGTGTGATTTAGCACCGATGACTATCCGTGTAGACGAATCTGGGGGGCCTATTTCATCAAGACCCTATAGATATTCGCCTATGAAAATGGATATCATTGACCAACAAATAAAACAGCTTTTAGATTTAGGAGTAATAGAACCATCATTGTCAGCATGGCGGAGCCCACTAGTAGTGGTTCAGAAAAAGGATGGAAAGCCCAGGTTATGTACTGATTTTAGGCTCTTAAATTCAATAACTTTTAAAGATAAGTTTCCCATGCCTACCACTCGATCGTTGTTTTTATACATGGCATACAAAAAACCTACTATTTGGTCTGCATTAGATCTGCTCAGTGGGTATCATCAATGCACCATTGCACAAGAATCTAGACAATATACAGCTTTTGAATGCCCAATGGGTGTGTTTCAATATGCCCGTATTCCTTTCGGCCTATGTTCCGCGCCATGGAGATTCACTAGGGTATTAGCTCTTGCGCTCAAGGGACTGGTACCTAGGGTTTGTCTGGCGTACTTGGACGACATTATTGTTTATGACTCTACATTTGAAGAACATCTGAATAGTCTAAATCTTGTTTTACAAGCCTTAATTAGGGCCAACCTGAAACTCAAACCTGAGAAATGTGACTGGTGTAGAGATCAAATTGATTTCTTAGGCTACAGTATTAATGCTGAAGGCCTGAAAACGCAGCCACGAATTTTGACTAAGATCCACCATTTCGGCATACCGCATAATGTTAAGACAACGCAATCGTACTTGGGATTGTGTAATTATTATCGTTCTTTCATACCAGGTTTCTCACAAATAGCAAAACCATTATATGATTTGACCAAGAAAGGAGTTAAGTTTGAATGGACGGATGAAGCTAACAAAGCATTTTTTGAACTTAAACAAGCTTTCACACATGATAGAATACTTATTCACCCTGATTTTGGCTTAGACTTTTACCTACTGTCGGATTCTTCCGACACTGCGGGAGGTGCTGCTCTATGTCACCTCAAGGATAATTTATATAGGCCGATTTCTTTTTGGGGTGCAGTTTTCAATGAGAGAGAATGTAATTACACTGTTTCGGAAAAGGAGGCATTAGCAGTGATAAGAGCATTACATAGCTTTGAAGATATAGTGCAGGGTTATAAAACTATCATTGTAACAGATCATAAACCACTTTTATCCCTTTTGAGAAACGCTAACAAGAGTCCTACTCCACGCATTCGGAGATGGGGTCTCTACCTTTCGGCTTTTGATATTGATATTATTTATGAGGCAGGCAAGACTCACTTTTTGGCAGACTACTTATCACGAACGCAAACAGGAGAACCTAACCCTGAGGAATGTTTACCCTCGGTTGGGGGTGAACTAATGCCCCTCTCATTGGCACAAAGCACAGATGATCCTCTTTCGTTAGAAAATATCCGTAAAGAACAACAACAAGACAGCGAGTGTATTATATTATACCAATACTTACGTGATGGAATTGTGCCCGATGACCCAGATCAAGCTAAATCTGTGGTTGCTCGTGCCCAATTTTTAGATATTATAGAACCAGGAATAATTTGTCATTTCAGAAACATTAAAGCAACCAAAGCTGCCAAAGACCTTATACGTCTCAAACCTCAAATTCTTATCCCAGTTTCTTTAGTTTATCATGTTCTTACTCGTCTACATGATGATATCTTGGCAGGGGGACATGTGGGAAGAAATGCTCTCAACATAAAGGTAGCTGATAGATTTTATTGGAGAAACATGCATAAGGATATCTTAAATTATGTGCTTTCTTGCAATACCTGTGCACTAAGGAAGCGTGTGCCACATCCTAGGGCTTTAGCAAAGTCTTGGGAGGAGCCTAGTCGCCCCTGGGAGGCAGTTCAAACTGACTATATTGGTCCCTTGACAACAGCATCTGATGGCTCAAAATACATAATTACATTCATTGATCTTGCCACAGGATGGCCAGAAGCCTTCGCTACTAAAGATTCTACTGGGCCTACTGCCGCTTTTGCATTTCTGTCCGGTATTGTTGCTAGATATGGTAAAGTGGATCGGATCCATAGTGATAGGGGGCAGTCATTTTTGTCTAAATTCTTACAAACAGTCACTCAGAGATTAAATTGTCATCACTCTTTCACTTCTGGTAGAATGCCCACAGGCAATGCCAGAGTGGAGCGTTTACACAGGACTCTAGAAGATGTCATAGCTTGCTATGTCACCGATGACCACAAGGACTGGCCACAACTGCTCCCTGTAGCTCTGTGGACAGTCAGGTCTACGGTATCAGCCAGAACAGGATTCGCACCATACCAGCTGCTTTTTGGCCGCGAACCTGTTCCTATGGGCGTGACTGAGTTGCCATTGCTGGGCAGCCTGCCTGAAACAGATAAAGAGAAATATACATTAGTGCATAAAGTGATCAATACTTTTTCTACTACAGCGAAATATGTTACTGAACAGTATAATAAAGAAATGCGGGACCGCCTGGATGAAAAGGCCAGACCATTACATTTACAGGTTGGTGATCTTGTACATTTCTATGACCCAACTTGTGCTGATAACAGACGATCAAAGTT
Organism: Lepidonotus clava; assembly: GCA_936440205.1. Lineage (NCBI taxonomy): Eukaryota > Metazoa > Annelida > Polychaeta > Phyllodocida > Polynoidae > Lepidonotus > Lepidonotus clava. Next base: position 52,605,734 of record OW387137.1, read on the forward strand.
CTCACCAAAATATAAAGGGCCATTTAGGGTTATTGAAACAAAAGGGGATCATTTAGTTAAATTGCTATCACTACAAACACAAAAAGAGGTTCCACATTTTGTCAATATTTCTAAGTTAAAACGAGCCTATACTTCATGGAGCCCAGCCAATGCCCCTCTACCAGAGAAAGACCTTTCTGGCCAGCCTAACACTAGTTCTAATGATATTGTGCAAACCGTTCCTACAGAAGCTAGCACCAAGGAAACAGCGACCACTGAAGTAAAGGCACCTATAGGTCACACAGGAGACCCGCTCTCCACTGCCACACCCCACCAGAGGGTCGACACTCAGGTTGGGGGTCCTCGTGGACGTAAGAACACGGGGAAAGCGTCACGACGGATAAAACGGCCAAATCGCGTACATACTGACAGTAAGGAGGCTACCCCTGAGGAGCCTGCCCCCACCCACCCCACCAAGCCCTCACAAGAGGCACAGCCAGTGGTCAAGCCCTTCGTATCTCAAGGTGCAGCGAAGGCAAAATTCTCTTCTCCTCTAGCTGCTGGAGGAAAGGGAGCCGCCATGGGGCCGGCGGTACAGACTGGCTCGACCCTCACACCAGTCAGTGATCAAAGCCGCAGAATGTCGGATACTGCGCATTCCCCTATTTCACAACATAAGGGAGTGAGGGCCCACATCAGCACACCCAAACATACTACACATACATATAAAAAGGACAGTTCAACCCTAACTGCCACCAGTCAATCACCGGACACCGGAGGGACCACATCCACTCCACACATGCCTACACAGACACCTGTTGCTGATACCACTCAAGACACCTCTCCTCTACACACTCAAGATAAGTATTACACTATTAAATTCATCTCTGGCAAGCGGATTTTGCCTTCAGGAGAGGTTCTCTATCTCACCAAATGGAGCAATCAGAGGAAGAGAACATGGGTGAAGGAATCTGACTTCCATCCATCTTTTGATCCAGAACATTTATATTTACAGCACAAGCATAATCGCACATAAGGTGTTGCCTTATCAACTTTCTTATTGTCCCTACTCCTTAAATATTGCGGTCATTTCAATTTTCAAACAACTAAGGGACACTTTATCTTTACAGGCATACCTACTTAGTAAGTACTCCACTCACCATGTTTGTCTGATATATTATTATTACCTTTATTGGTCTTTGTTAGTTATAACTGATAACTATGGTCCTTATTCTAACACAATGGCATTGATGCAGTCCACATAATTACAGGATTTCTCTTGTAGGCTAGTCTCAGTATTACTTACATCGGTTCATTACTTCTTTTTTCTGGTTCTCACTGTTCCTGATTGCAAGGTTCTCTTCTTGCTCAGTTAAATATAATTGTTATTTTTCTTTCAATACCCTTAGTTAATGCCCTTGCTCTACGGTGTGGTCGGTACACATGGGGTTATATCTGCCTATTAAGCTAAGGGATATTCTATTTGTTTTATTGTATTAGAAATGTTTGTACTTACATTTGGGGCTTAGCCTGCAGACTTCACTGCCCAGAGGTTCCTGGGGTGGGGGAGCCCTGGGCCTGGCCGGGGTCCGCTGGTCCTCGGTGTGGGTTGGCCGGAGGCTGGCTGGGGCCGGTCACCGCCGGCTTGCGCAACATTCCACGAATAGTTGGGCATCGATCGTTCGGTGCCTGTGGGTTTACCAGGTCTGTGGGATCCACATTCTGAAGATCCGTGGGCATTTTCCCCTCTGCCTGGGTGGTGTTGTCCACAGCCTGGGTACTGGCTGCAACATGGTCACTGTGGCCCGGGTCGAATTGTGAAAAATACTGCCCCACAACTGAGTTGGAGTCACTGCCTTGACCGGTTTGGGAGTCGTGCCCTCCACCTCGTGAGGCCACCACCGCTGCCCCCGGGCCCCCCCCCACCCCCTGGGCATCACCACCACCAACACCACCTCCCGTCGCCAAAATACCCATAAAAGGGTTAAGTCCAAAGGAGGAGCACTGGTGCACCACTCCCAGTCTTGGTGGATCAACTGTGGATCCATGCACTACATGGATTACAGTACTTCCCACAGGGAACAATCCTTCTACAATAATAACGTGGGTTGCCCCACCTACTTCCGCGACTCCAAAGGACGTGTTCATCTTCATCAGCTGCTTACCATCTAATGATTAATCTGTACATGTGTTCTTTCTACATTTCAGGTAAAGGGCCCAATATCCTTGGCTCCAATATCGGGTTGTTCCTTTCATCTTCCCCGCCCCTTGGGTTCAAAGGGACTTCCCACCATAAAATGGCCATAAAGTCTACCGGGGCCATTCCCCTCGTCGTCATGACTGCTGTGGTGATAATGTCTTTTTCTCATACAATAGCACGTGGCATGCCCAACCTACATGCGAAACCCATTCTTAGGGAGCAGTATGGGGTTGTGTTCTTACCAGGTAAATTGATTAGTACGGCAGATTCAAATCATGTTTATGCAGGATTCAAAATTAGAATTCCATGGCTAAATGACTCTCTCAGTGTTAGTCCAACACTGGAATTTTGTAACCACAGAATTAAATATTCCAATCGGCGTGCACAGAGTAGTTTTCAGGAAATATGTAGACAATCCAGACAGATCTTAACAGTACTACAAACCATAATTAGACAGCTCTATGCACTACAGTCTGCTCATGTAAGGGAAATATTACAGTCAGTCCCGGGGACAGCTTTTGTCTGGGATCCCTCCAGGCAGAGGAGGGGCCTGATGGATTTTGTAGGAGAGATCAGCTGGTATTTATTTGGCACAGCCAAAGACTCAGATCTTCAGGCTCAAAAATTAATGATCCTTGCAGCTCAGGAAAATGTTGAAATTAATTCAAAGAATTTGGCAAAATTAGCAAATGTTACAGCAGTCAATTTTGACAGGGTTGACACTAAACTGAACTGGTTGAACACTGAAATTGAGGCCATAAATGACAACTTACATGCACTCACATCTTCACTGGAAGAGTTGGTGGCTGATGTAGATAGTCAGAGAATATTACAAACTGTAACTACAACAATATTAACTCATCATTTGTCAGTAATGTCATATATGCAAAGCATGCTCACCAAAACTTCTGACTTCGCAGTCGGTGTACAGAACCTACTGCGGGGTCAACTTACACCTGCAATAGTACCACCTAATGATCTTAAAGATTCACTTTCTGGATTAGCTGAGGTACTGAGAAAAGAGTACCCTCGCTTCAAAATTGCTTTCTCTTCTCCTCCATTTTACTATGATAATATAAAGCCACATTTTATGATCGCTGGCAGTGAACTACTGGTTTATATCAAGGTACCAGTTGCATCAGACATACATATTTTTCGGGTTTTCTTTATCAAAGAGTTTCATGTTCCAATACACATGCATAATACTTCACAAACTGATGGAACTATAATTACTGGCCTACCTGCAGAAGTAGCAATATCTATTGATAATAGGTATTATGTTCCTTTGGAATCTTTTTCTTCTAGACAATGCACAGGTGATGAATTGTTAATCTGTTCAGATATTCCATACATTAAACCAACAACTAGTGACACTTGTGTTGCTGCTCTTATTAGAAATGATAGAGAGGATATTAGGAAATTATGCATTTCAAAATTTGTAGTAAATCCTATATTCCAGGAATTTGCAATGTATGTCGATGAGACTAACTTGCTTTTGGTCAGTAATAGTAGAAAAGGTGAGATAATTTGTAAAAACAGAAAACCAGAAACTCTATACATACATTACTTCGCTATTATTGAACTTGGGTGCCAATGTTCCATTCAGTCCTCAAATCTTTGGCTACCCTACCAGCTAAAAGGCTGTGCAAGACAAATTTCTGAAGTTTCTGTCCATTTCCCACTTAATGATGCTTTCCTATTTACTTTTAATTTATCTGGAAAACTTCAGGCTGCCATGGATATGGAGCCATGGAGAATTCCAAACCCTATTCCTGACAGAAAAAGAAGAGAAATTCAAAATATTGGTTCAAATCAACCACTGATTGATCTAAAAACATTGGCTAATAATATTCATGAAGATTCACTCAGGCCTACCAGGCAACTTAATAATCATTGGCTCACTGGGGTGACCAGTTGGGGAAAACAGGCATGGAGCATGGGTATAGCAATTCTGGCTATAGCTGTGGCTGTGTTCTTTGTCTACATAATGTGGAAAAGGTACCGTTCTGTGCTGTTGGCCCTGGCCACCACAAATACACAGCAAGCTTCTGCTACACCTGCTACACCTTTTTTCAATGAACCTGAAACTTTAGATTCAGGATCAACATGGCGTACACCGTCAGTGGACTTTTTATTGCTCCTTTGTTTAATCTTAATTGCTATTCTAATGACAATTTGGGTTTTACTTCAGTTATGTCGCTTTAATCAGACTGAGGAAAAACATGGTCTGTATCTCCAAATCATTACACAAAAAGATAATTATTACATATTCCTTATGAATTTAGACCACCCTGGGGACTGTACCTACACATGTTCAGGACCTCTAATGTCATCCTGTGAATTAAAAATTAGGTTTGCAAAAGCCCAACTCAAAATTCAATGGGGTATCCAGGTTTTACTCTTTCCACCGGATGACACCCAACCTTTGGAACTCTCATTACCACTCATTGTTCAGATCCCAAACTCTCTGGCTAAGGAAATGAATAAGGCCAAGGTCGGAATCAAGGTCAGGGTCATTCGCATAATTGCGGGTGTGCCTGTCCCACTTATTCGGTACATAAACCCCCATTCAGCCCTGGGTTGGACACTCATCAGACCGGCTCAGAGCACTGCACATGGGTATCTGGAGTTAGTGCCTATACAGGACTTAGCACACAGACACACAGCAGACACAGACAATACAGGACAACTGACTGCAGCTGACACAACTCCACTTCCACTCACTGATAACCAGACTCAGGACTTCATACACACACCACCAACTGCTCCTGACCAAGCATTGGTGCTTCACAACACCACACACACATAATTTCATTTCTGCTACATCCACTGACAGGGAATCTCAAATTGACATCCTACCAACTTCACACACACATTGTTTTCTTTAGTTCTATTGGATCCTACACAGGCATCTTACATAGACATTTACCAAATTTATACACACGTCATAACCACTTCTTAGTAACATTTGGCTGCTGCAGATATTTTTGGATACACACAGTACTTATATTCTGATACACACACATACACATACACACATACACACATATACACATCATACTCCTAGTCAGTTCTACTTGTTATACAGGTACATTCATATTTTGCTACATTCTGACACTTCTAAAAGGGATTGATTTCTTATATCCCAGAAATTTGACATTGTCTTGAACAAACTACACAACACAGTAACTTCGCCTTAAGTATATTTGATTAACAAATTTACCACACACACACACACACAAACCAAATGACAGACACACACCATCAGTCCACCGCTGGCACCATTGGTCGGTTGTCGCCAACACCATTGGACAACAGGACCAACAAGCTCCCCTCATACCACCATTGGTCGGGGATGCCTGACCTGGGCAACCGGTGCGCGTCCACCCTGCAGTCCCTCCTGAGGCATGATGACCCACCCCTGTTTACGCCTCCGCCGACAGGGGAGTCTGCGGAGGCAAGCGCAGGGGGCCCGTCCGAGAAGAGCACCGCGACGTCGCCGGAGGGGCCTGAATCGCCAGTGGAGGCCTGGTCGACCTCCCCGCCCTGGCAGGCCGACTCCCAGCCCTGGAGGGCCGGCCCCCAGCCCGGTCAGTGCAGCTCCCAGGCCTCGCAAGCCAGCTCCCAGCCCTGGGGATCCAACTCCCAGCCAATTGACCTGCGGGCCTTGCCACCCTGGAGGCACCGGGCCATGGTCTCTGGACCCCAGGGGGTTGGTCGAGGGGAAGCAGCCGCAACTCAGGGAAGAATACCCCTGAGTGCATTAGCACCTACTAGGACCAGCTCGAACTCTCGCCAATTGGGTGTGGTTGACGGACCATCGCCTCCACACCCGATCTCTGTACCACCTACCCCACTGACGGCCACTGTCGGACCCGTCACCCACACAAACAGTACTACATATTCCAACGCCAATACTTCAGCCGCCTGGGCACCTACAGACATGCGGGTGGTGCCAGCCGGCACCCACCTCCTCAACAACATAGTGACCCCTGCTGGACCCTTCACAATAGGACCTTTGAACATTCTCAATTTTCATAGGCAACTACTCAACCAAATGAACTGGTTCGCGCGGCAGTGGGCGCTGCCGCCGCGACCAAATATGCGCCATCACCGGGTGTCGCCCCCCCAGTTTGCGGACATATCTGACGGAAACGGTCGTTTCATGTGTGAGATGTGCGGAAAGAGGTATAAGTGGGGGTCCAATCTTAACCGACACATCAACACGGTTCATGCGCAGGGACCATACAGGTGCTATGCCTGTATGGCCATTTTTACCTCTGCACATAAATACTTCTACCACACCAGGCGCTGCCAGCCATCAACACCATAGGCAGCGCCTTGGCCTCGGGAGAGGTCAACCCGGGTCGTGGCCTTCATCTAAAGGTCACGAGGTCTGCCATATTAACTCACCCTCAGCAGTGGACACTGACACTCATCACCGGTCTGCGGCCCGAGCATGACCTCCCAGTGCCCACTCTGTGTCAACATGGACACGCTGCACCTCCAACGGAACAGCGCTCCTGCACCTGGTTTCCAACCTGGCCAGGGGAGGGGCAGTAGGACCTCATCACTCTCTGATGTCCAGGAAGGCCCCGCGCCTCAGCCGCGCCCTCGGGTCCACAGGCCTTCACGCCCAGCAAGGCCGGTGACCTACCAACAGCGTCGACACAGGTCCGTGCCCCCGGCTTGGCTCTTCTACATCCAGGCTGGGGCCAGGGGGTACGAGCGGAGGACAGTGGAGGCGGTGTGGGCACGCCTCACGGAGATGCGGCGACTGCCATGGCGACAGCGGAGTCGCTCTCTCCGAGATGGCTTGGCGTTGTCTGCAGCTCAAGATCCACGCATCACAGGTACTGTTCTTGGAATGCTGAAGCGTCAAGCTGAAGAAGACGAGATGAGGGACAACCAACTTCTACATGCATGTCACCGTGACTTTAAGTTAAACTCTGGGCCTATATACCCATTAAGATCTTTCGTGGACTTGGTTGTCAGACGACGTCTGGACCATCAGCAGGGTAATTAACATCTACAGGTTGGATTTGGTGGACTTCCCCGGGCAAAAAACTATTACACTACTAACTTATGTAACCTATTTATGTATACTTCTGTCATCTTAGTTATGTAATTTAACAGTACAACACAAAGATATTCATGTAAACATTTAGACTGAACTTGCACTTGAAACAGAAATTTAGAAATAGAGTAAGGGAAGAAAAACTGAAACTGGAATTGTAAATAAGCTAGTAAGAAATTCTCTGATGGGTGATACATCACTGCCATGGCGACAGCGGAAGAGTGTATCACTCATCACAAGAAACCCCCGCGAGTGTGTTGGAACACAGGTAACCTGTTTACCATTAGCTTAGCCGACAGGGAACAAAGGGGCTGGTTGGCACTGCCTCCACCGCGCCAAAAGCAGAAATGAATAGTACAAAAAGATGCCACCAGTGGCACTGCGGTCGCCTCCATTCAAAATTAGGACAACAAGTACAGACTGCTTTGGTATCTGGGACAACCCCCATCTTTGGTTCAGATAGCATGGCCTGATTTGGCGACCTACTTCTCCAGCCGAGGGCAGGTAGGACACAAACTGGCCTGATTTGGCGACCTAGTTTCCCATTTCGATCTTGGGGGCAAAATTCCTTTGTTTAGTCAGTCTCTGGGGCGTCAGTCATCGGAGCGGACGTGGCACGGGTCTTGGCGCGGTGACAAGAGAGGTGGTGTCGGCTGACGATAAGGTATTTATCAATTGGCAGGGACAATTATATTTGTGTGTGTCTGAAATAGCAATCATTTTGGTAGGGATTTATCAGATAGAAAAATTGGTATTGCTGTGTTGAGATAAGGATTTGCTTATTGTAAATTATATCTGCTAGGGTTTTAGTTAGGACTTGTGTTTATTAAGACTTATATCTATAAGAGACTTTGACTGTTTAGAATTATATTTATTGGGACTTAGAGTGTTTAGGTTTTAGTTGGTAGGTCTTAGCAGTGATTCTGAGTTATTTATTTAGTCCACATTTTATATAGTATATTAGACTTCTAGTCAATTTAGGACTTTGTTTATAAAATGTATTTTAGACCATAATTAGGATTCACATTTAGGACTTAGACTACTTAGGGAATTTAACCAAAGGTTAACACATTCTAGAAAATTGGACTTAGAGGTGAACTATAAGGAATTATTTCAAGGTTTGAACATTTTGGTTAGCAAACTCTGAACTTCTACATCGACTTTGTGTGTGTCGGACTAGCGGAATAAAGCATTTAAATTAATGGATAGTATCTCCAAGCCTTGCGAGTTATTTATCATCGAGTTAGACTTCTCCCCATTTACAATTAGTTTCACGATTCCATTCTAACTATAGTCGAACACTTAACGATTAACAATCTCGCCATTATCAATAATCGAAAACAACCCATCCGCGGACGGCTGTCGGGAACCCACAACTTCAAAGGAAACACACAACGCCAGGAACCCTCACACGGAAAACTATTTGGTGGCACATAAGGCTTAGTATAATACTCAGAGATCCCAGAATCAGGAGTCCTGGTAATCTGAAACTTAACTAAATTAAGTTGTAACACAAGACTTAACACTATGTTGCAAAAGAAAACTAAGTATGACTATCCGCAGTGCCATACAATCCTTTGGGGACCAGCTTGTCGCTTTCTAATCTCGAGAAATATACATAAGTGTAATGTTAGCTAACTTGTATATGCTATAGTCATACTTTCGAAATAACCTAAAAAGATTCGATGGTATGGTTAGAAAATCGATAATTAATGTATCAACAATAAGGTAATAGGTATAGACCTTGTGCAGATGACGTCATACCTGCCAAAATTGGACGTCCGCCATATTGGTGACCAATCTATTATCATTATTATTCAGAATTTTGAAATCTTTAGAACAAATATTTATGCTTCACTTACCTAGAGCAAACTAGCTGAATCTTTATTAATAATTATTAGAACTCAGATCCATTAATTTAGAACTTTTTTCAGAGCCACGTGGTCATGATCACCACGTGGTGATCACCAAAAAGTGATCACGTGACCACGTCTGCACAAGGTCTATACACTTGTCAATATTGTCAGCTAACAAGAAAGAGACGAAAATGAAGAAGGTCAGAAAGGTATATGGACCATATTACATTCTGTAAATTGATATAATGGGATATTGCAATTCTATGCACTGTAAAAATTACAGTTAGTTAACAGCATTCTAAATATGTTTTAGGGTGATCAAATTGTTTTTGGGCGTCATATAACTGAATGCGTACTACTAGCTAACGAGATATATACAACGTTAATGTGTAAGGAAGCTAGTCTAACATTGCATCATATATCCTACAAAAATGCATAATTCATCTACTGATTATGCGGACACTAATATAGTGGCTGGGGCCCTCCCCCACCCTCCGTCTTTGGAGGTACTTTTACGTCATCCGCGTCACAACGGGTATAAAAGTTCAAACCAAGCCCACTTCACTAGGGCAGGGAACCCCCAAGGAACCCCCAGTAAAGCACACCGTGTTTTGTGTGCTTTTGGCACATCGACCAAGCTCTGTTTGTTTAATTCTGTAAACCACACACACAATACGTCCCGCTGGCCCCGTACGTCCCGCACACGTCCCGGGTTGACCAGGTAATAATAACACTCAGCGGGTGGTATGTTTACCGAGTTACGCCACTCCTCTGTTGAAACGACCAATACAAAGAAGTTAAGTCCAGGTCACACTGGTCAACAATACCGGAATGAGATGTGGAGTTAATTCCTAGGCTCTATGGGTGTAGACCCCTTAAATTCGACATGCGACATAGACGTTAGTGACAGGGTATTTAAACTTACTGACATGACATAGGGGGGTTCACAAATTTGATATGCGACATGGGGACCTCCCATCTACGCCCCTAGCTCTGGCTGCAGGGCCAAGAAAGGCCTGGAGGAAAGAGTTCTTTACCTTTCAGCCGTATTCCCATGGGGTAAAACTGAACAGATGATTAAAGTTTGTCAACGACAAATGTGTTGTCAGCTGACTTATAGAAAATTGTCTGATATCACATTTGGCGGCTAACAAAAAAAGCTTTGTTTTACCATTGGGACAAGACGCATGATGAACTCATGGACAATACACATGTGTTTATCGTCCAAAAGCAAATTGTGTCAGGACGGGGAAAGAGAAACCTCTGTTTCGTCAGCATTTTTCTCCTGAAATATTAGACATGTTTAACATGTTTATTGTTGACAACGACAGGATTTTCTTTGTTGGCCATTTTTATCATGAGTAAAATAAAAAGTGCCCATAATGTCTTGGTGCCAGTTTGTCTACCTATCACTTACTTGGGGGCTTTCTTTGTTGTCGGCTGCTTTTTCTAAAATTGTATCCCTTCTTGGGACATGGCTGTTTCCCATAGCATCATAAAGGCAAAGGTTTTGTCAGAGAGAATGACATCCTTGTTGTAAGAACGTCCATCTAGTGATGAGTCCTGGTTCTGAATTATCGTTCTTTTGGGCAGCGATCTTAGGTCTGTAATCATTTACACATGTAGGCCTGTCCCAAAACAGAAATCCTGACTCGCCAGCTGCAGAAGGACAGGAATTACCCTGGCTGATGGTGCTATAGCCGACCCCTTAACTCTGTCCCAGGACAGAAGTTCCCCCATCTCCCACCTCCCTGTCCCAGGACAGAAATTCCCCCCATCTCCTACCTCCCTGTCCCAGAACAGAAGTTCCCCCCATCTCCCTTTTCCCTGTCCCGGGACAGAAGTTCCCCCCATCTCCCAACTCCCTGTCCCAGAACAGAAGTTCCCCCCATCTCCCACCTCCCTGTCCCAGGACAGAAGTTCCCCCATCTCCTCCCTCCCTGTCCCAGGACAGAAATTCTCCGCATCTCCTACCTCCCTTTCCCAGAACAGAAGTTCCCCCATCTCCCACCTCCCTGTCCCAGAACAGAAGTTCCCCTATCTCCTCCCTCCCTGTCACAGGACAGAAATTCTCCCCATCTCCTACCTCCCTGTCCCAGGACAGAAGTTCCCCCATCTCCCTTCTCCCTGTCCCAGGACAGAAATTCCCCCCATCTCCTACCTCCCTGTCCCAGGACAGAAACTCCCCCCATCTTCTACCTCTCTGTCCCAGGACAGAACTTCCCCCCATCTCCAACCTCCCTGTCCCAGAACAGAAGTTCCTCCATCTCCTACCTCCCTTTCCAAGAACAGAAGTTCCCCCCATCTCCCAACTCCCTGTCCCAGAACAGAAGTTCCCCCCATCTCCCACCTCCCTGTCCCAGGACAGAAGTTCCCCCATCTCCTCCCTCCCTGTCCCAGGACAGAAATTCTCCGCATCTCCTACCTCCCTTTCCCAGAACAGAAGTTCCCCCATCTCCCACCTCCCTGTCCCAGAACAGAAGTTCCCCTATCTCCTCCCTCCCTGTCACAGGACAGAAATTCTCCCCATCTCCTACCTCCCTGTCCCAGGACAGAAGTTCCCCCATCTCCCTTCTCCCTGTCCCAGGACAGAAATTCCCCCCATCTCCTACCTCCCTGTCCCAGGACAGAAACTCCCCCCATCTTCTACCTCTCTGTCCCAGGACAGAACTTCCCCCCATCTCCAACCTCCCTGTCCCAGAACAGAAGTTCCCCCATCTCCTACCTCCCTTTCCAAGAACAGAAGTTCCCCCATCTCCCACCTCCCTGTCTCAGAACAAAAGTTCCCCCATCTCCCACCTCTCTGTCCCAGGACATAAATTCCCGCATCTCCTACATCCCTGTCCCAGGACAGAAGTTCCCGCATCTCCTAACTCCCTGTCCCAGGACAGAAGTTCGCCCATCTCCTACCTCCCTGTCCCAGGACAGAAGATCCCCCTTCTCCTACCTCTCTGTCCCAGGACAGAAGTTCCCCCCATCTTCTACCTCTCTGTCCCAGGACAGAACTTCCCCCCATCTCCAACCTCCCTGTCCCAGAACAGAAGTTCCCCCATCTCCTACCATCCTTTCCAAGAACAGAAGTTCCCCCATCTCCCACCTCCCTGTCTCAGAAGAAAAGTTCCCCCATCTCCTACCTCTCTGTCCCAGGACATAAGTTCCCGCATCTCCTACATCCCTGTCCCAGGACAGAAGTTCCCGCATCTCCTAACTCCCTGTCCCAGGACAGAAGTTCGCCCATCTCCTACCTCCCTGTCCCAGGACAGAAGATCCCCCATCTCCTACCTCTCTGTCCCAGGACAGAAGTTCCCCCCATCTTCTACCTCTCTGTCCCAGGACAGAACTTCTCCCCATCTCCAACCTCCCTGTCCCAGAACAGAAGTTCCCCCATCTCCTACCTCCCTTTCCAAGAACAGAACTTCCCCCATCTCCCACCTCCCTGTCCCAGAACAGAAGTTCCCCCATCTCCCACCTCCCTGTCCCAAGACAGAAGTTCCCCCATCTCCCACCTCTCTGTCCCAGGACAGAACTTCCCCCTATCTCCTACCTCCCTTTCCCAGAACCGAAGTACCCCCATCTCCCACCTCCCTGTCTCAGAACAAAAGTTCCCCCATCTCCTACCTCTCTGTCCCAGGACAGAAGTTCCCGCATCTCCTACATCCCTGTCCCAGGACAGAAGTTCCCGCATCTCCTACCTCCCTGTCCCAGGACAGAAGTTCGCCCATCTCCTACCTCCCTGTCCCAGGACAGAAGATCCCCCATCTCCTACCTCTCTGTCCCAGGACAGAAGTTCCCCCATCTCCTACCTCCCTGTCCCAGGACAGAAGTTCCCGCATCTCCTGCCTCCCTGTCCCAGGACAGAAGTTCCCCCATCTCCTACCTCTCTGTCCCAGGACAGATCTAGAAGTTCCCCCATCTCCTACCTCCCTGTCCCAGGACAGAAGTCCCCCCATCTCCCATCTCCCTGTCCCGGGACAGAAGTTCCCCCATCTCCCACCTCCCTGTCCCATGACAGAAGTTCCCCCATCTCCCACCTCCCTGTCCCAGTACAGAAGTTCCCCCATCTCCCACCTCCCTGTCCCAGGACAGAAGTTCCCCCATCTCCTACCTCCCTGTCCCAGGACGGAAGTCCCCCCATCTCCTACCTCTCTGTCCCAGGACAGAAGTTCCCCCATCTCCTACCTATCTGTCCCAGGACAGAAGTTCCCCCATCTCCTATCTCTCTGTCCCAGGACAAAAGTTCCCCCCATCTCCCACCTCCCTGTCCCATGACAGAAGTTCCCCCATCTCCTACCTCCCTGTCCCAGGACAGAAGTTCCCCCATCTCCTACCTCTCTGTCCCAGGACAGAAGTTCCCCCATTTCCTACCTCCCTGTCCCAGGACAGAAGTTCCCCCATCTCCTACCTTCCTGTCCCAGGACAGAAGTTCCCCCATCTCCCACCTCCCTGTCCCAGGACAGAGGTTCCCCCATCTCCTACCTCTCTCTCCCAGGACAGAGGTTCCCGCATCTCCTCCCTCCCTGTCCCAGGACAGAAGTTCCCCCATCTCTTACCTCTCTGTCCCAGGACAGAAGTTCCCCCATCTCCTACCTCTCTGTCCCAGGACAGAAGTTCCCCCATCTCCTACCTCCCTGTCCCAGGACAGAAGTTCCCCCATCTCCTACCTCTCTGTCCCAGGACAGAAGTTCCCCCATCTCCTACCTCTCTGTCCCAGGACAGAAGTTCCCCCATCTCTTACCTCTCTGTCCCAGGACTGTAGTTGCCCCATTTCCTACCTCCCTAGGGGCACGGGGTGGTGAAGTGGTTAGAGCATTCGCTTGGCATGCGGGAGAGCCGGGTTCGATTCTCGGCTGGGCCAGGCAGGGCTGCCACACCCCTCGGTGTTTCTCCCAGTGACAACAACTGGGATATCAAAGGCCTTGTGCCACCGGCTGTTGTGTGTCTGGCCCTGTCTATGGGACCAGGCACATTAAAGAACACCTACTTCAGTAAATGTGTAGGGGTATGGTCTCTACCTTCTCATAGATTCGATCACCATCACCGCCCTTGATATGACCCTGGCAGTTGATTAGGGCGTAAAGCAACCAATAACCAACCAACCAACCAACCTACCTCCCTGTCAAATAACAGAAGTTCCCAATCCCCTACCTCTCTGTCCCATGACAGAAGTTCCTGTATACAGCTATAGTGGCCCAGGTGAGCTGAGCCCACCTTAAAATCAATACCTGCCTCAGTCAGGTGTGGCTGGTGGCGGTCGATACCTGCGTGGGACGCCAGGTGGGGGTGGGGGTGGGGGTGAGTGTGTGGGAGGGTGGGTGGGATGAGGGAGGGGTGGGGTTAGTAGCAGGGACAATGCAGACTGACTCACTGCATGCTGTGTACACACTGTACAATATTCAATTGCTGATGCGTTGAAAGCGATGGATTGAACCATAGCGGGTGGACGCTACCACAGGCTCAGGATGTCATTATAGTGTCAAATATAATAATGTTGGTGCATAACCTAGAGAACTTTACCTAGTAGTATCGGTACACAAAAACCTTAGATAACTGTACCTACCATTATCTTTAGCTCAAATACATAGACTTGCGAACCCAGAAACTGTCAAAATTAAATCCATGGGTCTAACCAAGGCCTCTGGACAATTCTTAACAGCAGACCCATTTTTTTATGTATCACTAACAGTTTAATCTTTGATCACACTGGGTAGGACCAAAGACTATGCACAGTAAGTTTAGAAACAAAACAAACGAGTTAATTAATTTTGCAGTATAATCTGCTTAATCATAAAGGTATTTGCTAGAGATAACAATGTATCACTCGTCACTAGTGTAGAGACTGAAACCATTGGAATCTACTCGTTTGGTCACTCGAAGTGTTTTGGCTTAGCTCATAATTCCCATACCCACTAGACGATTGTGACAAAGCTGCAATTGGCCGACTGACCGCTGGTAAAATCAGCCGATTACACAAGAAAAAAATGCCAATTGTAGCACTGATTCTTATCAAACGATCAATCAATTTTTGCATACTAACTGATGATTAGAATCAACAAAATGATCGGCCAATTCTATTGGTAATAATTGTCCGATTTGGGCGCAGATTCAACCTCGTAGGTATGGGGCTTTATAATTAAGGTACATCACCTTTGGTGGCCTGTAAGATCGCTGAGTGTGACCGGGGTCTAATCCTATTGGGAGAGTTGTGGGCGCCCACAGGCTTAATACATGCACATGAGCGCTGAATGCATTGGGCTGCGATCTCTGAGCTCCCGGGAAGGTAACAGTAGGCCAACCATACGGTGCGGGTATAGAAAGGCATTGGACTATATGGATAGACACCTAGTGTATATGGATAGACACCAACTCCATATGGATACATACTAACTCTATATGGATACACACCAAATCTATATGGATACACACTAACTCTATATGGATACACATCAAATATATATGGATCCATACCAATTCTACATGGATAGACATTAACTCTATATGGATACAGACCAATTGTTGTATATGACTACACACCAATTCTATCAGAATACACACTACCTCTTCTTGGCTACACACCTATGCTATAATATGGACACACCAACACTTACATGTGTGAGTCGTATGCACCTTTTTCACGAACCTGCGCAGGGAACTCTCCCTGAAACACCTTGTTCTAACCAACATAAAAACCCACATCCCAATTGCTTTGTTCAGGACCATCAGGTATTGGAAAAGGTGTATTAATGTGATGTATAGCAAGCAGTGTTGATGGAAGCTGAGGCTCATTCCAATGAATCTTGTGGGGTAGGGGATGATTAACTGACGGCCTCAGAGTGGAAGGTGTGCCACTGCATGGTGTAACTCAGCCATAGAAGGTATGACTAAATAGGAATTCAATACGAAATGCTAATGCACGTATATAACATTATGCATTGGAGTGAAGGGGATTGCCAGTTAGGATTGCCATTTTGAAAGTATGATCCTTGGATATATTATACTCGAACTGGCTAACTTGATTGATGATTAGTGCTTAATGTTGTGGATTATATAACGCATATAATATTATTGTCTTTGAGAATTGCTATAACCTCAAAACAAACGTAACGTATTAGCTTCCTGTCCGAAATATTGCAGATATAGTGACTCAAATAAAACGCTATGTAATGTATGATCGGGTTTTTGCTATATGGACAGCACTGCATTAAATGGAGCTCTCTCCCAGTCCCTTACCACTTGCTTCACGCAAAACATTCTTCAGGAGAAAGTTATTCAATTTCTGGAAGGATATCTAGTCGCAGTGTGTCTCTAAGCGTCCGACGGAATAACTTACTTTTTACAAATTGATGGATTTTACATAAAAACTGATACTATATGAATACACCCCGATGAACTAGATGTAAACACCAATACCACCACTGCTGTTCACCTTTCTTGTCACTCTGGTGTCATAGATATGATCACCAATGACTTACCAAGTCAAAACACGTGTCTGAAAAGTCAGAATTCATTCGAACTTGTTTTTGCCATGAAAATAACCCTGGCTGTCAGTACGGCGTAAAACATCCATTACTCACTCACGCCAATACCCCAACAGGTAACATGGCTGCGGTAGCAGTGGGATGGTAAATAATAAATCATGAATGGTGGTACCACCATACCTTTACCCTTACAGTCTAAAAGGGGCAGGTATAAGACTAAGGTCTGCCGGGTGGGACAGATCATACATAGGGTTAACATGGAGGTTGAGGAGGAGGAGGAGGAGGAGGGAGATGAGGAGGAAGAGGTGGAGGACACAAAGAGAACTTTAACCAAGGAACCCTCAGACCCTCAGGACAGTCATACGACTGTGGTCTACACTAAGTTTGAAACAACACAGGGTAAGCCTACCAAGAGGAGTAATTCTGTTTTTTTCCTATTACTTAACTACATTCATACCAGGTGATATTACATGTACACTTTTTTTTTCTCAAAAGCACATACAACACTTCGGCAGTTTGATACTAGCCGGTCTTCCAGTGATTGCCATAGGTAGGTTATTGATAAAGCATTACATTAGAAAAGAGAAAAAACATGTTATTGGGAATTTAATCATAACAAAACAAACACAATACACTAAAGTTTGTATTGACCAATTATTGCAGTGATGACCAATATAATTGTTATGCCTTTGAATTTAACTCTTTGTAAGACAATAACACGTTTTTTCTCTTTTCTATTATTTGCTGTTTTGTCAATTACTACACGGAAGATCACCTTCTGCAAATATACTTAGATAAAAGAAAAAAAAAATAAAGAAATAATAAAGAAAATATGAAATAGAAAATAAAAGACAAGCACAAGAAACTAAGTTCTGTTTATTACCCTACTTCTTCTAAAACGTTGTCCTTTTGCATGTTGCAGTCTACACACTGAATTAACCTGTGGTCATACCAAGAACCAGCAAATAGGCTATCACCAGGCAGTTCATTTGGTTGCTGATTTTTTAAACTGGTTTTTAAAGGACCTGTGGGAACCAGCAAATTAGGTCATGACCCCATTATTTAGTTCAGCTCTCCTATATGGCTTCATGGTGTAGGGGTAAGCAAGCCTGCCTCCAAACCCCTATGTTGTGGGTTCGAATCCTGAATGAGTTTTGTCCCTGAGAGACTTTTTTTCTGCTTATCGGAGCCACTTGTTCTATGTAAAATCATGTTATAACATATAAGATAGAGGAGCAGGCGTTCTGAAGGTGACTGAGATTTTGCCTAAGTACACTTGGACACTTTTTACATTCACATCTAGGCCTTTTTTTCATTTCATAGCACACACTGATGAAAGAAGAACTGCAATCGACTCATCACTTTAGTTTTGCCAAATGTAAAGCCATATGACTGTATCACCTCCCCATTTACATCCCCTAAGTAACTTTTATATCTAATCGTCCAAACAATACACAAAACATGTAGAATTTCAGGCCATCAATGCTGTGTGACGACCTTGTGACAATCCTTTGACAATTTTTGGGTGGTCAGAGGGTAGTCATTTTCTCCTGACTACTTTGGGCCAAAAAGGTCGTCAGAGAAGCAAAAATGAAGATCGGGTTGTCATAGGGTTGTCACAGAAGAAAATGAGAAGTCAAAAGTCCTGCCTGACTACCCTAGGGTTGTAAGTGCATGGTGCCTAAAGTGACAGCCCAAGGTTGTCATGGCCTCTGTCTATATCAAACCAGTGTTGCAAGTGAATGGTGTCAAAACCATACAACTCATAGGCCTCCTATGTGTAATGGCCATACCTAATGTCTTGTAATAACATAATAGGAAGCCATTATAATGACAATGATATCTACAACATAAAAATATTCATAAATAAGATTTTTGTCTAACAGACACAGACACAGCCTGTGACAACCTTGGGTTGTCGTTCTTGGCACCACTTTTGACAACTCTGTGTTTTCAGTGTACTTCACCAGCCCACATGCCTATGTATAGTTAGTGTTATGTCATGCTTTTTTACTGCAGAGAACAAACTTTCTGTGGAATGTTAGCAGGGATATAAGGCTAAATTAATGACATATTATATAATTAATTTAGCCTTATCCACGTTGTATATCCCTGTTTATTGTTTTTTTACAGAGTATGTAGAGGAGCAGACTTTCTGTTTGGGTCTTTGCTGCTGGTAGGGATGTGTCGTTAGCATTATGTCATGTTATGTACTATACTATTTATCGTATTTTACAGAGTACGTAGAGGAGCGGACGTTCTGTTGGGGTCTCTGTTGCTGGCAGGGATGTGTCATTGGCGTTGTAGCCATGTTGTTCATGTTTGTCATTCTTCCAACAGGTAAGGATAACTAGATTGACATGGATATATTTTCATATTTGTTCTTAGAGTACTACATTTTCTGCTATTTTGCATATTTTATGTATGGCTAATGCTGATTTATATCTGAAGTAATATATTTTCTATTCCCTAATTACCAAGGGCATAATAATATTGATATCTTATCATATTCAGTCAATATTTCCCGTTAGACTTTTCAGAAGTGGTTTATTGGATTAGGTGGATTGTTGGATTCGATTACAACAACATGATCTGAAAGATATATAATAACTTGGTATGCAACAAACATCATATATCCTGTGAAACATAGGCAATATATATATATATATATATATATATATATATATATATAATATTTTTGTAATCATATATATATATATATGATTACAAAAATATTATTTATCTCTTGTGGTGGCCAAACAATCCATAGAGATCGTCCCAAACCAATGGCTAAGCTAAAGCCTGTACATTTCCCGTGGATCACATATGGCTACCCGAGGACGACCCCAAAGGGGCTTCTACATTTCAATACCCAATCACCCAAACAAGTTGAAATACTGAGAATAAAGAGCAGTACACATGGCCTGTCAATACGTACAACCCCCTTGTATGTACCGCTCATTGGTAGTGTGGGTGATAAATATACTGATGCACTGACATGTAGAAACAGAATATGTATTATCCTCATTCTGAACAATTCAATATATTTCTAACCATGATACTAAACTAGAGCACACAGCTGGTACATGTGTACTGCTGTATTGCTCCAGTTAGCATTTTATCGAAGCATACTGGTTAGATGAACATGCCTTATATGTGTGTGTACCTAACCGTAGGATAGAAATGTATACATAAATGCCAATTTGATTGACAAGACGAGGCAAGACGTTACTTCAACAGCAACCACTTGAGAAGTGACAGTTGATGATGTCACTACTATGAGAGATCAGAGGTGCCCATGGTTACAGTGTAGTTACATATCATGTTAACATGGTAACATGTTATGTTTCCAGCCTATGACTAGTGACATCATCATGTTGATGATGAGAGGGGGTCATAGTATTGGCAATATCCCCAAGGGGGGGGAGGGGGGGTCTTGCATTGGCGGTTTCATACATGGTAATTTTCAAGCTGTATATTGATAAAGATTGAGTTTGGTAAATAATGCAAAAAGGTTACATAGACCAAGAAGCTCAAGGAAACGGTTCCAATACTATAGGATTATTGGGGAGAGATCCAAATATTTTTTAGGCCGAGGTTAGCCTGGCAAAAATAAATTGGATGAAATAGAAAGTGTGTTCTACCAAAATAAAGACATTGTTTGTCAATTATTTATTTATTGGGCTAGCTTACATCCTGGGATGCTATTAGTGGTTCTGATCTGTGTGCTGTTCTAGGTGGACAGCGGTTCATAGGAAAATGTTAAAAACCCTTGTACACATGAAATTTACATGGAAAAAAAATGCCAATTTGAATTGCAATTCCATTCATGATCTCTATGTTAAAAAAGTTAATCATAGGGGACCAACTTTCTTAGATTGTTGACCATGGTAAAAGTCACTGTTCAAAGTTAGACAGGTTAGTCAACACTGCATGACCAACCTTAGTTAGTCATATAACCATTCCTAGTTAGTCATATAAATATCAAGGGTCGGTCGGTATTATATCTAGCTTTTTTAACAAGGGTTTATTGGTGTCATACACTTATATAATTCAATTCTTTGGAAACTGCAAGCGTTAGATGCTACCAATATTACCTTACTTATTGGTTACAAATATCTCATCTGTGTTTTTGTTTCCCTTTCAGGAGTGTTGCTGGTATTTCATGGAGTCAACAAAAGAAATTCATTGACACTGAATATAGGAGTCGGAGTACTATGTATTCCTACGTTTATCGCCCTAGTCACAGTAGTCCTGTGCAAGTACTGTTACGTCACGCAAAAGGACAAACGGGCAGAGAAACTTGTTAAAAAACGGACGCTGGCATTTGAAAACCCACTATCACGACAGAGAGCAGATGAGGAGGTGTTGAACTCTATGTGCTAGAACTCTCTGCTGTTGGATATAGGGTGCAGGTCCTCTGTTTTTCAACATTTAAATTTATTACCCTAGTCACACACATTTCTGCAACTACTGCTATGTTACCAAAGAGGATAAACATACAGGTAAACTGGTCAAAAAATTGGAAGCTGACGTTCCAAAAACTATTTCACAACACAGAGCTCTCGAAGAGACAAGAGTGAATCAAACTTACCGTAAGAACTACATGATACTAAAGAAAGGAGTCTCGGTCCTCTGTATTACACTTCTACATTCATTGCCCTAGTCACAGTTGTACATGTTGTCTGCAAGTACTGTTATGTAACCCAGAATGGTAAACCCACAGTGAAAGTGGTAAATAAAAAAATGACGCTGGCGTCCCCTACCCCACTATTACAACAAAGAGTTTGTTTCAAACTTACTGTGTAAGAACCGCATCACGTTGAAGATTGGAGTCCTTCGTATTCCAACATTTAGCACCTTAGTCACAGTATTTACCCTGAACAACTAATGCTCAGAGAAACTGGTGAAAAAGTGGATTTTTGCATTTGAGAATCCACAATCATGACAAAGAGGAGATAAGGACATATGAAACTCAAAGGGTAGGAATTCCCTGATTTTAAATATAAGAGCTGGGGACCTCTGTTTTCTTCTATTTATCACCCTAGACACAATCATTCTCTGCAAGTGCTGTTACATCACCCAGACATATAAACACACAAACAAACTGGTCAAAGTATGGAAGATGGGATTCCAAAACCCAATATCACAACAAGGACATATAAAACTTACTATGTAAGAACTCCCTGATGCTGAATATAGGAGACAGGGTCTTCCGTATTCCTACATTTATTGCCCTAGTCACAGTTGTTCTCTGCAGGTACTGTTATGAAACCCAGAATGATAAACGTGCAACTGGTCAAAAACTGGATGCTGGCGTTCTAAATCCCACTATCTTGATAGAGAGGAGAAGAGGTTGTATCAAACTTACTGTGTAAGAGCTCCCTGACGATGAAGGAGTCTGGGTCTCCTGTCCTCCTACATTTATCACCCTAGTCACACACATTTTCTGCAAGTACTGCTATGTTATCGAGGAGGATAAATGTGAAGAGAAACTGGCCAAAACTGGATGCTGGCGTTCCAAATCCCACAATCAAGACAAGGTTGTATCATACTTATTGTGTAAGAACTACCTGATGCTGAATATAGGAGACAGGGGTTTATAGCTCTAGTCACACTCATTCTATGCAAGTACTGCTATGTTACCAAGGAGGATAAACATGAAGAGAAACTGGTCAAAAACTGGATGCTGGTGTTCCAAACCGCACTATCACGACAGAGAGGTGACGAGGTTGCGTCAAATTTAGTGTGTAAGAACTCCCTTATGTTGATATTCCTACATTTATTGCCTTTGTCATAGTAGCTCTCTGCAAATACAGTTATATCATACAGAATATCTATCTTTAAAGATTGCATTTACAAACCAGCTTAAACCCAAGATATTAACTCTATGCACATATAAAATTCAAACATAATCAGTGACAGTTTTCCAGTATGATCACCACTGATCATACCATAGTTATTGAAAATGTCTATGCTAAAGCCTTGGATTGTCTGTAGGTAAAACAGAAAATGGGCTATTTGTGGAGATAAGCACATGACGAGTGTTAAGGCCATAATCCACATTGCGATTTTGGGCCGACCGATATTCTTCTCATGCATTTATCACATATTTGGAATCAATTTTCCTGATAAAAATACTATTTTTCTGATATGTATTATTCTAAACTCTTTGGAAAAGTGTATGTTGTATAAGAAAAATGATTGTTTAACAAACCAATTTTCAAAATCGGTTCAAAATCAGCCCAAAATTGCAACGTGGATCATAGCCTTTACTTGGTGTTCCTGCAGGCAGGAAGTGAACCTTTAACCCATGTACTCTACTGCTCTTTAAGACTGTCGAATATGATCCTACCTTTTGCTTAGAAACCGGTTGTTTTTGTTTTGCGAGGATCATTCCAGTACCTTTAACCATTCTTACGTGTTTCATATCATGGTTAACTGTCTTTTGACACTATAGGAAAACTGCATGATGATGTGGGATGAGGCAGAATACTCATTGGTAGTAAGAAATTTACCTGCAGAAGCTCAAGTATTTAGAAAGTTATTCAACCTTAATGTACCCACATAACAATGTATAGTTCGAAAGGACTTTAACCTGGGTGAGGAGACCTGGAAGGGTTTGTGGAAAGTATGCTCACACAGCATACTGTTGAAGTGCAATAAATTCTGATTTTAAAAAGGAGCGTTTTTTTGTCATCGTTGTTAAACAATTTACAGTCATGATGTATTGAAAACAATGAAGAAAAGCACCAGCATTACCATTCTTTTGGCCCCAGGTTCTTCATAAACCTAGATAATGTATAACTTAAGGATAGACACCAGTGGTTGAGGTGTGAATGGCGAGACTCTCTTTGATCAAAATCACCAGATCTGTTTTTAATGGTATTACTTAAAAGACAACTCAATTATATAGCCAATAAACAACCATATATATTGATATAACTTATATAACAATAGGCCGAAAAGTGGTTATTAAGTATGGAAGTGAACTTGATAATCATAATTTTTAAACTTATTTTTTGAACATTGATATCTCACTTAATATTTAACCTAGATCTTTGAAAATGTTAGTAGATCTTCTTGACATATAATGGGAGGGAAGCGTGTCTCAAAATTTTGATATAAGCCTTAGTTGTGTTTTTATGGAATATAGAAAATGGAAATGCATAAAAATCTAAAAAGGTTTCCCGTTTTTGACTGTTTTTGGCCATAAAATCAAATCTAGGACCTAAATGGACAATCTGAGACATGCTTCCCTGCATATGATTCCTATGAAGATATATGTGAAATGTTATTGCTGTAGGTTAATTATTAACCAAGATATGGATGTTCAAAAGATAAAACTGAAAAAATTAGTTTAAAATTAATAAAATCGCAGTTTTTAGTTATATTATAATTCTTTTGAGACTTATAGATAGAGAAAAATATGGGCTTTTAAATGATATAAAGTTTGTTGGGATAAGTGCAATATTAAAGAATCCATGGATGATTTCTTGAAACGGCCCATAACCACTGGTGTCTATCCTTAAGCCAGTGAGCAAAGATTGTCATCACTGTATAACATTTATATAGACTATTCACCAGAAGAACTTTTTTTTTATTAGTAAAGAAGTGATTTGATAATAGTAATGATGATTACAAAAAACTAGAGCTCGGGCCAACAACCAACCGTTTCTGTGCAGACTCAACTGACGGCAGTTGGTGGTTGGCGTCAATTTATCAAAATCAACATGGATAAGTTTAGGCATGACATATCCTCCCTCTTATAACTACAAGTATTCACCTAATGTATTATATGAATTATATTATTATCATAATTTCCTGAATAATAATCAAAATATATGTCAAATATGTACAGACTACATCATAGAGTTTATGGTAATTAGACAGTTAGCACTCCCCCTGCCCTGATTAGTCAGTTGTAATCAGGTCACTGACCAGACGTCAGGTGGGAGGTGCAGGTATATGCTGTGGGGACACTCGCGGTCCAGCAGCTGAAGACAACACACCATGTAACTACTAAGCAGCAACAGGTCTTTTGGCCTACACTCCTGAGACTGTAGAGAAATACATATGTAACATCAACTACAACTCCTGCCTTCAAGTCTTCTCATTTATACCACACAAAACCCTAAGTCTCACAATGGTAACCCGGGAATCTGAAGCAACAGAGGAACATGGGTTCTGCGACCTGCGAGCACACAGAGGCCACTCTGATGCATTCACAAACTGCACAAAGCGCATCAGGGACGCTCGTGACGTCACATGCCCACACTGAAAAAATCAGGTCTTCTAAACTTGTCATTAACTTGTCTCCTGGTACAACTTTTGCCTTGTCAAATCGACGGTCATAAAATGGAAGGCTTTGGCATCGTCAAAAACTCAACCTGACTGATGGGCCGTTGAAAAGTTGTCAAATTGACAAGTTTTATGAAATATGATTTGCACTTTTTGAGGTCTCTTTGACCCTCATTTAACTAAATTAACCCCCCCCCCTCCAATTATTACCTGATTACTTACTTGTTCTTCAGAGATGAGATGCTCCATCTTAATGGTCCAATGAGTTGTATATAGGATAAGCATTATGTTACAGTCATTGGAACTGAACTGCTGTTGAGTTGCAAATATCTAAGCAGCCTTGGGTAGTCACAATTCTGATTTTACATTGAAAAAGGTGTTTACATAGAACAATCCACAGTTCCACTTAGAATTCTCTTAGAATTATACATAAAATTGGATCCACCATATATTACTAAAGAAATTGGTACTTTCTATAATAATTCTTTTCATAATATCTTATATTTGTCATGCTAAAATGATAAAATTATGTAAAGTGATTATGTTTGCTTCTAAATTGCAGTGCAGTGCCCCCTAGATATGACAAGTTTTTGACAAGTTTATGACAAATTTATGACAACTATCTGACAATGTGGTTGTCAAAAACTCCTCTTTTCGGTAACAACGCCAAAGTTGTCATGAACTTGTCACTTTGACAGGATTTTGACAAGTTTAGCATTGTCCCATTTTTTCAGTGCATATATGGTATAGGGTGTAAGCGTGTTTTTCCACCAGACGGCGAACGAATAATCACGCAGGCTCAAATACAATGTAAAAGCTAGTGAATGCGAAACAGGACGATAGACTTAAACGTGAGGATGGAGGGTTAGGGGTGAGGAGGTGCAGAATGTAGAAAACTAGGCAGTTCCGTATCCAGAACTTTTCATGGGGGGTTGACCATTTCCAAAAGGAGGACTTTCTTGAGGTAAATAGCTCATCCATTGATTGTGAAGGTTAGGGCTTGACCCTGTAGCCTAGCTATGTCGTAGCTGGTGACGTATTTTGCAATGTTAGAACGTAATCCAGTGACGTTATTGGTCACACCGCAAATTTTGCATGCTTATCAGAGAGCCATAAAGGAAATAATTAAGAGAGAGGTTTTACAGGGATAGCAGAGGGCCAGCAGGAGCAAGAGTTTACAGGGATAGCAGAGGGCCAGGGTAAGACTGGAGGAGGGGGAAAAGTGGACCTGATCCAGCTTGTGGGGGGAGGGGGGGTGACCCATACCCCACGTCACCCCCCCACCCCCCCCCCCCCGATACGGGCTTGCTAGGTGTACTTAATTATTGGCCCCTGAGTATGGCAGACCACTGCAGCGCCATCTGGTGTTAACAGAATTTCAGAGCACAGTAGATCTGGACTTAACGTGGTGATATTATCATGAATCATAAATAACTATTACATAATTCACTGTCTGACTTATATTTCCGAAATCTGATAAAGGTAACGGTTGATAAAGGAGAGTGGTTTAATTGTTTGATAGGCAATTGTTTTTAAAGATGCATAGACAATCTTACTACCTTCCATTTGATGAATGTAGATTTGCAGGTTCAGTTTAGACTACAAACCTGTTTATGGGAAGATACTGCCAGATGGGAGAAAGAACACATAAACAAAATTTTATTGTGGCCTAATTCTCCCGGCCACGGAAAATGGGCTCTTAGTATCTTGAACACCTTGACATCAATTTTGGCAAATCTTGCTAGAAAAAAAAAGACACAGGGAAATCTATAGAAAAATATACAAATATTTGCCATAGTTTTCTCTATAATGAATATATTTTCAAATCAACAAAATAAGAAACTTGATGGCGTCTAGAGGGTTTGTACATATCGAGGTTTATAAATCGAAATCTATAACTATAAATTATGATTTTTAGTGTGAATATCTGTTCATTACAGTTTTTGAATTCAGGAAATTGGTATTCCTTGAAATATTGACAAATATATTGATTTACAAAAGCTCCAACAAAATGTAAACAAACTGCAGAATTTTGTGACGTAGCAACGCAACCTAACAATGCAACCTTGACCGCTGAGCGCTAGGCTGGTTCCCGGGCCCACTAAGCAGAGTGTTAGTACTGGGCCCGGTATCACGTAATGAAAACAGCGCAGACAGCGCGCGGCGTTATCTACCGGAGTGCCCCGCGTCGCTCTGAATCGAGTGAGCCGTGACAGAGTGGCGTTCTCTACCACAGCGCCCCGTGCCCCGCGAGAAATCGAGTGAGCCGGTACAGAATGTCCAAATTAGTGTGCGATTGCGTCGGCAGACAACGTTTCAACGCGAAAAGAGTGTGCTCTGGTGCGCGCAGACACCGTTACAACGTTTAGACGATACCGGGGCCACTAAGCGATAGCGGTCGGCCCCGGCAACCAGGGTAGCTGAGCGCGGACTCCTGATTGGTTGATGTCCGAAGGGGGCGTGGTGACAAAACTCAGTAATTTTGATGTTTTAGTCAGAATTTCCCTCATAAAACATCAAAAACATCCACCTTTTCTTTGATTTTCTGTCAGATGATGTCGGAACAATACAACGTCATGTAAATAAATCCATTGCATTCTATTGGCTTATGGTAGCTAGGGGGCGTGGCTAAACATCAGAATGTTTCCTTGGTTTTCCAGGTTAATACTTTTCTTGTTATTCCCTTACTCTCTTCATTTCTTTTGATTTAAATTGGAAAATGTAGGTGGGGCCTTAATTTCCTTGGTTTTCCGGTTATTTCCCTCCTTCCAATAGTTGAGAGTTTAATACAGGGATTATTATTTTTGTTATTCCCCTGTTAGAAAACGTCAGGTTTGAATAGGAATATGCAGAAACAACCACCCCACTCATAAAATAAATAAGAGAACCCCATTTCACAATCCCAGATCCACCAATGAAAATCCCATAAGATAGCCTGAGGGGTCCAGTTAATCTTCTCTAAATATATAGTATTGATCTTTGGTATATAAAAGTTGAGGTTCTGCTATATATTCTAGTTAGGAGTATAATACTAATACCAACTAAATTACCATGCAAAGTATATACTATAACACTAAACCGTAAGAAGACTGTGCCTGACAACTTTGTATGTGGTTTTCTCATGGTCATTGACTTTATTGTCTTTATTTCAAAGTTTGAATTATTCCTGAAATAAAAAATTGACATCCATCAGTTTTGTCATGATTTTACTAACTTTTTTAAAGGTACTCGAGACTGTTCAGGGCACCACCTAGGTTACGGATTAAGAACTACAATTTGTTTTAAAGCTGTTTTTAACTTCTTACATGTCTAATAATGCTAGGCAAGGTTAAGGTGTATTTGCTCAAAAAAAAAAATAGGGCATCAAATTAACATAGTACAAATACCCAAAATAATTTTTCAATGTTTTTCAGAATCATTTTTCTTACAAACGGTGATTATCTTTTTGCTTGAATATTTACTCTGAGGTAAATTTTAAATATTTCAGTAGTTTCATGAAAATTCCATGGTTAGCTTTCGTTTTACAATGAAAAAACATATATTACCCATTAAAATCAATGGTAGAGATCAAATTCTTTGTGAGGGTTAACTTTTATTAGAAGTGGTGAAAATTGTTTATATTCTTTTTATATACTCTTGTATATAGAAGCTAAAGCTACTATCTATTCGCGGCAGATTGCATTGGTAATAAGAATCTAAGCCAAACCCCCCAATCTACCTTTCCTCAGTCTCTGGCCATACTGTATACAGTATCACACCTGGGTACCCTTGTATTAATGTAGCAAACATAAGCTTCTGTGTTTACTCTTCTCATTCAAGGAAGAATAAAAGAAACTCATTGAAGAAGGATTAATATGCTCTAAACCCTTAATCCATATGTACACATTTTTAAGGCTAAAGGTTGTATATGTTTGTATAATATAGAGACCACTAACGGGGGGGGGGGGTACTTTCAATAGCATCAAACCTATCAAAGGCTTCCTGAAAATTTTATGCACAAAAATCACCATTTTTATTGAGGTCTAGTGGTAATGAATGTGTGTAATTCTTTAGGAAATCTTTTTATTTTGCAATCGAACTTTAAGACGTGGATTCACGATATTCAGTTATGAGAGATTAGGGAAATAAAAAGTACAGATTAGGGATGTAAAAAGTACAGCATAGTCGGCACTTCCAATCAAATACTTTTGACAGATAAGACAAATATTTATTTTTCTTATATATCTATCAATAATATAAACTACGAACAACTCTGACCTGAGAGATAATTATAATGTGTTATTATTAGAACCATAGTTGTTTTTGGCTGTACTTATCTGCAGCAGAGTGCCCCCAACCCCTTATCTATCCTTAATAGAAGGCCACTTATGATCAACTTGGCTTGCCAGGTTTTGACTGGGTGAGTTTGGAAGTCTTGGGACTGGGTCCAATTCATTTAGAAGTGGGGGCCAGTAGGGGCCAGCGGAGGTGGGAGGCAGTGGGAGTCCAGCACATAGAGCCTAGTTGGTAAAAGGCTTTCTTAGTGGAGTGGTTAGTGACGGCCGGAAGGATTGAGGTCTGAACATATGGTCAACCTGTACATGGCCCTTGGTTGATGGCTATGTGCATGGTGGAGTATACACAAGGACACCAATACAGATTAAGAGGTATGTATGATAGTATATAAATAATGATGGATAAGAAATAAAAACGGAATATCTAGAATAGAGGGCTTTGCATGAGAACATATTTATATTAAAATCACAGAGCTTTAGAGTAATATCATGGACAACTCAATTAAAAACCAAATATCAAAGAAGAGTTAATTAAAGAGTTAAGGCTGTATTCCATATACTGGCTGCCGGTATAGAACATTACCTTTGAGAGGCTCAGTATTGGCAGCGCATATTTTTGGCCTGTGGAATACAGCCTTCAGAGTAAAATTCAGAGTAAAATCGCATATGCCTAAAACATCTATGTATGATTAATTCTATCATTTTATTCGTTCAAACTATTCTATATAATAAAAGGAACTTTCAAACATTAATCAACATGCCGATTTTTGCTGTCAGTATAAAAAGAGTCAGAAGATTAAATTGAGACACGCTATATACTAGCAGTAATGTTTTACATGTCTCTTTAGCACGGTAAAGGAGATTCTTGGTTTCCTGCAAGTTCTTGAAGAGAAGCATATGTGAAGAGAACACAAATTCACCAGCATTTGATATTAACCCTCGTTTTCACAAGCAGATTTTACTGGCCACTTCAAATATCACAGTAGCAAAATTGGTTAAACATGAACATAATATATACCATTAGAAAGGGTCTTGAATTCTATTTCAAACGGTGTGGAAGACATATAATCTTTTATCATATTACTAGTTAAAAGTAATAAATTACCAAAAACCGATGGTCAAAATTGGCTGGTGGAAACCAGGCTTCAAGCTGTATGTGAAGAACAGGCTTGAGATTAAAGGGAACCTTATGCAGGTCTTTTTGGCAGTGATATTATATACACCACAGGGAGTTCTGCACTGAAAACACAGAGTTGTCAAAAGTGGTGCCAAAAACGACAACCCAAGGTTGTCACAGGTTGTGTCTGTGTCTGTTAGACAAAAAATCTTATTTATGAATATTTTCATGTTGTAGATATCATAGTCATTATAATGGCTTCCTATTATGTTATTACTAGTTATTAGGTATGGCCATTTCACATAGGAGGCCTATGAGTTGTATGGTTTTGACACCATTCACTTACAACACTGGGTTGATATAGACAGAGGCTATGACAACCCTGGGCTGTCGTTTTAGGCACCATTCACTGACAACCCTAGGGTAGTCAGGCAGGACTTTTGACTTCTCATTTTCTTCTGTGACAACCCTATGACAACCCGATCTTCATTTTTGCTTCTCTGACGACCTTTTTGGCCCAAAGTAGTCAGGAGAAAATGACTACCTTTGGGTTGTAATCCAGCCTCAAAATTCACAATGACAACCCTCTGACTACCCCAAAGTAGTCAAAGGATTGTCACAAGGTCGTCACACAGCATTGCTGGCCTGAAATGAGCCCTGTGATGACCCAAAAGTCACCTATGAGAGCCCAAAAGTGACCTGTGACAACCCTTTGACAGCTTTGCAGTGGCTCTCTGACGACTTTGTGTTTTCAGTGTGACGACTTGGCCTTAGTTTAATATTATCAAAGTATTTTGTGTGTCTGGCACTCCCTGAATTGGATGTATAGGGCTTAGTAAAACCTAAAGTCTGGTTCCTATTGAACGATTTTGAATGTTTCACGTTGCACCTTTGCAAAGAGCGAGGAAAAATATTTTTAAAATTATATTATTGAGGTAGTCAGCCTTTATAGTCAACCACAAATAAAGGATCATTGGTTTCCACTGAAAGATTGAAATACAGAAGTCAGGATGGTTCTGGGACATTATGATATTATCCCAGCCAGAGGTGTGACATTAAAATAAAAAGGCAATGAAATGATTAATGGATTCCATTTTGTTTGGTGCAAATATCACAGTTTCCTGGTGACTTAACCAGACGTTCTCTCAGTTGCCTAACTGTCACCCGTTGCTGCTAAAGTTGCCTAGTGAATACAATGCTCAAGAGTTCAGATGACAGTACCACCAACCATATATGATCAGTAGTATTAAAATAGTTTAGATATTTTAGATATTTTAGATATTTATGAGGCAAAAGGATACAATACGTATTTATTCTAATCTATATGAATAGCATTGAATCGAAGTAGGATATGGAATTTGAATGATATAAAAAAAATAGACTACATCCAAATACATCTAATAACATAACTTTGATGTGCAGATATTTGTTCTCACATGCGGGTAAATTAGGAAACACATGTATGCACATGACAAACGTTGTTCTTCATGATGGATTAGTTTGTAATGATAAAGGCAAATATATATATATATATATAATTTATATTAATTTACCAAAACTCTTATCAGCTGATGAGTCAGTATCCTAAACATGGGGCTTGGATCTTGTGAGATTTAGGAGAGCAGTACGGGACAGTTTTAATACTAGAAAAACAAGCATGTTTGAACATTATTTTATATACTTTCAGCAATTTTGGATTGTTGCAGTGTCTAAGATTATCAATAGAAAAGTTTATTTGCCAGGCAAAATAAGGCACTGTCAGGGACAAAATCCATTAAGGATTCGAAACCACATCATAGAGGTTTGTAGGTGGGCCTCCTAACCACTACACCATGGTGGCATATAGGAGATGAGAGTGGAACTAGATAATGGGGTCATGACCTAATTCCCTGGTGGGTTCCCAAAGGTTCTTTAAAAGCAGGTTAACAAGTCAGCAACCAAATAGACTGGGCGGTAAAGGCCTAACTCACTGGTTCTTGGTATTATCTGAAGTAAGTTTAGCGTGTGGACTGCAACATGTGAAAGAAGGCTGTTTTAGAAGTAGGATGTTAGCAAGTAAAAGTTAGGTAGTAAAACTAAAAAAGCAAATTGCCCAAGAACAGAAACCGTTAATTCACAGCTGAAGAGAAATTGTATACACCTTTTTCATGAGTTTCACGCAGTGGACTTTCCCTTAGACGCCTTGTACCCAAAACCTCAGACCCGGCTCCATAGGAAACTCTTTAGTTCAGACAAACCCGCTAGCGGGGTGCCACACTTATGAAAAAGGTCTATAGCCGGTCAAGTTATTGTTAGTTACGTAACATTGTGGACATGGCCAATAGAGTATGTGTCATAATCCGATCACCTCTGAACGACAAGTGTAAAAATTATTGACCAGACAAATCAGCTTAAAGCTTGCACCAACATTAGAAGAAACAAGCCTGTATTCCACGTGTCGACATTGAAGCTGGAGGTTTTGTTAATAATTCCAAATTTTCCTAAAGCATTGCATAAAACCACACATCATATTTGACATTCAAAAAGGTATAACATTACATGTTTAATGAGATAAAGCATATCATTATTTAACCTTTATCCCCATGCCTATTTATAAAATCAGCAGCAGAATAGGCGTGTAACAGGCTCTACTTTAACAAAGAAATATATGACTTTGTATAAGAAAGGTTACGTGTCTGGAATAAAACAGGGAGTGAGTTTTACATCAGTCCCTGCCCGGGAATGTACCTTGAATAAGTAAGTAAGAAATGATAATGTAATTTCCGAATTACACATTATATAAATCATATTAGACATTATGGGACATATACATAAGAATTCAAAATAAATATCATCAGAGGAAAATTGCTTAACAATATTTTAATATGATAAGTATAATCATATATGGGTTGATATTCATACGACCAGTATCGAAGCCTTTAGGTACTTGTATGATGACATTATGACTTCATTGTACTACTGTGATTTATAAGGAGAGAACCTAAGAGCGATTTAACTAAAATTCTTTTTCTAAACTGGTTGTTTTAGTTCTGATTCTTTTGACCAGATCTGGTCGAAAACGGGTAGAAACAGTGTTCCCACTCAGCGATTTTATAGATCGGTTTATTTCAAGCTGGATACAATCAATCCATAATATGACTGGTTTCAAACTGTACCAGCTTATATTATATCAAAGTGTCATACCTCAAAATTGATATGACATATCTTAAAACATATTATTTCTAAATATTTATGTGAGAACTAGTATAAAATTATACGCAATATATTCAAAATTAACAAATACTGAACTATACCCTTAAAGTAGGTCTAACTACCCTCACATGGTCCAGGTGGAGCCACCTTCCACCTGGAGCCTGACCAACCGATCAGGGCCCTGGAGGCCTCTGGAGGGAACTTTGAATGCTCCACTCTAGGCAGTGGGGCTGGAGACACAGAGCTATGTACACATGAGTTTTCATGAGCTTTGGCCTGAGGCCATGCTCTAACCTGTGACTGAAGAATCAATACAACATCTAAATAATACTTCTGCCTTCATCTTAATTACTCCCCTAAACAACATCCACAATCAGAAAGTACTACACCAAATCTTTAAAGTACTTCATTGCTGGAGAAACTTTAAAGTACTTCAAAAGTAACTCTGGTTGTACAATTATATAGTTTTGATTATTTTCTGTAGCATCACTCAATGGGAACACCAGTTCTGGTCATTTCTGACTAGTTCTGGTCCCTTTGGTTGAATTGCACAATGTGTATCCCTCCTTTAATAAACACAAACCTAGTACTATAAAGATGATTTGTTTTTCGAATTTAATTATTTTGTTCTCATTTCCAGGCCAAGATTAGCCATGGCAAGTCAGTGGTTGTACAAACCTACCAACAGCTCGCGGTACCAGAATGGACCCGGGACCGTTCCGAATCCCAAGACCAAGGACACCTTCCTCACTGAACTGGCCACCCAGAGCACCCTGCGTGTGGTGGGCAGCGGGTCGTGGCGGAGGGCAGCCGGGGCAGGGCTCGGGGTCTCCGTCTTATCCCCCGAAGAATACAGGCAACGCCTGACGAGGCTGTCACGACCCACCCTCAGTTCAGGCCGGAGGTTCGACCACCCGAGGCTTTCCTATTCGTATGATAACCGGACAGTTGCACGTGACGGCCGTTATGTTTGGGAGAAGCAGGATTATTTCAAGGATGTCCATCGCTGTCTATGGTCCCGGCATGGCTCAGTGAATAACTCGTATAAACTGCGAGGACGACCAGAAACCAGTGGATGAACTATACACATGCTTACTATTTATCTGTTCATACTCTACCTTCACTCTCTCTGTTTTATAGGTGTCAGATAATTGTTTCAATTCTGTCCAGACAATCTAATGAAAATATATTTGGCTTTTAAGGGAGCACATTGAAAACCATTTGAAAAATAAATAAATTATAGAGTCCAAAGTTACCTGATTACTGTTGATATTTTAATACAGGCAATCTTCTGCACGATCATATATGTTTCCTTGCCGTAAGGAGGGGGGAGTGCATCCTCATAGAGAAACCATCACAATGACTTTTAATAAAGGGTCCCTTGAACATAAACTAACAAATTGCTATTTTCTGTGAACTCTGTTCCACTTTGGTATCCTAAAACTACTTCAAACAAACACATGCAGAAAATATCAGGATTAAGGGAATTATTTAAGAAAGAAAATTGAATTAGCCATGTTTAACCCGGGCTGTCAACGTTAACCACAAAAAAAGTCCTAAGAACCAGGATGTTCAAAATTTCATGATTACATCATTTTCTATCATGAAATTACTTTTATGGAACCCCATGGTTTTGAATCTACATCTTTAAGAAAATGTCAAACTGCTGCAATGGTCTTCTAGCATACATAAACAAGTATCATATGAAAATACACCATGAAATTGTTTGTTCAAGAGATTATACCTCCACAAAATTTCATGAATCTTTTCTGGTTGCCAACCCAGGGTGATTACTACAAATCAAAATGAAGAGCCAAACAACCAAGCAGCATGGTCTAGCAACGAAATCTACCAAAGCCAGCTTGACCCTGGGTCACTGTCCCCTGTTGATATAATATGTCTTTATTGATTTTAGACTAAAGACGTACTTTTTACACCGGCATTGCTTTGATAGATACATACAATGATTAATTGTGTTCATTGATATTTTAGCAATGTCTTTAACAATGGCAATTTGAAGGTTCTAATGTATTTTATGACTAAATGAAATTTAATTTTGCTTTGATTTATGAGAGTTAATCTCAAATTTTCACTAGTGTTATTTCAGTTGTTGTACTATACATTATTTTACAAGTGACATGTGTCTGCCTTCTGGCCGAACAGCCCAGGTTCAATTCCTAATGGGTACAACATTTATGAACTTGGATCTATTGATACACATTCATGGAGGTAACAACTCCAAACTAAGCCTTTAGAATATATGAAAATGTTATATTCTATATCTCATAAATGCACACGTAATACCAATAAGGTTTCTATTGTACTTAGAGAGAGGGAAGAAGAAGTATCAAAAAAAAATTGAGTTAACTTTGGGATTTGAAGCCCAGACCTTTTGCGTGTAGGTCTAACATCATGACAATTAGATCTAGACCAGAAAGGCCATTGTTAAACTCAAACATATTGTATTCAATGAGTATTGGTGTATACTAGGTACAGTTCCTAGGAACATGTGATAATGTCTTGTTCACACTTGCGCCCCCTGGTAGGACAATTTTAAACCATCAAACTTTCAAATTTCACATCAGAAATGGATGACAGCTGACTTAGAATGAAAATTTGAAAGAATCAGAAATTTTGAATACAAGATTAGTGAGGAAACAATGATTAGCAAATCAGATACACATATGACCCCCAGTGTCAAAAATAAAATATTCCCAGATTATAAGAATCTCTTATGAAGCCTGGTCCCCACGTTGCGATTAGTTTTCACATAAACCTCAGCAACCAACGTGATAACCAGGGGTTTAGTTGCCCGGTGACTTACCATACAAGGGCACCGTGATGTCTAGTGACAAACCTACTAATCGCCATGGTTTTTGGGCAAAATATTAGACATGTTTAATATTTCTCTATACCCACTGGCAACTAGTTGATCGCCGGGCGATGTAATAAAGCGTCCTCTAGTCGCCAGCAGATTTATAACAAGAGCATCCCAATGTGTAGATTAATATTTTGGTCACCTGTGGCCCATTGCACAATAGATTTCGTAACAAGGATCAAACAAAGATATCTTTGTCAAAGATATCTTTGTTACGATTTTACAAACATTGTAAAATCTCTGGTTCTAATGAATGAAATTGAATTCTGTTAATTGATGTAAATAGAGACAATTCAGTAAAAGTTACAGCTCTCTGTGGCCCGTCGCATAACCAAACTCTTGCAAGAGGGAGCGATTAAGGATGGATTTATTTTTTTCTCCCTGTTTTTTTCTCTCCTTGTTTTGGGGATGTGCCAATCCTCCCTGTTGCGATGGTTTTGTACACACTTTGAATTTAATTTAATTGGCTAATAAATAATTTCCGCCACTTGCCTCCTGTACAAATTATAAGCTAAAGGACACATCTAACATTTACTGAAAACAAAATCTCAAAATGTTAACCCCAAAATGTCCCCCTGATAAATTGAAAAATCAGGAGTGCAAACCATCCCTGTAAGGATGAAAAGTGCATTCGCTCCCTGTTGAACAGGGAGAGGTCTTTTGAAATGTGCCAATGTTCGCTACAGCGAGACCCGTTATGCGACGGGGCACTGGGGGCATTCTAAATATAGAAAAAAATTGTTGCAAAACGATCCTTGTTACGAAAATATTATTTTCGTTAATAAAATTATTTTCGTTGTTACAAAACCCATTGTGCAACGGGCCACAGTGGTCCGTTGCACAATAGAATTTCGTTACTATGATAAAACAACGAAAGCACAACGAACTTTTGCTTAGTAACGAAAAGTTTCGTTGTTACGAAAATAATCCACTGTTACTTAAATAGTAAAAATCTCTGGTTCTAATGGATGGAATTGAATTCTGTAAGTTGATATAATAAGACGAGACATTAGAGAAGAAACAGTAAAAGTAACAACTATTTGAGGACATTCTAAATATAGAAAAAATATTGTTAAAAAAAGTTTCGTTGTTAAGAAAATAACTGCAAATAATTTATTAAGCAACAACGAACTCTTTCGTTGTTTATCATATTTTCGTTGTTATGAAACCCATTGTGCAACGGGCCACAGGCGACTAGTTAGTCACCCGGCGACTATCATTTTCTTCTTGGTTGCCGCTGAAAACCACTAATCGCTGAGGTTTAGTCACCCTGTGGGAACGTGCCTTTAGTTATGAGTATGATTTGAATTTGCATTAAAATTGATAAATTGGACCCTAATTGTAAAATAGGGAATAGTTGAAGGGACAATCTATGCTGCCATCTACAGGCTTCTGCTTAGTTTTCCGTCTCTCCACTAGGGGCTTGGGCCTCCAGGAACCAGCTACAGCTCCCCACCTATAAAAGGCCCACATTGCTCCTGCTGTGCCCTTCTCCCCCACAACACCGCGCTGACTACGACCACCGCTCACAGCAACCCGCCCTCCACGCCCTAGGAATCTGCACTCATCTACATAGACTTATACCCTGGCGTCTTAAACTGAGGATGTATTAACGCTGTCAATCTTATGTTAACTAGTCAACATTTCATGTACTACCATCACTTTAATCACTTTTATGTAAGCTGCTTTTATCTATTTATTATATTGTCTTAATGTGATTAAAGTTCCCAAAGTTTTTTAAACCTTGTTTGTCCAATCTGTCAATTAAAGTAGTCCAAAATGAAAAATGTAGGGGAACAGGTACCAACATTATAGGATTATACAGAAATAATCAACTGTTTTGGTTAAATCAAGCTCTAGCAATTAAATATCATCAATGATCAATCAATCAAGTTACACACTCTCTCAGAAATAGGATGTCATAAGTTTACTGTAATACCTTATTGTCATGATATCATAAGTTATGAAACCATGGAACTGGGGTCATTGTGATAAGCAGTGTATCCATTTTAGTAAAATATTTGTAAGATTATCAAGAGTGATGTAGGTATAATCAAACAGCTGGTACATAGTAGACACAATTTACTGGTAGTCAAGGCTTATGAAAGAAAACACATACATGCAGTTCACTTCCCAGGCAAGAATATGACGTTGTTATAATGTTCTGTTTAGTTCTGGTTTGGTTCTGGTTACGTTATTTTGGTAGCTTATAGCCCTTTGGACCAAGGGAAAACAACCTTTTCTCTTATAATGTTATCACCTTTTCCCTTATGAAGCAGTACATACGGGCAAAATGATCTAGTGTTGTCTGACCTCTTTTCATTAAATATAATTTATGTCATGGCTGGGGGGTGCAGCGGTGCATAGAAGGCCGTTTCAAATGGAGTAAGTACTGCTGGAGGCGAGGTAAATATATCCTGATTTGGGGCCTTCCATTAAGTACATATGCAAATTTAAAAACATTTCAGACCACCCCACCCCCCTTGGGCCAAAATACGCATTGGATTTATACAGGAACGTACGCAAATTTTAAAAAATCCCAGACCTCCCCCTTCCCCCCCCCCCCTTGTTGCGTACGTACTTTATGGAGGACCCCTTTATACTAACCCCAAGACATTCCAAAACAAAATTGCATCACGTGGCCTTTATTAACCAATAAGAGTCGACCATAAGGTAAACAAACAAGATGTCGACATCACTGTCAATATGAAAACATTGCCGTCTGCACATGACATTGACACCGACAATGACACTATTATGTCGTATTCGGTCCCATATATTTACCCTTGGGACAAATTCGGACAATTCCAGACAATTTCGGCCCTTGCCCTAACAGGCCAATTGTCCCAGGGGTAAATATATCCGACCTCATACTCCATAATAGTATAATTATTATTCTCCCCACCAGAAATAGTGTCTTTTCTTAATTTTACCTGTAGATTTGCCTAGATCAAGATGCATACTGGGAATTTTATAAACAAATCACAAGGCTCAAGTATAGACATTTCCATGAGTCATTGTATTATTTTGAAGTTGAACTGAGGAAAATGAGCATAGAGTATATTTTCAGTTTATATATAATTAATTTACCGGATAAATTAGGTAAATAGGAATAACAAGTAACAACTGTGAATTAGTTTGGACATAGATAAATATGGGAAATATTTATCAAATCCTCCTATTACAATAAGCTAAACTTAAAAATTCAGAGATGTGAGCAGGTTGGTGGTGTGGGAGCAACTGAATTCAAACGGTTAGAATCCCGATTTATATAGTCACATGTCAACGGCTCTGCGTAACCACGGTTACAGAACAGTTACATCACTCACCTGATCCCAGAAATAACAATTTTAAGGTCTTTGAACCCAAAATAATACTGTACATATATTATTCTATATTCTTTAAGATGGTTTCAGCACTTATTCATTGCAGATAAATATTTAGCAAATATTTCAATATTTTTTATAGTGTTTCCTGTGATTTTGCTCAAATCAACCTACAAGTGAACCCACCAGTGTTCTCCAATCCAGAAAAAGCCCTTTTCACAAATTTGCAGCTAAAATAGACCCCTTCTTTCATTGAAGCACAAATATTTTGGGTCTTAATTACACCCCTTTTTTCAAGTAACCACAAATAACTCTTGAGTCATGTCCATCAAAAACTGCCACATTTCTAAAGTGAAACAATACATTTGTATTTGTATATGGGAAACACCCCTATTTCTCATTTTCAAGAATTCTGGGTGTAAAAAAAAATACCCCTTATTTTCAAATTTCATGGACATTCTGATTTTCTCTCAAATGACCCTTTTTTTCCGCATTTTTAGAATGCTGATACATATCCCTGAGACTAGAAAGTGGGGGAACCCAGGGGTATACCGTTTAGGTCCAAACCCTGCCCTAAAAGCAGCCTTCTTTGAAAGGGCTACAGCTGAGAAGCACACCAATGAAAGTACTAAAATAGATCACACAGAAATCATGGGTTGTCTAAAATTTGAAAATACCCAGATATAGAGCAAGCATTATGGATCTAAAATAGCTAGGCCTTAATTTTAGTTATGGTGGCCTATTCTTTTAAAATACCAACAGAGAAACAACATATAGATTGCAGAAATATATATCTTAAAATAGACCCCTTGCAGTTTATCAAAATAGAGAACACAGATGTACTGTGTATCTGCTTCACTGTGAATGTAGAGTATAATACCTAATGGAGAGACGGTCTGTACCTCTTACGAAATTATATGTTTGAGTGGAAAAGTAATGACAATAATTTATGTATGCAGAACCCTGCACCAAATTTTGATTTCACATAAGTGAAATAATCAGAGTTGCAAAAGGAGACTATTATAAATAGAGGATCCAAACTGTTAAATAGCATTACAAATGAAAAAAAAACAAAAAATATTTACCCACATGTATCCTCTAAAATGTTAAGGAAAAATAAGACTGTTGTACTCTACCGAAACTATAGATATCAATATTTTTTTGTGGTATTTACTTGCTTAGATTTCAGTGATTGTTTATTTTTTTAGATTGCAAAGAAGCAAACCAAGTTAAGTGTAAACTTGTGTTTAGATGAATATGATTTAGTTACCAGGCAAGCTTAACGAAATTGAAATATACATTATAATCAAATGTCATGTTAATACATGAGTACACAGTTTGATTTTGGGCTCACACCTAAATGACATTCACAGGGACCTGTACTTTCCACAAAGAAGTGTTTGATGGCTAAAACATTATCCTCATTGCATGATTCATCATTATTTTGTTTATTTTTCAGACTTTGTCATAGAATATTATCTTCAAAATATGCAATCATTTCACAAACTGTCATCAGAAATATCCTGTTGAATACATCATTGACTTCAAGTTGGAGAGTTGCAGTACAATACTTAAATCTAGGAATTTTGGGAAATATCCAGAGCTAAACCACACAAACATGACACTATCGATGTATGAGCTGCTATTGGGTTATTTAGCAGCATTTGCTTCAGTTATTGGGACTGTCTTTGGCACTGCCTTAGTGCAGGCACTACGCGGAACAATCCCTGATTTTCAGTTGTCTGCCTTTAGGAGCATGGTTTTAGGGCCTGGGTGCTTGTTGATTGGTACAATAAAAGGTGAAGACTTTACTGTGCAGAAAATACACATTCCACCCCTTGTCTATCTAAGTTTTCTGTATGTAGGCTACAATGTAGGGTATTTTGGTTCTGCAACTTACCTTCCATTAGTTGAAGTAGTGGGAGTATCGATTACGTTCACGATTGTTTCATCGCTGATTCACTCCAAGTTAGTATTTAAGAGAGAGATACAGAAGCTCGATCTGATATCTCTATTTATTACCACAATTAGTATTCTATTGATTACACAACCTGATTTCATCTTTTCAAATTTCTACATAGATAGGGAAACAATTCACAGTACAATTCTGACATTTACAAATGGTACAGAAGAAAAAACTTCATTCAAGGCTGACTTGAAGAGGAGAAGCACAGGATATATCTCAGGTATAGTAGGAGGAATATGCCAAGGCATCGGCTATGACATAAATGGGATTCTACTACATGACCTTCAACCAGTTGTGAAGCTTAGCTACATCACAATTTTGAACTTTTTATTATCAGTTCTATTTTCATTATACTTTGAATCAGCTGTTTTCTCTGTCACTTTGTACCAGGTTTTACTTACCATTGGCCATTCTGTATCTTCAGCACTAGCAAGTTATACGGATACGTATTCAGTCCATACAATTGGAGGAGTACATTCTGGCCTAGTGTATTGTCTTGACGTGCCCTGTACTTTATTTGTACAGTATGCCTTCATGAAAGCTATCATGCCTGGACATACTGATTGGGTGGAAGTTTTTGGTGTTGTTGTTATGGTACTAGGTGTGGCATTATCACCACTCCATGATATTATCCAGAGCTGTACAGGTGCAAACTTACTCCCATAAAATCACATACCCATTCCCGCTGCATCTCATTTTGAATGACTGTACTTGATAACAGCCATACCAATACATATTGGAATAACACAGTTCATATCAAATGATGGTAGAAATATTCGTATTACTTTGGTATAAAAGAAACTGGTGAGAATAGCACTTTTCTCTTCATCTCTTCCATATTAATAGATTCACTTCAGACAGGTTATCACAAAATGATTGTACTATTTTCATCTAAGATATCTTTGTTTCTATTTATTTGACCAGACTCATTAAAGAATAATAAGGAATGAGAATTGAACATTTCATGAATCAACTATGGTATTTGTACATGTGGGATCTAGCTAGGATAAACATCATAGCACCCATGACAATTACCATTTGAGCAGGCAAGTACATCAATTTTCAATGAATGAAATGTTTGTAGACAAAATGTATGTTGTTCGAGACTTTAAGGTATAACATATACATAGCTCAGATAAGCTTCTGTGTTAGAATACAGTAACATTTTAATGTTTGAGATCACGTTTTTTGACATAAAATAGAAACTAGGGCCTAAATAAAAAATCTGAGACACTCTTCCCTCCATAATAATGTTGCAATCAAGCTACCAAAATTAAATGAAAATCAATTGAGTGGTTGCTGAAATATTCATGTTCAAAAAATAAAAGTTAAAAAATCAATTTTTCTTCTCCGATTTCTCCAATATTGGAGTGGAAACAATTAACTTTAAATCAAAAGATAGAGAAACACCTGCTCTTTCATTCCATGTAAACTAAATTACTGTGCTCTTAATAGAGAGAGCACAATAGGAATTACTGTAAATGGACCGTGGAGAGGTGTTGTCTATCCTTAATCATGAACATACCCTTAATACCCTTTGCAATGTTTGGGACCCAGTAGAAGGTATAGTTTTTAACCTAATTCACACTGCTCATTCTGATTGCAAGC
Source organism: Lepidonotus clava (assembly GCA_936440205.1). Lineage (NCBI taxonomy): Eukaryota > Metazoa > Annelida > Polychaeta > Phyllodocida > Polynoidae > Lepidonotus > Lepidonotus clava. Next base: position 52,648,983 of record OW387137.1, read on the forward strand.
GTGGTAGACTTTGTAATGCTAGGACTTCAGACTCTAAAATTGTGTATGCTTGGAGATATTAGTTGTTAAAGGAAACCTTGCACATAAGTACATGATGTTCATTTTTCAATGATATTAGTGCAGCATGTTAGTCGCATCTTCCACTTTTAATCTGAGAAAAATCTAAAGAAAATTCCTAATTTTGACATAGCTAGGGGACATTGAAAAACAAGCATTTATTCTGATTTTTCAAGGGAAATTCCCAAGTTTGTGACGTCACACGGTGAGTAATTGGGGAACCCCTTGTATCTATCAAAGGGAATCCCTCAGTCTAAAAAATGTATAGAAGGGAAATTGTGGTTTGGCATAAAATATTTTTATTTAGACCCATACGGGCTATTATTAACAGTATTTTTTATAACCCTAAATTTATTCAATAGACTGATCTTCCCAATTTATTTTGAAGGGAAATTCCCATTATTATGACGTAGCAAGGACAGAAGTGAAAGCCCAGAATCTAGGGAATTCCCAGATTTAGTTTTGTTTCTTGAATTATTCTCTAATACCTTGACAATTTGCCTTTTTTTGGTTTATTACAATTTTAGAATACACAGCTGACGTGAAAAACACAAAAATGAAAAACTTACAAATTTATGTGCAAGGAACCCTTTAAGCTTGAAAAAAAACAATTACATAATTTTCAGATACATAGAATGATGTGGGTGGGTTTCAAAATTGTTCGAACTCTGGCATGAGAGAGGTCCTTAGGTTAAACATTGAAATATCATTAAAAGTTTAGGAGATTTGATGTTAAAATTTGAAATGTGTGTCTTCCATATATTCCGTATTTTAAGGAGTGTTAAGATAATCTGAGACAAAGTGAGTGAGGCCCTCGCTGAATTGACGTTGAATAACCAGTTTCGCTTAGGCTAAAAAATGGTTAATGGGAGAAGTTACAGGGATTAATGGTCGCAAATATAGAATCCATGGCTCAATATCATCACCATTACTCATCAATTATTATTACTAAATTGCTATAATTATGATTATTGTCAAGATCATCATTAAAACAATTATAATTACTTTATCTTTACAATAAAACAGCAATCTGGAAGATCATGTACATACATGAAGATACTGAATAAACCATATGCATTTAAAGACAATCGCGCCATTTTCCAGATACCCCAAAATTAAAAGTCCTTCAATTTTCCTTAAAATTGGGTAGAATGCTCAAGAATATTTGGGGATATCAAATCCATAATGAAAATGTATGGTATGCCCTTAGTTTCTGAGGTATAAGGGGTGGAAGATGACCAATTTCCATAGATTTCTACCACCACTGAAAAACACTTTAGGTGTGAAAGAATACACATTTTATTCTAACCTTTTTGATATTCATCCAACCATAATATGATAAATATTCATAGCATTGTTAGGGTCTCAGGAACACAAATTAACAGTCAAAATACTTTTAAAATAAGTGCTTCAATAGGTTTCAGGAGGAAGTACATGGTAACCCATGTTTGGCCATTTCTTCACAAGAAAGTACATATATAGTTCCTGTAACCAAGTTCATGCGGTGACCCCTTATTTTTTTGGCTGATACTAAAAGCATATGATATTTTCCATAATATATCATGATTTTGAGACACTTTGAACAGTCAAATTTTTTGTATCCTTATGTATTCTACCTAGTTCTGCTTTTTTGAACATTTTATTTTGCATATGTTCATGCTGAAAACGTACATTACTATATCAAATCAATCAAAACACATTATTTTCCACTTGCCCTAACCTAAAGCCAATCTTTGGTGCCTTCAGACAGAATATAGTACACATTTCATTAAGGACATTATCATTTCCCCATAACACCATCACATTACCATTTTGTAAATTTCCTCAAAAAAAGAATAGGCAATAGTGGAAAAGTTTCCATGGTGACATGTCATTTTCTTTGCATTTTTAAGGTCTGTGGGTGTATAACTTTTATTTTGGAAAGTTTGAAATAAATTTGAACAGTGGATCTATAATGGCGCGATTGCCTTTAAAAAACAACATTGCTTTCTTCTAAGTAAAAGGAAATAAGAGCAATTTTATTTCTGTATTCATATGGTTTTGACCACATTTGCAGTGGAAAGCAAATAGCTAAAGTAGGGGAGGTATGTTAGTGTGCTGTGGTAAGGGTATATATAGGTACATAGGGAGACGTCAAAATTCACCAGAGCAGGCTGCAGCCAATAGTCAGTGACATTACAGCAAGTAGCCACCACTCTGGGTTACTTAAGGTCGTAGCCCGCTGCCATGGGCTGCAGCCAGATAGGAAAGGGGTGGAGATACTATCTAAATGTCCTCAAATGACCTCATTAACTGATTAATTAATTAGTTAATTAGCCCTACAGCCCCTGAATTTTGACGTCACCCCTTAAAGTTCAGATTGTTCTATATTTAAGTCGGAAGCCTACTCCTAATAATACACCCTTCCATATACCCAGCAAACAAAATTCCGTTGTGACAACGTTATGCTTTCGTTGCTACTACGTTGGGTTGCTGCAACGTAAAAATGTAGACTCCCAGATACGTTATCACAATGTTGTGCATTACGTTGCATTATGACCTTCCTGGTATCAAACTACAACGTTGTAAATTCATCGTTGTCACAACGTTATAACCTGACGTTGTGGCTACGTAAAAATGTAGACTCCCATGGAGGTTGTTACAATGTTGTAGCACAACGTTGTAGCACAACTTTAATACAACCACTCATATTTTGGTAAATCATCTTTATTCAAATAATCTTCAGGTTGAATTGGTAACCTCCTCAGTCACTGGTACCTAGTAAATCACGCAGCAGTAGTATTTCTGAAAAATAAAACCAACAAAATAATAGTGATAGAATAAGGTTACATAAATCATAATCACTAGTACCATATCACCTACAGCTTGTAATTTCTTTTAAGAAGAGGAAGACAATGCTTTTGAATCTATTTGTACGTTTGTCAAAAATAAATACATAATACATAATTTGAAAAAAACTGTATCTGAACTTAATTACTATCTAAACATACCTGTAGCATTCTGTGTTCATGGGCTGTGTGTTTCCTGTTGTACTGCTTTGAATTCACCTGTGCCGCATGTGACGCCTGTTCACTGGTGAAGGTATCTATCCTACCCTCTCCTGTCAGGGGGTATCTATAATTAGCCCTATTATAAGGGAGTGTCGCGCCCGGCCTGGGGTGCGTTCCAATGTCTTCAGCGTTTCAGGCCGTAACTCCCTGCGACCAGGGGGTCCACTTACACACGGACATTGCAAGTCGCATAGTTACGGAGGGGGTCCACGTCGCATCTAGGTACTGGACAGAAGTACAAGCGGGGACACTATGTCGGGAAGGGAATGCCAACCACCTATGACATTGATAAATCAGATTTGTGAAAATTGTATTGATTTTTCAAGAATAATAATCCTGAAGCTATACATCTAAAATTAGTTTACTAAATTATCTATCCCTAGATGTATGACTTATCACTCTTGTAATTTGATTTCATGTCAGAATAGTGCACAGAATATTTGAATCGAGGGTACTCATGCATGACAGTGACCTCAAAACCCCTCCCTTCTGGACCCCTTTGTCCCGTGTTGGTTGGAGTTCTACCGCATTGACAACGTATGACCCTGGGATATTGATGGGTGGACGAATGATACCACTCCCCCCCTGGACGGCATTGTCACTCCCGGGGAGCAGGTGACACCAGCATGGCAGTCTGCACAGGCTGTAGCCATGAGCTTGACTTCTTGGTCTTCTTTGTGTCCAGCGCTTCTCACAGTGTCCACTTTTCTGTGGGCTGAGAATTCTTCTGTCTTCTCCTCCCAGGAGGCTGCCAGCTGTTAGGATTCCCGGCCAGTGGATGGAGCCTGGTCCTTAGGGCAAACTTGGTTTAGGTGGGATGGTGATACCTTTTGAGCCTCCAGGTCTCAGGGTAAAGACTGGTCCAGGGGGTGACTTCGGTTGAGATGGGGTGGTGACACTTGTTGAGATCCCTGGGCAAAGGGTGAAGACTGGTCCGGAGGGCGACCTCGGTTGAGAAGGGGTGGTGACACTTGTTGAGATCCCTGGGCCAAGGGTGAAGACTGGTCTGGAGGGCAACCTCGGCTGAGAAGGGGTGGTGACACTTGTTGAGATCCATGGGCCAAGGGTGAAGACTGGTCTGGAGGGCGACCTCGGCTGAGAAGGGGTGGCGACACTTGTTGAGATTCCCGGGCCAAGGGTGAAGACTGGTCCGGGGGGCAACCTCGGTTGAGAAGGGGTGGTGACACTTGTTTAAAACCCTGGGCCAAGGGTGAAGACTGGTCCGGAGGGCGACCTCGGTTGAGAAGGGGTGGTGACACTTGTTTAAAACCCTGGGCCAAGGGTGAAGACTGGTCCAGGGGACAACCTCGGTTGAGAAGGGGTGGTGACACTTGTTTAGAACCCTGGGCCAAGGGTGAAGACTGGTCCGGGAGGCAACCTCGGTTGAGAAGGGGTGGTGACACTTGTTGAGATCCCTGGGCCAATGGTGAAGACTGGTCTGGAGGGCGACCTAGGCTGAGAAGGGGTGGTGACACTTGTTTAGAACCCCAGGCCAAGGGTGAAGACTGGTCCGGGGGGCGACCTCGGTCAAGGAGGGGTGATGATTGGCTGCTCTGACCAGCCCCTTCTAGTTTTCCGACCTCTTCAACTGATGCGGCGCCACCTTCTTTAAGCTAAGATGGCCTGGGGCAATGAATGTCAGTTTCTGATGCTTGAAACCTGGTCCTTTAAAATTCTCCTCATTGGCAGTGTGGCAGTCGACTACTGGCCTGTGTGATGGGATGAAGACTGGGATAATGACCTTGCCCAGTGTCTCCTATGTCAGGGATTTCAGCAGCTGGTATGTAGCTGGTGAGGTCCACTTCCGTTCTTTTTTCTTGACCTTTTTCTTCTCACCAGATTGACCACTCCTCTTTCGTTCCCCCTTTATGTTGCCTCTTTCTTCTGCAGCTAGGGCCTCTTGACCAGGAGCATCGGCAGGTGGGCAGTCCCTGTCCCATGTCTCCCTCTGCCTCAAGGATTTTGATGCCCAGTATGGAGCTGGCAAGGTCCACTCCTGTTCTTCCATCTGGACCTTTTGCTCCTCACCAGATGGACCACTACTTTTTGGTTCCCCCTTTATGTTGCCTCTTTCCTCTGCAGCTAGGGCCTCTTGACCAGGAGCATCGGCAGGTGGGCAGTCCCTGTCCCATGTCTCCCTCTGCCTCCGACTCTTTGGTTCCCCCTTTATGTTGCCTCTTTCTTCTGCAGCTAGGGCCTCTTGACCAGGAGCATTGGCAGGTGGGCAGTCCCTGTCCCATGTCTCCCTCTGCCTCAGGGATTTTGATGCCCAGTTTGGAGCTGGCAAGGTGCACTCCTGTTCTTCCTTCTGGACCTTTTGCTCCTCACCAGATGGACCACGACTCTTTGGTTCCCCTTTTGTGTAGCCTCTTCCTTCTGCAGCTGGAGCTATTTGTTCCAGACCATGGGTAGATAGGCCGTCCTTGTCCAGTGTATCCTGCCTCGCGGATGTTGATGCCCAGTATGGAGCCAGAGAGGTCCACTTCTTTTTCTCCTCCTCTTTTACTAGCTTCTTCAAACTGACTTCTTCTACAGCAGGGACCTTCTCTTTTGTTTCATCAGAGAGATGGGAGACTTGTTTGGGTGCTGAACTGGAGGAATTTTGTTGCTCCTCTATACTTCTAAGTATGTGTACCTGCACAGCGAAGAGCTTTGCTGTGAAGATATCAAACTCATTTTGGCTAACAGTTGTTTTCCTCCATGCAGAGTCTACATTTTTGTCCTGTATGACATCAATTCCACCATCTTCAAATGCAGACAACAGGATGTCTGTCAGGTCCCGGTAGGTAAATGGGCCACGTTTTGGTACCCACTTCCACAAGTGCTGAATCAATTCTTGGTTGAATTTCTTCAGTAATAGCTGGACATGGTTGACTCTGTCATATTCTTTGTAGATCCTTCCTCGTACAAACTCTAGCTCCATTATCTTGTTTCCCCATTCTTCTAGGAGCCTTTCCTGTGAGTATCGCAGGTCAGCCCGTTGGTTGTCATCCACTTCTAAGCACCATTTTTCTATGTAATGGAACTCATCTTTTAGAATTTTAATGTCATACAGATGCCTTTTTTCAGCATGACGTAACTCAGCCATGTGACTCATCGCTCAATGGTCACTAGATTTGAGGTCCGGAAGTAGCTTGAATATCTAGCCGATGACGCGGGTCGTCAGAAATAGATCTTGGAACCACTTGGAATATTCAGCGATGACGAGGGTTGACGGAAGTTGATCGGGGACCACCTTGAATATTTAGCTGATGACGAGGGTCAATAGAACCAGATGCCGGAACCACCTTGAATATTTGGCTGGTGATGATGAGGGTCACTAGAAGTATGTCTCTTAAACACCGCAGATATTCAGCTGATGACGTGGGCCGCCTGAAGTAGGTCGCAGAACCACCTTGAATATTTAGCCAATAAATATTCAGCCGATGATGGAGGTTGATGGAAGTAGTTCTCAGAACCACCTTGGATATTCGGCTGATGACAAGGGCCGCCAGTAGATTCCGGTAGAAGGAGATGGTTAGTTGGCAAGAGGTATTTAGTTTATTAAAGTTATTACCAGGGTGATATTCCCGATTTAAAATGCTTAGCATATAAGACTAGCCACGGATGTTACCAGGGGGTATGCCCGGCTTAGTATGTTAGACACAATTAACCCAATGTAGATGAATAGCGCCGTTACCAGTGAAATTCACCGATTAAAAACGCACAAAATAATCAGTTTTTACTGGGGTACATACCCAGTAAAAAATATTCACCGATTTTTAGGAACTGAGATGTCACCTGGTTCTGGCCTTTAGTATAGGTCTAAGACCAAAAAGGCTTAATAAAGTTGATAAGATAACTCAATAATTTAGGGCAAAATATCCTTTGGTAAATATATGCCTCAATAGCATAGTGAGATAGAAAGATTGTTCACTGAGGAGCCCTTATTTGGTCTAAATGATTTGGGTTCAAAATGGCTGACCCCAGGCCATGTGCTCAGGGCCTAATGAAAATTAAGACCCCAATTTAAAGTTTTTAAAAGTTGTCAAAAAGTAAAAATAATGGCCCAGAACTAAAGTTTAGGTACAATATAGTCCTTGTAGGTGACAAATAACTTAATTCCAGTCTTATTAAATGTAGGATGGCACCAGATCGAGATAAATAATTTGGTCAGGGGTTACAATGTGGCTCCTCCAGGGTGGACAGGAAGTTGTCAATTTTTACCCCAAAAGTTGATCAAAATACATGAAATCACACTTAATGTCATATATACTTTTAGAGTTGCCCTGTGTAACTAAATCCTGTGAGTTTGAGTCCTGTGAGTATCCTTTTACTATGGATCTGAGAGCAGCTCAGATGTAAACAAACTGCATACACTGAAAACTGACAAAGTTTGATCTCCACAAAAACTGTCTTTTTCTTGATCCAAACTGGTCAAAATCCACTTGAGTAAGCACACCTTCACTCCTGGCACTAATGTAAGCAAATTGGAGGTATATCTAACATCTAACATACAGCGTCGACCACACTACTACTACGGGAATGTCGCACCCATCCTCGCCAACCAGTCCCCCAGCCGCTACCGCGTTCAGGAGGTAGAGCGGCAGTGACGACAGGGGCCTTGACTTGAGAAGATGGTCGCACCCTGCCTGGGTCACGGCTGGCACCCCTGGCCGGCACCCCCTTCCACCCTCCTATACTGGTCTGTCCAGTCAGACCTATTGTTTCCCAAAGCGTTTTCTTTTTTTGGAATTAGTGTTTATTTACTTCATCATGTATATACATGGTCTTCCAGTAGTCAAACGCTGTTATAATTGTGTTATAGATCAACACTGATAATTGTGTTATAGATGAGCAATGATAAGTCACTTGCCCGTGGACATTTAGGCCAGTTCAACAACGTGTCCACAACGTGTCACAGGTTATGTTGTGTTTACAACGTGTACACTGTTGTGTGCACGTTGTAGTCCAACGTTGCACTTTACGTTGCAGTAACATTGTTGGTATGTCAGTCTACAACACAACCAATCTACAACCCAAACCCAACGTTGTATCCACGTTGTGTGTTTGCTGGGTATACTCCCCATCTAAAATCTAAAGTTACACTCCTTCTATATATACTCTTTCTATTCTTGGTACAAACCTGACCGCTGACCCCTTCATAACCCTCTCCAAATATAGTTTGCTTCAGGGACCTCAAGTTACCTCTTTCTATATAATGTACTCTTGGCACGACAACTTCAACATAATCTGGGGGTAAAATTATGGAAAAATTTACCGGTTGAATTACAGCAATTAAATGACTTGGAGTTGTTTAAAAATGCAATAAAAAAGCATTCGTTTATATGAATAGAACGGAAAACCTGAAACATTTGAAATTGTTGAAATTAAGAATGTAATTAAACTGCATTTAAGGTTGATATACTTTAAAGGACACTGGTATGAAAATGGCATTTATGTGTATGTCAGGTTTATACATTAATATGGGTATCGTGTAAAATTAATATGTTATTTGTGTGTCATGTATATACTGTTTGTTGGAATACTATATCTTTCTGATGGAAGAACTTGTAAACGCAGGAATTCAGAAATAAAAATAAATAAATAAGAAATAACCTTCCAGTTATATTCTTCCTATATACCTATGGCCATCTGGCCTATACATAACACAATGATGAACATGACCCTTTCTATATATATATATATATATATATATATATATATATGTAAATATGTAAATATTTATTTATGAATAAATATATACTCCCCGTTTCTGGAGTCTGGTCTTCCCAAAATAACACAGTGTGTAAGAAAGGATTGTATTTGCATGATGGATTCAGACTGTTACATGTCATCTTGGAAACTTTGCACCATACAGGAAAATAAAAGAGTACCTTCTCACAGTAGGACTTAATATGCTAGTTGCTCTTCTTTTATAAGCAAGCAGCCATTTCTACTACAAAAGCATAAACTTACATTTGCACATAAAGTTAATAGAGGCATTGCTAATAAGGGGATTTACACAGGGGACATTTTACGGTACATCTCGACTCTTCCTCCCTCAATTACCCCGATCCTTTGGTCATGGTTGGGTGGACCAAGAGGGCCCCTTCCACCATCAACTGGGAGAGATGCATGGGCAGCTGTGAAATCGGCACTCATTGAAAGGCAGGGAAAGGGAGCAGTCATATACTTTATGCAACTGTTTATATTAAGCAACATCCTGTGAACCACATCAGCAAGCTTTGGCAAAGGTACGTAATTGAATGACTTGAATTAACTTAAAAACTTATAATTAATCAAATTCTGGCCAGTGCAAATAATTTGGATAATCCTAGGTCAACTGTAAACTCCATCATTTTTTCAGTAATTCTCCCCACCACAGATCCCCACCTGTGATTTTGCTCAAATCAACCTACATGTGCTTAAAATACTGTAAATCAGATAATTCTAAGGTGTATAATGGTGTACTCTGGTACCCCCACTCAACCAAAGAAATGGGAATCCACCTGTGTTCTCCAATCTAGAAAAAGCCCTTTTCACAAATTTGAAGCTAAAATAGACCCCTTCTTTCATTGAAGCGCACATTTTTTGGGTCTTAATTACACCCCTTTTTTTCAGGAACCACGAATAACTCCTAAGTCATGTCCATCAAAAACTGCCACATTTCTAAAGTGCAACTATATATATATATATATATATATATATATATATATATTTGTATATGGGAAACACCCCTTTTTCTCATTTTCAAGAATTCTGGGTGAAAAAATACCCCTTATTTTCAAATTTCATGGACATTCCGATTTTCTCTAAAATGACCCTTTTTTTCGCATTTATAGAATGCTGATGCAAATACCTGAGACTAGAAAGTGGGGGAACCCAGGGGTATATCGTACATGTCCAAACCCTGTCCTAAAAGCAGCCTTCTTTAAAAGGGCTACAGCAGAGAAGTACACCAATGAAAGTGCTAAAATAGATCACACAGAAAATCATGGGTTTTCTAAAATTTGGAAATACCTAGAAGCAAGCATTATGGATCTAAAATAGCTAGGCCTTAATTTTAGTTATGGTGGCCTATTCTTTTAAAATACCAACAGAGAAACAACATATAGATTGCAGAAATATATCTTAAAATAGAGCTCTTTCAGAATGTCAAAATAGAGAACAGAGATGTACTGTGTATCTGCTTCACTGTGAATGTAGAGTATAATACCTAATGGACAGACGGTCTGTACCTCTTACAAATTATATGTTTGAGTAGAAAAGTAATGGCATAAATTATGTATGCAGAACCCTGCATCAAATTTTGATTGCACATAAGTGAAATAATGAGATTTGCAAAAGGAGACTATTATAAATATAGGATCCAATCTGTGAAATAGCATTACAATTAATCTTAAGAAAAAAATGGAATATTTATTTACAAGTATCCCCTTAAATATTATTGAAGAAATAAGACTGTTGTACTCCACTGAAACTATAAATATGAATTCCTTGCGATTTTGGGCCTTAATAATATAGATGATGAATGTAGAAGAAGTCCCAAACCCTCTTTCAATGCAAAAAAAAGCTTTTATACTGAGTATAAGCTGAGATATTGGTTTTTGAATATGATGGGGTCACCGTAAATCCACCAAAATTAGATGACAAAGAGTACCAAGGGATGTACAAAGGGTTAGAAATGGAGCAAAATGCAAGTAGCATGATACATAACTAAACCAAAATGTTATATTTTTTTTGTTCTAATTAAAATAATATCTTAAGCTGTTTTTTGCACAATGTAGCTTGAAAGTCCTTATTTTCTGTTTTCCTAATTTTATAACTTTTGTCACATGTCCTAGTTTCCATGGCAAGCAGTTACTTCATCTTACCAACATAGGTACGTTTTGACATTCTCTTAACATTCTAGTAACCATGGCAACAATATGCAACATTTTTGAAAATGTTACCTATCAAATAAAACTAGACAAATTGCATTTTTAGACTAAATTTAGCTTACTACACTCTTTGTGGACATTTTCTATGTTAATATTGACTGTAGACCTATCAAAGTGTATGTCAATAAGCCCCAAATTTGCATGGAACGTCACATTAATTTCATTGTTATTTGCAGCATTTATCAGCATCAGTCTTTACACAGACCTGTACTTACCAAACAAGTGTCTAAAAATTGGTCATGATCAAATTATCCTCATTGCATTATTCATCCTTATTATGTTGATTTTTCAGATTATTTATCATAGAATATTCTCTTCAAAATATGCAATCATTTCAATAACTGTCATCGGAAATATCCTGTTGAATACATCATTGACTTCAAACTGGAGAGTTGGAGTAGAATATGCAATCTAAGAATTTTGGGAAATATCCAGTGCTAAACTACACAAGCATGTCATATGAAACACTTACTACATATGAACTGATTGTGGGTTATTTAGCAGCATTTGCTTCAGTTGTTGGGTCTGTGTTTAGCACTGCCTTGGTGCAAGCATTACAAGGAAAAATCCCTGATTTTCAGTTGTCTGCCTTTAGGAGCATGGCTTTAGGGCCTTCTTGCTTGTTGATAGGTAAATCAAAAGGTGAAGACTTTACTATACAGAGAATACACATTGCACCTCTTGTCTATCTAGGTCTTCTGTTTGTAGGCTACAATGTAGGGTATTTCGGTTCAGCCACTTACCTTCCATTAACTGAGGTAGTGGGAGTATCAATCACATCCACAATTGTTTCTTCCTTGATTCACTCCAAATTAGTATTTAAGAGAGACATACAGAAGCTAGATGTGATATCCCTATTTATTGCCACAATTAGTATTTTATTGATCACTCAACCTGATTTTATCTTTTCAAATTCCCACATAGATAGGAAAACAATTCACAGTGCAATTCTGACATTTACAAATGGTACAGAAGAAAAAACTTCATCCAAGGCCAACTGGAAGAGCAGAAGCACAGGATATATCCTAGGTATAATAGGAGGGATATGCCAAGGCATCTGCTATGACATTAATGGGATTCTACTACATGACCTTCAACCACTTGTGAAGCTTAGCTACATCACAATTTTGTACTTTTTATTATCAATTCTATTTTCATTGTACTTTGAATCGGCTGTTTTCTCTCTCACTTTGCAGCAGGTTTTACTTATTGTTGGCCATTCTGTATCTTCAGCACTAGCAGACTATGCAGATACATATTCAGTCCATACAATCGGAGGAGTACGTTCTGGCCTAGTGTATTGTCTTGAAGTACCTTGTACTTTATTTGTACAGTACACCTTTATGAAAGCTATCATGCCTGGACATACTGATTGGGTGGAGGTTTTTGGTGTTGTTGTTATGGTACTGGGTGTCGCGGTATCACCAGCCCATGATATTATTCAGAGTTCAAGGCATGCTAACTTACTTCCTTAAAATCATATACCTTTGTCATCTGCATCTCATTTTGAATGACTATGATTGATTACAGTGATACCTATGTATTTAAGTAGCCTAGTTTGCATCAAATATATACATCTTACTTTTGATGTAAAGCGCACCTGGCAAGGAAAGTAGTTTCCTCTTCATCTCTTCCACATTGAAAAGTTCATTTCGGACAGGTTATCACAGAATGATTGTATTATTTGTACCTTATATATTTTATTTCTTCTATTTATTAAGGCAAACTCATTACAATAAAAATTGCCATATTGGAACTAAATTAGCAAGTTCACAAAAAGGCCTCCTCTCCCTGAAAAATGTATAATAGTTGTGAATTTGTTTCCAATAATTCAAATTGTTTGATAAAAGAAATGGATACTATTGAATCTGCTATACTACATTAATTTCATCAAGTTATGTATTGAAGTACACCTGAATGCCTACTACATATTTATAACCTGTCTATTATGACGGGTATTTTCCATGATGTGAGGAAGAATGCAACCATTGTTCCGTTAGAGAAAGGTGGTAAAAAATCTGATGTAAATAACCCGGGACCTGTTTCATTGCCACTTCCTGGTAAACTATTGGACAGGGTTATTCACTATCAAAACATATTGAAAAGTATAATATATATATATATATATGAATATATATATATATATATAATTACGTATATACAACGTATGTGCCCTGTAATGAATATAACTAGACTTTGTAGTTTTGTGCATGTATGCTGGGGCTCTCTATGAGTAGCCTGATAGTTTTATAGATTGTTTGCATGGGTAATCTCATGATAGGTAATCTGATGACACCCTACAACTAACCTGATGCGATTATGGTTTGTTTGCTTAGGTAATCAGACAGATTGCATGGAGATTCGAGCTTGTGAGGCCGAGGGGGGTTCACTCACCATACAACAGAAAGGGGGCTCAACCTGATCTCCCTCATAAATGTTATACACCAATCCCCTTTGGTGTTCTAGTGTTGAGTTACCCCTGGTGAAACCTCCCCCACCACTGGTCAACACACCTGTCCAGGGACAGGACCTTATATGGGAATATTTATTTTGTGTGCATCTCTGTACCTGTATATAAAGCTGTGTAGCTGAATACAAAGTTACACTCTACCTCCTGCTATCCTGGAGTTCTGTCAGTTTGTTCTTCAGCCTATAGTATACTACACCAGAACCAGCCTTTATCAGGATATAGAAGTTATGCTGTAAAGGTGCCAGAGTCCTGGTATGCATTCCATAAAAAGCACTTCCATAAAAGATTGGCGATACTCAAATTATTATCGCCAATGCCTCAAATCAGTATCGTGGCGATAATTACAAAATATCGCCGTTTTAAAAATATATATTTTCACAAATATTAATATATCAAAATATGTATATGTGACCAAGGAAGAAGCCTGTAAAATTTAAATTTGATTGAAAAAAAATTTGAACAAAAAAAATGAAAAACAAAACTTTTATGTGGCGATAACATTTGTTGGTATCGTGGAATCTCTTCAACCTGGATTATCGCCAAATTTTTATGGAATGCCCCCCTGAATACAACATTTCTTTTTTTTAAATTGGTTTTTACTTTGGGTCAAATGGTTCGGCATCACCGTCCTTCCACCCATTCCCACCTATAACCTATACAATTCTCAAATGTGGGAATGGGTTATCTATTGTTTACACTCAGTCTTTCAGGTCACTGCTGTGAAAACAGCATTTTAGTGTATGATATGAATAATGAGATGGGATGGAATGATTGAGGAATGAACAGACCTGAGCATCACAGACATGTCGTATAAAGTTAATACACCAAATACATCAAGTACCTTCACAAATGGGTTTCTGATTGAGTTCTTTAAATGGTTCTAAATTTACTCTTAACCTGTGAGAGTCATTTATTTACTGATAAGCTAGTCAATGCAAGTATAGCTCTATACTGGATATTAATAGCTCTATATCGAAATTTAAAATGGGTGTAAGCAGGAACTTTCAATAATGGGCCTTGGATGAAGTTTCATCTAGTTCCTATATTTTTACAATCAATTTGATCTGGATTTAACAATAGTGAGTTTTCAAATTGAAGTAAATGACATTTCCACCTGTGAATTAGTCGGAAAACCTTACAATTACTATAGATTTGATCAGTTGACAAGCGTTGATCATAACGTAACATGTTGATTTTTCACTATATATAAACCTTGGTTTTGAAGTTTTTGTAGTTTACTATTAACATAATTCAAACCTTGGCATATATGAAATCAGCATATTCCAAAATAGATAATATTGTAGATACGTAAACAATCTTGGCTGTGAAAAATGTTATACAGTTTTGTCTGCACATTACCTATCAGTGTTGTTACAGTCATGTTTAGTAAAAGTCACGTCTTTGTCAACTATTACCCCTAGGTATTTATAGTTATCAACTTTTTCAAGCACTATACCATTGATTCTAAAAAGTAAATTTTGCATTTGATGTTTTGACAAGGTTGATGTTTGTAACCATTGCGAATTTTTCACATTAACCATCAAAAGATTGTTGTTACACCATGCAACAACTCTTTCCAAGTTTTCCTGGAGCTGTACCTTATCAGAGTGATGAATGACCGTATCGTCAGCATACAATTGCACCCAGTAATCTAATATATCAGGAATGTCATTTATATAAATTGAGAAGAGGACTGGGCCTATTACAATTACTATTTCTGAGGCCCCACTTGGTCTCATGTTTTGGTATGAAGTTCTTTGAAATATCCAAATAGTTCTGGCCACAAGTGCAATGGAAAACAAATGGCTTAAGTAGAGGAGGTATTCTAGGTTGATATAGACATTGCTAATCAGGGGATTTACACAGGGGATACTTTACGGTATATCATTACATTTCCTCCCTGAATTACCCCTGTCCTTTGGTCATGGTTCAGTGACGCAAGTGACCCCCTTCGACCACTGACTGGGAGAGAGAGATGCATGGGAAGCTGTGATATTGACACTTGTAGAAAGCCAACGAAAGGGAGCAGTCATAAACTTTACGCATCTCTTGATATGGACTACATCAGCAAGCTTCTTTTTTTTTTTTTTTTTCTAATTAGCATAATCAACTTCAGGGTTACCCCTGATCTTCCAGAAGATAGAATAGTAAATGTAATCAGAATATTTCCAAAAATCAAATCAAAGTACAATTATAATGAAAAGATCACATCAGTCAAATTAACAATATTCCATCATCATGTATCAATGTAATAAATCAACATATCTTGTATTCGTCCTTTTTAAGACTGATTTAAACAAAAATATATCATCTACAAATTGAGCATCACTAGACAATAGATTCCATAATTCAGTACCAACATAAAAAGGACTATGATCAGATTTAGGACTCCTGTTCTTCTCAACAATAAATTGATATTTAGTAACAGCTCGTGTTTGTCTAACTCTTGGTTTCTTTACACCATCAATTTTACTTTGTTTATACATTAAACATAATAACTGCATCCGTCTTCTCTGTTCCAAACTTATAAGACCAATTTCGGAATGTAACCTATCAATGCGATATAATCATTCCAAGCAATATTCTTACAAAGCCTGATACAGTCATTCTGAATTACTTGTAATTCAATCTTATACTTTAAAAGAAGAGTTACCAGGATAAATCCAGCATAATCAAATAGTGGCAAAATCGTTTGTTTGTAAATCAAAATGGCAGCCCTCTCAGTAATGTATGTACATATCTTAATCAAACTAAAAAAATGATTTATTACCAATCGCTTAACTTTATCAAACAACGGTACAAAAGTCAAGCTCTGATCTATCAGGATACCCAAATAATTGTATTTACAAACAAAATCAATACTGTTATTATCTACATCAAACTTTTCAGGATTATCCAACATGTTCAATTTTGTAGTAGAACCAAAAATGGTAGCCTTGGTTTTGTTTATATTCAAAACTAGACGATTTGCCTTTCCCCATAATATAAACCGGTTCAGATCAAATTGAATATCATCCTTAACTCCTAACCATGTATTTCCTGTAAAGTACAAAACACAGTCATCTGCAAACATACTTATTTTCACCTTATCAAGATATTGTACCACATCATTTATATATAATATAAATGCCGTGGGACCGAGGATTGTCCCCTGTGGTATTCCACTTAACAACGAGACTGCATCAGAGCTCATACCACTATAAATAGTCATTTGAGTACGATTAAGATAACTTTTAAACCATTTAATCAGAAAATTTGGGAAACCCATTTCCCTAAATTTGATATAGAGATGCGAGTGATCTATACAGTCGAAAGCCTTGGATACATCCAAATACAGGAGACCGACATATTTGTTATGGTTAATACCCAAATAAATATATTTCAAGAGATCATATACGGCCATCTGTGTTGACTTCCCTGGAACAAAACCGTATTGATTTTTACAAAGAATATTATTAAACAAACAATGATTCATAATTCTAGATTGAATAACCTTCTCTAACAACTTAGAGAATATACAAGTCTGAGTTATAGGCCTCCAATTTGCAGGCGTAGTTTTTACACCATCTTCAGGAATTATACTTATATAACCTGATGCCCAGTCTCTCGGAAAAGTACCTGTCTGAATAGAACACACAAACAATTTACAGAATTTTTCACATAGTCCCACAAAAATATCCCTACATATATTAGTATTGATGCCAATTACACAACTGGATTTTGAAATGTCAATTTCCCTACTGTACATAATAAGTTCATCAACATCTGGCATATGAAACTCAAAATCACAGTCCACATGATAGACAAAATCATCAAAATTACCATCCTTGTCAGGTTCGGATAGACGGACACCTATATTTCGATAATATTCATTTAAAAAGTTTGCCGTTTCAGTATAAGGATTCAATATACCAGTATCTGGATCATTAAATATCACATCTGTACATGCATCTGAATTTGGCCTAAAAACTGAATTTATCGTATGCCAATTTTTTTGGGGTTTACAAAAGTTCGATTTAAAGTTGTGCATATAATTATAATCTGACTTCGCTCTATCAATTTGTGAATTAATCTTATTACGTAAATAATGTACTATAGATAATATACCAGCATTTCCACTTGTGCGATAAAATTTAAGATATCTGTTACGATCTTTAATCAGGCATCTAATTTCTTTTGTAATCCATGGTGTAGCTATAACCTGGTCGAAGACTGTTTTATAAGGACACATGACAGATAAAATTTCAGCAAAGGTATGTAATTGAATCATTTAATTATGTTTATAACTTATTATAATTAATCTAATTCTAGATAGTGCAACACATTTAAAGTGACTTTTAGCCTTATATAAACCTGTAGATAAAAATCATGCCTCAAGAGAATCTACATTTAGCATAATCAGGTTTTGGCTACCAAGGGAAAACAACCTGTCCTGTCATAGTGTTATCACCTTCTCCCTTGTGAAGCAGAACATATGGGTAAATATTATCTAGTGTTCTTTTTAATGTTTCTGGCCCCTTTACATAAACCCTGTCACTGTCACAGGTCGTGATCATGTATAATCATGTTTGATTATGACGACATCAAGGATGTCTTAGTATTTGAATCAAGTTATAAACTAATCTGATTAAAAATATTTAAATATTGTGTATTAGAATTCTTCTCCATTTGAATTTAGAGCTTAATAGATCTTTGGAATATAAATTTTATTAATCAAATTTTATCTGAAAGGATGTATTTGCATATGTTAAATCTGTTAAGAGATATGACAAATAGTGGGGAAAAAATGAGAAAATGAGGAAAATAGCAAATATTTGCCTTTTGGTCACCATGGTAAGCAATTTTTGGAATATTCCATTTTTGGACACAGATGGATAATACCTATCCATAATTTGTCCTGTTTTGAAAACTAAAACATGTGTTTGTAAAAGTACCACATTTCACTTTAAAGGAATATCATTAAATGGACTGAAATCTCGTTTGACCTGGCAGTGGAAGGGCTACATTTCAAAAGAGACCTTGTATGTATATATAGGATATATAGAGACTGGAAAGCTTCTCTTTGGGCCCATGTACCTATTCCCCTGGTGGCTGGTTGGATCAACTATGACCAGGGTCTGGCCGTTACCAATGTAATTGTGAAATAGCTAGTGGCACCACCCTGAGTATTTTTAACATGGACATAATAGTCAATCCAAATCTAGTCCAACCAAGGGCCAGGTAGTGGATAACAGTTTACCCCTGGCTCTCCAGTCTCTATAAATTATATCCTATATATACATACAAGGTCTCTGATTTCAAGTAGGACACATCCCCCTAACCCAACAAAGGGGCCTGTTCACTGACGCATGATCAATTCTCCCTACCATGATAACCTATTTCCTGCATGTCACCTGCAGGTTAGATCAAATCATGATGCATGCTGGGAAATATGTCGACATGTCATAAGACTTACGCATAGGACAATGATGGAAAACTACCATCTGGTATCATCAGTTAGTATCTATAATATTCAATATTTTTTGTGTTGATTTGGAAATATAGTCCAAATTAACTTGCAGTTGCTTAACATGCTGTAAATCAGCTATGCCTGGTAGGAAGAATTGGGAGCACCCTAGGTCAACTGTCAACCACCTGTCTCGTGTAAATAATTTTGTGTTACAGTAATTCTCCCCACCACAGATTGAGTTTATCCCTGATTATACTTGTAGATTATCCTAGATCAAGAAACATGCTGGGATTTTTGTAGACAAATAATGAGGCTGAAGGATAGACATTTCAATGAATCATTTTATCATTATTTTGTAGTTAAACTGATGTAAATATGCATGGAGTACATTTTCAGTTTGTGTAAATATATAAGGTAAAACAGGGTTGTATCGCACAAAGTGATATATTGCACATTTTTTGGTAATTGTCCTTAAATGAAGAAAAATATATTAAAATTCTAAAATTGTTAGAAAATGATTAAAACTGGCAACAACGGTTAATTATATCATATAGTTATTTGATAAGTTCTTTAGTTAATCAATTATCAGGTGATTTAGGAACAGTTGAATAAAACTAAGAATTTTAGTTAATAAGGAGATTTGCTAAATATTCTAATTTGGTAAGTGTCTAATTGTGTCATAAATCAATATTTCTTGTTATAGAGCTCTTGTAATCTGAAGTTAAATGTGTACATTTTTTTCGCAAACCAAAAAAGTCTGATAGAGCCGGGCATGTGGAGAGGCTGGAATTATCCGCACGGGCCTGGCATCAGAAGGCCGCGCCCACAAAATTACTTTTATACGCGGAGGTAAGGTCCGTGGAGGTAAGGTCCGTGCACGCAGGGGAGCCTGTACCCGCAGGAATATAAAGTCTGCATACACAAGTAGGTTGCTACATGCGGGTTTTTGTCCGCGTGTACAAGCACAGTAATATACGCGGACGTACCTAACTTTTTAATCATTATATTATTTGTTAATCGGGGGCTAAGCCCCCGAACCCCCCTTTTCTTTCTTTCTTTATAATATTTTGATCAATTTGTGTGTATATAAAGTATTAGAAAAACTAAACACCCGGCCTTACCCTACATTCACGTATATAAGAAGATCTGTATGTGCTGACTTTGTGTCCGCATGTGCAAAGAATTCTATATACGCGACTACCGCGTACGCGACAGCCGCAGGTATAGTCAGCCTCATGTTGGCTAGGGAGAGACTGACTTAATATACACGGGAAAAACTGAGCCTTGTGTTTTTTTCGAGATTTGCTGCGCAACACCACATTATGTACAAACAAGCAAAGTTTTGTCAGTCACACTATGCTCAATTGTGCTGGATTGTGCGTCAATTTCTGCGCGTTAATTGTACTGATGGTTTTCATTGTAAATGTGCGTTAAGAGTACTCTCATTCAGGGTGTCAATGTGCATTAATCCCTGTGCATCAATTGTATTGATGCGCAGCTCTCACTACTGCAGCGTGAAGGGTCTTTTCGCGCAGGTTGCATAACACCCCCCCCCCTGGCCCCTTACTGACCACTCCCCTACGCGACCAGTTACATAACAAGGCCGCGGCCGGTTGTACACCTGTGGGTGTCAGGGCTGAGGCAGTATCTATATTTAGCCTTGGCCTGTATTTAACTCCACAACCCAAGCCCTAGCATCCCTGCATACCCCTGGCCCCTGGCCCCTGAGGTCCCCGTGCGTGATTCTGGTGTTCTGACGGGAGTAGGATGACTAGGGGCCGGGGACTGTTAAGGGGGAAGCCCCTGAGGCCCCCGTGCGCGATTCTGGTGTTCTGACGGGAGTAGGATGACTAGGGGCCGGGGAGTGTTAAGGGGGAAGCCCCTGAGGCCCCCGTGCGTGATTCTGGTGTTCTGACGGGAGTAGGATGAGTATAGGGCCGGGAAGGGTTAAGGGGGTTGCCCCTGAGGCCCCCGTGCGTGATTCTGGTGTTTTGATGGGAGTAGGATGAGTATAGGGCTGGTGCTACCCCATCCCTCGAGCAGATGACTTGTGGAAGAAAAGAACCTTTTGATAGGGTTTTCATGCCAATTTGAGCACTTTGAAAAATTTCCAAATTTGAAACATTTATGACTGCCAGTATGAGTCAACTATGGTCAAATGTCAGAAAATTCTGTGATGATTACAGCATTATCTAGAAATTTAGAAATATTTTTCACCATATTTTTATACTGAAAGACTCAACCAATGGATTTTGCTAAAACCTTCCGGGAATAATAATTAGGCCCATCTTAAACCAAAAAAGTCCCCTAATTGATGGAAATCATTTTACATATTTCCCGGCCTTTACTCCTTGCCCCTGGCCTCCCCTCTATGAATAGTCACCCCTAGCCCCCTGATAATTTTAGGTTGCAAAGAGGAGACGACTTGTGGTAGGAGAGAACTGTTTGAGATGGTTTTTATGTCGATTTGAGCAATTTGAAAAAAATCTAAATTTGAAATATTTATGACTCCCAGTAGGAGTCAACTATGGTTCAAAACTAACTCTAGGGTTGTAGCCCCGAGTGAGAATGACAATTCTATACATGTCAGAAAATTCTGTGATGATTACAGCATTATCTAGAAATTTAGAAATATTTGTCACCATATTTTTATACTGAAAGACTCAACCAATGGATTTTGCTAAAACCTTCCGGGAATAATAATTAGGCCCATCTTATACCAAAGAAATCCCCTAATTGATGGAAATCATTTTACATTTTTCCCAGCCTTTACTCGTTGCCCCTGGCCTCCCCTCTATGAATAGTCACCCCTAGCCCCCTGATAATTTTAGGTTGCAAAGAGGAGACGACTTGTGGTAGGAGAGAACTGTTTGAGATGGTTTTTATGTCGATTTGAGCAATTTGAAAAAAATCTAAATTTGAAATATTTATGACTCCCAGTAGGAGTCAACTATGGTTCAAAACTGACTCTAGGGTTGTAGCCCCGAGTGAGAATGACAATTCTATACATGTCAGAAAATTCTGTGATGATTACAGCATTATCTAGAAATTTAGAAATATTTTTCACCATATTTTTATACTGAAAGACTCAACCAATGGAATTTGCTAAAACCTTCCAGGAATAATAATTAGGCCTATCCAATGCCAAAAATACACATTATCAAGGAGCTAGGGCCGGGAAATGAGTGAAGTGACTTCAGCCTGGCCCCTGAGGCCTTGGTCCCTGATAATTTGATGCCCATAAATTCAACAACATTTTTGGCATTAGATAGGCCTAATTATCATTCCTGAAAGGTTTTATCAAAATCTACTGGTTGAGTTTTTCTGTGTGAAAAAAACAGTAAAAATCCAGATAATGTTGTAATCGTCCCAGAATTTCCTGACATGTATAGGATGGACCCTCTCACTCGGGGCTACAACCTCAAAGTCAGTTTTCACCCATAGTCCACTATTTATGGGAGCCATAAATATTTCAAATTTGAAAAATTTTGAAGTTGCTCAAATCGGCCTAAAAACCCTATCAAATGATTCTTTTCTTCCACAAGTCATATCAGGGGGCTAGGGGCGGATATTCATAGAGGGGATGCAGTGGGTCAGGGCACAGCTAAACTTTGCCCAAACTTTGCCTGCTGCTGGGTGTCAGTAGTAATGATCCCCTTCTTGCATAAGTTATACTGATGCAGTGGGTCAGGGCACAGCTAAACTTTGCCCAAACTTTGCCTGCTGCTGTGCGTCAGTAGTATGGATGCCATTCTGGCATCAGTCATACTTTAAACTTGTGCATCAGTAGTAATGACGCATGCTTATGCACAGTGTACATAATGTGCTGTTGCGCAGCAAATCTCGAAAAAGACACAAGGCTCACTTATTCCCGTGATAACTTGTCCCGGGGCGTGTGACCCTCTCTAGCAGGTCTTATTATAGACCCTCCTCCCAGCGACAGGTGTCCAGGCGTACCGGGAGTGATCAGATACGACAATAAACTGATAAAAAGCCGGGGAATATCAATTAGGCCGACTTATCAGGGCGGCCCGACTTCATGGGGGGTCCCGTTTAACCGGGATGACCCGAGATTTCGGGACGTTCCAGTTTTCCTATGTTAGCCCCAACCTGATTATTGGGTAAAACATATCTTGATATAATATAGGATGTGCGATACAACCCTGTTTCAGCATTTTCTTAGAAATTAGTTTTTTTTCAAAAAGAACTTTTTGAGATATCATAATTATCCCCTGTGTTCACACACCCTGTCAATGTGATCAGGGACGGTATAAATGAGAGTTGTCAGCATGTTTAGACCTATATTGTCATGGTACTAGGTGTGGTGATATCACCAGCCTATGAAATTACCCAGAGCTCTAGGAGTGCTAACTTACTTCCATAATCTCAGAGACCTATTCCCTCTTAATCTCATTCTGTGTTACTAGACTTGATAACAGCCATAACAATAAATATTGGAAAAAACAGAGATTACTTTAAATCATGGAAGAAATATTCATATTACTTTTGATATGAAAAAACTGGTAAGAATATTACTTTCCTCTTCACCTTTTCCGCATATGAAATCATTTAGAGAGGTTTATCACAGAATGACTGTACCCCTTTAGATTTAAATTTATCTAACATGAGGAACCTAGGCTGTCTGAAAGATGCAACAATCAGCTTGTCTAGTATCATCTTCAGCATAATATACAATAATTCTAGATCACATCTTTTTGCAAGTGTAAACATGTTCGATCCTTCAAACAGAGTGTCAACACTGATTTCATATGGATTATAAAAGTAATGAGACATACATAAGACATGGTTCAAGAGTTTTTGTAGTTTATCAATGTTATACTTTCTACAAATGGTAAATAAGCATATTCTACTAGTGGTTAAAATCATTTTTTATCATAATAAAGCAAGCAGACGAATTTTGATATCAAGATGTTTAATTTTGCCAAATTAAAAGACTTAACAGGAGTATCATCTATAGATTTGAGTGAAATAGGGCTCTGTAAAGCCATATCCCATGCGGTGACTAAAGGCTGGCAACTAGTTTTATTATACTTTAGGGTGATACAGGGTCCAGGCTCAGGGTGATAACTGCCCTCGTACTCCCTTCTCGGTTGGTTATATGTATGTGGAGGCCCAAAGTACCAAGGCTGTCCCATCCCGGGTGACTTGTCCGGTCCTCTGTAGAGCAATAGTCACCTGGGATGAGACAAGGTTGGTAATTTGGCCCACCACATACAACTTATCGCTGGGGTTTAGTCACCACATGGGGACCCAACTTTAGACATTAATCAATTATCACACCTACATAGGTATATTGGTGGTAAATTACTATTTCTATGTCGACTTAGTTTAGGTCTAGTTTTGATGATTTAGCCAGGATTCTATGGGTGTTGAAAAGGAGTAAACGAGGGAAAAACACACAATGTTATTCCACTATGAAAAAGCATGGAAACAGTCTGATGTTTTATAAGGCTCATGCTATAGATGTGCAAGAAACCAGGGAAACCAGGGGAAAATTTCAATACTATGCAATGCCCTCTTCCTCTTGTTCTACCAATAGAAATGCAGGGCAGATAAACAGAGACAATCATTATGATTCTGACAGAAAATGTTACAAAAATCCTAAAAATAAACTTTTTTTAAAACTTTGGAACTATTTTGGCCACTCCTCCCACCAGTGTCATCGACCAATCATAATGCAACTAGGTTGTGTTGCCAAGCAGAGCAATTCCAAGAAATGCAAGTTTGTTTAGATTTTGGTATGACTTGGTTCACAATTTGTTACTTTGATATATTTATGAATATTTCATGGATTTGAATCATTTAGAAGTGAAAAGTTATACAGATTTTTAATTTACTCGGACTGTTTTTATAGTGTGCCCTGCTTCGTTTTTGTATCAATATTTGAGGTATATGCCCTAGGTATAATGATGATAACAATATCAAGTCTAAATAAACAATACACAGTTACAGTTTTTATGTTTCTTTATTTAACTATGTTATCACTATTCCCATCGAAATTCTATTTTCCTAATAATGTAATATTATTATTTAATGGAACAATATCTGATTCACAGTTGACTTAGATTGAGTCTCATTACTCTTATCTTGCTTCCAAGTAGGCTTCATATAATATAGCTATCCATTTTATATAAACTATCAACATAGAACTTGAAGTAACAGCTAATAAAAACTTAATATGCTATACACATTACTTCTATGCAGTATCCAGTGGTCCGTCGCATAACGGGTCTCGCTGTTGCGAGGGTTGTCCACCACAGCGAGACCCGTCCCTGTTCAACAGCGAGTGGATCCAACTTTGGCGATAACAGCGATGTTTGTCCACCTGATCTTTTCAATGTAATGGGGGGGCATTTTGGGGTTAGAATTTTTACATTCTGCTTTCACTGTATGTTAGATGTGTCCATTGGCTTATGAAATATATAGGAGGCAAGTGGCGGTAATGTATTTATCAGTCAAATAAATGAATCCAAAAAATGTACAAAACCATCGCTGTTGCGAGGGTTGGCACATTGAAAACCTTAAGGATATCCCTGTTGCGAGACTTAAATCTAAACCCTCGCTGTGCTCTCGCTGTTGCGAGGGTTTGGTTATGCGACGGACCACAGTATAAGTTATATTAGTAAATTACCAACGAGTCAAGCTACTTAGTTATTACATAATTATCATGACAGTTACACTTAACTGTTATATACTGATAGTATTTTGCTTACACATTTCACACGTTAAGCTCAATAACTAAAGAAACTTTAGGATTTTTCCTTAATCGTCAGTGACAACAGGGAGTGGTTTGTTGTAACCATCTCTACCCAGCAACCAGTAAGTCATCTGCAGACCCTTTCCCTGGAAAGTAAAACATGCCAGTATGACATAATTTGATGCATATTTGGCTTATGTACACTATTAAAATAAGATATCTATCGTAGATAACACACTTCACATCACTCAGTCATTTCAATATGTGGTGATGCAACAGCTATGGTCATACCCACAGCGAAAACATCTCAGGATCAAGTTCATCTTGGTCCTGCTAGAGGGACACCGTAGGTCCCTATAGTAGGAGCAACAGGAACTAGTTCCTAGATTCTGAGTCAAAATACAAGGAACAGGATCTCAGACAAGGTCAGTATCAAATTAATTTCAACTCCCTGGGAAATATATACATATAACCAACTAAGAAGGGGTACAAGGAGGATTGGCACCCCAAGGCTACACCCCAATATAATCCTAAGGGCAGGGCCCACAGGGCTAATATTGGGGTCCAGCCGAGGGATGCTGACTCCCTGAGGATCCGTTCAAGGTTGGTCATAGATTTATTATACCTTTTCTGTTAGATCCAAGCTCCCAAGGAAGGATGTACAGCAATCAGTGATGGTTGGGCTGTGATATTGCACATGTTTTTACATTTCTTCATATAACCTTTGTGATATTCATCAAATCCACAAACGGTAAGCAAGTAAACTGTCACTAGGAACGTTGTGCAAATAATGCATATACTAGACTTTTTACTTCTTAATGATTCCATTTTTTTGGGATAAATTATTGAACATAAAAGTTTCTGTATCACCCTGGAGGGGGATGCAAGGCTGGTTATCACTGAGGATTGATACAGCATCATAATCTGGATGTGTTAAACTCTTAACTACTAAACACGTATCACCTTAAGATGTAATAATGTAACTTTATTATGCACTTTAAATGGGTATTATTTTTTTTATTTTATTTTTTATTTTTTATTGAACCACACTCATTTGTTAATGATCTTCTGTGTAGGTAAGTTATTTACAATAATTCTGGTCCGGTATTATTAGACTACTGGGCCACTTTCTATGTTAAGAATAGTGCCCATCAATATCAGGGTATTGTGATGGTCATGATATAGGGTCACACGCTATGTTAAGCATTATGTTCCCATGTATCCGTGTATTGGTGTATCGGTGAAGGTTCTTTGAGTATTCTGGAGTATCATTTTCTATATTAAGAAATGCACCAGCATTGGTTATGGTAATACTTCAAATCAAGAAGCAATGAACAGAGCTATGTTAAGCTTCCGTTCTTGCTATTCAATATAAACTTCAATCCAGTTCTTTACAAGTGATTTGAACTGAGTTAAACTCTCAGCTTCCTGTATTATCAGGGGTAACTGGTTCCAAGCAGATGCTCCAGTGTAGTATGGACACCGTTTGTATACTTCAAGGTTGACTTTATCCAGTTTAAAAAGTATTTTAGCAGAACCTCTAGTGGTTCTGTGGGCCTTAATTATCCAGGAAGTTTTATACTTATATCTATACATTAAGCTTAGAGTATGCATCAATCTCCTTTTATTGAGTGGTAGGAGTGTGCATGACTCGTGCATTATGTGATTTTGTTTATCCTTCTTTACCTTTGTTTACCTCTATTGTCACGCCCAGGTGATACAACACCCAGATTTTCCTTGAGGATTCCATCAGTGTTAAAGAATAGCAGACTCTGCATTGGAGGTGAAATGAAATAAATATATATATATACATACACACACACACACACACACACACACACACACACACACACACACACACACACACAGATATATATATATATATACATGTATACTCTTCTCTTTTTGGAAAGTTACCTTAATCTGCATTTCTCCTCTAGGTCTGATGTGGTACCCACCAAGCTTCTCCAGAGCAGCAAATGAGAATTGGCTCATATGTATTCTCAAAGCTGAAAAGTTCATTCAAAAACACAGTTTACTACCATGTTTATAGTCAATTAACGAAAAAGATTATGCCCTTCAAATATCATAACCGGTTGCACTTGGACAAGATACTTGTAATGATACATAAGTTATGTTGTCATAACATATAGCTACTGAGCTGACCAGTTGCTCTCAGACATGTAGTAGTTTTCTCTGTGTATCCTTTTATATGTAAAGAACTATGAAAACTTGAATTTACAACTGTTTTGCATACCAGCAATTGCTACCCTTTTCTGACAATCTCATACATGGTTGTAAATAATTATAATGCTATTTCAAACTGATTTTGTCTCTCTTTATCATTGGACATACCCTTAATTCTGCATTACTTTATCTGCGGTGGCACATACCTTTCCCGTTTGTTTCCATGCGCGAGGACATGTTCACGGTGTCACCAAATAGGCAGTAGCGTGGCATGGACAATCCCACAACGCCTACATTTAGATATGAAGAAGTGCTTGTAGTAAATGTTATTGAAGTGGACTAAGCCCCATATCCATAGGGTGATTACATCGAGCTAACCAACAGGTTACTGATTATAGTATGCACAACTATCAAACATGATTGATATTTCGGCGCTGAACACCATTATCTGACTATCAGGTGGCTGACCGGGCATAATTATGTCAGCCAACTTATAATCAATGTTGTGGTTTTGCAACTTGCTCATGTATACATCTCTCTTCATGGGATATTTCACAAAAATGCCTTAATGGTTGCCAAATACTATTGCTAAAGAACATCAAATATTTTTGGTACCGGTATTCCACAATTATCAGAATAGCAATCAGCATCACATGAAATCTCCAGGCTATGTCTTTGTTGTCAAAAATCTGCCGGATATTGATCAAATTTAGAACATATTTAGACAGCTATTCTGTTGTTGAATACTGCCTTTAACGATACAAGATTCTGTTCACCTAGACACCACCTGGTGGATTATCAGAGAAGTAACATCTCATTTTAATTATTAGACCACAACACGCCTACCCCTAAGAGGCCTCAACATCAAAAGAAGTTACCATCTTTTCCTACTTAATTTTGTTATACTTTTCTTGGAGTACAGAAGTTGCTCTTTCGAGAAAGCCAATATTCTCAAAAATTCATTTGCAGATGTGGAAGGTACAGCTGGTTTCCATGGCAACAAAATAAGGCCTCCTTTAGGTCATATCTTTCTTGATATGCAAGGTAGAAACACAAGTGAGGTGTCAAATTGACACATTCAATCAGCTCTATCAGATGATGGAATGAAATTGGTTGTCTTGTTTACTGTGTTGGCCATTAAATCAAAAAAGACAGCATTTAGTAGCTTTAATTGAGAAATGTTTCTAACTAGATTACCTGCAGCACAGGGTCCAGTGTGAAAGCCAACCCTTAACTGCAGTGCTAGGCCAGGTCTGTGGCGGATCCTGAAGCTGACCGCAGCACTCATCAGGTCAAGGGCCAGGTTCGCGATCTCTCCGGCGTGTTTATCACCATTTCGATGGGGAAGTCCACTGACCACCATATAGGAGTCACCAATGGTTTCCACCTTAGATAAAATGACCATATGGAGAGGTTGTTTGTTTTAGAATACAGATGAAGTGTAAATAACATAATGATAGTCCTTATATTGAACATAGTGTTCATATATTATATAGTAAAATGAGTACATATGCAAAGAAGGCAAAGTCA